>JAUIQD010000003.1:4800000-6000000 GCA_033439745.1 Lasiosphaeria hispida
GAAGGTCCTTCTCAACCTTCTTCGCCAAAGAAGCTCGACTTGAAGAGAATGTCCAAATTCCTTGACGAGGAGCAGGACCAATCAGATCCCAAACCAGACCCTATTAAACCGCAGCCTCCCTCGCCAACCAAAGGCTGGTCGTTTCCCGAGCTTCCGGCCCCCCCCAAGATGAAGCAATTGGAACCTGAGAGAGCGATTCTAAAGTCCATAGTTCCCGTTAAGAGCGGCGGCGTCTTTGGTGGATTTTTCTCTAGCCTAACCCCAACGGCTGCCAAACCACCAACGGATATTTTCACATCAGAGTCAGAACCACGTCCAAGGCTTCCCCCAAAGGGCGCCAGGCCACTGCCGCCTCCACCCAACCCCTCAAAATCACCTTCGAGGATATCGTCCCCAGTACGATCCCCAAATAAGAACGGTCAAGAAGTGTCTGCCATGCTGACCGAGTTTTTCGGCCCAGCACGCCCCAGGCGCAATTACACAACAGACACGGCCGAGATCCTCTCACGAAGACCGGCGATAGGGTCCAAGGTCCAGACCCAGCGGATGCAGCTCTTCCAATTTTCGGGCGACGGTAAGAAAGTGCCGGTGCCAGCGCACTACGAACGGGTCCTGTTTGAGCGCGAGATGTATCTGTGCCCGCACTCGTTCATCACCAATGCAGGAAAGAAGGTGAACGAGGTCTACTTCTGGGCCGGCGACGAAGTACCCGAGTCGACTGTCCACGATGCCCAGTTCTACGCCCAGCGCGAAGCTAGAGCCTTTGGCGGTAAGCTCGTCAAACTGGTTCAAGGCAAGGAGTCGTCCGAGTTTCTCGAGGCACTAGGGGGTATCATCATCGTACGGCGCGGATCGAGTAACAAGTACGACTCGCTGGCGTCCAACATGCTCTGTGGGCGGCGGTACCTGGGCCAGGTTTCGTTTGACGAAGTTGACTTTGCTCCGTCGAGCCTCTGCTCGGGGTTCCCGTACCTAATCATGCAGCAGGGCAAGTGCTACTTGTGGAAGGGCAAGGGCAGCGACGTCGAGGAACTGGGCTGCGCGCGCTTGGTGGGCATGGACCTCGCGTTGATGAGCGAGTTGCTCGAGGTCGAGGAGGGCAAGGAACCGGCGAGCTTTTGGGATATTTTCAACGGCGGGTCGAGGGCGCAATCGGCTGATCACTGGCGGCTGAAACCTAATTATGATCTGTACTGCGGGCGGCTGTTTTGCTCGAATGCAGCCGACAGGAAGCAGGTAAAGTTTTTCCCGATACCAGCCAGTATTATGACATGATTGTGATGGCTGACTAACGTTTGGTGGCAGATCACGGAGCTCTTCCCCTTTAAGCAGACCGACCTCCTACCGACCAGCATCTACGTGCTCGATGCCTTCTTCGAGCTGTACATCATTGTAGGGGCCCGCTCGCAGCACCAGTACGCATCATTCCACAATGCCCTCGACTTTGCGCAGGAGTACGCCATTCTTGCCGCGGGCATGGAGGACCGTCCGTTTGTGCCTATCTCGACCGTCGTGCTCGAGGGTATTCCACGAGACCTCAAGAGTGTCTTCCGCAAGTGGGAGGACGTGGCAAGCCCGACCATCATGAACGTGAGTAGCGGTGCTGGCGGCCCGGTTTCGCCGCCGCCAGTCAGCCCGGCATCGCCGTTACGGAGGGGGAGAAGTCTAAGAATCGTACCGCTGGGACAGGCTCTGCAAGCGCTTTCTGATTAAGGGGTTGCAATTTGGGTTGGGGTGTGGCGAATGTCTTCGATTCTGTGTCACATATTGCTTTTTTTTCTTTTCCTTTTTTCCTTTTTTTGCACGCGCGCGCGCGCGCGCAATTGAACCTGTACAATGGCCTACTTAGAGCTTGGGGCTCGGAGCTCGCGGCGTACCCGAACACCGGGACGGGGGACTAGTAGTAGTAATGGGGAGGAAGAATGAGGGGTGCAGGGTGTAATAGCTGAGCTGCTGGATCTGCATCACGATTCGACGAGAAAGGAAGGTGGGATCTTTTCCGCAGCATTTCTGGAGGGCTGGCTGGTTTATGGAGTTTCTACACATGGCTTCTGTTTTGAAGGGCCAAATCCAAAATGCTGCGTTGTCAATTTCTTGGCTGATAGATGTATGATTCGGGATGTTTTGTGTTTGTGTGGTGTGTGTATTCGCCATTGACGCTACGGGTTGTCCGAAAGACACTCTGATATAAATGCAATAACTCTGGTATCTTTGCGCCTTGTGCCCCGTCTCTCATTTTCCGTGAGCGCCGCCATGCCCATCCAGCCACTTGTAGAAACGCCATCCCCTTCCCCATAGAGGGAGCTATCACCGCTGCTGCTGCATCGAGGCCTCCACCTTGGGCGCCGCCCTCCCACCCGTGTTCTCCACGACCCGGCGCACGTCGTCGCGCAGCTCGGGCAGCGCCGCCTCCATCTCGTGCGCGAGCACGTCGCGGAAGCTGCCAAACGCGTGCATCTTGCCGCGCATCAGCTGGTTGAGGCGGCGCACCAGCTCGACGAACTCGCGCGTGTAGATGTCGGGGTTGCGCCCGTTCTCGACGTAGTGGATCAGGGTCTCGGGGATCCCGGGCGAGGTGGGCGCCGCGGCCGTCGCGGAGTGGTGGACCGCCAGCAGCGAGGCGTCGAGGGTCTGCAGGTCGTGGGCGAGGGCCTCGCGCGAGGGCCGGCCGGCGGCGTCGTAGTTGGACACTTGGGCGAGGACTTGGAAGAGGTCTTGGATTACGTTTTTGACGTTTTCTGAGGGGGGTTAGAGAGGGGGGGGGGATGGATGGGGGGTGAGGGAGAGGGGGGGCACCTTGCACGGCTTGCTGGTCGGTATTGACGGGCGCCATGGTTGCTTGGCTGTTTCGGTGGGATGGTGGGATGGTTGGTGTTGAAGGGGTGGAGCTTGAGGCTGGTAAAAGGGGAGGTGGGTTGGGAGCACAAGGCTGGTGCAGTGTACAGTGATGGGGTTGGTTCCATTGGACAGCGGGTGCGGGGTCTGCAGCCACACCTTATTTCCGCTGTCGTTGAACCAGCCTTGCGCTATCCGTAGCTCTCCCTCAACACCATCACTACCACCACAAATGGATGAGATGGACGACTTAGGCTTTACTAGCTATACAATTCTCAACTAAGAATATCTATAACAACTCACTCAATTTCGGAATTTTAGGCATCAGCGGCCAAACAATCTTCTCAGCTCGGCATGCACACTCCGGCGCTTGTTATTGTTGACGCCCCTTGCCTCTCCAGCTCCAGCGCCCGGCCCCATACTCTCACCACGAGGTCTTCTGGGTCTCGCGTCCACCAGCGCTATTTCCTCGGCTGCCTGCCCAGTACTTGGCTCGGCTCTGCTGTTGCGCCGGAGCTTGGCCACGATCTGATCTCGGATCGTTGCCGAGGGCACTGCTATGCTCGATGCCCTCCCTGGCTGGTACCGTTCTAGATACTCAGACGAAGCTAGGGGCAGTGCCGCGTGTGACACGCGGTGGGTATGTGGGCTGCTTTTTCCGAGCCTCTAGAGCGGATTCTGGCTGCCTTGATCCCGCGAAGGACCCCGGATGGGGCGGACACCATGCGAACGGCCCGGTGTGCTGACAGGTGTAGTGTCTGTCTTTGGGCTATCATAGTCAATTTCGGAAAACGAATGAGGGGTGCGCCTCCCAAGAGAAGGAGTGGGTGACGGGTACTCGGGTGGCGTGAGATACGTGGAAAACGTCGACGACGAGAGGTTGGCATTGGAGCTGACCACCAGATGCGAAGATGGCAGCGTGAGGGGCTCGTTGCTGACATACGAGGTCCCTCGGTGCAGTATTTCCAGTCGTTCGTGGTGCAGAGGTTCCCCGGGAGACATTGAATCCCTCGGGCTGTCCATCTCTGCCTTTTTGTGTTCCTGTGTCTTCGACGACGGGGGGTTCGCAGGACAGATAGTCGAGGCATACGAAGACTGATCGCTCGCTCGGGACTCGAGTTGCCTCTGAGACTCAAGATGTCGACCAAGGGGTGAGACAGGTCCATCGTTGTATTCGGGTTCCGGGTTCGTCTCTGCATGGGTTGAGTACGGCTGCATCCATCTAGGGATCGGCTTCGTCGGGCTCGGTTTGAAAGATGGCTTGTTGATAGGATCGAGTATCGACACATAGACAGTAGACTCGGCCGAGTCGGTCAAGAAATCATCGGTTTCTTCTCTGAAATCCGGAGTTTCACAGTCGCTGTTGGCTCCGTCTGCGTAGCCCGGCAAGGCATTCCGCCTGCCTCGCAGATTCGCATCCCGCTGTTTCTGTTCCAAGTCAGCTAAGCATATAGAAGAAGGGGGTATCAATCCCCCACCTCTGCAGCTCTCTCCCTCTCCTCCCACCGCTTCCGGCTCAGCCCCCCATCCGCTTTGTCCACCCTCCTCAGCCCCTTTTGCACCACCGACCGCTTATCCAGCCCGTCCATATCCACCTCGACCAAGCAATTCGCACACAGCGGTACCTCCTCAACCTCCCTCCCCTTCCCCCTCCCCATCTCCTCGCCCTCAACCCCCCGCCCTGGCCCAAACAACTCCTCCACCCTCACCCCCTGGATAACCAACCGACTCCCGCACAACAAACACCCATAACACCCCCGGTGCCAAAAACACCACCCCAGACTCACACACTCATCCCCGCGTACCACCACCCCGCCACACACCCTATCCATCACTATCAGCCCCCCCCCCCCCTCAAATCTTCTTTCACGCAAGAGAAGAAAAAGACATACCAACAAACACTCAACCCCAAAACCCCCCGATAACACCCTTCACACGCCAACCGCGCCGACCGCCGCCCGAGGATATGCGGCGTCCCCGTCGACAGCGTCCAGCAAAAGGTGCACGTGAAGACGTGCTTGCTCTGCGAGGACGACGGGCGCGGGGCCAGGTGCGACTGGCGGGGCGAGGAGCGGCGCGAGTGCGGGTGGACACGGGCTCGAGGGGCGGCGTGGTGGTGGCTCTGGCCGGAGAGTTTGTGGGGATGGGGGGTTGGGGAGGCTGAGCGGAGCATTGTTACTTTGCGGATGTCGAAGGGGTGTTGGAGGGGGGGGGGGGGGGGGGGGGGGCGGCGGCTTAGCCGTTCGGAATGAGTGTCGTGGACTGGCCGGGAGATGGGGTTTCGCGACGGTATTAGTGGTGGGCAACGAATGTATAGACAGGGTTGGCATATAAACGAACGATGCCGTAAGAAAGTCAAGGCCTGGCGAGGTAAGGAATCTATCTTGGGTACGTTTTAAGCCTGAGGTAGCTCATGATTACTCATGATTAAACATCAACTTCCTACCGGAAATACGGCAAGAGCCAGGCAAGACACAACCAGAACATGTTAGAGGAGGGAAGGAATGGGTATGCAGATGCCATAAAATATCATTCTTTTGCGAGTAAACCCGCACTCAATATGCCCGAAAAGGACTGAGCAGCAAAGCCACATCGATAGTATCAACGCCTTCCCGGTCCAGTGACCAGCCATCCCAACCATGCTGATCCGTCCGCAACTCCAGCAAGCCACAGTGAAATTAGTCGTACATAAACAACACTGCAGACTAGGTTCTGCACCAACAGAAAAAGAGAGCTCTGCTCAACCCAGCCAGAGACAAATAAGGTACCCAGGTTGCCCAACATGCAGAAGATGATGCTGTCTACCGGATACAGACTACTGGGCATATAAAAAGCCAAGGCATATTGTATCGCGGAAGACGGCGAACCAACCCCGAGACACCGGGTAGCCAAGTCTGTCTCCAACCCAAGCCCATACTCGATACTCGAAAAGAAAAACGCCGAAAATATCCACAACAAACAAATCGATTCGTCATTCTGGGTGTTTGTCCGAGCCACCAGTGACCCCCAATCATATCGACAGGAAGCATCTCGTCATATAACAAGAGACAACTCCAATGCAAAAACGCCCTACCAGCCTGACACTAAATCGCTCGTGAGTAGACAACCAGCTCCTCACTTCCGGAGCTTCGGGCGTGAGAGCATGTTCAGCCGGCTCAGGCTGATGCCCGCCCGCTTCCTTGCCGAGCCAGGAGTGGTAGCGAAGAGCAGTTTCTTGGGGCCAGATATTGGCCGCCCGCCATTGGCGCCCGTGAGTTTGGGCGCGAGGAGCGCATCGCCCTCGGGCACGGTCTCCTGCTTCCGCTTCTTGGCCGCACGCTCGGCGGCTTCCATCTCAGCATCTTCCTCGTCCGTGCTGGCTCGATTACGCTTCTTGGTCCCCATACCGTGGGGAAGCGTCAGGAAGGCAGTGCGAGGCGCCTCGTTCTCCTTGTTAGGGCTGGTGATCAGAATCGATGCGGGGAAGCTGCCCGGCATGTTCTCCGTTGGCATAATCGAAGGACGAACCGGGCGGACACTGGCCTGTCCGGGCGAAGATCCGAAGGAGGGAGGCGACACACTGCCAAAATTGATGGTGTGATCGCTGCGGAATGTAAAGGCGCTAGCAGTCGAGGGCTCAACCGAGTTGGCCTTTGAGAGCGCCTTGACGGGAGGCTCGGGGAGAGGCCTACGCGCAGAAAGATCAGGATAAGATACGGGATCGACGTCCTTCTCCTTGGCAATGACGCTCTCAAGAGTTGGGTAAGAAACCTCGCCCAAGATCTGTCTCGACTTGGACCGAGGGATGCCCGACTTGATAGGGGACGGCGAATTCTGTGCCAACGCAGCACGCTGTGTATTTGGCGTAAATGCCACCCGCTTGGTGAGCTTGCGGCTCGGTGTCGCCATGGGGACAGACAGAGTCGAACTCGCTGGGCGAGCAACGGCAGGTGATTCAGGAGCAAGAGTCAAAGGGATTGGGAGAGCGCTCTTTGCCTTGGCAGGGGCCAGTTTGTGTCCTCTGAACATCGATTTGACTCTATCAAACCGGCTCGTAGGACTTTTGACCTCGGCGTGAGGCGGCTCGGGCGCCTTCTCTGCCTCCTCTGCCTCTTTCACGATAGCGGCAAGGTTGTTCGTCGTGGCGGACCGAGGGATGCCGCTGAGGTTGGACTTTGATGGTGTCTTGAAAAGCGCGGTCTGGACTGGGGTCTTCAGGCTTGCTGAGCGAGAAAGGGATGACTTGGTTGGGGTCATGAGCGAAACAAAGCTGGACTTGGACCGAGGAATAGCAGAACCCGGGCCGGCGGCTGACTTGGGTCTCGGGAGCGAGCTGGCATCTCGCGAAACCGGGCGGTTGCTTGATGTGTCATCATCGATGTGCTGGCGGGCGCGCTTGATCTGCGAAGGAGCGTCCTTGAAAGCGGGGGCCTTGATCTTGGACGTAGTATATACCGGAGCAGAGGGCTTGGCACGGGGCGTCTCGTTGTCGTCGAGGTTTGCCTTAGACTGGCTGCGCTTGATTCCTGCCTTAAGAGGCGTGGCTCTGGTGGCTTGGGCTCTGAATGCAGACGGATGGTTTGCGATGGAGTCCATTTTCTTGAACTGTGCCATGTGAGCAGAGCTGAAGCGGCCAGCTCTTCCCTTTGCTGGCGCAATCTTGCGACCGTTAACCTGCTCTTCCTCCTCCTTCTCAGCCTCACGCTTAGCAACCAGATCCGCCTTGATCTTGAGAGCCTCGCCGCGCAGTTCGTTCATCATCCGCTGCGCTTCTGGCCCGAGCTTCAAGTTAGTTGCCGGGCGTGTGAAGCGAAACGTGAATGCTGACGTCGACGGGGTTCCGATCTTTGACGGTGTGGACTGGGTAGCAGCCGGGAAATCGTCGTCGCGGTTGGCGGTGGGTTTGATATCAGTAAATCCAAGACGCAGGCCGGACGAGGGCGGGGCCATTGTTTGATGGACTCTGCTGGGATGCATCTCGGACATTGGAGGCTTCGCGGGTGAAGAGTCTTTTGGGGTCTTGGGGGCTAGCATGGGCGACGACATGATGGCATCGAGGCTCTGCGGCACGCTCTCTTGCGGACTGTCGTCGCGCTCAGTGACCGAGGCCAAGCTGGGCTCTTCAGGTTTGGGCGTCTGGATGTCATGATGTTGGGTCAGCGCGCATTCAACACAGAATGGGGTGCAGAATGGGGAGGCAAAACACGTCTGCCGCGTTGTTTGCAATATTTTCAGTTGCTCACCCTGGAGGAGCGCGCCAGGCGCGCTGAACGTCGGGCCATGGTGCTTTGGCGTTGTCGACAAGGGGAAGCGATCGATTGTCGCAATCTGTAATTCACGATCGGGAAGAGGCTTGCAATGGCACTCTGAAGCGGGAAGACGGCGCTTGTTGGAATGAGAAGGGTGAAGTATCGGTAGGGATGATGTCAGTCCATAACACACGACGTGGAAGGGAAGGAGCTGGCGGGTTGGGGGTGCCGTTTGATTCGCTAGACAGGTGCCGGGAAGTAAACAAACCCTAGAAGTAAATTTTGGTGGCCGCACAGTCAGGGAACACAGTTGTGGGGCCCTGTGTGCACGGTGACTCCCGTGACTTTCGCGCCCAGCTGTCTGGCGCTCGAGCCAGCCTGGGCTGCTTCAGCATAACTGCTATCTTTCCTCAGTCGTCTCTTCCCATTGTAAAACAGCCCAGTCATCTGACAGTCCTCTGCACCCCAAGAAGCTGCTCCACGATGGCTCGATAATTTTGATGTTTGTTTTCTTCTCTTTGTGGAAGTCTTGTCCGCCTCTTTTGCTGTTCCCGACATTTCAGCCGGCATCATCCTCTCCCAGCGGCTGCTCGCAATTCAGCACTTGACATTCGAGCACTCTCGTTTGATGTTGCAAGACAGGCCCTCTGCCAGCGGGTTGGGGAGACACTTGAGCTCCCAGATATCTAACGCTTCCATCTCCAAACCTGAGAAAAGAAACGCACGCTCGTCTACATAGAACGATGTCCTATGTATGTGTGTCGAAGAGGGGTGGGTATTATGAGAGTGTGGCCCACCATTTGGGGTCCAAATATCGGAGAGTTAAGACCTTGTTGTCCAGCTGCACTCCCCCCGCCTGGCCAACAAACTGTCCCAGAAGGAGAGATAGACCAAGTGGTCTCACATACATTGGCTTTCAAGACGTACGCTTTCCACTGATCGGCTGCCGCTCAAGAGAACCTTCGGTTCAGAATGGAGGGTGGTCGGCATGCACCCTCTTCAAGAGTCCTGGGGGTGGAGGTACGATAAAGAAATGAACGGATGTCGGGTGTGCAACACATTGCCCCTCACATCCAATAGCGCCACCCCGAAAGACAACCTTGGAAGCCATCCTCAACTGTCGCCGGGACCTGCATGAGGCTATCTCTTTGGGCAAGGTGCAGATGATGGCTTCGAAACGGCCTTCGAGATTTCTTGGCCCCTGGCAAAGGACGTAGCCTAGTGCTACATCAACCCATGATTCTTGCGCAGTGGACAGACGAGAATACTGGGACAACGAAATAGTGTCATCAAACGGGGGATTGCTGCGCCGAATAGGGGATCTACACAACGCTGAAAACTCTCACCACGACCAAAAATGCCGCGTCAGGGAATTGCATCTCTCCCACACACAGCCTTGCCCAGTCCATCTTGAGCTCATATCCAACAATTTGGCCAGCAACGTGCTGTTCCATTGGCCTCCGAGAGGCTGACAACACCTCAGCAGTCGTGGCAGTCAAACCAGTCTCAGGTCTGTCGGTGACAATCGGCGGAATGGCGGACGGCCTTTCGAGACACCCAACCCTGATGCGCTAGTGGCACCACCCTACCTTAGCGTCGGCGCTAGAAGGATTCTCGAAGACGTCAAATGTTCCATCAAGCCTCCTTCCCGATGCGGATTCAAAGTCCAGGCCAATGAACAACTGTGACGCCTTGGTGGCTGCTTCAGCAAAAGCAATGTCTGCGTCTCGACACCGATGCTTGTGCCACGGTGAGAGCGCGCCGCATTCGACTGCATGTGCGTTGGATGGCGTTGGCGTTGACATGGGCGGGCTGCCGAAGACGGGGAACACGCCTGGCGCAAGGGAGTGAGTGAGCTCGTCGTGTTCTGTCTGCATCATCTGACTGTGGGATCTGTCAAGGCAATAATAGATAGTAGTGCTAAGGTAGCACAATCTACCGCCTACTGTGCGTGCCCTTTCAATCATCAGCAACAAAATATACGGCCAAGCCCGCGCTTGCGGCGGTATGAGGGCAAAGCAACCATGGCATTTGTGCGCAGAGTACGAGATAATCTTTCTAAAACGCAGACATAGTCACTTGACAGATCGATCCGATGGCGCGGTTCTTCCCGCGGCAGTTGTTGATGTCATTGGGCCCGCGGAGCTCGGTGAGGCTCGAAAGTAATGGCAGCAGTACCGGCGACCGGCGGCGACCTACTACAGGCCGCCGCGCAGGAATCACATCGACTTGTTATTAGGGCGATCACCCCTCCTCGGAGATGCGAGACTTCATGTCCAAGAACTGACCCCCGCCTAGGCGTGTCCCGCAGAGGTCTAACTGGATGGAGTCGAATTAGACGAATCGCTCGCCACAGGATGGCGCTCTGCCGCTACAACCCTAACCCCACGCCTGACTCTCCAAACCCAGCCAAATTTCTTAGAACCTAGGCTTTATGTTCTCTTCCTAACGCCGCGGCTAACATACATCATACAGAATATACTTCCTGTGCTCAATTAACCCAAACGATGAGCGGATTGCAGGGAGCTGTCTTACGACTTGGGATAGGGTCAACAGGACCTCGTGAAAATGTGTCTTGCCCCGCTTGCCTGTGCGTTGCAATGAGCAGGGTCTTGATGCTACGCTAGGCAGGGGGGCCAACAGGGTGTCCCCGGACGGTTGGGGAACCGTGCAAGTTCCTCCTCAGCGGGAAGTTGTAACCTTGACAGTCACAGTCTATGCGTCCCGCACTAGTTGATGGACTCGAACAGCACAACAGTACCTACAATCTGTCACATTGGGCTCTCTGCTCCAGCCTCACAATCTCAACAGCTGTGAGGTCCCCAGTATGTCATCAACACTTGGCATCGGCTATGTTTGGGACTGTTACAAGGTTCAAACCTTACAATCGACAGAGACGCTGGCCGCAGGCTCCAAAGTACATATGTACCACTTATACACACGAGGACGAATTGCCGCGCAATGGCCCGCCTCCAAGTCTCAGATATGTGTGTTGTTCAAAACGCAACTAGCGAAGTTGGGCATAGTTACAAGTTCCTACCATTGGGCCTTCGAACATGTGTAAGAGACGCAAGGTTGTTTCCCAGCTGATCGACTTGGACGTTGAGGCAACTTGATGTTTTGCTTCTCAGGTTGGTAGTAACGAGGTTCTCCAGCAGCGGGAGGTACTTTGACACCGAGTACCTCAATGTCCGCCGCCGAGTCCCAGGACCTTTTTTTTGGCGGGGAATGCAGGCAACTCCCACAGTGAGTGGCGCCCCGCCCTACTGTGTAGCAAGCTCAGGTGACTGCTAAAAAAAAAATTAAAAAATTGGAGTGCTGGTACGTACCTTGGCAGGGCAAGGATGATAACCCAGGCTTCCAAGATCCGCAGGCCTGACCCGACCGACCAAACAGCCCGCATGCGGCAGCCGACCTTGCTATTGGTGGATGCACCACATCAAGTACCCTGCCGGAAATCTCGACACACCTCCACCCTCGATCGAACCCCTCACCATGCTCGCCATATCATCATCTCGGAGACACCGATCTCGGTGGCGCTTTTGCTACCAACCGTTCGTCGCTTCAGCGGTGGGTAGTCCCCGCAAGGGTTGAGATGAACGCCATCAATTGGCCTCCGTTCAGGGAAACACGGCACCTGAAGTTGGAACGCTGCGGCAGCATAGGAGCAGAGCAAAGGATAATTTCTCACTCACACAAACGGCCATATTGGTAGCGGTCTGCAGACAATAAATATCTATATGTCCTGATAGCGACTAGTAGAAAAGACATCACGAGAGCATCAGGGGCTAACGGATCACGTCCATCACAAGATTTTCCATCACCTTACACCTCGACGGAGCCCATCGGTCTTGGCTCAGTATGTTGGAGGTGAAAGCGTTTACAAATACACGGTGATGTGAGCCGCAAGTTGGTAAATGGGTTCTCCGCAACTCCCAGCATGCCCTCCCCCAATACTTTGGACAGGGGCGCCGCCTTACGGGAGAGGCACCAAGCGAACGCGGCAGATGAACGACCTCTAAAACAATGGAACATGCCCTCTTCCAAGTCCACTCCCTCCCCGTACCGCCATCAAGAACCGGGGCAAAGCTCAAAGAGGAGTTATGCGGAACCAAGGGGTTGCGCTGTCTGCCACGGGTTGATCCGTTTTTGAGAACAACACCTCGCTGCCCTCGCACGTACGAGGAGGGATCAACACGTTTGACTGTGAGGCACACGGCTCGAGCTATCGATACCTCGTTCCAACTAACAAGGTATTACTGAAGCTAGAAGACAAGCGGATGATCCACTTGCGGCGCCAGGCCAATGTTACTAACCCTATGAGAACGTCTAAGCCCACGCTAAAACGACTCGAGGAACAAAGTTGTGTGTATCATAGTAGTTGTCGCTTCGGGTTCTGAAAGCTCGAGACCTCGTCAGATGTCCCAACACACCCGGCTCGAACCCAATCACTATATGTCTTTGTTATGTGCGCCCATACGACGTATCCACGAGGGTTATTTGCCCCCAGTATTCCCGTAGAGAAGCACTGCAATTGTGGTATTGCCGCGAAGAAGCCCGGTTCGGCTACCGCGCGAGAGAGGCCTTGCCAGGGATTGGTTGTCTAGCCCCCTTGAGTGGCCAGACGAAGCGGGTAAAGAACGAAAAGGAAGAAAAAGAAAAGAGAGGTGAGCAAGATTCAGCCAAGCCAACCAGAAAAGTCTGAGAAGGAGTGTTGCAAAAAGGTCGGGCCACACACACCATGTACAGGCTGGAAGAGGGGCATCAGGCGTGCCATCGAGCCGTTAATATGATGCCAATGCCAATGCCAATGCCAATCCAACTAGGGTCGGCTTTCTGGACGGCTTCGTCCAGTGGGCAGTATTGACCAGCATCATTGACAGCGCCAGCACCGACACTTGGTCCATGCGCCCTGTAAGGTTTGTGAAATGAGAGCGAGGGCTGGCTTCCTGGGCTGCACCGGATGCGCGTCGTCCAAGGTAAAGCCCGGGGACGGGGGTGACTTGGGTCTTGGGTGACTTGGGTGACATGCTCCCGAAGTACCTTGTTTCCATTAGTCACTTATAACCAGGTGCCACCCGGTTGGAAGAAGGCAGAGGAGCCAGCAGCTTCTCTCTCTCGACGGATTTCGAGCTCTTGCCAGCGTCTCATGACGACAGACTGAAGCTCCTCTTGTTTGCCCCCCCAGACGACAGACTGAAGCTCCTCTTGTTTGCCCCCCTAGACGACAGCCAAATCGCCGTGAACGAACGACCAACTCCAAGCACATATCGCCCTCTCGCTGTGGGGAAGCCTTGTGTTGCGCGAGTACAGACGTGTCACAAGCCCACCTACCGATTCCTTCGTCAGTCTCGACGGCTTCCGGCACCAACTGAAAATCCAAGAATCC
Source organism: Lasiosphaeria hispida (assembly GCA_033439745.1). NCBI lineage: Eukaryota > Fungi > Ascomycota > Sordariomycetes > Sordariales > Lasiosphaeriaceae > Lasiosphaeria > Lasiosphaeria hispida. The sequence continues at coordinate 4,813,453 of JAUIQD010000003.1, forward strand.
ACGAGGCGTCTGGATTCGGTCCAAAGTGCTGAGGCTGCCGGCGATGCAAAGCGTCTTCCCCTCCTTTTGCAGCGAATAGGCACTCCCAACTCCGCGAAGGCAGGGCCAGACGAACAACGCGACACCAGGCCACGCAGTCTGTGCACCATAGGAGAGAGAGGGCGACTCTAGTTCCGATCTGCAGGCGGACGAAAAGGGTATTGAACCATTTTTTTCCTTTGCTTCACTGCCTTTCTCCTTCATTCTTACAGCGGGGACGAGTTTGACGGGCTGTGTTGCCAGCAGCCAAAGCCCACTTCCCCAATTGCGGCGGGCTCGAAGTGGAGAGCAGCGGGCCAGCGGCGGGTGACTGAGCCCAGCAACTCATCGAGCGTGCCAGAGTGTGTGTGTGAGGTGTGTGGTATGTAAGTGTGTGTATGCGTGTGCGCGTGCGCGTGCGTGGGTGCGGTTGGGAAAGCAGAGCCGACAGCGGGGAGGGCGTTCCTGGGGGTTGAAGTATCCTCGGGGTCTTTGGGATGGGCTTGGAAGACGCGAAACAAGCCTGTCGGGTGCGAGATTTCGACGATTCGCATCTACGACAACTGGGGAGCCAAGGGGACAGCTGGGGCGCGGAGCTGGGCCGAGGAGAAAAGCGCGCAGGTGACCCTGGATCGCCTGGCAGGCCTGCCTGGGTCGACTGCGAAACGGGGCCTGGCTTGGGTGGTGCTGGGTCGACGCGCACCAAGTGTGGACGCACCTGGCTATTTGTCTCTGGTCTGCCCCGGCCGTCCTAACTCGTAACGGCGGTCTGGCGGACCCTCCCACCGCGGGCGACATTAACATTACATAAAACCCTCCCATCTTTCTCTTTCCTTTACACACACATAACCTGTCATTGACCATCTGCTTATCTCTGCCCTGCCAGACGCTGCCTCGACTCTTTAGCCCTGACACACAGAATCCCAGAATCCGGGGAGCCGCCGCGAATCCTCCCTTCCCTTATCGCAGGGACGAGACCGAAACCGTTCAACCCGTCCACCGTCCCAGACTGTCGGATCCCACCCCAAGCAGTTTTCCCCAGATGACGCACTGATTGGCGCCATCCCTGGCCTGAAACTGCCCCAGACTTTGCCGGACAGTGCTTTTTTGTCGGGCATTTTATTTTGGGGGGACGGCGGGAAACGAGAATTTGTGTTTGGTCACAGCAAGAATTTGCAAGGGCAAAAAACATACAACCCGCTTGACCAGCAACTTTATTGGAACCCACTACCACACCCCGCACTACCGACCGCACTAGTTACCGGATCCCGTCACTGCGCTGCACTGCACTCCAGCGCCCCGTCAGTGCACCACCTGCACTGCGCACTACCAATTCCTGCCCCTGAATCAGGTGTTGTTGTCGCCAACCTCACTCTCTCACGCCGTCGAGCGTGGGATACGCCCCTGCACCTGATTATTGGGCCTCGGCAAGACCATGTCAGAGAAGATGTCGATCGATAAGCTGGATCCCACCAAGGACGACAGCGAGGACTCGGGCATGGAGTCGAGTCCTGAAGGAGAGGCGCCCCCTGCCGCTGCCACGCAAGAGAATCAACAACCGAAGCGAAAGGGGGGCCGCAAGCCGGTACGTAGTTGCTTTCCGTCCGGTGTTTTATAGTCGTCCTAATAAGGTTTACAGATATATGCAACGTCCGAGGAAAGAAAGCAAAGGAACCGTCAGGCCCAGGCTGCCTTTCGAGAAAGGCGAACCGAGTACATCAAGCAGCTCGAAGAGGCTATTCGCACCCACGAGCAAAACCTGGCAAACCTCCAAGCAGCCCACCGACATGCTGCTGATGAATGCTTGATGCTACGCTACAAAAACTCGCTGCTTGAACGCATCCTCCTTGAGAAAGGTAACACCTGGCTGGAACCCTGGGCCTCGTGTCCCCTGCATCACTAACTCTCGTCTGTGGCTGTCTAGGCATTGATGTACAGGCCGAGCTTCGCGCCAAAACCGGCAGTCCAAATCTTGGACCAACACACATGCCTCAGAACATGGTGCAGCCGCCGCCAATCCAACGTGCTATCTTAAACAGACACCATGCCCGCAGATCAAACTCGAGCATCGCCCCCAAGATGGAGCCGGGCATCGTCTCTCCGCTACCGCCTCCGTTACATGGCCATCCGTCAGCAGCTTCGCCAAAGAGCCGGCCTACCCCTTCGTCACACTCTGCATCACCCTCGGCAACGACATCATACGGCTCTCAGCACGGAGCGTCACCGGCTAGCTCCGACTACCTCTCCGCCTCTCTTCGGCCGCAGATGCCGCAGATGCCGACCTCAACGGCTATGAAGCCCCCTCCACATGGCCTCCCGAGCTCGGCGGGACAACGACAAATGCACATGGCAGCGCTCCAGCAAGCCACTAACCACGCGAGAACGGATAGCTCAGGAACGATTCCCCCGTTATACCAAACGCCGTCATTCCAGAACCATATTGAGCAACTCGGCAAGTTGGCCCGTCTCCTTTTTTCCCCCTTTATAGAACTGTGTCCGTCCTAGGTTCATCCCGTGAGTACAGAACAGGAGTACGATGCCGCAGCCGATATGCTGGACGAGTCGAACGAACCCCCCGACACCCCAGGCCCCGGCCCCTACCCCGGCGCCCCATACGGCGGCGAGCCGCAAGCGATGGCCCTCTCGTCGCCCGTCACAACCGGACCCCCGAGCAACCACCAAATTGCTCAGTCGGCCATGGAAGGCGTCGCCCATACGCAACATCCCGCCTATCCGTCCATGACCCAGCTCCTCGACCCTGGCTACGACTTTGACCCCTTTGGGCTGAGCGCCAGTATGGCCTTCCCGACCCAGTTTTCCTTTGATACCAGCAATATGCGGTAAAGTGATTACGGCGAGGCAGCGGCAGTTGATCTAGGCGTGTGGGTGCGGGCCGATTAGCCCCATTTCGCAGGGCGCCAGATTGTTTCCCGCCGTTCGGCGCCCGACCGATCACCGATTCGTGGAAACCCGCAAGGCGTTGACCATGAGCCACCCATAGCCCCGCACGAACACGCCATGGCCGGGGCATGTGGAAGAAATCAGATTATATGGCTTGATGATGAAAGCATCTTTCAACATTCCCTTCGGCAACTCGGAAAAGTACGGCGAAAAACTTTAGAGATACCCCGGAAGCATTTGCATTGGAGGACGGGTTGGCGTCATGATGTCTCAACGCCTCTAGAGTGGCGAACGGCCGACATGTTACTCATCCCTTTTCGCGGCTTACCCCTTTGGCGGCCGATCCTTGTCTTTCTACCGGCCGCGCATCTCGTGGAAAATTTCAACACAGCGAGGGACATACCAACAATTGAGGGTCGTCCGCTGTATTTGTTTGAGCAGTTTGTACATTTGTTATGGGCATGAGGTTTTGGCCCGACAATGGGCCATCAAAAGTTTTGCTTTTTTCAGGCGATCTTGGTTGGAACACACATTTAGAGCAGGTGGATACCCAGCTCGTGGCTACGACAACAACGACAGATCAAAGGGAGTCACGTAGGGTGACATTGTGGTGGCATTGAGATGCCCAACCAGCAACAGCAGCTGTCCCGGCTCGCAGGAGGAGGACCAGCCTAGCCGATGTTCTTTTTTTCGGAGCCGCCTGCTCACCTTTGTCATGAGCGCGTGGTTTCTGCGGCACTTAATCATGTTCTTCCACAGGCCGGTTATGTCGGAAGATCTTCTTTTCTGGACAGGCTCTGTGGTTCTTTCATGGATGGTCTATTATATCGGAAATTTCCCCTCTCGAGGTGGTGTTGTTGCTGGTATTTCTCTTCGTCCTTCTGGGCAAGCAACGTGGTCTATGGTACATGTGGGAGAGTGAAGTCTCGGAACCTCATTGTTCCCTCCTCCTCCTCCTCCTCCTCCTCCTCCTCCTCCTCCTAACTCCTCCTTCCTCTCTCTGTACGGGTCACGAGCTAGTATGCCTCTTATGCGGTGTTGTGGAATGTGTTATGTGGGATGTCTCTTTTTCTCGGGTTTACGGTACGAGGTTCCTTGGGTTGTTCTCTCTACTGTAAATGGGTGTTGTGGTTGGGTGTAGGGGTTGGAAATAATGTACATGGGACGAGGAGATCAGGTAGGTCACGCTGTTTTTCTTCGGCTTGTGTGTATTATGGGTATTGGAAGGTTGAACACATAACCGGTACATACATACTAAACTCTACAAGTGTATATGCGAAATAAGAAACATTGAGATTTTAGTGACGTTTGTGCCTATTGTGCGGAGCGACGACTGTACGTATATTGAAGTGACAGTGGTACCAAGCCAGAGATGGCTTCTATTTATATATCTAACCACCTACAGGTAATGCCAAGGTGTTTTGAATCGTAGCTAGTCAGTGTTGGGACTGTGATTTTCACGAGAGGGGTGCCAGTTGCGTGTGTTACATTCTAACAATCCAACTCAAATATTCATGATGTCGTATCTTTAGTAATAATAGCTAGCTTAAAGTTCTCTAGGCAACTGGATGGCTAGTGTGCATTAACCTACAGCTAAGTTGCCTTGGTAATGAAAACGCATGGGCTAGCGTGTATCCTTAATCTATCATAAATATTTCCTCTGACTTGGATATGGATGATCAGTGTCAACTGGAAGGTGAGAGGGGGAGAGGTTCACTCTAGCGTCACCAGTTGCTTTGGCTGAGACGACTTGAAGAGCGGCGAGGAGGGGTGGGACCGAAAGTGAGTGATAGGCCAAAATTGAAAACCCGTTTCCAACATTCATCGGAAATTCAAATGGCTGTGTGGTGTAGTGGGTAACACGACTGAACTTGGTTGGACTGGGGGCGAGATGACCACATACGATCCCTGCTGGCTACTTGCCGGGCTTTCATGCAAACGGAACCCTTGGTTCGAGTCTCTCATGTGCCGCGCTCTTTTCAAGAGCGAGTGAATACGGATTGCATCCTGAGGAACTCCATTGATCAGCCGGCCGGTGAGGGAGTAGACTGGTTCGAATCCGGTCCACAGCAGCTTCTGATAAACGAATGTCCATCGGTTCGATTCCGGTTTACATTACGCAATATTTTTAGGCCCTTTTTTTCTTCTTTCCCTTCTAGTTTCAATTTCACTCAATTTTTTCTTCATATATAACTGAACCTCCTGGCGCTTACTCTATTATATCAACTAGCGCTGACCAGCGTCGCCAAGCCACATTGTGCCTAAGTGTTGGGTGTTAATGAGAAAGCCTAAAAAGGTATACAGCGTTGATGCCAATGATAACACTGAAGAAACCCACCTAGAGAACCTTAAGGCGATGGATGTTGTTTCATTTACTCTCCATGCCAGTGCCTTGCTAATTCTCTGACTCTCACTTGAAAACAAAACTTGAAGCGTTTAAGCATGCACCCAGCAAACAGAGCCGCCGATTTCTCTACTTGCAGTATTCCAAAGGTACTACTATCGCAACTGCATTTTAACTCATGACTTCTGACCACGTAAGTTGATTGACGCTTCACATGGACACCAAACTTTCACCAGATCAAGCCGACCGAGCGCCACCTGTAATTTCGGGGGTGTTCTTTCTGAATAGTATGTATGGGTATTCGGACAGCAGCGCCTCCGCGTGTTGTCACGATCAAGGTTTCCCGTGCCTACGTGTCGGAGCTGAGCCATCATCTAGGATCAGCCTTGAGGAGCAATCCGGATTGCTACCACCCCATATTTAGATAATTCCTGCATAACGCCGGGTATAGCGTTGCTGCAGGGCATTTGTTTGCGGTCATATATGAATAGAAAGATACAGACAGCAGGGTCAATTTATTAAGTCATGACAACTAGACAACAACAGTTGACCTGGAACCCATTTGGGCTCAACAGATCCATCAGCACCGAAAGCGGAATGGCAGACAAAAGACTGAGAGTCTGACTGCCGAAACTGCTGGGAGCAATGCGATCGTCTGTGCGATTCTATCATGTCTAGCCGCTGACATCGGCGCTTCGTAATTCGTGGTCTGCTGGCCAAGAAAAAAACTCGAGTAGGAAATTGAGGGGAAATTCCTGGTTGCGTCATGAACAGCGTTTGCATCAATGTCAGGTTATCAGGGAAGGCCCAAGTCGTTACTCGGGCGGCGGGCTCTTGCTTCCGTGAAATCGAGGTAGCCCTAAGAATGGAATAACCTCTGCGCACTGAGAATTTTTGAAAAAAGGAAAAACGCCGGCTTCCCACGAGCACCAACAGTGGGGCGAATGTGGCCCGTGCCTCAACTCGCCAGGAAGGAATTGGGCCAAACAGCAGCCAATCTCCAAAAACTTTCGCCGTTGACACGACCTCCAGCGAATCCGTCGTCATCGTCGAGCACCAGAAGCGCATTTCATACCAGGGCATGTCCTGCGGGCGCTAACTTCGGTTCAACCTTTCCCTCCTCCAACCCCTTCGGAGCTTTTGGTCGCCTCTACAACCACCGCCTTGAAAGGCGATAAAGCACGGCGACAAGATGTCGGTCGCCTCAAAGGTACGTGCCACACTGCTGCCACACGGCGTTGGGAGCTCGCGAGTCGCTGCCCAAAGTTCCCCGACGATCCCGTTGCGAGCCGTTGCGCAATCCCGTTGTCGCGATTGAGCACACGATCCATCCCATCTTGATTGGATCTGGAATTGAGAACTGACTCGTCTTTCGCCTGCAGAACCTGTTCGACCTCCTCGGTTGGTTACCCGCCGCACCTCACCACCCTCGGGAGAAAATTTTTGACGACCGGGGGTGGGGAACCGCCGCTAGATATCGCATACTGACGCGTCCAAACTCTAGGCAACGATGTCGAGGACTCCGATGGCCCTCCGGCGCCGGTAAAGACTGTCGATAAGACGACAACCCACACTGCTAAGCGCAACACCGATGGCTCGGCTCCCGCTGCCTCCAAGGCTCCGGCAACCAGCAACCGTCGTGGTGGAGTGAGCGGCAGCGAGGCTGGTACGTTAATGCGCATCATCCTTCCCCAATCCTTGTGCTAACGCGCTTTTTCTTTGTAGCTTTCCGCGACCGCAATGCCGGCGCTGATCGCAACCGCGGCAAGCCCACCGATGACTCCACTCCCCGCGGTGTTCCCCGTGGCGGCGCCAATGCCCGCGTCCGTGGTGGTAAGCTGCAATCCCTACCCCAAGGTTGCGCATTTGCCCTAACATTGATTATTCAGGCCGTGGTGGTGGACGCCCTCGCACCAGCGATGACCGTCACAGCAAGCACGTTGCTGGGTACGTGCCACTCTACCCGTGTTTCACATCTACCATGTTCTAACGACTGTCTCCAGTGGCTCTGAGAAGCAGGCCGCTGCCGGCTGGGGCGCCACCGAGGGTGATGCCGAGCTGAAGGACGAGGTCGCCGGCGAGGAGATCGCCAAGACTGAGCAGAAGGAGGCTGTTGCCGACGCCATCCCCGAGACTGAGGAGGCTAAGGAGGAGAACCCCGAAGATAACTACAAGACCTACGACCAGTACCTTGCCCAGGTCGCCGAGCAGAAGCTTGCTCTTGAGTCTGAGGCCGCTCTGGCTCTCCGCAAGGCCAACGAGGGTATTAAGGAGGACAAGAAGTGGGCTAACACCAAGGCCATCGTCAAGGAGGAGGGCGAGGATTACTTTGCCGCCAGCGGTGGCAAGTCCAAGCGCGAGCGTGAGCGCAAGGTCAAGCAGGTTGTCGAGCTTGAGAACAGGTATATCGAGCCTGAGCGCCCTGGCCGTGGCGGCCGTGGCGGCGGCAGCAGTCGTGGCCGTGGCGATGGTGCCCGGGGTGATGGTGCTCGTGGCCGCGGCCGCGGCGCTCCTCGCGGCGAGTTCCGCGGTAACCGTGGTGCTGCCCGCGGTCCCAACGAGAACCGGGCTCCCGGTGGTGCCCCCGTCAACCCCAACGACGAGAGTGCTTTCCCCAGCCTCGGCGGCAAGTAAGCCATTCGCACCTTGGAACAGCGCAGGAGAGATCAGGCACTTCGGCCTTGGCCTCCCAAATTTCCTCGAGTTTGCGACGTTACAGGAAGGTTAATTGGAGAAAAGGGGATAAAAGTAGCTGGCGTGTAGCTGGTTGTTTGGTGTCATTACCTCTGGCGGCACCCGAAATGACGGCGTTGTTGGCCCCCAATTCACAGAAAAGCAAAGAGAAAAAGGTTCATTATTCCCACAACCGCCCCCTCCCCCCCCCCCCTCCCACCTCGAAAATGGCTTCGTTTCCTATAATGCCTGCGCACCGTGTTCCGGAAAATGGTTGGCCGCTAGGGGAGTTGGTGTGGGATATGTACTTCGGTGGTGGCCATTTTCTTTGACATTTCTGTACTGGTAGAGTCGGGTTTCTACTTTGCAATTGTGCTACGTGTGTCCTCTGTCCTTTCCACCTTGGCTTGTGTGACTGACCCCCACGATGCAGTAATCTGCAAGACATCGTGCATATTGACCTGCAGAAGCCCCGGACTTGGTGCCTCTTGATGTTGACTTGCGTACCGGGCCGGCATGGGTCTGCTCGCCCAATGGATCCGGGGTACGATAAGACTCGAAACTGGAGACTCGAGTTATGGTGATTGTTCTTTGGTGCTGCTCGCCAGGCACTTGCGCTCGGCAGCCGTTCTTTGTTTCCAACTTTCCAAGGGGCGGTCCGTTGAGCGAAGACAAGGGTATTGTATGCAAGACGGCCTTGTTTGCGCCGGGAGGGACTTGATACCTGGTGAGAGAACAGACATATTGCACTGTCACTTACAACAGGAAGAAGCCGTGTGCAACCCCCAGAAACACACCTCAACAAACCGTTGGCTCGGGGCTCGCAATCCGCAAGGAAGGGGGCTCAAAACTGTCCGGTTTACTGTGCTTAGGGATAGGGGCGCCAACGTGACAAACAGTCTCCCTGTTCAAGCCCAGCTCCTCTGCCTCACCCCACTATAAATCACATCAATTCCGCCGACGTCTATCCCGATACAGGTACCTTTCCGTAGGGCTGTGAAGCCCGGGGGTTTTGTTCTCGCGTTCAAATTTGCATTCGTTTGAGTTCTACTGACACAGCCATGGCATCGATCCAGGTAAGTGGTAAGAGTAACCCCGACCCGGGTGCAAGCGGAGACACCGTAGTAGCAATTCCTGCAAAGAAGACCCAGCCGGCCTCTAGTACGGGTGACCGGGCGAAGCCGGTGGCTTCAGGATCGACATCCTCCAAGACAGAGATAGAAACCGCTGCGGATAAGCATGAGTACTACTCATTTCCCGAATTCAACTACGACAAGGAGAGAAACAAGACAAATTTGTGCCACTGGTCGTAAGGGCAGTCGCCTATCCCTCTTGATCCCTCTTGACTCGCCATAAAACATGACAGATAAATCTTCTAGCCTCGTCAGATTGTAGTAGCCTAACCTAATGATGCTCAATCCCAAAATATATTTTTATCATTCCAATCGTGTATACTCGCCCCTTTCACATGTCCTTATTTCTGTGACCATGTTGTACAAGCCAAAACCATTAAGCCAACCTCACCCTGCTGGCCCTCTTTGCCCTGACGACCTTCCCAATATCAATCGCCGTGCTTGCCAGCAGCAACATGCCGTTAAAGATAGCCATGAGATAAAACGGCGCCCCCGGCGACCAAGAATCAAACAGATACCCTCCCAGCTTCGTCAGCAGCAAAATTGCCGCCCCGCCGCACCACGAGTACACGCCCGCAACCGAGCCCTTGAGCCTTACTCTCGACACGGTATCCTCGGGCAACGCTGCCTCACTCTCCAACAGCGGCGCCGTATCCCCCGGCCCATCGGCGGGCTCGATTAATGTTTCCTGGTCGCCATTAGGGCGCGTCAGGACGTTGACGACGTCGACCTTGAGCACACCGCGGCCGAGCGAGCCGAGGCTACAGACGATGGCACCGATCTGGCTGACGCCGATGAGCGCGGCGAACAAGAAGACGATTGGGCTGCCGCCGCGGCCGTCCTTGTCGGCGAACTCGGGGCTGCGCAGCTGCGGGAAGGCGATGTAGCCAGCAATGCCAAACGTCGTAGCCACCACGATGGGGTAGTTGACAGCGCCGGTGCGGCTTGATAGATACCCGAAGACGGGGGCGCAGATGAGGCCGACGAGCTGGGCGACGCCGGTCAGGATGGATGAGAGGATGTAGGCTTGGCGGCACTCCTCTTTGAGTTCTGGAGTGGTGTCGTTAGGGGAGCCGGTGCAGAAGCCGTTTCCGATGAAGAAAGTGTTGATGAAGAGCGGGATGAAGAGAGAGATGGCAACAGTCGACGCCCGCGCGACGAAGCCGCCCAGGTAGCCCAGGGCGATCTCAGAGTCAGTGAAACCGAGGCGGACGGAGTCTTTGAGGAGATGCCAATATGGAAGGATTTTCTATCAAGTGGTGTCAGTAGATGTCGGAAACATATGGGTAGATTGGGCTGGTCTTACATGCTTGGGCACAGTGGTGTATCGCGAGGCTGAACCGTCAGGGGCTGTTCCTCGTACCCCAAACAGCGTACGCCATCCCTTACCCTCTTCCCCTTGAAGGCCGCGCAGGCCAAAGAAGACGAACACAGCCACGGCGAGGGAAGTCACGCCCACTACATAGTAGCTATATGTGACCCCCTGGCCAGTAGTGGCGCCGTCGACGGAGTTGAAGCGCGAGAGCAGCGGGAGGAAGAGCGTCAGGGCAACTAATGCGCCACAGCCGGTGAAAAGTCCGACGTATCCGGCAAGCGCCGAGGGTTTCCCTCCCCCTCCATGCCGGGATCCTTCGTCTTCGCCGTCTTCCGAAGTAGTATAGTTGCTGCCGGCGCTGCTGTTCCGGAATCGTTCAGGGGTGATGGTCATTTCGGAGTCAACAGACAACGCAACACTCGTTCGGACGATCGGAGGCGGCTTCGGAGCCGTCTCGGCAGCCGGCTGGTTCTCCTGCGTCAGCGATGGTAGAATGGCCGTGACCATGGTCGCCCTAGACACCCACAACCTGGTGGTTAGCTGAATGGTCCTAATCCATAACCTGTGTATGCGGGGCAACTCACGCAGCCGTAGCGCCGACGGCGAAGAAGACCCTCGCCAGCAGCAGCTGCGGGTAGACATTGCGGGCCTGGACGAAGAGGACGAGGGCCAGGCCGATGATGGTGTAACCGGCAACGGCGACATAGCGCACGCCGGCGCGGTCCGACACGAGGCCCCAGATGGGACAGGCGACAAGGGCAACGAGCTCATCAACGAAGCCCAGGGTGCCAACGATGTCGCCTACACCCTTTTTGATGCCAATCAGGTCGGTGATGACGAACGAGACGGTGCTGTTGAGGAAGACGAGGAATGAGATGCTGAAGAGCGAGATGCCCAGAAGATACGTCAGGGCCTGGAGCGGCGTCGTCGCCGTTGAGAAGGGCAGGTAGCGCAGCAGCCGCTGTGCCGGGCCTGGGCGCGCCATTGTGTGTCCTTCCTGTGTCGTTCCGGTCTCGTGATGATGCTGTTCACTTTGTTGACATGGCTGTTAAACCGACGCGGTGCGGCCTTCGACGTCTGGCTTTTTGGAAGCTGTATTTGCAACTGTATTACGTTTGCCCTGCGCTTGTCTGCGGCACGTCGGCGGCATTTGTGAGCTCCCAGATCTCGTTGGAGGTGGGCTAATCGCATGTACCGCTGTACCTGAGCAGCCACAGCAGCCGGACCCCCCTGCTGGTGTGCGCTGCTGACCTGGGGTTCCTGGGGGGTGCAGCGCTCTTAGTCATTGGAATGCCCCGCAGTGCAGCAGTCCAGCCCACCGAGGTCGGAGTCATATCACCTATCAGGGCCGCATTTCATTCGAGCTCCAAACTCCATTCTCACCGCTTGCTTCACCTCGCGATACACACACTTTGAAAGTCGATTGCTCGGAGATAAGCCGTGGAATCCATATTCCACTACGGGCAATCGCAAGAGAGGCTTACGATCTGGGCTGCTACCGATCCCTGTACATTTTCGCCTGCCCAATCCTCTTTGATTCCGCCTGCCCTGTCGCAAAACGGAGGCTCCTTGTCGCTACGAGCCCAACCCGCCCGACACCATGTCTGCCTCCTTGCCCGGCGCGCGAGCGCTCCCAGAGTCTCAATTTGATCTCTCTACATACTGGGGCCGCGTCAGGCACACAGCCGGCATCACAGATCCGAGGTGAGAACGTTCGATGGGAGAGAGATCTCGGGGGGAATGCCCCACGGTGTGTCTCACCTTTTGGTGTTGCGCGTGCTTGGAAAGGGGGCAGCCATGGCGATTCTTCGCCAATTTGGAAAAACAAGAGGCTGTCGGATAGGGACAACAAACCGCTGACCTAAGCTGTCTGCTCCCCTCTCTAGGACCCTCCTCGTGGGCAAGACGGGCCTCGAGCAGGCCAAGAGCCTCCTGACAAAATACAAGCAAGGCGGGATCGAGGATATGTCGCCCGAGCTCTGGAAGGCTAAGAAGATTGTCGACTCGACTCTGCACCCTGGTATGTCTGGATCTTGCCTTAACAAACTGCTTGGGCCGCGCTTATACGAACTATCTGCGTAGAAACCGGCGAGCCAGTCTTCCTGCCCTTCAGGATGTCTTGCTTCGTGCTCTCCAACTTGGTCGTGACAGTGGGCATGTTGACACCAGGCCTCGGTGTATGTTTGATACCTCCTCGATCACAACGCTGCCTGTGACACAGGTTAGCTAACCCCCGTAAACAGAACCGAGGAACCATCGCGTGGCAGGTCGCCAACCAGTCCCTCAACGTCGCCATCAACTACTCCAACGCCAATAAGTCCAGCCCCCTCTCGTGGCGCAAGATTGCCGAGTCCTACTGCCTCGCCGTCGGCGCCTCCTGCTCCGTGGCCGTCGGCCTCAACAGCATCGTGCCACGCCTCAAGAGCCTCTCCCCCTCGACCCGCCTGATCCTCGGCCGACTTGTGCCCTTCGCCGCCGTGGCCACCGCCGGCGCCCTCAACGTCTTCCTCATGCGCGGCGAGGAGATGCGCACCGGCATCGACGTCTTCCCCGTCCTATCGCCCGCCACCCGGGCGGCGCTCGCTGCCGAGGGCAAGAGCGAGGACGCGGTGGGCAGTCTTGGCAAGAGTAAGCGGGCCGCGACCCTGGCCGTCGCCGAGACGGCCGCCAGCCGCGTCTTCAACAGCTCGCCCATCATGGTAATCCCGCCCCTGCTCTTGGTCCGTTTGCAGCGCGGCGACTGGCTGCGCAAGAACCCACGCTACACGACGCCCGTCAACCTGGGCCTGATCTTGATCGTGAGCTATGCTGTGTTGCCGCTTGCTTTGGCGGCTTTTCCCCAGAGGCAGATGGTGCGGGCCACGAGCCTCGAGAAGGAGTTTCACGACCAAGGAGGTGATGGAGGCTTGGTGGCGTTCCATAGGGGTATTTGAACTTCCTTCCATTCGGCGATACGGAATAGCTGGGAGTGGTTGGAAATGGAAGGGCTGGGTGGCCTGGATTAAGGGGCCATGTTTCGCGCATAGCCTGGAGTTTTTACGGATGGCTTCTATTCACATTTTTGGCGACCATTTCAAAGGCAGATAAGTCGTCTATATCGACCAGGCTCCTTTAGAGCGCTTGCCTGGAGTGTTTCATGCTTGGGGGAAAAGAAATAAGAAAAATCAATGCGTTGGGTGTTTCAATGGCGTTTACTGATCTGGCGTATGGGGGAGTACGTACCTACACTAGACATAGATGCCGAGCAAAGACCAGATAACGAGTGCATAGCGAGTGCGCTTCGTGAGGGTGCAAATGCACCGAGGTGCTTGCGTGCAAAGCAGCTGCAGCTGGGGTCCATTTATTGCGCAGCACGAGTACAAATCAATGAATGGTTAGACAGTGTATGATGGACCCGGAATGCGTTTTGGAAATAGGAGAGCTGATCGCTGGTGATACAGAACGTGACTGGAATGCTGATTCATATAAAAAGGGGCGCGTGTCAGGAAGCAGGAGCAACAGCCAGGCTCGGCCGAGTCTAAGGAGGGCTGAGGTGCGAGGTAAGGTTGAACGGTTATATGGTCTGAAAGTTAGACCAGCTGCAACACTGTGCTCAATGAATCAATGGGTCAAGTTATTTTCTCCCCGCTCCTGTTCCGGCCGGAAGTTTTTTTTTCGTGTGCATTTGCTCATTCGGGAATCTGCTCCCGCTATCCTCTCAGCTGCTGAGTGAGAGGCGCGGAAATAAAGGGGGGAAGTAGCTGGAAGCGGGCATAACAAGCAAAAGCCACCAGGACATCAAAATCACGTTGTCGGGCAGGTGGCCACCACCCCGCGAAGCTCGAATGGAAGGGCAGTGTGTGTGTGCTTCGGGATGAGAAAAGCCCGAAGGAAACAAGAAGGGAAGCGTGTGCCGTGGTTGTCTACGGCGTACTCGACCGCTGTCCAGTGCTTGCTGTTCTCTTCGAAATGAGACGAGACTGGCAATGAGACGAGCACAATACGGGGAAACGCCACAGATATAACTTGTTTAATTCGCGACTTCATGCGCGGCACTTCGCTGGGCCCATGGAACTCTTTCTCCAGCTGGAGCCGAGACACGCAACGATCGGGAAGATAGGGAACCGCGGGCAGGCTTGGCGTTTCCTTTGTTTTGGCATGGGCCGCTCGGTGCTGTTGCCGGCGTCATCCGCTGCTGGAAATCAGCCCCTCATTTTCTGACGTAGATAGCGGCCGAGGGTCGAAAGAGGAAGGATGAGGTGTGCTTGTGCGACGCCGAAGTCGCCAATATTTGTAGGCGGACTAAGACGGCAAGATGGCGGTTATTCAAGGCAAGGGGAAAGAAAGGCCCTGTGGGGAAAAGCGCCGTGCAAATGGCTCTTCCACCTTCATTTGATGGGGGAAGTGTGGTGGTTGGAGGGGACGCCCTGGGTGCCCCACTGGCAGAGGCAGTCACGTCACGTCTCTTGATCAACCCGCACCCTATCTCCCATCGCCACCTCCCGCCTCGCCAGGTAGTGGATGGACGTGGGGATACAACTAGGATGAAAGCACGGATGACAGCTCCCATTCGTAATCGACAGGGAGCTACATAATATAGAAGGAGTCCTCCAAATTTGGCATACTGAGTGGTACCAAAACAGCTCACTGGCGGACACTTTGCCCATCGTGGCTGCGGGGCTTCGGTAGGAACTCGCACTTGACAAAATAAATGGTGGGGAAAACAAAGGCCCTGCTAGGCCCTAGCGACTCGCAGTGGGCTCCTTGAGGAGTCCTTGGGGAGAGAGTGAAAGACAGCTTGGGTTGAATCAACTCCTGAAACCAGGTCGTCATTCGAGACGCCCCGATCCATACCGGGAAAGTTGGTCTCCCTGGCAAGCATGGCTTCCTGGGCACGCTGGAGAGCGAGGGAGTAGGAGCGTGGGAGCCTTGCCTTGGGGGGACGTCGGCTGGCTGCCTGTGCCTGGCAGCTGGAATTCTGTTGGGACATGGTTGGCTGAGGCGGTTTGGCAGATCGTGCTGTCCACCACTGGGCATTTCCTGGTTTGTCGCACAAAGTGAGGAGGCGAGGGTCTTTTGGCTGCCCGCGAGCGAACCTGCAAGCAAGCCCGCCGAGCCCGCAGAACCCTTGCAAAACCCTCAGAGCGCTCGCGGGGTTGCCTAGCAAGCCTAGTTCCGCTTGTGGTTTCCCCGACAAAGCCACGACCGACTCACAACGCACACAGAAACGCGCTAGACACAGGCAAGTTTAGATCGCATCTCATGCATTGCATGCGAGGATTCGATAGCCACCCATTGCATTGGGGGTCTTGTTGCTTGCTGTGAAGACGAAAACCCGACAACCGGCGGATTATTCACCGTCGCCTTTGTAACCTCCTGAGGCTCTCTCATCATGACTCGTACCAAATTGCAGGCCGAATATCAAGCGCCTTCCCCTGAGTCCCGGAATGCTGCAAGGCTTGCCAACCGTCCCAGGAATGGCGCGGGAGGAATCTTGTCGATGTGATTTTGTGAGTTTGCTGCGAGAATCAGGGTCGTTGCCAGGATCAAGCGCGCTACAGTTTCGGCAGACGCCAGGCTGACCACTTGTGCCGCTGGTTGAGCTGCACGCAAGCACCAGCCTACCCCTCCGCCGGGACAGAGGGGGTTTGCACCACGGACGAGCAGATTGGAATGGGCAAGCTCGTCGCGATGGACCCATGAATGGCTTGTTTACCGCGCAGGCCTGTTCGAGGCGAAGATGAGAAATGGAGTGTTGGCGGCTTCCTACGCTGGTGGTCAATTGCAAAGACTTTATACCAGCGCCGATGTGGTTGTGCAGCCGTGCAGCCGTGCAGTCGCGACGAGATTCGACTTGAGAATCTCCGTCAGCACGTTCTGCACGCTTGCATGTGTGCTGCTCTAACCAACCAGCGCCTGCAGCAGCGGGGAAAGGATTTGGCCACCCTCTTGATACTTGCGCCCCAGGGCTGTCATGGTGATACTGTCGGTGTTAAGACTCGTTCTATTGGTAGGCTAGTTGCTGGAGTGTTGGAGGGTGATGGCATAACAAGTCGCCGGGCTCGAAACGAAACGCGTATGACGGGATCGTTGCTTGCGTTGTTGTCTTGAGCTTGAGCCTAAGGCTGTGTTGCAGCATACCAGTGATGTGTGGTTTTCGCCCTTCCATTTTTCCCTGTTACTTTTCGCCTCGTTCGTCTTGGGGCGGGGTGTCCCGCTGCATCTCCTGCCCTATGCGAGATAGCGGCTTTCGATTGCTGCCAGAGGCAAACGGGCAACAGCCGTAGGTCCAGAAACATAATCTCCAAAAAGGGTGGTGTAAAGGGAGGCAGTCAGAAACATTTCTGCGCATCACGGCGAGCCGCACAAGTGAGCCGGACCGTCGAGGCTGGCCCCCAGGTCTTTCAAGCAGGCTCCCAGCTCCCAGCTCCCAGCACTCGGCTGCCCCCCATGACTGGCCATGCTCCCGAATAAATCGGGGAGATGTGAGTAAGTGCATGTATGGCTTTCTTGTTCGCTCTGCCAAAGGCTACCTTTTAGGAGACGGAGATAAATACTTAGGGCAGTTATATAGGGGGTGGTGCATTGTAGTGTACAGCCGAGCGAGGATCATAAGGATAAGCCGACTCGCAAGGGGAACTGGTGTAATTAATATCGACGTAACCGAAGGCGGAGATATTGGAAGCAAAGGGAGCACTGAATCCGGCTGCCGCATGCGAGATATCCATGCTCCGCGAAAGAGAGGAGAAAACAGGCGGTTTATCCGAGCGACCGTCCACAGCAACGCCATTGCTTCGTTGTGTGGGGCACTAGGCCCAAAGGGCAAGGCGAGTGGTCGTAGCCAGACGTGGTCAGCGGTCGGTGTATTTTGGTGTGGTGTTATGGACGGCCCCAAAACTGCTTGGGTGTGATTTTGGGGTTGAGTAAGGCAAGTTGGAAGTGAAAGGGAAGAAGGGCGGGGCGAGTGAGAAATTAGGGAGGTCCCGATTCTCAGGGCTCTGTCATTGTGTTGCGTCGCTCTGTCGTTTGACACACTGTATGGACTTGAGCGCCCCTAAGTGAGGGCACTGAAAGGTTCCTTCCGTGCCGCAGAGAGGTGCTGGGCGCGCTGAGCTAGGCGCTTTCAGTGTCGTGCCTGCCTGGAAAAGTCCCGCATCGCCCCTGCGGGATGGGGAACGGGAAAGGTCCAGTGCAACATGGAAAGGGCGGCACTGTGTCATGCTCGTGCCCACGGCACAGCACGCAACAATTGGTGTGTGCTGTATCTCCGTACCCCCCAGCCTACCAGGGACCAGGAGTGGTGCTGAAGCTGAGGTGGAAGACAGGAGGTGTCTTGTCTCGAACGAAAGCAAAAGCCCAAAAACATTCGCGACTCGAGGGCCTTTTCTTTTCCATCCATCGTAACACTGCACCTCGTGAAGTTTTTGCCCAGCGTCGCTCCCACCGTGCCCGAGGGCATGCACAACTTCTTGTCGCTATTGGAGCCAGCAAGAGTCGCGCACCGAGGTCGCCAGCTCTGACCATCGAGCGAAACATCCTAGGGCAATCAACCGCTCAATCCGGTGCATATCCTGGCCTGTCGCCCTTTCGTCAGGCTCTTCCACAGGCACCACGCACTGCACAGCGGACCACAGCGGACCGAACGGGCGCTCTTTGCAACCCTCACCTGCCTTCCAAATCCTGCTCCCAGGTTCTGGTCGACAGTTGAATTTACCTTTAGCCTCGAACCCCAGCGAAAGCATCGGCGGCTCCAATTCTTCAACTTCCAAAACCGCCCTGTTGCTGCTTCGATGCAGACCCTGTAGTCGACTCTTTTGAGGTGGCCCCATCCCCGGACGGACAGCCAGGCCGCAACAGACCTCCAACGTCAACCAACAGCTCGACAGACGTCAGGAATTCCTCAGGCCGACCCTCGCTAGTCAGATTCTCTGGTGCCGAAGTTTAACAACCGACAGCGTCTGGCCCTGCCCTGCTGCCCCGGCAGTCCTGCGAAACACCTTCCCGCCCATACAATACCTACCTCCGCCAACCTGTCTCTCTCTCTCCTCGCAGTCACGTCGACATTTGCAGGCGAGCGAGAGCAGGACAATGTCGACGCCTACCACTGCAACAGCAACGCTGCCCCATTATAACAACCTGCATCACTTCCCATACTCGCACCACCAACATCAGCCCTACCCTCAGGCAAATACCTCGTCATATCGCTCCTCGGCGACGTCAATCATCCCCTCTTCGTCTCGGATCCCTTTCCAGTCGCCCGCCGCCTACTCTACTACCTCGAGCCACTCCGGCTTGAATGGGGTAGGCCTCACTTCGTCATCTGCGACCGTCCGACCATTACCACAAGAACCTGCGAATTTGACTCCTCACGCCGAGACCAACTACGCAGCCATGCCGGCCGCCCAAAACCCGCCCGAGCCACAGCATGCCCACAAGAGGAGGCGATCGAGGGGACCGGATTGGGATAAGTTTTACAAGAATGGCTTGCCAAAGGAGATTATCGTCATTGACGACACACCGGAGCCCGAGAGGCCCACCGCTAGCGTCTCATCGCAAGCGTTGACCAACGGCCACCTTACCGGCATTAACGGCTCCTCAAATGAAGCCGTTGTCCGCCACCCAGCCAAGAGGCGTAAACGAGACGACGAGCCTTCTCACTACGACCCGGTCTACCACAACAACATCTTGGGGTCACACACTCGCACCCCTCACCAGCACGGATCGCCTAGCAAGTCTACCGTCTCAAGCGATCGGACGAATTCGGCTATTCACACAACCGCCGCCACATCACTGGGCTCTCTGTCGTCAAATGGACAGTACGAGTATGACACACAACCGGGCCAGAAGAGAAAACGAACAACCCGGGCACAAATAGCCAATGAGGTCAAGCGACGAGAGGCCGGTGGTGCCATTACGGATGCCCTTGCTACCTACGTCGCGCCCCCTTACCCTCCTAAGAAGGCATCCGAAGTCTATGTTCGAGTTGTAACCGACGTAAGTCTCTTTGCTATCGGCTCTCTGGCTGCATATTACTAACTACGGTAATAGTCCGCGCACAACAAGAATGCTCGCGTTGATGATGATGACGGCCATTACATTGTGATTCCCGAAAACGACCTTACCGACAAATGTGAGTTTGGAGTCTGGAAGCGCAACGGACCGGCGACTAATTCATTCTGCAGACCAAATGATCAAACTTCTTGGTCAGGGCACCTTCGGCAAGGTGGTACAGGCAAAAGAGAAAAAACGCGGCAAGCTTGTTGCAATCAAGATCATTCGGTCGGTTCAGAAATACCGCGATGCCAGTAAGATTGAGCTTCGCGTTCTAGCGACCCTCAAGGCGAACGATGAGGAGAACCGAAACCGATGCATACATCTACGAGACTGCTTTGATTATCGAGGCCACATTTGCATCGTAATGGATCTCCTTGGCCAGAGTGTCTTCGACTTTCTCAAGAGCAATAACTTTGTGCCTTTCCCCAACAGCCAGATCCAGAACTTTGCCCGCCAACTGTTCACCAGCGTGGCTTGTAAGTTCATTCCTCGGATTGCAGTCTAGTGATTGCTCTGCTAACGTACATCAGTCCTTCATGATCTCAATCTGATACACACCGATCTCAAGCCAGAGAACATCCTGCTATGCCACAACGAGTATCAAACTTTCACATACAACCGCAAGATTCCGTCCTCTTCTTCAACTATAAGTCGGCAGGCAACGCAAAGAAAAGTCCTTCTGGACACAGAAATCCGTCTCATTGACTTCGGCTCAGCAACCTTCCAGGACGAATACCACTCTTCGGTCGTGTCAACCCGGCATTACCGCGCCCCGGAGATTATCCTCGGGCTCGGGTGGTCTTTTCCGTGCGACATTTGGAGCATTGGCTGCATCCTGGTTGAATTTTTCACCGGTGATGCTCTTTTCCAGACGCATGACAACCTAGAGCATTTGGCCATGATGGAGGCTGTCGTCAATGCGAAAATTGATGGTCCGCTCGTATCACAAGTCAATAGAATGACAAGGAACGGTGGTAATCCTGCAGCAAAGTATGTTGTCCTACCTCCCCTTCACGGTCGTAACTGGCTAACAAAGCAAACCACAGGTACTTCAAGCGACTTAAGCTCGACTATCCGGCAACAGAGACAACTCGAGCCTCACGAAGATTTGTTAAGGCCATGAAGAGACTCGAGGTAGGCCGCCCGCTTCTCGCCACACAAGCCATACAGGTTGCTAACACAAACCAGGAAATAATACCGGCTACCAACAGGTTCCTCATCCAGTTCTTGGATTTACTCAAAAAGATTTTCGTCTACGATCCTAGTCGCCGGATAACTGCAAAGTCGGCACTACAGCATCCCTGGTTCAAGGAACCGGCTCACCCCGACGATGGAACCGAAGCCGCACGAATCCGCATGGAGAAAGAAATACTGAGACAGCAGGAAATGATGGGGACCCGGTTGCCTGCTATGCACGCGCCTTGAGGAAAAGAGGAGGCATACAGTGGTGAAGATCTAACTGATTGCGATGATTTCCGTACAAGCTAGGGCGTCCTAGGTGTGGAGGGCAGGCAAGCTCGTGAAGAAATGTCTGCTTGCCAGCTCAGGCGTTATTGATTACTCCTATGGTATGGGGTTCTGCATCGTTGGTCGGGTTCAAGTTGGTCGGCGAACCGGGAACCGAGGAGAGGAGTTGGGGTTTCGGTATTATTTCGGTCGGGCCCTCTCGTATCATATCCTGGGAGGCATCATAATGGTGAAACGAGGACCGCGAGCTACGATTTCATAGAGGAAAATGTCTCTTCGCGCTGGAGAAGCTATTCGGACATGGGCACGAATAAGCTGGTCGAGGGAACGACCATTTGTTGGACTTATTTGTCGTTGGACTTACATAGGCTTGACTCGCATCGACTTCTATTCTGCCTCCCCAATACAAGGAAGGAACGAGTTTCGTCGGCCCCTTTTCCGAGCGTGTTGGCTATCCTGGAATGGTGGAGCGGGGTTTTTCCAAGTGAATTTGGATCTCACAGCCGGTACCGCCGGATCCTGGAAGCGAGCATTGTCACAGCAGAATATTCTGGCCCTCAAGCCTCCCTAAAAAGACATTGTGTAAGTTATTCAAGTGTTCTGGTGTTCTTCTTTGCTAACGTCAGATTATAGGTGCTCAGCATGCTTTCATTCAGCAAAGACGCTGAGGCGATATCAACCCTTGACTGTTGACCTTTCACCGTTGACAAATCGCACGCCAGAACGACATTTTGTTGGATCTTGAGTCAAATGTGCTAGGGTTAAGGAGAATGGAATCCTTACTCTACACTGCTTATCCTGCATGGCTGTTCTGGAAAAGCTGTGTGTTTCTTCCCTCAGGTTTTAAACAACTCAGCTGTGGGATGAAGAGGTGCACTATACTATACTCGCTGCATGTTCTCGAGTAAGTCTATCGCGTTGCGTTGGAGAGTCTTCGATTACAAAACAAGCGCACACACAACCAGAAAGCGCAGTCGCCGTATATACAGCCCAGTCTAGCAGCCCGGAACACAACTCGATCGCCGCGGGGGGACGCCCCCGATGACGCTTAGCGGCTTAAGCAATGCCCGGCCCTCACCCTCACCCTCACCAAGCCCGCTGCCCTCCTCGCTTTCGGTGCGAGTTCCCCGTCGACCCTCCTTCCCGTCTGTAGCTCGTTGAGCAGTGGCGCTAGCGAGGCGGGGTTACATCTTGATATGTTGCTGGAGAACGGTAATGTGGGTTGAGTGAGCGGTGTTGCTTTAGTTGTTGCGGGGGAAGGGGGTTGACCGTTTGAGAGAGGGAGAGGACGCGGGGTCGACGCCACTCATGTGAGGGGGCCTAGTTGTGGAAGTGTTGCAAAAGAGAGCGATGAGGGCTGCGGTGGTGGTGAGGGTTGATGAGTTCAGCAAGGACTGACAGCGGTGGTCCATTTCCCACACTGGACTGCCCCGGCAGCGCTCCTTAGGGTGTTCCATCCAGCAGCGGATGTGAGCCAGGATCGAGCTCGATACTCAACCATCGTACTATCTTTCAGTTCGGCAGCTTTGCAACAAGACCTGAACCACGCTTTTCGGGCGTTGAGGGGCTGTTATAGGTCACCAGAGTGCCATGGGCTACACTTTGATTGATACTCCGTACGAGAGATGGGCGAGTCAGATCGGCCGAAAACCATGACAAACGTCTTCCTACTTGATAACCAAGTGGCGCGGCAAGTTCAACACGACACCACAACAGGAGCTCGCAACTTACAGCCGGCGCACATTCCGTAGCCTGTGGAATTCCTAGGCCGGTCTGCCATTCCCTATTCCACGACCGCAGCGTATTTTCAGGGGCTCAAGTCAACAACTCTGTAAACTGCCAGCGATCTTCAAAATTGCAGTACCGACAACAGTAGCGAAAATGCTAGCAACGCTTGAAGTTTGAGCCAGGCCATGCTGGTCTCTCCAACATAGGCTGCCATCCGACCACGCATAACTCTCGTGTTGGTGGCTCTATAAATAAGACTGAACTTGCAATATCCCAGCGTATTTGAAGCAAAGAATAGGTAGATGCAGAATTAGCAATGCAGAGGGGAGTAGGGGTTTGAGTTGCTTGACATGCTCCCCAAGAGCATGTCGAGGTGTGTCAAATCCCATTCTTCTGTCTGTCACCCTTCTGCATTTTTTGGCGTTTACCACACTTTTCACGGGTGGCCTTCTAGAGACTGACTTGAAATGCTTTTTTTTCGGTTTTTTTCCGAGGTTGCCCCATGAAAGGCAGGTAGGCAGGCACCACTGGTCTTCAGTGCATCCCCAATAAACCATCAACCGTAAAATCTCTTAACACACCCACCCTCCCCCAACAAGCAAAACTCATAACCAACAGAACTTCCACAGCCCAAAGATAAAAAAATAGCCTAAGCACAGTGAGTTGTTGATGTTGTCCGGAGGGGACCTTCACCCACCAACCTTACCCCCGTCAGAAGCCAATACATCGGGCCCCTTATTCAACAATCCAACAAGGGCCGCTGGTCTAGTGGTATGATTCTCGCTTAGGGTTCACCCTACAGCAGTGTTTGCGAGAGGTCCCGGGTTCAATCCCCGGGTGGCCCCTAATTTTTGCTGACTGCCCTCCTGAAGTGCTGTGAATTCCTTTTCGCGTGATGGTGCAGGAGTGCCTAAGTTTGCGGGGCTTTAGCAGCGTTTGCAGATGACTTGGTAATCAGTAGGGTTAGCGTTAGGGTAGCATGGTCTAGTCTTTGAATGCCCCCTTTTAAAGGCCAACAACCTCAGCCTGAATCTATGAGACTTGACCCATGGTTATCATTGCAGGTAGCTAGGTAGCAAGCAGTAATGATAGCTCGTAGAAAGTGTCTCATAATCTCATGATTGACACAGGTCAACATGGATAATAAGTCACACAGCGGGATGAGCAAAGCAATCAATGCAACAGCTATCATACATTTACCCACTTCCAGCTACATAAACAACGTATATGTTCGCTAGGAGTTTATATTGTATATAACACACAGATCAGCTCAGCAGCGCTACCCTCTCAAAAGCTGGCGTCCGCTTGCGAGCCGCTTATCCAGAACGACGGCTGGGGCTCCTTTTTCGCCTCAGCAACCTTCGCCTCGCCATCATCCTGCTTTGCCTTCTTCTCCTTCTTCTCCTTCTTCTCCTTCTTCTCCTTCTTCTCCTTCTTCGCCTTCTTCATTGTCCTTTCGACTGGTGCCGGCGTCTCATCCTGGCCCTCGGCCTCGGCCTTGCCCTCATCCTCCTCCTCCACCCCCCCCTCGTAAAGCGCCTGCAGCGCTGGCAAGAACTCCTGAGCTTGCTTGAACTCGCCGAGCTTGACCCGCATGCAATCAAAGGCGAACAGCACGGGCGTCGCCCCGCGGCCCTTCTCGCTGCAGATACTCTTCTGGACGTCCGTGGTCGACGGCAGCTTAGGGTAGCGTTGCGAAAAGTGGGTCAGCATGATCCGCCGCGCCTGCATCTCGCGGCCGACGTACAGCGCGTCTGCTAGCGTTGAGTGCTTCTTGGCCCGGGCCTCGCCCTCGAGATCATTGTCAAACGTGCACTCGTGGATCAGCAGATGAGCGCCCCTGCCCATCTCGGCAAACGTGTCCGACGGCCGGCAGTCGCCCGAGTAGGCGATGCGCAGCCCCGAGCTCCACGTGAGGGCGACAGCCATGGCATCGCGGCAGTGGTCAACGCCGCAGGCCCTAATGAACGGGAGGCTGATGACCTCCTGTGCTTCCGTGAAGCCTTCTAGTTTGATGTCATGCCAGTCGTTCCCGTCATAGTTTGAGAGGGCGGATACAAGCTTGAGGTGTGACTCGTCGCCGAGGTCTTGGATCGCGCTGTATTCCCTGATGAACGTGCTCATGTACTCAGGACCGACGACGGCCATGGGCTGTAGCTTCTTGTTCTTTTTGACCAGCTCAGCCCGTCGCGCGAGCACGCTCGTAATCCCCAGGTGGTGGTCGGCGTGCATGTGGCTGACCCAGATCATTCGCAAGTTCTCGATAATCTCGTCTGCTTCGTCGCCAAAGGATCGGCGAATCTGCCCGAGCGTACCCTCGCCGCAGTCCAGAAGGTAGTTGCCATGCCCCGGAACCCGGATCAGGGTAGCCGAGACGTTTCGATATTTGGACGGCAAGCAGGAGCCCGTCCCGAGCGTAATGATCTCGGTGTCGAGGTTGGGTATATCTTTCTGGGACTCTTCTACGTCCTGGATGAAGGCCGGATCTGCTATCTTTTCTAGTGCGGCCTTGGCTAGGGATATAATTTCTGTCTCTTGTAATATTTCCTTGACCGGCACCCTGGTGTCCATGGTGGTATAATTAAACCTGTCTTGAAACTCGAGCTTGGGAGCCAGCTGGAGTGTCCCGCCTCCTTGGCCTGGAACTGCAGCGGCGGCGAGAACGGGTGGCAGCTCTGCCGCCTCGTTGGAGTAAATGGGGATGGGGAAACGTTCTGGGTCGATCTGGTGCATCTTGATGAGCTGGGACGCGGCAGACGTGAATGATATGGTGTTGGCGCTGACGGTGGGACCAAGTATAACGTGTTTGACATCGGGGCGAGCTTGCATGAAGGTAATCAATCTTGAATCGTCCCTGACCTCGGGACTGAGAAACCAATACATGGCATTGATTCCTCGTATGATTGCCTCATTTTGCCATTCAGGACGGCCGAGGAAGCTATCAATCAGGTCTGTGCGTCGTAGATCGAATACGCCGAAGCCATCACCTTCGATAGTCTCCCCGACTATCATGTCATAGGTTATCGCGACTCCGTCCACCATCACGCTCTGTCCATTGATGACTGTCTTGTAGTGTTGTACCGGAAGGTTAAGCTCTCTTGCCTTGTCGATATTGAACTTACCACGACGCGGTTGCGTCTTGACGAGATAACATAGCGAATTATGCCATGGATCGGGTTCCGGCAGCGACCTGACTTGGCTTGACGGCCAGGGCTGCCTCACCCAGACCTTGAAATGTGGTACGTCAATCCCGTGGTCCCCATGAGGCATAGGACCCTTGTATTCCTCGATCTTTCCATCCTCGCCCTTGATGAAGACCTTAGCGCCATGGCTGACACTGTAGATATCCATGAGACGCAACGCATCCGCCCTCCACTGCGACTCGAACATGCCCTGCACAATTGTCTCCCTGGCGATCTGGTCAAACTCGCGCTGTCCCCGCGGGACTTCAGAGGGAGGGGGGGCCACGTCGGGCGTGATCAGTAGGTTCCAGACGCGGAGCGACTCGTCCTCAAAGTCGGGTTTGATTTGGCTGGCGTTCTTTAGCCTCGGGTCTTCGTGTATCTCGTGGGGCCGGAGCGGTAGAGTCTTTCGGAAGATGAAGACACGAGCGCTGGCGATCAGGTGCATCAAGTGCTTAGCGCCCCAAACGTGCAATTGAGGTACCTCGGGCTCCGTCTGACCTTTCCGCTTGTGCGCGCCCCCTTCTTCGGATGAGGGTGATTCTTCGGGCTTGTTGGTGTCGGCGATAGACAGGATCATACCCAGCAGGCCGCCGGTGCTGTCCCAGTCAACGGGGCCCGAGAGGAAGATGTGGCCGATCGAGCCCATTCTAATCTTTTGCTGATTCATGTAGCGCTGGGTGCCCTCGGAGAGCTGCCCGAAGAGGTAGCGCTTGCCGCCGGTATCATTGGAATGGAAGAGCAGACACGCGGCTGGCGTGTCGGCCGTGGGCGTGCTGAT
Organism: Lasiosphaeria hispida; assembly: GCA_033439745.1. NCBI lineage: Eukaryota > Fungi > Ascomycota > Sordariomycetes > Sordariales > Lasiosphaeriaceae > Lasiosphaeria > Lasiosphaeria hispida. The sequence goes on from JAUIQD010000003.1 coordinate 4,840,028, forward strand.
GATCTGGATGGTGCTTTTCATACTGCCGGACAAGGAGCTAGGCGCGGTTGTGTCGGTTTCCTTGGCTCCAAGGCGTCTGTAGTGGCAGTCTCTGAGCTTGGGGACGAGGAGGACTGTGCTGAGAGGGGGCTCGGTCCAGAGGGGAGGGAGTTTGTAGTCGAAATCCCGGTAGGCGGTTTTGCGGCGGAAGAAACCGTTGGGGATTTCGATGTCAGGGCTATCGAGGTAGCGGTCGCGAAGGTAGACAGGTGAAGAGAACCGCCTCTGGGTTTCCTGGAGACTCTGGATGCGAGTGTGGCTGCGGGTGTGCAGTTGTGGAGATGGAGATGCAAGCAGCAACGAAAGCAGAGGCTTAGGCTTCGAATTGGGTGTCAGTCCGATACTGCTACTTGCGAACCTTTTAAAACCGGTCATTGAGGCATTGGGAACTAGCTTGTTCTCCCCGTCATACCGCTGCAGTCGGTTTTTTTTGCAGGCGCTTCGCCGGTGACTCAACTCCGGATTTGACAACGGAGAGTGACGGGTGCGCATGGACGCGTCCAAACCTTTTTTTTTTTTTTTTTTTTTTGCAGCAAAGCATTTAGACCCTTGTATTCGCTGTTTTGGCGCCACCAGCGCCACACCGAGTTGGGGACCCAGGACCCCACGACCCCTCAGTCGCGCACATGTTGAGCTTCACACTGTACAGTACATACCAAGCTCACACTGTGCTACGATGCGATTGCGAATTCGTCCTAAATGTTCAATCATGCTTGCTATTCCCGTGTATCCATCTAACGGTGGCTATGTATTCTAACCCGGCTACCTCCACTACCTCATGGCCTCCCTCACAATCCCCTCGGCCTCCCTGATCACGTCCTGACCCCTCCTCCACGTGTACAGCTTCACCCCCTGCCCGTCCAACATCTCGTGTGCCCTCGCCAGCCGCCGCCGCCACAAGTCCACCTTCTTGTTGATCGGCTCGCCAGCCGAGTTCTGCCCCATCCCCACGTCTGTCGCCCCCGGGTGTCCCAGCATCGCCGCTGCCGGCATTGCTTCCCAGTCACCGGCTTCTGAGCCTGCGTTTGTCAACGACGACGTGACACGTCGGCGCGACGGAGGTGGCGGAGGGGTTGGTCTTGAGCCGTGGGATGAAGATGGTGAGGACCCTGGATATTGGCTAGTCGTTGCGTTTGGTGTCCGAAAAGAACCACCCGAGTTGCTACTCCCTAGTGTCTGATTCGATGAGTTTTGTATTTGTGACAACGGGTGGGTGCCAGCGCCGTTGTCTGATCCTGGAGGTCTCGGCGCGCGTGGATTAGGCGGCATGGTGGGACGTCCGCCACGATTGGAGGCACCGACCCCGAGGTCTGAAGGGGCGCTGCGAAGCGCCGGCGGTTTGGCGGGCCGTGGTGGCGGTGGTTTTCGTGACAGTATATCCACGTTGGAGGTGGTGGCCTTCAACTGGCTTGTGCCCGCCTCCTCAGATTCGTCCGTGAGATCGATAAGAGTCCCCATCACTGGCCCGGTGTTTGACGGCGCTGTCTGTACTCGAGGAGGCAGGCTGGGCCGTTTGGCTGCATTGTCAGCCATGGGCAGCTCCTCAAACCTGCCCCGGTTATCTTCTCGTCTGACACGCTGGCTAGGATTGGCATTGAAGGACGAATCGAAATAGCCCACTTGGTCCGGCGTAGTCACGTCCCGGATAAAAACGGCCAGGATTCGGCCCGGGTTCGCAACAGCGAGCTCCGTGTAAACCTCGAGGTCCGCCTCGCCGCTGTCGCCGACCAGCAGGAACTTGCGTTCCGGGAAGTCTCGTAGAATCCTCTCCAGGGTGCCCTTTTTTCTCTCAGCCACAGGCTCGAAAATACCCTGGAGCATACCACTGTAATGCTTCAGGTGGATGGTTCCCTGAGGCAGGCCAGCGATTAGGAAGTAGGTCGCGAGGACAGGGAACAGCTGCCAAGGGCTGTTGGAGCAGTAATGAATCTTGACACCCATCTCCGAAAGCCCGCGGTACCACTCCCGCACGCCATCTATCGTCAAATCCGCGAGGTCGCGGATAAATGTGTTTCTGAAGATTTCGCGTGCACCAAGATGGATATTCGAACGCTTGATGGTATCGTCAATATCGCTGATCAAGCTGACACCCCTTGTCTCAATAATCTGGATAGGCTCGACAGCAGAGATGTTCTCGTTGGCCAAGACACGCACATGCGTCGGTACGAAGTCCAGCGCGGCGCGGATCGTAAAGTGCCCAGAGTCGTTGGTCATGATCGTCCGGGACTGTGACTGGTCCTCATTATAAAAGAAGATGGTAATGGGTAGCTGCACCAGCGGCGTCGTCATAAATGGCCCTATGCGTGCCATGAGGTTCGCGTTAGCAACCGCCAGTTCCGCCTCCGTCATCTCTGATGTTGGCGGGAGCGGGTTCCTGCCGGCGAGGACCGGAGAGCCCGGCGGTGAGGCAGCCGTGCGGGTTCCCACGCCGCCTCCATGGTTGCCTGTCTCCGTGTCGGAGTCGGTGTCGTCCTTGGGTGGCTCGCTGTAGCCGCCTCTGTTGGCGATCTCTTCTTCCCCCTTACCCTTGCGTTCAATCTCCTGGGCTTCCTTGGCAATCCTCTGTTCCTCCCTCATCCGTTCATGCTCCTCGTGCATACTAACCGGGGCTTGCTCTGCACCCTGGGCGTAGGGGGCAGGTATGCCGCTCAACCTGCGCGCAAGACCAATCAACATGCGATTCCGCCGTGTCATGGGGCCTTTGCTCGGCATGTATATCCATCCCCGAACATCAACATCCACCACAGCCTTCTCATCCTCCAGCCTGGCCCACTCATGACGCCAATACTCCTCCTCATCCATGCCCATCTGCGCTACAGACAGCGAATCGGAAGCACTCGACGGCCGGTGTCCCCCGGTTTGCTTAACATGCCTCTTGGCATATGATGGAAACAAGACCATCTGTTCCTCGCCCTTAGTCACAATTGCCACATTGGGAAACGACCCCGGGATCGAGATCTGATTGTCGGGGACCTCAACGCCGCGTATCCTCGTGTTGTTGTACTGCTCCTTGATCTCTGACGCCGCTGCCGCGCCCGCGCGGTACACACTTCCCGCTATCGCGGCGAGCTTCTTGCGGCGTGTCCCCGGCTCGCGCGGCGGCAGCGCATCACCTCCGGCACCATATCCATACCCCCCGCCCCCACCCCCAGCACCCGCGCCCACACCTCCGCTTGCGCCGTACCCATACCCATACCGCGACGTCATCGTCTTCTTCGAGCCCTCCTTGGTCACCTCGCCTACACCGCCGTCTTTACTCTCAGCCTTCCCCGACAATCGTGCATCCACCACCTTGCGTTCACGCGACTGCGGCAACGGCTTCTTGTCCACCCCAAACAGCACCCTCCGACTGTGCTGGCGCACGAGATCAACCAAACGGGTTTGCGAGCTGCGCCGGTGTTGGCGCGCGACGAGGAAGCGGTAAATCCCGCTCTGCAGACGAGACTTGTACTGTGGGAGCGTATCGAGACGGAAGGCGGAAAGCTTCTCGCGGTACCGGGCGCGGACGGTGGCCGGGACGAGATATCGCAGCAAGCTCGGACGGGGGGGACGAGGTCGTCGGGGCGGCAGCGATGGCGGCGGGAATCGCCTGAAGGGAGCCAGCTTGTCTGGTTCCTCTCTTTTAAAGGTGATGTTGAGTTAGGGGTTGTGGGAAGAAATGCAGTTATTGGGAATGCAGTGTGCCCCGCGCCGACTCGAATAAGCTCTGCAGCCTCGTGTGGCCGCCACGCGACGGCAATGACGAGCTGTCGGCCGAGTTGCGCAGCCCAGGAGATAGTATCCGGTGATGGGGTTGGTACAGGCGGATCAGACCCCCTGGCTACATCATACAAGTGTCAATTCTTGACATGCCAAGGGTTGTGTGCAGTGAGTAAGACACGATCGAGAGCGAGCTCAACGGGACCTTGTGGCTGCCAAAACTGCCAAAAAGCTGCCAAGAATGTCTCTGCTGCACAACAGTTGGAAGCTGCTGCCCGGCACTACCATTACGTCACCTGGGCACCGTTGAGGCCCATGCTCAGATCAGTCGACCCACCAAACCTTGGCTATTTTAGCGGGTTTCACTGGTCACCTTCTCTGTGAACACACACCAAGAGAGGTCTGTCTTCACTTACAGTACACTTTCTTCACATATTCAGGTAGCAGTATGGACGACGTCTTATTTCGTATGGATATCATCGCCCCGCTCACCTCTTCTTTCCCCTGAAAGCCTTCTTCGCCGGGCCAGCGACCTTCCTCGGCGGGGGCTTTGTCTTGGGCTTGTCCGATTTGTCCTTCTTGAAATTCAGTACCGCGCCCTTGCCGTCTCTCTCGGCCCTCCCCTTCTTCCAGGACTTGCCATCACCGCGCTCCGCGATTGTGTCGAGCTTCTTCTTATCCTTGTTGCTTAGACGCCCGGCCTCGCCCTTCTTCTTGAGCTTGTCCCGCACGCCGTTGAGCTCGGCCCGCCCGGCTTCCTTGGCGTCCTTCTTGTTCTTCTCAGTCTCGAACCAGGTACGCCTGGGCCTGGCTTGAATCTCCTCCTCATGCTTAATCAAGTTCTCACCTTTCTTGACCTGCATCTCCACCTGTGCAATCTGCTTCTCCTCTTTTTCCTCCTGCATGATGGCTTCGATCTCATCCTCCATCCCGTCGATCTGATCTTGCCACTTGTCGGCCTCGGCCGCCTCGATCACTCGGCTGATAATTTTGGAGCCCTGGGATTTGCCAGCCCTAACAGCCGCCTTGACAACCTTGCGGTCTGGCTCAGCAGCCAGCGTGATGGCCACACCGGAACGACCGGCACGAGCCGTACGACCGACACGATGCACGTAAATATCTAGTGACTGAGGTGCTTCGTAGTTGATGACGGTGTCAATGCCCTTAATATCCAAACCACGAGAGGCAAGATCAGTAGCAAGGAGATAAGACACCTTGCCGTCTCTGAATGATTCGACACTGGCGATACGCTGGATACTGTCAGTCTTCAAGTAAAATGCACCAAAAAAAATAAGCGAGTAGATGTTACATACCTGAGCCTGGTTCAAGCTCCCATGAAGCTCCGCCGACGACAAGCCAAGGAGGCCAAAGATGATACGGCATTGATGAGCAATCTTCTTCTGCCTAAAGAAGATGATGACACGCTCATGGTACAGATTTTTGCAGATATGCACAAGATATCCCATGCGCTTCTCCTCGCGGCCTGGGCGGAGTCGCACAAACTCCTGGGTTAGTGTCATGACCGTCTTCTTCTTGGTGTCGACCATAATCCGGACAGGCTTGTTGAGGCCCACGCGAATCAGCGAATCAACAGAAGACGTCATGGTTGCAGAGAACAACATGGTCTGTCGGGATTTTGGCAGAGTGGTCAAAATCTCATTCAACTCATCGGCGAAACCGTCCTCAAGCATCCTATCGGCTTCATCCAAAACGAGAATCTCGACTGTGTCAACAGTAAAGCTGGCAGAGTTCCTCATGTGATCGATGAAACGTCCAGGAGTGGCAATGACAACATCCGGTCTCAGACGCAGCTCTGCTTCTTGGACCTTCAGACTTAGACCACCAACAGCAAGGCAAAACTTGATGTCCGTGTGGCTAGCCAGCTTAGCAGCAACAGAGTGGCACTGTATCGCCAACTCACGGGTAGGCATCATGATGACAACTCTGGTGGTGGGTACCTTCTTGGGCCGATAGAGAAGACGCTCGAGGATAGGTACGACAAAGGCAGCAGTCTTTCCGGAACCCGTCACGGCACCACCGACAACATCCTTACCCATGAGCGAGATTGGTATCGTCTTGGCCTGAATAGGTGTCGGTTTGGTGAAGCCCACGGTGGTGAGACCTCTGAGAATTGGGCGGGAAAGAGACATGCCCTGGAATGTGGCAGGGCCTCCGCTCCTCCCAGGAACCTCCTTCTCTTCAGGCGCGAAGAAGTCCCTTCGCTTGGCCTCCTCCTCTGCATCTTCTTCCTCTTCGGAGGCAGATCCATCGTCGTCAGGGTGCTGGACAGGGGTTGCGACAGAGTCGTTGTCTGATGCGGCGGCATCATCCTCATCCTCATAGTCGTCCGAATCTCCCTCCTCTTCATCATCCTCCTCATCTTCTCTGTCGGCCATTTTCTGATCCTCCTCCTCGTCAACATCGGAACCGACTCCCATGCCAAACGCATCTTCAGCGAGCACCTCGTCATTATCGTCGTCGAGATCAAAGTCCATAGCATCCGCCTCCGCCTCCGCCTCCACGACAGGGTCGGCTGCAGGAGCTTTGCCGCCATTCTTCCTCAGCCCCTTGGCCTCCCTCTTCTCCCTTCTTCTGCGGATAATCTCATCGATATCCACGGCCTGCTTCTCATTGCCCGACATGCCCTTCTTCGCGCCCTCAAAGCCCCACCCGTCAAAGTCTGCCGGGTCCAGCTCCTTGGCGACGTCGGGCACGACAAACTCAAAGTCAGAGTCCATGGCGCCGTCGTCGTCGTCGTTCTGGCCCCAGATGCCGACGGGACCTTCTTCCTCCTCGTCCTCAGCGTCCGAGTCGCCATCTTGGTCGTCGAATTTCTTGCCCTTCTTGTTCTTCTTCTTGTTGGTCGTCTTGGCCTTCTTCTTGGGGGGCGCGGCGGCGGCCACGATGGTCTCCTCTGGGATGTCGGCCTCATCGGGGATTGTGAGGATGAAGTCGTCGTCGGCCGTCTGTTTCCTCTTTTGCGAGGGCGCCATCTTTGCTAATTGGGGGAAGGGGATGACTGGGTAGGTGGGAGTTTGTCGGCTTCGGGATGGCCTGGCGTGGTGGGGTGGGCTTGCGACTTGGGCGAGAAAACCAAAAAAAATTGGGTGAGGGAACGGAGCTTTGGAACTTTTTCTGCCGGGCGGTGACGGAGCTTCGGTTGAAATTCTTAGCGGTCAAAAGGCGCGCTGGAGCGCTGGAGCACGCACCATGGTAGTACCGGCAGCTGGAAGCCCCTGGCGATCTGTTTATCAACTTATCCGCAATCTAATAAATCCATGAAGCTTCCACTCCGTTTGACTGCGAATTCAAGATGTCTTTGAGTTGAGTAAACAACCTCTAAAGCATTGAAAATATCTTCCTAGCCTCTGAGAGAAGCCCCACGAGCAGCATCGAATTGAAGTTTGGACGAAGGCCCTTGCGAACCACCTGCTACTAATCGAATAAGCGATCTTGGTCAGATGGACTGGACACGCAGCTATAAGGTATCCCTCAAATCTGATCCACTTCGGGCTCAGCAAGAGCACATGTCCTTCATTTAGAAGGCATTGCAGTTTTACAGATCGTTTGATAGCAGTCAAAGCATGCTCTGGAATTGACTTTCGACTTAGTTAGTCTCAACTAACAGCCGGCTTAGGCTCTTCAGTCGGGCTAGAAGACCACACCTCTTAGTTCCAGTGTCATCATCGCCAAAATGAAGCACGTCCTCCCCCACGTTTCAGTCCCGCCATTGCTCTTCCTTCCCCTAGTTGCTCGCCTTGTAGCTGCTCCTTCTCCGTCGTTCTCCTTCCCATTGACAAGCCCATAGTCCATCTCAGTGTCCTGATACATTCAGAACGGCAGTTCTGCCTCGACGAAAAAAAGAAAAAAGAATAATGAGCAAGGTATTCTCCAAAGACGACCATCCATGCCCATGTCTTTCCATCCCGACCGACGGCCATGCAAATCCCAGCCCTTCCGAGAGCGGATACGAAAATAACCAAGAGGGAAATTGACAAAAAAGAGGAATAAAAAAAAAAAAGATATATATAAAGATCCAGACGCCACGCCAATGGTATAAATGCACCCCCCATTTTCGATCGCCTGGTATCCCGCTGCTTTTCTGTGCTGTCCGATTCTCGCCCTTCTCCCTTGACCCGTTCCAGGTCTGCGCATCCTCCCTTAAGCATACTCCCTTTCGGGGTAATTTCATCGGTCCTGCGCCTGAGGCCGCTGTCCGGCTGGGTCACCTCCCACCCTCAATCCCCTTTCCATCCCTCTCCACCTCCCCCTTCATCGCCCTCACCTTCTGCGCCCTCATCTTCAACACCTCCCCCTCCAGCAAAAACTTCTGCTCATCAATCTCCCTCAACCCGCCCCCACTTGGCCCCCCACCCCCGCTCGCGCTCGTCCCCGGCCCGCTCGGCCCCGCCTCGGCGTTCTGCCGCCGGTACTGTCCCAGGTGGTACGGCAGCTGCGGCTCGTTCTGCGGCGCCGTGCCGGGCAGCTCGTACTCGACAAAGTCCGACGCGTAGTGGTAGAAGCCGTCCTTGGTCGGCGGCAGCTCCGCCTCGGCCTGTGGCTCCGCCAGCTTGCGGATCGCGCCCTTCTCCATGGCGAAAAAGTCGGCCGTCGAGGCGTAGGGTGGGAGGGGTCCGTGGGAGGAGGGCGACATGAGCGAGGAGGCGAGGGGCTCGTCGTCGTCGGCGGCTTCCCACGAGAATTGCCGGTCGTGCGAGGTCAGGGGGCGGGGGTGGTGTTGAGAGGGCGAGGTGGAAGGGGCGAGTTCGTAGTGCGTGGTTGGGGGAGAGGGTTGGTGGTGGTGCTGGTGGTGTGGTTGTTGTTGGTGGTGTTGTTGTTGGTGTTGTTGGTGTTGATAATGGTGCTGGTGTTGCTGCTGCGGTTGAGGTTGCGACTGCACCTGTGGCTGTGCTTGTGATTGCGCCGCCCGGCGTTTGAAGATGGTCTCATCAGGCGGCACGGTGGGGGACGTTACGGCGGGCGTCGGCGTTACCCTGTTAGGGCCGTACGATACGACGATAGGGGGTGCGGCGAGCTTCCTCGGGGGGGATGGCGAGGGCTCGGGGATGGAGCTGGGCGGGGGAATGCTGTAGCTCGCATAGCTGGGCACGAGGGGCATCGGGGGTATCCCCTCTCGGCTGTCGGTCGAGATATTCCCGGAGCGGATATTCAGCGAGCTAGGCCGGGGTGTGAGGGTCGGTGTGACCGGATTCGGCCCGTAGGATGTGAGGATAGGTTGCGAGTTGAGTCGGGCGGCCGAGAGTTCGTCTCGCTCAATACTCCGCTCAGAGCCCCAGAATGGCCCATTATGCGACGGGTTCGGAGAGTGTGGTGAGTGGTGGTAGTCAGAGTGGTGGTAGTCAGTGGTGGAATGCAGTGATCGCACGTCGTCGTATCCCATGGACCCTGGAAAGCCGTCAAAGACCGGCTGTATTGGGCACAACGCTTCGTCGGACCGCCCTGATGTCACAGACGAGCTCTCGTTCCGCATCGTCAGGGCTTTCTCGGGCCCGTTCCTCCCATGGGCGCGGTCGTGGTTAATGATAGCGCTCGCTAGATCGGCATCCTGACCCTTCCTCCGCCGCCTGAAGTACAGGAAGGCGGCCATGGCGCCAACGGCGACACAAACGATTACAATGCCAACACTGAGGCCGGCTATGGCACCGGGGCTGAGGTTCTGTCCCCCGCCCCGAGGATCTTGGGAGGAACCTAGAGCCACAGCGCCCGGTGCCGGTGTTGTAGTTGACGAGGCCGTGGTGCTAGGCAACGGGCCTGGCGAGCCAGTCGCTCGAATCGGGGTCGCCGTCAACGTCGGTGTCGGTGTCGGTGTCGGTGTCGATCTGGGCGCGCGAGCTGCGAGAAGGGCAGAGAGCAGGGTGGGAGTCGTTGGGGTGCGCGGGCGCTGGTCTGGTGATAGGATAAAAGTCGCGCTGGTGACGGCGTCTCCACACTCGCCAGAGTCGCTGATATGGAACCAGCAGGGGTCGCTCGAGGAAAAGTTCAATATGACGAGCTCGTTGCCGAACGGGGTGGCATTATCGACTCGGAGTTCTGGAGGGTGTGGCACAAATGATTCGATCAGTCAGCAACCCGTTCAATACTATCGCAGCATGCAAGACTCGCAGCAAGAGTCGCAGCGTTGCAGGTTGCAGAGTTAGAGTGTAGAGACAAAGGTACAGGAAGGTACAGATGGAGGTGCAGGAGTGCGGTCGTCGGTGCGTGCTCGTCGGTCTCCAAAAGAAGACAAGAAATGGAGGGGCTTGTCATCAGCTGCAAGTGACTGCTACCGGCTGCAGCGCTGGCTGCTTGGCAATGTACGGGCATGCACCTGGCAGCTGCTTAACTTTCGGAGAGCAATAAATGCAACAAAAAAAAGTCACATCACACAGTAAATTGGAACGCCCACACTCACTCTCGGTCGCCCGTCCGGGCTCACCACACCAGCACGAGAGGATGGGACGCGCAAAGCTGGAGCGGTATGTAACGTTGATGGCATCGAGGAAGTGGAAAGTCAGATCGAGGTCGAGGCCCTGGGTCGGGTAAAGAAAGACGGGCATGGGTCCGCAGCCGTCGAGGTTGAGAGAGCCGACAGGGTTGGAGGGGTTGGAAGGGTCGAGAGCGCTCGCGATGGCTCTTGCCCTTCCCCTGGTCAGCAGACCGGGGATCACCAGCAGGGTGAGAATCAGGCGCCGGAGCGCCAGGAGTCCGCCGTTCCACGGCGTTGCACCCCTCCTCATTGCCCTCTTCCTCACCGTTGCCATCACGGCCGCCCTGTCGATGGGTTCATCGGCGAGGGGAAATGTGGGAAGAGTGTTGCCGGACGGCCCAGTGCAATAAAGTCGACAGCAATCAACGAGCAGTGCAATGGAACGGGAAGGGAGTGAGATGGGTCCTCTGGCGGGATGGATGAGGCGAATGGCCCAGTCTGTATGTAGCAGCAGCCCCTGACGGACTGACTGAAAGACCTCCCTCCCCAAAAGGACCGCGGTCCAAGAACCAACTCAGTCTGTCCTCGAGCTGTCGGTGGATTGGGCAACTGGCGAGCCAAGGACGGCCCCCAACCAGAGACACAGGCCTTGCTGCCCTCGTGCCGCGCCTGTTGGGCGCTTTCTCAGTCGGTTTCATGCGCCGTTACGAGAAAACCGCTGTGGCAAGCCACGCCCAGCCTCCACCATGCCTTTGCGGGCCAGGTTGTGCGTTGTCCAAGTGGCGAGAATAGCGATGTAAGTGCTCGGGTCGAGTCCGACTCTGCGAAGATGGGTAATACCTAGTGTACGGAGCAGCACACTCTCCACATGCCGGGTGAGTCGGACAGCATGAACCCTCCTTCTGGCATTGTGTTCTGGCATTCTGGCAGTTAGCCGTCGGCTGCGTCTCCAACGGTACCGGTGTGGCCTGATCAGCCTTGCTGACCCTTCGACCCGGCTTTCTCCCATGAGGGTCCCAATGGGTCACACAGACCCGCGATCGCGGCGATGACCGTCTGACTGCGCCCAGCGTGCAACCGCATCGCGCTGTCCAGTGGGCTTCAGCAGCAGTGACGGTAGACGGTAGTTGTCTATCCTATATCCGTGGAGTTTGGGTTCCCCAGAGCCCAGGTAGCCGTCTCATCTCCTCTGTCATTTCCACGTCCCCTCAGCAGGGTCCACACGAGGGAGACTCAAGAGCTCACAAGAGAAAAAAAGTTACGGGATAGGTGTACCTGAGATAGTCGCATTGAATGAACACTTGCTCTGCCCCACAGCGCCGAGCCTGCTTCGCCCACTCTCCATAATTAACTGCCACTCCACCCGCGCCAAGCCCTTACACGCTAGCGCGGGGCACAGGCGTCTGGCTGATGCGGCTGATTGGCCGCCCAGTCAAGATCGCAGGGGTTGTTCTTCCCCTTGCAATGCAACCGTAGCGGCCAGCTGCCAGATGGCAGAGACTCCAATCTTCATCCATGCATATTCTCCCAATCTCAGAACTGGGGTTTCCCTGGCGAGCCACAAGCTCTTGGACTTCTTGGTCCTGTGAAGCGCCGAGCGGGACGAGCTTCCAGGCTCGGGCAGAGATTCATCTGATGTTTGATCATGCTTCTTTTCTTCGATTCCTTCTCCCGACCCAAGAGCGACAACGACAATCACCAACACCTCCCAGCTGAACAATGTCGTGTCAGATAGCGCCAATGATTGGCCTTCTACCCACGTTTTGTATCTGACACTCATCAGCCCTAAATCGCCCTCAGCATTGATCCTCAACGCCAGATGCGCCCATCATGTGTCCGGCGGCTCCAGTCTCGTCGACTTCGGGCACCAAGCCGCGTTACAACCCTTTTCTCAGCAGCCGACTGTGGACTTGACTTCCGGTCCACGCCCGCAGGATTGGTTCACTTTCCATTTCTATTATAGAATTTCATCTTCCTCTCGCCCCTTTTTTTCCACACGTTTAGGCTCGAGACACTGCGAACTAGACGAGAGCGCCGATTGGAGACGTGTGCACGTACCTAGCACCAGTGGGCAAGCCCAGGCCCTGAGAGAGCCGCAGTCTTGCATGCCCCTATTGTTTCCCGGAGAAAGATGTTACCTCTTTCGGCCAGTGGCCGGGTACCTATGCGTTGTACCCTTTAAAATGGGGCGGGTTGTTCCTCTGCTCCCTCCCTGTTCCCTCCCAGTCCATTCACTGCACTTACCCTCCAGGTACGTTCGTTGTTCTCACCCGAGTTAACAAGCACAACATCTTTCGGAAAGCGGGTAGGAGGGAGGAAGGTGGCTCAGCCTCGCCGTGGCGCCTGCACCACCCTCACTCATCTCATCGCGCACAGTCTTCACGCCCTTGAGATGACGAAACTTGAAGCATAAAAAGTCAAATGTCTCAGTTACCAACTAGTCGAAGAAGCTGCTGGCTTACTTTTTTTCGTTTTCGTCTTGTATGATTGCGTCATTTCCTAAGGCGAGGAGGTTTTGATGTGGCATCAACTCGTCATTTATCACATTGTGAATCTCCAATCGAGGCAAGTGACTGAGCAACGAGGCTGTGCCAATCGTCGGGGCAGCAGATGTAATATCCAGCACCGAGGGTTGGTGCTCGGGTTCAATACTTACACATATGCTACTGGATAGTAGTGGGGCAACGCTGGGCTCTGTCGTGATGCAGTGTCTCATTGTTCTGGTTGTGTCTCTGTCTGTAGAGCTCAATGATTTGAGGCTTTATATCAAATCGACGATTGTGATGTCCGTAGTTCCCCCCATGACTTTACTCGCCAGGGCTTGAAAAGCGCTTCAGTCTAGGAAGCAAGACTCTTGTGTTAGGTCAGGGAGCTTTTGTAGCCCTGACGGGTATCCTCCACTAGCCTGTGCATAGACTCAATGAAGTTTCAGGATATCTACTGTGCAGTAATTGGCGCGGGCCGGAGAACTACAATGTAAGGTAGCTCATGTTCCTTTCAAATTCAACTACTTGCCTATCCATACTAATACTAGTGTTCACCCCTAAGATCCTTTTCAAACACCGCCAACAATCAAATCTGCGACCTTTCAACTTGAGATTCATCGGATTCAGCATGTTGTCGGCTTCCCTTTTGATCGGGAAAGCCCCCACAAGCAAATCGATAATGAGCTTCCAATCATCTTGCGCCTATTCCCCGGCCGGGTGATACCCTTTGGGGCATATTGGGACTCTTGAGCACCATCAATGATAATGAGGTTGACTCCAAGGCATCAACCCCCTTTTCAGTCACACTTGCAGCTATGATCGGCTGTCAGCCAACACCTTCAAACACAGCACCAAGACCTAATTCGGAATCCGGCATATGTGGGCCGGTGCTCTAAGCCTTAAGGACTGGGAGATAAACAATGGTATAGGCATATATTGAATCTATGTCTTCCGTATAGTGAACTCTAAACCTGTATTTGACCTCTCTATCCCATTAGTTTGCCAGGCGTTTGGCCTGCAGCTTCCCAGCGCCCTCTGCACCGCCCAAGTCCTTTTCAAAATCCGGCCTCGGAAGCTCAAGAGCCTCGGTAACACGGCCATACGTAATACCCCCGAGTCTACTCATCGGACGCAAGACCTGACAATCATGTTAGCACTTCTCGCGATCACCACAGCCAAGCACGAAGAAAACGCACCTTTGGATCCAAAACATTCCTCTCCTCATTGATCGCATCCTCCCGCGCCCAGAAGCGCGTCCCCTCTACAATCGCCAACGTCGCCGACTTCTTGCCGGGCGTCGCCTTGCTCTCAAACTCCCTCACGCTCTCCAGCCGCCCCTCGACGCTGAACACGGCCTCCTTCACCCTCGCGACCTGGGGCACCGTCTCACAGTCGTATACGGGCGTCAGCCCGCTGACGTCCCACTCCGAGACCCCGTACGGCGCATTCACGCTCGCGCTGTTGGCCGCCTCGATGTAGTCCTCCCCGATAATGTTGATGACACACTCACCCGTGGCGTGCAGGTTGCGCAGGCTGTCCTTGGCGCGGGCCGCGTCGAGCGGGCCCGAGAAGCCGAGGGTGAAGAGGGGCGGGTCGTGCGAGATGACCTGGAAGTAGGAGAAGGGCGCCAGGTTGGTCGAGGTGCCGTCGGGGGCCCGAGTTGAGAGGAAGGCGATGGGCCGCGGGATGACGGCCGAGATGAGCAGCTTGTAGTTGAAGCCCGCCGGGCGGCCCGGCGCGTACGGGTCGATGGCGACGTGCGGCGGCGGGGAGGCGGGCGCGAGGGCGTTAGCGCCGGATCCGAAGGTCCAGGATGGCGAGGGGGTCTGCGTGTAGTGGAACGAGGAGGCGGTGTCGAAGGGCGGGCGCGAGTTTTCGACTTGCTTGAAGTCGGGGTGCGGGTTGCGCTTAATGCTGGCTTCCCAGTTGGCGGTGTTTTCGGCGGCCATGTTGGAGGTGCTGTGTGTGTGACGGCTAGATACCGGGGGGCAGGAGGGAGGCCATGGTGAGGGGTGGGTTGATATATGTCGTGCTCGCGGTGGTTGTGGTGCGCGTGGAGGCGCAAGGAGGGGGAGGGGTCCAGAAGGAATTGGAAAGCGCTTGCCGTCGGGTAACAGGTTGCAGAACAAGAAGGAGCGGGTCGGCAAGCAGCGCTGCACCATTGGGACTGGCATGTGGAAAACTGCTCGGCCTGTGTCCTGCTCTAGAGAATCTTGATTATTTATTTTTGATGTTTGTAATTTACAGACGGGAGTATGTCGGGTTCCGCATTTGCCAATCACCAATCCAGTTGGTGATGCAACCGCTGATGCTAGGTCGGCTTTGCTTTGCCGAAGGCGACAGCCACTTGTGCCTGCTTTAGGTAATCCATACCTCATTGACTGCTACCTCATCATGGATAGGTCTTTGGATCGCAATCATCAACAGCTTGGAGGGTGAGAGGGAGTTTCTGGAATTGCCCCATTACATGCCTGACTCACGGCGTTTTTCCGCCGAGGGATGTCGATTTCAAGTTGTGATCAACACCGCCTGACTGGGTTGCTTCATTCGGGTTACCAGTTAAACACCAGCCAATCTGTGGGAATTATCTACTAACAGTACACCACAAGTTGGGTGATGACAGTGTTGTGTTCTCAGGCTGCTGCGTCCTGGCGGAAGGCTAACTCCGGCTATACTCGACCTCGGTATCCTTTGCCGGGTCATACTTACCTGGACGACGTTGTATAGACGGGAGGGTATTGGGCTTGAAATGTCAATCCGATTCGTTTGGATGAATCGGCCACGTCGTTGTCTTTACTCTGCCCGTCACCCCAACCCGGAGAAACCTACGATTGGTGGGCTATTCGGGGCATTCGCACATGAAATGGGGTTCATATAGACCACTACTTCCCCATGGGAACCTCACAGGCTCTCGATTCTTTCAAGCTGCGATAGTCCCGACCATGAAAGCCCTCTCTAGCTGCCTCGCCGCCCTGCTGCTGCCCTCGGCCCTCGGCGCCGGCGCCGCAAAGCACGTCGTGATCCCGGCGACCAGCTTCGACTCGCAATCCGACTTCGACGCCGACTGGGCCTACAACTACCCGTGGGGCACCGACCACAACGGGGCCGCGCGCATGGCCCCGAGCCAAGTGACCCTGTCGGCCGGCGGCACGCTGACCCTCACGGCCAAGAAGGCCAGCGGCGAGAAGGCGGCGTCGCACGGCGGCAAGCAGATCCCCATCCGGTACCTCTCGGGCGCCGTCGCGGCCAAGGAGCACTTCAACGTCTCGCGCGGCGGCGGCTACGACTTCGCCGGCGAGTTCCGCGCCACCACGGCCCGCGGCACCTGGCCGGCCTTCTGGCTGACGGGCGTCAAGGGCTGGCCGCCCGAGGTCGACATGGCCGAGTGGAAGGGCAGCGGCAAGATCTCGTTCAACACGTTCAACACGTCGTCGCAGGTGCGCGCGCGCGACGTGGCGTATCCGACTCCAGCCGAGTTCCATAAGATTCGGTGCGAGGTCCGCGACCAGAATGGCAAGGACGTGGCTATCAAGTTCTTTATGGACGACAAGTTGATTGAGACGCAGTATGGAAAGGGCTTTGTAGGACAGCCCATGTACCTCATCATCAACCTCCAGATGGAAGGATCCTCAGGATCCCCCGGACCAAACGAGGGTATGATTGATTCTGATACCTCGATCACCTACGCGCTTGTAAAGGTGTGGGGCGGGTAGAAGTGATATTGCTAACAGCGAACTCTCTAGACACACTATACCAGGCGCGGAAGGTAGAAGTATGGAGTTACAACCCATAGCACAGTTGTCCGCTTCCCAACTCGTACTGCCGTGCCCAAACACAAACAGGGGAATATGTTATCTACTTAGCACTCAAGTGCACTCTATCCACAGCACATCATCGCTGCAAGCTAAAACAAGCATCGCGCTATACTCTAAGCAAAGTAATCCTTTTCCTACCTTACCACATCCAACCATGAGTGATAATCCCACCCATACCAAAGGTAACTAAGTAACATGAAACGACGACACTAACTCGCCTTCCTCCCTAGCGTCCCCGCTAGGTTCATAGACATATACGCATCCTTCGTCCAATCATCCTGTTCCTCATTCGGGACGCCACCCCCGTTCCCTGTAAACCCCCCCGCGCCACCCCCATCTGAAGACCGACTCACTCCGCTCCGCGGCCTCAAGTCCCAATCATCAAAAGACTCCCTGCCGTCCACCCCGGGGAGTCTAATAAGTGGTGTCGATGACACACTCACGCCCGAGACGGGTCGGTTAAACAACAGGCCTGACCCTGAACCCGACCTCAACCCCGAACCAGTATCGGGGGGACTCCTTGGCTTACTCCTGGCCTTCGGGAAGGGTAGTGGCGGCGCCGGCTCGTCCGGCTCACTCGCGCCTGCGCCCGTAAACTCGGAAAAGTCGGGTATATCGTACCCGTGCGGCAGAGCCGCGCCGATGCTGCCGCGCTGGTATCCCTGGTCCAAGTCGATGTCCAAGCTTTGGTTGTAATTCCCGCCGCTGCTGACGACCCGGAGACCTCCGCCGCCACCACCACCGCCGCCGCTGCTACTCCTATTTTTGGTCGGCGTACGGTCCATGTCGAACGGTCCCCGGCCGACCCCAATCCGCTCGTCAGCCGGCATCTCGTACGCCATGGTAGCTGCGTTGAGCGGCGGCGGGGGCAATGCTAGCGTTCTCAGGTTGTGCATTGCCTGCTGCTCAAGCTCGCGCTGCTCGAGAATACGTGGCGCGGGTTCTACGTTGCGGAGACTGCTGCCGCCCGCACCGCCCCGGAAACTGCCGAGGCTGCCGCGGTGGAGCTCGATCGACGGGTGTGCGTCGGCGGCGCCCATGACACTGGGGGCGCCCGACTCACCAGCCGACGTCCCTGGTGGTCCTAGCGCTCCGAGGGCGGCAGCGTCCATGTCCTTGATGGCGAACTGGGCCATGGTGCGCATCTTACGGCTAACCCATCCCGCGAGGATCTTGCCGCGTTGTTTCTCGCCGAGACGACTGCGGGGGAAATCGCCCTTGTTTACAAAGGCAACAATGTCGACGATAATTTGGTGCTCGTTGAGGATGGCGTTGACAATCACGGGGACGATGGAGGCGAGGTAGGCCTTGCGGGCCACTTCGACGAGGACGACGACGAGGCCGCCGGCTTGGAAGACGGCACTAGAAACAGTTTAGCAAGATGTACCTCAAGACAGCAAAACCCGATTCCAGACTTACCAGCCACCCGGAAGAATAATACGATGGCAGCGCTCAACCGAGTACTCGATATCCATTGGGAAATGGCTCAGCCCATTAATCTCAAACGTCTCACCAATGTTCCCAAGCACAAACAGAACCTGCATATCAACCTGCGCGCCATTTGGCCCAATAGGCCGGCTAACGCTGTGGAGGAATCCAAGGTCGCCAGTGCGCACGTAGCGGATGCTCGGGTCTTCCACCGTCCGCCCGTCGAACCGCTCCGCGTCAAACGCATCCTTGGACCCGTAGAAAGATTTGACGCACGCTTCGGAATCCACCCAGATCTCGCCGTACTCGCCGTCACTGCAGAGCCTGCGGCTCTCTGGGTTGACGATGGCAATCTGCGTGGAGACTGGCACCATACCAGAATCTTGAATCAGGAGAGCCTTGGCATCCCGGTCCGGGTCTGTCGGATAAACGAGACCTCGTCGGAGGGCCTTGGTATCCAGCCACAATTCGATAGGCTCGATGCACATGTATGACCGTGACGCAATCATGGGGTTGAGGACGTGAGAGTAGACGGTGTTGATGGCGGTCCTGTCTAGTCCAGTAGCGGCGAAATGCAGGCGCACCTTTTGGAAAACGTCGACGCGCGGCCGGCCTTCAGCCGAGATCATCATGTTCTTGAGCTCATGTAGCGTGAAGCCCTTTCCTGGCATCATGTTCATGGCATGATCCAGCATTTGGGGTGTAGCATATGTATCCTTGATCTTGTACCTCGACAAGATCAAAAAGAGCGACATTGGGTTCTGTGCGAACTCGACGGGCGATAAGAGGTATGTAGGTGTGCCTATGTAGATGCCCATCAAGCATGTGTGGATAAAGCCCAGACCGGTTGTGCTTCTCACGCATCCCAGGACCGGCCGTGAGCTAGTCATCTGGCATGTCTCTTTCTGGACCTTGCACATGCCGAGTATTGTGTCATGGCCTAGTTGGACAGCAAGCCGCCGCTGGTCAGGCGTCCAGTAGGTCCAGATGAGCACGGGATAGCCCGGCTGGACCCATGCGGGATCCATTGTCATGCCGAGATCGCGCAACCCGTTGTTTTGTTTCGGCGGCTTGCTCGTGTTGTACAAATTCGGCATGGCAACCTTGAGAACCTGTGCCGATTGCTTGAGATGCTGAGCAACCGGCTTCATCTTGAGAAGGTGGTCGACATCCTGGTTGACCAACACAACCCTGACTCCATAATCTGCCAAGAGATGGAGGAACGCCGGAACATCCTCCGACAGCCGGTTCTGGTCCATTGGCGCCACGGGAATAACAATCGCCCCGAGGTTGATGCAGGCATGCACAGCGAAGATGAAATCCTCCGAGTGGGTATACATGAGCACAACGTGGTCGCGAGGCTTGAGCTTGACCTTGTTCTTCAAATACGCGGCCACGCCGGCAACCTTCTGATCGAACTTCTTCCACGTAACACCTTTGCCCTCCTTGCCACGGCCGTCAATGGTGCAGAAGGCTAGCTCCTCTGGCTGTCTTGCCACACGCCATTGAATGAGATCTGTGATGCTCGAGAAATTGTTGAGAGGGGTTGATGTCCTGTCATCAATGACGACCTCCCTGCGATCAATACCGGAATATTGCTTGTCGGCCGGGGCAAGGATCTCTGCCCGGGAGTGCGATGCCATCGGGGACCAGATGCCGCCAATGGGATCCACGCCGATTGGTAGATTGAGGACGGCGTGTTCGACAGCAAACTTGACGTGGACGCAAGGGAGGTTTCCAAGGTCGAATTCCCTCCTGCACAGCATGTTGCCTATCTCCCGGCGACCGTTTTTCTGCACACGCGGGAGCGCATTGGGCGCTGTGATCATCACACAATAGAGTCGCAAGTGGTGCTCCTGCATGAGAACGTCCATACACCTTTCGGCGAGCGAGTCAAGCATTGCGGTATCCAGCTGCCGAGGAGGGCCTCCGTTGGTGGCTGGCGCCGTTGACGCTGCCTGGGATTCCAGCACCACAATGGGTAGATGTTCCTCGTTGACAAAGACATCAAAGGCCGAGCAGTCAAAAATCTTTGGCACGTTTTTCATGATACTGACGACAAGGTGTTGCACAAAGAAGTAGCGGTATTCCGCAACCTCAGTGCCGTGCTCTACCCATTCCACTTTCTGTCTGATGCGGTCTTCGTACAGGCCGAGGACAAAAATCTTGCCTTCAATGATTGTCCCAAGAAGGCCAGTCCGTAGAAATTCTGGCTCGACCGGAGTTGGTGTTGGCTCACCAGGTTCAAACTTGTAAGGGCGAGCATGGAATATTTGTTCTGTATGCTTGGGAAGCGCCCAAAAGCCGCCGGACAGTGAAGGGGAGTCGACCCAGATCTCGCCCACGGTATGCGGCGAGGCTAGGAGCCCGTTTTCCGGATCGACGACGGTGAGAGTAGCGTCTGGGATCGGGTAACCAAATGGGCCCACTCGGACGGTCCCAGGCTCGTTTGCAGACCTTTTCCTGGCTTCTTCCCCAATGGCAACAACCACGACTTCATTTGTCTTGAGAGCTTCCCTATCAAGAAGAACTTCGCTCAGCTCGCTCTTAGCGCGCTGTTCTGTCGTGGTGACCGTCCCTCCGCCAAGCAGACTCCCGAATCCGTTTGAAGGAGCAGGCTTCTCCTCCTTTTCCTTTTCTTTTTCTTCCTCAGCGTCGCTATCCGACCCCATATCAAGCTTGAGAGGGCAGCCCATCCGTTCCTCGCCACCGAGCCAATCCCGAATGCTGATCAGCATGCCGCCATGTTCGGGGAGACACAGCATTGGAGCAACGACTTCTCTTGCTCGCGGATTGCGGAGTGGGCGGAGCCAGCGGTCTGCGAGAAGCTCATTGAACTCGCAATCGACCGTCAATGTGTCGATCAAGCACAACTTCACTGTCTGGAAGTTGGGTTCCATGCCTTTTTTAAAGTTCCTCGTCATCATTGGGTCTTGTTGGTAGTGGTAGGCGGCTCGTTTGAGCCCTGGATAGTCGGCAACCATGAGGGTAGGTTTGTATTTTGTGATCAGGTGTGCGTAAAGACCAGGGACCTCGACGGCCTTATTTTCGAGCCAGACGGTCGTGTGCCCACCGTACACAGTTAGCAAGACCCCCAGAATCATGCCAATACCCTGTCGGGGATCGAGATAGGAGAGCAGAATCTCGCTGCTAGCGCCGCCTCCTATCAAACGGCCGTTCTTATCCCGCAGGGTTGTGCTAAACGTATCCGCGGGTCCGTTACCCGGAACAGTGGAAATAATCGCACTGAGGCAAGCCATTTGGTGCATGATAGTCCTGTGGCTCAAGACCACGCCCCTCAAATCACCTGTTGGCGCTCTAGAGAACTCGATGTAAGCGAGGTCTGGAACGGAGAGTGGGGGGACGTCGTCCTTCCGCTTAGGATGGTAACTCCCAAACTCGTTGGTCTTCCACCACTCGACGCCCTTGGGCCAGTTAAGCTTCTGGGTGGTAATGTCGCGCTGGAAGGCCTTGAGATTATTGTCGGTGGTGAGCGCAAGATGCGCCTGTGTGGATGTGAGGATTAGGTTGAGCTTCTGGTAGTCTTGAAGCTCGTTGATAGGAACTGCGACAACGCCGGCGATAAAGCATCCCAGTAAGGCGATGGCAAAATCGATGACCTCGGCGTCCCGGTAGATAAGGGCGACCCTGTCACCGCGATACAGCGAGCTCTTGTCTCGGATCACCTGGGCGACTTTCTCGGCCCTGGCAGCCAGCTTGTCCCAAGTGATGGAGGCAATTTCCTTGCCTTTGCTATCCAGAACCCAATATGCCGGCAGCTTTGCGGTTGTCCGGCCTCGGTGCCTTAATACCGCAGCAATATTGTCAAAGTTGGACATTGGGGTGCTGGCATCGTGGGGGTCGTGGATGGCGAACGGAACTTCGCGCGGTTCGAGCGGCATCTGATATTCAAGTGCATCGGGCGGAGGCAGGTCGCTCGCCGTGAGCATCGGAGGTGCCATGGCAGCCGTGGGGGAGAAGGCATCGCCCGTCGAGTATCGCTGGGGCCCACCATATTCCCCCTGCGCATTTTGGTCGTAGGCCTGCTGGCCAGCAAAGTCGGAGAAGTAGGCTTGCGAGTCCAGCAAGGTCCCAGTCCTGCTATCGTATGGATTTTGCTGGGCCACCTCGGCAAATACTCCTTGCTGTTCAGGGTTGAAGGCGTAATCGCCCGAGACCATGGTGCCAGTCCGGGTGTACGTTTCGTTCGTGCCCGGGAGGAGGAAGAGAGAGTCGTGCTGTGGCATATTCGGGCGATGTTCTGCCATGGCAGCACCTGGCGCAAGCAGCGTTGGTGGATGTGAATCTTGGGTGTTCCCGTATGGGGTCTGGGGTCGAAAGTCGGATTGGGAGCCTCCCGAATCTGGTGATCGGGGGCTGGGAGTATTTCCACTTAGGGCAGCGAGAGTCGCCGCTCGGCCGCCATCATTGGAGGGGTGGGACGAGCTGTCGGGGGAATGTATGCGGAGGCCACCAGCTCTGGGCGCTGAGAAGCCACCAAATCCGTAATGCGACAGAATCTGGGTACGTCGCTTTTGGTATCTGGAGAATGCTCAAGGTCAGCATGAGGGGGGTCGGCGTAGGAACCGAAGGGGCGCTGGGGCGTGGCCAAAGCCAATTGATCATGGGAAAGTGGCAGGTTTGAAGGTGCTCGCGGCATCGTACCCCTTTTCTGTGATGTCGCCCTCCTGCATGAAAATAACGCGATACCTGTCAGCAATAATTCCTCAAGGTAAAGAGACATACGGCAGCTGGGCAGGCCAGCAGACAAAGTGCCAGAGACAAGCCGTCCAGCAACGGGACACAGGCCTAGGAGCGCAATAGACCAACCTCCAGCTCCTTATCCAACTCTTCCAGCTTCTCCTGCAGATCGGGACTGAGTTCGGCCATTGCGTCGAGGCTGGGAGGCCGGGCGGCTGCCGTGGCCTAGAAGCTGGTGCGCCGAGTGGCCAGTGATGGCCGCTGCTGTGGGTGCTGTCGTCGATCGCTCTCGCAGACTCGCTGTTGGAGCAGAGCTGGAGCCCAGAGTGCGCGGGGCGTCGCAGGGCGTGCGAGGGTTCTGTCTTGGGCACGTATGCCCGACACGGCGTTGGGCTTAACTCTGATTGCTGGGCGAACACAAATATGCAAAAGGGAGCAGAACAGAGCAAGATGGTGCTTGTGACGTAGTTCAGGTGCACCAGGCGCCGTCTGGCATTGGATGTTGCCAAATGGCGGGGCTTGGGTGAATGCGAATGAGAGACCCTGTTCAACCATGCTCGGACCCTGGCTGGATGCCCCCTCACCATCCGCCATCCAGTCGTTTTCTTGCAGCTGCGACTCTCGTTCCAGCGCCGCTCTCTCCAACTGCAGGTCCAGTTTCTTTCTGCCGGTCTAACATCAGCTTTGTTGGGCTTGAGCTCTCTCGTATCTTTTGCTCGGGAATTTTTAAAATAAAACCGAAAAGCCCTTTGATCCCCCCGCAATAGTTCGGCTCTGCCCGGTCACCTCGCCCGGCCTGCTGAAAGCTCGAAAGGCGTCCAATTCAATTGACTCCAATCGTAAAGCGACTCGGCTAAAGCCTGACACACCTCACCCGCAACAAGACATCCCCGACATGTTTCCGCGGCTCTGTCCCGCTTTGAGCCTCAGGCTCTAATCCTGGGTACCTAGGCCCCGGCCCCAACGGCGTCGGAGCCACGCCTCCATCCTTCCGAGAGTCCACCGAAAAGTGGGACTTGGGTCCCCGTCAAAAGAAAGCTGAAAATTTCAACTAAACCACAACCCAGCTTCCTTTCCACATGTTGTCTTTCCAACACCATCAACCAACGAACATGACCAAGAACAAAATGTCGTCGTGGAATGAGCTGGACTTGCTATCTCTTATGCCACACCACTAATTTACATCAAGCCAGAATTTGGTTGGCAATCAAGTGGTAAGTTCGCGATCTCCTCACCTCCGACCTATCCTACATGATGAAATCGCACGCAAACTCACAGACCTGTTCTGAATCACAATGTCGAGACCATGCTCTATTTTCTGATCCCACCTCATAATTTGCATCTGCAACCTACAAGCCCGTCCAGCAGACTCATGACACTTGCTAACCCGGCTTGCAGATTGACTTCCGCGGCCATGGGAACCACCTAGACCTGGAGCCGTTGACGAACCGGATGTCTTTCTTCTGCGAGGCATTGTGATTGTTGTGCCCCCTGCGAGCGGCCTCGAGCCTTTGTTACAAAGAGACCAAAAATATACACAATCAGTCTATCGAGGACAATGCGCCCATAATTCTTGACTGTTCTTTTAATTGCTCCTCGGGCTTTCATTCTTCGAGTAGTGCCTGGCCCTTCTCTCAAGGGGTCTTTCCTAATATGCACTCTTCATTACGTTCTTTCACCCGGGAGCTCTTTGTCACTCACGAGGGATATAATCTCCCACACATGAACAACTCGATTGTTCCACCATTCTGCTTCTTCTTCATTACTAGTTCAGCCATACAAGATACTTTTAAACTCTTTGACATTCCGCTATACCATTTTCGGCAATCGGGGTCTCGGATCATATTTGACTCCTGATTGTTTATCCAATTACATCACTTTCACACCTCCTCGCAATGTCCTTTTCGTTTGACAACACGCTTCAGGAGGGTTTCGATCCCTATCTGGGGGACTACGGCGAAGATGACCTGTTTGGAGATGAAGCCTTTGGCTCGCCCCAAAAGGTAAAGTCAGATTTCGCATATGACTTCCCAAACTCCAGTCCCAAAACGAAAGAGGCTTCACAGCAGACCTCCACACAAGCAGGATATGAAGAGGTTGCACAAGACGTCACCGCCGAGACCTCTGCTTATCCCGTCAGTCATCTGGAGACACAGGGTAATAATGGCCAGGCGGTAGGGAATCCGACTCTCACGTTTCCTCAAGTCTCAAGGTCATTCAACCTCCCATCTCAGCCCCCACCCCAGCTTCCAGCTCAGCCCTCAACTCTACTTCTACCTGACCTGCCGGTGGAGTTGCCAAGTGGTCAAGCGGAGATGTCAAGCGACTTTCCTTCTGGAGACACTGGCATGTATATCCCTCCCGATGCTACGCTCCCCTCGAACATACAGCCCGAGTTTATCAACTACCCATACTTCTTCCCTTCCACCCATCCAGTCTATCCGTCCCCTTCGGTGGCACAAGTGACACAAGGACAAGCTTCGGGGATGATAGACACATTGCCGCTGCCAGCACCACCAACATCGGCTCCCGGCATACAGACTCTTGCAAGAGACGGAAGAAAGATCAATCACACCCGCAAGCTAAAACACGATCCTGGGAATGATCCTTCAGCGCTCTACCAGAAGCTGCCGAAAGTGCCAGGCTGGGGGCCTCTTGACAAGAACGGGAAGAAGTCAGTCTTTGAGTACTTCAAGGACGGGCCTGAGCTGTTTCCATACAACCGGTTCGACAAGGAGGAACTTATTGCCTTCTTAACCGGCCGGGGGCGCCCCAGCCCCAGGAATATGGTGGTATGGATCCAAAACACTCCAGCCCAGGTTAACGAACGATATCAGGCACAGACAAGCTCGAGCAAATGTCGTTATAGCGGGTGCCCAGTGAAGAGCGGGACTATTCTGAAGGGCTTCTACCGTGTGGCATTCGACGAGTATTCCGAGCAAACCACTGCGGGCATAGCTGACCCATTCCACAATGCGGGCTACATGCACCTGTACTGCTTGGAGGAAATTTTTGACCTAGGCCTCCTCCTGCACAGTTCCAAGAGGCTCTTCAACTTCGAAATATTGCCCGATACTCGGCATTTCCACTTCGAGACGAGGAACCCTATGGCTCTAACGCGAGATCATCAGGAGGCACTCGAAGTATACAATGAGTGGAAACAAGCACAGCTTGGCAGAGCTCATGAGGCTATGGACGCCGTTTTCTACTACAATGCAGATCCACGAGCCGCCGGGTTCGAGATAAGAAGGTCCAGGAACAGGGAGTGCCTTTGGTACAAACTCACCGAGAACCACCTGATGCTTGAGTCCAAGGGGCGGCATAAGACGCGAGAGAAGCGCGGGGGTGCCAATATTGACAAGCACAGGGGCGACCTACGCCGGTTTCTCAGCCTCAAGGCCAAGATGAAGCGGGCAAGGCAGGACGAGGACGACGAGGACTACGAAGAAGAGGAGGCGGCCGCCGTCGAACAGCCTCCTCGGAAGAGGCGAAGCCTGTTGGCAGGCTATCTACGCGGCAAGCCCGTGACGGTTCACCCGGCGGTACCAGGCGGCAGCAGAGGGCTGGTCCCTAGCGAGGCGGACAGCGAGTTCATCCCTGACTCGTCGTGGCTCAACACGCAGCCGCCGTCGGAGCAGCTGCACTACTTGCACGAGCACCATGAGGCGGGCCCGCGCACGCGCAAGAGGAGCAGGCAGACGGAGGAGTGCATCAAGAAGGTGCTCGAGTCTCCAACGCACCTCACGCGGCGGTCAATAGTCGAGATCAACAACTTGCTAGGTGGCGAGCCGCCGCACGTGCAGGATAGGGTCCTCGCGGCGGCGCCGGAGTACTACGCAGGGGATGTCTTGAGCCCGAGGGAAGTCTACCACGACCACCTCGAGGAGCGCGTCGGCAGGCTGCCGAAGCGGCAGAGGCGCGAGGTTAGCGGGTACACCGAGAAGCGCGAGACGCTATGGGACCCGAGGAGGCACCACTCGACGTAGACGTGGGTGGTGTGCTGGAGAGGAAGAAGGGATAATTCCGTGGTCTAGACCCACACCCCTTTGGCTGACGTGAGGAATAGAAGTTTGGCGAACTGTTGAATATAGAGAATGATACCCCCCTGGGGATTTGACAAAGAATTATAGCGTGCATTGGGTATCTTTGTGAATGGACATGTGCCGGGCCAGCCTTGGATGCATTTTTCTTTTTTTTGGGTTTTTGTTTGTGTGTGCCTTGGGGACGAAAGCATTGAGGCCTCTTTGTGAGTCGTTGCCGAGCTCGAGTCCTCCCGACTCTGGTCTTGGCATCTCTGAGCTGAAAGCTGGGGCTAGCCAGTGCTAGCTGCCCAGCGGTCTTTGCCGTGGCAGTCATGGTTCGCTCCCCTGATGGGGCGTTGCGAAGACGGGACGAGGGGAACGGGCAGACAAATCGGAGGACCCAGCGCAGGGGCCAATGAGACAAGGCAACAGCGGGTCTTTTTTTGCGTGGTGCGACATGGGACCGACATGGAGCGGGGAGGATGGATCTTGCAAAAGACCTCGACGGCCTGGCTGCATGGGGCCTAATGCAACGGCTACGGCAAGTCCGAGATGCTTTCCAGCAGCAGCAGAACGCCAGCGGGCAAGCAACAAAGCAAGCAACCCCAACGAGGCAGGCAGACAGCAAGCCCAACGTCGCCAAGGTCGACATCCTACACATCTAACGACGCGCATTTCTCTGCGCCGTGCAGGATACCTACCTGGTGCGCCTGCGCTAGGGAACGACAGATTGCATCTTGCATGAAGCGTTGGGGTCTGTTACCTGATGGAAACTGGAACACACAGTCAGTATGGGGTTATGGAATGGAATACTCGGTATGCGGGGAGGTTGGTGAGGCAAGGGAGGCTGCTAGGTGTTGACGGTGTGAGCGAGAGAGGTGGCCCGCGAGACATGGACATGAAGTTGCTAGTGGAGTCGATTTGGTGAGCTGCGGGTGCGCGAACGTTAGGAGGGAGATATAAGATGCGGCTGTCCCAGGGCGGATCTACGATGAATTGACAGTCACGACCCACGATCTCCATCTTGCCTCAGATCTGGCCAGGAGCGTCCATGCGCTCGGCTAACATTACTTGACTACCGAATAAATATTTACCCATACTTACGTTCTCGCACACCATCCCGCGACCGCATTGAACGCACCACCGCACATCAGGTGAGCAACTCGAAAAACTGGAGATGGGACAAGAATCTGCTCAAGCTTCCGATCTACACTCTGTATGTACGGGCAGTTCGTTGACAATGGGAGGTAGGAGGTGGCGCCAAGCGGCCCCTGATCTTGGTTGACTAGTTCTCAGCTACCTGCGCCTTACGCCGCGCGAACCAGGCGAAGCTCCCAAGCTCCTCCCCAAGTTCTCAAGCTCCCAACGCTGTGGCGGCTCGAACCCTTTTCAGACCTTCTCAAACGCCTCGAGAATTTCAGGACAATTTCAGAGAGGGGCCGAGGAGGGTGCAACTTCATCTTTCAAAAACTAGATAAAGGCAGCGGGAAGAAAGCTGAGGTCGGCTCGACACCGCATGCGGCCCATCTATTGACTGCCATTCTTCGCCCTCGACGCTTTTATTCATTGTTAGGCGCCCCCCGACAACCCAGAATAAAATCCAGCACCCTGCACCCATCTGCCATTCAACCGACCCACCTAGACTTGCCAAGTGTCTACGACAATACTGCGCAGTAACAACAACAAGCAATCAATAATCATCCGCGGCTTCGTGCAGCTCGCCAAAGACGCATTACATTACATGCGCACGCAACCAGGCACGTAGCTTATCGCGACGTACCAGGCGACAGGCGACAGGCCGCATTGTTCGATCCGACTCGCTGCCGACCGTCGCCTCGGCAGAGACGAGGGCCAGACAATTCATTTGTCGCACAAGGTGTTCGTACCTACAGCACCCCCGCTTCCAGACTTCCCCCCCCCCCGTGCATCACAGATACTCTCGTTCCGACGGCGAGCGCGGATAGGCCGTTTGCCATGGGCGGAGGAGGACCCAGGGGAGGTGCAGAGGAAAGAGGCGGCAGCGGCAGCATGGAAGGTGTCGTCGATGTAGTTGAGGGTGCAGCAAATGGCAGTGGATTGAGTGCGACACCCACACCAACAGCGATCGTGACAGCACCAGCAACTGCAACGACACCAGCATCCCCTGCATTGCAGCTTATTATCCTTGTGAGTTCAGGTTGCTCTTCCTATCTTTTTTATGTGCTATTTCCTTGCTGGTATTTCCACTTCACCCATTTCACCCAATGAACCCTTCCTCGTCTTGGCCCGCGCATGCGCCTTCCTTCCTTCCTTCCTTCCTCTTTCCTTCTAGAAAACTCCCCGCTGGCCACAATTTTCCATCTTAAAGTTCCGTGCCGACCAACTCGATCTACACCCCCCACCCACACCCTGCCATCCGCATTTTCATTGCTTCTTTTCCCACGCCATGATCCGCCTATAGTGGGCACTTCAGCACCCTCACACGTCCAAAGAGGGACAGTGGGTGACTGTTGAGGCCTACAGCCCTTTGTCCAAGGTGACACAAAGACATGGTGGCGAAGCCTCCCGCGTCCTTGACCCCCTTTGTTGAAACTGTCTCGAACCATATGCCACAAGACAAAGGGGCCAATCCACCATAGAGATAGCGTTTGGCCATGTGCCACCAAGGTCAAAGGCTAGAAGCCCTTGACTTCTGGTTCGACTCTCGGCACCGACCAAGTGCATTTACTTTCTATTCATCGACGACCTGGAGTGCCCGAGATTGTCCTTCCTTAGATGGCCGTTGAGGTGCAAGTCGAGCAGGCACTGCTTCAAGAGGATGGGCTGGGCTGCTCTCAGTAATTGGGTTGCTTGGCAATTCAGGATAACGTCATCACAGGCCCTTTTGGCAAATCTTCAGCATGTCGCCGTCTCATGGATACCACGCATGACGCCCATCCCATGATTCCTTAGCTAACTGTCTTCAGGGCTCTGGTGGTGGCCCCATAGAAAACAATGTAACCGCCTTTCTCGTACGGTCCCTAGCGAAGGGCTGGGGCCGCAGCTCAATCGTCGCCGTTGATGCCGGCGTGCACTTGAGTGCCATTCTTAGGATTCTTGAAGAGACCCAACCGCCAAGGCTTGGTGAGACTGAAGAGCTATCCCTCCCATATACTCTCAAATCTGGCCCCTTCGCCGGCCTCGAGGTCCCATACGCAACGCCCACCGCCAACGCTACGCATATCTATCACACCCTAATCGACACATACCTTTTCACTCACCCACATCTGGACCACATCGCTGGCTTCGTTATCAATACGGCAGGACTTACTGGTTCCCGCCCCAAACGGATTGCTGGCCTGCCTAGCACCATCACCGCCCTCAAGATGCATGTTTTCAACAATGTCATTTGGCCTAACTTGAGTGACGAGAACAACGGCGTTGGGCTTATCACGTACACGCGCCTGCTTGATGGGGGCTCACCGGCCCTCGGCGAAGGTGAGGGTAGGGGCTATCTGGAAATCAGTGACGGTCTGGCCGTCAAGACTTGGGGTGTCAGCCATGGTCACTGCATCGAGCGCCACAGTCACCGTGGCAGCGCAAGCAGCAGTTTGCGGGCGAGCTTTGACGCCAGCTCAATGGCAGGCAGTATCGCTGGGTTGGGGATGCCATCAAACTCGGGCATGAGTGGCGGGAATATGCTCTCGCCAAGGGGTTCGTCGCATTATACAGGTCATAATCCCAGCGTGG
This sequence comes from Lasiosphaeria hispida, assembly GCA_033439745.1. Classification (NCBI taxonomy): domain Eukaryota; kingdom Fungi; phylum Ascomycota; class Sordariomycetes; order Sordariales; family Lasiosphaeriaceae; genus Lasiosphaeria; species Lasiosphaeria hispida. The sequence goes on from JAUIQD010000003.1 coordinate 4,870,353, forward strand.
GTTCTTTCTGGCACCACACGCATCTTCAGCATCGACTCCAGCAGCTCCATCAAAATCAGCAGCAGCAGCAGCAGCAGCAGCAGCAGCAGCAGCAGCAACAACAGCCACATCAGCAACACCAACACCAGCAGCAAGAGCAGCGCCGGGGTAGCCTAACGGGCTCGTCGGCGATCGGCGGCCAGCCCAGCGGGGCTGCTGGCGGCGCCGGGGGCATGATGCACCCTTCTATGGGCTTCAACGAGACAGCGTGCGTATATGATAGCTCTGCATACTTCATCCGGGATGTGGCCACGGGACGTGAAGTACTCATATTTGGTGATGTCGAGCCCGACAGCATCAGCTTGTCACCACGCAACCTAACAGTTTGGCGGGAGGCAGCACCTAAGATCGCGACCGGGAAGCTTGCCGCTGTGGTCATAGAGTGCAGCTACGACAACTCACAACCGGACGACCGGCTGTTTGGGCATCTTGCGCCGCGGTTCATTGCCGAGGAGATGGGTGTGCTCGCTGCCGAGGTGGCGCTCGTACATGAGAAGGAGAGAACGACTAGCAATACAAGCGCTGTTACGCCTGGGAAGCTGGAGAGGACAAACTCAGAGTTCTCGGGATACTCGAGCGGCGGCGAGACGAAACTGAAGCGCAAGCGGGACGGGCTAGACGATGGGATCCCCGGCAGGAGGAAAAACAGCTCCACGACCACCTCTCCCATGACCCAAATAAGACCAACGAGCAACCCCATGACGCGCGCACCGTCCTCACATCTTCTACCAGCATCGGTGGCAGGCGAAGATTCGCCCGTCTCCCCCAAGACGGCGAAACCGCCGCACCGTGCTGACACGGGCCCTTCCAACCTCTCCGACGACGGCCGGCACACAATTGACTCGCCATCCCTCGCCACCCCCACGGCCGAGCTCTCTCTTCACGACATCGACTCGCCCGTCGTCGCTAGCCAGTTCTGCATCCCCGTTCCGCTGGACTGCTCCACAGACGTTGCGGGCCACGAAGCGAATAGAGACGAGGGCGAGCAGGGTGAACACGAAGAGGAGCGCGGCCCCAAGGGGAAGCCGCTCAACGGGCTGAAGGTTGTCATCATCCATGTCAAGGACAAGCTTAATGACGGGCCGCCCGTTGGGGATGTCATTTTGCAGCAGTTGGAGGAGTATGAGAGGGAGGCTGGGCTGGGGGTTGAGTACATCATATCTAGACGGGGGCAGGAGTTGTACTTTTGAGGTGTAGGGGACTTTCTTCTTGGGGGTATATGGGTTCAGTTGGAGATGTATGAAGCGTTTGGTTTGCATATGAGAGCGGTTAGCTTGAGGAGTTGTCTTTTTTAATTTCCTTTTTAAATATAAACCACCTGCTCCCAGGGTTCTCCGCCCGACCCTATCTGTAACTGTTGTGTGTGGGGGGATGAGGTGGGGAGCGGGGAGGCGAAGGGATACAGGGATTTATTTGGTTGGCGCCGGTCAGGGATAGAAGGTGGAATCTCAACTTTGGCAGTTGGCAAACAAAGTGTTGGGTTGGGGAAAGGACCAGTAATGCATATTCGAGGATATCAAGTATGTGTATTATGAAACTGCTGGCTCTGCCGACTTGATGAAGCAGCGTGTGGATTACGGTTGTCTGTTTTGTGTCAGTAACATCTCTGAGACTTTTACCATGTCCACCTGGTGCCGTTGTTATCTACGGATACTGTGACAACCATCTAAGTAAAAATCTGTAGGGCCGTGGGTATCCCTCAGGGGCTGACTTTGATGCAAGGGATAAAGCCCCATTCCTTCACGTATCGGCAACCCAAGGTCTGGGCTACTAGCTTCAACTGGGCCATCAGAATACAAACACAGGACCAACATTTCATCAATTATTAAAGATTGTATTTGTATTGCGGCTAGCAGCAATCATGCTTGTCGATTGATCGATCTAGCAGACATCGTATCGAAACGATTGCATTTGTTGTGTATGTTCTGGTATCCTATCTTTCTCCCCTCCGTGTTTCTATTCCGCCGGGCAATGCCATGCCATGCCATATGCAAAGATGGTATGTGGAAAGTCGAACAAGTAACACAAAATGCAATCTCGGAGCTTTCCTCCACGCACAAACAAACCTCCTCCGTATTCCGTGTAGCCCCCTGCCTCCCTTTGGTATCTTTCGTCACATTCCAGTTCCGTCGATTAGACGGAACCCGTATCCCCCATACATAACTTGGACATAACATTAATAACAACAACGCGCTCGCTTTTGGGTATAATAAAAGCCTGGCTTGGCCTACTCGACCCAAGCCGACATCTGACCTAGCCTCGACAAAATGATCCTCTACCTGTCTATCCGCCACGCGCTGACCGGTAGCAACCTCCGTTGCAGTCGACTCGCCGGGAAAGACGAGCAATCAAGGGAGGGGCGTCGCGGAGCGAAAAAAAAAGCAGGCAAAAAAACCGAATATGTACCCGAATCGAAGGCGAGTTTAGTGGAAACCTTCATCAAGTTGGCTTGAAAATAAAGGCGTGGTAAGATTAATATGCCGACATGTCGCCCAGGGGCAAGAAAGGAGGAGAGAGCGGCCGAGGAGAGGCAGGCGGTTAGCCCCATGAAAGTGTCTCCAGGATGTTGCGAGCCTCGAGAGAACTTATGCCAGCGACACCAAGAGCTCTAGCCTGGGTACCGCCCTTCAGATTCTGTATGCCCCTTGCAATCTTCCAGCTCTGCTCGTCGCTGATGATGAACAGATATCGTTTTTCCTCCTGGTCGCGGATAGTTGCACGTAGTACGTGGAGGCCCTTGCTCATCCACTCTCCCGTCTTGTCATTGCTGTTAGAGCTGCCCGAGAATGATGAACGATTCGCAGATAAGCCACGCCGACAGACATCCTGGCACCCGCGCCCAACCTCTTCGAGATAAGCGTCGGCTTCCTCGCCCGTGAAGGTTTTGGTGGCACCTCTCTCGGCTGCACGGCGCGCGGTGCCGGGCATCTTCTTGAAATAGGGATGATTTGTAGGGACCGCACCAGGGGAACTCGAAGCAGTAGAAGCCAGCGCGTTCGTGGGACACCATACCTCGACCGACTTAAGAGTCCAAGCTTTAACATCCCATTCCCGTTGTGCTACTCCACGGACGTCGTCATCGACAAACAGACCTGCACTAGTGATCCGAAGAATCAAACCGTCCGTTACCGAGCCGACTCCTGTGATGAGCTGTGAGGCAGGCGTTTTGGAAAACTGATTAAGATACACATAAACAGCCTTTATCATGATCTTCTGGGGGTCTTCTGTTGTATAGGGTCCCCGCATCGATGGCGGAGGACTAGTACGCGCAGTGGATTGCGATGGGGCCCATGAGGATTCCGAGAAGTCAGAGACCGACTTCTTACGTGCGGCGGGCTTCTTTGGTGTGTCGTAGGGTCGGTAAGAGTATGCCTCCTCTTCGGCACCTGCTGTAGACTTCGCAGACTTGGCTGCGGGTTTAGTAGGAGATGGGGATGCGGGTTTGGCAGTGCCGGGGGAGGATGCTGCTTGGGATGGGGCAGGGGGGCGGCCGTTTGGCCACATGCTGGTCTTTTCTCCGACAGACGAGAAAGCATAGGCAGTTCCCTTGCGGGTATTGTTCTTTTCTTCCTCTTCCTTGCGCTGCTGTTCCAGTCGCTCAAGCTCCTGACGCTCGCGTTCCTTTCGTTCACGCTCTGCTCGCTCTCGCGCTAGACGTTCACGGAGTTGGCGCTCACGTTCTGCGCGATCGCGTTCGAGCTTCTCCTTCCGTTCCCTGGCTTCATTGGCCTCTCGCTCTCTCGCGACCAGTCGCTCTTTTTCTGCCCGCAACCTCTCCTCCTCGCGCTTTCTCTCCTCTTCACGCTCTCTTTCTCTTGCCTCACGTTCCCGAGTTACACGCTCTCGCTCGCGAGCCTCACGCTCTCTCTCTAGACGCGCTCGAGCCTCCTGCTCCGCTTTTTCACGTATCTCGCGTTCGACTTTCTGCCTCAGCTCTTTCTCTAGCTTGGTCTTGTCGAGCTCGAATTGGACTTTACGAGCCTCCTCCTGTGCCTCCTTCTCACGAGCTAGTCTGTCTCTTTCAGCGCGCTCTTTGGCGTCTCTCTCCCGCAGCTCACGCAGTCGCCGGGCCTGATCCTCTTTCCGCTTCTCCGCGGCTTCCTTGGCTTTCCGTTCTTCCTCACGCCGCTTAGTCTCTTCCCTCCGCTCTTCCTCACGCCGCTTCGTCTCCTCCCTTGCCTTCTCCCAGGCACCCTTTGGGGCTTCAGGCTTGGCTGTACTTGGCTGAGGGGGAGGTGCGGGCTGAGGTTTCTGCTGGGGTTGTGGTTTAGGCTGTGACTTCGGTTGCGGCTTCGGTTGCTCTTGTTGAGGCGGGGGAGGTGGTGGCTGTTGAGCCTGGGGCTGCGGTTTCGGTCGTGGGGCTTCTTGCTGCGGCTGATCTTGCCAGGAGTTATTTGGTCTCTCGTTTCGCGGTGTCTCATGTTGAGGGGGCGGAGGGGGAGATTGCGGAGGTGGTGCCTGGTTTGGTGGAGGGGTTCCGTTAGGAGGGGGAGTATTGTAGTACGACCCAGAACTACCAAAGCCAGCTCCCGGTCGTTGATGGCTTCCTCCAGCCCCCGGACCATGGTTTGATGGTTCTTCTGTCTGGGTTCGGCCAAGGGACCAGGACCCCAAACCGACGGCGATGACGAGGAGAACCATACCCATGTTCCCGAGGCCCTGGAAGTTTGCCCACCATACCCTCATGGCAGGCGCAAGACTATTTCCTATCACCACCACTGCTAATGTGCAGGCAACGCCAGCAATAAAGCTGTTCCATTGTGGTTTCAGTGATGGCAAATAGAGAAAGCCTGAGCCAGCTGAGTGTTCAGGTATGATAAAGATATCGAATTTCCCCGGAGGCAAGCCTGAGCCGCCTGCCGTCGTTCGGGGATTTTCCCCATGGGGCGGGGGAGGCGGCGGGGCCTGGCTCATGACGTGGTGTGGTCGACAGCGCTCGGAAGCGGGTCGGTTTCACTGTGATGGCCGTATCGGCGGTTATCGTTGTTGTTACCGATCGTCAAAACTGGCGTCGGTATCGGGACTTGTGTTCGCGAATGCAATCGGCGAAGCGGGTCATGAAGAAAGGCAGTTCTAGTGGTATCTCGAAGGCATGAGGAGTCGTAAGGTCATGAAACTACAGCGCGCTAGATATCAGCATCGACAGCGATAAACGAGGCAACCTTGTGACAAGTGACGGGTAACAAGCGACAAAGTACGATGCTGCTTTTATTCCCAACATGGAAGACGCTTGGACATACCGACAAGGAAACAGAAAAAAGACACCCAACTCCGGACGCAGGAAAGCAAAGACGGTCTCGGATATCGAATCTCAGCTGTTGGATGCCGGCCACCGGTCGCGATCAATGATCAATGACCGGGAAGGTGGAGGCGGGGTTGGTGCTTTGTGGTTGTCGTTTTCCTTGTTGTCGCCGTTTGCTTTACTCCGGGTGATTGTTCCTCTCCAGCCTCACGACTGGAATCCTCAATTATGTCGCCGCTGTTTTGTGCATGAAGAGTGTGCGCAGCCCTGGACAGTCAGACGGGAGGGTGCAGTGCTGCTTTTGGCGAGTTTTTGGTGGGCAGGCGAAGAAAAAAGGCTGGCAGGGGAGAAGCCTGCTATGTTTACTTTGGGTCTGGCTCCAGCCTTTTTCTTCTTCTTCGCTACTAATGGTCAGCGCACGGACGTGTCTGCGGTCCGTTCTGCGGTCAGTCGGCTGCCAGACCTGCGTGGTTTCCCGCAGCGGCTGCGCAAGCCTGCAGCCAATTCGAGGGGTAAAAAATGAGTGAGCAAGCTTCTCCAATTGTTCTTCAATTCCCGTTCACCAAAATCCTAGACGTCGGATATGGATATCAACGTCCTCACAGAAGCCAATCTGCATCGCGCATCCGTCTCCTCCAGATGACACTCTTCACCCTCGCGAATAGGGTTGTTTTTCTTCAGCTTCGGCCGCATCCTAGGACTCAGGGGCCATCCCCGGAATCTCTTTTCAATGTCAAACCAGCAAAAGAAAGGAATCCATTAATCATTAGGTGTCTCTTTGCGGGAACATGGGTACTCCCGACACACTCTCCCTGCCCCTCCCTCTTTAGGACCCTGACGACCCGACACGAGGGAGCCTTCGTAAGCCTCCTTCCAGCGGCTTCTGCGGAAACCGGGGAAATTGAATTGCTACCTCGCAAAGCGCTCCCGTCACGCCGTTATGGCTTGGGACCACTGTCCCTCCTTGGCATGACCTCCCACCCGCCCTCCGTCCTGTCTTCTTCCTCTCTTCCTCTTTTGACCGATCGATCAGTTTCGGCGTTCATTGAGCGCAATGTCACCGCGGATCTGTCAATCGCGAGACGCGTTGCCTCAGGGACTCCTCGGCCAGCGAATCGAAGACGCAGGCTGCAAAACAAACAGCGCAAGCAGCCATCTGTCTCCATTTTTATGCTCGCGGAGACGCCTGTGAGTGCACTACTTGGTCATCCAATACGACGAGATTGCACAATCTCCTCACTGTGATGGGCTGTCAGCGACCCACCCGCATAGCGAATCGCGGAGACGCAGGACAGCCCCGGCACTGGCCAGCAAATCCGCGGTGCCGGGCTCTGGCTGCAGCAGAAGTCACTGGGATGGAGGAAGAAGGGGGCCCTGTTCATCGTCTGACCGTCAGCCAACCCCTCCTGTCGAAAGGATTCCCAGCCCTCTGTCACTGTCACGCTCTCTCCGCTTGGGATCGGATGGCAGGAGCAGGCCTCTGTGACACTTGTGCGCGACATACTGCGCTACACCAGCTGCCGGGGTCAAACTGGCGTCTCTATCTGCTGTGCTGCGCACTGCATTCGCAGATGACACCAGAAAGCAACGTCATCTTTTGAATAGAAAATGAATTGGCTAATGGGAAGAAAAGTGTTGGCAGGATTTTCTTCAGCGGCCGTTGCTTAGGCAACGACTTTCCAATGTGGGCGGCTAGGGTGACGTAGCCAAGCTGCCAGCTCACACGTGCCGCCACACCGCCTGCCACTCTACCACTAGCAGCTGCGGAACTGCCTGCAGCGCTGCAGCCCGGCCAAGCCATGGGACTGCCCGCTCGGCTCACCTCGCCCTTGCCTCGCGTTTTCTTGCCGGAGCCCGAAACTAGAAAACACGAACTGCAATGCGACGCGCGGGGCTGCGGCCAATCCAGACTTGAGCTTCAACGGCCTTTGCTATTGATGACAACCCCTTTTCCCCAGGCGTTTGTCAACGTTGGAGCGATTGGGTTGCCGCCTCGCTTGGCCGGGCGACACCAAGGTAACAACGAAGCAGTTGCCGTGACACGTCGCAGTGCCTGTGTCTGTGCCTGACGTTGTTGGTGCTTTCTCTGGGCTTCCAGGACGGCTCTGTTGGCGAATAGGGTGACGAAGGTTTTTGTCAGACGGTGGGTGTTACGAGTAGATCGAGTCGACAAGGTTGTGCCGCGCAGAAACGCCCCGTAAACGCGTAAACGGCTTGAATACCTAATATATCCTTGATTATATAGACCCTGGCGTTACCGTGCCAGTTTGGTATCTCGACGACGCCAACCTCCTACTTTTGTCTGCGAAGCCCAAGGAACTAGGAAACCAGAATGTGCAACCTAAACCCTTTCCCATCTCAAAGGATGGAACCCAGTTCCAGCCCGCTATGCCGTGCCTATTTACTTGATATAGAAATTCTAATAGCTACGCTCCTACACCGCAATGAGTGAACTAGGTCCTCCTGTGTTATGACTCCCAAACTTCCCACTCGGGCCTAATGCTCTCTACGAGTTCGTCTTAAGTGGGTGCCTGTACGAGAAACACGCCTAGCTCGACCACAAACTCGAGCACCGCCGACACCCTGCCTATCACCCATGTAACGATCACGAGCACCTGGGCGCCCGCGAGAACGCCCCTGACAATTAGCTCTAGCACGGTGTCTACCACGCCGCCTCCCGTCCGTTGTTGTAGTTGTTGCCGCCGTCTACCAGTATTTTCTTCTTCATCCTCGTCATCTTCATCGTCGTTCCCTTCCACGGCAACCGCCGCGGCTGGTACTGCGGGAACGGCCTTGCACCGTAGCAGTAGCAGTGACCGATCCCGACCGTTGGCACCTATCATCGGACTTTCGAGAGGCAGCACCTCGCGTCAGCCAAGTCTCCTCGCACGGTCCTTGGCAACGTTGAGCTTGCGGCCCAGCACGTCGGCATCCTCGTTTGTCCTGTTGAGCATGTCGATGTGGCGGTTGACTTCGTCGTGGATAGCGAGGCCCATCTCCTTTTGACGTCTAACGATCCTCGCGAGCGTCTCGACGTCCTGGTCTTGCTCCCTCATGACATCCCGCTGCAGCAGCAGCACGCCCTCGTTATCAAGCTCCCGGGTCCTCTCCGTCTCGGGGAGCGGCGCCCCAAGTACCCGCCCACCGGCCCTTGGGCCGAGGAGTGCAGGCCCAGTGCCCACAAGCGCAACCCTCTCGCTCGCGCTCGCGACACCCTGCCTCCCACCGCCAGTAACCGCGCCGTTGGCCGCAAGGCTCGAGCTGAGTTTGTCCAGCCCATCCCTCTCCACCCTCGCGGCCGCGAGCAGGTCCTTCCGCCTGCGCATCTCGCCCTCGCCCAGCCTGCCCCCATCCTTGAGCGCCACCAGTCCTTCGTTCAAGCTCCCCAGCAAGCTCCCGGCCTTGACCAACGCCCTCTTGGCCTGACTCCCGGCTTCCACCCTCGCCCCATTCTCCATCGCATTATCCCTTCTCCCCAGCGCCACCCGCGCCTCGTGCAGCGCCCCCTTCATCTCGCGATGCAGATCCAGCCACGTCCCAGGATCCCCGGCCCCCGCCACCGTCGCATCGCGCAGCCCAATCGCCGGAATCCGACCCTCGACGCTGATCCCGGACGTCGACGCCGTCGATATGTTGCCGCCGGCGCCGCCGGGCAAGTTCAGAAAGGCGCGCCAGGCGGGGGTGTCACGCCACCGGCGGTCGGGCGGCTCGGCGATGGCGCGCAGGTAGCGCTCGAGGGCGGCGCGGCGGTGCTCCGTCAACTCGGGCGACGAGACGGTCGACTTGAACCACGACTTGCCCGGCAGCGGCTCCGGGGGCGAGGCGCCGACCAGGGCGGAGAGGGCACCGTGCAGGGCGACGAAGTCGCTGTAGCGCTTCTGGACGACGAAGGAGCGCAGCGGCAGCCGGAGGGTGATGTTGTAAAGGGTGTAGGGCTTCGGGGCGGCCGTAGTGCCGTCTGGGGGCGGGTGACAGAGGGAGGTGGTCGGGATGGAGATCTCGGCTGGGGGCGCCATTTTGGCGTGGTTTCTCTCAGTAGGTGTTTTGCGGTAATAGGTGCGGCAAGGGAATTGAGTCTTTGGAGGGGCTGCGTGGACGCAGGTCGTGATGGTCTTGTTGGGCGTCGCTGCCTTTAATTACGTAGTTGAGGCGCACAGGCGGAGAGGCGGAGAGGCGGAGAGGTCTTGTGACGCCAGAAGCGCCCAGTCGATCGTGAACCCTGGAAAGTGGCGGACAGTGCTGTGATTGATGACTCCCGTCTTTTGGACGGATCGTCTCTCGACGCAGTGCTAAAAAGTGTGTTGTTTGGATCTGGCGATTCTAAAAAATAAAAGGACGCTCAAATGGCAGATGCTGGATCGGGGTATCTCGCTGGACTGGAAGCACAAGGGAAATGGAAAAGAGCGCGGGCGCAAGGTTCGAGGTTCGGTTCGATGGGGAGCTCGCTGAGAGGTCTGCCACGCGGTTGCAGGTGTCATTGGCGCTGGATTGGGTGTGGGCTCTGCACCGGCTGACTGTTAGCAGGGGAAGTGGCGCTGCACGACGCGCTAGGCCCGATCGAAAGACATTACGGATAGATCCTGTGTTGGTTGTTTGGGCTAGGACATGCGTGCACTGGCGCGCCCTCGGTTTATTGTGGTGCCTAGATATATATATCTCTTCAGCGGTATCATGCCGACCTGGAAATTATCCCCCCAAGCAGAGCATTCCGTGGTGCCTGAAGCACCCAAACCCGACTGTGCCCAGGCACCGGTGTTGGATATGGCTGGGAGATATACACCTCCCAGGTATTGTTGGGACGTGCTTGTTGGGGAATGCTTGTGACACTCGCACATACGTCACTGAGGTCACATTCATCACGCAGGGTGCATGGTCAACCGCAGATTGCAGCGAGGGTCAAGGCGGCATTCAAGAGCTTTTTAGTCTATCATCAAGTCTTCGTAACATACGGGGTAATCTCGTGCGCGGGGACTATGCTGAAAACATCAACGAGTTTGTTGATGGATGGCACGGCAAAATGCGTGCAAGGGTATAGAGGTCGATTCCATACCAAGATGAGCCGATGAGCCCCAAGTGAAGCCATATTACCAACCGCGCCCCTATCATGCCTCATGTCCTATTTTTCCAGGGCTCCGTCCCCGGCGTCCCCGGGTGTCGTGTCTATGTGATCCCGACCCCCATTATTCCTCATAGTTTCCACCAAACACGCTCCGCTAATTCGTGGTTCCTTTTGAGGCTGCAAGTCGACGTCGCCCCTTAGAACGTCTCCTGGTCGTCCACCTGCTCGCCCTCGGGGATCTCGAAACCCTCCTCGGTCGAATACAAAATGGTCTGTATCTGCTTGATCAAACCATCCTCCTGCTTCTCAAGCTCCGGATCCTCGTCGACGGCCTGCTGGACAAGTAGCTCAATGTCACGCAACTTGCTGAAGTAAAAATCGCGCTCCCGCTCCAGACCGACGACTGTCTCCTTCAGCGTGGTGTTCTCCTGGACGAGCGCTACGCTGGCCGCACCGCCGCCGGCCTTGACACCAGCACGAGGCCCAACAGTAGTCGGGGTGGTACCGCCGGGACGTCTCGCACCAGCAGCAGCCGCCGCTGGTGCACGGGCAGCCGGTGCAGAACCTCCTGGAGGGAGCGCGCCGCCTTTCCGTCTGCCAACGGCGTCATAATCACCACCGGGGTAGTACTGGTCCCAGAATCGCTTGGTCCATTGAAGGAAGTCCAAATTGTCCTGCATCTTGCACTTGACGAGCGACTCAACAGGGATCGTCTTTTCGATGTGGTGCTTTGTGAAGCAGTCTGCAAATCGGGTTGTGGTGAGCATTTGACCGTGGAAAGCCAGCCAAGGGAAACTCACTCTGGAGAACCTTGAAGTTCTGTATGTAGGCATATTCCGTGTTTACATTGAACTTGACACGAGACATGGGAACGTCGAGGAAAATGCTGTCATAGACCTGGCACAAAGCAGCTCTGGAAACAAATTGAACGGTCAGTCTGGGGGTCGCGCAAATGCCATATTTTTCTCCGATTCAGGCGCGGGGAGGGGTATTGCGACTTACCCTGTTCCGCACTGCTCGACCTTTGTGACGTTGAGTTGGAGGAGACTGTTGAGCCATTGCACGAGTTCTTGTCTGAATAGCAGAGATGTCAGTATGGTCTGTTGAGAGCAAACAGCGGTCTCGCGCATGCGCGTGGCGAGGACAGGGTGGGATGGAGAGACTGACCGTGATTCACCCATTTTGACGAGCTGGTTGCAGTTCCAATAAACAAGATTGGGTACGCGGTGGGAAAGCTGTCGATGTCGGTCTGCAGTCGAAGGGAACGGCTTGGGTGATGGAAGGTAGAAAAGGGCCAGGCACAGAGGCAGGCAGCGGCTCGGATCGCGGGCGGTAACGGGAGGAAGAGTTGGCTTGTTTTTGACCGTGAATGTTCTTCGGTCTCCTTCGCCAGGCAAATCGAAATCAAAACCAAAATCGAGCGTCGGCCAATCAACCGTGGTGGGGGTTTGGGGGAGTGATGCAATAAGCACCTGGCTCGTGCGTCCTTTTTTACCCCCCACGTGACCTCGCATCTAGACTCGCGCCAGACTTGGATTAATTTTCACAGCAAGCGCGTGTCTTGTCAGTCCGACGTTCAGTGCCTTGGTGGGCGGTGTCATTGGCAAAACAATGCAGCATTCTCATAGTAAACTACTGCTACTATCTGCGGCTCTGGTTTCTGCGTTTTCAGCCCCTCAATCCATCGCCAGCCTCTTCCACGGCCCGTTTCTGCTTGCCTCAGAGTCCTCTGGAAGCTACACCTAACAAATGACCGCTCTGTTCGTGTTCTTCTGTTCCCAGAACCTTTATTCGTTTCGGAGAGCCCCATGTCCGAGGGCCTGAGAGACCATCCGTAAAAACTCCGAGTCCGGGAAACTAAGAAATCAGCTGATCAAGCTCATCCTGCTCCCGTTTGCTGATCCGCATGGAATCCCAGGCGCGGTGTTGTGCTGCCACCTGTTCCTTGGTTCCCAGCGTCCACAGAGTCGATTTCTCCCTCATGTATTGGCCCATCCATTCCTCATACCGCTTGTGGCCTGCTTTCCATGCCTGCTCCTCAGCGGCGATCAGATATTGCACCCAACCCTTGATTCGATACCTGAGGCTAGCCATGCGATGATCGTACTCAGCCGATTCTTTGTGGGTACCAGGCAGGCATCGGGCTTTCAGGGTTCCCTCCAGCTCTGTCTCACGCACTCGACCCCAAGCTACATATGTTGCTGGATCATACTGTTCTGGCTCGGGCGTGCCGGGCAACCGCGCTGTGGGATTCGGCCCTGGATCGTACATGTACTAGTATGTATCGGGGTTGTGGTTGTGGTAACTGCCACTCTCTGAATACGTTTCCGGCTCGTTGTCCATTGGGGCCCTGATGATTGGTACTGTTGGGTTCGTAATTGTTGCTGAGACCATTGCTGTTGGATACCACAGGTGCGGCGTCAGCCACAGTGTTGGTGGATGTCGACATGACACTGTCGGCGGTTGAAGTCATCGCCAAAGCCATCAATGTGAAGAGGTCCAATGGCTGTGGTCAGAGGAGTGGTGATATTTGTGTCTCAAAGACCACTTGAAAGTCGGAGAAAGTCATTATATACTGGTTGGCGTACGCCCCACGCCTTCCCAGTCACCCGCTGTGTGGTTGCCATTCACCCAACAAGCAGCCAACCTAGAGGGGATGAAAACTCCCGCTGCCACACCGGGCTGACTCTTACCAAATCAGGTTTGCAGCGAGAAGTCTCTAGCAATCCAGCTTAGGTCAAGCACATGATTTGAGCCACTGGCACTGCACCCAGTGATTACCGCATTTACTACCTGATTCCTATTTGCTTGTGGCCGTCTTGTTGTTAATTTGATGTCTTCTGACTCATGGCCTTATTGCCATTCCTACCCGTCGTATATTTATCTAGGTGTCATGGCTGGATGCGAGGAAGGTCTTCATCACAGCTAAGGAGTTGCCAATAGGTAGACATGGGCCCTGCATTGAGTATGTTCGTTCTGACGATGTAAAGTCGTCTTTCTGCTTTGAGGTGTGGCCGTTTGAAAATTCCAACAGCTACAAGCGGTCCCAGTATTTGGCTCGGGAGCATCTACGATAATGCTCGTCACAGCATTTTTGTGCATTAGTATCCTGAAGAACGAACCGGCCCTGACTAGATTGCCCTGAGCTGATGTTTATGACAGCCCTCCTCAAATCGGGCATGCCATGAGTTTTTAGTGGTGTCTTGCGGGTTGCGACGCAGTGTCGTGGGAACTTGGAACGGGGTTAGCTTGTGAGGCACATTCTGATGTCCCCTATTCACCCCAAGGTGATGACATTGAAAGGATTTTCCACGGTCTGGTAGGTGGTGTTTGGCGGTGCTTGGCGATGGATGGAGCTGTGTTGTCTCCACCCAATTGGTGTTTGGCTGGTGGAATATGGTGTCCGCAATCGGTGGCACCGGCTCCCCTTTTCTGTGACCCGACCTCTCGGCACGGCTATGCAAGGCGTCTGAGGGATTGCCGTACTGCATTCCAAATCCGATGCAAATCCGATTGCGGCTCCATCCCACATTGCACCTGCTGCTTTTTGTCATGTGCTCTGACGTGCTTGCCCAATTGGACCCGACCGGCAGAATCCTGTCGACGGCTCTCGACAGCCCTTAACGGCATCTTCCACCTCCTTCGACCCCGTTTGCCAACATCTTTCCACTTTCGGCCATTTCCCCCCTCGAGCGTTAGTTCAAGGCACCTTTAGGGAAATACCTCTAACATCGCCTTCTGATTTTTTAAACATACTAAATCCCAATTTGAGCCACCCAGTCAGTCGCATTCACCTAATCCGAAACACCCAGAGCACGACACAATGGCGACCGAATTCGACCCAACCAAGATCTGGTCGACCCTGCTCACCAACAGGGGCTACTTTGGCGGAGCCCTGGTGCTCAATCACACCCTGCGTAAGACGGGCTCCAAGTACCAGCTCAAGATTATGGTGACGCGTGAAGTTGAGGCCGACACCGAGTACATGGAGGCATTTGCCGCTGCCGGCATCCCCACTATCGTCGTCGACAAGATTGAGCCCGCGCCCAGGGATGGCAAGGTCAACAAGGGCACCTGGGAGAAGCTCGCCCCCTGGGGCATGACAGAGTACGAGGTTTGTCGAGTCTCATTGCATGGTTCACTGCGAGCCTGAGTCTGACAGTAAAACAGCGCATCGTACTTCTTGACAGCGACCAGGTCATCCTCAAGAACATTGATAATATGATGACCATGGACCTCCCCAAGGGCTATGTCGCCGCGGCTCATGCTTGCACTTGCAACCCCAAGAAGCTCGCTCACTACAGCAAGGACTGGTGGGTTCGCCTCTCAGAAGTGTCCTAAGTGCCGTCACTGACATTCCCCAGGGTGCCCGAGAACTGTGGCTTTACTGCGGCGAACCAGGAGACGGGCGAGCCAGCCGCCATCACGGAGGATGGGCCCAAGAACCACCACCTGCTCAACAGCGGCACCGTGATCCTCGAGCCGTCCAAGGAGCAGTATGACACGCTGATCGACGCCATGAACACGCACCCCGATGTGCCCAAGATGCTATTCTTTGACCAGGACCTGCTGGCCATTGTGTACCGCGGCAAGTGGAAGCCGCTGTCGTACGCGTACAACGCACTCAAGCCAATGCGCGCGTGCCACAGCAGCTTGTGGAAGGATGAGGATGTCAAGATCCTGCACTACATTCTCAACAAGCCCTGGAAGAGCAGGACATACGGCGACGATGTCATTGAGTCGACCCACAAGCTGTGGTGGGACTACTATGCGGAGGTGGAGAAGGAGTGGGCTGAGAGTGCGGATGAGAATAAGCGGAGGCTGTGGCAGAATGTTGTGGTTCCTGTTGTTGCGCAGGAGTGATGTGGAGGGAGTGGTTATGTGACGTAGGAGGTAGCATTGACATGACGAGCGCTGTCAAATGCCGAATCGAGTGTTGGCGCATGGTGCCACGCGCCAAAGGAAGACGGCGGAGGCACCTAGGCCTTCGACCAGGCATCGAAAACTTCGTTAGCCGATGCCGTGAGTGCTGCATAGCACTTCTTGAGGTTTTGCTCGTCGGTTGTGTCCAGAAGCATGGAATCGCCGTACGCAACCCAGGATTCTCCCCGCGGGTTCTTGACGTGAAGACCGTTCTCGTTGTCCCCGCTGTGCAATCATATCAGCATTACGATCCCATACACCCTCGGCAAATAAGTGTTTCATTTTCTCTTACATGTGTGATGTGAGCAGATGTCCTTGTCAAACCTTCCCCCGCTACCAGCGTGCAGCTTTCAACGAGGCATCCTCGGGTGGCCGGCTGCGAAGGAGTCCTGCGGAAAGTGGTCGGCAAACGCATTCAAGGCGTAAGCATCTTCGGGGGGCTTGGGCGTCTTGCCCCCGGCAGCCTTCCAGAGTGCCGCCGTGTGGCCAGCGTTATAGGCCGTCGGAGCATCCTGCCCAAAGCGGTCCAGGTTGATCAAGGTAAGGCCGAGATAGCCTTTCTTCTAGCAAGACACGAAACCGGCGGCGGCAGACAGCAGCTCGATCAAAAACCTGGCTTTCGAGCTCTCATAGTAGGCATGCCTCATAGCATTCCTTGGCGCTAGTGTTCGACTTGAAAGCCTTCTCCACTGTCTTGACCTCCTCCGACGTCTGGCTGATGACGGTCTCTGCAATATGTCTTTGCGGGAGCACTGTTGACCAGAGCCTCGTAGCCAAAGCTGAAGCGCTTGACCTGGTCAGCAAGGCCCTTGCCGAGGAAGGACCTCAGTGGATTCCCGTCCCCATGTCTCGGTACAATTCTCTCGTCGTAGTTGTAGCCGAGAGCACCAGCGTGCTCTTGCCCGGGAGGAGACACAGACGGATTGTTGTCATGGTCTAGCGGGTTGCTAATGTTGGCTGCGGACTGGACAAATGGGCCACACGAGGTACCGAGAATGAAGAAGCGGGTTTGGCGATTGGAAACAAACTCGAGGGGGCCTGGAACAAACCTAGGGAGACATCCATAGGCTCGTCTTCTTATATGTAGACACCGCACTTCGCTACTATGCACCGTTATCCTCTTGTTCCGTGTGGTGGTTGGCAAAAGTCTAAACTCCGCAGTTTGAAGGTCTGGATGCAGAAGTAAGCTGCTCAGAGGCATAGGGGGTGTAGTGCTGCTAATTGAGGCTGGCCCGGTGTAAGTTCTCCGGCGCGGCCGCTCAGCTGGTTTTCAGCCGTGGCCGCGATATTTGCAATCGCAACTATCGTCGTTATTACGCTGGTGGCTGGAGCCTTCTCGGAGGTGGTTGGTTTAGGAAATTACATCTTGAGTGCGAGGTTGTCTTGGACTGGTACTCGTCTGGGGGCGAGTGTGGGTGTCCCAGAAATGACCATACCTAAACTACGCTGTTGCTGTGAGTAGACCGGCATCCTTTCGATTTGGGAGCACTGACCATTAATCCCTGATAGATGGGTGAAATGGGCGCGACTTACATGCTCATGGAATGGAAACTCTTTGATAAAATTCCCAACAACGCCAGCATCTCGTACAAGGAACTGGCTGCCTCGGTGGGTGCCTAGATTATTTGCTGATATCTAACGGAAGCTTCCTTTCAGGATGTCAAGTTCTCGTGACAACACTGGGATGGGTGCAATTCGACTCCGCCAGCCGGGCTGAAGGCGGGCTCTTGGCAGCCTTGGGTCAGGTAACTAGCTGCAAACAAGGCAAAGAGCAGAAAGTTGGCGGATGATGGCCATGGCCTACCAGCATCGACGGAAGAATACTTGTGTGCCAGCTGATGCGCAGCCCTTGCGGGGGATAAGACCGCACGGGGTTTTGAAGGAGATTTCTCCATTACCTTATCTAACTGCCATATCTAATAATATTTTGCCAGCTACATGCTGTCGGTACCAGCTTGCTTATCTGGTCTAAAGCTTCATTCAATATCGACTAAAAGTCGGCATACTTACCCCTGTTTTCTTGCAGACAGGCAGCAAACCGCCGTGGTCAATCACGCTCCCGCCCGTGGCTAAACAGAGCACCTTGCATACTTGGTGTCTACCTTCGCCGTGGATAAGCCTTGATACTCTGTTGTTGGACTGCTGCGAGGGATAGTGTTAGGGTTCAACACATCTTTGGATATAGATAATGCCATGAGAATTTGGACGGTCGTTGAAAGTAGCCCTAATGAAATAGATTTTTACGTGAGACGGGCCGATGCTGAGCGCTCGTGGCGCCTGTGCAGCTCGTGGCGTTGACCTGCCGCATGCCAAGACTTTTTGGTAGCAGGAAGCACCGCCGCATTTTAACGACACTCCGAACCCACAGGCCACTGATTGGCCTGGCTGTAAAGATGGGACGGGGAGGAGCACTGGAGGACGCGACATGAGACGCACGACAAAAAAGTTGGGGAAACCCCGCGGGAGCACGGCGCACTCGCTGGCCAAATTAAAGTTTTGTTGTCAGACTTTGGTTCCAATTGGAAGGAAGCGAAAAGAAGAACACCAAACATGCACCGGCCGGATACACTTGCCGGTTTGTTACTGGCAACCTCAGCATCGATGGCGGGGCTCTGGGGTGCTGGTGGCGTGTCATCAGGCTGCCGTTTTTCGAGTGCTGGATTGAGGAGGCTGAATCTGGGGAGGCACGGAGGCTTGGCTTAAAGTTGAGGAAGATCTGGCTCTTTTGTATCCTGTCTTTTTCTTTCAATGCGCGGAGCAAAACGGCCCAGACCACATCTTCCAACTGGTCGGATCGGGGAACTTCGCCTCAAACGGCTGCAAGGGCAGTAGCGTGAACCCTAACCCTGTCCATAGCTAACAGCCCTGACAGCCCGTGTCGCCGTGTCGCGCGACCTTATTTTTGGAACTCCAAGCGAAATAAGACAGGCAAGGTGGGATTTTGCTTGCCCGCGAGCCCCCGCATGCAGGGGCTGAAGCTGCAGGGCAGAGGACGAACGGAGGTCAGGACCATGTTTCCACGGCCACGGCCAATCAGGGCAGGTGCCAAGAAGACGTGATTGTAGGCTAGGGCCAGCGCGCAGCCAGAGCGTCAGCCCTTGTCAGCACAACCATTCCTCAAACGGGCTCAAGATCACAAAACAGACGACCAGGGGGATCCCCGGCTTGGTGAGATGCCACCAGCCCGCTCACTGCTCACACTCTGCAGCGCTTTGCCTGCACGGCGGCACACTGACAAGGAATTGACAAGGTGACAAGGTGCTTGGACATTACAAAGTCCCGGGGGGGCATGGCTTTCCTCAAGCCTGATGAGGCACCTTCCCCCCAGATGCCTTTCGTCTGACAGTCATCATCATTACCGTCGTCTCTCCTCGTCTTTGTCACCACTGCCCTGGCTCTCGTCAGAACCGAGCGTTTGTGCTGTTCTGCGTCTTGCGTGTATCGATATTTGTGTATTGTCTACTGCGCCGGTCAAACGGTGACCATGGCCGCATTTGCGCGCCGGATGCTACTTCTAGCGGCCCTGTTTAGCACCACTGAGGCCGCAGCATGGCGAGTCTTTCCCAGAGACGATGCCGACTGGACACCGCCCGCGCAAACAGCTACAGTGCCCAACACAGACGGATCCGATCCATGGACTCACTTGCGAGTATCCCACAGGCCGACCGATGCCCCTCAGCTTGAGCTACGGGCTACCACCGCCAGCATTGGCATCAATACATGCGGCTTCTTTCCCGAGGATGGTATGCCAACCCCTCAGCTCCCACGCTGGCCAGCAGCAGCTAACTTCGTATTCAACCCAGACCGTGCCATGACCTGTCCGGAAGGCATTGCTTGCACCAATATTGGCAGCTACCGCGACTGCTGTGTCGGCGCCGACTGCACAACTTCATCCTTCAATAGCGTATGTATAAACTTTGATGACCCGGCCTGCGGTTCCCACAGTAAAGGGACGACATGTTGGTATGAAGCACCTCACCCCAGCCGAGAACAGTGTGGAAGCTGACTCGCCATGCAGCAACCAAGATGCCAATCTTCCCTATTGCGGAACATACATCTGGTCGACTCCCGCAACACCCAATCAAGTATTCACCTTGTTCCAATGCGACGACAAGATATTCTCAGGGGTAGCAATCTTGTACCCTGAACCGCGCGGTGTCGTGACCGTGACCGATGTCTCGACTACATCAGCATCCACCTCGTCAGCGTCAACATCATCCACGGCTACTCATGCAGCTGCCGATTCCGGAGGCAGCAGCGCACCGGTTGGCGCTATCGTCGGCGGTGTCATTGGTGGCCTGGCGGTAATCGGATTCGTTGTGCTCGGCATCTTCTACATGTTCTTCTATGGCCGTCGTGGCCAGAGGGGAACCTACGCGGCCGCAGCAAAGGGGGAGCCAGACGGCTCAAATGGTCACGACGCGACACCAGCCTCAACACAGAATCCTTTCCCACCAACGTACAATCCGACAGCGTACGGGGGCGCTCCCCCACACATGTACACACAGGCGTATGCGCGCGCACCCTCGCCCGCCTTTTCGCCCGACTCCAACATGCCACCGCTTGGCATCACGCCGAGTACCGTGTCGCACCAAGCGATGAGCCCAGAGATGGAAATGCTCAAGGCAGGAGGGCTGATCGAAGTGCCCACAAGCCCCGTGTCCAAGGAGATGCCGACGAGCCCCAGTTCCAGGGAGATGCCGACAAGTCCCATGTCGAAGGAGATGCCAACAAGCCCCCTCTCAAGGGAGTTGCCTACTGGCCCGCGTGCTACCGAGTTACCTGTCTCACATTATCGATCGGAGCTGCCTGCATGAGAAGAGGACGGCGGGAGGGGGAAGGTGTGCATACTGGTCAAACATGTAGCGGGCGCTTGGAAAGGTCCTGCCTTCATGTTCTTGTTTTTTTGCTCCGCTCAAGCGTAGCTCTGGAGAGGCGTCATGGGGGCTGCAAGTGCCGGGATAGAACACGTAAGGAATAGTACTGTTAAGCAAATACCCATAGATGAATTGAGACACTAATGATTAGTCACAGTGACTTGCTTCTGGGTGATGGGTCTAGTGAAGTTTCTACGCTGGATCTGGAACCCATTTCAACCCCTGGAGAGACGCATGCAAGTAGATGTACGCCTTAAGCCCATGGCAGCAATTGCTACGATTGCAGCTACACAGCCCCTGGCTTTGCGGAGCATCTACAAACACAAAACAGGAAGTACTCCCAAAAATTACAAGCGGCTGAGTCGCCGCTGCTTTTAGCATCACGGAGAAACGCCTGGACCCAGACTTTGCACAAAGCTATCCGCCGGTCGGGACACCGGCTAGCCTACAAAAGACCCGCTTTCCCGGCGAGGGTCAGGCAGGATTAGTCGTCCTAAGTCAGCTGGAGGCTTGGCAACCAAACATTGATTTTTAAACTTTGCGCCATAGTTTATATTTGCTCATTCTTGAACGGTTTACGCATATCTGGCCGGCATAGTTCAGTCCCGCACTCAACCTTATTAGCAGGTGTCGTTGACGCCAAACTTCTGTTGCAATTCTATTCCGAAACTCTTCTTAGGCACCTTGCCTATGATCAGGTCTTGATACCATCAACCCATTATGGCTGGGTAGGAGACACGGCTTTGTGCTGTCTGCCCCCTAAGGATCCAGACAAAGCGCTACTGGGACCAACCTTCTCTACCTCACATCGCATGCGAGACTAAGACATTCATCACAACTCTGGATTTGGGAAATGGACATATTCGGAGTGATGTCGAGCCAGTCAGCCCGACCACAACAAGGGTGTAAGCAATCCCCGTTTATGCCTACTACTCAAGGGTACTGTTACCTTAGCCACCTCCATGTTCAATACCTTTGGTTTGGTGGCCTAGCCTTTGTTGTGAGGCCGATGGAACTAGCTGATACATATACTGTTCAACCTCAAGGTGAGCTCTATCAAGTTCAATCTCCTGGCTGGAACGGGCAAGGTTCTAGGAGACCAGATGGAGCTGAATTGGGTGGCTTCCCAGCACTGAATCCTCCCCCCTAGGAAGCTCTGGGTGCAAGCAGACGTGCTGTGGCCTCCAGACAAATGGTCTAGCGAGTGGTAGTGTTGAGGGAGAAAAGGAGCTAAGGGATTCGAGTGTGCCCATTCTAACATAACGTCACCCCCTTTCGCCTGAAGTTGCAGGCAGGGTCCAGACGCGTTGTGGATGCCATCGCGTCCGCCCGGCCCACAGCGACTCGCTTCCATTAACCTGCCAGCCAGCTCTGGGCTTCGACTTCCTGTGACCGCCCGACTGGCAGAACTTGGCTACAAAGGCCTGCCACTTTTTGCAGTCCAGATTTTTCCCTCCTCCAACCTCGACCATCGCCCGACCAGGTAGGTCTGCCACCCACCAGCCCCTTTGCAGCATACCCATCGCCATACTTTGAGATCTTGGATGCTAACTAAGATTCATTCCAACTGTTTACAGATCTTCAGGAGTTCACTAGCCTTTTGGCGCAGCTCTGAGTATTTCTTCCCATTCCCCAGCCCCCCACAGTCGATTTCGAGGACCGCGTTCTGACCATGACCCCGCGCCAACCAGGGTTGACTTTTACCCTTTAGTAAGTCGCGACTGCCTACAACGTTGCGACCTTCAACACGCAGCTGTTGCCATGCTTTAGGATCACTTTATTGACCATCTATTTGCAGCTCTCCAAGTCACAGCAGGCCTTCTTGGCTTGGTACCAGTTCGTAAGTCTTCCCCTTCGCCACCCTCCAGCCCACCAAGAAGGCGTCAAACTCTGACCAAAACCCGTTAGTGTTCCAGCATTCACGCGCGGTCGGTAAGTCTCAACGCCTTCACCACCTTGTCTCAACGCCATTGACTGCGTCCTTGAGGCCGTTGGGTGTTTTGATCAACGCCATTCACAAACTCCTCGAGGCCTTTCACAGCTTTGATTGATGCCCGACCACCCCCAGCCTGCCATATCTTTGATGTTGACCCACCGCCCCAACAGAGTTTTGAACGTCGAAGTTTTTGTTTGGCGCAGCCTTGTGAGTTTTGATCATGCTCCTCACCCAACAGTTTGCAAGGAATCGAACTCTGACCACCCCGCAGCATCCAGGATTATCGCACGGTCGGTGAGTCGCGACTGCCTTTTCTGTCCTCACTGAAGCTAGCCATCTCCCGTATTGAGGATCTCTGGTATTGATCACCCACCGTTTTCAGACAGCCGGCCAGCTTTGTAAGTCCTGCCCAATCCTCCATTCCATCATCTTCGCATCACTTTGATTTTCTTTCATCATTCACCGTCTCCGCAATCAAGCCCACTGTCAAGAAAATCAATGCTGACCGTCACCGCGCATCCAGAACCGCACGAGCCTTTGTAAGTCTCAGTCACATCCAAAGCCTAGTCATCGGTATCGGCCATCCACACACATGGCTGCGTATCAGCAGTGCTGTATGGCGCAGCCTCTAGTCATTCATACCACGCCCGACCATCAAGTCTGCTTTGGGATTTTATCTGACTTTCTTCCATGACAGGCCTCCCCGCCATCAGTCGTCGTCGCCCCAGCGCGACAAGTCTTGCGTAGGTCGGTCCGCAGAATACACGGGATTGCCTTGGCTAATTTTTATATATAGCAAACATTGTCGGTAGTTGAGTCGCCGATCCCTCGCTGTTTCGGCAGCAAATCCGGCCAACATGTCGGACGGTAAGCGTGCGGGTGTGGGTGCGGGCGCAGGTGTTGGCACGCGTGTGGGCCCAGGTGCGGGCGAGGGTGTCGACGCGGGCGAGGGCCTGGGCATCGTGGGGGTGGATGTGAGAGTTGCCAGTGCGGGAGCCGGTGCCAGCCCCCGTGGTAGGGGCTTTGACGGTGTAGATTATGGCGCAAGCCGTAATCGAAGCGTTACTGCACCTGCCTGGGGGCCAGGTCAGGTTCTGCGCCGGGAGTTCCTGCGCCCACCTTCGCGGGCTCACGCCCGTCCGATCTCGCGCGATGCCTATCGCGCAACCCTGGATTGCCGTGCTGCCTCGCCTGGTGGCCCTGGTCTTGTTTCGGCCCCGGTCCCGGCCCCGGCTCCGCCTCGGAAGCCAGCCCAGTTCCCGGTCCTGCGGGACAACCAGCAGCACGCCCAATCTGGGCTGCAAAGCTTTTGGCCGGGCTCCCCAGATTCGTTTTCCGGTTTTTATCCGGCGGTCTCTGCGGGCTTGGCCCACCCTCTTTCGGCGACGGCGGCACCTCTTGCGGCTGCGTTTTCTTCGGGTGCCCCTGCCCAGCTCTATGACGAGCCTGGTGCAAACCAGAGGGGCTTTTCGTTTTCGGGTCTCAACCCGATCCACAACGTTGCGCTGGCCCGCGGTGCCAGCTTTCATGGCACCCAGTTCCCCCCCTCCCTCGCCGAGCTCGCCCAGGGACTTCCCCCCTTCCGCCCCCTCCCGCCGCCCATCGCCCCGGCCCCCTTCACCACCCTTGTGCCGCGCGTCGCCCCGGCCCAGCTGGAGGCACCACCCCCCCGCCGTCGCCAGGAGGACCGTGTGCCTTGGCACAACAACAACGACCAGCTCGGCGCGACCTCGAGCGCCCTGGCCGTCGTCCCCGCTCTCCCGGTCGGCCCCCGTGGCCTCTTAAACCCGCCGTGCACCAGGGAGCACTTCCGGACGCCTTCGGGCCAGATCACGCACGGCTTCCCCCCTGGCTACCACAAGGACAATCTTCGGGGGCATGCTCGCAACCTGAGCATTTGCCAGAACCCGGCGTCGTATCCGATCGGCCCCGCCACAGTCGTGACGCGACACCTCGCCGCCGCTAGCGTCCGCGGACCTGGTGGCACCGCCGCCACTACGATGCAGGTGGCGCGCAGAGTCCCTGTCCCGACCGGCAGGGCTTATCACGCCCCCGACCACACCAACTGCTCGGTGTGGTTCTACGGCCTGCCGGGCGACATCACGCTGGCCGAGCTGCTGGACGCGGTGGCGGCGCACCGGCCCGGGCGCGTGTTTACGTCGTCGGTCGTGCTCCCCCGGCCGGACGCTGTGTCGTCGTTCCCTGGTGGTGTCCCGTCGGCCACCGGCCAGGTCACCTTCTTCACGCGGCAGGGCTTCGACGCCCTGCTAAAGGCGACCAACGCGGCCGGCGGTCTGCAGGTGCC
Source organism: Lasiosphaeria hispida (assembly GCA_033439745.1). Classification (NCBI taxonomy): domain Eukaryota; kingdom Fungi; phylum Ascomycota; class Sordariomycetes; order Sordariales; family Lasiosphaeriaceae; genus Lasiosphaeria; species Lasiosphaeria hispida. The sequence goes on from JAUIQD010000003.1 coordinate 4,894,734, forward strand.
GGGGCGCAGCGGCCCCCCCCTCTGGTTCGCGGGCGCGCGCCCTAACCGGCAGCGCTACGTGCCGCTGGAGGCCGGCTCGTTTCTCCACTCGCGCGTCATCGTCGTCGTCGGCCCGGCCGGCATTGTCAACCGCCGCAACCTCGAGGCAGCGTTCCGGCGCCAAATCGAGAGCCGGTGGGAGACGGTGCGCGTGGTGGAAGGCTGCGCCGGGGACCAGGCGTGCCTCGAGTGGCACTTTGCGGGCTGGCGCGGCCAGGCCGAGACGGCGCTCGGCGTCGTCAAGGCTTGGTTCGGCGCCGAGGGTGTCCAGTGCTACTGGGGCGCTGATCCCTGCGGCTTCGTTTAGAGCGGGGGTCTGCGGGGATCCATCCTCGCAAAGGGGGCTCGAGGGGCTGTTTTGGTGGTCTGCGGACCGTTGGGATTTTGTGGTGGGAGTTGGGATGAGGTCGGCGGACCGATCTTGTTGGTTTTTGTATGCCTTTGGGCAAGGGTTCTTGGGAATTGGTTGGGAGGCGTTGGGGCGTTGGGCCCGGTGTTTTAGGGACTGGGAGGAGGGGTTTGGGGTGTTTGTGTTGGGAGCAACAGACATAACACACCTGTGCAAAAGGTCCCGAATTGCTCTACGGAAAAAGAAAGGAAAGGAAAAGAAAGGCGGAGCCTGGAACGGGCAAAAGGTGGTGGACGTAGGGACCAGTTGGCCTGTGCCCGCTGCAGTGGGTCGGCTATCTGCAGTGGGGGGGGTCCACGGCACTGGTGACAGACAGGTGGGACAACTGCAACAGTTTGGGTGTGGTGTTTTTGGGCGTTGGGGGGTGATGGCCGAGGTCTTTGGACGTGGAAGGCATTGGCGGGGCTTGTTGGGTCCGTTTTGACGGCCCTTTGATGTCCTCTCCGGGCCTTTTGGGTGTGCGCTCCCTGGGACAGATGACTTTTGGTTGGGTTATTGTTTGAGTGTTTTTTTGGGCGTTTTGTTTTGGGAGTTTGGGCCGGCCTTTTTAGGCGTGTTGGTTTATATTTGTTGGTATATTGTAGTTTTCTTTTTTATTATTCCGACCAAAAGGCCGAAGAGCGGCGTTTGCGCCTGCTATAATGACTGTTTTTTCCGTCTTCACTTGATGACTACTCCAAATGCCGTGATCCGATAACGTGGACTTTGTGGTGGTACCGCAAGGCTGGTCTAAATGGCCCCCACGGCTGGAAGGCTGTTTCATCACCTCGCCATTGCTCAATGTTGAGCATCCCTGACGAGCAACGACAAAACACCAGAAATTTTATTTAGTTTACTTTGATGATGCTGCAAGGCATCTCTGCGGCAACCCGGTGGACCGAAAGAAGGTTAATTGAGTTATGCAGCGGCCCGGCTCCCTTCTTTGTTAATCTTGTGTCACTTACGTCGTCCCGTCAGCCGGGCGTGGGAGCATTGCGCGCCGTACAAGGCGGGGCATGTGTCGCGCCGGCACGGGGGCGGGAGCGGTTCTGTGCCGAGACCAAGGCGGCGGGGGTCGGGAGGACGAATGTTGTTGTTGTGGGGCTGTGTGAGGGGTGTGAGGGGGGGGAGGGGGAGGGGCGAGGGTGGATGGGACGCTTGAGATGGATCTTGAATCATGGCATGTTGGTTGAATTGATGTTGAGTCTCTGCCTGATGTAAGAGGTTACACCTCTTTTTATTCCTGAACTCAGGGGCTATGGCACCCACTTTCCAACCCTCCTTATCCATGCAGAACGATAACCTCCCCCCCCCCCCAAGAAGGCATCATTCAGTCGTGACAGCGCGTACAATTCTTTATCCAACGATATCGTGAAGGGAGGGAGGTAGCACTTCGTGCAATAGGGGGTGATTCGCCTTAGTTTTGCTCCGGTCGGGAGATGGAGTCGCTGTGCCCAAGTCGGGGCTCCACGTCTTTGAGAAGAGACGCCATACGAGTTTGGTAGAACTTCTTTCTTGCGGATAGATTCGCAGGAGGTTGAGGGATTCTCATGAAGACGTTGTCGTGGAATTGTTCAGGCTCCATGTTCTGCTGGGCCGAGGCAGGTACGTTGCTGAAAGCGAACTTGATTAGCAAATCAAGGGTGCGCAACAGAAGTGGAGAGCGGTGAGGGAGGATGGGCTGGCGGACTTGTTGCTAGTGCTGTCTGCAATAGTGGGATATTCTTGCAATGGACTAGCCATGGCGAATGAAGTACGCGGTGTTCAACAGATAGAGGTTATGGTGCAAGACAAAACTGGTAAGGAGCGAGAACACAACGATGGAGAGAACGAACTGGTTGATGGGAGCTGTCTTATACTAGAATGTCAGTCCTCAAGCCCAACTTGACTTGGAGAATTCCTACCTACTTACCTGAAGACGCCGTCCGGGTCAACAAATGCGCCCAACCCACATCTTGGTTTGTGCATGCGGCGATGTACATTTACATGAAGGTGACATACTGGGAGGTAAAATGCGACAGGACTTGATGTCGGGATAGTAAGTAGTTTTGGACTTTCCTGTCCATTAATACAAATACGAATGGTATTCGTATGTACCTCGACTTCCTTATAGCTCTAATCAGCACGGAGTTCTGTACCGAATCAGACCCGTCCAGACCAGAGACTTGACAGACGGGGGGGGGTTTACCGGAAGTAATCCTGGTGGGTGTCAAGGGTTCCCGGAGGTAACCCTGGTGTGCAGGTGTCACATCACTAGTCGCTTTCGGCCTGTAGCTGCTTTAGCTGTCGCGCGTGAGGCCAAGGCGAATCAGCGACCAGGCGCGACTGAACAGCTGCATCCGGTGAAGTCCCTCTCCGAGCCTGACTCAGGTACCGAAACCCCGACTCCCATGTCATTGGCCAGAGGGATAGATTTTTGCAATTCCGGGTTCGTGTGTAACGTCATACCGTTATACCTGACTGAATGGCTCAATGCGCCCATTGCCCACCTTTTCCTGGAGATCCAGACACGACAGCCCACGCCTTTCCTGCAGACACATCACACATCACACCCACCTTAGTCTAGGTGGCAATATCATCACTTTGCTCCCTATCGAGTCTCCTGACGAAAGCTTTGACCAGTGTTACACCCGCACACTCAAGGAGTAGTAAGCAGTCAATCAATTACCTCATGTAAAGTACATAGGTACATAGATAGGTACGGTGCCTTCAATTCGCGAACCTCGAAGGAAAGAAGTGAAACTCATCAGACTAGCCACACTTGCGATAACGGAAACCAGCCGTCTGATACTTCTGTGGGCCAGCCGCCACCACTTCAACTAACAACTTCAAGGGTTGCAATTGATGGAGGCACTCCTTATTTCAATTGAACTACAATAACTATAACTACAATAGCGATTTATATCGCTCCAAAGGCTCCCAGTCGCTCAATTGCGCGATATAATCGCAGGCCAAGGACCCCCCTTATGGCTTATGCCCTGCCTCCCGCACCCTCCTACCTGGGACTCCCTTCCTCACGCCAAGGCGCACACTACTGCCAGCCTGGGAGCTCACAGCCTGGGAGTTGGCGGTCCTGGAGCCCCGGGCGCGACCCCGACTGGATCTTGCGGGCTGCGCACAGCCGTTCCTGATGCGCGCGTCAGCAATCTATATCGCTTAAAGAGAGGATGACGCACTATTGCAACCGAAATAGTGTTATTTGACTGTTTTGAGATGTTGTTGTGGGTGGAAGGTTGTTGTGTGTGGATTTGTTTTGTGTTGGATTGACGGCGACGACGGCGAGGTTGGAAATAGTAGTGGTGGGGAAAAAGGTGGCGCTGGTATGGTGGTGGCAGAATGGTGGCAGAATGAGGATTTGGGCCTGTTTAGGAAGGCGGTATGGAAATTACAGCACGGATAGACCTTCATGACAAGTCGAGTAGCCCGCCTCTTTCCAAATACCCCAACGATTGCGCAGTCCAGATGTACAACTATAGCGATTGACGCTCCATTTCCCAGACTTGACGAGTATCTCAGCTTCTCACCACGTCCTGTGCGTGTTTTCATCAATGCTATCCATGCCACTGTCAGTCGCCCCGTGAGCCCCGACACTTAGCAGCGGGTAGGTGGTGGCGTGTGGTAGCCTCCTACCCTCGGTTGATGTCGCAGGCTTCTTTGGGTCGTCATCCCTCGAAATGGTGTAGTTGGCTGCTATCCGCTCTTCAAACCCTCCTTCAATGCCAACTAGGAACAATGACCGGATCGAATCAGCACTCTGGTTGCCAGACTTCAGCGAGGAGGCTTACATATGTTGTAGTAGACGTGCTTCACAAATGTCGGTATCCAAACCGCCAACGCAATGAGCTGTCCAAAGCTCCAGCCGGACGTGTCGCCAATGTCAACCCTGGCCACCACAGGCCGGAGAGTCGTGATATACCCGCAGACCATCCAAAGGACAGCCAGGCTGATCAGGATGCTGTACGCCTTGGACACCCATGCCCCTATCTTGCCCTTCTTCCATTTCTCCAGTCTGCATTTCAACGTGTCGAGGCCCCTGCCCCCTTTGCCTTCTCTCGGCACACGCAATCTTTGGTGCAGGGACGTCGGAAGCTTTTTGGTGATGCTGTCAGCGGTAGAAGCAACTTGGTCGACAAACAGCCCCAGCCACACCAGGCTGCCAGCGAAGCAGGCGGCATAAACGCTCCCCGCGTCTCTGATAAAACTCAGCGCGTAGGGGGGGCGACAGTATGTCATGGGGCTGGGCCTGCCGCCGCACAGTGTCAACTGCGAGTCGCTGTCAAACCTCTCCCACAGGCCGTCGACAGATGGCATGAGATCACCCTGAACGGCAAAGATGACGAGAGCCAGCACGTACGTCACCGTCATGGTGATGAAGGGGTACCACCAGTGCATTCCCACCCGCTGGAGGCTGCGCTGTACGAGCAGGATGCACGACAGGCTGGTGATACTCAGCGAAGTTATCGTCACCGAGTTGAGCAGCGCGCCGCCGTACGAGTAGCTGTTCACACTGCCTGCGTTGGGATTGCCTGGGTTGAAGCTGATGAGGGTCGCGACCTGGATCGAGGCGACAAAGTAGATTTGGACCTCTTGGAACTCGACGAGAGAGCTGACGACGGCTGCGCCAAATCTTGAGGCGGCGAGGTCGCTTTGCAGGAGCTTGCCTCGTTTGCGAGTTTCTTCTCGACCCCTACGCCCCCGGAACCAGGAGAACAGGTGAAACATCTTGCGGATCCAAGTTGTCGTAAACTTGAGGCATAGGTGGAATATGACAGCGAAGACAATCTGGAGGAGATAGGCCACGACCAGCTGTTTCTCGCGTCAGTGCCCCACCCAAGACCGAAGACAGGCGAAAAAGTACGTACCCCAGGCCCAGCTATATCACTGTTGATCTCTTTCTTGGCCAAAGCACAATAGCTACTCAGCCGTGTCGCGATGACTACAAGGTTCCTGGCTACGACGCGGATCGTGTTCACATCTCGCACTGATGTAGCGCAGTCGCCTAGGTTGGAGTTGGTGCATGACTGTGTGATGCAGTTGGCGACGTTGGTGAGGACCCCGACGGCATTAAAGTCGGTGAAGTTGGGAACTAGGAAGGACTCTGTGGTCTCGACGGTTGCTGCGTTGGACATGTCGACCGAGTACGTCTCGTTCTGGACAAGAAGGGCGGCGCTCGCCATGAGCACACATGTTTTGATGTTTCCTAGTTGGAATAATGACTTTGGGTTCAAGCATGCTTCTGTGCAGTTTTTGGTGCCCGAGACCGTTATGCAGTCGCTGGGAGCGAAGCTGAGGCCGAGCGTGTTTCGGTGGGACGAGTCGTCTAGTAGGTAGGCGAGCTGGATGGGTATTGCTTGAAAGTACGGAATGTGTTTGAGGCTGGGCGGATTGGTCGGCCAGTAGTAATTTGGGTCCGACCCGCTCATCGACATTTGAAGAGGAAAGCGACGCTGGTTATCGCGCGACATGGTGAATACAGTTTACGCATTCTGGGATGCTTTTGCGAAACTTGCATCGACATCGACATCGTCAGCGAGGCGCTGTGCTCACTGATATAACTTGGGGAAGCCTGCCGGATCAGCTTGCTCGGAGAAGGGTGATGTCGAACTACAGCAGGATCGGCCGTGTCGCCGAATCAGCGCCTGCCAACGTTGGAGCAGGAAGTTGTGGCAACCATGTGGAAGCACAAACCACCGATCGCTCCTGTTTAGTCGGAACAGGATAGCAAATGGGAGCCTATATCGCGGACTTGGTGCAGTATCTACGTAATAATATGGGGCATGTCTGCCCGTCTTACCCACACTCCCAGTACCTCGTCAGGTGGATTATTTCCATTGACCCTCAGCATAGCACCAACAAAGCTAAATAGTTGATGTTTTGGTGGATTCTCGTGGTGGTTTCAGTCGCCTGAATTTTTGCTGCGCGTTACAGAATGAGGCTCAATTGCATCCTGGTTGCGAGCAGCATTTTGTTTTGGGAAAGGAAAAAGAAAAAGCTCAAAAAAAAAAAAGACGGGTGTTTGAGGACCCAAATCGGCTAGCGCATCATTGCAGTCTGGCTTGGCATCGAGCTCATCCGAGTCAAAAGAGACGACATCTCTTGACTTTTTGGACGTAGCAATGCGCGATGAAGACGGCACAAACGTTCAACAAGGGCAGTTTCAGGACTGACGAGAACCTATCACCGGCATCCCGAAATGGCGACACATCATGGTTGCGCCCGCAGGGCCGCCTCAGGGTGCAAACCAGCATGCCAAACCTGTCAGCTGGGCACTTCACCGCGTCTCCGGGCTCAATCATGAACAGCGCCGCATCCAGGACCACTTCTTTCGGCCCAGAGACGCCTCTAACACCGGCGTCGTCCACCTTTAGCATCCCGCGCGATGTCAATCCAGCCACAGACAACCCCGACAAGCCATTCTGGCAAGCCGCCCTTTCTGAGACGCGCCATTTCGCAGGCGGACTGATGCCACACCCCACCGAGTCGACAAAGCACTTTACCATTCTGCGCCACTCGCCCGCTCTCGTCTTCTACCGGGGGCCGACCACGTCGGTCGAGATCACCATTTTCAGTGCTTCCAAGTACCCCCTCCCGCCCGATCGCACCATCTGGCTGCAGCAGCGCGGCTTCTCGGGCGACAGCGGCATGAAGCTCAAGACTCTCGTTGGTGCTACCTCTGACTGGGTAGACGTCACTCCCTCCGCCCACGCTCGCGTTGAAGAGGTCGCACCTAACACGGAACGCGCCTGGCAACGCGACATCGCCAAGGCAGCTAAAAGGTCCGTCAAAGACAAGGGCCACGCGAAGGCCCACATCCCGCGCGAGACTCACGTCGTCAGGATCCCTGCCATGTCCGCAGATGGCTACTTTCGCCTCGCCTTGTGCTCCGGGGGGACAGGCGGAGATGCTAGTGACTTCGCCCCAGACGGCAACAACAGCAGCAGCAGCTCAAGGCGCAAGGTGCTGTGCAACAGCCCCATCTTCCGTGTCGCTAGCACCTCCTCGGACTCGAGTGTGTTCCGCGGCGCCTCGATAAGCACCATGCCGCTCGAGGTCGGCGTGAAGGTTGCGTCCGTCATGGCGAAAGCCACCGTCACAAAGTACACCGGGCCTGTGGCCGGTTTAGTTCAAGGCAGAATCGACAAGCTCAAACCCGGCATCTCCGCCCTCGGAATCTCCAGCACGCGGGACGCCCCGTCCGCACAATACTTCCCCTCGGCTCCTCAACATCATACAACCCTTGACGACGATTTCCTCCGCCCTATTGGTCCCGATTCCGGCCCAGAGGACCCCTTCCCTTTGAAGTTCAGTGGCAGAGTCACACCTGGCACCGGCCGCAGCCAAGCCGAGCTAGGCACCCCAACCGCCAACCTCACCAGCCTCGCCCCCGACGACATCTCCCACCGCCTTCGCGGCGTCTACTTTGGCTGGGCATGTTTCGTACCCCCCGACAATAACACGGCTCCTCGATGGCACGAAGCCGTTATCAGCGCTGGTCCAGCCCCTTACCCAGCTGCTGGACGGCCATTGGTAGCCGCCGAGACGAGCGTGACGGTGCACCTTTTTCATGAATTCGGAACCAGCTTCTTCGGCGCCAAGATTAGAGTCATCGTTATGGGGTTTCTGCGGCCTGTGCTAAGACACGACGCCCCGCTGCAGCAGAGGCTGGACATCATGTCGCGGGACGTCTTGTTGACCGTCGCGAGCCTGGGCGGACGAAAGAGATGGGCACCCGATGTGGCTGTGGACCGGCTGCGGGCTGTGAAGAGTGCCAGGGGGTTATCTGATAGGGTTGCGGATGCGAGGGAGAGGGTTCAGAGGAGGGTGGAGGACGCGGTGCCGGTGCATCGCCTAGGGTTTAGGACGGCGGGTGCTGAGGATAGGGATGGCGGGTACGGGAGGGGCGGGTATTGGGTTTCGAGGTGACCGGGAGGGTGATATGAGGAGGGTGGTTTGTTTGTTTCTGCGGGTTATGTTGAATGTGATACCTATTGTAATGACTGTGTGGTTGGCCCATTCTCCTGGACCTTGGTGCGGGTCAACCCAAGGGAACACTGCCACTTGGATACTTGGCCATATAAGATAACAGACGGCGTTTACGACATAGCCGTCCCTCTGGGTTGGGGGCTGAGATCTGACGAGTTTTCCCATTTATTCCTAAGCGCACATCTCGCCGACAGACATCGAAGAGGACCCGGTTTGAGTAAGGTCAACTGGGCCATTCGTGGTCACGCCATATCGCAGCGCCCTGTGTGGAATCGCTTCTGCTGATGGTTTCGAGACCTCTCTTGCAGAGGCCTGAGTCCCAAGCGGCTAGCTGCACTCACGCATTCGCTTTTTTGGGCGTATCAACCAGGTACTAAGCCCGATTCGGCTCACATCATCACCAGGTGGTGCAATCTCCTGTCCGTTGTCAGGCAACGTCCTGCTGACTGACAATCGTCGCTTTCAACCAGGTTTTAAATGCCCCCATATTTACTGTCGAGAACTTCAAAGTCTACCTACTTACAATTGTTCGCGTATTTGCACACCGTTCTCACCCGGCAACCGAAGTTTTCGGTTCGGTTGAATATGTCTCTCCTAGTGCTCCGCTCGACTAAGGCTCGGCGTCAACGAATGTGTGAGACTTGGGATGGAGCGCCAAACCTTTACCAAGACCAACGCTTCGATGTCAAAGCCTCGGAACTCCTCAACGGTTCCGAGTTGGCGAGGCACATGGAGGATGAAACGAGCCATGTTTCCTGGGTCGATCTGTCCAGGACAGCAACGGTTAGTCCCTCCATCGCGGTAGCGATTCAGTTCCCCCCATGCGACGACTCGCCAGCAGCCATATACGCGTGCACCGTGGACGCCCGGTGGCTGCCGACACGAATCTGGAGTGAACCAACGGCCGACATTCCCATTCATACAACACGCGGGAATTACTGGAGTCTCCTGACTTCGATGGCTGACGATCCGGCCCCGGCAGAACCCATCCGGCTTGGGGCTGGCTGGCTGGCTGGCTGGCTGCACTCAACACCAAACTACCCTCGAGCAACACAGCCACAACAGTCGAGAGTATCCTTACCAAGATGTATCTTGACCCGAGTAAGAAGTGCGGCAGCGGAGCCGAGCTCGGGGTAATTCCGACCCAGTCCTTGGAGGCGTCACTCGGCTTGATCATAGCCGATGGCCTCTCGAGAGTGGCTCTTGGCGCCAACTATTCCATCACACCCGGTGGCCAAGGAGGGGGAGAATATCACACCATCATTTTCAACAGCTCGAACAACTACATCTGGAACTATGGGCGCGAGGAGCTCAGCGCCATGCCACAATGGACCAACATCACATTTTCCTACAAACGCTACGGGTACGGATACGGATTCGGCACCAGCACCACCGCCACCGCCATCTCGGTCCTCTGCCTACACGCCCTAGCCGCTCTTGGGGCGATTGCGACTCTTTTGCTTTGGGGCCGTGCCGCCTCGAGTGGGTGGGATGACTTTGGGTCGATGTTCGTGTTGGCATTCAAGTCGAATCCACCAGCGTTGGGCGAGTTGGACAACACCGGGGTGGGAATTAGAAAGATCAAGACTTGGAAGAAGAAGGCTATGGTGAGGGCAGATGGGCCGGGAGGGAACGTGCAGCTTGTTTTAAAAGATGAGACTCTGGGATGCACAAAGCTGCGGGTGGGTGAAAAGTATGGCTGATGCAGAAGGATGAGACGCGAGTGGTTGCAGAAGGGGCCGCGTGTTAGGCAGAGCCAAGAGTGTTATTGTTGGATCGCGGAAGAACCATCAGACGAATCTGGCGGCGACTTCATGTCGTCGGCGCTGATGCTCCCTCGGCTTGTCGCATTTGTCCCATGGAATCGCCCGAGAGTAGGGCAGGGCTTCCCCGAGCCAGCTGCCCCACATCAAGGCCAATACATCACATCAATTGAGATAAGCGAGAGATAAGCGAGAGATAAGCGAGAGCAAAGAGAGTGAACAAAATAGTGAATAGGAGCGAAATCACATGTATTCTATACCAAGAGCCCAGTCAATCACAGAGACTTTAACCTCGTAAGACACAAATACCTACTCTCTACTTTGATTAATCGCCAACATGTCTCCCACCTGCTTACCACCAGCTCAACACCATGATGAAAAACATCGAGCTTGAGGAGGCATCGTCAAGCTTGGTAGATATCTAGGCGTCTAGGCATTTATCTAGTTTTAATCCTAGACATTAGAGTTTAATATTGGCCAATAGATTCAGGGCGGTATCTATATTCATCGAGTTTGACACTGGCATTTGAGTTCTAAGCTTTCGAGCACAGAGGCTAAGAGGAATCGGGATCTCGGTTATAATCGAATGCCAAGGCGGGACGGGCCGCTATGATGTAATAACGCGCGCTCAGTGCAGCCGCGGGCGGGCACACACTTGACTCCAAACCTCTGCGGCGTAACGCTCCAGGTCCTAAACGCCTAGTACAAAGTCAGAAGCCCATATGACGGGGCGTATTGACGTGCCAAGCTCTCACGCATCCCCACACCTTTCACGCCTTCACCATGGCGTCAATCCAAATGGCATCGGCGTCCACTGCACCTCTTTTGATGGAGTTAAAGCAAGATGAGATGCGTCAATCCGGCCTTGGCAGTGTGTATGGCTTGTGATTGTCAGTGCGCGTGCGAACTTTCCTAGTGATATGCGAAATACGGATCCGTACCGCCTACCGATTGGCGTTTAACCCTATATAAGGCCTTGCCAACTCCATAACGCCGCTCTTGCGTCAAGCCTTGCTCTCAAGTCTCTCTAAAGCAACGATCTACATGTACAAAAGCAGGGGAATGGTTGGAACCTTGGCATTTGCAGCACCCGCCCACGCAAAGGGATGGATCCAAGCCCTTGACAGCGTATGAGTTCATCCATAGGTATACTTGGAATGCTCATCCGATTGCCTACTTGCCTGGACCTCGCCCGCCAAGGCCTCCGGAAGGCCTTCGGCGCCCTTGGGCTGATCGCCAAACCCGGTAAAGAAGCGGCCTTTGAACCGATTGTTCTTGAGGAGGTCGATGAAGGCGGCTCGTTCCTCGGGCGATTTGGTAGAAGCTCAGCATACAGGGTTGGCGAGTAACGCAGGATGGATGATGGATCGGCGTAGAGGTAATGTTCATCTCGGTGCGAGCTGGCATACAGCGTCGAGAACGCCGACTGGGCCCAAGGAGGCGGCGGCGAAATACCGGGCCACGCCCCTTGCGATCTCACAGGATGGGAATCTCAGCGTATTTGCATCGGGTTTGGATTTACCCCCATTCTCAAGGCGGATTTGTACAAGAATTCCCCGTGCCTTGCTCTGGTCATCGGTGCTTGGTTCCGTTGCCGTTTGCCCGGGCAGTCTGAGGGCGTCTGCGGGATTGGGTACGGACAACATTCTGCGCGCAGCGTTAAATGTCCGGGGAGTGAGTGAGTGTAGCCCTCGTCAAGAAATCATAAACGGTTACCAAAATTTTATAATCACTACGCAATCTCACCATCTCTGCCCGATGTGTCTGAACAGAATATACCCGGCTTTACAGCGCGGCCGGGCCTCTGTTCGGAAGCGTGATGACATATCGATCTAGCAGATCACGGCGGGACTGATGCGCTTTCAACAGAATCTGGTCAATCAGATAACGCGCCACCGTCACGACCGTCAGTGCCGTTAATCTGATGACCGGGGGTCTGATGTCGGAGACGGACGTGTTTAGAAACACAAACCATCCCATCCATGACGAACCTCTTTCAGCGCGTGAACGTGGCTCGGCCCGTTGCTCGGTCACTGGCACCAGCACCATTTACGGGGTCGGCGGCGGTCGCGTCCTGCTGGTGCTAGGTTGTGGATGGGTCCTTTAGCTGTCCTTTTTGTGGGAGGCATGGTTTGCGCCGGGCGTCTTAGTGGCGTAGGAGATGGAGATGTCGACCATGGTCCAAAGACTCGGCTTACCGGGAATTGATCCACGGCTTTGAACACCGCCTGTGGTCCCGGGGTATGGCGATTGGGAGCTTCCACGAGTTCGAGTATCTAAAATCGACATCACGAATTTCCCTTTCCTTCTTCGGAACTGAGCAGTTCCCGCCTTAGCCTGAGCCAACTGAGCCAGACTGAGCGAGGGGGTCACTGTTCTGGGCTGCCTCGGCTATAATTGCCACGGTCTAAATAAAATGGCGGTGGAGTTGCGAGGATGAGTTCCCGAACCCAGTTTTAGGACACTCGCACCACCTAGCCGCGCTTTCCTTCACTCCAACGACAGAGAAAAACTTCCCCTGCAATTTTAACACGTCGACAAACTATGTATATTATATTCGCGGTCAGAAAGTATTGCTGCAGACCTTTTCTACTGTCTCTGAGCTCGTTGCGCCTAGGTCGAATAGATGTTTCTAAATTTCCTCGAACAGAGAATGGACTTGAACTCGGTTTTGTCCTCAAGATCATGCGTATGTCTTCCACACCCAGTCCCCAGTCCCCACCCGATCCATTTATCTACCTTACCTCGGGGTAAATGAGCAAATCCCAGGTGCTAACCGTTCCGCTATGGGCCATCACTAGGTGTACCGCGGCGTGCACCAATCAAATTTTTCGAAAATTAGTGCAAACGATTGCTAACGATTAGGGGAATTTCTGGAAATATAGCGCAATGTGCACAGACCAGACACGCATGGGTACCCATGGGCGGGTAACTCATGGACCTAGCTATCACAGTTCCCGTATCGGCTGGAATCGTCGTCATATTCGTTGTTCTGGCGTTCAAGCTTTGGGAGCGGCCTCATCAGGTCTCTGAGGTCATGACCATGGCGCGTGGCAAGCTCGATCCCCGCCGATGGCTTCGCTCTCACGACAAGGCCGCGGGAGTTGGCACCTCCGGACTTGATAAACCTAAGCTAAGCCCGGCAAACGGGAGCGCAGAGGTTAATGAATCCAGGCCCGAGCCAAAGTCATCGACGGGGGCCGCGGAGCCCAGCCCCCCCACGCCTGAGCCGAACTCGACAACACGGCTTGCGAACGCCCCCGCTTTGAATGGCACACAATTCTTGACCACTTGCCGTATCATACGGGACTGAGAAACGAAAGGGCCCGCGGATCTTCCGAACCAAGAAGGACAAGGACGCAGCCGGCAATTAGGTAGTCGGCTAGCAGAGAGATTGATGACCTGTTGAGTCTAACACTTAGGGCAGTGAGTTCCAATTATTTATAATGCGAGGCGTGTGAATTGAGAACTCGTTATTTGCTTCGGCTTCCTTAAGTTCCAAGGCGCCACAATTTCACGATTTGGATGCTGGTGAACCAATCTTCCCCACTTGGGGTTAGTAGTAGGTAGCTATCAGTTCTTGTTGAATCACTCGAGGCTATAGGAACTAAAACCAATCTAGAAAAATGTAACAGTGTGAATCGAGACAAAGTACCCTAGCGAGTCACTCGGAGTCCATCAGCAGCAGAGGGCGCAGAAAAGCAGGGAACCGCAAAATAGAGACACCAAGCAACAAGTCATGAACAGAACACGCCTACAGCTTACTCGGCAATCGTCCGAGAAACGTCCACCTCAGTCATGCCGCCTCCCGACGACCGTACCCGCCTTTTCCGGCACGCGCAGTCCGTCCCGGGAAGCCAAGGCGCGGACCTCAGCCGGCTTCATATCCCACTCAACGCCGTTGTCAGTCTCACAGCTGCACCTCTGCGCAGAACTGCCCAAGCCCGTCAACAACTTGCATGAGTCCAGCGAGCAGTCCATCAGCCCATGATCCGCCCAAGCAACGCAACCAACCATGCCAATCCCCAACCACTCAACATCTGTCCCAATCCTTTACCACCACTACCAAAAATCGCAAAATACGGACGCGACCTAGACCTTTCATCGCTCCCATCACACCAAAACATCCTACTACACGAATGAAAATAATCCTTGCCCTCCCCACACGCCTCCACACACTGTCCTAGATCCTCATCCTTAATCACCTCCACCCGCGTCGGCGTCCCCTGGCACCTGTCCAGACTCCGATCCCCCTCCCATACCGCCACCCTCGCCGGCCTTCCACTCCCACATACCGCCGGCTTGTAGACCACCCAGTTATCCTTCTTGTTAAACCCCGAGATACAAACCCCGGCCTCGACCCTGTCAATCATACCTGTATACGTCCCCATTGGGCCCGGCCGATCGAATGAAATCCACGACGAAGGACACGTATCCGCCGAGTACACCCCCGTTTTATCATTGGCAGGCCTTGCCGTCCTCCTTGTCTTGTTTCCATCGCACCAGAACATGTAACTCGCCTCGCCTCCTCCCGGCTCTCCCCTCCGGCCGTGCTTGTAAAACTCTGGAATGCATTTACGCCCGCCGGGGCTGTGCGCGCTGACGCCCGCGATTTTGGGCGGCGTATTCGGGTTCGGGCACCCGAGCGCGGGCCAGGTCGCGAGTAAAGGCTCGGAGCCGTCTGGACACAGGGGAGCTATCTCGATGCGTAGAGGCAAACGGTCGGGCAGGTCGATGCAGGTCTCGATCGGGATGTGGAGGTTGCTGGTCACGGGGAGAAAGGGTGGGCCATTTTGGCAGTTGCCGTGGGAGACGACGGCGTCGCGGGGGTTGTTGGAGTTGGCCTCGTCAGCGAAGGGTTTCTGGTGCTGGCCGGCGGGACTCCCGGCGAGACTCCCGGCGAGGGAATACTGTGCGCCCAGGAGGGTGAGGAGAAGTGTTTTGACAACTTGAGCGCCAGGAGACATTTTCGCCAGTTTGTGGTGGGCGTTGTATTTGGTGGAGAGAAGTTGGGCTTAGTTGACGTGAGACAAACGTTTGAGGATGGAAAGGGGGGTGGGCGGTTGCCTGACGAAGCGGGGAAAACAGGGGGGCAGGTAACCACCCATGCGGCTCACAGCCTGCTGGGCGCGAATCCCGAAGGCCAAACGGACTGCGCACACAGCTTCTTTCCATCCTTGAGCATCCCATCTATACCACAACAGATCATTAAGGAGAATCCAATTGGGGAAGGCCTCCTTCCATTCGGTCCGCGGCGGCGCGAGTCTACCCTGCTGCCCAGACGCGTTGCCGCAGCTCCCAGATCTTTACCTATCCGCCAACGCCGAAGTGAGCCTCGCTGCCTCGTCCGTTTTTCCGTTTTATGCGACCAGTCCCGATCTCCTCGTATCGCTACAAACCGGCAGGGAAGTCACGATTCTTAGCTCTCGCCCAAGGTTGACAGAGCTGCCCTTTTATTCTCTGGAGCCCCGAGGACAACAACCTTATAGAGACCTTAGGTGAGTTTTGGTGTAAAACCGGAGGTGTCCAGACTTTTGACCCCTGACTGTAATGCCCATTCGCCAAATCCGGACTAGTCCTGGTGTACATAACCAGGCCACTTTTACACTAAAGCAGGTGTCAAACTTGCGCGCACCGGTCAAAACTGGCCACAAATTGGAAGCTACTTGATTGATTACATTCGTGATCGACCCCAAAAATCGCTATATAGAACACCTGCTTGAGTCTCTAGTGGTCGTGGGGAATAGCAGCATAAAGCAAGAGGAAAGGAGGCGCTGCCTATTTTCAACACGACACAATGAACTAGAAGGATATTCTTGGGGTCATCGAAATATTTATAATGCTGATGTCCAGGAGTTATAAGGTTAATTGGCTAGCATTCTCCTAGTGTCTGCAGTGAACAATGTAGTAGTAGTCCCCCCTGATTTCCTCATCCTATGTTGGAGGGAGCAAAGTGATGATATTGCTTCCTTGCTAAGATGGTGAACAGTTGCAGGTTCTGGATCTGCAACTGGAGAGGAGAGCTAAATAGGTGGTGGGCGGAAGCCCAGGGCAGCTGGCCTGTGCGCCTGGGGCCCGCGCTCAGTGGGGCGGCCTGGGGCGGCCAGGTGCCTTAACATCCTACCTGATCGATCAGATCTCAGAGGAAGCAGCCTAATGTACCCTATGGATTTGTGGTTTCAACGTTCCGTCTAGGCGTGTATTTTTCTTCTGCAGCGGCACAGTCCGGCTGATGTCGTCAAGCTTGCCGACCGCCAGCAACTCACTTATTCAGCCTTCAGCAGAAAGTAGCAGTAGTCCCTTATCCCTAATTCTGGAATGACTGCCTCTCTCTAGTATCAACATCAACCGAGATGGGATGGCGGTCAATGTGCAACCTCCTGCAGGATCAGATTCGAGGATTGATGCATGAAGCCCATCCATCACGGATGCGGGCATAGAAGCTACCAGCTGCAGTACGGTACTCACATCAACACCCGCTGGTATTCCCAGCTGGTGTTTGTTAAAATAGAAGTACTAAGGAAGGCTGTATAATGCAGCGGCGACCTCAGATGCACCCTAGCAGCTACAGAGGATCCTAACCATCATGGAAGGTATCGGACTATCCAAGCTTAGGTCCTCTCAACGAGGTGAGAGCAGCGGGCAGCAGTCTCGAGATATTGTTCAGCCCCCTCTTCAAACCTCCCATCCACCCCTATCCCGGGTATCCCACCCCCGGCTTCCATGGCCATGATTAACCACAACCGTGGTCTCCACCGTCTTCACAATCCCCCTCCCCTCCCTGTCTTCCAGGGGAATCTCACTTCCTACTACGCCATCCTCTCCTTCCATATCCACATCCCGACTGGCACTGCTACCGCTGAGCCCAAGGAACGAGGCCACCGAGGGCTTTGCGGCGTGTTTTCCACTCGTGATGGCCACTTGCGGGGAGGCGCCCAGATTGTGCTCGAGGACGCGGTTGTGCAGGCCGTCGTGTGAGGGGGAGTTGGAATGTTTGACGACTTTGGAGATGAGCACGGCCATGATGAGTTCGATGTGGAGTTTGACGATGTAGGAGAGGGGGGCGAACTGGACGTATCTGTTGGTGAGGGGGGAGGGGTGTAAGGAATGGGGACTGGGTGGGGAAGTGGAAGAATAAGAGACATACAGGTACACATTCGGGTGGTTGAGCATTCCCAGCGGGATTACGTCCATCGACGTCGCGATGACCACGATCCACGCATTGAAGTTGTACAGCTCCCAGTACTTGGTCAAGCCGTCGGCGATCAGGCGGAAGCGGACGAGGTACAGGAAGAAAAGGTTGAGGCTGAGATCGATGATGAGAAAGAGGCTCTTCTGAACGTTTTCATAAGCAAAATTGAGCCTCTTTTGGGCGGGTGTGGCTCCGGGTAACGTCGCGGACGTCCAGATGACCCCCACGGAGATGTTGATGCATCCGATGACCCCGAAGAGGGACCAGCGGAGGAGTCTCGCTTTGCGCCGGGAGGCCATGATCAGGGCGACGCGGTTGACGATGATTTGGGTGAGTAGCTGGGTTTGGATGGACCACAGGACGACTGTCAGGGGGTTAGGATACAAACTTGGATAGCGCCAAGGGGGAGGAGGCCACCTACTCGTGCCCAAGTAAAATGCGAGACTAGACATAGCATGTTAGACATAATAGTTGAGATCCAAGAGGAGTCAGCACGTACCTTCCCGGTATGATCTTATTTATCGGCATGTACAGAAATGTGACCAAGGCAAAGATGAGGTTGACCCAGGCCTCGACCCAGATCATGGCCAGGTACGCGTTGGCGACGCTCTTGGTGCGCCGCCAAATGGCCATGGTCTGGCCAATGACCTTGGCGAGGGCGAAGACAAACACACCCAGAAACATACCGAAAAAGAGCGTGGCGGGGCTCGTACCAACCGGCGGGGCGGTTACCGGCGGGGTTATGGTGCTTTCGCCCGTCATATTGATCAGTTCCGGGGGGGTCATTGTTCACCGAAAAAGGCAAGTTGCTACAAGAGACAGTCTTTGAAACTTGAGAAGATCTTGGGACCGGGTGGAAACAGTTCTAAAGGTCAAGGTAATGAGCTGTGATTGAGTGAATGCTGACTTACTCAGCGACCTGCCGTTTCCTAAAAACATCGTTGCGTTTTAACGTCCCATTGCAGGTCTTCTCCTGCATGCTGCGACACTTCGGGGTTGCATTTTAGGTTGTAGGTTCAACTGTAGGGTATGTTGCAAGTTGAACTCTTTGCGCAGGCTCTTTTACGGCGCCCAGATCTATTAAACCACCTGTACCCACCTTGTAACGCACCTTGTAACTGAGCAACGTTTTTGTAATGAGCTAATTTCGATTGTTAAGTGGGCGCGTGTGTGGCCTAGGTGCTGGGGCGTAGGTTATAGTGGGAGATAGGGGGAGCGCTCTGAAGGGCCCATCTGGGCTGCAAGCCTTAGGTACCTCTGCAGGGCTTGTCTACAATCTAACGCTTGTTTTTTTTGTTAGCTCGAGATGTCCTGCTGCCCTGCGGTAGCCTCTTCTATTACTTTTTAATCGACTTTTTAGAAACATATGGGGTCTTTGTGGTTCTGGGAAAGGCCTTTTGATACTAAATATACCTTTTGTGGTGCTGGAGAGGAATTTCGGGTTCCCCAAAGGTCACATGCTAACAAACAAACCAGGGCTGGAGTGTATTTTACTCACCCTCACGCCGAGGCATCACGCGACGTCAACGTCGCGCGGTACACCTAAATCCTACTCAAAATACGTCTCAACCGACACCGCCATTTGGATACAATCGGTAAGGTAACCATGATGGGCTGGGCGCCCTATATTGTCGCTGCCAAGCGCAAGGATACTGAGCTTTTGTTACAACTCCGACTGGCTCATTGATGCCCCTGTTAAAACCGCCCGCGATTTCAGCGGCGGATTATTGGTCGAGCTGACATCACACCGATCCAAGACAGCAAAGGTACGGCCCATCTTCGCACATTGCCCAGTATCTGCTTGTTGACACCTCCGCAGAATGTCCCCATCATCTTCATCTGCCACAGTTTTGGTGGCATCGTCTTGAAAGAGGTAGGCATAGCGATGCACTGCTAGGTCTCGACTTATACTGACTGTGACGGAAGGCATTGTCCTTGCCCGGGACCGAAGCAAAAGAAATAGCGGCTGAAACAGTTCATCCTGCCTCTCGGGACTCCGCATCATGGCTCACCAGTATCCTCGCTTGGTGCCATCCTGGCCGCGTTTAGTGGCCTTGTTGGGTCTCAAACCGGGCTGCTGCTCTCCCTGCGCCATCACCAACCCCAGCTAGCCGACCTGCTCTCCTTCTATGAGTGGCGCCCCACAATCATGTTCCGGTGGTTATCTCTTGGCTTGGTAAACTACGACCAACATGCTCAAGCCACCTTTCGCAATTGCTTACTCCCTACCGATTATTGACAGGGTGTCGGTATCGACACTGACCATTCTGGGCCCAATAAGTACAGCCACAAACCATCCAAGGAGATTCGGAGAGTGGTAGAGGAGACTGCAGTAGCCCATAGTGGTTTTTACCACAATTGCGGCACACCTTGTTTGTCGCCTTCCTTGGCTCGCCAGATCTATGCGTAACGCTATTGATGCTGAACGAGTTACCGTTAGCTGGTGCGAGTTCATAGGCTAGGTGGTTGCCAATACTAATGTGTCGATTCTAGAACGGAACGCGGGCATATTTCAGACCTCAGCTACAACGAATATACTGGCTGGGTCGCATTTCGCAACAGAAAGCTCTTTTGGCTAACCCGTAGAGTATAGGGCAGGAGGGGGGGTTCCATTTCATTGCATGGCATGCTCAATACCCTATCATCGCGCTCGGCTGCTCCTCGGGGGAGGTTGTCATTGCGCATTTGTCACCTGAGAGATGGTCTTCTCACTAGACATGTCAGAGAAATCAGAATAGTGGTAGGCATTTGTGAATCTACTAAGCCTTTTGACAAGATAAACCGTGGCCATTCAAAACCAGACCGTGACTCAGCTCACTCGGAAGGCATCTATTATCATCCTACCACTTCCACAAGGCCTGTCGCTAGGTCATCGCCATACCCTATTCTACGCGCATACTTTAAGCACACTGAGAGTAGTAAGGAGGGGAAACAGCCTTGCAAGTGGCGCCAGACTATAAAACGCAACATGTCAGCAATTTGCCATCCCCAAAAGCTCCAGGATTCGCCACCCGGTAAGAACTTACCTCGCACGTCGTGCACCCGGTATACCCATTCCCACCACACTGCCCGTACCTCGCAACGCTGCAGCTCGATAACCCGCCGCCCGAAGCCGGCGTGCTAGCCACGGGGCTAACAGACACCGTCGCGGACGGCGCCGACCCAACGGCGCAAGTCGACTCACACCCGGCACAGCTGCCACCCGGCGTCTTGGTCGAGCCGCCCGCATACACGCTAGGGCCGGGAGCGATATACGTCGCCAGCGCGGCATGGATATTCACCAAAATACCCGGATCCGTCGCCTTGTACGCGCCGGGGAACGAGATGGTGGGGGGAGCGGCGCTGCCGGACCCCGTGACGGAGAGCTCGTAGCACGTCATGTAGAGCTGGGCGCCGGCGGCGCTGCCGGCGGTGTGGAGGGCGACGACCTCGGCGCGCAGCAGGTAGTCGCCGGGGGCGAGGTCGGCGGGGATCTTGACGTCCATCTTCCCGCAGCACTTGTTGAGGTCCTTGACGCCCCAGTAGTCGCCATCGGCCGAGGCGCTCGACGGCGCTTTCGCCCACGAGTCCTGGAAGACCTTGAACCAGCCGGCCGAGCCGTCGGCGGTCGAGGCGTCGGCCACCTTGGACATGTACACCAGCACGGGGCCGTAGTGGGCGCCGCCGATGGCTTCGTTGGCGCAGGTGCGCTCGCCGTGTTGCTGGCCACGATGTTAGTGGGAGTTTGCGAGGGTGGAATAGGGGCCCGGGGTGCTACTCGCCTGGTGCATCTCAACTGTCACCGTCGAGCCAGCCTTGACGGGACACTTGCCCGCGGCACGGGCTGCGCCGGCGTTGCAACGGAGGTCGTTGGAGGCAACGTTGGTGACGGGCGTGTTGGACGCTGGCCGCCGGGCGCATTGTCCTGCAAAGTCGACGCCATCAACCCACAGTTGCTGGAAGGTGGCGTGGGCGGTAGCCTCCTGTGCAACGAGAGCCGCGATCGCAGCGATGGCAAACGACTTCATGGTGACAAGGTCAGCTCGTAGAGTTCAGGAGGAGGGAAGGCGGTGCTATCAGCACCCGAGACTCTCTGCGGTCGATGGGATCTTGTCCTTTTCCTGTGGCTCGTGAGTGGTGTGCTGCCGCATTTATACCGTCCTTTGGTCACCTGTCTCTGCTGGGCATCAGCAAAACTTGCGCAACTTCTCGGTGCTGATGCAACCGTTTGCAATTCCCCATAACCGCTGGCAGTCCTCCAATTTCGAATCTCTTCCCGACATTCCCACAGCTAGCACCTTCCCCGTGTTCCATCGTCAACAGCGGCCCCGTGGACAAATCGTGGAGCTATACCCCACAACAATACCACCCAAGGCGTTGTTTGATGCTGGAGAAGGCTTCGAGGGTGGTAGGGCTGGAGCAGGGCCGATTGGTGGAGTGGGAGCCCGGCTAATTTAAATTGATGAATCCGGCACAACGGAGTGTGAGTGCCGCACGCTACCGGCCCAGAACCCGGGAATCGGCGCATGGCTTGCCGTCTCACGGTTTTGGACTCTGGTCATTCGCCTATTGCCAGGAAATGCAGATCCCAGACCAGAACCGGGGTGCCGATTTGAGATTTGAGACATTTGTTCAGATCTTGGTTCGTCCTTGGACCCCCGAGGTACCCGAAGGTGGGTGCTAGTGTGCGACTAGTCGCAATGTTTGTACTTGTTTTGGAATATTACCCATTCGCCATGTCGTTTTTCTGGGATAACGATCCATTGGCAAGCCTCTTTTCTTGATGCCTACTTACGGAGTGGCCGCATGTTAAAAGTAAGTGGTATCGGGACTGCTGTTAGGGAGAGCCTCTGGCGATATGGGGATCGTATCGTGGATAATATTATTTCGGATGGATTGACCGACTGGGAGGGCATCTCGGAAGTTGGCCACCACCCTTGAAGGCTCTCTTTGCTATTGAGACCACTGAATCTTCAACTGATAAAAGTCCACGCATACAAAGTGTCTAGCGCCCAGACTGGCTGTGTAGAAAAACGGGCCAGAAAGCTTCGCCTAAAGATGTGGTTTGGAAATGCTGCTTAAGCGACCGCCCTCGTTAATCTCGTTGCCTGTGCCGTCGCTTCTTGTGTACCACTTTGTCGACGTCCGAGATATTAATCCAGAAGCCGCAGCCGCGCCGCAATTTCTGTCGGGCTAGCAGCACACTAAAGGCTGCCTTTTGTCCTCGTCCCGTCCTCGCAGAACGGCTGAAGTCTATGCGAACGCCTGCAAAAAGTCCCTCTGCTGAGCCCCCGTCACTGACTAATGTTTCCCACGATTAGGTAACCTAGTACAACCCATGAATAGCTTCATTTTACCGGGGTGATCTAATGCGCTGCCACTTTGCATGCGAGCTGCAATTAATGGCTCCAGGCTCCCTTCGAAATTACGCTTAGAATCAAGACCAAACTCGAGTATATAAAGTCCGCCAAAGCTTCCCCAGAAAAAAAATCAGGTCAACATCCAGAACACCAACATCAATTCCTCCTCTTTTTCTAGACCTCAGACACCGAATCAGCCATGCGTCACTCAAAGCTCCTCCTCGGAGCTCTCGGCGCATTCTCCTTCCAACACGCTGCTGGCATCCCCCTAGCGGCCGACCCCTTCCTCACGCTGGGATACGCCGAGTGCCAGACGAGCACCTTCTTCGGCGGCCAGCTGGTGACAGGCGAGCGGAAGGACCTGTTTGTGTCCAAGGGCAACATTGACGTGGGGTGCGGCGACTGGCGAAACGCGCCCCTCGGCATCGGAACCAACTACCAGGACATGAAGTGGTTCCAGCACCCCGTCTGCGGCGTCAAGCTCAACTTTGCGCCCAACGGCAACAACTTTGACATTTACCAGGACGGCCACTACGACCTCCTCGGCACTTGCTCTCCCCACGAGGGGAAAAAGGCGTTTTGCCCAGATGCGCTGAATGGCGGGACGTGTGTGGTTGAGACCAAGTTCCACTGTGTCTGGAGGGGTGGCAGTCTTTGGCGCCCCTGCTCTTAACTTTTCAGGGGATGGAATGTTTGTATCGAAGGGTGGGATAGAGTAAGATTGCTCTTTCGCCGGGGTTCATGCACTTGATTAGTTATTATAGATAGATGAAGATTGAGTTTGGAGATGCACGTTAACTGATAGAGACTTTTTTCGGTCAATCAAGCAACATTCCTCGTCCTCGCGAAAACAACAGGGCGACACAACTTGAAACTCTGAATCAAGACCAATCCCTGCATATACCAGATGCTGGTGGACGGAGGCACGAGATCGTGCCTTCCACGAAGCAGCTCAGTTCATTCATTTACCTTAAAGGTAAGACAGGTACCTATCTAGGCAGGAACACGTTGATGATATCAGGCGCGTACACAGGTGACGCTGGCGAAGTGTGGCACGGTGCGCATTTCATTCGCATACCAGCCCAACTGTTGAGTTTACTTCAAAGTAATACGCTGACCTCTGCCCGCTGCTATTCCTGGCGCTTCCCCAGGTCGATAGCTCTGCCGATGCTGATGTCGAGTCTCGACACCTCCTTTTTCAAGGTCAAACTCTTACTCGCCGCCACCCTGAGTTCCGTCCCGGGCTGTGATTGGGTGAATCGCCGCGGCTGGTGCCTGCCCCTCAGGGCCGCGAATTTCCGACGTCATTTGGCTTCCTTGACGATGGTATTCGCAGTCTCCGTAACTTCGAAACCGAATGGCGTCAACAAAAAGGGAGAGCCACGCGGTGTTTCAGACACTGCCCATCGAGATTGTCGCCGGGATCCTCATCAACCTCGACCCCGATGGCGTGATCTCAGCGATAAGGACCTGCCGCCTCGCCTACATAGCATACAGCGAGTTCCGCGCACCGGTTCTTGATTCTGTCTTCAGTAGCGTCTTCGGCAGGAACATGCACCATGCCCTGGCCTTCTTGTACCTCCCGGAGATTCCTCTCAGGTATTCCATTCCTCCCTTGTTTCGTCGAACCAAGTTTTAACCCCATTGAATCAGTGAACCAGACCCAAACTCGGAATGGAAATATCGCTCTCTCATCTTCATGAAACGCCACACAACCCGGGCACTCGATTACGAGTGCACTTCGAACCCCCACGCCTTGCGAATTCTAGGTAAGCTCGCCCACGACATAACCTACTTCGTCGCTGCCTATGCCGAGTACACCGGCGACCTCATCCTCGGCATCGCACCCGCCCAGGCTGGATTGCGGACGCGGCCAACGCACGCACCGCCGCTGCTCAGCGCCAATGAGGCGGCACGGGTGATGCGCGGCCTGCTCCTTTATGAGCTGGTGTGCAACCTCGTCGGGATGCCGGCGATAACACTCCAAAGCCATCTGATATACGT
This sequence comes from Lasiosphaeria hispida, assembly GCA_033439745.1. Lineage (NCBI taxonomy): Eukaryota > Fungi > Ascomycota > Sordariomycetes > Sordariales > Lasiosphaeriaceae > Lasiosphaeria > Lasiosphaeria hispida. The sequence goes on from JAUIQD010000003.1 coordinate 4,919,442, forward strand.
CTCGCAACCGCGCGGTGGCAACGTGTCGGCGCGGATCGATTTCGAGTCTGAGCTGGTGCGCATGTTGCCCGCGAGCGAGGAGGAAGAGGTGCGCGAAGTCGACATCTTCGTGCGCCGGCAGCACATGCTGCTCGCCCTGGAGACGAAGGCCGAGTTTATCAAGGCTTGTGAGGTCGCCCGGATCAGCGCTGATGCGGGGGGTGTGCTGCTCGACGACCTGGTTTTTGCGCACCGCGAGCAGCTGGATTATACCCTGGTCCAGGAGAGTGACAGCTACTGCACCGTCACGACGAGGTTTGGGCTCCGCTTCCTCAAGCACATGCTGGACATGAGCAGCCTCTCGCGACGCACCTTCCTCCGCCGAACGTTTGGTGCGATACACCGCAAGGTCAATTCCGAAGCACAGATTAGGGTCCTGCGCATATACCCGAACCTGCCACCCGGCATAAACCCTAGATTCACATTTCTTGCCCACGACAACTTTCTCTACGACGCAGCTTTTCGCAGACTCTGCCTGCTGAGTAATGGCCAGCCACGAAGCACTCCTGTGCGAGCTCTAAGCGACCCTGTATCTGAGGCATGGGGAGGGCCCGAGGAAGCGGGTCTCCGGCGGCATCTTGCATTCGGCGAAGTGATAAAACTGCGAGAGAGAGGCTGGGTATTCTGGGACGGATCCCGTCTGTCTCAAATTGCCAATCCGACAGGGCGACCCCCTCAAAGGATATATGGCCATATGTCGAAGTGGTTTGCCGAGGTAGAGAGTGGCGGGCCCGAGCCATTGCGCGAGTACCTTGTCCGTCCCGGTCTGACGATGCTTGTAAGTCGTCTGAAATGGGAATCACAGGTCCTCCCAGGGTTCCGGAGTACCGCGCCCCGGGAGGAGTGGACCAAGATAAAGCTGCTGGCTTCTCTTGCACGCCAGTTCAGTCGATTATAGCTAGAAACACAAGGATCCACTGATCAACCTCTCAGCGCCGGGGTTCCCCGCAGTGCCGCAATGGGCGGCGGAGGATGATGAGGGGAACGGAGAATAGGGAGACAACCAAGGTGGAAGCCATCGATGACTCCCTGGCCAGTAGCGGCTTCGGATGCGGAAGATGCGGAATTGGAGAGATCGGGTAGGAGATCGGATAGGAGCGGCTCAAGACTTGAGCAACGGGATTTGGAGACGTTGTACTTTATACGTTAGACGACGCTTACTCTGACCCCTCGCTTGTGGAGCATTTGTTTTCGAAGAGCGGTGAGACGTATGGACGTAAGAGGTGGTAAAAAGGCCAGACAGTAGGGGAGAAATGATGAGAGATGAATCTAAAGCAAGGAGTTGTAAAGCCCTTCTTCCTGAGAAATAATGCGGGGAATGCAGCAGTCGATAATGGCCGCCTGCGGGGGAGAGCTTCTTCGGCTCGATCTCCCCAACTCAGCATCCCTGGGTCCTCGACCCTTGGACCCCGCTGTCACTGAACTTCGGGAGACATTGTCACGGGGACAGCTGTTGGACGCTGTTATGTAAGTTAATGTCTTCCAAAACCAAACAACAGACACCGTCCAATTACCTGGCAAGAAATGGCGCCGGCGGTCAAATTCTGATGACACAGACGTCATGCAAATTATACGGCCTTCACCTTAAGCCGAAACGCTCGGGGGGTTCGGCTGTCCAGAAAGCAAATAAATAGCAGGCTTCGCCAGGACCAGCTCGTTCTTTCTGCCCAAAATGCTTAATTTCCTGCCCTTTCTTTATCACATGCATCACCTTCTGCTTTCAGATGCCATTCTTGTCGGGCGGACAGGGATCTGGAAGCGCGAAAGACAATAAAGGCGGAAGAAGGATCGGGAACCCAGGATAACAACCTCCGGTTCGGGATTCGGCCAAAGGGTTGCAAGTCGAGAAACTAGCATCGGGGATAGGGCATCCTCCAGTTGTCCCGTCTCCCATTGCCCACCCCAAAACCAAGTCGGTTCGGTGGATACAACAGGGGACGACATCCATACGTCAGTACCTCTCACCGGGGGGACCACACCACCCTGGAGCCTGCAAATCGGTACAGCTGCCAATTGGAGGGAAGGCAAACCACCGGTCCCACGTTTTACTTGCCGCGATGCCGCTGCCGCTTCTCCGCACAACCCCGCCTCGAACGATGACCACCAGGGTCGCCAGGGGCACCAGGGCCCTCCAGTCGTCTCACCGTCCCACTTGCCGCCGTGCCGTCTCCATAGCGGCGTCGCCCGGAACCGGGGACGCTGCACCACGAAAGGGGCGTTGGCTCGTATCGTCGTCCATTGCAGCATGTCGACCGCAGGGGGAGGGCGCTGGAGTTGTTGGGCCAGGGCTAGGGACGGCCCTCATTTACCCGAACTGCGGCAGGGGCACCAGAAGCTTGATGATAAATTCCAAGCATAAGGCCAGCGCTCTTGCTTCTCGAGGTGCACACGACCTCTCGTCACGACACTCTGTACCCGGGGATAGCTTCAATTTGCCGCACACAAGCCAATTGCGCAGCAGCAGATCAGCACCGACCCGAGCTCTCACAACACAGCACAGTCAAGGGCATCCAACAACCAAGCCCAAGATGTACACAACATCATTCGCCTTTTTCGAGGCGCTATGGGACGCCGGCGTCACACACTGCTTCGTGAACCTGGGGTCAGACCACCCGAGCATCATCGAGGCCATGGTTAAAGGGGCGCGCGAGAAAAAGGATAGGTTCCCGCGGATTATTACATGTCCCAATGAGGTAACTGGCCAACACCCACCTTGCTGATGTTCGTGGTTAGAGAGGACGTTGTAGGGAACGCTGACACCCAAGGCAGATGGTCGCCATGTCCATGGCCGATGGCTATGCTCGTCTGACAAACAAGCCGCAGTGCGTCATCGTGCACGTTGATGTCGGAACTCAGGGGCTCGGCGCGGCCGTGCACAACGCCAGCAGTGGTCGAGCACCCATCCTGCTCTTCGCCGGGTTGTCGCCGTTTACGCAGGAGGGAGAGATGCGCGGGTCGCGAACCGAGTATATCCACTGGATCCAGGACGTGCCGGACCAGAAGCAAATCGTAGCGCAGTACTGTCGGTACTCGGCGGAACTCAAGACGGGCCTCAATGTCAAGCAAATGGTCAACCGTGCGCTGCAGTTTGCGCAGTCTGCACCTCAAGGCCCTGTCTACCTGTGCGGCGCACGGGAGGTCATGGAAATGGATATTGAGCCCTACGAAATTCGCCAGGAGATGTGGAAGCCGGTCGAGCTGGGTGGGTTGCCGAAATCGGCCGTTGAGGACATTGCGGAGGCACTCGCCGGTGCCAAGGAGCCGCTGTTGATCACAGGATACGTTGGGCGGAACCACGCCGCCGCACCAGCACTCGTTGAGCTGGCAAACACAGTCAAGGGTCTGCGGGTCCTCGATACTGGTGGCAGCGACATGTGCTTCCCGGCTGACCATCCGGCATGGCTGGGACTTCGGTTTGGTAACGAGGCGGCGATTCGGACGGCGGACGTCATTATCGTGCTGGACTGCGATGTTCCCTGGATCCCGACACAGTGTAAGCCGAGGGAAGATGCAAAGATCTTCCACATCGATGTCGACCCACTAAAGCAGGTCATGCCCCTGTTCTATATCCAGGCTCAGGCCCGGTATCGCGCCGATGCCATTACAACGGTTCAGCAAGTGCTCGAGCAGCTCAAATCGAACGAGGCGCTCAAGGCCAAATTAGAAAATGAGGAGAGCGAGAAGAGGTGGAAGGCCATGGAAGTATCTTACACGCAGCGGCTGCAGACGATTGCGTCAAAGGCACAACCGCTAGAAGATGGTGGATTCGGAACCGGCCACCTCTGCGCTAAGCTGAAGGAGCTGTGCCCCCAAGACACCATCTGGGCCATTGAAGCGGTTACTAACACGGCGTTCGTGCACGACAACCTCCAGCCGACAATTCCCGGATCCTGGATCAACTGCGGCGGCGGCGGACTCGGGTGGTCTGGTGGCGGCACGCTAGGCATCAAGTTGGCGTCGGAGCACGAGGCCAAGCTCAAGGGGGGGAAGGGGAAGTTTGTGGTCCAGATCGTGGGAGACGGCACTTTTCTATTCTCGGTGCCGGGCAGTGTATACTGGATCTCACGACGGTACAACATTCCGGTCTTGACTATTGTCTTGAATAACAAGGGTAAGCAAAAGTTCGGGGCCGTTTGCTGCGGGGCTGAACGGCTTTCGCCGCGCCCACCCCCCGTCGCTTGGAATCTCTGACTGACAGTCGCAGGTTGGAATGCGCCCCGGAAGTCGTTGGAGCTGGTCCACCCTCACGGGCTGGGGTCACAGTCGACGAATGAGGAGATCAATATCTCGTTCGACCCGGTGCCGGACTACTCGGGCATCGCTAAGGCGGCGGCCGGCGGAGACCTGTACGCCGCAAAGGTTGACAAGGCGGCGGATCTGGAGAACGCGTTGACGAGAGCGATCGAGGCGGTTCAGGGTGGTCAGACTGCGGTGCTGGATTGCAAGGTTGCGCTGGGGTGCTAGTTATGCTTGCTCCGCGTCTCTTTCTGCAGAGTTCCGTCTTCACTGTACTTGTTCGAGCGCAATACATAACGCGGTCCTTCCTCACTGGCGTGTCAATAGTTTGGTTGCGTGGGGGTGACCCATCCTGATCCATCCAGCACATCTATGACCCGCGGATGCATGTTATTTGCTGCCTGTGTGCGGGGAATTCTCACCATTCAGGCAAGGCGTGCTACCCGAGACATCACAAGACAGCCGTTAGAGTATCGACAGGTGGTGAGCAGGCAAGCCGGGCGTAGATAATGTGTGTTTGCCGGAGGGGGCATGCAGTAGCTCGACTCGTTTGCCCACCTCAGGCTAACCACCAAGACGGATATGCTCCTATAGTATGCCGCTGATCAACTGCCATTCTGCACGCTCCGCCCGAGGACTCGGGGTCGAGGGAATGTCGACGCCTGGCTCAAGGGTCCGCATGCGCCAGGGGTCCTCTACAGGAGTAGGGGTCTTTGACGATGCCACATGTGCCAACAGAGAGTGTGCCGTTGCCCTCGGCTGGTCAAAGTCGCGCGACCCCTGCACGCCGGCACGGCAGCCGTTAAAACGAGCTGGGTCTAAGCTAGACCCCCGCGGTAATGCGGAAGCTAGCACTCTGCTGTACTTAAGCCTGATGCTTGTCGCCTCGACTAACAGGGCCATCTTCCTTCTTCTGCGAACTCCCGACTCCCTCTGGCACTTTCTCCCTGCACGTGGCTCATGTCGAGGGCGAGTGCAACGCAGGCTGTGATCCATTAACGCCCCAGCCAGACGCCATCCTCACCGCTCACCGCCAAGAGGCAGCCCTCGGCCGGCAACGTATCTGAAATTCGCCACCACTCACAACGCAAGACTCTGGACTCTGGGCTCTGGGATGTCGATTTGGATAGGCCCCCTGCACACACACGCATTAGGGAGCTGCTGTGCGACAGCTGGACGCGAATAGGCGGGACCTGATCGAGGCAATCGCAGCTGTTTGGACGGATATCACGGCGGGCTGAAGCGCCGCGAGACGCATCTCGCCATTTCCGTCCTGTCGATAAAGCACGAAGACGGCGTGCCGAGCGCGGGTTGGGTGTTGGGGCTTCGGCCTGCAGGACGAAAGGTGGTGGGGATTGAATTTGGGGATCTGGGATTGGGATCTGGTATTTGGGAATTTTAGCGGATTCGAAGAAATCGCCCGGCACACACCAACACCACGCACACGCGTGCGTGCACAGACCAGGAGGGGTCAGGACCCGGGCAACGAGAAAAAGAAAAAGAAAGGAAAACGGTCAACTACCCCGCAGTCCCGCAGTCAGCTGGAGTTTCGCAACGGCCTCGCCTTGCGCTGCTGCGCCGCAAGTTCGACGCCAGAATCATTGAAAACCTGACCAACATCAGCCCATGTCCAATACATCACGCCTAGACCGTCTCCCTCATTGCGCCTGTTGCAACCCGCGAATCACCTCAATCACGACCCTTCGACGTGTTCGTTCCAGGTGTTCCAGGTGTTCAGGCGTATGGGCCCGCATTCGACGTCGCCCCTTGCCGTTCATCTGATCGCTCCAATCCGCCCCTCTCCTCAATTTTCAGCGCAATCTCGTCGACCATCAACAAGCGAGACCTCGCCTGACGCGACACACGACACACAAGGAGACTCGGGCTGGATTAAGCTAGGGAAATACGACGAGAGATCATGAGACTGGTGGCCGCGCGCTTTAGGATACACAAAATTGCAGAGCCGCCTTGGCCCAGTTGAGCCCGCTTCCCGCCTGTCGCCTTGTTCGACGCCCTGTCCTTACACCTCACACCTTGCACTCCCCACCGTGCGTCCACTTGGGCTGAGCAAAGTCTGAGACCTGCACTGGGATCTTAGTCCCCGTCTAATTCTCTCGCGTCCCTGCCAGACGCTCCAAAAACCGACTTCCTCATCTTTCGTCCGCCCAGCGATTGAGCCGGCGTGGGCAGTGAGTGGCCTTACTCAGCCCTCGGAATGGCGGACCCGCAGGCGCAGAATGATGTATCGACATCAGAAATCGAAACGGCGAGCGACACCAGCGCCATCCCAACACCTCCTCCCCCCCCCAATCCCTCGGCCGACCCAAAGCTACTATACCTCGCGAGCCCCGAAAGCGACATAAACTCTCCCCGCCTCGTTGCCCAGATCGATGACATCTTCAAGGTCTCGCCACTGGCGGCCCTAAGGCTGCTCAGTGCTGGAATAGAATCACTGGTAGACCGGACGGGCGACATTCCTCCCACCCCGCCGCCCCGAAGCCCTACGATACCCCATATGCGAGGCATGGAGGCGGAGAAGAAGAGCATTGTGCGGTCCAACTCGGAGAAGAACCTCGCTCGCCTGATGGGGCAGAGCGCGACTGCTTCGCCGCGGCATGGACTCTCCCCAGCGCCCTCAAAACAGACGTCGCCAACCAGCACGCCTCAGACGCATGCCATCGATGGCGTGCATCTCCGAACACCAAACCTCACGCCACCGCCAGGTTCCGAAGGCCAGCCGCAGCCACCCCTCGAGCCCTACATCATCGTGGGCGAAAACTCGCAGCCGCTCAACCTACAACACAGCGCCATCACACGCAAGTTCTACTCGAGGCTACCACCCCCCATCTCGATCACCGACTACCTGCTGCGAATGCACCGCTTTTGTCCCATGTCAACTGCCGTGTACCTAGCTACCTCACTTTACATACACAGACTGGCGGTCCTGGAGAGGGCTATTGTTGTCACAAGGCGCAATGCCCACCGGCTGCTGCTGGCCGGACTCAGGGTGGCAATGAAGGCGCTCGAGGATCTCAGCTATCCACACAGCAAAGTAGCCAAGGTCGGTGGTGTCAGCGAGGCAGAACTCGCGCGCCTCGAGATAAGCTTCTGCTTCTTGACGGGCTTCGAACTTGTGGTTACCGAGGAGATGCTCAGAAACCAGTGGGAGATGCTGAGGAGGGGAAAGGAAACCTGGGAGCTGCTAGAGAGGAGCCCGGAAGGGGTGATCTTACAGTTACCAAAGCCACCAGTACGAGGGAGTGGTGCGGTCGGTGCAGGTGCTTGAGTAGACACCAAAAAATGACAGCAATCCGAGCGCCGCGCCTATCAATGGATCATGGACCGGCTCTCCGCTCAGGATAGGCTTCATGGGCATGGATCTCTCCAGTGAGGAACTATCATCTACGGACAGGTTCAAAATATGTATGGCACGAAGCCATGGACGTTTCAGACTGGGGCGCTGCCATATGGCAGACTGTGTGGACTTGAGAAGAGGAGCATTGTATATATTGTGGGCTGACACAGTAGGACCTCAGCATTAACCAGCATCGCATGGGCGGCAAGATACCAAGGCGGCACTGACGGTCGGGATTCGAAAGGACTGGCGCGCTTCAGCTCCTAAACCCACGACTCGGGCAAACTTTTGACTTTAAATCTCGGCATGGCGATAGTAACTGCATTCTTATGGTAGCAATGACTAGCACGATTCATCAACTGCTTGCTCCGCTGCATCTCTGGTGCCTGGTTATTTCCTATTTTGTTTGCCCTGCGCAAATTCCCCACGCAACCCCAACTTTGCTGCGTATTCCACTTTTCCAATGTCCGTGTGCTGCAGGGAGATCAAGACCATGTGGTTGCTCGGTTGCACAGATCGCCTTTCGACGGACTGGTTCCCCGAGGGGCAAGGATGTCAGCGAGTTCTAGGATGCATTCCAATATGATAAGACGCCTCGGTTACATTGGCGGCCAATATATTCCTGCAAAGTTGATGTCGGGAATTATATCAAGGCTTGTTCCAACCAGCGACCAACCATTACTGTACCGTAATCATGTCCAAAGCGTCTCATGCCCTTACCAATGACCAGCGAGGGGAGGAATTGCCTGAGGGCGCACCGACAGGTCAAGTCAACGACCCGTCTTACAAGATTTTCAAGAGCGAGATGATGCCTGTTATCGATGACGACACCGCCGTCGAAGAGACGATACCGATGGGGGCGGCTGATTCGGACAAGCAGCTTGATATGGTGCTCATTGACAGTATTGTCGTTAGATGATGTTAGGAGCTGATACGTCGTCGTGTGGTAGAGAGAGATGGCCATGAAGCGATCAATACGTTAGACATTATGAGGTATTGGACTCGGCATGCGAAGCCGTCTGGCCGGATGCTGGGAAAGACATATGCTGAGCCGACGGATGAGCAAGTTGGCCTGATGGAGCGAAGTACATTTGGTATTTGCCGATGATTATCGAGGGCATCGCTGTCCCTAAAAGTCTGGGTCATTTTTCTAGGCCAATAGCCATGGCCGATGAATTTCGTATCATGGGTTCGCCAACATTGCCTTTTGTAGGGTTGTGCTTTGCAAGTTCAATCGGGATATGCGGTTCTGTTGACGTTGAGGCGATCCATGTCTCAATATGGATCCACTAGACTATTCCGTCAAGTTCTTGGAGAATCTCTGGCCGATCCGCTAGAAGGCCGGTGGAAGCCGTTGATTGCTGATTAGCGCTTCTTATCGGCTGGTCTTAGGGCAGATCGGCGTTAGCGCCCTGCAATGCCCCGCCATGATGCCCCGCATCGAAAGGTCAGAGCTCCCTCAGTGCAAGGTGCTCAGTGACCGAAGCTGCTCCCAGGCCGCAATCCCGCATCCCAAGCGTCATCCGATTTCTCCTCCCCCTCCCCTCTTCATGCAATATCTTCGTTCCTTTTTAACTTCCCCTCGAGCACCCCGAGCTTTCTTTCTCATCAGCCGCTGGGCCTTCAGCTATTCGCGGACTGCCAGGATGGGTCACGAGACAATTCTGAAGGGCAAGTACCCTGCGAAACAGCACGCGAAGCGCGTCGTCGACTACGTCCGCTCCAAGGTTCCTAATGCTACAGGCGTTCTGTACCTAGAGAGCCGCATGACCAAGCTGATAGAAGACAATGACGAGAATGAGCCATTTCGGTATGTTGCTTCTTGTGCCAATCCAGCCACTCGCGTCCCCCTTCGGCCTTATCGTTCCTAGGGAGAAGAGCTTGCTGACCAGGTGCGACAGCCAGCGCCGCTTCTTCTACTACCTCACAGGCTGCAACCTTGCGGATTGCTACGTGATCCACGATATGGATACGTCCAAGACCACCCTGTTCATCCCGCCGATTGATCCCGAGAGCGTTATCTGGTCGGGTCTGCCTGTGTCCGCCGAGGAAGCCAAAGCGCAGTACGATGTCGACGAAGTCAAGTATACAACCGACGTTAACGCAACACTTGCCCACATCGGAGTCGAGAAGCCAAACGGCACTGTTTATGCCATCCCGCACCAAGTCTCCGAGTTCGTAACCTTTATCGAGTTCGACCACAAGGACTTTTCCGTCCTGAAGGAGGCCATTGAGGTGTCTCGCGTGGTCAAGAGCGAGTTTGAGCTGGCTTTGATCGCCAAGGCAAATGCCATTAGCCACAAGGCCCATCTCGATGTGATGCAGAAGGTCAGCCACGTCGAAAATGAGCGCGAGCTCGAGGCCGTCTTCATCAGCGAGTGCATCGCTGCCGGGGCACCCCGCCAGGCATACCACAGCATCGTCGCGGCGGGGAGAGCGGCGGCAACACTGCACTATGTGCACAACAATGCGCCGATGGCAGGGAAGCTGAACCTCTTGCTGGACGCCGGCGCTGAGTACGGCTGTTACGCCTCAGACATCACGCGGACATTCCCAATCAACGGCAAGTTCACCAAGGAGAGCAGGGCCATCTACGACATTGTTTACAAGATGCAATTGGACTGCATTGCGATGCTCAAGGAGGGTGTCTTGTGGGATGATGTGCACCTGCTGGCCCACAAGATTGCCATCGACGGTCTCTTGGAGCTGGGTATTCTGAAGGGAGACAAGGACGAGATCCTGGCGAACCGAACAAGTGTGGCGTTCTTTCCCCACGGCCTAGGTCACTATTTGGGTATGGACACCCACGACACTGGCGGCAACCCCAACTACGCCGACAAGGACACCATGTTTCGGTATTTGCGTGTAAGAGGGACACTCCCTGCCGGGAGCGTCATCACTGTTGAGCCCGGCATCTACTTTTGCAATTTCATCATTGAACCGTTCCTGAAGGACCCCAAGCACTCGCAGTACATCGACGCGGACGTGCTGGAGAAATACTGGGACGTCGGAGGCGTTCGGTAAGTTGATTCCAAGGCTGGCGCGAGGCCAAGTGACTAACAGGACTGCAGGATCGAGGACAACATCGTCATCACCAGGACGGGATCGGCGAACCTGACAACGGCGATCAAAGATCCTGATGAGATGGAGAGCATCATTGCCGGGCGCTAGTGGCATATGCCCATTTGGCTGACCTCTTGTGCACTGGGATCTGGCATAGCAGCTGTGTGACATCATGTATGATGTGTAACTTCTCGAGTGGATGGGGCGGGCCGCTCCATGACGCCCGACTCGACACTAGATGCGCCATCACTGTGACGTGACTTTTTGGGCCCCTCGAGCGGGTGGGCGACCGAATTTCAAGGACGGGGACAACGATGTATCTTTCTCTTTTTAGACCCTGAGTCCCGAATCGTACCTGGGAGATCACGTTTGCCTTTTCTTTTGCCCCAAGGCCCCGGATCTCTGTGGTGATGGACACATGCCATTTGTGGTGAAGGATTATGGCTCGAGCTTCCAAGAAACTGTTGAACTTTAGGGCAAGCCACGTCCACTCCGGCTGACGGCAACGCCAACAGGTAGCAACCGAAACCGGAATACGTGAGATGTATATATGGGGACTGAAAAGACATTTGCTTCTCTTCCTCTCACCCTGCAGTGCAGCCCAGCCAGCAAACCCCTTTCTCGTGTTGACATTGGTCTTGGCGCAACCCCTGAACCACCATCCTCGGACGACGGCAACATTTCATTACAAGCAAATCATCATGCATCTGAGCCCCCTCCTCGCCTGGGCAGCCACGGCCTCGGCCCTACACATCCGCCCGACGCACAGCGTGGCCGGAGCCATCTCGGCACGCGTCCCGGAGCCGGGCACCATCGAGATCCACCCCGACACGGCTACCCCCGCGGTGGCGGAGCACGACGTCGTCTCTCATGCTACCGTGGGCGTGGACATGGTGGAAACCCGTGACGCGGCGTACCGCGTGCCGACGTGCAAGCGCAAGGATGCCAAGCTGCACTTGCAGCGGCAGTGGTCCATCTCGTACGACGGGGATGGCTTGTTGAATGGGTATCTGCACTGTGGCCAGTCGGTGCATGAGGAGGTGAAGAAGCATTTCTTGTGCAGGCCGCTTACGGATTGGTAAGTGGTCGTCCTGGAGGGATTGATATGGGGGGGAGGGGGGCTAATGGGGGGGTGTTAGGACGTGTGTGGCGAGTGGGATCCCGGGCATGGGCGGGGTTACGGTGCAGTTCCATACGCCGAGGACGTGTCGCGATGAGAGTATCAAGATGGCGGTGTCGAGGGGGACCAGGGGGAGGGTGGAGGTTTCGTGTCAGCATCTGTGAGGTGCCGAGGTGAAGTTCTAGGTTTTGTTGTAAGTCAGTTTTCCAGAGAGTTTGTGTTTAGATTACAAAGTCAAGCTGAACACTTTGAAATTTTTCCCAGCATTTTACGCTTCGTAACATATCTCTTTTAAAAAGGCAGTCCCTCGTACACATATAGTCTATTTCAACACCGGGAAAAACAAAATTTGTGTCATATAATACGCATAGATAATATAATCTATTTCGAATCACTTGCTACAGAAAAAAGAAGAAAATATTCAGCAGCAAAGCGACCACCATGGCTTCCGGATCCAATCGGCCTCCCCTCCTCAACCTCCCGGTGGAGGTTCTCTGGCGGATTATCGAAAAGATACGGGGGCTATTACTGGGACCTCATGGCACACCTCCGGGTGCTGTGCTCGACACCTTGCTGGTCCAAACGGCAGCCAATCTGGAAAGCATCGAGCTAGACACTCATTATCCCGAGGGCGGCCAGAGAATTGCCGAGGACTTCGTCTTTCTGGCCCTGCGACACGTCACTGCTCGGGGGGTAGACCCGACGGGCTTGGAGCTGGACGGTATTCTTCGTCGCGCACCACGGCTGCGATCCATGGCGATACTAAGACGCGGCTAGGACAACGCGCCCATGGAGTACCTCCCCAAGCTGCAATTTTCTCATCCGCGCATGGTTGGGCTTGGCTTGGGCCGGTGGTGGCCCGCGAGCTCCTTCTCCTTCAGAAATACTTTCTGGTGTGTCGTGTCCTGGAGCCTCAATTATCGGCGTTGACCTTGCCTGATTCTAACGCTGTATCTAGGCTCGCTTCTTGAAGTTTCCTAAAGAGGCAGCGACGGGTTCTGGTCAGGTTTCGGTGATGGATCCTTTGTGAGATGAGTCCAAGAAGACGTTGGGCCACTAGGCTTTGGTTTGAATTCAGTGCCATTGACAAAAATAATAACCCAGGAGCGGGAGTGATCGCTGTTATTAGGATGCTCATGGTGCTTCAGCAATCTCTGACTGGCAGAGCGCCGGACAACTCGATGGATGTAATATGTATACCCAGCCTTAGGTTGCGGGGCGACGCTTCGCTAACTACTAGGGATGTTCAGCTGTGCCTAGACCCTGGAACTCGTGGCAATCGTATTCCACTTTTGTACGCGGACTGTGAGGATGGTGTGGTGAGGGGGAGGCCCATCGATTTGATCGGGATCTGGCCCATTCACTCGATCGTGAACCGGCGGAGCGCAAAACCCGTCTAACTCCTCTGCCGGGCTCGTAAACCTCAGTGCCGCCAGGGGCCCACTGTTGATATTCTGGAGATTTTTGTGCCAGGGGGTAACAGTGGGCCCCAGACCGCACTAATGATTCCGAGGAACAGTGTCTCGCTGGCCCCTCATCGGTGTTGGTGGTGGCGCCTGTGGCCGCTGCGGTGCACAGGCCCCATCCCGTCTGCTCTGGACATGTCTCCAGGTCGACCCACCGGGAACTTGGCCCAACCAAAATTTCATCTCCCCATCCAAGGTGTTGAGCGTTGGGTCGAAGGAGATAAGGCCACTCAGGCCTTCCTCTGTGCCGGTACGGACAATCATAACCGTAAGCTGCCCAATATCTGACATCGCGTTAAATGACTCGTCGCGGATAACGACGTGAGGGCCCGAAAGAGAGGTTGGAGAATAAAAAATTCCTAATGTTGAATGATCGAGGAAAGCGGTCGGTGTCTGCCAAGCCTCCTCCAATATTTTTAGGAACCTTAGGATCAACTACTGATACGTCGCTCAAAAGAACGGGGTCGAGCTCTTTCATAGCGAGCCGGGCTTCTTTAGCCCTGCTGCTGACAGCCGCGTGGACAGGAATAATAATGTCAACCACATTCCCAGACCCCCCCCGTATCTCGGATGATACAGTTGTCTTGTCCGCCGGCTGCATGAGGGATCTTCTCATCTTCTACGCCGCTCTGTTACGCAAGTTCACCACGCTCACGCCTGAGCCTGTCCTTGGGTTAGGGCTAGGGTTAGACGGCAGGATTCAACATGCCTTGTTGCGTCAGTGTTGCTTCCAACTCTCGTGTAAGTAAGTCCGCAGGTAGCGACTCCCTCTCCTGACTTTCTCCCTTGGGAATCCCGAGTCATAGTGCTGAACCGTGATGATCCATACCGCCCTATCTGGTCATGATTACGCTTCTGTAAAGGAAGTGTTTACAATGGTAGGTTGTTTGTTCAAGAGAAATGGACAATCCGACCTGGGCCCAACAAGCTCAGAGACACTGGAAAAGGTCTGCGGCAATACTTTCTGACTGCGAAGATAATATATAACTTATATATAGTTTGTCGATGTATCAAATTACAGAGGGGTTTCTTCTGCCGTTGGAGTAAAGGAAAGCGCGGCTAGGTGGTGGTGGTGCGAGTGTCCTAGAACTGGGTTCAGGAACTTATCCTCGCAACTCCATCGCCACTTTAAACCGTGGCAACTATAGCCGAGGCAGCCCAGAACGTGCCCCCCTCGCTCAGGCCGGCTCAGTTTGGCTCAGGCTAAGGCGTCAACTGCTCAGTTCCGGAGAAGGAAAGGGAAATTCGCGGTGTCGATTTGGGGTGGTGAAATGGCTGTTATTGGCTACCTTGCGCAATGAATACACTGTTCCCAAAATTCTATTACTGTCCCCGTCTCTTGAGGGTAAAGCGGTGCGACCAGTGCCCCTTGATATCCGACGCAAAGATGCGGTTGGCCACCACGTCGTTGGAGTCGATGCCGCCCTCGATGATACCCGCCTGCACGGCCAGATCGGCGTACTTCTTGGCCTTGACGTCGAGCCCGAGGTAGTTGTAGTTGAGGGCGGCGTACTCGTAGCCCTCGGCCAGCTTGGCGTGCAGGCGCTCCTCGTCCAGGAGGGCCAGGAAGCGGTCAATCTTGTCCTCGGTCACCGTCTTGCTGTCGTGGTTCTTGAGCTCGGCCAGCGTCTCGGTCAGCTCCTTGACGCGCTCGTCCGAGGCCAGCAGCTCCTCGGCGCTGCCCTTGGCCGTGCACGCGTGGCAGCCGCACGGCTTGTTGAGCCCGCGGTGCTTCTGCACCCACTTCTGGCGCTTGTTGCGCGCCAGCAGCGGGTCGATGTACGAGATGGTCAGCTCCTCGCCGGCCTGGGTGCGGCGTGCGACGGTGGCGCGCAGGGCCAGGTGGTTGTCGATGTAGGCGGCCACGTTGGGCCGGCAGTCGTGGCCCAGCACGGCGGCCTCGGGGTAGTTGACGTAGTGCTTGGCGTGGTCCTCGGCGCGGTCCTCGTAGCCCAGGTTGATCTCCCACGGGGCCCCCAGCAGGATGTCCTCGATCGACCTGCGCTTGCGGCCCTCGCCCGCCGACAGCCCCTGGGTCCGCTGGCGGTCGAACTTGGCGCGCGTCTCGTCGGGCAGGAAGCCGACGGCGGCCTCGAGCAGCTTCCGCCGGTCCTTCTTCTTGACGTCCTTGAACAGGTCCTTGTGCACCACCAGCACGGGCGACCACGACATGAGGTTCTTGCCGCGCCGCAGGTTCTTGCTGGCCGTCAGCCCCGTGCCCTTGTCTACCACCTCGGTCTCGGCGAACAGCGACGGGTCCTCGAACCTGTTGTCGCCCTTGTTGATGTGGTCCTCGACCCGCTCCATCTTCTGGTAGTCGCTGAACTTGGACACCATGACGAGCCCGCGGCCCTGCGCGATCCGCAGGTTGGTGTAGACGCAGTACGCCCCCGAGCACGTCTTGGACTCCCACCAGCCCTGCACCGGCGGCGACACGGGCGCGTTCACCGTCTTGGCCGCCTTGGCCGCCTTGGCCGCCACTCCTGCTCCTGCTCCCTTGGCCGCCTCGGCCGTGGCGTTGCCCGTGTACACGTCCGCCTTCTCAATGGCCTCGTATGCCAGCCCCTCGGACGAGCCGGCCGCGGGCGCATCTGCCTTGGCTTTGGCGCCTGTGTCGGGGCTCACATCGGCCTCGGCAAGGGCAAGCTGCGCGGCGAGCCCGAGAAGCAGCACCCGGATGAGGGAGCGACGTCCCCAAGCCATGGTGAAGGATAAGTTGATGAGAAACCAATCGAGAAGAAAATTCGCAAGAGTGTCTGAATTCGCCAACACCTCACGAAACTGCGTGCTTGGTGACGCCGAGGGCGAGGGGACAAGATGTATGTAGCTGCTGCTTCATGCAACGTGGCCTAGACGCCGGCCATAACGCCGGATGCTGATCTGGTTTCTTCCATGGGCATCTGGAAGCCGGCGGTGCAGCCATTGGCAGCCCCAACTGCCTAAATATTGCCGCCGCCGGTATTGTCACACTTTACCCGGCCCTGCTAGCTTCAAACCCCATCGCCGCGCACTGGACGGGACAGCTTGCTGGGCGCGGCTAAATCTGGGGCAAAGCTTCGCTCCATCACCCTCCTTGTCCTCTCTTGGGATCTCGGCGGAGACTGGGCGTCAGTTGATTGGACGGGACCTCTGTTTTGTTCGACACGACCCCAGAGAGTCGTGTTGGTGTGCATGTAGATGCTGAGCGATTGCGTGCCACCAGCGAAACCGGAGTAGAATTCGGGATGACCTGTGAAGAAGGATGCGGTGCGTGGACAGCATTGCTCGTTCCAGGTCCTTGTGAGGCAAGCGGGTAACAAAAACGGCGCGGGTGATACTACCCGGCCACTGGAGACAGGGAAAACTGCCAAGGAGCCCGGGAATCGAGAAGAATCACTCAGCGGCCCCGGGGTAGCATCTACCTCGAAAAGGCTGGAGATTTCCCGATGTCGTCTGACAGGTAATTAGGTCGGTATCTGGGACGTTGGCAGAACTGGCTCGTTGCCCCTCGCAAAGGCTTAGTTAGACCCCGGCACCTAACAAGGTTTCGACCCCACAATGGTTTAACATTCCACCAAATCTACATTTAACAACAAAAGATTGGGATCGAAACCATTGATGAGTGCAGGGGTCTAGTTGCGACGGACACAAGTAGTGCGGGTCAAGGCCGGAGAAGCGTAGTGCAGAGAACAATGCTTCCGCCGGTGCTCTTCCGTCTTTCACTGGGACCGTTGACCTCTGAGAGCTCTCTGATATCTCGGACCTCCATACGAGGTGCCCGTGTCTGCACCCGGTCCCCGAACTTGCAATGTGCACACAACAGCTCCGGTTGACTTTCACTGCCAGTGTGGCTGGAAGTTATTGCCCTCTTCGTATTTCTCGGCAGGCCTACCACCGGTGTGATAGAAGACGCTGTGTTACTTTGGGCTTTGGCCATGTAGCGACCAGGTGGTCAAGGTCAGAAATCATTTTTGGCTTCAACAAGGCTTTCCTTCCTAGAAAGGCGGCTCGCGCGCTTTTGCTTACCGGACGACTCATCTCGCGGTTGAGCTAAGTGAAAGATCAGATGAACTGAGACATTTGTCTTTTCGTGCGATGAGAGCCATCCGCAGAGGAGCCAATGCCAATATCGATGGCGGCAACGCAGACAGACCAAATAACCAAACAAGCACTCGACAGTAGTGGTTCAACAAGGGTAGCCTATTAACCTCAGATATAGGAGCTGTCGCTCCATCATAGATGAAATTTCCACGTCGATGCCTGTGGCCATTTGATCTACCGCTGGAGTGACCCCCGATGGAGTCACCACCAGCAGAGTGGCCCGCGCCTGCAACTCTACGACTTTCATACAAGGTGTGGGAGGCCGTCGCCCTCCTGGCTATCGACACTCTTCGCTTCTGCTGGACGAACTCCATCCTGAGGCCCGGGTCCTTGCGCATGGCGCTCACTTGCATATCAACAACATCACCAGCGAAGTCCGTAACGATCAACTTCACGGCGTATCACAAGCGGCATGTGATCTACCACGCAGACGAGCCTACCACAGCTCCTCACGCCCCAGTCTCACAGGCCACAGCGTCTGGCGTCTCTCGCCCGTCGCCTCCTTGCGAAAACGTCTTTGCCCCGGCAGTAAACGGTAATTTCAAGTCGCCAATTGTGCTTCCTGCAGGCCGGTAAGTCGGGGGGCCAGGTTTCCGCCCACCCCTGTTTACGCCCACTTTCAAAAGACAGGGGGTGCCCCTACCCAATTTATTCAGATTCCTCTCCTTTAACTGATATACAAGATATGGCCTCGCTTTCTTCTGATTCTTGTTCAGAAATGACTTCTTCTGAATTCTGAATTCTCCACAGACCTCCCTGCCGCTGCCTGCGCCACCCTGATGTTCTCGATGTTGGCAAACACCTGATTTGGATCGGGGACTATCTTTTTCCTCTTGGTGGGCTTCAAGCGTTCCACAGTGGCCTCCAGCTCATCAACCCTTCGCTCCAGGATAGCCAACGGAAGTCCTCCTGGTCAAACGCCTTCCCAAACTTCCTGAATAGTACCCTCTCAGTAGGAGTGGCGTTGCCGTGAGGGCGTAAGATGGCCCTCAACTCCCTGGCTTTCCTCGGGGTCGTTATGTTCGGTACAGCGTGCCCATAGTCTTCTAAATGAGCCCCCTTGGCACTCAGGGGCCCAATAGGCGTAACTGGACCGCTGGAGGTAGGTTATTTTTGACCAGATGCCGGCTCGTCAGCAGTTTGCTCGTATTTACTAGCCACAGGCTCCCTGCCTTCCACCCACTCTTTATATTCCTTTTCGAGAGCGCTTCTAAGCGTGCCAGTCGATAACACTCCAGGAATAACCTCTTTCCCACGATTAAGGACTCCTCTAGACCTTGATACTGTCGTTCTTCGAGGAGGGCGCGATACCGTTGCTTAAAGGAGCTGAAGATCGAAAGGTCGAGGGGCTGGAGGACGTGGGAGCAGTAGGCTGGCAGGTATAACAACCTAGTTATCTGAGACGAATCTGGGCTCACGAAATTTCCTTTTTCGTTCGTAGTCCTGATCTGGGGTGAGCTGTTGCTGATTTGTCCTGAGCTTTCCCTGATTTTTCCCTGAGCTAGGGTGATCCCATACTACGCCGCTGCGCAGCCTCAGAGGCCCGTTTTCAGTCCCTCCGGCTGAAGTTTCCTTTCGCCCTAAAGTTACTCTCACCAAACCCCAGTCACCTACACCACCCTCCCCACCTCACTTAGGCTCTGCTCAGGCGCTACTTAGTACATGATTAGAGAAACGCCAGACTTGGTTTAGATGAGTAGCTTAGCGGAGTTCTGGAAATTCACAATGGCAACTTTTCGCGAAGAGGGAACAGTTTAGGCTACCTGGGTTCCAAATCTGGGACCACCCACCCACCACCCCTTTTTCTTCCTTCCCCCAGGGCCCTATAAAACCCAGTTTACGTCCCCCATTAAATTTCCATTTTCGCCTTTTCATTTTTGAGAATGCGTAATCTCATTATCTTAATATCCGTGAGTTGTGACACTCTCTTAGAAAATTGCTTCGTCTCTATTTATTTGGACGCTAAACGTGACCTTTGTATCCTAACCTAATAGCTGACACGCTCTCTTGCCGCTTTAAAAAGCACGGCACGTTTTATTACATTTATGCAGTAGTAGTTGCTATTTATCTGACATACCCCCTCAGCTCTAAGACATCTTTGAAGGTTTAAGGCTGGAGAATTTATCTTCTGGAGGTAACCAATTCCATTTTCCGCCTGCACTTCGTCTCGAACTTATGAGGTCTTAGCGCTTATGCCAGGTGGGAAATGACGAGAACTAGGTTGCGGTAGGAACGTCGGTATCGAGGAATTGGTAGACGTAAAGCAACGCGGACTGAGAAGGCGGAACCAAAACTCGGCGTGAGGGTTGGCTAACTTCCCGACGCGGCGGCTCTGGCAAGTTTGAGGGCCTGATGTGCTGCCCTCCCGGCACCCGTCTTGTGGCTCTTGGGGGCCAAAACTTGGTTCGTAGGGCAGGCC
Source organism: Lasiosphaeria hispida (assembly GCA_033439745.1). Classification (NCBI taxonomy): domain Eukaryota; kingdom Fungi; phylum Ascomycota; class Sordariomycetes; order Sordariales; family Lasiosphaeriaceae; genus Lasiosphaeria; species Lasiosphaeria hispida. The sequence goes on from JAUIQD010000003.1 coordinate 4,939,220, forward strand.
ATATTTTAGGGACTCTTCTAGGGGGTTAGTGGGCCGTGTTAAAGCTGACGTACCCGGACTGGGCACGGTAAGGATTGCCGAGGATGGAAGGGTGCAGACCCTGAGTAAAAGTCGACAGCGTAAGGACTGACTAGCAATACAGGCGCTCCCACTCCGCTACCCTTAGCTACTATCGATTACTAGATGCGCGCTTGCGAGGGATGTCGAGGGCTGGTCGACCTAACGGTTGCTGCCGGTATACGCGTTTCTGGGCCAACCCGACGTCAGCGCCGGCCTTGTGTCGATGTCGCGTCCGATTCCAACAAAGCCTTTCAAGGATGAGTTATGGCTAGGCGAGGGCGCCTGGCAGGAGTGAGGTAAGCTTGAGGATGTCGAGGGAAGACGAGACGGAGTTGAGGAACTCAAGTTGACCGGCCAACGGTGTGTCTCTTATATCTATAAGTCTTTAGTTCAGGTTCCTAAATGTGAATCTGCAATAGCAGAACTAATGTAACCTACACGCTTATCATCTTTACGTACTGTCAGAAAGAAGGGGGTTCCGGCCGAAGGCCGGAATGTGGAGAAGGAAAGTGTGGCTAACCGAGCTGAATAGAGCTCAGGGGAGCTGAACTGACTGCGTCAGTTCAGCTGGTTAAGGTTATGGTTGCCACTACTATTGTCACCACGTAGTACTATAATAAAGGGCTCTCTGGTAACGCTAGAGAGCCACATAAGCAATGTAATTAAGCAGTTGCAACCCTTTTATTCCCCAGATTCCAGTGTGCAACGTTTCTGACAATAAGTATTCCCAAGCAGAAGGCTGGACAAATTGTCCATAAAGTTCTGGGCGGTGGCTATTGCGGGTGCCAATGTCCCAATTCTGGGCCCTTGCTTGCACGGGAAATTGTGCTGTGTTTGGTAATTTCACTGTGTGCTGGCGATTGCGCTAAAAAGCAGGGTGGGCGACAATCGATTCGTTGGCTGACAAATCAATATTCAATATTCGTCAATGTGGGGCCGATCTCCCACAATCTGCTTAGTCATCTAGATCCTCCTCCGCTGCCTCCACCTCCTCCACCTCCTCCAAGCTACTATTTACAAGGCCTGACCTTATCCAATGCTTCGAACACTCAAGAAACTCAATAGTATCTTCACCCAGTTGCATCCTTTCCCAAGATATTGTACGACGGCCCCCAGAAAACACTCGCTCCGGCTCAGCACTCATTGCTGGAATTGACAAAACATTGATCGCTAATTGAGATAATCTTGGCCAGCGTCGTCGTTGTTGTCCGTTTAACCACCAGGATAATGCTGATGTTTCGATCGGGATCACTGCTTCTGAGATATACTCTTCGAACTCGTCCTTAACCTGTTGTCGTGGAATAACATCAAGATTTTGAGCGAGGACGTCGAATTCATCGAGATCATCAATTTGCATTGATGGTAATGTTGGAGAAGTATTTGCTGATTGATCCTTATGTCTCTCCCAGAGTTCTTTAACAGAGTTGATTGCTGGTTGTATCCATTTTTTATCCCAGTTTTGCTTGAGATATAAGGTTCGCCGTGATGGGTGGAAAACCACCGCTGCTGCGTAAAATGGAGACTCCTCTGTCTTCAGATAATATTTGTCGAATACTGTCCAGCTTTTTTCGATCCGAGAAGATAGAAAAGGATTTGACCGATGTACCGAAAGGCTTTTTTTGAAATGCTGAATCAGGATATCCATAGTGAATAGAACCCGGTCGATTGTTGCGTGATCTCCTTCTGTTGCTTTTGTTGCTTGAAAGAACAGATGGAGAAAAGCCGATATCAATCGAAGATATTCCCAATCGTCTGGGGAAAGGTAATCCTTCTGGAGAGATTCATACCAGATTTTGATATATGAATCAATTTCAGCTTCTTTTTCAAGCGCAATTTGAATCATTAAATACCAACTGTTCCACCTGGTAGAATTATCCAAAGGGATCATTCGACCAGCAAGCTGAGTAAACTGATTGATTCGAGCAGGAGATCCTTGGATGTGTTTGATGATATTATGAAGTTTGATTAGGGGATTTAGATCAAAAGAGATCTTAATCTCCTTTTCCTCTTCATTCTCTTTATCATCAGCATCTTGAAACAGAAATGCTTGAACAGCAAGATTGATGATATGGCCATTACATTGGATTCGATTATCTGATGATGACCAAGGGATTGCCATTTCGCTGAAGGTTGTTTCAAGGGCTTTGCAAAGCTTGTCGTTGGTAGAAGCATTGTCGCTGATGATTGTTCCGATTTTTGAAAAGATATTGTAATCTTTCAAAACAGAGAGGAGAGCTTCATGTTGTGATGTTGCATGGTGTGATTGAATGGATGGGAGGCCGATAAGTGCTTTCTGAAGGGTTTCTGATTCAAGGTCGATAAAATGGGCGCAAACTGCAAGGAACAGCTTCTGATTTGGAGAAGTCCAGACATCGATAGAGAGGTGGATTGTTGAAAGGGATGATTGAAGTTTCTTCCGAACGAGATCCTTATTGAAGATCCAGGATTTTTTTATATGCTCTCTGATTGTTGAGTGTGACGAGGTGACTTCGTTTGATACGGCTGGATTGAGGGCTTTGCAAAAGGTGTGAAAGTATGGACTTTCAACAATCCGGAAAGAAAGGCTCTCAACAACAATAAGTGAAGCAACTGCTTGTGTGATAACCTCTTTATTTAACATTCGTTTCATGATTTGAGTGTCAAACTCAGAGGTCTGGTTGTTCACTGATGCTTTGTCGTATAAAGCTTGCAATATCGTCTTGCTGGATTCGTCGACTTTCCTCGATTGGCTGATTGCTCTGATTCCATGTTTAGATTCGAGGTGGTTCTGGAAATTGGTTGTGTTTTGAGCACCCCATGGTTTGACCAAGCAATATTTGCAATAGTACATGCGGTTTTTGCCCTTTCGCGCTGGTTCGTCGTCATGTGGTGGCCGGGTATGTTCCGTAACAGGGCCTGAGATTCGGCCTGTATCTCTGGATATTGAGGAACCCTCAGAAATGAAAGACATCTTGTAGATTGAAGGACTTGGTGAATTGGTAAAGTGGTGAATTAGTGAAGTTTTGGTGGTTAGGTTGCGTTGGGCAGCCAAATACATGGTGGGTGGCAAGCCGTGCTTAGTCAGCTACGAATATTCGTCAATATTCGTCAATATCCGCAATATTCCGAATACGGAATTATTCGTGCACGGATAGGCGAATATTTTGATTCGTCGCCCACCCTGTGCGCTATGGGGATTGGGATTAAGCATTGCATTGAAAAGACGTAGTTTTTCCAGCTTAAAACGGGATTTTACAATGAAAGGCAGGTTCCGGGTGGAGCACCAGGGTTATATATGGCAGCGGGTGTGCCTCAAATTTCTGTGGGTGTGTGGGGTCTTAACTCTTCATCAAGGATGATGATGAATTCAGGGTGTTAAACAACGGAATTAGGAGTGCTTTAAAGGTGAAGGTGCAAGACTTGAAGGCAGGGGCTAAGTCCCCAGCGGTCAGGTAGGCAACACGTAAAAATACAAGAGGTAAAGGTGTGGAACGTTTTTGTGGAGGAACGGGGGGGGCTTGCGAGCAGCGGAAGTGCAGTTGCAAAGTGACTTGATTTAGGTAGAAAAGGTGGTGGAAAGCGCCAGTAGTGAAATACAGAAGGAAGCTCCCTGTGTGTCTTTATGTATAGGACCAATCCTGGGCCGACTCGGCTAGAGTTGAAGCAGTTCAGCATGCCGCGGCGCAGCGTGCCGAAAATGGTACTTAGCCTGAGCGAAGGTGAGCAAGTCTGGGCAAATCCTGACCAAAGACTGAGCCGGGCCTGAGCCGGGGTGAGCAGTGTTACGTGGGCGAGGTACAAAAAAGGAAATTCGTGTGCCCAGATTCGTCTCATAACAGTTAGATCGTATTCGAAAAGGCTTACCACATAAACTCCTCAGTCGTGTAGCTGTAGTAACCGTCAAGAAGAAGTACAAGGTATAAACTTTCGACTAACCATTCAAGACCGATTTCATCGGTAGTCCACCCTTTTTTGCTGGGGGCGAAGTGCCAGCCTTTATAGGGGCCCAACGCTTTTGGATACCACTGCTGCTGAACACTGTTTCCTTTGTAAATGACGGCTGGATTGAGGAACCTCCCTGTAGCACTAACACACTCAAGAAAAGAGATCCAGGTCCGCAAATCAGGCTTCCTCTAGGCCACCGCTCGCCTTTCACTGCTTCCTACAACGTATCCGTTACTACCCATGCCTTATTGGAACCCGGCCTCATCGAAGTTCCACCGGTGTTAAGGAGGGATAGCCTATACAGCGGGAATCCGGAGATAGTTAAACCACGGCCGGATCTGTGGCGCACTTGAGGCGCGCGGCGTCTATCCTCCTTGGCCTCTGAGTCTTCAAGACTAGGTGACGGTTGAGAAAGTGGCGAACCCAGCGTTTTCCGACCTTTAAGCCGTCCCCTCGTTCGAAAATATTCACTGTGCCAGCTCCCCGATCTGCGAGTGCGTAGGGGCGGCCCCCAAAGAGGCCTAAAAAAGAACCCAATTGGCCAATTCGTCCTCCTGAACCATAGAAAGGCGTTGTTCATTTTGGTGAGCCGCTGCGTGTGGGAGCTGACCTCGTAATCGGCCACGGAGGGTAAAGTATGGAATCTTGAACTCATCTGCGGCTTTCCTAACTCCGCCACCGTTTCGCACCTTCAAACAAGCCACGCGCATGTCTGCTTCGGTCCACAGCATCTCGAATCAGTTGAGAATAAGTGTGGAAAAGATCAAAGGATTGAAATTAAAATGGTGGAGAAATAGGGTTGCATGTGGTGGGGTGAGATGGCGGTCACAAAGTGGGCGTAAACAGGGGTGGGCGGAAACCTGGTCCCTCGACAGTCCAACCCTGCGCAGGACGATCTCCAGAATCAACGCCGGTCGGCCCAGCAAGATTAGGAACAGGTTCAAGCACTGTTCCAAGAGGCCGCACAAATGGCCTCGGACGCGGTAACGGAGCCCAGTTTCGTAGACTCTCACCTCGAGAATGGGAGCGACCTGGAGTTCTCGGCCAAGAAGCGCCACGTCGCGGGACCGACAAGCCCGACACGGTTTGAAGCACCGATGAGGTACCCCTTGGAGGTGTCGTGGACCTTGCCATCAAAGGCCATCTTCCAGCCGCTCTTTTAATCTGGGCGTACATGTCCGAGAAACCAGACCTCGGTCAACGTATACCCAGGGCCAACGGTGGGAAGAACCGTATTGGGGTAATGATAATAAGGAGGAGGAGGAAGAATGTGAGCACAAGGGTGGTGGACGAAGTTGCGTGGCCTTCGACCTGTGCGGAGTGTGGGGATTCGAGAGATCGGGCCGCCTTCCGCTGCAGGGGCTGTGACACTGTGCAAAGTGCCGAAGCCAGGTAGTCCGGGGCGCGTATCACATCAGAGATATGATGATAAAGAAGAGGAAGAAAAGCAATCTGCGTTCGAGGAATGGTAGACGAAGCTGAGTGGCCTTTGTTCTCTGTGATGTGAAGATTCCGTGTCTTCTTACATTCTTGCAATGCATTCTTGCATCTCTGCCTGAAAGGCGTTCTCATATATCCAAAAGGCCGTTTTACCTCCCTGAGAGGCCTTCTTGGTTGCAATTTAGGCCTTAAGGTGCGAGTAGGCCACCTACTGCAATGCTTGAAATGCCTTGTTTGTTAGTTGAAACGCGTTGCTGCCCAGGTAATAACTGGGTGAGGATGGTTTCCAGGCCTTTCCCACATGGCCCCTTTCATTTGGCCCGAACCTTCGTATATGCTAGCCGCAATCACCACATTCCTGCCATCAGTCGCAGAAAACGACATCATGCAGCCCTCCGAGCGTTGTTAGCCATGTGAGGGGGGGCGGTAGATATTGTCAGACTAAGTTTATCTGTTAGCTGAGGAGGAGATATAAATAGGTACGCTGATGAAAAAAAAGCGGTCAGGTACCTACATTTCGTCACACTGCCATCCTCCCCACATACGAGTTGCACCTCACGCACTCCACATGCGTATCGCACGCGTCCCAAACTTTAGCAATGCCCCCAACCAACTCGTTTCAACTCGACCCTACTCGTCCGATCAGGATAGAACCAACCAGGATCCGGCAAACGAGATCGACGCCGAGACCGACACCACGAGTATTCGGTTAACAGAATTTCAGGAGATCATGGGTGGCATTAGAGAGCTATAGAAACGCCAATCGGTCCAAGAGGAGCATTTGCGGGTACTGGAGCGTAGCATCACGCAACAATTTGGCGATCAGGCGCAGATGAACACGGAAATGCGGAATGCACTGGACAAGTCTATGCTTCCATGGTATAAATGCTAGGAGGTTTATCAGAGGATATGCCTCTTCTCAGGAGCCATTGCCACCTTGATTTCATACTTTGGTCTCTCATGGGTACGTTGGGTCTGGGCTTGCGGTCCAAAGCACCTGTCGCTAACCAAAACATCACAGGTCTACGTTCAAAGATTTCTCTCTTCCCTTTAGGCCAGGTTGAGATGGTTGGCTCAGCCGAGGTATTCCGGTGTTCCGAGGAATACGAAGTTGGGGTCGCCAGGGGTGAGGGGAAAGAAGAGGTGTGAGCAGCGAGCTTGGGTACCTAAGCTGCCCGGAGCGATGGTCGTTTGTCTGGTGGGTTTGTTTGACAAGGAGATCTCTTTGACAATGTCATGGTATGGGCGTTTTTGGTCCTTGGGTTGCAGCATGGAAGGAGTTGGCGTTATACCCTAGTAGTATTACATTCCCAGCTTTAAACCCAGCTAAGCACGCAAGACAGTATATACAACCCAGCTTCCCTCAAATCTACCAAAATAGCATCAGCATCCATATCCGTCAGGCGAATAAGAGCCCGTATAACATCAAAGTGGTTCTGATGCGGCATAACTCTACGCTCTCAAAGTCCATGCATCTGCTGAATAGCCGGGGCAATTCCCTCTCTCGAGCGACGTCTTTCCTATCCTTCAATGTCACCCTCAACAGCCGCCTCCGCCATTGCTAGGAACTCTCCCCAACTCAAGCCGTTGGTGTCGCTGCTGCCGGCTTCGTCGTCGTCACCATCACGGTGGAAGCAGCCGTGTTCCACGGCGCTCTCTTGCCGCTTGCGCTTGCCAATAGCGCTGACACGCTCGAGAAGGCCGGCTTCGGCTTGCTGTTTTTGTCATACAGGCACGAGTCACCCGCGCCCGGGAAGGTCTGAGGGATCCAGCTATGACTGTCACCGAAGCCCCACACGGTGATGCCGACGCACCGCGGCACGTCGAGACAAGATCCAACCATGGCCTCGTATTCCTTGGCCTGCGCCTGGAGGGAGCTGGAATTCGACGGGAGATTCTTGATGCGGACGTCGAGCTCGGTGTAGGCGACGTCGAGGCCGAGGGCCACGTACTTGTTCAGCGTCCAGGTGAGGTTCTCCCGCGACGGCGTGCGCCCGACAGTCATGTGCGCCTGAAGCCCGACCCCGTGGATGGGCGCGCCGGCGGCTTGGACGAGCTTGGCGATGCGAACGGCGCCGTCGGCTTTGACGGGGAAGTATTCGAGGTTGTCTGGGAGCCAGTCAGCGATACGGCGGCGTTCTTACCGACCTCTGGTATATGCCAGTTGGGAAGATGGTCATACAATCATTGTAGTAGAGCTTCGCGCTGGGGTCGGCAGCGGCAGCAAACTTGAAGGACAATGCAAAGTAGCTGTCACCGAGGGCCTTCAGGAAGGGGTTGTTGCGATATGAACCGTCGTCCTCGAGAGCCTCGTTGACAACATCCCAGGCATAGCACTTGCCTTGGAAGTGGCCCATGACGTTGGAAATGTGTGACTGCATGACGGCAGTCATGGTATCCTTCGTCCACGATCCAGACGACACTACGTTTGGGTCCCGCGCGGTCAGCTACAGAACGAGGAATAGGAATATCCCCAACACAGGCACCATGGAGGGTCGAGGGAGCCAGGGGAACACACCCCATCCTGGCAGTTGGCTATACCACACCAAGGTGTGGCAGCGCATAAGCATCTTGTTACCCAGAGCCCTACTGACGATGCTGTCGGCCTGTCCGTAAGAAAAGCGGCCGCGCGAGGGCTCGATTGCATCCCATTTCTGGGCATTATCGGGCGTGTACTGGCCAAAGTTTTTGATGTCGTTTTCGAGCTTATAGTACGCCGAATCGCTGCTGTCGCTGGGGCTAACCGCCGTGCCGAAGTAGAGGAGTCCAGCATCTTTGGCGAGGGCGTTGAGCTGGGCAAAGACTACAAGGGGGCCTGCCACCATGCCCATGAGAATTGGGATCTTCATCTTCGTGGATCGTCCGACGACACTAGCAGATAACCAAATAAGCCTGTAAAATGCTGCACGGCGCAAACATGTGTCTGGCCTGGGATGGCTCGGGGTATAATAAGGAGCGAATGATTTCCTGGATCCCCAGAGATTCAGAACGCGGGGAACGCTAGTGAGCGATCTCATGCAATTCATTAGAGCTTATTGGCGCGGAAAGGGGTAATATGAAAACCGCTTGGTCGGGCCTCTGCGAGCAGCGCGCCAAGTCCCGACTATATGGATAAACTTTCCAAATCCTTGGCTCCCTGGTTGGTGTTGAAATCCGTTATACTAGCATTCGGCTAAACAGGCAAATTAGTTGCTAAAACTGAGGATGCAGCGCAGGGTTCCAAGTGAGAAAGTCGGGACATGGGCTAAATAACATGACGAACATCTTCATATTCAACTCAAGGCCGCTGACAAGGCGAACTTTTAGTATCCTACCCTGCTGCATCGTCTAACATTCATGCCACTAGAGTGTTGCTAGACTGAGATGTGCCCCAGACGGGCTGATGGAGCCGCACAAGTTGTAGAGAGGGCTAGATAAGGCACACCGAATCCTGCCAGCAACCGCGATCCAATTCAAGGAATGTTGAACATCAGTGCTTCCCTATCAGTCTTCTTCCCCTATTCCTGGGGCCCTTTAGCCAGCGATTGGGTAAACATCAGATTCAACGCCATCCCACTCTTATACCATCGTACCTACCCCGTCCTGCACGTTAACCACTTCTCTACCGTGACCCTATCTACCATATACAGGGTATCTAAACACCTAGCAGTCCAAGCCGATCAATCAACTAAGAAGAACGGGACTACGGGTTGGACTTATCGGGGGGCTATTTTACATTGTCCCAGGGGTCTGAGTCGGCCGAGGTGGGTTCTTCTTGACACTGAAAACCATAAATTAACTTGAGAACAGGACTATTATGAGACCAACATGTTGAATTATAAGTCACTAAACCCTCGTCGATGTCCCGGAGACTGGGCGATGCTGTCGTGCGACTCTTGCCATGAACCCCCAAGATACCAATCGAGTGCTCTCACCAGCCCAAATTTCAGTGAAGTTAGGATCATCTGGAGTATTGTTTTCATCAATCTCCACTTCTGAGGTCGCGGAGGGAGAACCATCCAACGCTTCAAGCTCATCATCCCTCGTTTTGTTGTCGAGTTCCCCAGATCCTTGACTGGGGTCACTGTGAAGGCGACCTTCTCCAATGTCTTTGCAAGATGTTTGATCACACCACCACCGTGACTATTCTCATCTCCACAAAAGGGGCAGCGGGTAAAAATATCCACCGCCGGTGGCGACACGCTGTCGGCTATCTTTTGCAGTTCCTCATCGCTGAAGCGCCTTCTGGCGTGCGCTTCCCGGACATGGTCGACGAACTCGGTCTTGCTTGAGAAACACACCTCCGGGTGTTCCGGCCCCTTGCATCGCCACTTTTGCACGCATTCGGAAATGTGATGTACCCAATTTTTGGCTGACGGATACGTCTTGAGCGGTGTCGCACAGCCCTCGATCAAGCAAAAGTACGACTCCGAGTCCGCGCGGAAGTGAGCTCTGTTGTCTTGTGTCAGCAAACTTCATTCACGCGATCGAGAAGAAAACGGAGGAGTGGGAATTTTTATAGGGCCACATACTTCCACCTCTTTTCGTCTTGTGCCACGCTGCTTGAATTAGGAGGCGGCAGTATGGACAACTCGTCCCCATCAAGTCAACGGACAGCATAGTACTGACGGTTACCACAGCACTGGCCTCTATTCCTGACTCGAGATATCTCCCCCGGGAAGAGAGTTTGTGGACATGTCGCGTTTGGGTGAAACAGGTTCTTGCCGCTGCAGGCAGACAGGGAGTGATCAGTCTTCCCGCAAGCATTGGTCAGTGACACCAGCGGCGCGTTTCACCAGTGTTCGTGACTGGCTGACGAGTATATACCTAGATGTGATCGAGCGCGCCTGCAAATGCACTGCCGACCGCTACAATGTGCCCCGGCCTACAACCTTGATCAAGGTGTTCAATGACTTGAGCTAGATAAGTCCAAGTTACTAGTATGTGTGTGCGAGCACGTAGATCGGTGTATAATGAGAGGATGCAACCGATACCCAAGGTAGATAAAGGGTGGAGGACAGAGGAAATTGTATTTATCTAGCTAGGCACGAACGGCAATATTTACACTCTTCACTTTCACTTCAAACCTGCCCTGCCCCGACTCGGATCAAATACGAGCCCATGCCAGCCATCTTTCCCCAGCTCTGGTGAGCTTCCTTCAGCCCCTCGGTTGTCAAGTCCCAGACAGCCTTGATGGGCACCTTGATCTTGCCCTCCCTGAGCAGCTCGATAAGAGCTGCCAGCCCGTCCTGACAGCCCGCCGTGCCCGGCTTGATATAGTAGAAGCCCGTCCGCTTCCCCGTGAACGGCAGCATGCCCCTGACCACCAGCTTGCCCATGTACGGCCACAGACTCCTGGCCATCTCCTCCTCGCTCCCGCTCAGCGACCCCTGGTTCCCTCCATAGCCCAACAAAACCCCCTTCTCCTTGAGTATCGAGAACGACTCATCCCACGACTCAAACCCGAGCGGATCAAAGACAGCATCGACCCCACCGGCCGCCTTCATCGCCGCAACCCAATCCTTATTCGTATACTCAAAAACCCCCTCCACCCCGGCCTCCCGCAGCGCCGCATGGTTCCGCCTCGACGCAGTCCCAAACACCGTCGCCCCCCTCAACAAACACAGAGCCACCAGCCCCTGGCCGACGGCACCGCTCAGCCCATGCACAAAAACCTTCTGCCCCGCCTGCACATCCGCACTCTGCACCCCGACCAGCCCCCGCCCGCCGGCCCCCTGCACCATGCCGTACGCGGTATTCCAATCCAGCGCGAGCGCCGTGACCTGCTGCAGCGCGTCGTCCCGGCCCGCCAGCTCCGGTGGGACCCGCACGAGCAGGTTCTCGGCGACGTTCGCGCGCTCGGCCTCGGCGCCGTAGACGGTCACGGCCGCGACGGTGTCGCCCGGCGCGAAGCGGGACGACGACGACGACGATGACGACGAGGCGCCAGGGCCCAGGGCGACAACGGTCCCGACCAGGGCGTAGCCGGGCGTGAAGGGCGGGCTGCGCTGCAGCGGGTAGGCGCCGTGGGCCATGTTGACGTCGGCGCCGCAGAAGCCGGAGTACAGCACGCGGACCTGGACCTGTTTCCGCCCCGGGGCGGGGAGGGGTGCTGAGGTGAGGGTGATGTTGGAGGTGTCGATGGGGGAGGTGGCGAGGTGGGTGATGAGGGCTTTGCGGATTGTTGTGGCCATGTTGGATGGGTCTGTAGATGTCTGTGTTTGGATGGTTGGATGTTGGAAGGAAGGATGTCAACAGGTTTGGGACATGGAATTCGGCTTACAGTGTAAAGATATATATTCCTTTTGGATTCTGTTGACAACCGTGACGTGAACACACGATTCTTGATGTGCTTATATGGCCGTTGCGCCGACTCCGGCGCCACTCCCTTCAGAGCCATGACATGATACCCATTTCGTCTAATCGGAGGAACAGATGCTGCTTTTCCCTTCTTGAATTTTGTCCATGGCCAAATCACGTTATCGAGACATGCAATTATTGGTCTTGGCAACTAAAGTGCAGGATTCGGGGTGAGGTTGGCCCGACCGGCATGTCGTTCCCGCACGCACCATGGTTCGATTGGGAGTCGATCGAATAAACCTGCCGTGCCCGTCAATAATATCACGCCACGCTGCAGCCCACCAACTGCTCTCCGCCTCTTCATCAGAATAACACCGCAGACTTATAGCCCTTCATCCTTACAAAAATCATTAGATACAAAAATCATTAGGTACAACAAGCACTAGGTGCCTTGGGTATTGCTGTCTAGTCTAATCCAGAGATGCATTCTATGTCCAAAAACAAAAACTTTACCTGCGTGGCCAAACCTCACTTAGACGGTGAGCTTAGAGCCGTGGTAAATCCGCTGCGGGTTAAACCACCCAGAAGAATCCCCACCCATAGAGTCACGGTAGTTCGCCTTGGCCTTATGCTCCTCCTCAGCGGTCCTAACAATGCCATAGTCTCCGTCCGTCCGCTCCGGGAAGCCCTCAAAGGACTTGGCAAAAATGGCAACCGAGTGAGCGACCAACTATCCCATCGTGTTAGCCTGTCGTCAAGAACTCGAAACTCAAAAGTAGACCTACCTTGGTGTTCAACTCCCACGCCGTCAAGTTCAAGTTGTGGACATCATCACACAGCGCATGGTAGCAGACATCATAGGGAATACCGTCCTCGCCACCAAACATGGCTACCTCCTGCTCCGTCTTGATCCCCTCCGCACCAGTAGCGATACCACCGCCGGGGATACCGTTTCTAATGAAGCCGTCGTAATCGCTGCGCCCATCAAACGGAATGAAGGTATAGTTGACATCCTGCTTCTTGTACCAGTCGACATACAAGTCGCGCAGCTGCTCCGACCCAACAGGATTGACGTTGTTGCGGGCATCGTAGACTTGATACGCAAAGTTGGGGCTGGCCAACATGTCGTAGTCCATAAAGAGGCGGATCTTCTTGTTCTCCTCAGCCGGCAGCACATCGACGTAGTAATCCGACCCGAGTAGGCCCTCCTCCTCACCGGCCCACCAGGCGAAGCGCACGCAGTTGTTGACGGTGAAGTTGGTCAGCTGGGACGCAATCTCGAGCAGCGTCAAGCTGCCCGATCCATCATCGTTGATCCCCGGGCCCTCGGAGACCGAGTCCGAGTGGCCACCAAGCATGACGCAGTTCTCCGGGTCGCCCTGAGTGGTCTGCGCGATAATGTTGTGCGTGATGACCGTCTCGACCTCAGCGTCAATGTACGCCGTGGCCGGCACCTTCTTGCCCGCCTTCAGCTCGGCAATGTACTTTGCCGCCTCGGTGCCCGACAGCCCAAACGTCGCGACGTGGTGCTTCGACGGGGTGCCGAGGGTGCCGGCGACGGGGCCGTGCTCGTAGTTGTACACGACGGCAGCCACGGCGCCCGCCTTGCCGGCGTGGGCGGACTTGGTTCCAAAGGGGCACACGCCGCGCCGGATGAAGGCGATGTTGCCGGCGACAGCCTTCGGGTAGTCGGCGGCGGAGCAGCCGTCGTTGGCGACCAAGACAAGGTTGCCGTCGACGGGCTCCTTGTGCTTGGTCGGCGGGGTCAGGGCCATCGGGGACGCCGAGTGCGGCACATCGCGGTCGATGATCAGGCGGAACTCAAAGACGTTGCCCGACACGGCGGGGAAGGGCTGGCGGGAGAGGGTGTAGTAGTCGCCGAGCTCCTGCAGCGATTTGTAGATGTACTTGAGGGTGCCCCTGTGGCCCTTGCTGCCGATGACACGCGTCGGGTGGTTGTACTCGTCCTCGCCCAGCTTGGCGATCTTGTAGAGGTGCTTTGCGCGCGCGAGCAGGGCGGCGCTGCTGATGGTGGACTGGAGAGCCTCCGAGTCAATCAGCGGCTTCTTGGACACGCCAATTGGCGCCTGCTCAGCGTGCGTTGTCTGGTCGTTGAAAATGGGCTTTTGCTGCTGCAGCGCTGAGGCACTCGCGAGAACGACCAGGCCGCAGAGGGCGAGTCCTTTGAGTCCCATCTTGATTGCTTTGATGGATGACGGGAAGAGAAGGCGCGTCGTCGGAAAGAGGTCGAGCTGGCCCTCGCACGGGGTCGAGCTTCGAGACACTCTTGTTGCCGAGCCGACACAAGCACGCGATAGCTGCTTTGGGTATGGCGTTATGGGACATGCCGATAAGGGAGCATGAGCATGACGATAAGACTGGCGATAAGATGTGGATTAGATGACGATAAGATTGGCCGATTGCAGCTTGGCAGATTGGCGATGCTGGTTGTGAGGCAGCCGGTGGGGCGCAGACCTCCTGTCACCCCGCCTCCCCCTCACGTTCGACCCCGGCCTGGCAATGCAGGGGAGGCCGCCATGAACACCCTCTTGCTTGCCGTACCTTCCCGTCTGAGCTCTTGTGGATTGGGATGAGCCTCTGCGGTCTCCGCTCATGTCGCCCATGTCGGAAAAGTCCAAGTGGTGCGCGTGGTGCGATTCGTGACTGCAGCCTGGGGCATCGCTGCAGGGTTCCTTTTAGACCTGCAGCTACCGTTGATGCAATGAACTCTGCAGCACAAGGCAGATCGAGCCTGGCGGGGCTGCTTCCTAACTTGGTTCCTATTGACAAATTCTCATCCATCCACGCCATCCCATCATCGAGGTCTCCTCTGGAGGGGCTAAAATTGCAGTGCATGTCCTCACATCTGACCATGATGATTGGCAGCATTTTCCCGCGCTGTGCGGATTAGACAGATGCCGTAATTCCTTGCCTCTCTTTATATGTTTGCCGCTTTATTTTATATTCCCATAATGAATCCTTTAAACGGCTGTAAATGTATGCCGATTGTAATAAAACAAAACATCAAATGGTTGGGTATCTATGGTATCTTGTAGGACATGGCCCAATCTATCCGTAATCCGTCCGGCATCTATCTCGTGTGATGCAGCCTTCCATAACCTGGGTATCACTAAACCTGCGCTGATGTGCGCCGCAAACCCAGACCTAACCCAAACAAACCGCCCAAAGCCGGGCCATCCGCCCTTTCCATGTCCCACGTCACCAAAGCCCAGAATCCTCCGAGTCTTCGACCGTCGCCTGCATCATGCGATTTCCCCTGCCCTGCAGAGCCTCAAAATCGGCCCTCAGATTCTGATACCGGACCCTCCACTCATCCCTCTCCCTGGCCACGTCCTCGGTCCCCGTCGCCATCCTCTTCCCCCTCTCCCGCTCCCTCTCCCGGTCATGCTTCAAACACAGGTCCATCTCCCCCTCCTCGCCCCCGCCGTAGTGCACGCTCAACCTCCCATGCCGACACCCCTCCCTGATGCAGGCATGCTTCTCCCCGCAGAACCCGCCCCCCTCGTACCTCGCCATCAACCCGCACTGCTTGACACTGCACGCATGCGCAGCACAGAGCGACCCCTTCCCATCGGCGCCGCGGTTGGCGCACGATCCGGCGGGGCAGGTGTCCGTCTTCTCGCGAGCGGGGCTCTGGTCGCGGTGATTGCCGCAGTAAAACGAGGGATTCTTGCGCGAGTAGACACACCCGACAACGCGGCAGGCGTGCGCCGCGCAAAAGATGGAGTTGGGGTCATCCGGGCGGGTGATGGGCGCGAAGCAGGTATCAAAGGTGCACTTGTGCACGACGCACAAGGTGCCGCCGGCCTCGAAGCGCTCGCCGGCGCAGCCGGGCAGGCGGCAGCCGTGGTTGAGGCAGAAGGCGTGGGACGGGTGCAGCTTGCGGGTACCGCAGAAGCAGCGGCCCGCGGACGGCGGGCGGGCGAGCGGGTGCTCGGCGCAGCGGTTGTTGTGCTGGCGCGCCTGGTTCGGGCAGGCGTCCACCTTGCACGTGTGCTGCTTGCAGTAGCTGCTGTCGGCGTCGGCGTGGGGCGGCGACACGCACCCGGCGGCGGCGCACTCGACGTGTGAGGGGCAGCGTTTCTGTAGGAGGTCGTGGATGCCGGACTTGCAGCCGGCTTTGGTGCACCGGTGCGAGGGGCAGAACCACGGGAAGGCGACGCCGTCGTAGTAGCCCTTTTCGCGGCAGCCGCGGGCGGCGCACGTCATGTCTGGGAAGAGCATGTTAGCTTGGACAGATGGAGAGACACAAGGTAAAAAACGTACGCTCAATGCAGTATTTCGCCCCCCTTTCCCGAGCCATCTTGCAGTGGTAGCCGTCTTCGATGGAAACGGTCCTCTCGCATGTGTCTGTAGCGGGATGTCAGTCCACCAGACACACCAGAAATTGGGGTGCGGGGTCCCTACGATCGAAGCAGAACTGCGAGTAAAGCTTTTGGCCCTGAAGGCGGCCGTAGCACCGCTTCTTATGGCAGCCATTCACCTGACAGACCTTGATCCCATCCGATGGGGGTGCTGAGGAGTACGAGGTCCCGGAGAAGTAGGTCGCTTCTGAATGCGGCATGTGCGTGGTGGGCAGCGTTGCTGGTGGGGTAACGGGTTGTGTTGGGGCTTGTTGGCGGGGCAGTCTGGTCTGTGTAAGTCGGCTGGGACGGAACCTTTGTAGTTGTTGACTTGGGTAGACAATCGATATGTTTGCGCTTGTTTGTCTTGGTTAAACTTGTCGAGATCACAAAGATCAATATCATGTGGATAGCATCAACTTATCAAGATGGCAGGAGAAGGACCCGCCTTATGTAGATGCCTTTGGCCTGGGCCGGGAAAGAGGTCTCGAATTGAGGCAGCCACCACGGGTGGCTTGCAGGCAGTGTACTAAAGGATGGGGTGCCTGATGCGATGCGATGGGATGCGCATCATCCATGCTTAGGTAGTGCCGGCTAGGGGCCATTTAGTGCTAGCGAAGCCGCCCAGGACAGAGAGAGAGCCTTGGGACTGCGGAGACTTCGTTTTCGACCCCAAATTCGTGTGAAAAATTCGCACAAATGTGCACCCTTCAAGCTGGGGCTGTGCTCACCCCATTTGGCTCCTACCTTGTTGCAAACCCATGTCCCTCTCACCGAGCCACTCGGCGCCATGTTTCGTCCGAATCCGGCCATCAAGTCATGCAATTCCCATGACGTGCAACTCGCCCCAACATCCGAGATGTTGTTTCCCGAGCGTCGTTTACTCTTAGTCACTGCACTACCAACATGGGCCCACAGCAATCCGGTGTAGGACGGGTAACAGGCGACGAGCGTGCTACGTCAACTCGATACCGTGACGTTGGACGCCCTTTGCCACTGTTTTTTTTTTGTTTTTTTTTTTTTTTGCAGGTGGCACAACAAGTTGAATGGACCGCCAACAGCCACGAGGCTCTTGCGTAACGACTTCATGTGGACAAGACACCACAACAGGTGTGTTCTGCCGCCGAGCGCAGCCGGCGATGGCCGTGAGGGCAGGAAGTATCCCGAAGCCGAAAGAATCCGAAATGATCCCACATGGACCCAATCCCAAATGGCCGTATTCAGCCGCACCTGGACGCAGGAATAGACAGGAGGGGGGTGTGAGGGTAGTGTCGAGGGGGGCAGGACGACAAGGCTGTGGGCGGCTAACACGACGGAATTACGCAAAGTTAGGTGTTGGCTGTTGATTCGCGGCCGGCAACCCCCTCGCATTTCATTTGCCCCTGCTCGGTCTGCTCCGGTGTGTGTCTTGCGTCGTCATCCAGCCCTTTGTTGAGCAGGTTGTTGAGCCCGCTGGAATCAAGCTGCGTGGCAACCCGAGTCAACAGCAGGAGTCAAGTGTCGGCCGCTGAAGTAACCGAATCGGTCAGTGCCGTGGCTTAATCCGCGTTTGCCGGCTCCTCGGAGCGGCACAGCATGTAAAATGTGATCAGTCAGGGGGGTTGTCGCAAGGCTCTGGACGATTTTGCGGCAGTAGTACTGAACGGGACCTCTCCGCCACAGAAGCTGTTATTCGGATTTTTTTGTCTGGCTTTGCATGTATTGCATGTATACGAGTCTGACCACATTGAGGCGATGTTATATGAAAAACCTAGTTGAAGCTTCCGAAACCTCCCCTTGGAGCTATGTACGCGGGACCGAGTAGGGGCATTACATGTCCGGCGCTGACAAAATATCGTCACTTTGTGGAGTAGTCATCAATCGATTAGTGTGTGACCTTACACTTCTAGCATTGCTAACATTTTAATAGGAATCAGAGTAGAGTGGCAATAAGTAAGTTTCATCTTATCTAACTTTACCTAGTGGCTAGATAAAGCTTATGTCTTTGATCGCACGGCGTCTCAACATATGCTCTATACTCACCGACTGGTGCTCATCCCCCGATTGAGATCGAAGCTTACACACGCTCTCAAGCCTGACCCCTACCCTGTCTCTACACCTAACCCCGGCCCCAACCCCGGTGACTAGTCAAACTCCAGGGGGCCAACATCGTCCGCTAACGGAAGCACTTCTCCTGCCCCACTCCCATCGAAGCTGTACATCCATTGGGTTAGTTTCCAATGCGACATCTGGCTAACAATTTGAGCCGGAGTTCCTGTGAGTGGACTGCTGAATTGAGTCAAATCGTCCTCATATACCGCTTTAGCCTCAAGCTGTTGAACACCCCTTCTCCGCCATTAGATATTTGACACTTGCCTTGTGGCCATATAAAGCCGCCTGTGCAGCACAGTAGCTTTGCCATAGTCTTGATGGTTGACGTCTAGTTCAAGCCACCTTTCGACGAGATACCTCAACATGTCCACACTTCTGGTAGCGTAGAAGAGCATGTTTGCTCCGTCTGTCGTGAACTGGTCGACAACCCTAGCGGCAAGAGCGTCAAGGTTCTCGCGCTTGTTGACCATGGCGGCAGCGAAGATTGGGGTGGCGCCAAGGGCATCGGGAGTATTGATACCACAGCCGTGCTGCATCGGCAGCTGAATTGTTTTTCAGGAAAGGCCGTTTCTGGTGGCGGCTATGTGCAGGTAGCTCCAGAGGTGCAGCCTTCCTAGCTGGGTCCTGCGTCAGCTCCTCGCTCGATAAGCATGTCGGCAATGTTCCAGTGTTTGTTGGAAATGGCTGAGAAAAGGGGAGTGACTCCTGCGAGGCCGCCCGGCGTGGGTGGCGTGCAGTGGTCGATGTAGGCGTGGTTGTCTAGGAGCACCTCGGCGGACTCGTATGCCCCGATTTCAACGGTATCGTGGGGGCGGTGCGGCCCAAGTCATTGGCGATATCGACAGAGCAGCCGGCGTCAATAAGTTGCTTGAGGATGTCCGGCGTCTCCACCGCACCGTGTATCGGGTGCTTTCCGTGGCTTGATGTGTCTTGAAGTAAAGTGTTCGCCTTGTTTCTGATGAGAAGCTCCACCATGTCTGAATCTCCCATTTGCACTGCCCGGGATAGAGGTGTTACGCCCCCCAGCCATCGAGTCCGGGTTGGCGCCAGCTCGGAGGAGATCCTCATCCAAGGCGGGTTCCTTTTTGTTGACTGCTGGGAAGAGAACAGCTTGGCCGCTACCCCCTGATATGGTGTCTAGAGATGCACCGAGTTGGCACAGCTCGGTGACTGTCCCTGCATGTGCTAATGGTCTACAATCTTGACATGTTTCGGCTTTCACCGCCATAGTAAGAGCGGTATCCCCGGCGCTATTCTTCTGAGACACATCGGCGCCAGCTTTGCAGAGGTATTTTATTGCGTCTGTATTCTCCTTGAAAGCGGCCATATCAGAGCATATTTGTCAACGCCGTGTCGGCTCCATATTCGAGCAGCTGGCGCGCGCGAGGATTGCAGGTCCGAATTTTCACAATTGACGCATAATCTGTTTAACACTGTGCATCCGTCTTGGTCACGGAGCTCGAGGTCGGCTCCTGCTTTGAGTAGATAGATGAAAATTGCCAGTTTCGAAGGCTTCCAACCATGAAGGCACCCTGTCTCTACCCCGAGAAGAGTGTGGATTGGCGTCCATTTCTCCCCTATTTTATCACTGGTGGTATTTGGGTCTGTTCCAATCTTCAAGCAATGCCGGACCCCCCCCCCCTTGTCAAGTTCGCGGATCAACCTGTGGAGCCTCTCGCAGTTATCCGGATGGGTCCTGAACGCTGTGCGTCGGGCAGAACTAGCTTCTCTAGTTCCCTTTTGACGAAAGGATCCTCGGTGACCTTTTTGGCATGGAAAGCCCTGTCATTGCCCGAATCTATACTGTTAGGCCTGGACCACAGCTGAGGTCTTGCCTTGTAGAGCGACTGAACGACCTCTGCAAGCTCTCTTGGCGGTGCTTGCTGAATAGTGTCCGAGGAAGGTCCTGTCAGGAAGTCCCCAACACGGTGTGTGGCTTCGCTGAAATGAATGCTTCATGGGGCGCGATGTGGATGAAAGAAGTTGGGCTATGAATTGCTTGGGGGTGATGGGCAAGATACCTTTGGACCTATGACTGGTCTGGATGCCGGAAAGGAATGGAGTACTTAAGTTTAACTTTAATATGGTAGAGAGGAGGGCGCACTATCGATGTCTGTACTGCTAATTCTGAGAAAACTACCTGGTCGGCTGGTGATGAGCCCGTCTTACCATTGCCGTCTTGATGTTTAGTGCATAGTTTCGAAGAGTTGCTCTCGTATATTAGTCTAAAGACCGAAATTAGTGCCGATGATTTCAATGTTCAAACTTTCTCCGCACGGGCCAGTTCCACTGCAGCGCCCGACTCAAACCACAGTATAACAGCCTGGTTATCTGAGACGAATCTGGGTACACGAAATTTCCTTTTTCGTTCGCAATCGTTCGCTGGGGTGAGCTGTGGCTGATTTGTCCTGAGCTCTCCCTGATTCTTCCCTGAGCTAGGGTAATCCCATACGGCGCCGCTGTACAGCCTCAGAGGCCCGTTTTCAGTCCCCCGGCTGAAGTTTCCTTTCATGTCCCCCGCCGTGTCCGCGTTTCTAGCATATACTGGGAGATGTTGGGGGGTGGTAGGTAGTATCTTGGTACTGAAACTGGGATGGTATTTAGTGCACTAGGATATTATACAAGCATGGTATATACTATACTAGCACCTAGAATATACCAGCACATATCTTCTCATGTGTGCTATCATCCGAAAAAAAAAAAAAAAAAAAAAAAAAAAAAAAAAAAAGGTATTTCACAACGCCAAAACCCGGCGTTAGCAGGCCCAGCAGGCCCTCAAAGGGGTGAAAAAAACAGGGTGGACCAGTGTCACACGCTGAACGCCCCTAACACCTTGACTGGCACTACAGCTCACCGAGCTTATCGAGGTTCGCCGAACCTTGATTTGCGCCAATTGAGCAGTATCAAGCCACAATGGCCAGGAAGGTTAGGCTAGTGAACGCCTACTCGTCATCATTCGGAATGACGGAGAACTTCGGTCCCCGAGGACCTCAGTATTAGAATGGCCGTCAGGCCCAGAATGTATCTCTCAAAAGGCAAGGACCTTCGAGGCCATAGTCAATTATTGTGTTGAGAATAGATTTGTTCAGCGCCCACAGGGCCACATTCTGTTCCAAGCCGCACCTACAGCACTCTGTGGTTGCCCCTTGTCACAACCAGTCAGTTGTAAGCAAGGCATTTGACGTTGCGCTGAGGCACATGCAATTGCGGTCGGCGCGGCGCCATGGTTCGGGCGAACCCCCAGCTCCACCCCCTTTTAGCGCCGTTGACGTCGACGACTTCTGTTCGGTTGGCATCCGATCTTACAATTGACTCAACTCACAGCCCAGAGGCCGCGGCAACGATTAACTCTATCCAACAGACGGCAATGGGGCACAAAACTGTCGCCCACGGGAATCGGGCCCCTCGTCTCTTCGACACTATCATCGTCCACCACGAAGATGCACACTGTGGAGGTAGGTCGTCGTCGTCTGCACGGGGTCTGCCATTAACTGACAGAGTACAGGCCACATGAAAGCAGAAATGGCGTATGTTCACAAATATTACCGGAAGGTTCGGACTGGACAAGGTTTTAGCACGCGGCTATTTAAGGGACACCATCCCCATAGCCGCTATTAAGAGGGAAAGAGCTATTATTCTTCCCCCCACGCACCCGCCTCGTACGTAGCAAGTATGTTGTTCTCATCAACTCCTGTTCCCGCATCAGGGACACGCCAGATCGCAGCTTCAGACGCCGACCAGAACGACGATATAGCAGCCATGTCGACATTCACCACCACCATATCGCCCGCTCACGACCACCCGCCCGATGAAGAAGAGGAAGAGGACGAACCGGTGGGATACATCACCGAGGATGGTGACGTCGAGTTTAGGGGGTTTTCTTGGGTTGGTGAGCGCGGGATGACGTCGTTCGACAATGCTACAACGGCGCAGACACGGGCTGCAGAGGAATACCTCCGCAGGAAGTTCGGGGTCGTGGCCATGGACGCGCTTGACCCATACCTTCTCCTGGTGTGCGAGCAAATGCCCCGGCTCGCACCACGTCCGCACCTTGTTGGCGGGTGTATTGCTATATGGAAGCCTCGGAGCGAGGCAAACTGGGCGCCGTTCCCGGGCGCAGAGGGGGGGGCTATGGAGAAGGACGAATACCCCATCGACGAGGAACTAATCAAGGGATTTGAATGGAACACTATCCCGGAAGACGAGGACCTGGTT
This sequence comes from Lasiosphaeria hispida, assembly GCA_033439745.1. Taxonomy (NCBI): domain Eukaryota; kingdom Fungi; phylum Ascomycota; class Sordariomycetes; order Sordariales; family Lasiosphaeriaceae; genus Lasiosphaeria; species Lasiosphaeria hispida. The sequence goes on from JAUIQD010000003.1 coordinate 4,961,593, forward strand.
CGCCTCGGAATGTCGCTTGTGCCCGATTGCATGGGGGTGGCCTGGGTCAGCAACTGGGTGGTTATAGAGCTCCCCCGAGCCACCAGGCAGGAGTTTATTCAAAGGCTGAGGACCCTCCCAATGCACTATGAGGACGCACCTTTTGCCGTCTTGTATTCGAATGGGCCGATGCCAGACCACCAATGCGCGGCCCGAACGAGGAAGCCTCGGCCAGAATGGGCACCAGACAAGCGAACCGAGGACGACACCGACTACGTCGTCCAGAACGGGGAGTTTTACCCTGGCGCCATGATCAGTACAGACGAAGACATGAGCAACCCAGAGGAGAAGATTTGGGCCATGTCAGCTACTGCTGGCGTATTACTACAGCGGGCTGGCGAGCAGCGTCTTACCTGCTCGTGGCATTTGTGGGGGAAGCTGGCAGCGAGGAATAAGGATGTCGTCCTCGGCGATGGGTCCGATACATCCAAAGAGGTGTTCCAAGTGTTCCAAGGTGACACGTTATCGCCAGTTGGGACAGTTATATCAAGAATTGGCTCGACAGATATTGCCATGGCACAACTTCATCCTGACGTGACATTCCGGAACAAGTTTGTAGGGTCAGAGGTGGAACCCCGGCGTATCCTCCACCACAGGAACTTGAACTATCGGGATCAAGTCATGATCAACTCGTTTACAACAGGGAAGGTTAGGCTCTCATTGGTAGGATCTCGGGTCGAGCCTATGCGGGAACCTGGGGCGAAGCACCCCATCATTGTTGCACCTGAAAACTCGGACCACATCCTCCCATGGCTACATCAAGGTATCTATGCCACAGATTCCATTACCATGGATGAGTCTCCGCATATCCGGGATAGTGCCTGTGGAGCGGTGCTCGTACGGTATCGAGAGATCAATGCCAAGACAGGCCGGTGGACGCTAGTAAAGGATACGCTGGCTCGTGGGGAGATTTGTGGGATGATGCACTTTGCAGACATCACGGAGAGGGCTAACGTCGCGGGGTATTTCATCTATGCAGACTCATTCGCGCCACTGATTGAGGAGGGGTGGAAAGTGGTGCCGTTGGACGGCGGAGATGCGGAGGACAACATTCCCGAGAAGAAGTCTGTGCCTGGCGAGTCCCCGTCGAAAAGACCACGACGTGGCTGCAGAAGCCCCGAATGATCAAAAAGGCTGGATTGCAGCCGGCCCCGAGGCCGCCCCGCGGCTAGCGTACAGCGTCAGGTGGCAGTATTGCTCTTTCCCATCTTCGATCGATCCTTTTCCGCAAAGAACTTCACTTCCACACACATTGCCAACATGGCAGGTAGCAGCAGCACGACAGTCCATCCTAGTAGCTCACGACAACTTGGCAACACTCCCGCCAGCCAGCCCCCTTCCTCCCAGTTCCACTCCGGAGTCAGCCATGTTGTGAGCAAACATTCAGAGCTCACTCCCGACCAGAAAATGTTATGCGACGACCTCATCGTTCTTCTTAGCCGCCACAACCTCAGCGGCGATACACCAACGGATGTGACCAGACGCGTGTTGTGGAAGGCGGTTTTCGCAGCTGATTGGGATACGACCTGCCCGATTGTTGCACCTCGGGATGCCCCTCGCAACCACACACACCACGAGGCTGCCACCGAGTGCGGCGTGATCACTCAGAACCTTCCGGGCAAGGGAAGCCCGGTGCGAATGGCAAACCAGCCCGCGTTCATCAAGCCGAATGTCAATTGGGACGGGGCTGGGGTAATCTTCAATTGGGTCGACGGGCGCGGCTCTGGAATTTCATACAGGTTTATCCGATTGAAGGAAGGGTACACGCTCCAGCAGGCTCGGGCATTGGCTGGTAACCATTGGGATCGCAGTGAGGCGGCTCGTATTGGCGCTTACAACTTGTCCCTGGTCCCTGGTCGTGTTTTGGGCCCGTCACCGCCTGTGCCAGTCGATTGCCCAAGGTACACACTCCGAGACTGCCACCGCCACGGCAGTTGGCAACAGGCCCACTACCAACCAGCCGACGACAGTGTACGAGAATCATGCGCTGCTCGTACAGTTGACGCAGATCAGATCCGTTATTCCAGAAATGGAGGGCGTCCTTCAGGACATGATTGCGATGGCACCGAAAGGTCAGGCTAAGCACTTTGTGAGTCTTCAGCCAGAGGCTGACAGTGACTGAGGACGAGAAGAAATGTAAGTTCCCGCCTATCCTTGCTCCCAAGCTACTTACCTCTAACATCATCATAGAGGCGGCACAGCACCGAGGATTCACAGCTGAGGAGGAAGGTTGCCCGGGTGAGACTCAAGGCGGTGATCAGGGAAGGGGGGGGGGGGGGGGGTTCTGGTCAGAGGGTGAATATGGGTGCTCAGCGAGATCAGGAGGGTCGTTACAGCAAGCTTAGAAGTCGTTGAAAGCCGTAGCACTTGGCGCACCAAGTATCCAAGCGACAGCACAGGCCCAGATTCAGACATGTAAAATGGTAGTCAGGGTGAGCAAACCTGAGCCAATCTTGAGCAAATACTGAGCCCGAGCCTATTGCCCAGAGCGCTTTTAATTGACACTGAGATTCCTGCACCAACTGATATTGAAACCCCAACTCCGGTTAAGTGAGGTAGTGCATTAGTGTATTTCTCCTGTCGTCTCGAATGTTGTATCGATGACAGGTAAAAATATTGTCAGTGAATGGCAAGAAGAAGGAACGGGAATTTCACAAGAGCATGCATTCCCTGCAATTAGGCAGGCCACAGAGTAAAAAAACTATCCACCTAGGGGTCGAACCTGGAATCTCCTGATTCGTAGTCAGACACTCTGCCATTGAGCCAGCGGACCTAGTAATTGGGCAGAAATAGTAAAATCTCTTGAGTTTGCGTTGGATTTGGGAGATACCGACGACGCTGCGGCTGGAGGGGATCCCTGCCGAGAGGCAAGGAAGACTCGGCCAGATAACTAAGCGCGCACCTCATCGGTAAAGACTCTACCAGCGGCATCAGGTTTCCACCATCGCCTCTCCAATAATGCCACACCGGCTCTGTCAAGGTAGGCTCGGGCAGCTTTAACACGTTTCATAACTAATTTAGCTAACTTCTTAGAAGAGCCTACCAACAGCATCGCCGTAGTCGCGGTTGTTGGCCAGTATTGGTGGCATCTTGACGCGCACGACTGGCCTCCGGCAGCAAGACCCTTGGGCGATCGTCTTATACGTTTCTACGACGGTGGGGCCTAAGGGGTGGATCATTCGCCTCAAACGTGCGACGGCAAGTTCTGAGGAGGCGGCAAAATCGACATCCTTTGTTGCAGGTTTTGCGCGAGCGACGGACGACCCGATATATATGTGTGCGAAGCTGCCGACGATCCGCATGGTGGGGGGAAGGACGCTTCCTGCGCCGGAGTGGCTAGGTTTCATTCGAGACAGGCTCAAAATTGCGGTGACTGATGCAATGTCAAGGCCACCAAAGGGAGGTCGGAGAGCGAAGGGCGGGGTTGAGTCGATGAAGGCCAGGGGGAGTTTCAGACGGGAGGTTATAAAGGTGCCGACCGACTATTTGTTAACCTGGACGCCGTCTCCGAGCTGGCCAAGAATTGGATGAAGCAGCCCCGCAAGAAGAAATGCCAAACGATCACCAGTCAGTTGATACACACATGCCATGCCTAACCCGGGCCCTATGTCACTGACTTTTCCAATCCAGCTTCCCTCTCCCACGGGTACAGGCCTACGGGCGTCCAGTCCAGCGCCATCGACTCACGTAAGGACGGGTTCGAGGTGCTTAAAGTCGGTCGCCAAGAGCTCCTCGGCCGCTGGGCGCTCCAGGACGTAGTGGAATGCCACGTGAAACTCTTTGACGACTTCATGGCCATGTCGCACTTCATCCTCAAAGCCCTCCTCGAGAACCTCTCGGACGGGCTGAGCCTGACGCAGTCGGAAGAGCGTCTCGAGAACTGGCACCAGGACCACCTCGCCTCCAAGTCAACCCTCTACTTCTTGCTCAGAGAGACTTGAGTAAATATGTGCTGAGGCTGGGGTGAGACTGCTCCAAATAGCACCCTACTCGCCAGACATGAATCCTATCGAGGAGCTCTTTGTAGAGACCAAGACATACATCAAGCAGCAACGGCACAACCATGCTGATCTTTTGAGAAAGATTTTGGGATGTTCTTGAGGATGTGTGTTGATATTGTGGGTCGTTGAGCCCCGCTTAATTCCCTTCTCCATGAGAGACTTGGCTTCCATGAGAGACTTGGCTTCCACATCCTGGGCTGAGTAAAGCCGCTCAAGATCGAGACCCTCCTCTAATGCAATCTTACATGCGTCCCGGTAGCCATCCTTCCACACTGGATTAGTCACTCCTGCGCAGAGCCACTGACAATAATGGTATAAAGATTTATCGACCGACCGTGGAATGTCAAGCTCAGGCACAGACCAAATATGTATGTGCCTCCTCTCGATTCTCTGGACTCGACCCGTGGACCAGGCAACCGAGTCCTGGTTGTAACGCGCAGGCATGACATTTGTGATGTGGATTGAAGCTGAGCTCTTAGAGAGGGACACTTGACGCTTCTCTTCCTACGCTCCAAGTCTTACTGCTCCTTGACATAGATCAACTTGCGGGGCCATGGCGGAACGTGTTGCAGGTGTCCCACTTGTCACTAGCACCATGGACCCCCCGACCCCCCCACTGCAGATGGCCGACCCACTGCAGCTGGCACAGGCCAACTGGTCCCTGCGCAGGGCCAGCCCTTTTCCTTTCTTTTCCTTTTTCATAGAGAAATTCAGACCTTTGGCCCACATGTATGTTATGTCTGTTGCTCCCAACAAAACGTCCCCATGAGTCCTCAATGTGTTACCCTCCTCGGCGTAGTCGACAAGGTTTGTCAAGACACTAGTATCAAGTTTATAATGCTTCCTATTGTCTAGATCCCACCAGCAATACATTCCTTGACATGGACATCCGGTGCACGGTATAAGGCTATGGACTTCTTTCCAGACAGTGGTCACGCCGGCAGCTTCTCGTTCTTCGAGGAGCTTGGCCCTTTCCGCAAGCAATGTAGCCATAACCCCTCCTTGCCTCACAGTCTGCTGAGTCCTTATAGTAACCCATTATGTAGTCTCCTGCAAATGAAGGGGATGTCGATCCTCAGCTGCTTTCTGTCATGGAGGAGATGGCTCCAGGCCATCAGCTGGAACTCGCCGCGTCATCACCATGTCACTACTGGGTCATCACCATTGTCATATGCCAAGCTAAATCACGTCACCACTGTGCCATCACTATTGTCACATGCCAAGCTAAGGTCATCACTATTATCGTATATGTAGCAGCTTCAGTCCTCTCTCCTCTGGGAAGGACTTTCTGTTGAGGCACCTGACCTGGCCGCCCCAGGCCGCCCCACTGAGCGCGGGCCCCAGGCGCACAGGCCAGTTGCCCTGGGCTTCAGCCCACCACCTATTTAGCTCTCCTCTCCCGTTGCAGATCCAGAACCTGCAACTGTTCACCATCTTAGCAAGGAAGCAATATCATCACTTTGCTCCTCCAACATTTTCTTCTTTTCTTTGTGCAATAACAAGTTAATTCAGCCTTACCCCAGAGTCAAATCGTGACACTTCGGCTTCAAAGTCTGTTCCCGAAAAGCGCCAGGTGCTAGCATGAGGTTCTGTTCTGTATCGTTTGTAATCTTGACAGTCTTCCTTTCTTCAATAGCAACTTCCACTCAATGGAATAGGGTGATGGATTGTGTGGTGTTGCGGGCCAGAATTTCCCTGACCTGCAACACCTATCTAGGTGTGGCCCAAAGGGCACTAGCTAGGCGAGGTGGCGTGTGCGCCCTGTACCCTCGAGGTGGGGCACCACCTCCAACATTATACCACTGGCTCATGTTAAGATGCAGGGTATCCATAATGGCGACTCCTCAAGCAGCAATAACAGCAAAGGCGAATCCTGGCGCCGACGATGACTCGAAACCTGAGCCGAAGAACAGCCGCTTTGAACCCCTCATTCTCAACCCCCGTGGCCGAACTTTTCCGACAATCATCAAGAACTCCGTCCAAGACTGGCATCGTCGGGTGTGTCGCTACTTCACATCAGCCACGGTTCTCGTACCCCAGTGCAGAGCAGCAACCCAGGACCCCGTGGAGACTTGGCAAATCGGAATCAGTTCAGCTTCGTCAGAGTATGGGGCTACAAAGACCGCGCTACCACGATACCTACGTCCATTGTGTACAACGCTTGTTATCAAGGCCCAACTTGACGGAGTGACAGGTCTCTCGCCTCCCTACCTTCTCTTCCCGCCTCCACGTTTATCGCCTTAATCTCTGCGCGACTCTTCTTCCACGACCGATAGGAGAACTGGAACTGCCATGCCCAAACGGCGACTGCGACGGCCCCTAGACTAACGAACAGAACGGTGATAATAATGATGACCGCGACCGAGAACCATGCGCTCACCTCCGCGAAGACATGCCAGCTCTTCCCGCGCTCGTTAACCTCAGCAGCCAGCACGACCTGCATGCCAGATAAGATCAGGGACAACGTCGCGAACAGGAATATGAACGGCGCCGCAAACTCGTTCAGGAACTGACCCGTCTGCCAGTACTGCTGTTCATAGTAAAGTCTGTGCAGGAAACCTTTCTCCGTTGAGGTCCTGGGCTGGAAAACGCGTACGGCCCAGTTCAGGCGGGACAGACGGAGCTGACCGAAGCGCCATCTGGGAGATACATCGGCATCAGGGATTTCAGAGAAATGACGGAGGAACGTCGATAAAGCAGCGTATGTGAGTTCCCCTGTTGGTCCCGGAGGCTGCGAAGGAGACGAACTGTATGAGGCAGGTGGCGCCGATGATGGGATGAGTCCAGCCTCCAGGGCTAATGCGAAATCCGAACGGTGGCGAATGAGCCGTGCATACGACCGCACAAATCCCAGCGCCTCGCCGCGGTGCACGCTCCCGAGACCGAGGTGCTCGTTCCAGAAAGAGTAGCTGAGCAAGTAGTGAGGCAGTGGCTTGAGGTAGACGATGCCGTAGTTCCAGATTAGGTGCAGCTTGGGGTCCTCAATGATGATTATCTTGCGGCACTTCTGGAGGTGTTTGTGGATGGGGTCGATGTGGAGGCTTGACTTGCGGGCAACAAAGTCGAGGTTCGGATACAGTTCGTCCAGTACTGGGCAGGAGAGTTCATCGCCGAGGTGAGTGGCGGCAGTAACAGAGATGGCAGGATCAATCAACTTAGTGATCAGCTCGTCGGTTTCGCGGAACGGGGCACTGTCCGCAGCCATTCTCAGGATGCAAATTGTTATTTACGGTACTGTAGTCAACGGTTTTGAGCGGCTGAAGTAGAGCCGTGGATACCGTATATCAAAAGAAGCGGCATCTCGTGCGAGGGGATCTTGATTCCAGGCGGTTTTTGCCTGCTGGTGTGGATAACGATGTCGGCTCGTTTCGTGCGGGGTATTAGAACCTTCGGCCACAGCTACATGTAGTAGTGTACCTGCTCTGAGCCGCCCAGCTGTAGACGTTCAGCAAATGCAGGCAATGGGTCATCTGGAGCGCACACCCTAGGGGTGTTCACCCCCACTCCGGTCGACTCATTGGGTTCTGACAGCAGGCTCGGCGACGGGTGTGCCAAGCAGAGGTCGGCCTCTAGAGCAGGCCAAGGCTCAAGACGCCAACACATTACACCCTTACATGGCGGGATTGATGCCACGATTATGCAGTTCCAGGCATCTGCATTTTGGTGTGGCTCTCTCGCCCCAATAGATGTCCGCCAAGTGGTTTTGAGACAAGCTTGGGCTTCATCAGCGGCCACCGGCGACTCAGCTGCAAACGCCACAGCTGCAAAATGGAGGACAATCGCCATTACACAATTGGCAATCCATCAATGGATTGGAGCCTATCGCTTGTCGCGGCACTGGATAACCGGTCTGCCAATTAGAGTCTTGGGCTTTGGATCCACGGGCGTCTGCAGCAGCTTTTGTCGGGCTGGTTTGCCATCGAATTCTTCCTCACTCTCAAAAACGGTACATCTCAAACAACAGTTTCGAGATATTCCGGAACCTACGTATTGCAAAACTTTACTCCTCCGCTCTCATCCTTCAAGTGGAGTCCCCTCCTAGCCGCCATGGATCACGCCACATCCATCTATTTGCTCATCTTCCTGCTCTCGACCGCATTTCTCTATGACCGAATCACAAAGACAATCCCGACCCGGCTCGACTCGAACCAAGCCCCAAAGTCGGAATACGGGCTCGTTCCGGTGGGCACCAACGGCTCGTTACCGCGGGCTGATGGGGTTGAGTAGGCACAATCCAGCTGCTGCTACAAAGCACGAGACATTACTGACAGATTGCAGCATCATCTTCGTCCACGGGCTGGGGTCCAACCCCGACACGACATGGCAAGCAGCGGCCGATAGGCCTGAAAACCAGGTGCCAAACAGCAAGCGGTTCGTGAATTGGGTTAGCGACTTCCTCCCAGACGACCTCTTTCAGGCAACCCGTAGAGATGTCCGCATATTCCATTATAACTACGACTCATATTGGAAGAGGGATGCGGTAGATACACGGTTAACAAAACTCGGAGATGAGCTCCTTGAACACATCAATGAGAAGATCCGCGTGTCCGAGGCTGTAAGCATCAAGTCAAAGACGGACTCGGCCTTGAACTAACGCTGACATGCCCGGCCATAGGAGCGAAGCCGGAATCTGATCTTCGTGGCATACAGCTTTGGGGGTCTCGTGGTCAAACAGGTAGGCTAACAAAACCCCCTTGCTGAAACGGTGAACCTAACTAAGGTATGGTAGGCACTTGTTCAGGCGCGTGGAGACTTTCGCAACATTGCCGAACATACAAAGGCGATCTTGTTCTTGGGCACACCGCATCGTGGGACTAGCTTCAGCACATGGGGCTGGCTGGCGGCGCAAGCTCTCCGGCCGCTTGGGTCGAACCCGTTCATCCTCGCTAACCTGGAGTATGATTCAACTTCGTTGCTCGATTTGCAGACGGAGTTTGAGAAAATTATTCCAGGCGATTTGGATGTGGTTAACTTCTATGAGAGTCGGCCAACCCAAATCTTTCGGCTGTGGCTCTTTCAATGGCGGGAATTCGTAAGTAGGCCCCCTCAGGTACCTTGGGCGAAGCGCGCTAATGGTAGACTAGTGTGTTCGTGAGCAGTCCGCCAGGTATGGGGGAGAACCAAGGGTTCACAATGTTGGCCTGTCTGTCGACCATTATGGGCTGAATAAGTTTGGATCGAGGAACGAAAGCTATCAGAGAATACTTCGGAAGCTTACCGGTGTCACAAAATCTTCGGCTCCATCGATCAAGCGTCACTACGTTGTTCCGTTCGACAAGGCACAAACCTACACCGGGCGCCCCGAATTATCGAAGGATCTCGAGCAAAAGCTGCAAATAAGACATGAGAAAGCAAGCGTTCCATACGCGGTCGCTCTTCATGGACTAGGTGGTGCCGGCAAGTCCCAGCTGGCGCTGGATTACGCCGAGACGCACAGAGGTCAATACAACCCGGTTCTCTGGATAGACGTGACGGACGAGGAGGCAGTGCGATCTAGCTTTAAAAGATGTGTTGCGGAGCTAGGACTCCCGGAAGAGCGCGGCGAGAATCAAGGATCGATTTTTACGGACGCAGGGGTGCAGAGAGTACTCCGATGGCTCCGCGACCGAACCGAGGCGGATGACGAATGGCTGGTGATTGTGGATAATGCCGACGACTTCAGTTGGGGGGTCCAGAAGGTCATACCGAGGGGGGACCGAGGAAGCGTTATCATTACCAGCCGAGATAACCTAAGCACAAAACTGGTCCTTGGGGCCTGCGAATCGGTTTGTGTTGGCTTTATGTCGCCAGTAGAAGGGAGGGCTCTTCTCCTCCAACATCTGCAGCTCGATGAAAGGTCGGCCTCTGAGAGCATCAAACACGGTTGTGATGAGGTGGCAAACAAGCTTGGATACCTAGCACTTGCCATTGATCTTGCTGGCGCCTATATCGGTAACGATTCTCCGTCTGAGCAGGCTTTGCTGAAATACCTCGCGGATTACGACAGGCACCGCGACGAGCTCCTCCAGATGGATGATTTTCGGGGGCTACGACCGACGGAAAAAACGGTATGGACAGTATGGGACACCACGCTCGAGAAGGTCGCAAATGAAAATAAAAGTCTGCGACCTGACATGCTGCTGACGTTTCTTGCGCATTTTAAGGGCGGTATTGTCCAGGATGAGATGTTTCGTCTGGCCAGTCTTGGCATGGAAGAGGTCAAAGCTGAGCTGGGGGAAGAGGCGAGCGAAGGGATGCCCGCTGAACTCCAGAAATTCCTTCCACTTGCTAGAGGCGAGTGGGATAGTTTTCATTATCAGCGGGGCTGTGGTGTACTGCTCCGTTACAACTTGTTGCAGCGAGTTGACGGGGAGTGGGCTGGCGTGACGATGCATGGTCTGGTTCAGTGGCGGGCCAGACAGAACCACCAAAGTCAGCCGTGGTTATGGTGGTACGTCGTATTTGTTCTGGCAGCATGCTGTAGGAGCATAGAGGAACAGCCTGAGTTCCGTCGAAATCTGGTTGGACACCTGCCAGACATTAGTGAGGATGACGGCAAGGTACGGGAGGACCTATTAAGACATCAATGCTTTATCGGGGCTAAGTTAGGAAGGATATATTATGGCGAAGGCCGATGGGGGGAGGCCGAGAAGCTGTTTGTGCAGGTGATGGAGACTCGCAAGACTAAGCTCGGGGCCGATCACCCTTCTACACTGACGAGCATGGCCAACCTGGCATCGACATATAGGAACCAAGGCTGGTGGGAGGAGGCTGAGAAGCTAGAGGTGCAGGTGATGGAGACTCGCAAGACTAAGCTCGGGGCCGATCACCCAGATACACTGACAAGCATGGCCAACCTGGCATCGACATTTTGGAACCAAGGCCGGTGGGAGGAGGCTGAGAAGCTAGAGGTACAGGTGATGGAGACTCGCAAGACTAAGCTCGGGGCCGATCACCCTTCTACACTGACAAGCATGGCCAACCTGGCATCGACATATAGGAACCAAGGCCGGTGGGAGGAGGCTGAGAAGCTAGAGGTGCAGGTGATGGAGACTCGAAAGACTAAGCTCAGGGCCAATCACCCTTCTACACTGACGAGCATGGCCAACCTGGCATCAACATATAGGAACCAAGGCCGGTGGGAGGAGGCTGAGAAGCTAGAGGTGCAGGTGATGGAGACTCGCAAGACTAAGCTCGGGGCCGATCACCCAGATACACTGACAAGCATGGCCAACCTGGCATTGACATTTTGGAACCAAGGCCGGTGGGAGGAGGCCGAGAAGCTAGAGGTACAGGTGATGGAGACTTGCAAGACTAAGCTCGGGGCCGATCACCCAGATACACTGACGAGCATGGCCAACCTGGCATCGACATATAGGAACCAAGGCCGGTGGGAGGAGGCTGAGAAGCTAGAGGTGCAGGTGATGGAGACTCGAAAGACTAAGCTCAGGGCCAATCACCCTTCTACACTAACGAGCATGGCCAACCTGGCATCGACATATAGGAACCAAGGCCGGTGGGAGGAGGCTGAGAAGCTAGAGATGCAGGTGATGGAGACTCGCAAGACTAAGCTCGGGGCCGATCACCCAGATACACTGACAAGCATGGCCAACCTGGCATCGACATTTTGGAACCAAGGCCGGTGGGAGGAGGCTGAGAAGCTAGAGGTACAGGTGATGGAGACTTGCAAGACTAAGCTCGGGGCCGATCACCCTTCTACACTGACGAGCATGGCCAACCTTGCTTTTACTTGGAAGGGTCAAAGTCGACATGCAGATGCTTTAGCATTGATGGAGGAATGTTCCCAGGTTCGGCAGCGTGTGCTTGGAGCAGAGCATCCACACACACTGTCGTCTTTGGCCGCCATCGCCAAGTGGATTAGCTAGAATGTGTTTCGTCATTTCACTTATATGGCCTAATCCGGAAAAGGCTTTTTCTGTTTTAAATTTCGTTACTGCGACACAGGTGCAATTCTATGCAGCTATCGAATCATCCTCATATGCACACTTGATTAGTTCGCTAGCAACCTTTGTCCATCACTGATTGGTGTGGCGGCATACGTACCGAGCCGCGCAACCGTGTCAAGCGCTCAAAGCAGTTAGCGCATTCGTGAGCCACAAGCCCCAGCTGATTTCGGTTTCCACGTACTAAAGTGCGTAAATCGCTTAGATAAACAAGTACAATGCCAAACCGTACGGCTAGCGTGCATGTGCATAACAAAACGGCTGTGCTTTGTCAAACGTTGCTTTGTTTCCGAGGTACCTTGTCTACAACTTGGAGTTTCTAGGAGTTTGCATCCTGTCCACGGGTGACGTTAAGCATCAAGTCGATAAGCATGCACAACCTTATGACTTGATGCTTAGTTGTTGATGACTGTTTTTGCCGTCTCTTCGGCGACCGGGCTTGGGTGTGCCGAGGACAAGGGCTCAGAGGATTGTGATCCACAGCGCCCCGGATGTTGTGTACTCTCTTCTAGATGCCTTATTAGGCCCTGATCCACAGGTTTGGACCTGGGGAGTGGCATATTTTTCTGCCAAGAGAATGTTTTCAATGTCGCTTTACCATTTTGGGCACCAAAATTGAAGCGCAGCCACGCTGATTTCTAACCCCCTGTTCTCAATGTACCCCCTAATGCAAGCCGCAGATCGCACCAAATACAGTAATTGAGAACGGAAATTGACCTTTGCTAGCCGTGCAAACTAGCGAACTTTGGCTGGCAGAGGCCCTGCCAGGCTGGCAGCGTGAGCAGTTATAGCACATTCATTCACTGAAGCCCCTTATAGTTACAGGGCCATGTGACGCTCCCACTCTATTAACCCTAACCCTCCTCCGCTCCCTCGTACAGGCTAGTAGTACATCCAGGCTGACCCACTTGGCCGAAAGTCACTTTTTGGCAGCCTCTCTGCCAGCCTGGCAGGTTGTGGATCAGGGCCTTAGGGGATCCTCGTCCTAGTAAAAGTCCGCTATGGCAAATGTGTCGGGAGATAGGAGAATTGAGAATGTTTTGGGGGTTTTTGGTTGAGCCGATTATTAGTCAGCCGGATTATTGCCAGCCAAACTGCTCCAGCATTGGAGAGAACACACTTGATTTTTAGAGGCAGGCATTTGTGGGCGGAATGCAATCACATGGCGGCGTGTGGCCAGTGGCTCTGAGAGGGTGCCTTGGTCATGTGAAAGCACCGTGGCGGTAGGGCGAACATATTCGGCTTCAGGATGGCATCGACAAGGCAGTTTGTGGGTTGGAACATGCCTTGAGCTTGTGCAGGACGCAGCAAAGAGATGTCGCACGTCCTCAACTCAACACTGCAAGCACCTGTCCACTCGCCGCGCACCACATTCTAGGCAGACCGAAGGGAGAAATCATCGATGGGTTCCTGGAGGTTGTGTGCTTCCAGCCAAAACCAAATACCCGTCAGGAAGAGGCCTATTGTTGGATGGGCCCCCTGCCCTATAGCACAGGGCGCATCCTGCGGAATGCAGCCGCCACCCCACCATAGGGCCAGGGAAGATCCTGTCCCCACCATCTCAATACAAAACACATTTTTCCCAAGTGCTCGATACCGCCCACATATATGTCTATAGGACTCTAATTATATGTCTATATTTCGGTATAACGCCATATGGCCTGTTTTCAGGCACAAACGTATTGTTAAGTCTAGTTAGTTGTGGCCTCTAGCTCCATCCCCCTGCGCAACCTGCTGATCTGCAGCTCTCGTGAATAACTACTTGCTGTCCGCAACAACGCCATTCGCCTTGTTTGCGTACACCTCATTCATGATGCGTTCCACAACTGGAAAGCTTGCTCGCTCGTACTCGGTGGCAAACTACTGGAACATTGGCAACACCAGGAAGCAGAGTCTCAAGTAGGTCCTGAGCTTGTCTTGACTTTGTGACGGGACAAAGATTGAGTGTGGACTCTTCTTGCCACCATCACTGGGTCCTTGCCGCAGTGGAAGAAGGAGAAATTCGATGCGAGGCCGAACAAACCGAACATGAGCTACATCCTCACGAGGGGGAACGGCCATCCGCACAGCTTCGCGTTTATCAGCTGACCACCCCCTCCCGCAAAGCCCGAGGACCCGGTGGCGGCTCCTGTCTCTCCCCCGACTGCGAAGACGGCGGGTTACAGGCTCGAGGACCTAGCGATTGTCCGTCTGGATAACGTCGGTCCCTCACGACAAAAATCGCAATGCCAATTCTTGCAGTTTTTTAGGTTGTTCCACTCATTGCATCGGTCTCCAGCGGGACACTTGATATCCGTTCGCGGTTGGTGCCTTGGGGATGATCCAGAATATCACGGTTGCAGGTATGCAACGTTGCCCAGGCGCACACGGCATCCTACTCGATGAGGTTGCGCGGGCCAAGATGGAAGGCAACAAGACTGTGTCGTTGCTAAAGGAGGCGGAGAAGAACTTTCCCGGCGTTGGGCTGAAGTTGTTGGACATTTATTTTGAGAACACCAAATTGTCGCAAGAGGAGGCTGACGACAGATGATCTGGGCTGATGGATTCGCACGGTGCTGTGTTTGCGCCCGTCATTGTCCCAAAGTCCTCGAACACTCCTACTCCCACTGCAGTTCGGCGAAACTTGATAATAACACTGTCGAGAAAGGCAGCCGAGGTGGCAAGCGGTCCTGACTTAAGAGATGTGCCATCGGGAATTTGAGTTGAGATGGAAGGAACAAACCGTCGTGCAAGGCAATGTAATCCTAGGATACCCACCCCCAATGGGAACACATTGGAATAATGACCTACAAACAAGACCCTCGCGCCTTCCCTTTTACTTTCCAATTTCCTTTCTTACAAATGCTGTGAGGGGTGATGACAGCTACTTACAGGGCGGTTTCCCCTTTTCGCAGCGAGCTTGAATTAGCTGGCTCCACTTCCCTTCTCCAATTCCTTGGCTTTTATTTGCAGGAGCACAGACTCCGCCAACCAAATGCATGACATCAGAATGTCGTCGACATGTTTTCTTTGTTTCGTGCAGTGATCGCAACACCTCTCCACTCGCCCTCGGCACCTGCAATCGACGGGCAACTTCCTAGCAGCGTGGGCCTCAACCCCGCCTATCGATAGCCAATCCCTCGCCCCCTACGACTCATTGACGTCATGACCTGAAGCGCTGAACCAACGGTCCAAACACCGTCTCGTATATATCCAGCAGTCTCAGCTTCCGGCTCTGCGAACAAATAAACTCCCGTTTTCTCACCATCTCTCCGTCCCGCCACACACTGCAACTACATGGCTAGCATCATCCCCGACACGTTCCACAAAGCACAATCCGCAATCATGGGTTCCAAAGACGACAAGATCTCGGACCTCAGCCAAGACACCAAGCAGATGTCGGAAAAGGGCCGTTTGACGACCGATTATGGTGTTAAACAGACAACTGCCGACGACTGGCTGAAGGTCGTCAGCGAGGACAAGACAGGCCCCATGCTCCTCGAAGACCCTTTTGCTCGTGAAAGAGTGTGTTTTTGCCAATCAAAAATCTACCCATTTCCGGAGACTGACGGTGCACACGTGTAGATCCACAGGTTTGACCACGAGCGGATTCCGGAGCGCGTCGTCCACGCCCGTGGCACCGGTGCTTTTGGCAAGTTCAAAGTTTATGAGAGCGCCGAGGACGTCACCTTTGCCCCTGTCTTGACCGATACTTCGCGAGAGACACCAGTTTTTGTTCGCTTTTCGACTGTGCTCGGTAGCCGAGGCAGCGCCGACACTGTTCGTGATGTTCGTGGGTTTGCGGTCAAGTTTTACACACAGGAAGGCAACTGGGACATCGTGGGCAACGACATTCCCGTCTTCTTCATCCAAGACGCCATCAAGTTTCCTGATGTTATCCACGCCGGAAAACCCGAACCACATAACGAGGTGCCACAAGCACAATCGGCGCACAACAACTTTTGGGATTTCCAGTTTAACCACACCGAAGCAACACACATGTTCATGTGGGCGGTAAGTAGCAGCTACGACAGTCGAGCAATTTCCGAGAGGGGAATGACTGATCCCAAACACAGATGAGCGACAGAGGTATCCCACGGTCGTACCGCATGATGCAGGGATTCGGTGTCAACACCTTCACCCTTCTCAACGCCAGGGGCGAGCGCCATTTCGTCAAGTTCATCTTCACCCCCGAGCTCGGCGTACACTCCCTGGTTTGGGACGAGGCCCTGAAGCTCGCTGGCCAAGACCCAGACTTCCATCGCAAAGATCTTGGGGAGGCCATCGAGAACGGCGCGTTTCCAAAGTGGAAGTTCGGTATTCAGGTCATCCCGGAGGCCGATGAGCACAAGTTCGATTTTGACATTCTTGATGCCACCAAGGTCTGGCCCGAGGAACTGGTTCCTACCCGCTACATCGGCGAGCTCGAGCTCAATCGCAATGTAGACGAGTTCTTCACCCAAACCGAGCAGGTGGCTTTCTGCACCAGCCACGTCGTCCCCGGCATTGGCTTTTCCAACGACCCCCTGCTGCAGGGCCGCAACTTCAGCTATTTCGATACCCAACTCTCACGCCTCGGCACCAACTGGCAGGAGCTTCCCATCAACCGTCCGGTCTGCCCCGTTATAAACTTCAACCGCGATGGAGCCATGCGTCACACTATCACAAAGGGCACCGTCAATTACTGGCCCAACCGTTTCGAGCATTCTAAGCCCGCCACGCACGAGGAGGGCGGCTACGTCGAGTATGCCGAGAAGGTAGCCGGCATCAAGGCGCGCGCGCGCAGCGCCAAGTTCAGGGAGCATTTCAGCCAGGCCCAGCTCTTCTGGAATAGCATGTCCCCAATCGAGCGGAACCACATTACCAATGCGCTTGCCTTTGAGCTCGACCACTGCGAGGATCCCGTTGTGTACGAGCGTATGGTGAACCGTCTCACAGACATCGACCTCGGCCTCGCACAAGCCGTCGCCGAGATGGTTGGCGCCGAGGTGCCCACCAAGGCCAACCGCCCCAACCACGGCCTCCGGGCCTTAGGACTTAGCCAAACTGAGTTTCCAGGGGCCACGCCAACGATCAAGTCACGCCGCATTGCCATCATTGTTGCGGATGGGTACGACCCCGTCGCCTACGCCGCTGCGTACGGCGCCATCTCCGCCGGCATGGCCATCCCCCTCGTCATCGGCACCAAGCGTAGTAAGATCACTGCGGCTGGAGGTTCCTCGTCGGTGAGACCACACCATCATCTGGAAGGATTCCGTTCTACCATGGTGGACGCATTATTTATCCCCGGCGGCGAGCAGTCAGTCAATACCCTAGCGAAGAATGGTCGCGCGATGCACTGGATTCGCGAAGCTTTTGGCCATCTCAAGGCCATTGGAGCTACGGGTGGGGCGGTCGAACTAGTTAGACTCGCGGTGGCGTTGCCGCAGGTCACTTTGTCGGCTTCGGGCGATGTTATGGAGAGTTACGGTGTTGTTACGCTCGGGCAGACAAAACCCGAGAGCCTGGGGGAAGTGGTGCAGATTGCCAAGGGCTCCAAAAATTTTCTGGAGGAGTTCTTCTTTGCAATTGCGCAGCACAGAAATTGGGATCGCGAGCTGGATGGGTTGCACAGCCAGGTTGCGTTTTAGGCGCCTGGTTTGATGGGAGTGTAATTAATATTGTTTTATCAGTGAATACGTGATGAAATGTATTCATTACAGATCATCAAATATCGGATTTTCAGAAAGGGAAGTCACGGTGGAGGGAGACAGAAATGCGGATGATAGCCATCTGGCTGCAGCTGTTATGCCCATGCACATTGCATGTCTACTAATTTCCGTCTTACCAGTAAAGATATAAGTCGATGAACTTAACCAGACCAAAAGTAGGATTGATTGATTTTGCACAGCTGGTAACCGTTGCTGATGTTGCCGACCTGATTGAAGTTGTACAAGGGTTAGGGTTGGGCTCTGACGTTGCTTGGTTCTGTCACGTGAGGGGATGGATGTCTCAAGATAGCCAACGTCGCCGCGTGCTGGTTGCGGCTGCCTCAAATGTCAACAAGCCCGCAATGCCCCCGTTCGTCAACACCATGTCGACGCTCTGTCGGGCCCCGTCCTGGCAGAGACGTGGCTTTTCGCTTAAATACATTTTATTTACCCCCAAACCGCCGACAAGGGCCTTCAGCACATCACCCCGCGGGCCTGGACTCAGGAGCTTGGAACTCGATGAGCCGCGCCTCAAGAAGCTCAAAGTCAACCAAAGCAGATTGATGGACGAGCTGCATCACACCTGCCAGTGGGGAACCGGCGAGCGCTGGGGCGAACAGGGCACCGAAACCGGCATGCGCCGTCTGTCCTTGTCCGACGCCGATAAGCAGGCCCGCGACTGGTTTGTTGATGCGACCAAGGCCCTGGGGTGCAATATCAGTGTCGATGCCATGGGGAATACTTTTGCAGTCCGCCCGGGCCGGGCACAAGGGGCCCCGACATTCGCTGGCTCCCATTTGGATACCCAGCCAAGTGGTGGGAGATACGACGGGATACTGGGCATCCTGGCTGGTGTTGAGATGCTGAGGGTGCTGCAGGAAAACCGCGTCGAGACTGCGTTCCCCATTGGAGTGGTGAACTGGACTAAGTGAGTCTGGTACTTTATGGCATCGGTAATCCGCGGTCCTGACAAAGTGACAGCGAGGAGGGAGCCCGCTTTCCCATCTCCATGATGTCTTCTGGCGTGTGGGCGGGCGATATACCCATCGGCCATGCCTATGCGCTCCAGGAAGTTGGCGGGGGCACTGCTACGGTGAAGTCGGAACTAGAACGCATCGGTTACCTGGGAATACTCCCGGCCAGCTACGAAGCTATGCCAATGGCAGCTCATTTCGAGCTTCACATTGAACAAGGGCCCATTCTTGAAAAAGAAGAACAGAAAATCGGAATCGTAAAGGGGGTTCAAGCATATCGCTGGTACACTGTTGAAGTCATTGGTCAAGGTTAGAAGGCCTTTTCTTTAATGCCATTTGACTATCGCTAACCCCCTGTTTCTCAGAGGCACATACAGGGACAACTCCCTTCGGCTCCCGAGCTGATGCCTTGCTCGCTGCTTCCCGCATGATATGCGCCTCGCACACCGCCGCCGCCGACCACGGAGCCCTCGCCTCAACCGGAATCCTCACCCTCTCCCCAGGAAGCGTCAACACAATTCCAGGCAAAGTCAAGTTCTCCCTCGACATCCGGGCACCCTCAGACAACATAATTGACAAGCTAGAGAAACACCTAAAGTCCGACTTCGACTCTATCGTATCAACCGAATCCACAAAGGCCCTGCCACTGTCCGTCACCTGGCAAACCGACAGCATCTCACCCGCCATCCACTTCCACAAGGACTGCATCGCGGCCGTGCGCGCCTCGGCGAACTCGGTCCTGGGCGACGAAGCCCTATCGCGTGAAATGGTCAGCGGCGCCGGCCACGACTCGGTGTATGCGTCCCGGCGGTGCCCCACAAGCATGATCTTTGTCCCGAGTCGTGACGGCATCAGCCACAATCCAAAAGAGTATACGAGCCCTGGGGACTGTGCCATTGGGGCGGAGGTCCTGCTTCAGAGTGTGCTGCGGTATGATGGGCTGCGCTCGAATGTGGGCAATTGAGTTGTGTGGGTTCCATATAATCATTGGCGGCATGATGGCGTATCCAGTACTGGAAGCTACTTGTCTACATCCGGTGAGTACTCGGAAATGAAGAACAATGCAGGGGCTTCGACAAACGAAACAAATTCCAACTACAAGTAGTTGTCCATATAGCAAACATGTCCAGGCTACTGCCTATATTGTTCCTGGCTCTATCGAGTCCCCTCAGCGGCGTGTGAGGGAGATTTACCAGTTCGCTCTGGCCAGTTCAGGATTTAGGAGATGGAACAATGCACTGGAGTTGGACGATGTCTGGCGTCCCATGGACAGGTTTAGGCCTTGTCGGAGAGCACATTGTGGCTAGTGTTCAGTATACGAATCCCGTGATCGACTTCATCTTGAGCATTAGGGGATGCAGAGGCAGGTCGCGATGCGTTGGGGCATCCCGTATGGTAGTCGTCGCCAACTAAGGTAGGTACTTATACACGGCGATGGCGTTGATACGGGTTGCATACGTGGGCTGCTGTTGTCAAACCGCCAGAATAGCTCAACCAATTGGATCATGCAGATAGATGGGTATGTGTGTTGTATTTCTTGGAGCAGAGCCTGCGCGCAGAGCCATTTTGTGTGGCTGTTAGCGCCTTGGTTAACGTGCTCAATCGAGCCGAGCGCTCCCAGGGCTCCACTACCGGTGTGCCACTTTTTTGCTGAATACCTGGGTCAAGTGTCCTGCTGAATCTTGCCGTCTAAAGTACCTGTACCCAGATACCGAGGTGAGCTGAGTGAAGAATCAATCTAAATCAAATTGACTACCTGGTGGATCGGTGTTTGTAAAGCACCCTTCCGCTTGGAGACAACGCTTGCAATCTCAACCCTGGCTCTCGAGATATTCCATCACGCGGGTACCCTACGGGTCGCGTGGGAGGCTCCCCCCTCCACACGTCCCCGACCCCGCAGGTCGTGACAGTTGCTACGCCAGTTCAATATTTCAGGTGTTATTTTGACTAAATCAATTCACGATTGCCTCTTGTCCTTAGAGCTGACCGAGTTTTACAAAGCGTGCAGGAGCGTACCTAAAAGATCTGCCCTAATAGGCTGCACTCAAATCGACTTCCCCTAGTGGTGGCTAAGGTGGGACCATGACTCGCACTCTCGCACCACATCTTGTTTCGTTGCAGTGACGTCATCGCAACGCCAAAGTGGCACGACCATGACCTTAAATCAACTTCTAACACTACCAAACAACATCGATAAGCTATAAATTTCTAATCCATCATACCGAATAAGATCAAAGTCAATCTATAAAACATGCCTTTCAAATTCTCCTTCTCCAGCTCCACATCGGCATCCTTCGTGGGGTCCGCCTCTATCAACAGCCACGACGCGACCAAGGGATATGCCTACAAGCACGAAGCTTTCTCGAATCCCCAAGGCTCAGGCGTGCGCACCACGAAGCAGAAGCTAGGAGAGGCACCAGTGACGGAAACGAGAGTATACGACGCCCAGGGACGGCCGCTCCTTATCGAGGGCAGCCGCAGGTCAAACAACCCGAACACGGGGCTCTTGAGAATTGAGGATGGGAAGGAAGAACAGACAGAGCTCTCAGAGGGGAAGGAGCCGGTGAAACAGGGCGCTGTTTGAGCGGAATCTTGATGGGAGGAGTATGCCATGCAGCTACAATAGTGTGAATTAGTCGATTATTGCTGCTCAACTCTTTTTATCATGATCGTAACTCAAAAAAAAAAAGAGAGGTATAGTATCATTCAGCACTCGCCACTTAATTATGCTGTGTCTCATTAGACATTACACTATTAGTAGTTAAGGTACCTATTTGGAGGGTCGTATGAAGGACACTCTTAAACCTGAAGAAAAGAAGATGTCCAGCATTGACTGCAATCCAACATATCGTCTAATATAAAGGATATTATTCGCCTACGTCGCGGCATAACGTGACTGCATAGCGAGCGACACAGCATAGCGAGTGACACTCCACCACCTCAATTGAACTATCGTAGGAGATATCAATACCACAAAAAAATAACCAATTGAAACTACTCGGAATCCGCTTCTCCATCCATTTCTGCACTCTCCCGGCACGTTCGAGAATTATGTCCGGTTTTGCCGCAGTTGCCACAGTGTCGCAAACCCCCCGCCCGCCTCTTCGCACGACCACCCTCCAACTGCATTTCCTTCTTTTGCTGAGCCTGTACATCCCTTTCGGCCAAAATATCGCTTGCATCCTGCATTTCCAGTAGTCCTCCTTCCCTGATATAGCTTCTTTTGACCCTTCGACGTTTGCTTAGTACCGAATTTGCCTCCTCAAGCTCTCGCACACGAGCCTTTACCAACACAACCTCGTGCATAACCTTCATCGTACCCTTCACAATTTGGCCAAGAGCCTTAAGAATTGGGGTTGGTGAGCTACCTTGATGGCGAGTAATGTGATTCTTGATGTGTGTTGACTGCAGGGAGGCCTCGGTGGCATTTTGCGGCGTTTTGGAGACCCAGTTGTCGTCTTGACTGTTGGGGGCCAAAGGGGGTGTTGGTGTATGAAGCTTGATATCCAGCTGGGAAATAACCCTTTCCAGGTCCAATGGAACAAGGCCTGCCCCTCGGAAGCCTCCTCGTATGTTTTCAAGGTGAAATGTCGTTTGAAATGTGTTGTAGAAGGCGAGAAAGAAGTCAGGCTTCGCGATGTGGTGAATGTGATTGCACATCATCCCTGCGATTTCCTTGCCATAGGACCGCTTCAAAACACTAAAACACCTAACATCAAGTGGCTGGAGTAGGTGAGATGAGTGCAGAGGCATGTAGAGGGTGATGATGTTGTTGAATCTGCAGTAATCTTTGAATTCAAGGGAGTGGTGGCTCTCATGCCCATCCAGGACCAGAAGACGTTTTCCACCTGTTGTATAAGGGCGGGAATGTGTATCAAACTGCTTGATCCAATCAACACCAATGCGGTTG
Source organism: Lasiosphaeria hispida (assembly GCA_033439745.1). Classification (NCBI taxonomy): domain Eukaryota; kingdom Fungi; phylum Ascomycota; class Sordariomycetes; order Sordariales; family Lasiosphaeriaceae; genus Lasiosphaeria; species Lasiosphaeria hispida. The sequence goes on from JAUIQD010000003.1 coordinate 4,984,129, forward strand.
TTTTTCCAGCCAGTTTCTGAGAGATCAATCGTCCAATCGGGCGGGAAAGGGCTGTTGTGATACCAGCTTTCAAGGTGCATTTTCCCAGCAACAACCATGTATGGAGCAATGGCATGACCTCCTGACTACATGGCCTGGATCACTGTAATCCATTCCCAATTGCCTGGCTGGATCTTCTTAACTCTTCCATGGCCTTCAGAAGAGATGACAACAAGGGTGGGTGAGATTTGGCCCATTAAAAACCCAGTCTTGTCAAAGTTCCAGATATCTAATTTAAGGATCCCATGTTTCATGATTATGTTGCAAACAAGGTCAAACCATGTGCCAATTATCTTGGGATCTTTGCACTTAGCTCTCTGGTAGTCATAGGGATGTGACCAACGTGTCCGGAGCTCTGGTTGTCGTTGTATGAAGTTGGAAGCCCAGCGTGGTCTGACGGGGACGCGTCGCGTGCCGTGCACAGCGAATCGGCCATATCTTTGACAATGTCATATCCTGGTGAAAATCCTTGCTCATAGAGGTCAAGAACCCTTTGAACAATGACCTGCTATTCGAGGGAATCTAAATTCCGAGTTTTGGGTATGGTCTCTGCTTGAGGGAGGATTCCCTTTCTTTGCCGGTCGAGAGTCTTGAAGGGTATATTGAAGCGCTTTGCAGCACTCTCAAGGCTGAGTGTCTTGTCGCGTTGTATGTCCTGGAGGGCAAGTTGCAATTGTGCTTCATTCTGTGCAGCAGACATGTTTTGTGGTGGAGGGTTTTGCGATGTTGTGCGAGAGTTCAACTGAGGTGGTGGAGTGTGTCACTCGCTATGCTGTGTCGCTCGCTATGCAGTCACGTTATGTGATAGGAAGTAATATGTTGAGCGAAACGCCTCAACAAGGAGACAGTCTTGCCAATCGCCTAGCTCCAAACGGCAGTCAAGCTACGTTGACGAAGTACCTCTACCCTTCGTACGCAAGCCTAAGATGCGTCAAAGGGGCTCCATATCGACAAAGGTGATACCCGTTCGCCTGCCCCTCCCGGGCCGAACAGGCCCAAGTGACGACTTGCAAGCTGGGTCTACGGATTAGATCTCTCTAGAACGCCACAACGTCGCCGTGAGCTTATCATTTGGCACTTTCAGCCAGGCAGTTGGCACGCAATCTCCAGCAGCCAGTCGAGACTAGAAATTGTATACCAAGTGGCTGACTGAAGCGGTAAAAGATGTTCATTTATCGAAATTATGCAGCTAGCTGCGACATTATGGCGTTCTAGAGGGATCTAGATCTAACTTGGGGCCCCTGAGCACGACAGTTGGTGAATATGCCGCTTGAGGTTAAACTAGGCACGTGTGACCTAAACCTGCCGCCTCCCCCATCCGCCTTATGCTTGTTCAACTTTATGCGAGGTTGAAAGAAGTCGCTGCTTAGTTTCCAAGCAAATCGGTCGTTATAAAATCAGAGTCCTCGACGACAGCCGCGACCAGCTCACCCGCGCCGTGGCAGGCAGCCGATCCATCGACGTGCACATTGACAACCCGGCCGAAGAGCTCAACTACCTAGGCGATCCTTCCAAGCCCAACGAGCAGTGGTACGGCTATCCAACCTGCTGGACCGTCGGCGACCCGAGCGCCATCGCCGACAAGACCTTCAAGATAGGCCAGCAGTTCATGATCGCGCCCAGCACCACCTTCAACGACGAGACGTGCGCCCAAAAGTCCGTGCCGCCGCGTCTATCGATGAGGGCTCACAGCGCCCCGATCGATGGGAAGTTCGGCAAGGACTACAAGAACTTGTATGTCTCACTGCGTGGCTCGTGGAGCCGCCAGCCTGCGACGGGGTATAAGGTCATTCAGATCCCCTTTACCCAACTTGCAAGTGGGGCGTATGACCCCGCGGCACCAGCAGATAGTACGTTTACGAAGGGGTACTCGGATATCTTGTGGACGCAGAACGAGAGAGGATGCTCGTCGAGTACGTGCTTGAGGCCGACGGACATTACCTAGCATCCGGACGGCTCGAGGATATATGTTGCTAGTGATGGGTCGGTGGGAGAGCTTTATATTCTGTACAAGGCTTAGAGCAGGGTGCGATGGTGGTGTAAAAAAGGGCGGATAGTGCGTGTCACTGATTCAAGCTCCAAATGACCCGACGGGTGTTATTACTAGAAGCATCGTAGGATCTCCCATCCGTCCTCGACAGAAAGCACATGTTTAAGCGTCACCATCGGAAACCCAGAACAGGAGACGAGGAAATCGTTTGTTGACCGCGTCAACCATTCCGGTGGCTATCATTCTTGGCCTTCACCAGCGCGTTTTCTCACTTCGTTGGGGGACGGCCTGCGTCCCGGTTCCGCACTCGCTGCTGCTTGACGGCCCTCTGCCGTCGTGTTTGGACGTCGTGTACTCTCCCCCTGATAGTATTCGGAATCTGCGCGCGAAGGCTGCTCAGTGCCTCCGGCCATGGTGCCAAACCGGCTGCTATAACGAAATCCAGACAACCTCTGCAGCGATTCCTCTGACATGGAGCCGACGAGCTGCGTCGTTCTATTCTTGGCCATTACCTTTCTGACGTCGAAAAGGTCGGCGAGAGTGGTGATAACCACTTGGTCATTATCGTCATCGGCGATCACCTCCCCGATGGTGTGTATCTTGCGAAACCGAACTTGCTCAGATGCCTCTTTGCACACTTCCAGGCACTGATTCGAGATTTCGATGTCGTCTCGCAATTGCGCTACCAGACGGCTGCGTTCGGGACCGTCGCTCGAGACAACAGCGACAAGGCGTTGTTGTAGGAAGTTGACAGTTTCTACGAGGTTATCTCGATTCTTGTTCAGCGTTTGGGCTGTCCTGAGTTCCGCCTCAAATTGGTCGCGCGTTGCGTCTGCAAGTGTTGAGCCCGTTTCTCGTCGCGACGGTTGTTGTTTTTGCAAGGACTCGATAAAGGACTGGGCATCCTGACAGATACGAAGACATTGTTTCGTCACTTCTTTCTCGTCCCTCAAATCGATGCTCGTGTTGAGACCGGTAGTGCCTTCCGTGGCAATGAACGTCTCGATGCGCTGAAGGCGAACCTCAAGGTTGTAAGACGTGTCCTTAATCATCTCATTGTAACTTTCTAGGGCTTGCTGAGTGAGCTTAGAGTGGCGCCTTGAGAAAAAAGGTTAGCCGAGCAGGTTCTGGATACGGGGGGGTTAAGCGACTTGGAACCGACATGGTGATAGTCCCTAGGCCGACCAGTACCGTCGACTTATAATTTGCAAGGGTGTCCATAAAACCATTGATATCCCCCCTCGCGGACTCCATCCTCGTCCAATCTCTCAATCCCGGCTTCGACCTTCCGCCAAACTTTTCCATAGCATCCTCGAACTCACGGCATACTTGACCACATCGATCGACAGGGCCTTGAAGAACCAGCAGTATCGGAGCATCAGAATCGATAACCTCCTGGAGCGAGTTGAAGACATTGATAAGGTCTTCGACTTCCTGCTGCAGTCTGCTCAGAGTCTTATCGCGCTCCTTGTAGCGTTTCACCGTTGCGGAGAGCGACTTGGCTGATTTGAGCGTGGCTGTAAGAACAGCTAACACAGACACGCCGATGCTCAGCGGGTCTGCCATGCCTAGATCCAGGGAGATAGTTTGGTAGCGTCGACTTTGCACTTTTATCTTCAGCAGCAGCGGGTTGTTATGGGAGGAGAAATGGGCTCACCCATAGTGCGGGGTTCAACCAGACTAAATACGATGGGAGTGTGATGACTCCGAGGTCAGGTCTTGATTGGACCGTGTAGCGCCAGCTGTGCCAATCAAACCTGTCCAGTCTCGAGCCCCAGGGCTTGGCGACACGCGAAACCAGACCATTCGCTCCGTGTGAGGACATCCCCTGGCTATTAGTATGGAGGAAAGAAATACTATGCTATGGCAACACGTTGCTAGGACTCTAAGAGTGGTTTCGTTGCTAAAAATCCTCCCCCCTGGTTAGAAGCAGAGTGATCTAGAATGGATGGGCTTGCAACTATGAAATACCCCGCAGAACCCGTGAAGTAAACCCCCCGTTTTTGCGCCTCCGTGGGCGCTTCGCTTCGCTCGAATTGTCGGTAACAGTGCCGTTCGACAGGGCCAATTCTCACTACCAGGACCTGAAAGCCGCCGGCTGGCTTAATGGCACGGAGGAATTGTCGATTTTCACACCGAAGTTAAGAGTGTTGATTGAATTCCAAGGGGGCTACACCTCTGGAACTCGTCTGCGGCGCTTGGATCTTCCTTTCTCAAAGTACTATGGTGTTGCAGAAGCCAAGACACTAGGAATAAGGCAGCCAATAGCCCAAGGTTCTAAGGTAATTAACAGTGTCTATTGGGGGCGGTTTTCATGGGTAGCTATAGGGCAACGCAGCTATTCAGAGGCCGAGAAACTTGGGCAGAAGGCCATATATTAAGCTGAAGCTCATAAGTTACCTCTCTTCTGAAATTTGGAAAGTCAAGACACTTGGCTTCAAATCTTGTGCTTATCACTCTCTGTTTCACTAGAAAAGGGTAACTATAGGATATAATTAACTTATTGATTCTGTCGCCCGAAAATCATCGGAGGTCGAATCATCAAGAGAACCGGTCCTTTTCTTTGAAACGGAGGAAAGAGAGGAACGCATTAGGGGCTTTCTAGATCGGCGATTCCCCTTGCCGGTGCCACTCAAGTCCTCGTCCTCTCTCACAGTCGTGGAAGGGGTATCCGGGCCTCCAGACAATACTTAGGCACACCTGAGGCTGTCGATGAGTTCAATTCCCGGAGCAATAGAGAATGTGCCTTTGGGGTGCCGGCTGGGTTCAGTATAGCAGACCGAACGTTACGTACTGGCGCAATGTCTTAAATACTCCCATCTGTACTAGCTTCACTGTGGCAAGGGACTTGGGATACGTGGCCGCCATGGTCCCGCCGTTACCATCACATCAGGGGGTAACTAAGACTTATCAACAGCTAAGGGCTCGCTGTGCACATCTTCCGAGTGGGGTTTAGACTTTGGCGAGACGCGGCGGAACGTATCGGGTTGGTGTTCTTTGACCTGCTTCTCCCATCTGTTTTCCCTGTTTGTTTCTCCTGGCATTATCTTTGTCCGTAGTCATTATTCAAGTCGTTTTTCTAGTCATTTTTCTTCACCATGCCTAAAGACAGGCCTTCAACGCTCTGTCTTCAACTTCCTAGTTGCAGCAGCCACTCTTAAGTAACAAGAGAAGACAAGACTTTTTGGGTGTATATCTTGACTTGCTAGTGTGCTTATTTTTGAGTTTCATTTTCTCGTCTGCTCGAATTTTAAGGACTAGGGGTTAGTTGTCGGACCTCAGCTTGTTTGCCTCATATCTCTCGCTCAGCCCAAGACGCCGCTTCCCAGTCGTCTGCACGAGTATCTGACGATATTACGTTTAAAACATCTAGTACTATATAAGATACATAACTACTACAAGCTTAGCTTCCTTCCTCACATTCTTACACGCCTTACTTTCACCAGCCAACAAACTTCTTTCACGCCATCCCCCTTCAAGGGGCCGCAACTAGCACCGCCGATATATCTAGACTCTGAAGATTAACTCCTGTTAGATTATTAAAGACGTCCTGCGCGTATCTCAGGATATCTATAATTAATGAATCCTAAACCGTAATAAGTTGAGAAAGTTTTGTGTGGCTATAAGATGAGTGACAACAAACTGTTTGGTGGCGAGAACTCCAACCGCAAACATTCACATAGATTAAATACTAGGTATGCCTAAATGGGGCCCGTTGATAGTCTTGGTAATCGCTGGAATCAAATTACTTTCGAGAGATTGATAGTGTGTTTGCGCTATCAGAAAGTGACAACTGGTAGCTACAGCAAAGTGCTAGTAGGTTTGAGTGACTTGACTCTTCGCCAACTTGTGTGCAATCACATCAGCATGAGTAAGGAAAGGAGTCACTGTGGTTTGTATGGTAGGATGGTGGGATATATATAGTCTGTTGATCCATGGGATGCACCCAGCTGTTCATATTCACATCTCCCACACCGCATTTCTCATACGTTCGTGCCCGTCGCAACCATGGAAAAACTTCCACAGGAAATCTTTAACCTAATTCTAACCCATCTGCCTCGGGGTTCAGTCGCCGGATTTTCAACCATATCAAGGAACTGGCAATATGCAATTGAGCAAGCCTCTTTTAGACATATCAGAACTGAGAGCGACCTAAAAACTCTCAAGGAAAGAATTTCGGGCCCACGCCTTGGATACCTAAGGTCGCTGGACTACACGGTACATTTGCAGTTCGATAAGAGCAAAACGGGATATGAGAGGAGCTTAGTAGCACGAGATGAGTTTACTGAGCTGTTCTCTTTCCTCCAATTCCTCTGTGTATGTCAAAGTCTATCTACCTTACTTTTGCCATGTCCCTACCGGCTTGTGTCACCCTTCCAGTTTCCCATATCACGACTGGTGTATAAGCTTCTACTAACCCAAGGTCTTGGCAGTCAGCATCGAAGTACGGCATTGATCGTGTAACGCTACGCGTCAAGGCGAGCTGGATGGCCAAGCAGAAAGGTGTACCTCTCAATGAAGCCGACGAGATTTCATTTTTCAGCCGTCGAGCCGCACGAGCAAGTTGGCTACCGACTATTCCGCCGATCAAAAGCTTCGAGTTAAAATTTCATGACTTTAGCCTAGATCAGTTGCTTCATCTCGGCCTAGTGAGGGAGGTTTTGCGCAGCTTGAGGTCGGTGGAGAGGTTTACACTGAACATCGGAATGAGGGCACCTCGCCTCAAGAATTGCATGTCCCCTTTCCTCCTCTCCCTCGTATCCCAAACTCTTGGCTGAAGTTCTTGCTGACCATGGTCTTGTATCGCCCAGATCTCCCCGAGATCATGGCACAATGTGTGGCGCTCCCTGACCTGAAGGACCTGGAGGTGTCTACCGTCACCGTATGCCAGAGAGACTTGACACGGCAGTACTATTATCATAAACGTCGTGATAGTGGTCTGTGCTTTGAATCTCGGGAATCGATTCCAGCTGTCAACAAGGCCCTTTTTACCCTGCGCGATCTTCATATCGCTGGTCTCGGGCTTCCGGCTGTCTCCGCCTTACTCGACCTGTCTGATGGAAGGCAAGGTCCGGATGGGCCCATCTGGCCAAATCTAAGGAAGCTGCATCTAGTCTTGACGACGCCAATGAAGGCCAAGGTCGTGTTCGACATAGTCCCGGAATTTGTAGACCTGCGGCCTTTTGAATCTTTTACGGTTACCCTTTCTAAGGCGATGCTTTCGATGCCAAAGCTACAGAGACTCAAAATCGATCTCATGACCAGCTGCCAGTGGGATGGATATGAATGTCAGCCCTTTCGTGTCATAGATTATAACAGGGCCAACTCCTACAAATGGCTCTGTGAACCACAAATTCGCGGCCTAGTTACGCAGGAAAACCTCCTAGTACCGCTTGACGCCTCGTCCCGCTGGACTTGGCCAGGTGAGGCCCTGAGGAACTGGCGAGCATTCCTCCAACAACTTCCCAGAATAATAAAGTCAGATGAAGCTTCATCTGTACCACGAAGGCAGGGGTTAGAGCCTGTAACTATCGAGAGAGCTTGGAGTGATGACGGCTACCAACGGGAGGATGACTCGGACTAGTTGGTACACATCGGTAGCATTGGACCTGGGCCTGTCAGTTACTACATGGATGTATTATTGGGATTTATTCTGTACATTAACATGGGCAAGCGCCTATCGGCCGCTGCCCTCATCAGAATAGAGCATGGTAGCCTTCGGGAACAAGGTCTAGCAGTAGTCAACCCGGAAGTCTGAGCCATCGCCCGCCGACAGGTAAAAGGCATTGCCATAATTGAGGATATTCGACGCGTACCAGGAAGCCTGTCAAAGCCGAAGCCGAGGAGAAGGAAAACACCGCGAGGGAGGTCCAGGAGGAGGAAAACATAAGGGCAAAGGGCAAAACAAAGCCAAACTTGAAGGCAAAGGCAAAACCGAAGCCCAAGGCAGTGACAAAGGGGAAGAGGAAGTGAATGTTTTGGTATCACAATCGCTGGGTCGGGATTCTCTGGGGTGGAGATGTCGGGACGAAACATGGTTTTCTTACCTTGCTAGAGTTGATCAATTCAGCATGCTGCGGCGCAGCCTGCCGAAAATGGTAATTATGGTGAGCAAAGATGAGCCAGCCTGAGCAAATCCTGAGCAGGGACTGAGTTGAGCCTGAGCCAGGGTGAGCAATGTCACGTGCGCGAGGTACGAAAAAGGATATTTCATAGCCCAGATTCGTCTCATAGAACAGCAGGTATTACCACCGTCCAGGAAAGATGCTGCTAGGTGAAAGGGGCCGATCTCCTCGATCCTTTCTGGGCACCCCTCAACTTCGGCTACGAGACACCAGGTCACTGTTGCCAGCCATGATCACGACCTTCCGGGCATCAACTTGTAGTAGCTTCGAATCTTGCTGGATGGAGTGTGATATCGTCTTAGTGAAGATTGGCAACTCATCAGGTGGCGTGAAGGTTTCGTTGACGATGGACGTTTGCATTGACTAGACGAATGACATAGAGGGACTTATTTGCTCGTGAAGTGGCCATTCTGCCCACGAGCGAGGGTCTAGCTCATGAAGCTTTGTTCCTCGGTGATCGCTTCTAAAGCTTCCTTGTCAACCGCGTAGGTGACTTCGCGGACATGAATCGACCACCAGCAGAGCTGGGTGGGAGTTTCTAGCCTCTAGCCGCTCGCGAGCCACTGGTTGTAGCATTACGGATGCTAGACTTTCCGGGCCGGCGGCATCAAACGAGCCAAGCGTGATACGAGCCACCATATTGGGGGTCCACTGGCCTATTCGAGGACTATGACCCCAATGCTTGGCTACGACGAAGGAGTGCATATAGAAGTCGTGATGATAGTTTACCATCGTGTTAATTGGCATTACATACAGTTCAGCTGGTAACAGTAACAAAGTCAACGACAAGTGCAGTCTCTCACATTCCATCTTCCCTTCCACAACTTGCCAACAGATCCAGGTGAAATCCCTACGGAAAGAGAGACTCGATCGGTCTCGTGTAGCCTTCTGGTGGGCCAGCTGCTTGGTGTACTGGTGTGGGGGTGTTAGGGTTCTCAATGTTCAAGTAGGTCGGGGTAGTACCAGTCTGTCCAAATGGAGACAGCTGATCGGGCTTCTTTCCAAGAGCTTTTATGTATGCCGCATAGGGAAGGTTGATCGACGAGAGTCTGGCAGGCGTTGAGAAGTGAGCCTTGGGACATGCCGTGGTGTGGGATGGAATACTTACACGCCTGGCATCAGTTCCTTTGTTGTATGATGCCGTATTTGATCCGCGAGGCATCTCTTCATCTGTTTCTTGTCGACTGCTTTGTCATTGGTGAGTGTAACATCGAATGTGCTTATTTCTGGGCGAGACCTCCTCCCCAGGGCGGCAACAATTTCGTCTTTCTCAGTCTTGAGGATACGTCGGCGGACACCCCATTTATTGAACCGGTGTCGATACTGTGACTCCCTGCGCGCGCTCAAAAAAGAATAGGTTAGACCGATACCGTGGCAGCCGCAGTCCTTTTAGGAGGCGATGGGCACCTACGCGGCATTAAACGAGTAGTGGTCTCTCATGAACACAACCACCTGGCTTGTGGTCATTGACTTTCCATTGGCGCCGTAGAAGGGGCGACCCCTCAATGAAACGACCCCACAATGCAACATTGCGATCAGCGCTCCCCCTCGACAACCACCTCCTTTCCATCCACCCTCATTCCTCCAATTTTGCTACAAACACCACCAAATTCAAGATGGCTACTCCCCATGAGCAGAAAATACTGTCGGCAATTGAAGGGGTTCGAAATGGCGAAGATGAGGCCGAGGCAGCGAAGCACAACTCAGTCCATCCATCAACACTGCACCGAAGACTACATGGAGCCACATCGCGCAAAGAAAGCAAGATTGAAAAGATGCGACTCTCTCCTGCGCAGGAAACCTTCCTAGTTGACTGGTGCCTTGATTTAGAGGCCGCTGGGCGTGCTCCCAGCAAAGCGGAGATCACAAGGATGGCGCAAGAAGTGTTAGCTCAAGCCGGCGACTTTGAATGTATTGGCTACCGATGGGTCGACCGCTTTCTTTTATGCCACCAGTGAGTCAAGACAAAGAAAAGCATATTATTGGAAAGACAAAGAGTCAAAGGATCAACAAGGGCCAAGTACAAGGATTTCTTTGATCGCCTGCGCGTTCAATTGCAGACCAAAAACATCATGCCATGCAACATTGTCAACATAGACAAGCACAGCATACAGGAGACCAAAACTCACGCAGAGACTATAGTAGGGGACTCCCTAATGGACCATGCCATAGTCACAGCTCCTGACAGCACCCAGTGGGTCTTTGTTATTAAAGCTATCATGGCTAAGGGCAGGAGACTTACCCCCGCTATTGTGTTCACTGGGGCATCACTGTAGGGCCAATGGTACCCCCATTGGGTAAAGAACCATGAGGATATCCATGATTGGAAGTACAACCACTCACTCACAGGATGGAGCAACAGCACTATAGCCATGGAGTGGCTAAGGGAGTGTTACTTACCAGAAACAAAGCCTCAACAGCTGACTGATTGGAGGCTATTGATACTTAATGAGCATAGTACCCATGACACTATGGACTTCATATATACATGCCAAGTTAATCATGTTTTCATACTCTATCTGCCATCTCATAGCTCCCATAAGTCTCAGCTACTGGATCATAGCGTTTTCTCTACTATCAAGAACTATTTCAGGCAAAACACTAAGGCTCTTGCCCATTACCAAGCATCGTCACCAGCCAACAAACAAAGGTTCCTCCTCTATTACAGAGACACCTCCCGCCAGGCTTTTACCGTTTCCAATATATGCAGCGGCTTCAAGAAGACTGGTATCTGGCCTTTTAATCCGTCTGCTATACTAGATGACAAAAAGGCCATCATTAGGGATGCCCCCCCCCCACCAGACCGGACTCCCACCCCCCCTATCACCACCATAGCTGCCCCATCAATTCTCAACACCCCTAAAAAGGCTGGTGATATTTGTCAGGTTGTTGACAACCTCTGAGGACGTTTTTCTCCTGGCAATCGCACTCTTCGCGCCTTATTTCACAAGATGGAGAAGAGCCTAGATCTTGGCGCTGCGGAGAGGGCGGGTTTGATGGCCGAGATCAGCCGCCTCGAGGAGGACTTACGCGCTCTCCAACCCCATAGTAAAAAGAGGGTGCGCGAGCCTGCCAACGATCGATTCGCAGGTATTGATGACATCGTTGCGGCCGAGGAAGCCAGCCATAAACCTTCCAAACGCCGCAGGGTGGCTCCCCGCGTAGATGTTGAGCCTGTGGTTGAGGAGGCGCAGGAGATGATTATTCACGGACTGGATCGGCTTCGTCAGGCTCAGGAGATGTAGCCTACATTTTTTTCTATATAAATAGGTAGTGAAATGGATGTTTTTGGCATTTGTTGGAGGAGGTGGTTCCCTGCAGATCACGATGCATTGTGGGGTCGTTTCATTGAGGGGTCGCCCCTTCTAGTGGCCGAGGTACAGTTTGACGATGACAGGCTTGAGACAATCCCACCGCTTCTCAAATGGGACGTCAAGAAATCTAGCGTCGTGAGAATTGGGCAGTAAATCGTCGACGTCCATGGTAATGGGGAATTTAGGTTTGGGAACAAAGCAGCATCTCCATCCACAGCATGCGGACAAGAAATTTAGGCACCAGTTGTAGCACAGCCCTCAAGTGCCGAGAGAGGGGAAAGAAGGCGACCGAAAATGCATATTTTCCGCAGAATTTGCGAAAAGTCAAATCGCAGCTTCCGCGAGGCAACATCACCCAAGGCCCAGGCCGGAGACAAATGCCTGGGGCTACCTTCAAAAGGGCAAGCTGCCGATCTCAAGGTGGGGTCCCCTGCATCACGGGTCAGACCCCTGTTCAAACAAAACGCAGCTGACCAACCATGCAACGGGATTATGTGACCTTTTACCAGGTCGATGTCGATGCGCAGCGCAACAAAGGTGGACTGAAATGCTTGTTTCAAACAAATGCAGTCGGCCAACCAACCAGTGTCAATCCAAGAGGCACCCAAAGTCGAGGACTGGGAATCACTTGTCTGTCTTGGCATGCCAGTCAACAAAACGTTGTGAGCCAATCCGAACCCGAATCTGACACCTCTCTGCCCATCATGCCCTTGATGTGCCCTTGATGTCAAGACTGACCACCTTCGACACACTACAAGGACTAAGCATAATCACGCATCATGATGCACAGAGGTCAGGTCGATGTCGCGCTGCTCCCGCGATTATCCGAGTCCTGATTGATTCCTAGCATCACTCCCCAACCGGGCGCAGCGCAGGCGTCGTGCATTCTTGGACCAGATGTGCCAGCAGCCAAATCCGCCCTCTTATCCCAAGCACTAACCAGCGGCCGAGCTTTTGAGCTCTGCCCAATGCGGGGACGCCATGTACCAGTATCGACACCCGGGTAAAAAACAGCAACTTGGCACCCCCGCGACACACCCAAGTACATGAAAATACCTACTCGCTGTCGCGAATGGTAATGGTGCGAGTCAACCCGTCAGAGCCCCTGCTATGTTCTTCCTCTGAACAGTGGTAGCGTTGTCTCCCGGCCTGTGCCACCTTCATTCTCTGTTATAAAGCCAACCGGTATCCGGCGGCACTTTCTCGTCATCCCCCATCATTCTAGTTTCTCTTAAGGGCCATGCACTTCAACTTTCATATCCCGATCTGCCCAAAATATCGATACACCTATCTCCACCATGCCCACAGAGTAGGTCATCTTTCTCCAGTGCCAAATCAAGTTCTCACCAGTGCCCCACCCCCCTGTTCTCGTCACTCCCAGTCTGCAGGTCTCTGCTTCCTTTTTCCCTGTCGCAACCTCTCTATTTCTTTGAAATACGGTTTAAGTTCCTTGTGCCCCCCTCTCGAGTCTCTGCTCCCGGCCTTCAGCCCGTTTACTTCTCTCATTCAAATTATCCATTTCCCATCCCTAGCAGCACCAAACCTTGTCTAAGCCTTCAATAGGAGCCAACCCGACAACTGGAGCACAGCATCAAGCACTGGCTCCCCTATGCCAGCTACGCATTCAAGTTCTGTCAAGTCCTCTCTTGGCGGCTCTTCCAGCAGCTTCAGGGAATTCGGAACTCACGACTTGAATACGAAGAAGGAAAATAACAACAAGGTCACAAGCAACGACTTGTATGCAACTGGTGCTCAGTTCTCGTGTGGCCCGTAAGTTCACTTCCCTTGAGCGAGTCACTCCACAAGTACTACGCGAACCTCAAGTTGTTACCCTAGCTGATGACTCTTAATTACACCAAGTGCTGTCACTCACCCCCCCAGCGATATCCTCAATTCCGACCTCGGTTTATAACTTCACATCTATCCTCAACTACTCACCTGTTCTACCTGCTAGCATGTGTGGAGAGGGAGTCGGTTCTAGACATTGTCAGCAGCGCCGTCTTGGATATGAGTGATGATCGGGAGGGGGTTGAACATCTCTTGAAAACTGAGGAGGGCAGCTAGGCTACCCGTACCTAGGTATATAGTAGATAGTTGCCTGAGGTAGTTATGGTTTATAGGTTAACTCAAAGGCGGATTTGTCACGCATCTCACGCGGTGTCCCACAGCTGGTGACACATAACAGCGACGACCAGTTGAGCACATAAGTAGCCATGCTACCGCCCCATGTTGCACTGCCAGTGGTCCATCTTCTACATCCTCTTCAAGAATCACATGTTTCTTTTTCAAGCACCGAGCAATGCATGCAAAACGCGAATTCAAGTAACAATGGATACACTACCTCGGAAGATAATTGACATTATTGTTTTCACCTTATGTGCCCATTCTGTCGCGGGTCAAAAAGACGTTACTATGTGGGCGATCCGCCAGGTTGTGCCACTGAGCCAATGTTGTATTCAACCGTCTTAAGACGGTTTCAGAGTGCGGTGGAGCGTCTCACTTTCAAGAAAATCGATGAGGTATCACCCAGTGGATGGTTCAATGGTGTAGGCCGTTACAGGTTTGATTGTAAGATTGACGATAATGATACTCGTCGCGGTCGCCTTGATATCACTAAGATTCTATCAGGCAGTCGACTACAATACATTAGATCTTTAAGTTTACATGACATAATAAATGTCACCCCTTTTGATAATAGGAAGGTGACAGCATGGGATCGTAGTCTCAAGGTGCGAGATAAGCTGTTGTTTTACCCTAAAGTTGCCCTCACCAACCCCGGTCACCCGCACCACCCCTAGCCATCTTGCTCAGGCGCTACTCAGGCGTTGCTCAGGCGCTGCTCAGGAAATGATCAGAGAATCGCTAAATGTGGTTTAGACGAGTAGGCAGTACTCTGCGGTTCGAATAGCAACTTTTCGCGAGGTCCCAGTTTTTGGGACATGGGTGGCCTAAAACTGGGACCCCCCAACCCCAATCCAAACTCCTTTTCGCTCCTCTTCCCTTCCCCCCAAAGTCACATAAAACCCAGTTTACGTCCCCCATTAAGTCTCCATTCTCGTCTTCCTTATTCACAAAAGTAGGTAAACCTCATCCTTAAGCTAAGACACTCCCTAAGCAGATTATGTCGTTTTTATTTTATTTTCGCGGGCGAAGCTCCCCCCTTGCGTTTGCCCTTCAGCATCGCCACGGGCATGTAGTCTGGCTGGATGAGTTGTCGGACACTCTCCCTAGTGGAGCTGGGCCGGCGCCACATCGTCAAGTGGCCCCCCGGTTGGATGGACGTGGCTGGTGGTAGCCCCGAGTATAGTTAGCGCCCTATTGGACGTGGAATGCCCCCCGGAGGTGTGGGAGCTTCTAGAGGTCTGGCTCGAGGTAGGGGTACCGCTGCTAGAGAACATCGTCTGCCAGTGCAGCACGAGGCACCTGTGCGGCAGTCCGGAGTTCAAGCAGGATACCACAGTGCGATACCGGATCCCTGCATCCGGCGGGTCCCCAGAGCCGGTGGTTGTCACCTCCAAGTCTCTCCGCGTTCGCCGCACTCACCGTATGGAAGGGGGTGGGATCGTGGAGTGCTTTGGGGATTTGGGTGTAAGCCAGACGGGGATCTCGAAGCTGCTAGAGTTGAAGGACCTAGTGCAGCATCATCGGCCGCCAAATATGCCCGTGTTGCTGGACTATATTGAGCGGAACGATAGGGTCTTGAGCAACGGGGGAGAATGAAAAGCATCGCTCGGATCTGTTCAAAATACGGATTCTCAGCTATCGGCGGTCGGGGTACGGTGGAGCTCGGATAAAACGGTAATGTTTACGCAGAGCTGTCGAAACGGTCAAGAATGACTGGCCGGGTTTCCTCCACAAAAGCTGTGATTGGCTAAAGAGTGGGTCAGAAAAATGCTTGATTTGTTTGAAGTTGGGTAACTTCTTCTGGCCAGCTAAAATACAGACTTTGGAATCCTGCTCGCACGGCTGCCATCTGCTGCCCATTACGCGCTTTCCGCAATAATCAGTGATCTCGCCTATAATCTGCTCTTGGAATCGTACCAGAGTGAGATACTGGCCGTGAGGGCTTCAAGAATACACATAAAAAATCGCGGGGCTTCCGAAGCCACGCGTTAAGCGAAGGTCTGAGGAAAGTCTGAGGACTTCGGATAGGCCCATGATAGGCGCGCACCATTCCGACTACGCGCGCACCTCCCCATAATTAATCCGCGCGCACCCCCCCCCCCCCCTCCCCCCAGTGTAGATAAAAAAGAAAACAAAAGAAAAGAAACCAAAGCAAGCCAAAACAGTGGAAAATGCTCAGCTGGGTCAGCCGGCCGCCGACTCCTTCCTTTCGACAGTGCCTACGCCAATAGCTGCGCGCGGAGCACCTGTAGGCGCCCAGTTGATAGCGCAAGGGATTCTGATCACGATTAAACTTTCCGAAAACTCAAGATTGATTAAATTAGCCGTATGAAAAGTGTATGAGAAGTGTTGTGGTAATACGATATACCGTTGTTGGTGGAATAACGCCCTGTAGAAGTCTTGAAATGGCGTTGAATGTGACGGGTCGGTGGTGGTTTAGATGGAAGAGTTGTTACTGCATACATTCCCCTAAACCTGAAAGTAAGAGGTGGTGCGCGCGTAGTCAGAATAGGTAGTGCGCGCCTATCGCGGGCCAAGGAAAAAGACTGGCTGGAAGATATGATGGAGTTGCCTAGCAGGCCACACTAACAAAAGACGGCATTGTCGGTTGGTACTCAAGTTATCGATAGGTTACTAAGAAATACATGAGGGTGGTTCACGGCCTGTATGATTCGCTAATGGGACTTCCGCTCTGCATCATCCTGCATCAGCTGTGTGAGTCACGGTGTGTGGCTGGCTGAAGGACCTCCCTGTGTAACAGTGAGTCTCGGGGCCTTCTTGATAAGAAGCGAGTAGCACAAGCTTCTCAACCCCGAAAATGTTTCGGCCAACCGAAATCTTCAGTCAAGCACTCATTGATCATCCCCCTTTCAGATCATGGCAAAGGCAAGGCAACATAGTGATGAGAACCATGGCTGCTACATCTGCGAGAGCGGGCTATTCATCTTTGACTGGGGCTGGCGCACGCCTGGCGAAGACCAAGCGCGACAGCTCAGTCGGACTCTATCAGCCCAGCTTTTCCACCAAGATTGCAAAAAATGCAACGCTGAAGCCAGTACGAGCAAAGATCCCGAGTCTGACCTCTGCGCCTTCTGTCAACACCTGCGCCTCCGACACTTGCTCCGCTGTGTGGACCCAGACGAGCCGCGAGTGGATGGGACGTTCGTGAAGTTCTGCCGGGTCGAGGATATCCCGAAGCGAGTGCCTCTCTGCTCATTCTGCCGCCTGGTTGTGCGCACGGCCCTCCCGTATCGGTATTTTTCTGGAATCGCAAGCCCCGCGGACTTCAGTGACGGGATCGTCGCCATCTCGGTTCGCAGGGAGCTGCTCTGGACAAGGGTGGAATATCCTGTTGGTTGGGGACGTGGAAGAACGATTTACTTCGACGATGAATTGTCGGAGACGAAGCAACCTCGGAAGACGATGGAGGACAGTTCCTCGGATTCACCTTGGGTCGGTGCTATTCGACCTCGGCAAGCTAAGGCGGCACTGGTTGGGAGCCATGTGGACTGGAGTCTCGGGTTGCACTGGCTGGAAGACTGTCGCGAGAACCACGAAGAGTGCACCCGCGAGAAAACTGGCAGTCTCCCGGCTGGTTTCCGGCTCATCGACGTCAACAGGCGGTGTGTCGTGGAAACACAGGCAAATTGCCAATTTGTCGCCCTTAGCTACGTTTGGGGCCGGCATCCCGACCTGACCAAGCTTTTTGCCACCAGGTCGAACAGGGAGAGACTGAAGATCGATGGCTCCCTTTCAGTTCTTGATCTGCCTAAGACGGTCGAAGACGCAATCGAAGCCTGCAGACAGCTCGGCGAAGGCTACCTCTGGATCGACCGTTTCTGCATACTCCAAGACGACCTCGAGGACAAGGGTCATCAGATTAACGCTATGGCTGCCATTTATTCCCTGGCC
Source organism: Lasiosphaeria hispida (assembly GCA_033439745.1). Classification (NCBI taxonomy): domain Eukaryota; kingdom Fungi; phylum Ascomycota; class Sordariomycetes; order Sordariales; family Lasiosphaeriaceae; genus Lasiosphaeria; species Lasiosphaeria hispida. Next base: position 5,001,633 of record JAUIQD010000003.1, read on the forward strand.
AAGTTCGCCCTCATCATCACCGACGGCGACAGCGACAGCGGCATTGCAGGTATCAGCCGCGAGAGGACGCAGACCCAGATGCGCGAGCAGATATCCGGCTTCGCCTTCATCAGCGAGCCAGCCGACTGGCGCGAGATCATCGGTGGTGAGTCTGTCTGGTCAACACGCGGGTGGACATACCAGGAAGCCGTCCTCCCTCATAGGAAGCTCTACCTCAGCGAGTCCCAGGCCTTCTTTGAGTGCGCCACTCACGTCGCCGACGAATGTGGCGCGGTCCAACAGGCCATGTACTCACCTCACGGACTCAACAAGCAGCCGTGGCACCATCTCTACGACACCTTCTACAGCCACCTAGCGCGCTACCGTGCAAGGTCGCTCACAAACCCTGACGATGTGTACAACGCCATCGACGGCGTCGCTAGTGCTCTGTACGGCGGCTTTCACTCCTTGCTGTCAGGACTCCCACGACAGGAATTTGACGAGGCCTTGCTGTGGTGCTTGGATGGACACACTGACTCAACGCTCCAAGGCGCCGCTTCCAACGGGTCGAGTCCTAGCTGGTCGTGGTCGTCGACAGACAGACAGATCGCCTTGCTGAACGACACAAACCGGCGGAGCATTGACTATTGCGACACCCTCACTGCATGGAGCCGTGTCAGCCAGGACGGAAAGTCCTTGGAGAGCGTGAGAACAATGCCCAGAGGGAAGCCGCTCAGCCACTTCCGAGAGAACCAGGACAGTTGTGGCTGCTGCCGCGACAAGTTCGACGCCAAAAAAGACGCCGAGAGGCTCCTCTTCCCTGTCCTGGCATGGAGTCAAGGGTGCATCAACCGCCCAAGCCCCTTCGCCCAACCCCACGAGACTACCTTCGCCGCGACGCGAGCCGGGATCCGCGCTCGATGGTCCTGCCGCCACCAGTACTGGCTAGAAGCACTGCAAGACGTCGCCAACTCCCCCACCGAGACCAATATCCCCCCGTCCCCGTCCCCGTCCACGCCCGGTGCCAGCATCGTGTTCGCGTCCGTCCAATCCGCCCTCTTCAGGCTACAAGGATCCGTCCAACGAAATAAAACGTCAGGACGCATCTTCGACGACCTCTGTATCGCCCACCCCGACGGCCAGCCTGCCGGGCTTTTAATAGCCGGTGATTCCGGCTTGGGTCTTGGCCCGGAAATCACCGCTAAAAGCACGTTCGAGTTCATTGCACTGTCTGTCGGCACTTCGAAGAGCATTGTTCTTCCGGATGGACGGGTCAAATCTGTTACTAAGTGGGACATGGGTTCTGCCGGAGACATAGAAGAAGAGGAAGAAGAGGAAGAAGAGGAAGAAGAGGAAGAAGAGGAAGAAGAGGAAGAAGAGGAAGAAGAAGTAGAAGAAGAAGACGAGGAAGAAGACGAGCCTGATTCTGCATCCTCCGGTTCACGGTCCAGCTCAGAAAAGTGGGCGCAGTCGACAAGGGAGGGCGAGCAACAAGAAGAAGAAATCCCGCTAGGCTTAGGACTGGAGCAGGAGACGGACGTGGCTTGGTCCCAGCCAGATCTGAGCTCACAGGCCCCGCCGGAATCCGAGCTTATCTTGTCAAATGACCTAGAAGATGAAGGCTGCAAAAGCTTTATAAGCCTTGAAGAACTTCAGAAGCTTACGTTCCGCGACGGCGCGGGCAAGCTCTTGCACCCACTCCCTGTGGTGAATGTCATGATGGTGGAGCGAACAGGGGAGAAGTCGGTGCGCCGGATAAGCGTTGGTTGGATATATCTTACTTCTTGGATAAGAGCTGAGCCGAAGTTCAGGACTGTCTTTCTAGAGTAGTAGTCGATGACGCTGTCTCTCACAAATGACCGGTGAATGGCTATCCTACCAGTCAGGGCTTCGTCGAAGATAATTGTGTCCTAATATTATTTCAGCCAACCCCTTCCTCTCTTCTCAAACTCCTGGACCTACCAAAAGCGAATGCCTCGCCAAAGCTACGCCGTTTCACTCCATACAAAATACATTTAGGGTGCGCTGTGACAGCCATATTGTTTACCCTTCTGGGACTAATCATCTTGTTGGAAAAATTAACTGGTCTCCGAGTCAGTGCCAAAGCAATCATGGAAACGGTAAAGGCTCTCCATAAAGAAGGAAAGGATGCCCTTAGACTAACAAGCCCACCTCCTGATCTGGCAAACACAATGGTTGCTTCTCCAAAAGGCAGTACCCTCCGCCAAGCAGAACTGAAGAAACAAAACCTATCACTCCCTAAGAATAGCACTCTCAAGATCTCAACATCCAAGCTAATATCCCTAACCAAATCAACATCCTCATTAATCACTCCAGCCAAAGACCCACAACCTCATTAACCTAGCCCTACCTTTGACCAAATCAAGATGGGGGTACCGATGCGAGAATTCCAACTCCAGAGGACTATAGCCTGGACAAGCTCTTTGATAGGGAGTATATCACCGACTATCTTAAAGCTCTAGAAGAGCACTATAATGATCGGGGTCTTACTAATGATAATAAATGCTATATCAAGTGGCTCTGATAGTATAAGTATGATGTCAAGACAGAGATTTACAATAAGAAAGAAGCTATAATGACATTCTTATGGGGCACCTTGAAGACATAGATGAAAAAGTACTAGAAGTACCAAGATCCCCGCTAGAAGAAGCGACTGGATCAGAGGTCTGCATACTCTAACGTGAGTGTGTCCCTGTTCTTTTGTTGTGTTTGCTGGTTTTGCTGCACCAGTTCAGTAAAGGTGAGTGAAGATGTGTAAAGGTAAGTAAAGGTAGGTGAAGGCAAGCAAGGTTAAACAAGGCCTGATTAAGGTCTAAGCTAGGTTACATCGGTCGTGCGAGAATGTAGGCGCCTATATTCGTCATATTAAATACACTCCTAGTTCCATCTCCTAGCCATCACTACCGCTCACCTTGCTGGCGTGGCCTTGATCTTCTACTGTCTCACTTTCGCAGGAGTTGGCGGACCTAACGGCGTAGATATTACCTCCCTCGACGAAGTAATGCTCACCTACCCTAGCACCAAAGCGATGTCTAGTATACGTGGCGTTGTAAACGAAGTCTCTTCTCTGAGATCTCACATCCCGCCATTCTGATTGGCTAGCCTATAGAGGAACGAATATATGGTTTTGCCTAGTAGGTACCATACCGAAGAGCCTTGATCTATACCAGATATATCGTTTGCGAGTATCCTCGACCGAGCTGGGGGAACCGGGAACGTGGCATTCTCAGAAATCCAGCCCCCACTCGGCGAAAAGATGTTGGTTGATCGCCGAGTGGGACCGGTACCAACGCAAGAAAAGCCTCAGTTGCAATGTCACCCAGCGTGCTTATAGTATCGTAAAGCAAAAGAAGAACGACACCGTCCACAGTCTTCTCGTCCAAAGCCATGATTCGATCATACATTAGCGAAAGGTGGGAGTGGTCTTCGCCCTCTACCACGTACTGAATTTCTCTTAGTGGGTGTAGGAAACCAGAGACTACCAGGTGTATACTGAAGATTCGAGAGGCGTACGGAAAGCCGGACCACTGGATATCATATTCAGCGATGTCAAGTCGGTTTCTTAGCGATCTGGCCTGTCCGTCCAAGAGAGCAGGCGTATCAGCAATGTAGAATATAGGCTCGGAGGCGGAGAGCCAAGACCAAGAAGGCAAGGATAACCGCAGCGACTTGAAGAGCATGGCAGGGTCGAACGGTTGACTGCGACGGAATACCCAGTGAAGGTCATAGGCCAGGCTTGACTTCCACATTCCCAGAATTGGGTTGTCCCTCATGCGTTCCTGAAAGAAGCTCACCATCCCGGCCACGGCCGGGAGAGTGTCGGTGTCAAAGGTCAGAGACCGACCAGAGTACTCTTCAGCTAAAGAATGCCATTGCTTCGTCATACGGTTGTACCCCGGGGGAAGACGGTGAGCCCGGTCGGGATCACGGTCTCCGAAAGCGAAGAGGAAGTCTGGGTCCTCCACCACTGTGCCATCTTCTGACTCGAACCTCTGGCAGCATTGCCAATACCATTGATCTTTTGCCATATGAATTATGCGAGTGGATAGAACCATCTCTTGTAACGTCCAGCCGCGTTTGTTGAGGGGAGAATTCAAGACCTCGTTTAGGTCTGCTCTCGTGCTTCGAATTTTGACCTCAAAGTCGCTGTTGCTAGCACCTCTAGAGACGCCGAAATGCAAGTTTTCGTTTGTCCATTCCAGGAAGCACCCACCGGTACTGTCGACGGCAGATGTAGCTGCAATGGTAAAAATGCCGTTGTTGTAGTACGATGCCATTTGGGATGCCTCCCTTTCCCAGTCCTCTTTGTCGTCCTGGATTATGCAGAGGGCATCGACCCAGAGGTAGCGAACAGACATGGCCTTGGCAAATTTCATGGCGTCTCTGAATGTTTTTGGGAGACTTTGAGTGGATATCCCATCCTCGTGTAGGATTTGGTTCGCTCTTGTAGTTTTCCATGGCCTAGTCTGCTCGGACGGGCCCCAACAATGACTAAGAGTTGCGTATTGCTGTTGGTTATCCACAAGAGTCTTCTTGTGCACCAGCTTGATGGGGTCATTGATGGCACCGCTGGGGCCGAGGTCAAGGAGTCGTGTGGGGTACTCGATCGCCATCGTCTGAGCTTTGCATTTTGAATGAGAGGATAAACATTCCCCTAGCCATTCTTTAGGGGTATTCACTCGACTGTCTAAGTCAAGTTTTTTTGAAGTCCATATAGCTCGTGCCGCTGTCCTGCCTGCGATAAAACTTAGGTACGTTCCCACGGTCGATGATTCAAAATGTATCTGGAGGAAATGCTTACTGCGATATCGGCCCGAAGTCGGTATACACACCACGATGCTAGACCCGGCATTGTGTGTTCTCCATGTGTCGGGCCATCCTTCAAAATCCACTATGGCAATTTCACCCTCAAGGGAAATATTAGCGGAAACCTCGCAATCTGTCTGGCGTTCCTCCCTCTGCAAATCTTCGACCAACTTTGGGTTGGAGCCGTAGAGAATAGTATGACAGAGTAGACAGTTCTTGGAGGACGCTATCAGTGCATACGCTTGGTAAATGCGACTGGCCAATGCGGTAGGTTCGCTCCCACGCTGCCGAGCTCGAATATCAGACACCAAGCCTTCACAGGCGTCACACAGCGTAAGGGATTGAAGAGTCTCGAGGCGAAAGTCATTATTACCTTCGACTTCCATCACGTCTCTACCCCGTTGAGAGTTTGATGGTGTGAGGAGTTTAAAATGAGACTCTTTTAGAATGGAGGTGGTTGGTGTGATTGTGGTGAAATTGAATCGGAGAAAATGTGCGCTCAGGTAAGTTGGGAGGCAAGTGCCCAACAGGCTTTCTTTCCACGTGACACAATGTCAAGTCGATCGAAATCATGCCAAGATCTGGCACGTGCCCCTAACTTGAGAACCTGTCAGAAACACGGCACGCTGGATTCGATGGAATTGATGGGGTTGCAACTGCGTGATTGTATTGCTTCCGTTCGTTCTATCCTCGGCTCACTTTCTTATAGTTGTGAACTTTGGTCCGCTGTCACCGCCGACACCGAACCCGGAAGCAATCGTCTGCGCACAGCGTACTGGGTGTGCGTGTGACTCGTCCCGAAAGCCCTATTGTCGAAGCTGAGCAACCCATGCCTTCCCAAAAAAACTCAAACAAACCAAAAGTATCCAATCACACCAATCACACCAATTTCAAACTTATAGCGTCACTATGCTATGCCACAGAAGGATGCGGTCATATGGTTCTGCGACAAAGGTAACAATTAACAGGGCATGTACTGGTATACACCATGTACTGGTATACTGTGGGACATCCCATCGGTGCTGGTATATCATCATGTACCATCCCAAATTCCGAAATTTCCGATGGCTTCAGTGTTTTTCCAAGAATCACAAATGACTAGGGATTTTGTCCCACAGCCAGGAAGCAAATGGCGGTCAGAAGAAGACATGGCAAGAATTGGTCAGAGATCAGTGATGGCAGAGATCAGTGATGGCAGAGATCAGTGATGGCAGAGATCAGTGATGGCAGAGATCAGTGATGGCAGAGATCAGTGATGGCAGAGATCAGTGATGGCAGAGATCAGTGATGGCAGAGATCAGTGATGGATGCTCTGCTAATGTGACAACGATCACCTACCCCCTGCAGTCAGTGGCCGAAGGTTGGCCGAGGTCCGATCCGAGATCGGATGCCATGGACGAGAGAGGCGCTGACGCCACGAGATGGGGGTCGACGCCATGAGATAGGGATTGGCGCCACAGAAAGATAAGTGTCGTCGTAGACGTCACCACTCCGTCCGATAGCCGAGGGCCAGGCACGCCCCGGCCTGAGTATAAGATAGGCACGTGCATGTACACAGTTACTTTCCCACCCGTAGTTTCTTATCTTCTCGCCTCAGCTAAACTAAGGTAACTAAGTTCATCGAGACTGCGCCTCGGCCCAGTTTTTCGGACGTAACTCGATAGTTAAATAAGATAGCACTGCAAACCACAATGTTAGAGTTCTGAATGGCGTAGGTAGATTTACGTCGGCAGGTCTTTTTAGCTTTTAACACCAGAGTATTAATACCGGCCAGTCAGTCTGCTCGGACTCTGCATTCTAATTTCAGCGCATCCCCATCCGCAAAAATGCCTACTCTCATGGCGTGGACCAACGGCGATGAGATCAACGAAGCCGACGCAGCCGACGTAGCCGGCACGAATGGCGCAGTTGAGGAGACACCCTCCTTGAATGACATGCAGCGAGCGACGGATGTGCTGCTACCGCCTCAGCTCACCAGCAGCGCCGGGGGACGAGTCGACACAGGTCGACAACTTGAAAAGAAACATAAACACCACAATCGCTACTCTCGGGCAATTCCCTTCAGCCTGCGAGAACTGGAGAGTACCGGGATGGACCCCTTGGTAGCGGCCCATATGCACAACGCGAACTACAGCCCTGTCAACCGATTGCCCGATGAGCTTGTGTTTCAGATCCTTCGTTGCCTGGGCGATGATCCGCTTGCCGTGCTTTGCCTCCGGCGCGTGGCAAGGAGGTTTCGGCGGATTATCGACGACCCGGATATTTCGAAGGTCATAGATGTCAACTGCCTTTCTTGGAGTTCCGGTACAATTTTCGAGATGGTGAACTGCCTTCCGAAAGGCCTGAGGCAAGAACTTTGGCATCGAATCCAAAAAGATGGAATGTGCGACAAATGCCGCATGCTCCGGCCCGGTGGTCCCGACGACCCGGACGTTGGCTGCCTTCGATCCCCTCGCGAGTGTCCAGTCATGTCAAGGTCTCCTCGCGGCCTCCACTGCGATGGCTGCAGCGGCGGCGGCGACCATAATGCCCATCCGTGCATAGGCCGCCATGGCGCCGTTCGTCTGTGCGAACACGTCAAGATTTCGTGGGCCGACATGGAACCCTACCTGTATAGGTGGCAGCAATATCTCTACGACGGCCAAGCCTGCCTCGATGGCTTTAGCGTCGAGTGCCGCGATCCCAGCCACGACATACGCTGCAGAGCCGAGTACCCTCCAACCTGGCCCCGAGCCAGTCTCAAGACGACCAAAGCCCATAGAACATCAGAGTGGGTGGTTGTCTTGACTTTTGAGTGGAAGCCCCATAGCGGTTCCGACGTCCTTTCTCTCACCTCGGACCGGCGGGCGCCCGCATCGGAAATAAGGACCATGTTCCAGAGGCATCGACAAGGCGCAGCTGATATTCTTTTCCCCTCGTTTTCCCAACTTCCTTTCCCCGAAATGGCATGCTTCGGGGATACCAAGTGTCAGTGCCTGTACTACGAGTCAGGGGGCGACCAGAGGTTAAGTACCGCCGGCCCATCCAACCTAACACAAGGAACCTTGTTCTGTACCGGGCGTTGGGACCCTAACAGTCATAGCGATGCTATTCACGCCTACGCCAGATGTCATGGATTATACAAGACTGCCGAAATTGTGACCATCCAGAGACATTTGGCTGATATCGCAGATGACTCTGTTTGCCTGGTTACCCATTACACTCGGAATATTACACTCTGTACGAGGGTGGGCGGTGGCCACATCGTAGCGGTTACTCCTGCAAACGACTGGTATCACGCCGTTGACCCCGACTTATCCCCACCGCAAAGGTCGCCGAACATACTGTGTAGAGACAAAAGTTGTATCAATTATTATCGAAGCCCGGCATCTTTCGCTTGCCGAGTGTCACGGTCGACAATGGCCAAGACCCCCTCCAACTACATCCACGTCAACCTCCCAAAAGGGATGTGAAATCTTAAGGTTGGAACCCAAGATCCGAAAGTGGGCTATACACTTCAGACGACCTTTTACCAGCCGTGACACCGAGTTCTGTATTTATGATGAGTCTGAGGTACTTGTACTTGTGCCCAAACTCAAATGTAACGCATGCTTCTACTCCCGTCAAACTAAACACCAAAAGTCCCCATCGCCGTTGTGCTTACAAGTAATTCTGTATGTATACCGACAACTTGTGCATTCCCCTAGTCATTCGATGGCTGACGCCCGATCTAGTTACGGACCTCAACCCTTGACGCTCATCCGTCATTCCCAGCCGGCATGGAGACCAGCTGCTTGTTTGCCATGGTTGTGGCATCATCCTCCAACTTCTTCGTACGATGCTCGATATCATCAAGACGCTTTAGTACATTTTGCTTGGTTTCAGCCTCGACTCTTGCGCTGCTAAGCTCGGCTTCAGCCTTCTCAAGGTCTGTTTTGGCTTTTTCCAGAGAAGACGCTTTATCCTCAAGTTCACACTCAACTAGAGATTTAGCGGCTACGATCGCTTTGCAGCTCGCATCGGCGTCGTCTCGCTGCATGATGGCGGCTTTTAGTTCGGCGCTAAGCTCGGTTCTGATGGCATCGCGGCTTGCAAGGGCGTCGTCTCGTTGCTGTCTAGCGTTGCGAAGCTCGGCTGCGACTTTCTCGAGCTCGGCCTCGACTTTTCTGAGAGACAATGTACTCTCATTGAGTTCGCGGCCGACAAGAGCTTTGGCGGCTACAATGGCATCGCGACTTTGAATGGCGTCATCTCGCTGTCGCCTAGCCTGGACAAGTGCGTCTTCCGTGAAGACGTCTCTGACACTGGTGATGGCCCCTACTATGGCCTGGTGGTTTGCCGTGGTGTGGTGGTCTCGAAACAGTTGGATCAAGCTGTCTAAGACTTGGAGTTTGGGATGGAGCCACGCATATGTGCGCTCGGGCAAGCTGGTCACACGTTTCGATCCGCGCATGGTTGCATCCCAGAGGTTGACCAACAAGGGCGCAAGCATCCACACCAACGCGAGAACAAGCGTGGCTTGAAACCATGCGGTGGGGAACGGAGGCCGGACGTTGTCCTTGATCTGGTGCAGAACATCGGTGACGTTTCTCAGGAACTGGTCGATGCCACCGATCTGGCCAGCGGCGGGCTTGCTTCCCAGCAGGGAAGCAAGTATCATCACAATCACTATGATGACCATTTTCAGCGGTGCCATTGTGCTGTCCCCAGTATCAGTTCACGCCAATACTTGTAACCCTGTCAAACTACAATGTACCTGGATGATGACAACGGAGTTCCCTTCGGTTTTGCCGTGCGGATAGTTCAGCAACGACTTGCAAGGTTTGATGGCTATGGCTGGAAGTTAACTGTGGACGCAAAGACCTTGATCAACTCCGGACGAGAAAGAAACGAGGAGGGGCCCGTCAGAGTTTTCGCGGGGAAGAAAGTGAGAATTAACTGTCTGGGTCTCCGCAAGGAAAGAGTGTGGGTAGGAGATCGTCAGTGTCGTTGTGGGAAGGAACGATATCTGGAGACAGACAAGGCCCTCGCGAGGAAGGGGCAATCTCTCGCATCGGATGGCCCCAGATCGGTCATTGGCACTCACCGGCGGCCCGGTGCCAGGCAATACAGGGAGCCGCGACAAGTCACTGCGGAAGGAGCTGAGGGAAAGGTAATTGTTTCCAAGTACAGTCACGAGCTTTGTGGTGCCCCGAGAGGCCCGAGAGGCGGTCGAGAGGCGGTCTCGAGCGTCCGCACATGTCAGCTAGCAATGGGCACCGTTCACCGTTCTCCGTATCCTCAGCGACGGGATCTGGGCGATCTCAACGGCGACCGCGATGGTAACCATAACAGCAACAACAGGAACAACGTCAGCAGACTGGGCGACTTACTTTACATGCGTCAGACTGCGTTGATGTTCGCTGCGCAGCACTGCTTTCGCGATAACCCCTCAACACTAACACTTGCATCACGGGGATACATCACAAGAGGGTGTGTGGCGTGGCGGGCTGGAGGATCTGAACTTGGGACGGAGAGGAGCGGCTCCAGTGGGCGCGGGGGCTCCCGGGAGTGATACTTTCCAGGAAGGTACTGATTTCTTTAAGGCAGGAGGGACAGATTTAGGAGGGAAGGAGCGGCTACGGTGCCTGATGGAGGGCGTATTATTGTTATTGCTACTGAATAGATTCAATAGACTCCACCCTCCATATCTTCTTGCTTTCTTGCTTTCTCGCCGGGGAACGCGTTTCTCTTCCAGAACAGAACCACACAACCGCGCAAACCGCATCTTAAGCCCACCACGCAACCCCATCTGGAAACCATCTCCGTCGATCCCTAAGAAGCTCACGATGCGCACCCCTCCCCAACCCGCCGAGCTCGCAGTACCATTCCGGGCTGGCTGTGACGCTGAAGGCCTTTGAAGATCTCACCAACGATCAGAAGACACGCTGCGATGACCTCATCATCCAACTCGCTCGCGCCAACTTGACGGACGACACTCCAGACGAAACCACTCGCAAGGGCTTGTGGGACAGAGTTTTCTTAGGTTGGGACACCGAAGACAAAACCGTGCCTGTGATCTTTAATTAAAATAAAAGCTCTCTGAAGCTTCAACGTCCAGGCATCGCTCCGCAAGCAATATGTCTCGTTACAGCTCTTCGCCCCCGGCTTTCTTCAGGTCCGCACGCAACTGTTCAAGATACTTCTCAACTTCAAGCCTATGCTCTGGTACAGATCATCATCGAGAGCCACCTTTGCAAAACTCCACTTCCCGTTGAAGACTAATCTTTTCCATTTCCCGTTTAGCTTGCTCAATGCGTTCGGGTTTACCGCCGTTTCTCTCCAGTTGGACCACTCTGTCCTTGCACACGCCCAGGTACCCCTGAAGCTTATTCATCTTTTGCCTGTACTTGGAAGGAGGGTCTGATATGGGTAATCGGGTTAGAATCTTGGAGTCTGAAGCTATTCATGGTGGGAAGGGGGCGCGTAGGCTATTTCAAGGCCGGCGTACCGTATGATGACATCCAATGTCTGCCGTTAAAAATTCTTATCTTATCGCCGTTTTTCTTCTGATTACTACCCATGATTTCTATGTCGTTAACGTCTGTATCCACTGCGAAATAGGGGCTAGATGTTGCTGGCGTGAGCTGCCGTGGTGATGACTCGGCCAATGGCGGGCCGATCTCAAGACGGCCTTCTCCTTCGTTGCCCCTTTCCCGACCGTTTTCGCCCTCATGACTGTCGTCCCTTCGTTTCTGACTCCCCTGGCTGGGTGAAGATGGGTTGGAGGTGTGGATCATTTCCTCACGAATTTCGGGTAACGGCTGCCGCTCCATGACCATTCGAGGCTCGCGAGGCTGCTCGGCGTTAGCATTCACATCACGTCTGCAGATGTTGTACAGCTTTCGACTCACCGCGGCCTTCTCGGAAATGCTATCCTCCGAGTCGGAGTAGTGTTGCTGAATGCTTTCGCAGTCGGACAGGGCCTTCAACTCCCCTCTGTCATTGAAAATGTCATGTGTACTCACTACGGCTTCGCCTTTTCGTCGTTACCCATCTCGGCCGTGCTCTCGCTACCATCATCGTCGCCACTTATTCCCACTGCATTTTTATGGCCATCGTCATCGTCGCTCTCGTCGCTGCGTTGGCCATTGTCCCCATCCTCGCCCATCTGGGCAATCGAGGGAAGGGCAAAGAGCGAGAGCTGTTCTTGATGACGACCGACATGGCGCTGATACTGCTTCAGTGACGATATGGTCTCGCCGCAGAGTCGGCAGGTGATTCCGTCCTCCACCTGTAGGGTTCTCGCGCTGAGGTTGATCATCGCATCGAGCTTGATGTCCAGTATGGCATCTGGGTGAGTGGCGCGAACATGGGCTTCCCATTCGGCGACAGAGGGGAACTTGTCGTCACATCCCCACAGGCAGTGGTACGTACACCTTCCAGTGGTTTCGGACGTCATGCTCGATCCACTCGTGTCGTCTCGCAAACTCAATGTCAGGGGTTAGACAGTCGGCGTCGAGACAAACGTACGGTCGGAGGTCGCCATACATATGCCGTCTGGAGGCGAGTCAGCATCATTGGTCTAAACCCAAGGGGGGGCGGGGGGCTCTTTTCACGTCACTTACTTCCACGAGACGGAGTTAGTAGCCGTAATCATTGTGAAACAAAACGGGCACTCAAACGGGCCCTTTCCTGCTTCTTTGGGGAGCGGCGGGATGCGGAGCTTGGCCGCTTCGGCAACCGAAGTAGCAAACGAAGCCTCGGAGACCCCTGCATCGGAGCGAGCATCTTCGTTGACACCTTCCACGGGTTGAACGGGGGTAGCTTTGACGTCGCTGTTCTCCAATTCGCGTGGTATCGACGATGCAACGGTGCTGATGGCATCCTCTGCCGCTGGTGTCTGGGGATCCAGTGTAGAGGCTGTGAAGGAGACAGATGGGCTAGATTTATGATTTGAAAAAATTACGTATCGATGGCTTGTCAGATTGCTAGGCAAATGTGGGGATGAAGGGGTAGGGGTCTTGGATTATATCTTTGTGTCCTCCTGGCCGTATACGAGAAAGATGGTGTATTGCATACACTAACTATTTGGTGCATATATATACCTTTGGTACGACTGTGTTGGAGGGTAAAGACTGGGCCTTTGGGCAATGTGTAGCTTTCAGTTGGGGTAGAACCTTGTTGGAGACGGAACTCGAGCGTACTTAACCACATACCGCCACATTATACACGAATGTTGGTATGCCACTAAATCCCTCGTAGAATCGAATCCCGCTACAAGCTCGAGCATAATACTTCCCCATCCTCACACGGCAAAGTAAGCAGATAAGCGCCCCAAGTCACCATTCCTCATCTCGAAGTCAGTAAAGGATCCCGAGTTTCAATCATCCACAAAGTAACGTTTTCGAGACGGATTACGACGTCACACCATCATGGCATTTGTCAATCCTTGTAGCTACAATGAATTGACTTCTCTCAAAATAGTAAACGTCTGACTCCAGGTTTGTCATTAGAATATCCTAGGTCGATGAGCTCCTAAACCAACTAGAGAGACTGGCGATGGGGCTATTATCCACAGGCTAGCGACGTTGATGAACTAATCAGCGGTACGTGACGTATTCATCATCCATGAAGTCGAGAAAGCCTTCACGCTGTATCTCTCGTCCCGCCACCACTAGGTGGCTACTGGCGAAGCAGTCATCAAAGTGAGCGGCACGGCGTACTTGATGGGCACCCAAGACATATAGGACATTGAGGCCGTAGGTAACAAGGTTGTCACAACGACTTGGATTGGTGGCTCGATGCTTCCCATGGAGTTGGCTGTCGTATCGCGTGAGTAGGTTCCGCGTCCCTTGTTTGCGCCCCTTTACGGCCGGCTTCCGTTCAAGTAGGGCTAAGAATTACCCACCCATGGGTACCCATGGGTCAAATGGGTCAAATGGGTCAAATGGGTCCAAGTGCATATATAGAGGTTAGGGTTCTCCTACATAAAAAAGTGTTTCAACCATATTAGCAAACATGATATAAGTATGGTATAAAGGGATAGGCTAGTAAGAGTACTTTCTGTTGGATTGGACTGAATTAGGGCTAATGAACATGCATGGTAATGTGGTAATCTATGTGCTAATCAATTTTGACCGCCCCATCAACCTGATGATATAATGAAACCTTAAGTATACTGACTTGGAAACTGACTTCTACTATCTGGCTCATGATAGTTATGGTGAGTGATTTTCTGTACTGATTGTTGAGTAGGCTGTGTGGGCGCTACCTGACTATTGGCCCTGCCCTCTTGAGTATCAGAAGCGGAGGGTTGCTCGGTCCCATGTACTCTCAAATGGTGGCACCAAGACGCCCAAGACAAAGAGAAAGGCTAGACATAGAGCTATGTATTGTGTTAATCCCTGTGGTAATCCATTGACTAACCTCATCTATAGTAAAAGCTTTGAAGGAAATCATGGCCTTCCAAAAATCGACCCAACTCTTGATACCCTTTGCCCTGTTTGCTCGCCTGGTCAAAGAGGTTACCCATGATACCTTGGTCATGGAGGGTTTCAGATGGCAATGGGCAGCCGTTGAATGCCTTCAAGAAGCATTAGAGGGGTTTTTAGTTGATGTCTTTGACTGTAAGTACCCTTATTATTGGTGATATAATATTACTATATATACTAATTCTATATTTCTAGCCATGAATCTCCTTGCAATCCATGCCTGCTGTGTTATGGTCATGCAAAAGGATATGCAGCTTCTGTTCCGGCTGATGTGGAAATTTGCTCCTGTAGGCTCATTTTGGGCTGTGAATTCCCTCTACCAAATACCTATAATGTTTTAGCAATTGGCTGGTGAGGTATGTTTACATCTGAGTTGTGATAATCTGTGTGGTTTATACTAACTTATAACTCATAGTGTATGGAGTGAGCTGAACATGTGCTAGGAAAATGTCAAATTGCCTGGGCCAACCCTAAGGGGAAGAATGTTTAGGCTATCAAGAAGCTGAAGAACCCTCTTCCCAAATTACAGGCCAATGAGAATGAAGACTCTGATGCTGATCAAGACTCTGAAAGTCCAGAAAATCCAAGCCTGCAAGGAATCTAATGTCCTTGGGCCCTTGAGCAATGGTAATCTGGCTGGTAATCTGGCTAGTGGGGGTAATGAAAGTCCAGGTGGTGCTGAAGCAGAGGTGACTGTAGGTGGTGAAACCCCAGGCGGTGCTAATGAGTCCCTGTTGGCTTAGTAGGGGACTTGAACTGAATGCATTTGAACCTGGTTGGTAATAGGGCAGAGGTTGGTCACAAATCAATGGGATTAGCACTGTGATTACCAGTAACCCCAAATTGTTAGGATTAGTACAGGGATGGGCACATCCATTACTTTGCCATATGGCTGACCTCTTTTTTACTGGATCAGCATTGGCCTTAATACAGCATCTTGCCATTGTATAAATAACCATATATCTTATATTTTTGTGCTTGTTGATATGTAGGACTCATGGGTACCCATGTGTCACAGGATTAACCTGTGCCTTGTGTGGTGCCTTGTGTGGGGCCAAGGTGGGGCCACAACCCTAAGGCCCTGGATATATATCCAGGACCGTGGACCCCACCACTCTTAGCTCCCTTCGTAGAACCACGAATATACAACCTCATACCAAAGGACGGCTCAAGACCGTGATACCCATGGGTCCCATGGGTACCCAAGTGGGCCCATTGGGTTTTTTGGGTAATGGGTCGGACCCGTGCCAAGCAATGGGTACCCACCCATTGACCCATGGGTCCATTTGGGTCCATGGGTCCTGGGTACCCATGGGTAATTCTTAGCCCTACGTTCAAGATCCCTCATACGAGAAGAAACAAGACAGCAATCTCTGAGACGAGCCCTAGAATAAGGAGCTCTGTACTTCCAGAGACAAGTGAAAAGCTTTCAGCAACGACTGACGACTTTTCACAACTACCGAAGGCTCTCATGATAGATAGCTTTCGGCCTGGTCTCGCATATCCCAAATATCTTGCGTCAGTCTCGGATGCAGTTGGCATCTTTGTTAGTAACCCACTTCTCAGCATACTTCAGCTCTGGCTCTGGGTGTTACCAAACGGTGAGTTTTCATCATTTGCGCAGGTTATTTCTCTGACGATTGTGTTAGGGGCCGTGGTATTGAGCCTGCCCAACGTCGCCAACCTGAACTCGGCCGATCCCTACGAGTACAATCCTAAGGGCAAACTCGAACATCGCTTTTCACAGACGCAGAAACGCCAGTTCAGTTCGATGACCCTTTTATGGCGATTCTAAAGACCTGCGTCGACTTTTTCAGACGGGAAGGTCCATGCAAGGTCAAGTTTCACGATTGATTCCAGTACTCCATCAGCCACGGAGTAAGTCGTAATGCCTCTCTATCTTCCGAACTTTGATCTAACAGATCTTCCAGGTCAAATTTGAGGCGAGTCTGTATGCTGAGTATACGGAGACAGTTGAGTCGTGTCAGGCGAGACGGTCATGGAGGGTGTGGAACATATTGGCCAGTACGTACCTTGGCAAGAAGCAGAAGGACCGAAAGTTCGCGTTGAGTCTCGAAGACACGGAGGTTTTCTCCTAGATAACCGAGGAGACAAACAAGACCGTCGATATCATGGACATTCAAGACGAGTTGAAGATTGTAAACTCTGTTCTCGAGGTTTAGTTAAAGGTTTTGTAGGACTTTGAGAGTCAAATTTACTCACCACGTTTAGTCACCCCTGTCCTTCATTTCAAGTTCCTTCACCATCGGCATTGCCGAATTTCCCAAAGACGACTCCGGTGAAACGGCTCTCATCTGACTGTATGATTTCAATTTCCGCGGGTTACTTTCTGAACCTCTAAGGTACGCAACGTGAAATAGAGTGCGTCCTATGCACATCGTACATCCGTGCATTGTAGATACAGAAATATGGGATTGTGAATAGTAGGGTGAGTGTTGATAAGCAGCAGCGGCGGCCGATAAGCAGGAGCCCACCGGAATCTTTCCATAATCAACCCTTCCGTCGCAGCTCAAACGTCCCGAACCATAACTTCCGATTACTGCCCCAAGTACCTTTCAACACGCCCTTCTCCGCATCCACCTGACCGCGATACAGCCATCCATGGTGTTGATACAGTTTCACAAACCAAACTGTCCCGATGGGGTCGACAAACCCGTGGAATTCAAAGGGGCCGACTACATCCTCCCCCACCATCGAGAACGTGGACGGCCGGGACCCCCTCGACGCCTCGGAGGGAATCTCAAGAGAAAAGGCGTCGCGCCTCCCCGCTTCCCACGCTAGGCACTCATAATGCCCCTCCCACCTTCCCGATATCGCCTTCCTGGCGCCCATCACAGTCAGGTTTGTCGCGTGGTTTGGCGTTACAGCAGTCATAAGCGAGGGCCGGCGGTTGATGGTGAGGGTAAAGTTGTCCATATGCTTCTGGATAAGCCCGGCTGCGTCTCTGCCGTGCACGACAGCCAAGTCGATGGGCGTCGACCCATTCATGTCCTCGACCTCGGTGCTCGCGCCGTGCTCGACGAGCAAGTCAGCCACTTCGTTGTGAAGGTGCCGCGCTGCGTGGTGCAGGGCCGTTCGTCCGTTGATGTCCTGGAGACCGACCTTTGCACCGTGGCGGAGGATGAGGTCAACGATACGCACATGCCCGCGGGCCGCCGCAGTATGCATTGCTTCGCCGAGCACTTGCCGCGACAAAGTTTGCCCGGAAAGCACCACTTCCACTTCCTCCAAATCACCACGGTACGCCAGCATGACCAAGCCATCCCCAGCACGCTCACCGATCGGCGCGTTGACTCTCTCGTCCCCCTTGCTATCGTCACGAGCCATACGGAAACACCCTCTCTCCACTAGTAGCTCGGCTATCTCGGGCTTGCTCTTACCAGCGGCGAGGTCAAACGCCGTCTGTTGCGTGTGCTCGCACACTCCCCTACTCGAGGCCCCCTCCTCGAGCAGCCACTCGACCGCCTCCAGACACCCACCCGCGACCGCAACGAGTAGCGCCGTCAAACCCCCCTGCGTCTTCCGGCCTAGATCTGCGCCGCGCTTGTACAGCGCCTTCGCTGCCTCGAGATTGTTACTCCCAACCGCGACCTGCAGCGGGGAAGCCATGCCTTGCTGGTCAACACTCGGCCCGCCATCGACATTCGCCCCCGAATCAACCAGGGCCTCAACCGACTCGATGTCCCCGAGCGCGGCCGCCACCTGCAGTGGCGCCCAGTCGTGGTCTTGGGCCACGTTGGGGTCCGCGCCGTGGGCGAGGAGCAGCTTGACGATGGCGGGCTGGCCGACGGCGTAGTGGAGGGGCTTGCGGCCGTCCGAAAAGGGAGCGTTGGGGGAGACGACGCCTTTGGAGAGCAAAACTGAAACCATTTCCGTGTCGCAGTTCCGGATGGCAATCTGCATAGCAGCTGCTGCGCCGGAGGACACGTCCTCCAGGTCCGCGCCGAGGTCGATGAGGAAGGAGACAACATGGGTGTGTCCCAGCAGGCACGCCAGGCCCATCGGCGTCAGCTGCGATGTCGCTGCCGCTGCGTTAACATCCGCTCCGTGCTCAACGAGGCATCGCGCCGTCTTGAGGTCCCCGCGCTTAGCGGCATAATGCAGGGCCGTCAACCCGCCTCCATCTGCAGCCTTTGGGTCTGCGCCGGCCGCAAGCAGCATTTGAACGGTACTTGGGTTCCCCTGCGCGGCAGCCGCGACGACGGCGGCGCCGTACTGTCCACCGGTCTGGGAGACGTCGACGTTGCGGTTGAGCAGGTGCCTGACGAGGTCCTCCTGGCCACTGACGACGGCGGCTTGCAGAGGAAAGCCGAAGCGGCCACCAGCACAGCTGCAGTCGAGCCCTTGGTCCTCGAGCCAGCGGACGACGTCAGTAAGGCCGAGGAGGGAGGCATAGTAGATGGGGTTCTGAACTTTCCAGGTTGTGGGCGGCTTCTCGTCGTCGTCGTCGTCGTCGTCGTCGTCGCCGTCGTCATCGCTCCGGTTGCCAACCTCGCTAGCGCTTAACTCCCCGAAACTCCAGTCGTCGGCGTCCGAGTCGGCGAGCTTGGCCTCCATGAGGGGCGTCCAGACGCGCCAGCTCGATGTGGTCGGGTCGAAGGCTCGCTGGGTCCGGTGCATGATGTCCTGGGACGGCGTGGGCTTGTCACGGAAGCTGTGGAAGTACCAGGCCCAGGCGGCGTAGGAAAGAAAGGGGTAGACGTGTGTGTCGGGCGGAATATCCTCGAATGTGTTGAGCGTGAGGTAGCGGAGACATATGTTGGATAAGCTTGCCTCCTCGACGGCGGGGTCGCCGAGACCGAGGTCTGCTGCCCATTGGTTGGCAGTAGCGGTGCTCTGCGAGAACTTGGAGAGGTACTCCTTGACCGAAAAGTGAACGAAGTGAACCGTGTGTTCGGCAAGCCGCTGCTCGGACGACGTCGATCGCAGCTGCAGGAGGGACCCGCACCTGCCGAGAATCATCTCCTTGATGTAGTCCTCGTCAACGAAGCCGTCACACCAGCAGTCGGGGAGGTCGTCCTCGGGATACTCGTCGAGCTTCTCACCCGACACAACAAGTGCCTCAGCCAGTTGCTTTACCTGGAGAGGACGGACGGCAAAGAGGGTCCATCGCAGGATCATGACGGCCTTTTCCTTCTCGTCGGGGGGGAGCCGGGCGATCTTCTCCAGCTCGCGAGAGTATGCCTCGCTGATTCCTGAGGGCATTTCCGTCACCGCCTTGACCAGCTGCTTGGCGTTCTGCCCCGGTGAGATTTCCTGCTCGAGGAGTTTGATCCAGAGGAACATGCCCTCGCTCCGCTGGGCCGCCTGCGCGGCAATCTTCTGCCGTAGTTCCGCCTTTTTCTTCGGGAGCTTGGTGTTGACCATATATTCCGAGAAGGATTCCACGTCGGCCGTCGTGTCCTTGGCCGTGATGCAGTATTCCAGCCTCCCGACGTTAGAACCCCCCCCCGCTGGCGTATCCTCTCCCAGGTATTCTCGAATGTCCGGTACGTCTCTGCTGACCACTAGTACCCGCGACTTGGTTTTTGCCAAGTTCGAGACCAAGTCGCGGAGAAAGTGGTTTCTGGGGTCGTCACGGTGGTAGCGGGCTCCTGTATCAATGTCGGTGCATTCGTCAAACCCGTCCACAACAAACGTGCAACCCTCGACAGCCGAGCCCACGGCAACGAAGAGCTCCCACAGGCCAAGGTGCGTCAACGTCTGCTCCTTGTTTCGCGCCTTGTAGACGCTGTCCATGGCCGGCACGACGGATGGGTCCTGCTCTAGTATCTGCGCTAGCCAGGATCGCAGGATGGCGTACGGATCGCGGGTCAGCTGATTGTCGGCCACGCAGAAGAAATACGAAAGCGGCGCCTTCTTCCCCTGCTCCAGATGATGGATCACCCATGCTGATATGAACGTCTTCCCAAAGCCGGCTGGGCCGTGAATCCAGAGCAGCCTCGGGTCGCCCGACTCGCCCGATTCCCAAACACGAAATCTATCCAGCCCCAGAATCCACTTGCAGGTGCCATCATGGCGGTATTGAAGCGCCGTTTCATACGTGTTCTTGGTGTCAACACCGTTGATCCAGGCTGACAAGCGCTTACACCGCTCCTCGTAGGACGCGTGGAAGCTCTCGACACTCTGCTTGATGCTCTTGAGGATGTCATCCAGCTTGACGCCCGAGACCTCACTCTGCACGAGAGACACGAGCTTGTACACGGCGTCCTCGTCTTTCTCGATGCGGAGCAGGGGCTCCTCGACCATCATCTTGGCGGTCTTGCCGATGCTTTTCAATGTTCGCTCTACGGGCTCGGTCAGAATATCTTTTATTGTGCTGGACCGAGGATGACTCACTCAGAGTACTCTGTCCGTAATACCGGCAAGCATGCGCGAGAAACCCTAATGCCGAGCCGTAGAGCCTGACGAGAGCGGTAGAGAGCTGGCTGGTGAGAGCCGAAGTCCGGATGAGAACCCTGGTCTCCAGATCGGTGTATCGGACAACGATGCTCGAAATGCGCTCGAGGCTCTCGGCCATGGTGCCAAACGTCTGGTTATCGTTTACGGCCGCTTGGAGAAGCATCTTTACCACGGCCCAGGGGATCGTCGCATGGCCGGGATCGAACTGCACTGCCATGTCGCCCACCTCCTTGAACTTGTCGATCCAGTCGATCACCTTAGCGAGCACGTCACGGACCGGCACCTTTTCACCCGCCTTATTAGTGTAGAGAACCCATTGCTTGTCGACGCAGTCTTGCTTCTTTTGCTCAACCACTTGCATAATCTCCGAGGGCTGGAGTCGCACGTCGGCGCGGGCAAACTCGAGATCCTTCTTGTCCTCGGCCGACAGCGCATCAAATGCCGCTTCCCAGAGGCTCGGCGACTTGCCATGTCGCAGCGAAGCCTCCATGTCACGCCGCACACTGTCAACGGCGATGGCGGGTTGTCGTCAGGTACAGGCCGTGAGAGGAGAAGGTGGGCAGAGGCAGTGAAGTTGAGCTTGCTGAGTGATTGACTTGGGTTTGGAAGTTTAAAATGTAGAAGGCGAGTTTTGATAGCGGGGTTTTTTGTGGCATGTTGTTACACAAGAGACGACCACTTTTTGGCACTGTGCCCGGTGCAACAAGGGCTCGCTGTAGGGCAGGATCTGTGATCTTCACACAGCGAGGACTTGGAACCACTTGTCGCACCAGTGGTGTGGGAATTGATCTCAATTTACCGGTAATAATCTTCTTTGGCCGCGAAGGTCCTTGTCTTTCACTCTCAGTGTTATGTATCAGTGTTGACCTTAAATGCCCAAGGCATCGAGTCACGTCATTGCCCATCGCGGTTAGGTAATGCATTCTATTGGTAGAGCTGTGTGCTCATGTCCTATTGTATGCCTCACTTTTCTAGAACTCTTTGATTGGTTGCTTTTGTGTCCATTTCCATGTGACACCCAGAAGAATTCGCCGACGGCTGAGTACAGTGAGGGGCCCTCAGAGTCTAGGCCCCTGCGGCCCCGCCCCCGAGGGCGGACAGGAAGCCTCCCGGACCGCATGCGACCCTTGCCATAGGGCCAAACGAAGGTGTGAGGGCGACCGGCCGTGCGCCTCCTGCATGAAGAGAGGCATTGAGTGTGTGTGTGGGCTGAGCGGACCCGGCAGGTAACAACGATGCCCTAGGGGGGCCCGCAAAGGTATCCGGTGGATGGTTCAATGGTGTAGGCCGTTATAGGTTTCATTGTAAGATTGACGACAATGATACTTGTTATGATCGTCTTGATATCACCAAGATTCTATCAGGCAATCGACTATAATACATTAGATCTTTAAGTCTACATCACATAATAAATGTA
Organism: Lasiosphaeria hispida; assembly: GCA_033439745.1. Lineage (NCBI taxonomy): Eukaryota > Fungi > Ascomycota > Sordariomycetes > Sordariales > Lasiosphaeriaceae > Lasiosphaeria > Lasiosphaeria hispida. The sequence continues at coordinate 5,023,731 of JAUIQD010000003.1, forward strand.
ACGTATTTTATAAGCGAGTGACCCATATAAGCGAATGACCCATGCCCCACCCAAAACAACACCTCCACATACAACACCAGTTTTTTCCACCATTCAACATGCCGTCGCCATCAAAAGAGGGCAGGCTAATCTTAGCCATCCAAGTTCTTCAAAATGATACAAATCTAAGTATCCGAACCGCTACTAGTATCTACCAAGTCGACCGCAAAACTCTTGGACGCCGACGCGCCGGCCAGCCTTCACGACGCGATATACCAGCCAATTTACGCAAACTTACGGATCTAGAGGAGAGTACGATTATTCAGTATATAAGTGAGCTTTGCCTCGGCTTCGTTTTGTGGAAGATATGGCCAACCGACTACTACGCGAACGTGACGCGCCCCCTGTCGGCAAGCTCTGGGCTCACAACTTCGACAAACGCCAACCAGAACTCCGGACGCGTTTTACACGTAGATACGACTACCAGAGGACCAAATGCGAAGACCCAAAGATCATTTGCGAATGGTTTGCACTTGTACACAACACCAAAGCCAAATACGGTATCCTCGACGAAGATATGTACAACTTTGACGAGGCCGGGTTTATGATGGGCATGATCACCACTGGGATGGTTGTTACTACCTCTGACGGCTATGGTAGAGCCAAAAAGATCCAGCCTGGTAATCGTGAGTGGGCTATGGTTATCCAAGGGGTAAATGCTCAAGGCTGGGCCATCCCACCATTCATCCTTTTAAAGGGGAAATACCACCTCGCCCACTAGTATCAAGAATGCAACCTTCCGACTACCTGGTATATCGGAACAACCGATAACGGCTGGACTACCAATGAGAAAGGTCTAGATTAGATGGCACTTGGATTCCTATATAGCATCTTGTATGAAAGGCAAGGCTCCTAGTCCTCGATGGCCACGAGAGCCACCACTCCGACCAATTTGAGGCCTACTTCCAGGAACACAATATCATTACGCTTTTTATGCCTCCACACTCCTCGCACCTAGTCCAGCCATTAGATGTTGGCTGTTTTGGGCCGTTGAAGAGGGCTTACGGCTATCAAATCAAGGAACTCATGCGTATGTATATCACACATATCTCCAAATTGGAATTCCTTTGTGTGTTTGAAGAAGCTTTTTTTGCCTCTTTTGCCAACAAGAATATCCAAGGAGCCTTTGCCGGAGCCGGCCTTGTGCCGTACGATCCAGAGAGGGTGATTTCTAAGATGGATGTACGGCTCCGAACTCCAACTCCACCAGTCTCACGGCCAGGCACGGCACTCCCTTGGCTATCCCAGACACAACAAAACCCCCGAGAGGCCACCTCACAGAAAGACCTTATTAAAAGCCGGATATCCAACCACTAAGGCAGTTCTCCAACACCTTTGCTGGCTGCCGTCGACCAACTGGCCAAAGGTATGATGGCTGTCATGTTCCCTTTTACGTACGGAGGTTTCGGCACTACGAAAGGCCAATGAGGGGCTTAGTAAGCGACGGAGGGCTAAAAAACACGTATATGGCTTGGAGGGTCTCTTACTGTACATGTCACACTGGTCAAGCTCACCTAAGGTCAACAAGGTGATTCACCTCCTTGACCTGGGCTGACCATGGGCACAAGGATTCACACACCATGGACCATCAGAAGTGGGGACCATAGCCTCAGGTTATTGGCAATCACCACTCCAGCATGATAGACCAACCAAGGATCTCCAACAGATTGGATCAAGACCTTGGACCATACACAAGCAAGGGGCAATCCACATAGTGGACCATCCCATACTAACCCTATCATCAGACTTTAGATTTGTCATGGACGACCATATAACCTCAACATCATGGTCCAGGCTGCATGACAGCTGAATGGATCATACAATGGTCTTTCAATCAGGGACCTCCCTGATATCATAGTCATCTCATTGAAAGACCTTGAACCAACGATTGCAAGACTCCCATCTCAGTGGTGACAGGTGGCCATGACCAGGCCCACTCAGGCAGCAATGAGTCATGAAGGGAACCACTGTTGCAACAGCCAGTATGGGACTAACCTAACAGAGCTATGGCCAGTGATAGTACCAAGGACTTGAGGGAACCTCCACAGCAAGCTGTTGCAAGTAAGTACCAATACAGGCCATGGACTTATGGTATGATGGCCGGCTTCACTTGGTATATAGCCATGGATTGATAAGGGTGCTTGCAATAGGCAGCTAAAGGATCTTTAGGACCAATAGGCAGGTAGGATAGATCAAGGGAACATTGTATCTAGTACATAGCCTTCCATAAAAGAGATGAAAGAAGCACTAAACCCTCAGAGGGAGAAGAAGCTCTGTAGTCCTTTTTGGAAACTGACCTTAGAAAGATTATCAGCTGAACTTCAGTAAAGCTAAGGGGAATCTATCCTTGTGGAACCCTTGTTGTTTGTTCATCAATTCTTCATTGCATCTTCTGAGATAGCAACCTTGTTGACTTGCTCTCGTGCACTGCACTTGGTGATCCTGTCCCTGATTGTTGCGAGGAGCTCTGTGGTGGTTTGGATGTGACCTCTGTGGTGGTTTGGATGTGACCGGCGGCAAGCAACCACCCTCTTCTTCAATTGACTTGCAACTGCGAAGGCATCGTGTGTTATCCCTTGTTTGATCATTCCATCTCCCTGAACAATTTGATCATCCGACACTGTCCGGATCATCGTTACAGCTCTGCAGTCTGACCTTGCAGCCGACTGCACACCTTGTCATTGTCATCCCCGCTCCACCTTACTTCTCACCCAGGTGTGGCGCCAGTGTCACAGTACAAGAGGTACAGGATCTACTGGATCAGAAGGCTTTGGATAAGCAGGTAGTCCAAGGAATACGGCCAAATGGTGGTGGTGCACGGGTGTCTCGCATGAAGATTCGGTGCTGTGGTTTATGCGGCAAGCCTGGCCATAATGCACGCACGTGTCAGGAGGCTGGAGAATTGTCTGATTCATCTATTTCTGGTTCAGTTATTGTTATTTCCTAGTGTTGCAGTGGTGTAGTAGAGGATAATTGTAGTAGGGTGGTGGGGCGTGAGTCATTCGCTTATATGGGTCACTCGCTTATAAAATACGTTAACCCCTTTTGATAATAGGAAGGTGACAGCATGGGATCGTAGTCTCAAGGTGCGAGATAAGCTGTTGAAAATACTTTCCTCTCTCCACTCTACCAGTACGTGAGACCCCGCATTACCTTACCTACCTACTACCTATTCACCTGAATTTAATTACTAACCACTATTGAGAGAACCTGAAGCTTTCCTTCATGCTTGGCATAGCTGGTAATCCTTAGGAACCGACACGACATGGAGGTAGATTCAAAATGGAAAGCTCCCAACAGCCCCGCCGATGAAGATGTTTTCACTTAATATTTACAACTAGCCAGAACTATTGACCAACATTTTTGGCGGTATCCAGTCTGCTACCGAGTTTTGCTCACAAGTTCGGGAGCCTAAAGATGACGATATTCAGATGAAAGCTATCCAGCTCAGAGTGGAATGTGCCGCAGGAAGTTATGCACAACTGGCAGCTACTCCTCAAAAGAATCCAGGCGCCGTATTAGGTAAGGAATTCAAGGAGCACGACATTGGACCGGTGGAGAGGCATCGAAATGGAACTTGAAGGATGGGACTCGTATAAGACCTAAGCTGTTGGCAAAGTGCCTTCTGATGTCGACAAGGTCATAGTCCTTAATCTAAGGGGATACCTTCTCATGTGTACATCAACCTTCAGGCAATTTTCCTAAGATGAATACCAAAGGTAAAATCTCAAGGGCCCTTGCCGTGCGACTTCTCGCAGGGTCTCACCGGGTACGAAGTCAATTGCATGTACACTCTCCTCCACCCGGTACTACCCCGATAATGCTCGAATTCCCAGGGCCATTAGTATCTGGTCATCCAGATCCTGCGCCATCTGACCTATATATAAAAGCTGAAATCTATGTACCAGCAGCAGCAGTCAAAATCCCTCAACGCCTTTTATGCACATGATGCATATGGTACCTTAATTATCCTCTGCCAACCGAACTATATCGGCCTGTCCCAGCTCGCATCGACCATCGCCCCTTGGGTTTCAACAGCTGCCATTGGCACAGCAGGCGGGACCTTCGCAACTATTTTCATCGCATACCTAGCTAGTATTAGAAGGTGGTCATGTATGAGTGAGTGGAGTACTGACGCAGATGCGGCGGTTATTGGCCTCTTCTATGCTGTGATCGGGTACTGCTGCCACCAAGGCAATGCAAATTGCGGCGATGAGAGATGCGAAACGCATTCTGGTCTGGTTATGTTTTGCTGAGAGAGGAGCGAGCCGATATTGATGTTTTGCTGTTATCTCCCGTCCAACTTAACGATGTAGTGACTCGGCAACATGCGTAATTAAAGAGTTTGTGCATCAGCCAAGATGGGAATTAGAGCATCGAATGCCCCCGAGAAGATGTCGTGGTTATAATGGTTTCCATATTTCTATATTTGGTCATGTGTCAGTGGTCGTGTATGAGGCCGCTCCTTAGTGGCTGCGGTCGGGTCAAGAATCTCGGACCCCAAGGCGGGCCACTTGCAAGTCGGGAATCTCGCAGCGCGCGTGCGTCTCGATACACTTTGCTGTGCCCAACTAAGACCACATGAAACCGGTCGCAGTCGCTGGAATCCAAGATTTTTGAAATGTGTGAACATGGTTGGCTGTTGTCGCTGCGCTTGACATTCGAGTTCTCAATCCAACGGCCGGGTAGGAGCCCAAGCTGTCGAATTAAGCGCCGGCTAGTGGTTGTAACCATGACGCTATTCTTTTACTGTAGAATTTAGAATTTAGGGGGAATGATGCGCCATCCACATTGCTTGCTGCGACAAGACAACCCTAACCCTGTGGAGAATGCTAAGCCTGTGGAACTGTCAATTGCGACTTGCAGTTGCTTCCCGTTGGCTTGTAGGTGACGCAGTCAATCAAGCTGCTGCCATACGCGTCCATGCAGTTATTGGATTTTTCTTAGGATCGCTTTTTTCGCAAGCAAACACACGGCTACGTGGCAGGTCACGTGTGTCATTTTCGTGCCAAACAGGGTAGGGGCCCGCAAAATTTCCCAGCAAAGCTCAGCTTGTCCGGACTCCGGAGCACGAACCTTTCTCACCACTTTTCGCCATTTCTCACCTCCACCCGCCAATCCACCGCAACCGCATCCCAACATCGCATCTCAGTAGCATCCAGCACGCGTTGCACGCACATCAAGATGGCGGCTCTCATCAAGGCGGCAAACGCAAAGATCCGGTCCAACCCCGTGTCCAACTACCTCCTGTCCACGCGTAAGTTCCAAAGTCCAAAATCTGTTCTTTCTTCTGCGCGTCTCGTATCTCCGGTAAACTCCGTGCACGAGACGCCCCGACCACGCGGATCCCCAACACCCCAACCCCAAGGTCAATGTGAACGACCCAAACTAACACACGCAGACTTCTGGGGCCCTGCGTCAAACTTTGGCATTCCGGTGGCCGCCATCCTGGACACGCAAAAGAGCCCTGAACTGTACGTGTCCCCCCCTGCACTGCTGGTCTGCCCGGTTATCTGATATCAGATACCTGCAGCATCTCGGGCCAGATGACGGGCGCTCTGGTCGTCTATGCCTTCACGTTTATGCGGTACTCGCTTGCCGTCACTCCCAAGAACTATCTTCTCTTTGCCTGCCATTTTACCAACGCCGGCGCGCAGCTCACCCAGGGCTATCGCTACATGAACTACCACTACTGGGGCGGTAAGGACAAGGCAGTTCCCGCTGCTGTGCCTGCCGTGCCTTCTGCGTAAAGGGATGTCTGGTGAGTGGTTGCGGTTGTGCCCGGTTTTGGGCGAGGGGGGTTCATTACGAAGCATGCATTGCAGCATCCAGCATAGAAGGCCGTGTTCAGTCGTGTACAATACCTCAGCTACCAAAAGACTAATAGACTAACTAACCCATCAATCCTACATCTGGCCCCCTCCACCCCCCTTCAAACTGATGTCCCTTGTGTTTTAACATCCTCGACCTCTTCTCCCAAACCCGCCCATGCCGTGGTGCCCAACCATGGGTCGCGGCCCCATCATCGGACCGGGCCCGCAGTGTCTCCGGCCGCCCCAGCCGGTGTTGTAGCTGCCTGGATATCCGTACTGCTGTGCCATCATGACGGGGCGGACCGCGGGAGCATGGCCGTATCCCGGCCCGCACCTGCGCGATCGGAGGCCGAAGCACATTGTTTGTGGGATTGATTGGGCGTGTGGGGGGGTTGGATGCGGTGCCCGAGGTTTTTGGTGGATTTTTTCAGTGTGCGTGGTGCAGATGGCGCTTGAGAGATCAGTGACTTGGGATGTCCCGCAAAACTTTTAACTAGTTGGCCGAGTGAGTGAAATGAGGGGCTGGCGTGGTCAGCTTTATCAACATCGGCGCATTGGTTACACGGCGGCTATTTTGCGTTTGGCATCGCCCCCAATCCATCGGTCATCGTACTCCAGCGTCAGCATTGACACGCGGCCATGGGATAGCGTGGCTAAAAATACGGTCCTGACATCATGGCCCGAGAAATGAAGTCATTTTTGTGTATTTGGGATACCTTAGTCGTTGACATTGCGACAGGCAAAAATGTGGATGCGCAGCTGTTCAATAGCAAGCCCGGGAGCCTTGACGCAACAACTCCGAGGAAACAGTCTCAAGACGTTGATTAGAAATTGGATATCTGCTGGAAATGATTCTAACGGCTAGTGCATGCATCCCCCTTACCAAAGCCTCCTCACCGTCGACTCATAGTCCTCAGCCTGCATCTTCGCCGGGTTCAGACTCCTCTTCAACCCCGAGTCCAACTTGGGCAGGTACGGACTCGTGGGCTGGTACTTCCTCCAGGCGTTGCAGTTGGGCTGCATCTGATCCAGCTTCATCATCGATTTGATCTCAGCCTTCCTCTCCAAGAACTGGATGCCCAGCCCGCCCGCCACATGCCAGCCAATGTGGCAGTGCATCAGCCAGATGCCCGGGTTGTCCGTCTTGTACGCAATCACCAACCACCCGGCGCCCGGCATCTGCACGACATCGCGTCGCGTCGGGTTGTTGAAGTCCAACTGCCCCATCATGGTCGCGGCATTGAACGTGCCCGACCCGATCCCCAGCGTCAAAAAGTCATGGCCATGCAGGTGGATCGGATGCGGCAGGTTCAAATCGTTCTGAATCACCCAAAACACCCACTTATCCGCGCCCGCGACCTCGACGAGGTTGATGGCCGCCGGGAACGAGTTGTTGCCCTGCAGGATGTACTCGAGCACGGGGTGGTCCCACTCGACGCTGATGGGGGTGCCGCGCACGCGCCACTCAAAGACCTGGCCGCGGGGCGTGTCGTGGAAGGCGAGCGAGACGGGGAGGGTCGAGGGCGCGAACTGCGACGCGCTGAGGGTCCGGGTCACAATGGGCCGGAAGCCCTTCTCGCCGACGCAGGTGGCGACCAGCGGGGTGCCGCGGTTGGTCGGCAGCGCGCTGGTGCTCGCGCCCGAGTAGCTGAAGATGGCGGCTGGGTACGGGTTCCGCGTGCGGCCGCAGGCATTGCCAGTTTCGAGGGTTACATTGAGCCCTAAAATAATTAATAAATTATTTACCTCAATGTAAGCTGACAATAGCACTTACAATAATTGCCAACGGCTTGGTTCGCCTCGACGATGACGTCGTAGCGCTGACCGACGCCGAGGAACAGGGATGAGCGCACCACCGGGGTGGTGGGGACCAGGTCAGTCGCGATGACGGTGAAGTTGTGGCCGACAAGTGAGACGGTCAGAGAGTTGTCTACGCTCCCGTTGATGAGGCGCACGAGATGCTTCTTGCCAGGGGTGAGCACCAAACGGTCGTATGATCCGCCGGACCCAGTGGGCGCCTTGGCCTTGCCGCGGAACACGATGTTGTCACTGTCAGGGGGGCCACCGTTGGCTGAGAGTTCTGCCTTGAGAGTGAGCCGGTCGGCGGTCTCGTAGTAGTAGTCGCTCATCATGTACGGTCCCGTGTCAATGTCGTAGTCTGCGGATGCCGGGCCGTGGACGATGAGGGAGCCTACCACGCCGTTTCCGTACTGGTTGGAGTAGTGGCTGTGGTACCTGTTTGCCGTTAGAAGACGTTTTTCAGGGGGCATCTAGGCAAATCTCACCATGAGGTCCCGTACTGCGTCACATGGAAATCGTATATCTTCATGGATCCTGGTGGTATGGGACATTCCGTAATGCCGGGAACGCCATCCTGATTACTCTCACCGTACTGGCGGATACCGTGCCAATGTATTGATGTTCTACATCGTTAGAATTCGTTTGCTGTTTGTAGGGAGCAAAGTGGTGATGATGTTGGCCGATGTGCTTGCAGGAAAAGGGGCAGGAAAGGGGGCAGTGGGCGCACGGGCCTGGCAGTGAGCACAAGCCACTCTTGGCGCCCCGCTGCACACATTCGTTGGAATCGCAAACTCACCCATTGTCCTTCAGGTCGTTGTAAACATTGACTTGGATGTAGTCACCCCAGTCAGCCTCGATGGTGGGCCCGGGATATTGACCTTGTGCTGTGTGAGCAGGGCTTCCAGAGCTAATATGAGCCTGAGCTTACCATTGATCAACATAGCGGACTTTCTAACCCCATCCGGACCGAGCCAGTTGCTCACATTGGTGATGTGAAAGTCATACTGAAAAGCGGTCAGGGCAGCTCAAGAGTGGCACTACGCTCGGGTCAACTCACGACTTTGGTGTTGAACGCGGGCGGGTATGAGACTTCGTAGTCGGTCTTGACAGTCCAACTGTTCTTCCAGCATGCCCTATTAGTGGCCGTGTTCTGGCCGCATGGGCTGCCACCGGGGATGATTGTTTGTCTTGGCAAGAGGTCTATGACTGGTGATGGCGCAAGAGGCTTGGCCAGTGACACAGAAGCAAAGAGGGCCAACAACAAGGCGCTGCAGGCCGAGGTTGTCTGACTGAAGTATTGTCTCATGGTGAAGCGGGGTGCTTGCTGGACCGGGAAAAAGATCCGTAGATGAAACCAGATATCCCTGGGACTGCTTCAGAGCCCGGATTCTGGAAAAGCGTCAGCAGGATGACAGCTTTTATACATGGAAATCAGACGACGCAGTTTTGTGATGAACCCCAAGAGGCCTCAGCGATCAATGGCTACATGTGGTCTGGGCTTCGTTATCTTGGACATCGGCCCCTTGTCGATGCATTGCTGGGCTCATCTGGCAGGATGCGCCAGGCAACTGCCTATAAGCGCCAAATATGAACGGGGACTTGGAAGAAAGTCGCCGTCAAGCCGCTCCCCAGGCCACGGCCATGATCTCCGCTGAGCCACAAGTCTAAAAAGACGGGACGGCATGTGGGTCAGGAGCGGAATCGGGTCTCGGCCCCGTTCGGCCGCTCTGGTGCCTGGTATCTCTCGCCCACCACCCACCTCCCCTCCTCGCCTTGCTCAACCGTTTCCCAGGTTTTGGTTGCGATACCACGTTGTCGGCCGTACAAGTAACTGCGAGCAACGACTTCGACCTGTCAGAACCTCGTGTAAGCGAGAGTGAGGTCGTCACAAGGGACGATGCAGGCGTCAATGACATGCCGTGAGGCTGAGGTCTGCCGTGCCTGCATGGTGGCGCCATACTGGACATGCAGCGCGGGGTAAGCCACCACGAGTCGATCGCTGCTCGCATGAACTGGCCGTGTATCTCGGCACAGTTACGAGAATACCGGGAGATAGGAAGAATGGGAGAAAGGGGGACCGAACACTCCAGGGCGAAGGTCCGACGGCGTTGTCGAATATCGAATACATGTCGAATATGCCTCCCAAGCACCATCCCGTGTTTAATCGAGAGCCGCAGTATGCCTAGCATGTATGCAGAGAGTCGGCGAGTTACGGTCTCTTCCGAGCACTCTCGACGGGCCCGAGGGCGAGGATAGATTGCCCGCCTCTATTTTGGGATGCTCAATCGTGGTGCCTTGGGAGCTGGGATTGCCCCTTCATGGGGGATGCTGGACAATAGGCGAGTTACTAGTATCCGCCCATGGCACCCATCTTCAGCCCAGTAGGAATTGATTGCTCGCTGAAATGCCGCTAGTTCATCCGGTCTGTCCCCTAAGCTCGACCACTGGACAGCGTTTCAAGCTGTCTCGCTTAATGCAGGTTTTGATGCTAGACACGGGATACATATTAAATCGAGGCCCGTTGTAACCGTCGGTGGCATTCGAGTTGTTAAAATAGGGAGACACACCCGAAAATGGTGTGCGAATGCGACCAGCTCACTATGCGTCGGGCTAGTCGTTGTCAATATTGTCGTCGCCTTCACCTTCGGCACCGACGACGCCAGAAGACGACGAATGAATTGCTCCAGCTGACACCAATACGACTTCTCTGACGTAGGGCAAATTGCTGTGCGCGACCTCTGATAGGTCGCTGGACTCAGGTGTCTTTTCCGACCAAGGATGTCGCGAGTTGAGATTTATCCACCCCTGCTGCGGTGGGGGGGGAAAAGCCCATTTAACCGGACCACCGAAGCACTAGGTTTGGTAAAAGACTAGGGATACGGTCATCGTTTTGACAATCAAGTATGACGGCCTATTGGGGTAGCTTTGGTCATCATATTGCTGGGAACCGCGAGTAGTTCGGCGACGCGGCGCCAATGACAAGGTCGAACTTCTTCTTCCTCCTAAGGGTCGAGCCCTCCTATCTCGCAGCACAATCACTCGCCCTACGTGCTAGAGACCACCAAGGCCGTACTAGGTCGAGAGAATCTCAGCCTCGAGGATCTTTACTCTCTCCCCACAGTTTCCAAGTGTCCAGACTGGGGCGATTATGTGTTGGAAACCAGCACTTTGATCAATTGGGTCAATCTTGTTCATTTCGTTGTGTGTTTCCTGTGCCTTCCGCGTGCTGGAAAAGTATGTTGGGGCGCCAATTTAGCGTCTGGTGTCACGTGACTAATCTGACATTATGTGCCTGATCCAGCCCCAAGACAAGACTAACAACAAGACACCGACACGCCATACAACTCTGTTGGGAGCAACAGACATAACATATATGTGGGCAAAAGGTGTCAATTGCTCTAGCGAAGGAAAAGGAAAAGAAAAGGAAGGCGGAGCCTGGAACAAGGCAAAAGGTGGTAGGCTGGCCCTGCGCAGGGACCAGTTGGCCTATGCCCGCTGCAGTGGGTCGGCCATCGGCAGTGGGGGTCCGTGGCGCTAGTGGGACACCTGCAACAAACTCTTTTCAAGAACCATGAGATTGGTGTGTATGTTGGTTCCAGCTGCCAAGCGCGAGGAATGAGTGGAAGATTTTCGACCCATCGGCGGGAGATAAATCGCAAAGGACCTTCCACCGACCACTACAACTTCGGGCGGAGACAGGGTATCATATATGGAAGAATGCGCTCCCCGTCTTGATAGAGAGGCATTGGTAATAAGTTGCAGGTCTCGACGCCATTTCGGCTGCTGGCCGATGCACTCGAGGGACGGAGATGCAATTGCGGCGCTAGTACTTAAGCAGGAACATGGCTTCGAGTGGTTATCCCAGGGCTTGCATCAGCAATTTCAAGTGGGAGGCAGAAATTCTGCTCACAAGCTCCTTTCCTCACATTACTTAGCCTTGGCCCGCAATAAACATTCAGTCAGTTTGCTCGCCAGCGCGCAGAGGGTTGCATCAGAAACGTGACCTGTCTCCCTGGCCGCGTGTGGGATCAGGATCGCCGTCCAGTGAGAGACTCGGATGGCGGCAGCTCTCCAGACGCATGCCGATCCAGGGACATTCGGGGAGCGGCAGGACGCCCGAGACACACACCCCGCGCTCGTCGTGAGGCAGTGTGGAATTCCGTGTGCTAACCTTATTCCTAGCGCCGGTGCATCGGTGTTCCTAGCCCCACATGGTGTTTACCGTGGTGGCCTTCAACTTATGAACCACGGCAGACATATTTCAGCACGACAGATAGCGCTAGATCTTTTTAAAACATGCCAACACTCCCCGCAAAGCCTGGGGTGGTCGGGTTTACGACCAGGTCGCCGACGACGGCAAGTTCTGTTTCAGTCACAATTTTCGAGGAGAGTACAGTGTCGGTCGGAACGACTCTGAGTGGGTAGAATTGAAGTCGATGCCATGCGGGTCTTCTCCCGGCGGCAGCTGCGCATGCGGAAGCTCCAAAACATGGCGTCCAACGAAATTTTGGCAGTGGGCTGTGACGTGGCCAAGACTCGGTCGGGCCTAACTTGTGCACTTCCAATCGCAAGGCTGGCAAACCTTTGAGTCCATTGCAGCCAGCGTGACCCATCGCTTGAGCCATTTAAAAGGTATGGTTCGGCAACCCCCCCCCCTGAGTCCCCTTCAAGTCGTATTTTCCCACGTCAAAGCTTTCTTAGATTCTCAACTTGAAGCTCACGCACGACCAACAAGATGTCTCCCAGGGGCGAAGGCCCAATGGAACTTCTCATACCACACAGGGATGTAGGCGGGTTCACCCCGGAGTGGGGAGTACGGGATGTGCGATTCAGTGCCAAAACATGCGCCGAAGATGTGAGTGTCTGACGGATTCCTGGCAACGCGTGGGGGTTAACGGAACTCCAGATCTCGAAGCTGCCCGACTACTGCTATGCGTAGGCTGTTGCAAAATCCCTAGGTATATCGACGGGTTACTGACAAGGCCTCGCCACTGCTACATGTAGCTTCCTCAGCATTGATGACTACCCACCTGAAGTTAAAGACCGCGAAGCACTGCTCGCACATTTCGGCGTGCCTGCGTTCGTTGCCAACCGGACGTGCTTTGAGGTGAACGGCTTCTTCGGCTACAAGCCAACGTTCAACGACGAGGAAGTCTTTACGAGCTGCAGTAGGTGCAGTTATGTTGTAATTAACGCGAATGCCACCCCATCGGCTAACAAAACCACCCGTGACTCAGCGACTTGGTTCCGATGTCTGTTCAAAATGATTCGAAAAGTTGGCGATGATCCGAGCGAAGACGGCCTCGAGTACGTGAAAGCCGGGAAAAAGGATTATCGGTGGTATGAGATGACGGTTTTCAGCTGTTGGGAGTCCAAGAAAAAGTGCCAGGTCCTCTGCGTCGATGCTCCATTCGACATCCGCGACGAGCTGCAAAACGCGCTCATGAAGCGGACAGACCCCCTTAACTTCAACGACCCGCTCGCCATGCACGCTGACTTGTGGGACCGCATGGTCGTTTACTACGATATTGCCGTCTGGAGAGTACGGGATCCAGTCCGAAAACTTGAAAAGGTAGGGACTGGTAGGCGACCGTTCTGGGAAAACTGTTGCCATTAGCTAACTCTCTCCCTTTCCGCCCTTCCTTAGTCTCGCACGGCTTCGAGGGACGTGTTCAAGCCAACTCACGAGCATACACGCCACGCTATCCACATGTCAGAGGTACTCGAGTCGGCGGTGTGTACGGCTATGGAGATGCAACGGTGTCGAAGCGAAATCTACAACAGCCTCCCTAAAAAGCAGCTAGGGTACTCATATGTGCTGCAAGCAAACGAGTACGCGGCGTTTCACGTCTCGTTGGTGAGGAACCTAAAGCTTCGGTCCGACTCGAACCAGGCCCGGCTGGCGGACGAGATCAACTTTGTAGGATAGCCCTTCACAACCTACCCGCGGCGCCAGTACTTACAAGGCGGTAGGCATTCAACAATCTCACGCGGCAAGACAGCAACTTGATCAAGTCGATCACTCTCTTGACGATGTTTTTTCTCCCGTCGACTTTTGTCTCGGTACGTCCCTATAACTTTATCTCAAATAGTAGTCTCGTTCGTAAGAACTGTGGCTTACTTCCATTGTCGCAGGCCATCTTCAGCACCACGTTCTTCAACTACGGCGACACAAAGTGGGAGGTATCTGGGCAGCTGTGGATATACTGGGCTACCATTATCCCGGTCACTATCTTTGTCATTTTAATATGGTATGTGTGGCTACCAATAGGAGATCGGACCGCTGTGTCTTGGAAAGAGCTCTCAGGCCAGTTCAGGGACTTCTCCAGACGGACCACAGGGCACCTCATGAATCGCGGGAAGGAGCGTGGGTCGCCCAAGGACGCCGAGAATGCAAAGTCGTAGACGCCCTTTATCTTGTCCCTAAGATTTTCCCACCTCTATAGTCGTAGATTCAAATTGATCGTGCGTTTGCATACCCCTCATCGGGCCCCTACCACGGAATCTCCAACCCCTCAATCGCCTCTGTCAATAAATCATACCTCGACACATCAGCAACAACCTGATGCCAATTCGCCTTGTCCATCCCCGGCACATTCGCCGTCAAGACCTCCCCGGCCGTAACCCGGCCGTAATCCTCCCCACCATCCGTCCCCAGCGAGCGCGCGTACTCGTAGTAGGCCCGCGGCACCGTCACCCCGCGCGACACGGCGCTGACCGTCCTCCCCGTGCTCGCATTGTGGACCAGCACAAACCCGTAATCTACCGGCCGCGCCTCCCCCCCGACCCCGACCGCCCCCTCCTGGATGTAGTTCTCAATCGACGCCGCCATGACGGTCCCGATGCCGTGCTGCGCGAGCACGGCCCGCTGCCCGGCCGAGTCGGCCAGCGTCTGCAGCGCGTTGGCGATGCGGTTGTGGGCCCCCGCGGGCCCCGCGCCGTTGTACGGCTGCTCGCCGACGTTGGAGGAGGCGGGCACGGTGAGGGGGTGCAGCAGGGTCGCGCTGCCGCCGTTGGTGGTGGGGAGGTGCGAGGTGAAGGCGGTGGTCAGGATCCGGGTCTTGTCGGCGTTGGCCGTCGGGATTACCAGGAGGATGTTGGGCCCGTGGGAGGGGAAGGCGAAGGTGGGGAAGGCGGGGATGGCGGGGGTGGTGGTGGTGGTGGCTGCGGGTGCGGGCACGATGGTTTCGGTGTTGCGGAGGGCCGAGACGGTGCTCGTTAGCGAGGGGTTGATCCATTCTTGTTGCATTGTGGCGGTGGTCTTTTCGGGTGGTGAGCGGCGTTTGCGGAAGATGGAGTTGATGGGTTTGAACTTGGAGAACCACTGCATTTCGGGGGGTTTGGAGTGAGGGGTGGCTTATCCAAGGGCTTTGCTGCTTAGCGCAGATCTGTCTAGGCAGCCGATGGACGGTGAGCAAACACTGTGGCGAGAGTGGTGCTTGATTTCTAGCCAGGCTCAACCATAACGTTAGTCCAAGGACCGGAACCAAGAATTTAAGCTGTGGAGATTGCTAGGCAGCCAGTAGGCCTCATGGATCTATTCGTACATGACCCCAAAAAAAACCCCCCAAAAAAACCCCCAAAAAACAACGCCACACCCGGCGCTATGAAAATGTCTTCTCAAGGCTGGTTCGACTGGGCGATGGCTCAGCTCCGATAGGCAACTTGACAACAACCAGAGGCGCTCACAAGGTTCGGCGGCGGCGCCGCCACAACCAATTAGACTTTGTTGACTGCCAGTCCGTTGAGTAACACGCTGCCCCACTTGCGATATGATGCACACGACGGGTTGACTCGCGGCGCCACGAAACTCTTTTTAGAGCCGCTCGCCGCTCGACAAAATCGTCGACATGATCATACACTGACACCTGTCTCCTCCTACTACTCACTCATATCAAACTTGGCAGCCTTGATAAATCCACCACGTTAGAGCGGGTATCGCAATTGATTCTACAACCATCCCGACCGAGTCGCAATTCTCCCAAAACCTCTACGTTCACCATGTGCCAGTGGGTCAGGTTCGGGGACCATTGGTGTCACGATCGGTCCGTATGGGTGCACCAATGGAACGGCTGGAAGGTCTGCGGCGACGCACCCAAGGCCGTGAACCCGCCGGGCTGGGCTGGAAGCCAGCCTCTTTGCAAAGCGGCCAACCCCAGCGAGGACAAAGCGACGACCATCCGCCCCGTCTTTAAAAAAGTCGCATACCCTGGGCCTCTCGACTTCTGCCCCTCGTGCGCAGTCTTGGAAGTGGGGGGCCGGTGGAAATGCTGCGTTTGCGAGCACCGCAACTGGGGCGACACGGTGGCTTGCCAGGGCAAGGCCTGCGCCGGGGCATCCAATGTCAGAAATGGATCGCAGGACTTGGTCGAGGATGCGCACCTAATCTGCCCTCGCTGCAAGGGACATTGAGAGCGTTCGGGCGGTCGCTGATTCGGCGAGAGTTGCATGTGGTGTGTAAGTCTCTTTTTCCGCTTTGGGTGGCCTCGCCAGATATTTCGCGCTGGCATGTGGCTCGAAGAACGCAAAGGAGGCTTGATGCATTTATTCGGAGATGCGAGATGCTGGTTCGCGGTCAAATCGGCTTCGATTCCGCTACTCCCCGCCCATGTTGCACGCAGCCGAAGCACAACGGGGGTGTGCGCCACCATCCTTCCTCATACTGTCACCTACGTGCCCTCCTGCCTGGTTGTTGGCGAACCAACTGCATATACGGATAGGCCCGCTTTGCTTTAACCCCGCCTGGGGATGTTTGACTGATAAGTGGGAGGATCTCGATCATTCGCTATTAATACTGAAACTCTTTTCACTCAGCTGCCGAGTTAACTGTCCCTTGCCTTCATTTCTCTACTTCTGGAACACCAACTACTCAACAATGGGCGACACCGAACCAAAGTCCGAGAAACCAGCCGCTGCAAGCAACACCGAGCCGGGTGGGACGAGTGCTGCGGTAGCTCCTACGAGCAGCCCAGCTTCACCCGTCCGGGCCACTCCTGCCCCGGCGACGATACTCCCACCGGAGCACTGGGAACAAGTTGCATTAGTATGCTTTCTCTGGCTATCAAGTTGGAGGGCTAGGACTTACAAACCATTTAGAGGGCCGATGACGACGACGCCGATTCAACCCTGGGCGACGACGCCGCAACCTCAACCGCCTCCATCTCATCTACCATCCTACAATACAGAACCATCCGTGGGCGGACTTTTCACAGTGAGATCGGTAATGCCCAGTACTGGTTGGTATTTCCGATACATTCGTTTGTGAAACGCGGGCTAATCTTTCCAGGGGGGCCAATGATGACCGCCACAATGACGCATTAGATGTCTTGTGAGAAGTACGTTGATATTGTCCTCGACTCTAGCTAACGGATTTAGACACCACCTCTTCACACTAAGCCTTAATGATGAGCTGTATCTGGCACCCATTTCGAGCCCCCAAAACGCTCTCGACATCGGAACAGGAACGGGTTAGTTACACGCACTCAACTTGCACGCTTCTTGGCGCTGACTTGTGTAAAACTTGACAGGAATTTGGGCCATGTATTCAATTCTCCCACCTAGGATCTGAGGGCATGGCGGTGCTGACAGCTCAAAGTGACTTTGCCGACAAGTTCCCCGAGTGTGCGGTCACCGGGACGGATGTGTCGCCGATCCAGCCGACCTGGATCCCCCCAAACCTGAAGTTGTGAGTCCACCCCGAAACGCTGCGCAAAAATAGAATAACCACTGAACTGCAGCAGCGAAATCGACGACTGCACCCAGGAGTGGACCTTCGGCGCCGACAAGTTCGACTTTGTTCACATCCGCTACCTCCTCGGATGCATCCCGGACTGGACGCACCTGTTCAAGCAGGCATTCGCCACCCTCAAGCCGGGCGGATACCTCGAGAGCTACGAAGGCTCCCCTAACGTCTACACGGATGACGACACGCTGCCCCCTACTAGCGCCATTGCCCAGTGGGGACCGCTCTTCATCAACGGCGGCAAGGCTATCGGGAGGAGCTTCACCATTGTGGACGACGGCGTTCAGAGGAAGGCCATGGAGGAAGCTGGATTTGTCGATATCGAGGAGAAAAGGATCAAGGTGAGTCAGTCCCTGCGACTCGGAAATCACTGTTGACTGGGGTGGTGACATATGTGGACAGGTTCCGAGCGGCGGCTGGTCCAAGGACCCCAAAGAAAAGGAGCTTGGAATTTGGGCGCAGCACGCGGTCGAGTCCGACATCGAGGGATTCATTCTATTCCTGACCACCACCCTCGGCTGGACAAAAGAGCAGACGGGCGTCTACATCGCCCATATGCGGAAGGAGCTTCGCTCGCTCAAGCACCATGTTTACTACTATCAGAAAGTTGTGTGGGGGAAGAAGCCCGGGATATAGAGGGTAACACGCTCTGAGCCGTGCTTAGCAAGATGGGCCCGGGACTTTAGGGGGTTGAATTGTATGGTGCGGGAACGGGAGCAGCCAATGCCTTGTTGGGCTTAGGGATTCGACGTAGTGCGCTGCTCCCGGGTTGTTAGTAGATCAGCGAACCAATATTATGCCGCTGAGGTTACACCAATGGCTAGTCCAGGGCACGTAATAGCGGTTCAACACATTTGAGGACGGGTCCTGGTGGTGCGGGACGGGAGACGCTTGGCACATGCAATGAAGACTAACAAGCTGAGCTGAGAATTTACTAGATTTCCTACCTTATATGAGGCGGGGTTCCCCAGTTGCAGCGCTTTGCGTACAAGCATCCAAAACATTGTATGAAATCCCAATTTTTCCCAAGACAATGAAATCCAGAGGCTTTCCTCTCACAGCTGCAAGCTGCCTCCTCGCAGCCGCACACGGCCTCTCCGGCAGGTCCAATGGCCACCCGAACCCCTGCCCACCCTTCAACAAGGGCAACTTCACCATCAGCCAGTACCAACTCTACCCCGAAAACGCCTTCTGGGACACGGAGCACTGCGTGGTCTACTTCAGCGCCCTCTTCAACGGCAGCGTCGCCGTCTACGACCCCTACCGCGACACTTTCCCCTCCATCCTGACCTTCCCCGGCATCACGCACGCGCCCGGCCAGCACTCGAGCGGCATTGACCACGATCCGCACACTAACCTCCTCTCCATCGTCATCGACTCGGAAAACCCCTTCCTGACCGAGGGCGCCGACGTCGCCGGCGATAACTGGCTGATCAAATACGACGTCGCCCGCAGCCGCGAGCTGTGGCGCGCCAACCTGACGGCCGTCACGCGCGGCCTGTGGGGCGGGTTCCAGGACGTCGCGGTGGATTCCCAGGGGAATTCATTTGTCATCGGGACGTATCCGAAGAGTATCTTGAAGGTGGACAAGCATGGTCGGAATATCGAGGTGTGGTACCTCCCGCAGACGAGCAACACGACGGTGCACGGGTACACCGGGGTTGCCGCGGTCGGGGATACCCTGCTGGTGGTGGACAATGAGGGGGTGCCTGAGTCGAGCGCCGAGGGGCGGAGTGAGATTTACCGGTTCGACCTGACCGAGAAGAAGGGCACGCCCGTGCTGGTGCAGCGCACGCCGAGGACGCCGATTGGGGAGGCGGATAAGATCCACTTACCACCGGCGTATGGGGGAAAGGTGCTGCTGGTGGCGGAAGACTTGCTGGGGGCTACCGTGTTGAGGTCGACGGATGGGTGGCGGACGGCTGAGCATTTGGGGACGGTCAGGAGTGGGTTTCCAAAGTTTTTTGAGAGGATTGTTCCCAGCACCATTCAGATTGGGCCAAGGAGGCAGTACATGATTGGGCAGTATTTTCCGGGAACTATTGTGCCTGGGACGACGGCTGGGAATAGGACCGACTTTCCCATGTTTGATATAACGGAGCAGGTCGAGGCCATGCTGAAAGCATAGCTCAAGGTCTGGTACCTAGGTACCTATCACCACCTACTAGGATGGGCGTGGAGCGACCTGCATGGGATCAATCCTCCTCTGTTGGGAGCTCAAGCTCTACCCACATGTCGCATAACCCCGGCCCGTGGAGAAAGGTAGTCCCGTCGTAGACGTCCATGTTCATGAAATACCCCTCACAAACCTCGTCGGCAATGGGAATGGCAAAGTCCTGGGAGTTGTGAAACCATCCGCAAGGCGAGTGACCCTGCATCAATCCCTCTTCTACCAAGGGAGTGCGGAATTCTTGTGACTCTCCCTCCAGCCACATTTTGAGGGCGCTCATCGAAAATCTGCTTGAAACCCAGGGTCTGCAGCATTGACTCTGCGGTGTGTGAGAAGTTCGACCTGAACTGCAGCCCAGAGGAGGCCGAGCTTTCGATCTCCGCAGGGCAAGTTCAGCCACTCCTTTTCATGCGCCGAAATAACAGAGTAGTCTTCCCCGAGGTCACAGTTGCCGCTCTAGGATTTAGCACTGGAGGCTTCCTCCCAGTCAGTGTCTGAATCCTCCATTAATTCGTCGCCTTCCGGATCCCTAGGTCGTTTGGAATTTTCGTCTTCGCCACGCTTCGACAGGAGCAAAATTTGCAAAATGCACATCCATCCCGTTTGACACCCAACACTCCAGCTGGCAACGAGATCGTTTAGCACCGCTTGCATCAGATCGCAGGCGTCCAGGGGTTTATGGCAGCACCTCCCAGGCTCGGCGTTGTCAAGAATGGCATCGACCGACACAACCGCTACTAGCGAAGCGTCGGCTCCGGGACGCAGTGGACAGACAAGAATTGCCAGAGCGCCAAACAGCGTCTCCCCAGGTATGCCGCAATGCGCAAGATAAAACGCCGTCACAACCAGCGTATGAAGCGGCCCCAGCTTGAGCTCCAGACCACAATTGGTGCAACGCCGAACGAAGAATCCGCTCAGCGTATCGATTAGGCGGGATGCGGGCGATCCCAGCACGGCGATTGCGCCGTGGCAGACTGCCTGTGCCGCCGTATGACAGAAGATGTGCTTCCAATTTGCCAGAAGTGACTGCACCAAAGTGACAAAAGCGACGCCGCGATTGCACCCTCTGCAACAGCGGTACTTCTGACACTGATAGAGTCCGTCAGGATGCACCGTAGTCCCCATACATAAATAACCTTGGCAAAAAAGGTACATCCAGGTTTACTGCCCGTCGCCCTGTGAAAAGCCACCCACCAGCGCCATCACTTGCAGCCAGCTACAGCGCTCACCACCCACTGCAAGCCAGCAATGCAAGCCATGGATTACTCAACTGCACGCAGCAATTGGAGCACGTTCAACGCAGTCAAGTAGTGCACTTCGACAGGCGTGGTTAGCTCCCTTTGGTTAGTTGCGGGGTTTTTATCAGGTTTTTGAACATTTTGGGCGATTTGAATCGCTATAGTAGGTTGTATTGACTGTTGTTCAATTGACTGTGATGGCCATTGAAAGAGTCGTATGGTACAGCCGCCCACATACAGTTGGGTCCCGGTTGGATACTAATGAATTACGACAGGGAAAAGGCAAAGAATGCCGATTGGCACCTCCAGCCTCAAGTCTTTGGTCCAGTGGATAAGTCCCTACAGGGGACGCAGCACGGACAGTGGGAAGTGCCTAAGGAGGTTCTAAATAACTGGCAGGTGCTTGTTGGGAAACTTCGTGGTATGCCGCCTGAAGCCGCGGGGCGTGAGGAGAAGCAGTCGAACATCGGGACAGGGTTGGGTTTGAGTACCTACCGTAAGCTCTGGGAAATCAAGAATTCGTAACGATGCTATCACAATGATGTTTTCGATTCATGTCCCTTCAACGCATTGTACGTGCACACCAGTCTTACTTACCAAGTTGACTCTATATTACCTAATTCCAAGAAAGGTTTACTATACAGTAAACTACATCAAAGTAGGTAGGAAATTTATAGATATGACTGTTGAGTCATCTTCCTGGTCTGATATAACAATAAAGTATACCTCTGAGTATCCTGCCCACTTCATTCTCACTCAGCAGTTCACTCCTCTCTTTTGAGTTCAAGAAGACATACACACCTTACACAATTCACCAATAATAGAAAGACTGCCTCAAGAGATCATCGACATGGTGATATCCTACCTTGGATACCCCTCCTACCGCATGCCCAATCAGAACCAGTCGCTGGCCATGGAAGAACCGAGTATTGGACAGAGCGTGACCGCCAACGATGTGTTTCTGCTGGTAGACACAGTGGCAGGCTCGCCAAATATGCCTCTATCTCTAGAAAGTTTCAGCGTGGAGTGCAGTGTCTCAGTTTCAAGGACATCGGGTGCCCCATCAATTCAGGCAACTGTGCCAGGAACCGGTTTCATATTAGAAATCATCGACTTTCAGACGGTCTCATAGAGAATCTGAGTCTCTTAGCTTACATCAGCCAGTCACTCTACAATACGGGGGCAGTATGGCATCATGGGACGTTAATATGAAACTACGTGACAAGCTACATGATATATTTGCCTTCCTTTGTACGCTTTTAGCGGTATGTACTGTTTTTGATATTCCTCATCAAATGGATTTTCTAACACTAACTAATAGTCAGATCACTTTAGTCTTTCTGTTAAGCTGAAGGTGGAAGGCAAGCAGCCAAAAGGGTCATACTGGGCAAGCCGCTCGTAGAAAGCGGCCCATAGTGGCTGCGCCTGCAGCTGGCTCAGGTGGTGGGGCTGGTGTGTGGCCAGTGGGTGGCGTCTGACAGGGCGGCAGGATTTGCAGATGTACCCTTTCTGCGGGTGGAGGGTTATGTATGGTGGTGACAGCACAGAACTCAGATGGCTACAGTACATAGCTACTCGCTCTTATTTACGCATCTATGGTTGTTACACATTCTGATCGACACGGACGAGGTAAGGCAGTTCAAGTTCAACCTGGGAATCGGGAATGGGCAACGGCAATCTTATTGATATTTGATCAAAGCACGCGAAACCGGGACTTGTAATATCTAGCGCCTCACGATGGGTGCCGCCCTGAATCCCATTGCAGGTACATCGTGTTGAATGTCACGGGGCGGCTAAGTGGAACTCAGCAGGATGATCCTTGAGGATCACTAGTAACCGTGGCTTGGTAAGGCAGTGCTTTCTGATTTAGGCGATCTTAGTCATCTCACATAATGCGCGCTTACGGGGCACCCCGCCAAAGTGGTAGTATATAGATCCCTTATGTCCAGGACATCTTTGTAATGAGACCTACTCGACATTTGAAGCAGCTTGCTACCAACCAACTTGAGGTTAAGCACACCAGTTCTCCCATCTTGCCTGGCTTGGAAGACGCCATTCATCCCGTAACGACTCGATATTTCTAACCACTCAACCGACACGGCGACACCAACGGCGACATGCCAGTCATACTCTCTGGGGAGACAGGCTCACCAGCGGCGCTGCTCAGTCCCCTATTGACACGCCAACAGAGCCTGGGGTTTTCTTCCAACCCATTCCCCGAACGAGGCCTCCACCCGGCCGCCATCTTCGGCATCACCGCGGCTATCCTAATCACAGTCGCCGTCTTCGGGTGGTGCATTATCTTCAGAACATGGAAAAAGGTGATGACGAATCGACAACACGGCCTGCCGCCGACGCTGCGAGTTGCCGCCACCGGCGCCCCCAGGACGTACCAGTACGGCGCCCAGGCCGGTCCACCTCCACCACCATATACAGGTTATGGACCCCCGGCTGTTGGACTGGACACTCCATATCCTCCGATGGCGCACCATGATAACCACGCTACCAATCCGTACTCGAGCAACTTGAAGCCTTTGCCTTTGGCGAGTTTCGGCGACCGCGAGAGGCAGGACACGGCGCATGATGCCGGGAGTAGTGGAAGGAGATATGATGGGCGGGGGGGACCTGGTGTATGATGGGGCGATTGACAGATATCTTGAATGTTCTATGCCACGGAGACGTCATGCAGTGGTGGAAGTTGATGGAATAAATTCCACCCACTTGGAGTGACTTTAGCGACTTGCTATCGGCGTTTCTTGATGGAGCGCCATCTAGATCCAAATTGAACAAGAGCAAAGCAGAGTAGCTGGGCTGAGTCGGATGCCCACTGGGAGGGCTCGAAGACTTTTCCCGAGGGAGGGAGTTTTCCCCAAACCCGCCATTTTTTCTGTTCTGCGCTCTAGTCGGCACAGGGCAGGTGCGAGGCGTTCGACACATCGAACCATCGAGGGGATGACGGGAGACGGCATTGCACCACTGGCTTGCGCATTAGATGGCATTCGTGAGTTGGTTTGCCTGTGGCTCAAACAGGGCAGGAGCAGAATACTATAAACCCCCCCCCCAGACCTCAGATCAGAAATCCCCTCCACCATCCTTTTCAAGTTTAGATCCTCCCACATAATCTTAAATTCTTTGAGTGAAAAAGGCGGGTTTTTGGAGCTGCTGCTGCGGATTGCTAAGGAAGTGCATCGGCTGGTGGCAGTTGATAGTTGTGGTGGGTAAGAGTATGAGATCAAGTGTTTATCGCTGTCTGGTTCGCGCGTTACATTCGACGAGAGATACCCATGTCCCAAAAAGGCCTCTCTAGCATCAAAAAGCGCATATCTAGTGTTTCAAAAGGCATTTTTGGTACGTAAAAAGACCTTTTCCGATCTAGTAAAGGCCTAGCAGCAAGCGACTATGTGGGATTTGGAGAAGAGAGGCGGTGCAAACGTGGTTATGGTGAGGGTCACGGGTTGGATCGGCAACCCGCGCACAAAAGCCTGCGACGGCAGAGTGAGGGACGGCTGCAAAAACCACGCCTATCTAAAGCCGGAGCCGGAGGAGTCAAAATTGCCTGGGGCGGGCTTGGTCGGATTTGGATACGACAGACAGTGTAATTGCTGCGCTGTTTACAGGAGGAACTATGGCAAGGAGTGGGACCGCTAGCGCCGGAGCTGGAGAACAGCAATGCGACTACGTTAGGCTATAGTCGCATTGCTGCTAGGCCTTTACTAGATCGGAAAAGGCCTTTTGACATACCAAAAATGCCTCTTGACTGCCAAAATGCCTTACTATATACGTTTTTGATGCTAGAGAGGTCTTTCAACCTCGTCATCATCCGCCCCGATCCAAAAGAGAAGCCTCCCATGGGCCACCTCAGAGCCAACTCCCACCGGCAACATCTCTAGGGCACTCTCCCCGGCCAGACAACAAGGTCCTAAGAGACAAAAAAGTCGCCGTAACAAAACTCTCGTTCCTATCTAACTCGGATGACGAGCCCCGAGTCCGGCGCCCCTTCCGTGCCAAGAGGAATATTCCCCCCACGAAATCCAATATTCCCGGACCATCCCCTCCCTAATGACGCTCAAGACGCCAATGATGGCTTTATCCTCAGGACTGGTGAGATTGATGAAGAGGAAGAGGAAGAGGAAAATCCGGGCCACGAAGACTCTGACGACTCTGAGTGTGAACTGGGTTTGAACTTTGACCAGGACGAGGCCACCGGCCCAGTCGAAAACACCACCACCCAGGTTCCAGTTGACATCCATTCACCAAAGGCAAGAGAGGATATCGCCCTATTCGAGTCCTTATTTCTGCAACTCTCGCAAGGCTTGAAGGACACGTGTTCCGAGATATGCGAGGCGCTGCCTTCGACAGCTTCGGCGACGCGGCGCCAATGACAAGGTGAAAACTGCTGCACGCTTTTGGTAACAAGCACAAAGCATAAATCAACATCGCCATTAGGCGTTTTTCAAGGGAAATGACAATGAGATACTAACCATAACCATACTTGAACCCTTCTGTCCTCCCATCGAAATCCCAGCAGATAATGTCTTTAGGTATTTCCCAATCTCATTTTTATACACTAGGGATGCCTTTTAACATGTAAAATATGCCTTTTAGAACACTATATAACGTGCGTGATAAGCGAACGAGCCAGACAAGCGAGCGAGCCACTTTAACAAATTTTGGTGGGCTGTGCGCGAAAAGACGCTAGTAAATTGTTAGCGGCCTTAACAATTTTTTATGATCTTTCTGCGCACAGCCTACCAAAATTTGTCAAAGTGGCTCGCTCGCTTGTCTGGCTCATTCGCTTATCACACACGTTATTCATTTTCTATGCTAGAAAGGCCTTATTTAGAACTTTTACAGAACCTTCATTAAAGACACACCAAAACCTGCCTCTCCAGCATTAAAATAGGTATTTCTAGTACATTAAAAGGCAGATTCAGTATGTCACCAGGCCTTTCCTAGAACTATGAAGGCATTTTCTAGAACCACGGAGGCATTTTCTAAAACCATGAAGGCCTTTTTGAAACTAAGAAGGCCTTACGTGTTTCTAAAAAAAATAATAAAAAAAAGCGGCCAAAAGGTAGTAGAAGAGGCTACCGTAGGGGAACGGGGCATTTCTCCAATCTCTCGTGACTACAACCCAACCCTAATATCTCTGTTAACGTATGACTTAAGAGCTGTGAAAATGAGAAAATATGCCTTCTTGGCCATTGTCGGAGAAAGAGTTTATGTGGCTAGGAGCAAGAAGAGGAAGAATGCGAGCAGGAGAACAGCATGGCCGGTGGCGTTTCCGATGGGATTTGCAGAAGTACTGAAAATTTATATATCGTCGTGCAACCAGCACCTCTGAAAGCTGCCCAGATTATTTGCTGATGGCGTTGCTGGGGAGGCCAAAGACGGAGTCATCCACAGGAACAACAATATGTCTGTTGGTACTGGGGACGGTATTCTTGAACATAAAGGGGTATGTATGGACGGTCGAACTTGAGCAACAGTACCCCAATTTTTGTTTCTAGTTCCTGATAAATGCAGTCCCGGTTTTCGTTGACACTTGAGACGATGGAGGCCGTTTAGTGTTGGCGGGTACTGCCGCAGATCCGTTCGGATTAGAGAGAAGACGAACTCCAAGGGATTTAAGGCAGGAAAAGCTGGGCAGGCAGCGGGCGACAATTGGACGAATTGGGTAGCAGTAGTTTCGAAGTCGCAGAGCACCAAAATACGCGGGGTGCTTTTCGCATCGTCTGCGAAACATATTCGACCGCATGTGATTTCCGTTTAATAGATAGTTAGTTATCCCTAGGGCAACCGTTGGTTTACCTTATATCATGAATCAAGTCGTTGGAAAGTGACGTTTCCGAAGCTACCACACACGGTCCATGACCTCAATTACTTCACAAATGCAACGACAGCACATTGCACATCTAAACAAGAGTTTACCCAATTTGACTCTCATCTAATATTCATGAGGGTATGCCAAATCCACCATCCACAACATAAGAATTGACCCCGTCATTACCACCCCTCTAAGACTGTCTATCCGCCGCCCAGTGTGCCCGCCGCCGGGCCGCCGATCTGGAACCAATCCTTTCTCTCCAACCTAAGGCCGTGACACAAACAAAAAAAGGGAGGTTTTTAAACAAAAGGAACATGGAGGTCGGCCGCGCACACGGGGCACCACATAGCAATACATGCATACAACTAAGTAAGAGCGACACCGCTGCACGAAACCCAACCCCCGACCTGAGAAGAGAAGTCGCCACCCATCATCTACCCCTCCAACGTTGCAACCCCTCACACCCGGAACTTGACCGAGCGCATGGTGTGCGCCGGCGCCGCGGATGCCGGTGCCGGCATGGCATGGGCGGCAGGCGGCGTCTGATGCGGCGGCATGGGGGCATGGGCCGGAGGGGGCGCGACATATGCCGGAGCCGGGACGGCAACGACATGCGGCGGGGGAGCGACGACATGCGGGGGCACGACGACGACGACGGGCGGTCGGCCGTGCGGGTTGCCCGCGGGGCGCTGGTGCGAGGGGGGCGGGACGTGCGGGGGCATGGCGTGGGCGGGGGGGGGCATGGCGTGGGCAGGGGGCGTGTTCTGGGCGCACTGCTCGGCGGCCGCGGTCACGGTGACGTGCACCGTCTCGGTTGCGCGCACCGAGGGGTAGTACCCTGCGCCGCCGGTGCCGTAGGCGTAGCCTCCGCCGCCGAGGGCCCCGTTGCCGAGGGTTTCGGTTACGGTTACCTGGCTGGTCTCGGTGCGGGTCACGATGTTTGCGGCGTTGTCGCGGAACTCGGTCTTGGTTACGATCATCTCGTTGTTGCGGACTTCCGTGACGGTCTTGACCTCGGTGCTGGTCACGACGTTTGCGGCGTTGTCGCGGAATTCGGTCTTGGTGACGATCATCTCGTTGTTGCGCACCTCGGTCTTAGTCACGACCATCTCGCGCACCTCGGTCTTGGTGATGACCTTGTCGACGTTGCGGTCGCGGAACTCGGTCTTGGTGACGACATTGTTGACCACCTGGTTCTTGGTCTCGATCTTGGTGACGGGGATGGTGACAGTCACCACCTTTTGCTGGACATCCACCTTGGTGATGACCTTCTCCTTGAACTCGGTGCGTGTGACGGGCACGGTGACAGCAACGGTGACGAGCTGCTTCTGCACATCCACCTTGGTCACCACCTTCTCCTGGAATTCGGTGCGTGTCACAGCCACCGTAACCACCTCCTTCTTGATGTCGACCTTGGTGACCACGGCTGTCACCACCTTCTCCTTGATCTCAGTTCGTGTGACTGGGATGGTGACGGCCATCTCCTTGACCACCACACTGGTGACAACTTGGTTCCGGACTTCGGTCTTGGTGACCAACTTCTCCTTGAACTCAGTTCGGGTGACGGGGATTGTCACCGCCTTCTCCTTGACCACGACGCTGGTGACAACTTGGTTCTTGACGACCGTGCTGGTGACCACTTGGTGCATGACCTCGGTCTTGGTCACCAGTTTTTCCTTGAACTCTGTCCGTGTCACCGGGATAGTAAGGGCCTTCTCCTTGACCACCGTGCTGATAACAGTGCTCGTGACAACTTCCTTCTTGATGTCGACCTTGGTGACTGTGACGGGCACCTCTCTCGTCTCGAACTTGGTCTCGAACATGGTCTCGATCTTGGTCTGAACGTTGTTGATGGTCTTGTCTTTGAGATCGGTCTGGGTTACCGTTATTGTTTGGTGCACCGGGACTGTGACGTGGACTGTCTCCTTGACGGTAACGGGGGCGCCGGCCATTGTCACGTGGACGGTCTGGACAACGGTCTGCGTGATGACTTTGGGCTCGGGACATTCGGGTGCTTGTGCTGGCGGAGCCTGGCCTGGCGGGTTGGCGGTGACGGCGGTGATGAGAAGGGCCAAGGCCAGGGGGAGGGATGTTGGGTACTTCATGATGGAAAGAAACGACTGAAAATACTAGACAAAAATCGGTGAAGGAATAAAGTTGGTATGTGTCGTCCAGCAAGCTTAAACAGTAAAAGTGAACGGCTCGCGCTCCAAGAAATGAATGACAACTAACACACACGTCTCAAACGCAGCAACACTCCAAGAAGAGAGAAGTGCGAGCTTGGCGGTGGTTGAAGAGAAGCGAAGAAAAGACAGGAGAGAACAGAGGAGAGGACGGAAGAAAAGGGACTCAGATACTGAGGAAAGAAACGCCTGGACGATCAGTGCAGTGACGAGGAGGATCCAGCAGTTTTATCCAGGTGGTGATGTTCATAGCTTCCGTCTTGGCTC
This sequence comes from Lasiosphaeria hispida, assembly GCA_033439745.1. Lineage (NCBI taxonomy): Eukaryota > Fungi > Ascomycota > Sordariomycetes > Sordariales > Lasiosphaeriaceae > Lasiosphaeria > Lasiosphaeria hispida. The sequence continues at coordinate 5,052,810 of JAUIQD010000003.1, forward strand.
AAGGCTCGGCAGCCCTGGGCGGGACCCCAACACCTGGTTCGGCGGGTTGTGCGGGTGGTGGTAGTGTGGTAGTGTGGTAGGGGGTGGGCTGCTGCAAGGGGCTGCCACAGAGCCCTGCACGCCAGCCGTCCTCGGGGCAGGGCCTTCAGACATGCCAAGACTGCCGAGGGCCCTGCCCCCGGGGCTGTAAGTCGACCACTGCGAGGATACGAACGGTCTGTCTGCGCAGCCGAGCATGATGGCGGGCGGAGAAATGCCTTTTCTGGGCGCTCGAAAGGGCCGCGAAGGATTCGAGAGACTGGACGACGGCTGGGAGCCTGGCGGCGAGGAGGGGCCTTGATGTCCCTGTTAGGCCGCCGGAATATGCCATCATAAGGCTTGGGTCCATCAGTTCGGATCAGCTCGGCCTGGATGAGAGCAACAGCCGCTGCACCGGCCCGGAAGAGACAAAAAGCTGGGAAAACGCCACTGACGGCGGTTAGCAAAAGAGCTGGTCGCCCACAATGAGGTGGGGCTATGGGATCAATCGTACTGGGAAGGCACGCAATACGGTGGCCGGTCGTGGGGTCAGGTGGCCGCATAGGGTTCCTGCTGAAAGCTGGAGGTGGTCCTCTGCGGCCAGCGCGTGCCCAGCGGCAGCAGGGCCTCGACGAGAGACGCCTCACAAAGTGCACAAGATCGTGATGAGGTGGAGGGTGGCACAGCAGGAAGAAATTCATCCCGAGTTTGAAACGTCAATCCGTTTTCGTGGGGGCGCTCGTCATTGGACGCGACGCCAGAATCACAAACAAAATGCCAGTAGGAGCTCGGTGCTTGGCGCTGACTGCCAGTGACAGTGGCGACCCCTCTAACCCCTCTGCGTGCGGTGTCTGTGTGCCCGTTTGTGATGCTACAGGGCTCAACTCCCCCTCGAGAATAAGAGATTAGAGGTGCCTGGATCGACGGCGCTCCGGTTTCTCGTTTCAAAGAATCAGTCGACTTTGTTTCTCGTCTCGACACCTCGTCGAATCCTGATTGCTTGCGAGCCCATGGGAGACATGGGGCCTGGCTTTCAGTATTCCTGTGGCGGGGGTTCTCCAATGCGATAGCGGCCGCTTGCTAACCTGGAAGGTCTCGGCGCCGAGGCTTTTATTTTCCGGGCTTTCCAACACCGTTCCCTGGTGTTGTTGTGGTGATCACGTACTCGCGAGAGATCATTGCTTTGATCATTCCTGCGATCCCAGAAAATGGGACGATTTACAGTGCTTTGTTTACATCTTTTCCAGTTTTTGCGCAGCGGCCATCATGTACCCTCTCGAGCTGCTGGAGTTCAGTGGATTACTCCCCCAAAAGTGCCCGCACCCATCGCCTGAACATTGCCTGAACCAATGTCCAGAATCAAGTTCCTGAATCCCCAAAACTTCAGCTTTGGGGTGCATTGGGCCAACTTGCTGCGTCGAAACACCAAAGGATGCAGGCAACGGCGTGTCATAATCAGACACAATGAATAGAAAAAAAAAAGGCACCCCAAGTGACAAGACGTCTAGACTGTATGCGGGCGACCCCGTAGATTGCGGGCTGAGGTCCAAACGCTGTCTGAGACGAAGACCCCGTCCTGTACCCCAACCCCAACGAGCCACATTTACGATTGGCATCATCTAAAAAAAGTCAAGGAACAGTGACAGGGCCATGAATCGACAACAGATGAACACTCAGCCTGGGTGCATGACGGCCGTTGATGGATGCTGACCATCCCGCGGCATTCCATCTTTTTTTCTCTTTCTTTTCTTCTTCTTCTCTTCCGCATGAATCAGACAAACGCAACATTCTCACCATTACTTGCTCTTGGCCAACAACTGCACTGCGGTTTACTTTGAAGCCGACAGAGAGGGGCGTGGTTGATCTCAGCGATCGCACTCGGCGCAGCTGCAGCTTCAGTCGGTGCGACACCAAACAAGCTTAAAAATCAGAGTTAATTAAGGTACGAGCCCCACTCGAGGTCAAAGAGGTCAGACCGCCACGGGAGCTTGGTGCTTCGAGACACACCAACGCGACGGCTTGGCAGCCAGGGGCGCAGCGCTCGCCAGGGCCGTCTGCCCAATTCGGTCACCTACGACACTTGGAGCCCCTAGAAATACCACATCAAGACTGCCCAAGCCTCCCCTCTCCGTCTCATGGCCCGGTCAAAAAGGATAAGCATAAAACCAAGCGTACTGCGCCCAAGTCCTAGAGCCCAAGAGCATGAAACCAGTCAATCTGTCCAATGGTCAATCGGGATTTGCTCCCATGATTGTTACCATGATTGCTCGCACCTGTCAACGTCTCAGCCTTGGCAAGGGCATGGTCGGACCGCTCTGGGCGGCTTTGGGCTGCCTGGTGTTGGCCGAAGGAGCGCTACAGGGGTTTCGACCCTGTGAAAGGCGAACGCTGTCCTGCCGAGCTGGTAGGCAGCGGGCCGCTGTAAGCCGGCCCGTATGCCCCACAAAATGACCGCTTCCTCCGGCCAAGCTCCGCACTCGGCTCCACACTCGCGAGTTCGAGTCCCGGGGAACAAACAATTGTATAGTATTCGTACCCTGCTTAACCACCCGGAAGCGGCCACTTGAGTGCTACGTAAATACCATGTAGTGAAAAATCAGTGGCCTTTTGTATTTTTTTTTTGGCCAACCCACGCAGTCCGTCCTCGTCAAAGCGTACTCAACGCTTCCATGTCCCACCAGCTACCTAGTTCACAATGCACCGTGCCCCCGACCCTCCACAGTCCGTCGCGTACCCATACGAACAGCAGTCCCCAGATGGCGAGCACTCAAAAATGTCGTGCGGCTTCCTCTTGGTCGTGACGACATACGCGCCGTCGCTGCGCCAGACGCAGTTGCCGCAGACGGTCAGTTGTTTGCCTCGGCTCTTGCACTTGCAGCCATTGTAGTCGCAGGCCCGCTTTGTCACGTTGACGACGCTTTGCTCTGGGTCGACAAATGCCTCGAGGAGGTCCAGCGATGAGGTGTCGGTGGTCGGGGTGGCGGTTGCGAAGGGGGTCAAGAGGAGGAGGAGGGTTAAGGGGTTGGTGAAGTGCATGTTGGCAGCTGAGGGTTGTGGGTTTTGGGGACTGGAATGCTGTTAGCCTGGTCTCTAAGGGTCAAGTTTTGAGTCTTGAAAACCTACTCAAGTATATTATCGTTCCTGGTTCACTTGTCTCTCTTGATGAAATCAGCGGTTTGTCTCCAGGCGGCCTCTTCAAGGTCGATCCAGGTCATATTTATACTTGCATCTACACTTGGACTCGAAGTCACGACTCAAGGTATATACAGTGCATTGCAAGCTGGAAGATCCAAGTCGGTAAAAGAAAATGCCCGTCTGACGCCCGATCTAGGGATCAACCCTCCTAGCGAGATTGTGCTACATTGCAGCGCATACAGAGTTTCAGCTGGTGACCTAATTTTGAACCAAACAAATCTACACATCCACTAGCCATTGGCTATTGTGCTCGGTAACGTAATGACTGTCAAGCGAAATAGCCGGCCGTTGTTATATATCCGGCTTGACTTGACTTCCCGATACTCAACAATGCTTGGGCGTGCTCTAGGCACCCTGGCATTGCCACGACTGATATTGCGCAGCAAATATAGACTCAGGAGACTCAACGATAACTGCTTGATCTTGATCTTGAAGCTACAGCAAAGAAAGCCGGTCCTACATCAGGCACACCTGTCACTTAAACGGAAGCAACGTCACCTTACAGCCACTGTAGCCGTAAAAGTGCAGTGAACAAGCCGTAGTTAGAGTAGCCCAATCATGTTGCCATTGTTCCGCGTTATGTTGCAATGGGGAGAAACAGGGTGATACCATGAGGGAAAGAGTTCTGCCGGCTGGTGTCGAGCATGATCCTCAGAATTCATAAAGTGGCAGGACGGCATCTGCTCCGGAATACGCCGTATCTTACCGATACACCCCAATCATTGTTTAAGACAGGAGAGTTCCCCGCGTTTACTCCGGAGACCACTTTCTCGGCGACGCTTGACGTTGCAGCTCCTCGGGCGTAGGTACTTAAAGTCTAAGACATACTCATACCTTCCAGCTAAGCCACCGAATGAGAAGCCCCCATGCCAGCTGCATTCGAGACAAAGGTACAGAAATAGAGTCATCGCGCTTCAGCACAGCGGCTAGACCATTGTTGGAATGCTAGGGGTCCAGACAGTTGGAAACTCGGCCATCGCCTTCCACGCCAGCCGAACAGCAACTCACAAATTCAGCTTTGACGAATTGAATTCCTAGTCTGAAGGGGTTTTGGGCTATAAAACAAGACGTAAAAGAAAGAAAATGCCGAATCTTTCAAGACGATGAGAGAATTACTCCGGCTCGGAGTCGATTAGGCGGAGTGGTCGTATGACAAAAGCTCCTCGAATTGAGATTGCGGACACAGAACCAATCCTGAACACATGCGAAGACTTCGGACCGCTCCCACCACCGAGCCAGAGGGGTTAGTATTCGGTTCCTGACTGTCCTCGAAATACTGGCTTCATACATACTGGCCCGGACCACTAAAATAGCTCTCTGGGTGTGGGAGAGCACCTTTGAGCACTACTTGCGTTTAGGAATATTGACAACGTTTTTATTTGCTAGAAGCCGATCAAGTATGTACAAAGAAATCTCATTACAGCCAACGTCTTCACTTCCTGAAGCCTCTGTCCCAGACCACCTGGCCACCTTCCAGATTCGACCGGTTGCACCCCAACCCGCATCCCCTCGCCATTACCCACTTGCTGTACTCGTCTGACTCGGCGCCGCGCTCGACTGCGTGGCAGAACTCGACGGCGCCGCCGTAGTCGAACTCCCTCCCCCACCACCACCGCCGCCTCCGTTCCCATCCTTCCCAATCACCACCGCCTGCACCACCTGCCCCAGCGTATTGGTTATGATGTTCACCAAACTCCCCAGCGCATCGTACTTGTACGTTTTCTGCGTCAGCCCATTCCCCAATTCTTTCTGCACCCCTGTGTAGGTCATATTGCTCTGGTAATTCCCAACAATCGAACTAACAAGGCTCCCCGCCTCCCCGACAACCTCCTGAATGATATTCCCCAGGTTATCAATCAAGAAATTCAGCTTCGTGCCCCCCTGCAGGATACTCCCCAACAACCCATCCACAGCTCCGACCACCGCATCCACCACATCCGTCACCTCATTCAGCAGATTGATCAGCAGCGGATTCAGATCCAACGACGCCAGCGTGCGGTTGACAATCTCGACCAGCCGCCCCAGCCGGATAATCAGCTCGAGCTCGGCCTCGACGTCGGCGATGGTGATGTTGACCTTCTCAATGCCAATCTGCACGCCCGCGTTGATGGTCACGAGGTTGGCAATCTCGGCCGCCAGGTTGACCTCGGCCCGCAGGTTGTCCACATCCAGCTCGATGCGGCCGACCCGCAGCTCCGGCACGCGCAGCAGGACGTCGGGCGGGTTGGTCGAGCTCGGGTTGGATGGGGCGTTGCCGCCGCCGCCGCCGCCGCCGCTGCTGCGGGTGGTGGACGGGGTTCCTGAGGAGGAGGAGGAGGGGGTGCCTGAGTTGGAAGACTGCGGCGGGGGGGCGGAGGTTGGGGAGGGGTTTTGGGAGGCGCTGGATTCCGGGGGAGGGTTGTTTGTTGTCTCCGGGGGTTTGTCTGTGGTGCTTGGGGGTGGTGCTTCTGAGGTGGTGGGATCTTGGGCTGCTACGAAGACGACCAGCAGCAGGAGGGCGAGAAGCCTCAGGAGGGAGGAGATACCGTGGCCCTTCATCTTGGGTGGTGGTCTGGAACGAGTGGATGGAGCCGGATCAGAGACCACTTCGACAGCAGCAGCGAATTCGAGGTATCCTGCTGAGGCGCGAGGGGAGGGAGGCGGCGTGGTCTCTCGGCGAGGTACCTGCGCGGGGGATATAAGGGGAATCGAAAGATATCGTGACCAAGTTTACCGCGCGCCGCAAGCGACATGAACGTCGCAAGCCTCGGAGCTATCCTCCTGAGAAACGCAATTTGTTGGATGGGAATTGCCATAGTCCAAATTCGGTTACCCAATCCAAGGATTATTTGGTTCTGTGATATGCATCTCACCTTGATTTTCTAGCCTTTGGCAGAAAGCTGCGAGTAGGGTCGCATTGATGTCCCGCTCGGCTCGCAGGACTCGCAGGGCCGCCAAGACGAGCCTCGGGGGTCCCTTGTCGCCAGCCAGTCGGACGCTTTCTCAGGCGCATCGGTGCAACGCTGGCAGTGAGATGATGCCAGGGGCTTGCCATGCTTTGGGCTCACGCATCGCCGTTGTGATTGCCCCTGGCACTCTACTGGGGACAGAGCGCAGCGCAACCAGCTCGTGCCTTGGAAGTGCCCTCGTCCATAGCGCGGCTATTATGACCTGTTAATCTGGCGATTCAGAACGACGCGCAAAGGTAACATTTTGCCGTCTCACATTGCAATAGCTTTTCTGATAACCAGTTCTGAGCCTCGACTGCAACCGCTCATTTCCTCGGCTGCATGCCCCCGTAGACCCATCCAGGGGCTCGTACTTGTACAGTACCCCATCCGCTCCCCTACGATCGTTTGTCTGACCTCTTGCGCCGCCACCGTCAGTCTGCCGGGGCCTAACCGTTCACTTCTCTTCACTCGTTTTGTGGCTCGTCTCCGAGTCTCTCGCCAACTCACTTGATACCAGAAAGAGATGACGGGTTCATTACGCAGAGCCATTGCTCTGCTCCTGCTTACCGCCTCGCCCATTGCCCTTGCCCAAGACCGTGGGGATGGCTATGTGGGCTACCGCCTGGAGCAACGCGGTGACCCGGAGTCGTCGGGGTACGGAACAGCAGGCACTGAGGTAGGGGTTCTCGCCCAGGAGCCGGACGTCTATCTCAACGCATCGATTTCGGTGGGTTATATCGGCATCGAGGTCGACAACATCACGGCCAAGATCAACTTGGACGCGCAGGTGCTGAAGCTGCTGCACTTCAGCGCCGGCGTGGACGCGAGTATCGACCGCGTCAAGCTCACGATCGAGAATGTGAGCGCCAAGGTGGAGCTCGAAGCGCGGCTGGAGAACGTTGTCGCCATGATCGGCAACGTCCTGGACAGCATCGATCTGAACCCAATCATCGCAACGCTTGGCCAGAGCGTTACCCACATCATCAACTCGACTGTGGGAGCTCTAACGGAACCCTTCAATGCCACTGGCGGCGGTGGAGGTGGCAACCAGAAGAGGGCTGAGCTCAGTTACAACCTTGAGCATAATGTGCTCTACAGCGTCAACGACTACCAGGGGAAGACACACACCAACCGGGTGCTGGCGCAGAACGGCAGCATCTTTGACGAGTTCTTGGACAACGACGGCAACGAGAGCGGGCGGGTCATGGTGGGCTACTACTCGCGCGACATGACCTTCAACGGCCACAACAAGACCATCTCAGTCGACGGCGAGGTCAAGGAATACGAGCTGCAGTATCTGTACACGCCGTTCCCCGGGATTGAGGCGACGAGCTGGATCTATCTGGATCCGGCCGGCAAGGTGACGCGGACGCAGGTGATTGCTGAAGCGCAAGGCGGTGGGACCAGCACCATCAGTAACGACTCGGATCTATGATGATGGCGGCAACGAGGGTCGGGGGGGGTCAAGTTGTCAACGGAGTGGGCTGCGAGATTGGCGATAGGCCGAGATCGAGGCGAGATTCGATGCAAATAGTTTCTTCCTGTAAATAGCATTAACGCAATGATTACCGATATTTGATAAGGCAGACCTCAATCAGGAACCAAGTGCTGGGTATTGGGGCGGTGACACGGCTTGGAGATTGACGAGTTTTCCCCACAGGCTCAATTGCCCGAGCGATTGCCCTGGCCGACTGATGGCATTCTGTGTTTCCCATCACGCCAGCAGGCCTGTGCGCCTGCCTGCCTGGTCTATGCGGCAACAGGAGCATTTGCCCCGTGCAAGTTTTGATTGGTGGCTGCTGGGACTTGCCCAATTTCCGACCTCATGCCATCTAGCGTGTCAGGAAACGCGTTCCTGCGAATGTCTTCCGTCGTTGATGCTAGTGACCTTGATGAAGGTGAAAGAAATGGTAAATGGCGAGCGGGGAAGCACGGACAACGGGAAGGAAGCACTGATCTGGCTGATGTGGATTGCTAGGTGTGCAACCAGAACTACTTTGAAGGACGGGACGGTTGGGCCTCGATATCTCGAGGTCAATGCAGGCAACGGGGGCGAGAAGACGGATCGTGACAGGATGGGAGGATGGCAGTCTGTGAAGGGGAAATTGGAAGTCAGAGACTGCAGGGGTTGTGTTTCAGAAATTGGACAATGATGTCATTCCCCACCAATTCCGCTTTCCTGCCCCACCAATCTGGCCCAGAGACATAAACACTCCAAGCCTCGGTTTGTTTGTTCACGCATTACATTCGAAGAGACATAGCCAAGTCCTAAAAAGGCCTCTCTGGCATCAAAAACGCGTATCTGTGTTTCTAGAGGCATCTTTGGTACATTAAAAGGTGTCGCACAAATCAGGTGCCAAGGTATAAGTGGATGGAGCGCAGTCATGGGTGTGGATCACAGATATAAGAGCACCTGTACGACTAGCGCTCTCTCTTGTAACAGGCCCAATTCAATCAATTCAATACATCAACCATATCTATTACCACCATCTTGCGTGTGAGCACGACACCTAGAAAGTGTCATAAAAGGCCTTTCCGATCTAAAAGCATCCCTGGCACTAATCTAGGAATAATATTTATCGTGGGGTAAGGTATCTTCTCATTTTTACAGCCTTCAAGTCACAGCCTTCAAGTCGCTTCCCTGTTAGCAATCGCCAGATATTCCTCAAGATTGTTAGTATCGGTTACCACTGGCACCTCTCCGGCCGATAGGACCCTTTTATTTTAGGCATTTACATGGGTAGCGTGTCCTGCTAGGTACCTACCTGCGAGGAAAGAATCGACTCTTTAGGCTTGCCGCCTGCTTCTTGATGACCGATTTCGCCTTGTCCCTGGCTCTCAGTGGGCCACTCTCGTTATCCAGGCCCAGGTACATTTCCCTTTCGGCAGCATCGCTTTCGCTCTGCAATGCCTCGTTTACGGCACTCCGCATTCAGTTGGTAAACTGCAATGTCCTCCCATGCCTCTTGAGAATGCGCACAAAGCTCTCTTGTCCGTCCTCCTCATCATCGCTTTGCTCCATAGTCCACCGATCTCGTCGCTGTCTGGTCCACCGATTCTCAAAGATTTGGAGAAAAGCGTCCACGGATACTGGGAGGTTGGGGCCATGTTTGAGAAAAAGGCCCGGCATCTTCAACACCTCGTCGTTTGACTCGTGTCCGTAACGCTCAAAGGCCCTCGTGATGGTGTCTGGTTCCAGCTTCATGTTGGGGTCGTGACACAGCAGCAAACGCACCTTCTCCGGCTCCCCATGGAGCGTGGTTTCGATGGCCCGTATCATCGCCTTTCCCGGAACCGGCAGCCTTGCGCGGTCATGCTCCAGAAGAAACTTGAGATCCTGGGTTGGAACCCATAACTTGCAGAATGGGAGTCCGCTCCCACAGTAAGTCGAGAGTACCCTTGTCTTCTGACCAGATAAACGAGCTAGGGTGAGCAGTATCCAAAGCCCTCAACACAGTTGATTCAGTAACCGACATTCTGGGATTTCAACGCCTGGGCCTCAAGCGGAGGTTTAGCAGGTCGCGGATGTGATGCTCTTTCTTGGCGGCCTTCAGCATCCCCTCGGCCACATCGATACCCCCAGCTCTCTCGAGCAGTTGTGGGATAGTAGCGCTAGTCCAAAAGATACTACCTTGGAGGACAGCTATGATGGTATCCTCGGAGACAGGTCTTTGTCGAACTGCAAAAGAACTGGAAACATTTCCTCAAATGAAAAAGATTTTTACTGCAGCAAAAATGTCGGCTTGTCTGAGGTGTATCTGGAAGCCAGGCCGCAGGAAGCAAAAAAGTCGTGTTTCTTCGAATCGGGGGTTCTCTCCATGCATGAGCGACCTTCGGTGATGCCGTTCTCCGACAGAGCAAGGGTGATCGGCGTCTCCATCCTTTGCATTCAGCGCCTCAGGATCCGCGCCATGGCGCATGCATAGTGAAAAGCAGTGGCGTATTCCTGGTGGACATGGTGGACGTCCGCTCCATGATCGAGGAGAAGTCGGGCCGCGCCCAGATATTCTCCGGCCAGGGCCGCAAACAGGGCCGACTCGAAGAAGCCTCCGGTGGTGTTGACGCGTGCGCCCTTGTCGAGAAGCTGGACGATTCTCTGAACCCGATGAAGGATGCTAGGTGTAAAGCGATGCCGGAGCTGCTCCGCGGTTGATCAGGCTCTGGACGATGTCGGCGCAGTCCGAGGCTTGCTCGAGGAGACGCCGGACTCCCCGCAGCGAGCCCACTGCGGCAGCGAGCGACTTGGGCGTGGCCCTTTCCGTGGCAAGGGGCAAGGGGGGGTATCAGGACTGCCAGGGGCCCTCTTATTGACATCGGCGCCGTTCTCCAGAGGCAGCCGGACAATGTCGACATAACCTTTGAAGCTTGCTTTGTGGAGAGGGCTCGCGTTTTGGGGCTTTGGTTTCACAGAGCTTCTGCTTGATGCATCTCGGATGGGGTCGTCCCCTTCAAGAATTCGAGTGGTGTATGTTCGTAAAGTTGGTCAACATTTGGAGCATCTGGGACGCTAAGGCCTCTAGGATGTCGTCCTCGTGCTTCTTTCGGCAAAGAACTCGATTTGGAGCTCGACCCAGAGGAAACTGTTGTTTTGTCAGCCATGATCAAACTAAATTGGTTATACCATCCAACCTTTGTTTGTCTGTTAGCGGGAGACTTGAAAGCGAGAGGAGATGTCTAGTTGCCCTATGATAGCACCTCTAGGTATTTCTTGATCCTATTCCTGGATATCAGGTATGCATCAAGAAGTTGATGGCACAGTTCCGTAGAAGCGTTCCCGCTCAGCAGCCTCTTCTGTGCCACTGCGCTTTCAATCTGCTGCCGGATGAAGATATCCACGTCTTGGTTGGTGTAGTCACTGGATACAATGATTCTCTTTACCATGGTATCCTGGTCAGGCCCAGATTCGCTTTCGCATTGGGATGCAGTGAGTCGAGAGTCTTGTGCCAGAGGTTGTCGCTGCTGCTGCCTGGCAACGGCATTGCCGAGGGTGCCATGGCAACCACGCTGCCAATGGCTGCACGCTTGAATTGTTGTCGGCTCGCTGTGGCAATGTTTAGAAAGATGAGTTTTGGGAAGAAGAAAGCGGAGCAGAGTTGTCATCTGGGAAACTCTAATGGACCCAACCCTTGTTTGTTCGCGGTTACATTCGAAGAGAGATACTCATGGCTCGAAAAGACATATTTGGTACTTTTAAAGGCCTTTTCCGATCTACAAAAGGCATCCCTACTGATTCCCTAGTATCTAGGAATGAGATGAAGAAATACATGAAGCCATTGTCGTAGGGTATGAAGGCATCTTTTTACATTTGGCAGCCTTCCAGTAGCGGGCTGCAAGTCGCCATGGCATTTTCTGTCTGTGTCCAAGGTACTAGTGATCTATGGTGGCGCAAAGGGACCGCTTGTGTACCCGCAGTTTGGTTTCTTCTCGCAGTAAGTCATGGTGTGAATGAAGCGCAACTTGCCACCCTCGACCCGGAACTGATGGCTGTCTGGCGCATTCCCAATGCTCCCAAACTCCAGCAGCAAGCTCGCCACCCCGACCGTCTCGTCAATGACATAGCGGCGATTGGGCATGTCGTACGACTGGATGACCCCGAGGTTGCATGAATCGGTCGGCAGCCCCTTTCCGGTGTACGCTCCGCCCTCGAGACGGGCGCACGGAGAACCCCACGGGACGGAAACATTGGCGCTCTTGAAGATGTCGAGATAGGCGTCTGCCGCCGCCTTGATGACCGCCCGGCTGTTGCGCTTCTCCACGGGAATCACACCCCAGTCTTCGCGGAGCGAGTAGTAGAGCGTCCCCGTAGCATTGAACAGCCAATCGCCCGTGGTCGTGACGATGCGGTCGATCTTGGTGACCTTGTCATTGGCCACCCAGAGCTGGGCGCCCAGGACTCGCGGGCTGGCTGGGTTGGTGACGATCAGATCGGTAAAGGAGGCGCATTGGACAAGGTCAAAGATGCTGTGGCTGCGGTCGATGCGGAGAGATTCGACGAGGGCGCTGCTTGAGATTCCCAGAAGCTTTCCGTTTTCGACGTAGGTTACGTTGTCGCTGAGGATCTCGCTGAGCCACTGCAGACTTCCGGTGCTCTGTGCAGCGATGTATCTTTCCGTGGCCAAACGGAGGATTGTTTCGTTGCAGGCTGCCGATGCTGTCTGAGCGAGGCCGAGAGCCAGCGCCGCTGCAATGCCGAACTGACGCATTGTTGTATGGTGAGAGCTGTTACTTGAACAACTCCGCACAGCAAGAAGCTAGGGAATCTCCAAGACATTATATGCTCAACGGCGAGGGCGGGGTAGGTCTCTAATAGCCTACCTCGCAAATTGCCGGCATTGGGGGGTTCCTGGGCCTGAGTGGTTCTCGGGAATAGTCAGATCTCTTGCATCTCTATATTATCAGAAAAGTGGTCTATCGGCACTGGCCATGGCGTAACCTCCCGAAATTCCAGCAGGTGCCGGTCTTGGCTTACACGCTCCAGCTCACCGATGGGTGACGCGCTTCTGCTTTATTACCCCTATTATCCGCCCCGCTGGCCAGGCACACCAATCGGGATCTTCCCTGTTCCGGGTCTGTCTCCCGTACACTCACTCGGGACCCAAGCTGAGCAGTGCAGCCCATTTCCATTTGTGGAAGCATTCTTTTGACCAGCCTGTGCAAGGGCTGGCCAAAAGAATGGAGCCAATAGTTACTAGAATTATAAAGTACAATCATTCCACATTAATACCATCCAACCGCCAAAAGTACGAAATCCCAGACGATCATTTGTCTCTTAAACCACGTGCTCATGGAGAACCAAAAGACGAACTCCATGGGCTCGTGCTTTGACTCCCAGTAGATGATGCTGGGGAACTGGACAGGACGCTTCCCAAGGAGTTTGCCAATTTTTTGAGTCTGGCTGCTCTTTCAGCTGGGGACTCGGGGTTGAGTTGTAGAAGCCGGTCTTGCACAGACGAAGTGTCGTAGACGAAGGCACCTAGTAGTGTTGACGTTGTTTGGCCTGTCGCACTTTTTGGGGTCAGAGTTAGGGTTGGGGTTAGAGTGGCTGAAAGAGAACGAACCTGGCGTGGAACGTTGTCTGGTTTGACTTCATGTTGACTTTTGTTGATAAGGGTAGTTAGACGTTCAGTCGCTCGAAAGATGGGATATGATGTTTGTTGGAAGTTTGAAGTTTGATGGTTGTGTGGTTATGTCCCCTGAGATGATCAAGATGCCGCCCAGTCTTGGGTTTTGTAGTTGGCTGAACCATGATGAACTCGTGCTTTTTTCTAGTATTTTGGCCGCCAGAAACCTGAATCTTGATGTTTGGGTCTCTGTCTTTAGGCAGTTGCGCGTTCCCCAAATCTGAGATTCTGAAATCTAGGGTGTGGTGTTGCGTCTGGGGACCAATCAGTGGCACGCCTAATCCCCGATCAACAGGGGCTGGCACAGCCTGGATTTTGGCGCCCGAGGTCTTGGGAATGGAATCCTAAGCCAATCATGTGGCCGAGCTCGGCGCGCCCCTGTCAGGGGCAATGGGCTGCATTGTTTCGCCCAGAGCCTTACGGGCTTCGCCCCGGTTGTCTGCCCCCCAGGACCGGAAAGCTGCGTCATGCCATGTCGTGTTGCCCTCTTGTCGAGTTACAACCCAAACCGCTTTCTCGGGTCCATTGACGACTTTGTCGGTAAACTGCCGTTCTCCTGGTTGTTGCCGTCTGACGAACAAACAGGCAGCGACTGACTTTCACTTCTCATCGTGTGTCTTCTCTCATTGCGCGCCTCCGACTGCCGCTTAATATGGAGAGGGTGATGCGGGCGGGCTTCACGGGCGGGTGCCCGGCTCCAGACGCCCTGGTCTCTCTTGTGTCCCAGCACGAAAATGACGGCCGTACAATGCCGTCCGGTCTGCAGGGACCCGCGACAATCGGCCGAGCCGATAATATGGGCGTCCGAAAGCATGATAATATCCCTCGTCGGCTCTTGCTGGACCGCTCCCCGGCCTCACCATCTCGTTCTGCCACGACATCCCCGTCCCCGGCTGCCACTACCCCAACCATCTGGTCCTTTGGTCTTCTCTCGCCTAGGAGCTCTAGTTCCAGCATCCAAAGCCCCCCCTCCATCGCCGGAATGAGCTTCTGCCACAGCAGGGACTCGTCCTTTGGGACCTCGGCTCCGTACACTGGCGAGCCAAGCGGCCTTATTCACCTACTCAAAGATGCGCCAATGGAGGAGGGGCATCGGCGAAGTCCCTCCAGTGTCGACTTGGCTAATCGGCATGGTCGGCAGTGGGCCGAGTCGGGGGATTTGACTCGGTGGCGGCGCATGATACCCGATGCCGGAGGTGCGGATCTCCCACCCGAGCCAGAGCCCGAGGAAGACAACGACGACCTTCGCGCATATCGCCAAGGGGGCTCACTCCCACCCCGAAATACTGCGCATGATGAGACATGCCCAGAGCAGTTATGTGATGGGTTGCAACATGTCAATTCATCGTTACAGTGTTTGGATATCACGGCCGATGAATATTTGGATGCGAGGTGAGATATTGCGCCTTGATTCGAGGATGCCAAACTGTGAGCTAAATGGCTATAACAGGTCCGAGATGATGCGTGAAGAAAGCTCAGAGGAGGAGGGGGATGTGGTCCAGCAACCGTCCGAGTCAACACCAGAAGTACACAGTGGCCGTGAATCATCCAACGCCGACCTCGACAGCGACTCAAGCTTCACCATCCAAGCCGAGAGAGTGGCACGCAGTATCTTAGATACGGAATTCGATCTCGATCTCGGAATCTCAGAGCCGCCATCGGATGTGGTTGAGGCCGTTCGGGTGTGCTTGGATGAAATATCCCTCACTCTTCAACATGCACATGGAATGGGCTTTCTCCCTTTTAACTCGGCAGCTCTAGGCTCCGAAGCTTCCGGGTCGTCCCCATCGACTTTTCCATCCGATCTAGCATCATGCAGATCAGCAGCCAGCAAGAAGAAGCGCGCATTAAGAGATCTGGGAGAAGGCGACGGCGACTTGCAGGAGGAGTCAGATGAAGAAGGCGACACGGTTGGCGAACAAAGCGAGGCCGGGCAACGCAAGAAGGCAAAGTGCGAGCAATATCCCTGCCCCTTTCGGAAGAGAACTCCCTACAAGTTCAACTGCCGAAAGTGGGAGTACTGTGCCAAGGCCCCCTTTAAGAACATGACCGAGCTGAAGTGAGTTGTGAAGCTTATATTCGTTTCCTCTTACCCCCAACTAACCACGGCGAGTGTTTAGAAAACACATCCTCAAGTATCACCAAGATCTCGAACAAAGGCTTGCTTTCAAGTGCATAAGATGTCATGTGGGATTCATTCGAGTCGAAGAGCTGCACTCACACATGAGGCTAGAGGGTGAAGATCTGTGCAGGGTCCAACCACCGCCTTCGACTGCAGACGAGATCAGTCCTACCGTTGAAACGCTGCTACGCAGCAGAGCCGTGCATTTTGATTGGGCTAGCCTGTGGCGAGCTCTGTTTCCTGAGGATACCTACGTCCCTGATCCAGGCAAGTCTAGTCATCTCCGTCCCAATGACACAGCCCATGACTTACACGGCCAGAATTCGAACCAATCGTCGAACTCCACGAAGTCAACCACGAATACCAAGCCGGCCTGCCAGACTTCGAAGCCCAACTCTCCTCAACTCTGGTAACCCTCCTCCCCGCCAGAGATTCCCAGTCTCATTACGTCCTCTACAGCAGTCTCCAAAATGTCTTCAAAGACTTCATATCCACCGTCTTCCAAAAGTCCCAACTCCACGCAGCCACAGAATCCGCCCCACAACCACCACCACCACCCCCCAGACAAACCCCAACCCAAAGCCAAAGCCAAAGCCAAAGCCAAAGCCGCTCCCAAAGCCCGGCCCCGCGCCCACCCCCCCCTCGTCCGACCGTCCCCTCCAACCTGCTACACCAACGCCTCAGCACCCGCTCCTTCACCTCAAGCTCCTCCTCCACCCGCCGCTCCACCAGCACCCTCAGCCGCGCTTCCCGTCCCACCTCCACCGTCAAGAGCATCTCCAGCAGCCGCAGCCGCAGCAGCACCACCCAACCCGCCCTCCATCCGCTCCCGTCCCGGCCCGTGCCCCTCGCGGCGCCCGTCCACAAATGGCAGCGGGCGTTGCGGGAGGAGGACACGGCCCAGCGGGACTCGGGCATTGATGTGGATGGGGCGAGGTGTTTTTGCAACATGTCTGGGAACTCGTGTATCTGCGGACTGGGGGAGGTTCATTTTCAGGGGCTGCCGGGGGCGGATGGGGGGACCCAGGGGGGTGTGGTGTTTCCCGACGGGTGGTTGGTGGATGGTGGGTTTGCCGGTGTGCAGATGTCGGCGGCGGATCTGATCCCGGCTGGGGACGTGTCGGATTCGTTGCTGGGATTGGCTATGTGGAGTGCGGACGGGGATGTGGTGGGTGGGATGGATTTTTCGGCGGTGTGAGGAGAGAGACACCTGAAAATATAAACTGGATGTTACGAAGATGCGATACAGGAGTTTGCGATGGGGGCATCGGGGTGTCTGGCGCCATAGGTGTGATAGGGCTTAGGGGCATGTTATCGAAGTTGATGATGGCAAAGGCTTGATTTGGCAGATAAATGCAGAAAGATAGATATTTGGATGCGACTAGACAGCACAAATCCAGGAGACAAACCAAGACAGATACCCTAAAATATACCACTAAATCTCGTCAATTTCAACCCCTCGCTGGCCCCGGCTGCGGCGCCCCGGGCCAAGCCCCAGCATGCATACCCGGCCAACCGTGATTCCCCTGTGGCATCGCCGAAGATGTTTGGGCGGCGTTATTAGACGCGGGCGGAAACCCGGCCGGCATCTGCGCGGGATATTGGGCGTTCTGATTCATGGCTTGGGCGAAGGCATCCGGGTTGTTGTACATTTGCATCATACTATACGGATTAGGCGGAAAGCCCGGGAAGCCGTTCATGCCCATGCCCCCGCCCATTCCACCGAATGGCGGGTACCCGAATGGGGCTTGCTGGGCTGGCGCTTGGGGTGTTGCGGCGGGGCTTGGCTCCGTCTGTGGTGTCGTTGCTGGTGGTTGTGGTGGCGCACTCGTCGATCGGTTTGTGGGTGCGGTGGAATGTCCTGGGGTAGTTGCGGTCGTTGGAGGGATGAGGGAGCCCGTGTTGGTGCGCTTTATCGAGGTTGCTCCCTCCTCGTCTTCCTCATCGTCCTCGTCCTCGGAGCGGTTGTCGAGTTCTCGGGCACGGATGCCAATCTCCTTCGCCCTCCGCTCGGCGTCCCGCCCGTAAATCTTCTTAAGATACCGGATGAACTCCAGGTAGGCATTGGAGACAATCGTGAGGTGTCTGGTGGTCAGCTTGACCTCAGCGTCCTTGACCTTGATGCTCTCGTGACTGCCGCCTTGGGCGTCGAACTCTGCGAGCGCAAGTGCCGTTTGACAGGCGTTACGGATCTGCCGACCGTTCCACCGCATCTTCTTATTCTCCTTCCAGTAAGTGACGGCGAACTTGATAATTGCGTCATCCTCAATATCGATCTTCCGACCCTTGTCCTCAAATCTCTTGCGGATCAGGCGTAAGTTGAGCTCAAAGATGCTGCGGGTCGATGTGCGGCTCAGCGGTGGGTAGTACAGACTGACGTGGATACGCGATGCGAATGCTTCATCAAAGTCACCAATGCGGTTCGTTGTTAGGAACAAGATACCGGCATAGTACTCAAGCACGCGGAGGAAGACTGGAACGTTAGACTACAGAAAGTACGGGGTGAAATCGAGACGTACCAGCAACTAGCCCGTTCCGGATAAAATCCTGGGGAGATCGTTGGGCGAGAAAAACATCAGCCTCGTCAAGGAGAAGGATGCATCCCCATCGGTTGGCGAGGGCAAAGTGCCGCTCGAGAGCGACTTCTACTTCGCTCGCAGTGGTACCCAAGTCTCCTATCAACAGGGTGGCGAGTTAGTTCAGTCGCAAGCATGTATTCGCGATAGACTTTTCTTACCGCATGTGATTTGGAGGAGTGGCTTTTTGAACATTTCGGCAACACCCTCTGTCAATATGTTGTCAGCAAACACAACACTGGCTGATATGGGGGAACTAACCGGCCGTGGTCGTCTTGCCCACTCCAGGCGCACCGTGAAGTAGGATAATGAGCCCCTTTCCTGGAAGAGTGTTAGTGAATATTCCGAGTCCAGGTCTAAACCGGGAGCTAACCTTTTCCGCGAACAATGTCCACCTCCTCGTTCTCATCAATCCTGGCCTCCCTGTCGCGGAAATGCTGAGCAATGAGACATTGGACCATATCTTTGTGGCCGGTGGGAAGGACTAGCTGGTCAAAGGCTGTCTCGTGGTTCTTGCTACCTGACGTGACAGGGCTGAGGTACTTTAGGTCGAGCTTTGCCCACTTTCGGCTGCGTAGGACGTAACCAAAAACGCGGTACGTCATGATGACCAGGTCATCGTCTGTCAGCGCGTTCTCAGGCGACTTGGTGTCCTTTAGGGCGCGTGGGTAAATAGCGACGGACGGCTCTCGGGTGGGGTCTTCGGGCATCAAGCTCCCGATGTAGTCCTCGTTTCGTTTTCTCTCAGCGTGGTCCTTGTAAACGAACTCGCCCTGGCAACAGTTGGCGCTACACTCCTCCGAGGTGTACCTCGAGCCCAGGTCCTGGCCAATGAGTGACTCAATAGTTGGCTGCCACTTATCTTCCTGGCTTGCCGTGGCAGCAAAAGCCTCGGTGAAGTCGATCATGACCTGACTATCGACTTCGTCGCGCGTCTCCAGGGTGAAGCCGTTGTAGTGCATGTGCTTGACGCCAGCGACGTCAAGAAACATCCTTCCACGCGCGATCAGCTGCTCGCGAAACGACTCGACCTGCTTGCCGTCGTTGATGGCCTTGCGGACTTCGGCGAAGCGGAGGGGATACACTGGCAGCGATGTCACCGCTTTCTCGCCGTCGTAACGCTCAATGACAAAGGTGGTCATGACAGGGCCCAGTTGCTTGCCGTCGAAATCAATGTAGACGCAGTTCAACGCGACTTCACTAGTCCTCTCGGCGCTGCGCTCCCAGTTGCGCCACGGAGGGTTGACCTTGTGGCCGGTGCTCGAAATATTGATGATGCGGTAAACTTGGCGCCGGCCTTGTCCGACCACCTCATCGCCCGGCTTGAAGAAATACCATATGTCGTTGAAGGATATCTTTTGGCATTTGTCACTTGCCAGGTATTGCAGCTTTGCCTCGATTTCCGTGTCCATGAACTCGACGAGGCATCGCAGGTGCTGGTATGCCGTTGGCGAAAAGGTGTACTCGTTGAACTTTTCCTCATCATCCTCTTTTTGCTTATTGTCCTCGGCTGATAGCTGCTCGCCGTCTACACCCTCCGCTGGTGCCCCTGGGGCAGCTACTGGTGCCCCTGACTGAGCTGGCTGCTCAGGTCTTGCTGTAGCATCTGCTTGCACAGGTGACGCGGGCGACACTGGCTGCGCTGGCTGCGCCGGTGCATTAGCCGGAGCTTCTGTCTGCTCCGTTTCTGGGACCTCGCCTGGTTGAACATCAAATCTCGCCTTCAACTGCTCGAGTTTCTTGAGAATCTCTGGCCGGTAGTAAAAGAGGCCCTTGTACGGACGAACCATGACAACCGTGTGGATATCGCTGGTCACCGATGACAGGGACTCACCGCGGATCTTCTCAAGCATCTTGACAATGTGCCTCGAGTGGATGCGAATCCGCTCTGGCACGGGTGCTTGACCGGGGATGGCGGCCTGTCGCCTGCGTAACACCCTGTGCTCTTCGGACACGCCGCTGTCCTCCTTGTCCTGGCGTTGGGCCCAGCGTGAGAACCATGCGCTGGACTGGTTGAAGCTCTCGAATGTGACGACAGGCTCGCCTTCGAGGACGTCGATGACATACAAATTCTTGGCGCGCGACAGCGGCATCTTGGACAGGGAATTCCCGACGTTCTCCAGAGCACGGAGTGTCTTGAACGTCTTCCACTCGCACCGGTTGAGCTCTGGCTTAGCCACGACCTTTTGCCCGCCTTCGTCTGCACTGTCGTTTTCGTCGCCCGCTTCCTTGCCGTGACCTTCAGGGCGAAGCTGTCTCAGCTCTTCCTCGAGCTGTTCGCGGTGCAGAACCCACTCGCTCTGGCGTTGGAGCAGCTCGTCGCGCTCCTTGGCCAGCCCTCCAGCAAAGTCATCGAAGGCCTGTATGTAGTAGAGCTCGTCGCGGATCGACCACAGCTTGGTCCGGAGTGTGTAGTTGCCTCGTTCGTATGTCTGATTGATTTGACTCTCGACTATTGCTAGCATGTCCTGGGTCGAGTCCCCCTTGATCGGACGGCCGGGCGGACCACGCAACTCATCTTCGCGGAGTTTGAGTTCTTTTTCCAACCGTTCGCGCTCCGAAGACTCCTGCTCGATCTTTTTTTCGAAAATGGCGAATTTAGCTTGCAGCCTGCGCAGCTCATCCTCCATGCGCTCAGACGAGTGACTCGTGGGAGGAGTGCTGCCCCCTCCAGAATTCGAAGCCGTGAGACTGGTGTCTGCTGATCTGGCAAGAAGCAACGACTCTGGGGTGTCGAGAATGCCCGGCACCACGGTCAGCAGACCGTCGCCCCCTGAATCGACCATCTTCGACTTCTCTCGGCCTGTAGCGGCTGGGTGGATGACAACGATGCCAATTGTCGCTGTGCGGCTCGGACAGAAGTGCGGTAATCGGCTATTTGAAGGTCGGTGCCCGACAAGGCTCTTGCCTTTTCTACGGATCAGCTCTGGATTTGGCCCCCTCGTCACACCTTTTCGGCATCAGAGCGCTTCCTTCCCTGCCCATGCGACGTTTCGCTTTCCCCAACCTCTTCCCCTCACCCCACGCCCCCAAGAAACAGCACTGAGCCAATTGCTGTTGGTGCAGCCATATCCAAGCACGCCCCAATCACATCGGCCCATTTGCCTCTGCAGCATGGTGGCTTCGATGGTCTCATGCATCGAGGAGTTCCAGGTACTCCATTTGGCCGACTCCCCGACAAGCCTGCTTCCAGTCTTGAAGACGGGTACGTACCACCTTGGCGCCCTAGGCAGCCATAGCCGCAATTTGTTTCGAAACATGGGACGGACAGATCTGACACCGAGAAGCCTTGCTTCATGTCCAGCATCGGGTCGGCGTCTCCCGCTCCCCCTCACCCGTCTCCAAGACTATCTTCAGCTCCAAACAGCTGGGACCATGGCAAACGAGCCACGGCCAATTCCGCCCATCCGCCTGCAACCGCCGTCTGTTGATTTCATCGACAACAGACTGCCAAGCTACCACGATGCCTTCCAACATCCAAATGCTCGATTTGATAGCGCCTTGCAGCAATTCGTGTCCAATGTAACCAACACAACTGCGTCGAATGATGCAGGTTCAGGCGCTGCCAGTGCTCAGGCTCCGACCTTCCCCTCTCGCGGGGCACTCGAGTCTGGCAGCAATCGCGACCCCACAGCATTTTGGACGGCCATTTTCTCAGAGGCCATGGTCGAGTTTGTAGCCAAATACCCAGAGCCAAAAGACCGCGCAAAGTCTGGATACAGCGTTCGGACCCAGACTACCTGGGACGGCATCAACGCCCAGCTGCAAAAGGCCCGGGAAGTCTACGATGGCACCAAACAGGGTTTCAGTGGCCGGTGCAAGCGAGCATTTCGCAAGATTGGTGACAAAGCAGTCGACCCGGCAAAGCAATTCGCCAAGGCCCTGCCAGAGTTTGACTACACCTCGCCCGTGCTGGCAGCTGTGCAGCTACTCGCTGATGTGTGTGCATTCATTTTCCTTCATCGTCAGCATAGGTCGGCAACTGACTTGGTGACAAAAGACCTTTCAAACTGCATCCGAAGTACGGGAACGAGTCACTTCCAGTTTTGAAGAGAAAGACCTCGAAGAGTTGTTTGGCGACATTGAGGTTTTTCTTGCCACCTTTCCTGACAAGGACAAGCTCCGCGAAGCATCAATCACACTAGTCGTGTCAGTTATGAAGGCTGTGGAAGATGCAATCGGCTTCTTTCTCTCCAACCAACGTATGTCAACATCAGGGCTTCAAGTTAGGACACGAGGTCCAAGACTAACAAAGGCAACAGGGTCACGGGCTATGTCTGCTCTCGGCCGGGGTAAGGCATACCAAAAGCCGCTGCTTACAAGTCTCGATGACATCCAGACAAACAGCGAGAAGCTCATCCACCAGGCGCAGAATGCCCATATCGCTGAAACGCAGGAAGGGCTAAAAGCGATATGGGATCGTACGTATCCTCAACAAGCAACTCCCCATTCTAAGCAGCAACTGACGGAACCATGCAGAAACTGGAAGACTCATCTTCATCCAACAGCAAGCCGGCCTCGCTGTGGTCTATATGATGGACAAGGTCGACTCCATCGAGCGAGCAGGCCTGCGCATTCTCAACGTGGTCAACAACTTACTCAACGACGCTGCTGACAACAAAAAGGACCTCGCCCAGCTGACAAGTGCCGTGGCCCATTTGACAGAGAAAGTCGTCGATCTCGCCTCGCGGGGATCAACTCCCCAGCCAGAACGCCAACAACTCGCGTGGCCATCTCCCGGGCTCCCCGCTCTATCATCCCCATCGCCATACCACACCCTGATGTGGGTTCCCCATCAACAACAACAACCCCCGGCCCTTCCACAGCAACACCACCAATACCCACCCCAATTCCCCCACATGCCCGGACCCTACACCTTCCCTCCAGGGGCCTTCCCGGGCTTCCCTCCCCCTATTACCGCACCAACACCCGCCCAACCCCAACCCACCCTCTCCGAAACTCTCACTCCCCACCTGGGCCCCCCCAACCTCGACCTCGCCGACATCTCCGCCATCTCCACCTCGACCTCCCAAATCCCCCTGCCCGACCGCGCCCGCGCCGAGCGCGTCGCCCAAACCCCGCAGTTCCGCTCCTGGCTCGTCACGCCCTCCTCCCGCGAGCTGCTCATCCACGGCGACTTCCCCCGCCCCGGCGGCACCTCCCTGCGCGTGTCGGGGCTGTCGCTTCTCTGCGCTATGGTGCTGCAGGCCGTCCGGGCGCGGGAGGGCTACATTGGGCTGGGGTTCTTTTGTGGACGGCATGTCGAGGAGGACGATGCGGCGCTCGGGGGGCGGGGGATGGTGCGGAGCTTGGTTGGGCAGTTGGTGAGGGATCTCGGGGAGGTGAGGGGGTGGGAAGGGGATGTGGAGGGGGTGAGGAGGGGGGATGTCGGGGCGCTATGTGCTTTGTTTGTGTGGTTGGTGGTGAATAGGGTGGAGGAAGGGCGGACGGTGGTGGTGCTTGTGGATGGGGTTAGTCACTATGAGACGGACGAGTGGGAGGGGGATATGTTGAAGGTGCTGAAGATGCTGTTGGCGCTGGTTAGGGACGGGGTGGGAGGCGCGGTGGTGAAGGTGTTGGTTACCAGCCCGTGGTCGACGGATGAGGTGCAGGAGCTGTTTGGGGAGGATGATGAAAAGGGGTTTATTTCCATGGCGGAACTGCCGCGGGCTGGGAATAGTTTTAGCACGATGAGGCTGGAGTCTTCGTTGAATCGGCGGGTGTCGGGGGGTGACGATTCGAATGGGGAAGATGATGAGGACGACGATGACGACGATGATGATGAAGACGATGATGATGAAGACGAAGATGATGATTAGACGGGGAATGATACTGATTCGGTTCATGGCTTCATTAGGTATTCAGCGATTTCATCATCTAAGATGTGACATTACATCTAGGTTGTATAGCATGAGGTTTTGCCCGCAGTAAACAAGATTCGCACGTTCTTCGCCTTACAATACGATATCTGTCCAACAAGGCGTTTTCAAGATCAGATTCATTGAGCTGTAAGCCTGTCTCCCAACCTCAAATAGACAGTTTCATCTCTTCAAGTAAGACTAGCGTGGTACGGAGTAACACAACCTGACTAGCTGAGGCATCGGGGTCCTCGACTCGGAGGAGTGACGTGGCCGACAGACTCCAAGCTTGCTAATTAATACATGAATGAGCAGCCAGTAAATATTTCTCATTCTTCCAATATTTGTTACCTCCCAAGAAACTGCAATGGTTTCTACCCTTTTCTCGCAACGGCGCATTTCAAGCAGCGTAACCCACAAATCAAACGAATCAAATTCAAATCAAGCAAACCGTAAAAATGGCAAAACAAAGGAGCCAAAAAAAGGCGCCAAACAAGTCAAATCTGAGGCCCGATTTGGCTTGCGTAATTTGACTACCCCTGTCAAATCCTTGGGCAGATTTGGCCAATCCTAGGCCTCATTTTCCCGGCTCTGAGACATCCTTGAAGGCCCTGGAAGGTCGCTCGCAGTGAAAAATTTGCTCTTTGGCCGCGCCACAACATTGGTTAGCAATTGTTACTGCACGTCACCGTCATGCCCCAATCCGCCGCCTCTGATTTTGGTGACACTGCCTCCATTTCAAGCGATACGCCATCCCTGTCAAGTTCTCTTTATTCACTGGACGTAAGATACCACCACTTGCAACTATCACAGCATCGTCTCGGCCGATTAGAGGAAGACCTCAACACTCTGCCAGACTTCCTTGGCATCTTGACAGCTATGAAGTCAGTCAACTAACTAGCCAGCAGAGCCGCCACACACCATCTCTAGATCTGCTACTTAACCAGAACTCAGATGACAAGCCAGAGCAATGGCAAGGCGACCCTGACAATGCCAACAAGGTTAAGGATCACTTCAATTTCCTCCAGAGAAGTATAGCCTTTGGGATTAAGAAGCTAGACAAGTACATTGAGCTGATGGAAGAATGCCCCATCTATTAGGTCACAATGGTGTTACACCCTGGGCATAGATTGCGATGGGTGAACCGTCACCTCCCTGAATAGCACCGGCGTAGTATAACTGCTACCTTTACACAGCTATATGAGGAAGAAGTTACACATTACAAAGCACAGCAGACAGAGGAGGCCGCCACAGAAGCTGAAAACCCACCTGACCAACGCCCCAGCCCCCCCACCCGCGACCACGACTATTACGACAAGCCAGAGCCCGCTCAGACCACCAACGAGGTCAAGAGATTCCTCGCAGAGAGAGCCACAATGGTGGAAGACCCTATAGCTTGGTGGCTAGCACATCGGACTGAGTTTCCACGATTATCTACACTGGCCTTGGAAGTCCTGACTATCCCTGTGATGTCAGACAAGTGTGAACGGACCTTCAGCTCTACGAAGTTAATCGTGGGTATTCAGAGAGTCAAACTGGGCAATAACACAATTGGCATGCTGCAATGCCTTAAGAATTGGGCGCGAAATAGAAGGATTTGAAGCATTTGGCTGTTCAGGAGGCCTGTCTGGGACTGGGGCGGACCCCGGAGGCAGTTTTTCCATTGATTAGTAATATCTTGGCTGTTCTTGGCAAACGAAACAAATCAATCAAATTGGCCGTTCTGGCAAACAAATTGGTCACAGAATCTTGCAAACAAACCAAATCCAAGGCCTGATTTGCTTTGTTTGGTTTATGGGGTACGCTGATTTCAAGGTGTTTGAAGGACCCGATTGGTCAGTGTCGTGATGTTGGTAGGCCTCAGTGGG
Source organism: Lasiosphaeria hispida (assembly GCA_033439745.1). Taxonomy (NCBI): domain Eukaryota; kingdom Fungi; phylum Ascomycota; class Sordariomycetes; order Sordariales; family Lasiosphaeriaceae; genus Lasiosphaeria; species Lasiosphaeria hispida. The sequence continues at coordinate 5,078,498 of JAUIQD010000003.1, forward strand.
GCGTCATGCAGTAGGCCTCGTGCATACAGGGTGCATGTGCCAATCAGCGTGGAGGGATCCCGATGTTGATCTGTTGCAACTTTTAATTCCGTTCGACATCAGATTCGGAACAGGCTGCCAGGCGGATTCGAGGGCCAACACAATGTGGCCCTGGCCTCTTGCTGAGCCCCTCAACTTTTGTATATAGGATGCTCAGGCCTCCAAGGACCCGAGTCTTTACCTGCAACAATCACTGCAGCTCAGCACTGAACGCTATCCAACATTATGTGTTCTCCACCAACACATCCTACCGTCGCCGATGAAGAGCCCACGGTCATTTTCAACGGGAAACTGGTCCCCGTCCATCAGACAACAGGAAAGAAGTTCTACATCGTGGTGAAGGGGAGGATGCCTGGAATTTACCGCTCCTGGCCGTATGTCCATCCCATCCCATCCCTCGTCTTGGGTCTCGTCCCTGTTTGACACCTAACCAATGCGATCCACAGCGAATGCGAAGCGCAGGTTTGTCGCTTTTCGGGCAATGTCTACGAATCCTTCTCCACATATGAGAAGGCTGCGGACGAAATGAAGAAGGCAGGAGCTGGATATTTCATACCCCGGAAGCCCTGCGACTTGTCCTGCCTGATGTCCAAAGCGTCCCTGGAATCCTCCTCCTCCGACAGCGACAGCAGCAACGGCGGCAGCTCGATCAAGTCAAAAGGGAAGAAGCCCGCCCGCGACTACACCACTGCAAAGACGGAAGGGGGCAAGTCGACAGACGGCGACACCCTTGCGGGATCACAGAAAAAAAAGACGACTGATAATGATGCTCCTGCAAACAAATCGAGACAGGCTTGTGAGCCGGAACCAGCCCAGAACCCACCGGCAGAGGATAGTGCCAAGGGAAAAGGGGGGAAGGGGAAAGTGAATGCGGGGACAGGTCTTCACAGGCATGGATATAACACCAGGAGCAAAAAGGCGACTGACCAGATACCAACGATGCAGGCCAATGTACTTGCCTCTTGATTGTGTTTTGGACTTTAACTCCTAAACTGAGCTCATAGAGGATATTAGGGACCCAAGGTTCAGAGCGGAGCAACGGGGGGATTTTCTTATAGGCAGGATTCTGGGTTGATACCATGATGGCCAGTACTACTAGTGTTTTTCCCAGGTTGGTGGTACAGTTTCGATGGCCTAGTTCCTATCAATGAGGAATACATCACTCCATAAATTCCGTTGAGATATCTCTAACCTTGCGCAGGACCATCGCGGTCTAGTACTAGACATCATGATGATATGGCGACTCCCATAAACTCATACCCGGGGTTGAAGGTTCCATCCCACTCAAAGAGAACCCCATGTTGAACCCGTTCAACATGAGGGTTGGCACGGGTCCTCTCCTCTTTGCTGCATCTTTCCCAACCCTCGCTCCAAGTCCTATTTTATGGAGTGTTCCAATGTCGAGTCTTCTATCGCCCGTACTTCCCCTATGAACCTCATGTCAACCTCATCATCATACGAGTTGTTTCCCCTATGTTGCTTGGAGTCAGCATGCTGTTCAAGCTTCTTTTCCTCCTCACCTTGGTCTTTTGATGTCTGCGCAACACCCAGTCTCAATAGGTACGGCGTGAGCACTACCGGAAGACCGGCTGAGACGATAAGTTGTGGAGCTGGGGTATGCTTCTCCTCTTTTTTTTCGACATTATGTGTTATCAGTGGTTGTGTATACGCCTCGGCCCTCATGCGGTATCACTGATTGTAGATAAGCTTCACGCTCTCTGTACCAGCGAACGCTGTGTCCTGTTAGCGACGTGCGCCATGGGGATAAGTAGAACCTGAAAATCACGTACCAAAACAAGTAGGCAGGCAATTTCCTCCCGGGGTGCGAGGCTCGCGATCAGAATGCTACTACAACTAATACCAGTGGTCAACTGACTGATAGATATTCTCTAGATGCCGCCGCTTGACCAGTGTCAACTCCGGAACCTCCCCCGACAGATACCGCGAAGGCGTGGCCTGGTTAGTACCATACGGTGGAGTGTTTCGTGTTTGTGCATCTTCTGTTTTGTGCGACGAATCTGGGCACACAAAATTTCCATTTTTGTACCTCGCCCACGTGATGTTGCTCACCCCGGCTCAGGCTCGGCTTAGGATTAGCTCAGGATTTGCTCGCTCACTCTAAGAACCATTTCCAGAAGGCTGCGCCGTGCACAACTACTTCAACTCTAGCCGAGCGAGCCCAGAATTGGTCCCATACATAAAAATGGCCAAATTGGTCCCCCTCTTTCGAAAGCGAATGGTTCCGCCTTCACCTAGCTTTTGCCTCGACATCTCGCACCAAACCTAACTGCATACACTCTTACTTCTGTTGTTCAATACCTTGAACTCATCACTACCTTTGACAAAACGCAAAGATACGGAGCTCGAATCAGCTTTCAAGTCAGCAGATGCTGTTGTTGAGCGGGCAGTAAAGAGAGGCCTTACAGCAGACCGCTCCAAGATCAAGCCTCGCGCGGTTCGCAGGAATTTGAGACCTAAAAGCAAAAACCGCTATTCACGTGTACTTGCGGTGTGGTATTCGTAAGTGACTATTGCGCACATAGTTTACACCGAGATCTAACATACTCTAGATATGAAAGAATATACGGGCCTTCCGATCCTCGAGATATGCAGGTTATGAAGCATTTTGCTGAAACTGTGGCCCTCGGCACGAAAGGCAAGCTCGATGAAGAGGACGAACTACCAACCACCGACAGCCTGAGAGGTGTAATGTGCCGATTTTGCAATGCTTGGGAACGACATTACGATCTGGAGATACCCTTAGATTTTAAGCGGTCAATGGCGCCGGTATCACGGGCCAAGGGGCTCCCTGCAGGCAGTAAGGTGATTGTATTGTAGTTGCACGAAGAGTGCAAAATGTGTGGGAGCGTAGCTCCACCATAGCAGCAGTGTTGTGGCCCAAGCTCTGAGCTCCACTGCCAAGGACGTGGCTCGCCAAGGTCTCCACTATCTAGGAGCAGGCGAAGCCTGTTACACTACCTCCCTCTTCTCACAATTGAGTGCTTAAAACAACGTTTTAAGGCTCAATCACAAAACCAGCCACCTGCTTCAAATCTTACTGTTTGACAGTGCTTCTTCTTATTAGCTCTGCTTCCCCGTTCCTTTTATGGCGGCGCACCCCACTGTGGAGGTGCTGGCAACTCGAGGTGGGCGTCGTGGAACTTCCATATTGTGTCGTTATAGCCTTTCAGATCTGTGGCTGGCTGCCATGTAGGCTTTGTATAATCCTTCCACTTACCCTGGCACTGCTAGCAGCCGTTGTATCATTTGCTGTGGTCTAAGATCTCTTCAAACTGCCACTCCTCCGCCTCCTGGAAGTCGTTGGTTCATGACATAACTTGGCCATGGTTAGCTCTGACTTCCTGCTCCACAAGCTCCTGGCCATACATGCCTTCTTACTCCCATCTACGGACCAGCTTTACATGGAAGGTATTCATAGTCCCTATCATGGGACAAGTTTCTCTGTTAGCTGCCCTGTCTTAAGGTTGCTGGTATATAACATTATGAGGTTGTTTATATGGTATTAGGGGGTGTCGGTTCTGTGGTGGTTGGTGTTCTCCTTACACTGGTCCTGGCTCTGGCATGAGAATGTTGGAACAGAGTGGGAAGGGCTGGGATGGTTGATCCAGTGATTAATCTAAGGGTATTGTTTCAAGTAGCAGTGCTGCCCCAGAAGCTGGAGAAGGGGAGTCAGAGGCTGCCAATTAAAGGCCGTGGGAACGCTCAATTTATACCCAAGTGCCGGTGCCCTCGTCCGCGTCGTCCTCCGGCCCTCATCACAAGGCCCCGCTCTCGCTTCTCGCTTTATCGCTCCTAGCATTGCCAAAGAAGATGGCACCTCATATCAAGAGCTGATAAGATTCGACAATGCATCGATGTAACCCCTCATACACAGCTCGGCTCCAGCTCGGCGCTTGTTGCTGTTGCGAAGCTTGAGGTCAGCCAGCCACGACGCGGGGGCGGCTTGCAGATGAAGGGTCTAGAACCCGCAGCTCTGTTCGGCGATCCAATCAGGCTTGGCACATCAGAAATGGTGTTGAGGTGTCGCGTGAGTACTTGACGGAGCATGCAGCATGATAAGGCAGTGTGATGGCTTTGAGATCCTGGGGAGCTTTCTCGGCCGCTCTTGCATTTCGAATCCACGCCATTATCGGACGTTCTGTCCACCGGCACCTTCAAATACGTAAATATTCACCTCTAGCCTATATCCCAAGGTAGTCTATCATTTATGCGCGTACTGTACACCTGCCCGTGCACATTTTGCGGAGCTATTTATTTGTACCCTTGCGAGTGTGTGTGAAGGCCGGGTGCGGATAGGATACAGACTTGAATTAGGGGCCTCCCACATACACCGCCTGGAGGAAAAGGGGCAGAAATAACAACAAGCAATACATTTCCATCTAATAGACAAACAACACCAAAATAGACACTATCACCGTCCTTAATTCAAGCAGCCAATCTGATCGGCCCTCGTTGCCTTAGCACGACTTATGGTGGCTAACTCGCTCTCCTAGCTTGCTGTGTCTTCAGGGGGGTGACTGGATGTTAGACTAGTACACTCGGGCGCCTCTTTTTTCCGCCGTATTATAGGGTTCTGTTGGAGGTGGTGCCCCACCTCGAGGGTACAGGGCGCACACGCCACCTCGCCTAGCTAGTGCCCTTTGGGCCACACCTAGATAGGTGTTGCAGGTCAGGGAAATCCTGGCCCGCAACACAACACTTTCAATAACCACATTCCATTGCTCTGTCTTGCCCACAGGTTATGAGCCCTCCTGTGCGCGCAACGCAACTATCTCCAAATCAACTTATATCAATGAATTCGCCTATTCCACGCGATTCAGAAGATATCTTCTTTTTCCAAATTGAAGGTGGTTGTGTAAAATCGCATTTTCCGCATTTTCGCATCATCCAACACCTTGCCCCGCGATTGAGCTTTTCCTTTGCCAATCTGCATCTTCCTTTACCACTGCGCAATACCATTCCTTGCCAGTGATCCTTCCTATACTGTGCAATACAGCCAGTATTCATTCTTCCGTCAATCAAGCCCTCAATCGTGAGGCCATCCCGACGACAAGAAGCCTTCTAAATCTTCGACAAAGGAAGCCGCGACAAAAGCCCTCATAACTTCGACAAGAGGCCGCGATTCCCGACGACAAAGAAGAGCTGTCATCATGGGTTCAGAGCTTAAGGCCACGATCCCAGTCCTGAAGGGCGAAAACAACTATGAGGCTTGGGCCTCCATCATCAGATTCCATCTACGTTATGATGATCTGGAAAACTACATCGACGAAGATGTCGAAGCGCCTGCCGATACAGATGTAGAGGCAAAGAAGAAATGGAACAGAGATCGCATCAGAGTGAGCATCATGATCCAGGAGAGCCTCAACGATCCCAAGGTCTCGACAAAGCTGCAGGCTGCAGGCTGGGAATACCATACAGGCGATCCATACAAGACCTGGACTATAGTCCGCAAAGTCATCAAGCATGAAAGTGAGGAAGCCATCAGCAGTTACCTGGAGGAATATACCCATCTCAATCACAAGACCTTTGACACAATGGAAGCCTTCGTCGCCAAGGTCCATTATCTTCGCAACAAGCTCGATTCCGCACATACCCAGTGGGGTGGAAAACTCCCTGAAGGCTTTCACACCACCCACATCGTCAATTGCCTAAAGGCTGGATACCCTATGAACCACATGTTCTGGGAGAAGGCCCTAGCCAAGAAGGAACTTCCATGGACCAAACTCATGGAGGATCTCAATGGCATTAGCAAAAGAGAAACTGAGGGTGCGCGATTCACATCAATTGAAGTCAAAGGAGCGAAAGGAAACAAAGGCAACAATCCATCTGGCAACAATCCATCTGGCAACACAACCAATAATAGGAATAAGATCAAGTGTGACAAATGCCAAAGATCATATCCAAAGAGTTGGGCGTATCAATCCTGTGGCCACCACTATCCTCTAGGGGGAATCTGTTGGACCTGTAATCCAGAATAGGCTCCTGATACATGGGCATACAAGAAGACTGCGCTTGAGCGCAAGGCCAGTGGATCATCTGGATCAATTGCAACAACAGTAGCACTTTTAAACATAGGATCTGGCATTGTGAACCTAACAAAGGTTGGATCATCAAACCTATTGTTCTCCACAGGCATTGGCATGTAATAAGCTTTCCTCAACCAGCCCCAGACATCTATTGTTGACGATGAAGATCTATAACAAGCACTTATCATTGATCCAAAGAGCCATGTAGCGTTTTATGAAGAAGAACACCCTTTTCACCAGAGCCTACAGGAGCACTGATGTCTTCTATAAGCACAGTGACCCCTGAAGTCCAATAGGCTCTCAAGGCATATAAGCAAGTAGATGGTGATACAGTCATTTATGACAGTGGCGCCATAGAGACTTCCTTTAACCACTTAAAGTGGTATATAGAGATATGGCTGCTTATGATACCATATCACTTCCTTAATTCTAGTGGAGGTATCAGCCAATGCAACTATATTGGCATAATAGAGATCATAGTGCCTTTGATGGGTGGAGGATCTGTATCATACCTGATCCCATCATCCTATTATAGTCCTAACGGCCCAATTAATCTGATTAGGACCAAATCAATGAAGGCTATTTAATTGGAATGGTCCTTTAGGCATAATCGAATCCTTGATTGTACCATAGGCAAATGGATACCCTGTGTGAAACATGAGGGGGTGCCAATTATCCTAGCAAAGATCAATCCTTCCTTTGATCAACAACACTTGATTGGCCAGGCTGTGATGGCCTCAATTAATTACAGAACAATGTATAGAAGACTCATGCATACACATAAAGATCAGGTAATTTGAGCCTATGAGAGAGCCGGTATCACAATCAAGGGCGCCAACACTAAGCACTTCTGTGATTCATGTGCCAAGGCCAAGGCCATTGATCAGATTAACAAGATTGCTCCGATTGTCATAACTAATCCAGTCGACTTCCTATGAATGGATATGATTTTGTATACCCATGCCTCCCACCTAGGATACCATTACAGCGTCCACTTCATTGACGTATACTCCAGCTTCCACTGGGTATGTTTCTGTCAAAAGAAGGACCAGATCTTTGGTGTGGTGGTTCAATTCATCGACTTCCTGGAACTCCAGACCTCCTGGAGGGTTAAGATGATTGGTCTTGACGGTGGAATAGAGTTTGGCTTTGGTACCAGGGAATTCCAAAATAGCAAAATGGCATAATTCGCCACCGGGAGAGGCATTGCTGTTAGTAAAATAGCTGTGTACACACCATGGATGAATGGTAAATAAGAATGTGCAGGCTGTTATATCATGGAAAGGACCAGGGCTATTATGATTGAGCATACTATCCTAGAGTACTTATGGTGCTTTGTCATGGAGAGTGTTATCAAGGTCCTGAACCTGTTGCCCACAAGAGCCAACAAGGATATGGAGAGCCCACATGTAGTCCTCGCCACTGGTATCAATGCTCCCAAAGAGGCACATGAGCCATACATCAAGTATCTATGCACTTACTTTTGCAAGGCATATTACTTCATCAAGCCAGCTAAACGTACCAAAGGCGTTAAATTTGAGGCACATGTAAGGCTTGGAAGATTGATAGGCTATGATGATATGCATGGTAGGATCTACTGGGTGTGGGATCTAGAGACAGGAGAGATCCATCGAGCTACTGCTGTGGTATTTGATGAAGTGGGGGCTCTGAAGCTTCCAGAAAAAGATGATGATCTCAAACATGGTGTTGTTTTCAATGAGATAACAGTCAGTGAGATAGAGCAACTGTTTCCAGAGCTCATTATAGTCAACAAGACTGTGTAAGGTGAGGCCCTAGAGGCTTGACCTTCTGACGATATGATTGAGCCAGAACAACCATAGCCAGTTCCTGTAAAGGAAACAGTGCCTATACATCCTACTGGTAATGGACTTCCAACTCCAGAACCCACACCTGATCCACAAGATGATTGACAAAGCGATGAAGAATTCTGTGATGTGGAAGACTTTGATGAGCAGGACCATGAGGATATCGCCAGAGAGGCTCCCATTCCACCTACCAACAGGCAATATCCTGACCCAACACCGGTGCCACTGCCATGCCGTTCTGGCCGCACAACACACGTTGAAGGCATATACAAAGCGCTTAACAAAGGAGAACCCCCCCCTGGCCAAAGGTATCTGAAGGATCACCAATACACATTGCTCCATCTTATTAAGCAAAGAATCAAGGAGCTATAGCAATTTAACTTCACTGCCATGAAGGTGGAACACTCCATTGCACTCATGAGCACACAAAACACACCACCAAAGAACTGGTGGCAGGCAAGGAAGCTATCCAACTATGATACATGGTGGCTACCAGCTATGGAATAATAGGGCAATAGTCTGAAGGACCATGGAGTCTATTATCTTATGCCTATACCTGAAGGCCTTGATATTTTACCTGGAAAATGGGTCTTTGATGAAAAGATGGACCCAAATACAGGCACCTTGACTCCATGTGTATGCTATGTTGTGTGTGGCAATTACGAATCCAACTCCTAGAGTATGGAAGACCTCTATTTGGCTGTTGCAAACAGTGTATCCGTCAAAGTCTTCATGGCCTTGACCGCAGTGTAAGACTTCCACTGCCATCAATTTGACTTCAAGTAGGCATTCTTAAATGCAGATATCCCAGAAGGCCACGACTACTATGTCAGACAACCCCCTGGACTTCCTGTAAAGCCAGGCATGGTCTGGAAGCTATGCAAAGCCCTGTATGGTCTTCGAAGGAGCCTGCTCTACTGGTTCCAGACCATCATGCCCATCTTGGAGAAGATAGGTATGGAGCCCTTTGCCTCTGACGTGTGCCTTTTCTGCAACAAGAAGACTGGCACACTGCTCATCCTGTATGTTGACGATCTGTTGATATCTGCCAAAACCATGGAGGAGATCAATCGAATTTGTAGCGACTTGGAGAGCCACTATGATTTGAAGTCGATGGGTGAAGCTAAGCGGTTCCTAGGCTTCGATATAGTGTGCGACCGCGCCAAAAGAATGATATCCTTGAGCCAGGAGAGCTACATGCGCACCATTATCAACAAGTTCGGATATGAGGGTCTCCATGTAGTCAAAACGCCCTGGCCAGCCAAATTGGAACTGCCCAAGGTGTGGGAACCAGATCAATCCTCTACAAAGGACTATATAAAATAAACAGGGTCCTTGAACTATTTGGCAACAGGCATAAGAGCAGATATCACATACACCACCTCAAGGCTAAGCGAGGCCAACACAGGCCCATCACCATAACACTGGGAACTGTTGAAGCACCTGTTCCGCTACTTGACTGGCATACTGTCCTTGGGCTTGGTCTTCGGTGGAGACTCCATCACGATTGACGACCTATGCCTACATACCTTTGCAGATGCATCTTTTGCGGATGATCTGCTCACCCGCTACTCAACTGGAGGGCATGTGGTCTTCCTGGCGGGAGGGCCGATTGTGTGGAAGTCAAAGAAGCAAACCTTCACTGCCATCAGCTCAACAGAAGCTGAATTCACCAACCTAACACCCGCGGCACAAGCCGCTCAATGGGTGTGGGAGATCCTTAAGGAATATGGAACCATACAGCCAATCCCACTGATCCTGTACACTGACAGTGCCAACGCGAGGGCCAACGTGTTGAATCCACTCAACGCGGCATGCACTCGTTGCATTGATATCTGCTACAAATGGGTAATAGATCGCGTCAGGAAGAAGATGGTAGATCTGAGGCATCTCCCGGGAACCGACATGACTGCAGATGGGCTTACAAAACCACTGCAGAGGGAAAAGCATGCACAATTTGTTACCCTGTTAGGTCTTGTTGACATCCAGATACCCTGGATAAAGGAGAATATCGAGGCATCGCAGCAATGCAGGGGCAGAAAAGCCATAAAAAGGGAAAATTGATGTGGATTCAGGGGCAGCTAGAGGAGAAAAAAAAAAAAAAAAAAAAAAAAAAAAAAAAAAAAGACGTTTGGCGATGCAAAACACCATCACAACTATCACAACTTCCTAGATAGGCATGTAGATTCAGGCTTCAGTGCCGTCTGAGGGGGTGTGTTGGAGGTGGTGCCCCACCTCGAGGGTACAGGGCGCACACGCCACCTCGCCTAGCTAGTGCCCTTTGGGCCACACCTAGATAGGTGTTGCAGGTCAGGGAAATCCTGGCCCGCAACACAACACTTTCAATAACCACATTCCATTGCTCTGTCTTGCCCACAGGTTCGGGCCCGCGTTGTCGTCGCCGCTGCCGGACCGCTTCCGCTTCAAGACGCTAGGGACAGCCAGCTCGTCCGGGGGGCTGTTGCTATCAGCAGCAGCGACGACGGGAGGCTGGGGGAAGCCGCGAGTAGGATCCGGCACTTTGATTTTCAGGTGTTCGCGGTCGTAGGCTTCCTGCTCGTCAGCATAGCGGCCCGTCGCCAGCATGCGGCGGGACGGGTCGAGCTTGCGCACGGGCGGGCGGCGCCAGTTGAGCGTGGGACGGCCGGCCTCGATGCGGGTGAGGGCGGACGTCCCGCCGCCGATGAGGTTGACCTCGCCGTATTCAAGCATCACCACGTCGGAGGGTGGGGTGGGCGGCGGTGGTGTGTGGATAGCGCAGGGCGGAGTCGCAGTCGGCGGATTATTGCTGCTGCGGCGCCAGCGGACCCATTCCATCAGCTCGGCGTGCAGCTCGGCGACTTCGGCGTCCAGCTCGACGCGCGGATGCTTGACCCACGAGGCCGGGGCGCCGCGCAGGAGGCGCTGCTCGTCGACAGCCGGGAGGAAGTACAGCGGCGTGTACTGCGGGTCGCGGGTGATGAGGGTGTAGACCAGGGCGATAACGCCCTTGACGTCGTCACGGGCCGGGTTGGCATCGGCGGCGGGGACAGCAAAGTTGAAGTCGAACAGTAGCAGCTCGTCCGGGCGGTCTGGGTGCACAAAGACGTTACGGTCGGCAAGGTCCTGGTGGTGTACGCCGTAGCGCAGGTGCAGCTCGTCGACGAGGGCGAGCAGCTGACGTAGCCACGCGCGCTTGAAGGCCCACTGGCGGTTCAGCGTGGGCGTCTCGATAAAGGGCGTGGTGAAACCAACGACGCCGCGGCTGCTAAGCTCCTCGACCACCAGCACGTCGGGCGTCAGGATGTTGGGGTGGTCACGTGGGAGCCGGGCAAGGATCTGAACCTCACGCCACGTGTCGCCGCCCACGGCGGTGACAAAGGGATTGTACTTGAAGACGGCCACTTTTTTTGTCTTGTTCCCTTCGGGCGTCTCATACGCCACCTTGTCCACGCCCCAGGACAGGCGCGTGACCACGGTGAGCTGGGCGCGGGTGACGACGGGCAGCGGCGGCGCCGACGCCGGCAGCTGGTACTCGGCGATCGACGGGTAGTAGGTCGCTGGGTACGACTGCACTTGCCTAGCGTCGGTCGACGTCCACACCACGCGGCCCGAGGCGCTAAGGTCGAGGGCGGTCACTTCGGGCGGGAGGTCGTCGACGACACTGCGCAGCAGTCGCGCGGCCTCGGTGCGTTCCACGTCGATCTCGCCGGCCCATTCCCGCGCCTCGCGCTCGCTGTCCCAGGCGTCCAATTCCTCGAAGCTGGCAAAGGCGGGCATGGGCTTCCCGTTGCGGTGCACGAGACTGAGCGCGCGATACGAGTCGCCGTCGAGCCAGGCCACCGACTTGTACTGGGACGGGTACATGATGTACTCGTCCGGGTTGCTCTCGTCTGGCACCGCCCAATCCTCTTCATCTGCATCGCCGGCGTGGTGCCAGCCGCCAGAACCTTGCGGCACAAACCCAGAATTGGGCCCTCTGTGCCTGAACTCCTCGATGGCGGATGGTTGTGACATGACTCTGCTTAGCTAGATGGAGAAGGGAGGACGAGGAGAAGAGGGAGAGGAAGAGGGAGGGGGCGGAAACCAGATACTGTCCGCTCCTTCTTTGTGTCAACATTCCAGGTCGGGAGGAATCAGCGGACAAAGAATCCTAGTGAGGCCCGATTTCCACACCACTCGCTCCCGCGCCAGCCCAGCGCAGCCCCAACACATTCCGTTTGTAATGGGGCCAAAGTAGGTTGCCGTGTTTCGCACCGCGCACTGTAATGACATATGTGTAGGTATATGTTGACATGTCTTTCCGATATATCAGAATAGTGCAAATCGAGCACGCAAACAGCAGCTGCCTTGGGGCCGGCAAGCCCGAAACTGAGAGGGAAATGGAACCGTTCTGCTCCTATTAAAGATGCTCTTGCCCCCCCCCCCGAGTGATGCTGGGAAAAGAAACCACGCCACCATCAGTCAATCAGCAGCCACCAACCAACCTTCCCAACTACTCCAAGCCCAAGATCATACCACCATGGTCGTAACCATCGACAGGAGCCAGATTTCCAGCAACAGGAGCCTTTGGCGGCGAGTGCAGCATCGCTTTCGGACTCACAACTGTACTTGCGGCAAGTACACCTTCCACTGAGAGTGCGGCCATCTACTGGCCCGCCCCTCCAAAAGAAAGTTACCAGCAGCTTCTTTAATAGTACTTGTTGCATGGAATTAGTAGTAGTAGTAGTTATCGCCGTAAGCTTCTGCAGGGGCACCTTTAATTGATACTTTGTTTCGCTCTAAATGTTTTCCGATAGATATTGGCTTTACTCCAGCCGCTACGTCTTTATCCTGCGGTTTCGCTCGATTTCCTGAGCCTTTTGTCTTATCAGCTCTAAACATATCGGGTTAAAGCTCTCTCTTCCACATTTAATGCATTTGGGGTTGTATTGCCCAAACGTAGATAGTCGATTGTATCCTTGAGTAGTTTTCCTCGGTCTTCGGTTCCGAATGAGCAGGCCATTGTGAGCCGGAGATATGTATGATGTACGTGATATGCCGTTTTTTTGTATGCAGGGGTCTGAGGAAGTATAGAAATCTAACGGACGATTATCAAGATGGTCCAGGTTAGCGTCGCCATCCAGCTCTGAGAATAGTGTAGAGCTGTCTGAAGAGTGAGTATTGAGTAAGTTGCGGATTACTAATATCCTGGGACTATTCGTGAGTGATAGTATGAGATCTTTTTGTTAGTAGATAGGAGCTAGCGGTTCTCATCGCTGTAGTGAATTTTTTTAATGCTAGGATTGGCGGTCGGGCGCGAATTGGAGAAGTTGAACGTCTTGTCCTGGCAGAAAAAGTACGAAGCCTGAGGTAGCAGAAATAAAATCTGGGCTTGGGGCGAGAACTGGGTCGCTTACGCTGGGCGGTAAATTTCTGCCGGTAGAAAAGGTACGTAGCGCACGGTAACGGGGACTAAATATGGAGAACTGGGTCGTTAAATTTCTGCCGGCAGAAAAGGTACATGGCCTACGGTAGCGGGATAAAATATAGGCTTGTGACCGAGAACTGGGCCTTATATTCTGCTAGTAGAAACGGTGTTGAATACGGAGGAACGGGAGTTAGACGCTGCATAATTTTCTGCCGGCAGAATAAGTACGTAACTACCTAGTAGAACTATCTGTACCTGAATATCGGTAAGGTTAGGAATTCTATCCTATAAAGATAAAACTTTATCACAAACTAGCCGCTAGCATTATCACTAAACTCCCCAACGTCTCTTTAGCAGGAATTGTAAATTTAGCAAGACAGCTTATATATCCTTAGTGGTAGAAAATGGCTTGTCAACCAGATAAGAGCGCAGACAGGTGACGTTGCTGTTGTCGTCAGCGACTCCATCCATACTACATCTTTCTGTAGCATAGTATAGTGACGCTATAGGTTTGAAACTGGTGTGATTGGGTCCTTTTGGTTTGATTGAATTTTTTGGTAAGGTGTGGGTTGCTCAGCTTTGACAGTAGGGCTTTCGGGACGAGTCACACGCACACCTAATACACGTGTATGTCGTAATTGGAATTGTTGCCTGGGAGCTATCCTTACGCGTCATCTGCTTTCCATCGATAAGAAACTTTAGCCGGGGGGAACTGAAAAGGGGCCTCTGAGGCTGTGCGGCGGCGGCGTATGGGATCGATCACCCTAGCTCAGGGAAGAATCAGGGGAAGCTCAGTGTGTGCCCCTGAGCTGCCCTGATCTAGGGTGAGCCATGGGTGAGCCTGGCCTGCACAGCCGCGTGGCCCAATTTTAGTGCCTCGACTAAAGTTGCCATCCGCCAAAAATTGAGATTCCCGTGCGTTCCCCGATCTAAGGCACATTGGTGTGGCCACGTTAGTGATTCTGTTGCTGAATAGGATTCCGTTGGTATGAACTACTGCCTGAAAGCTTGATTGAAGTTAGTGAAGTGGAGTACGAAAGGGGACAGGGATGGGAATAACGAGGAGTGATGGTGACTATTGTCAGAAAGAAAGGATTCTGGCCAGGCACTGCCAGAACGCTAGGGAGGCTGTGAAGGGTCTAGAGTTAGAGCCGCAGAACAGCATATAAGCAGTAGAATCACGCCGTTGCAACCCAATTTCACCGAATCTAGTGTGTCGTGTTTCTGACACAGGGCGTCCAATACAGTGACGGATATTCTCCAAGAGTACACCTATATTTCCATCGTAGCCACCCGGTTCTTTCCACCGTACTACTGCCGCTTCCCCCCACCTATTTCCCAAGGATGACTTTCGAACGTAGCAGGTGAAGACAAATGTCTCCGTGAGGACCCTGAGTGGCGAGCGCACGTGCAGTAGAGGACACATTTTGACCCTCCGCTGCTCTCTACCAGCTGCAGAGCTTGTTGCCAACTCAGGTTCGAGGTTGTCATCGCCGTGGTAGACTCTTTTTTAAGGCTCTTGCAGCTAGGGTTGAGGCCAGCATGCTGGTTTGGGATGCCAATCTTGGCGAGAGTCTGGTCAAGACCAGTGCTCAAGCTCACGCTCCCATTCCACTGTGCAAGTATCGTTTTCAGCTCATGAACTCCAATTTGCATCCGGTGCATCAACTGAGCCATGTGTCCAATTTGCCTTGACGATATATGAATGTCGTCGAGAGGACCCATATACTGTTGGAGCCGAATCACAATATCTTGATGGCTGCGATCCTGTGATTTCTGAATCATCTCGAAATCGGTGCTTATCTGAGTTGACTGGAAGCTCAGTTGTCGCATGATTAAGCCATTCAGGAGGCGGAAAATGTTTAACAGACGTTCGATGGCGCCGCGTAAGGCATTTCGCTCGGTGTTGATCCGCTGCGTAGCATCGCCCATGATATTTGATGTAGGAAGATTTTCGAACTTCGGGTATGATGCTTGTCTAGGTGGCCCGGCAGGGAACGTAACCCTTTTTCAACAACGTTGTCGAGAATGCGTTTTGCGTCGTCCACTGCGTGTTGCTGCTTATACGGCCACCTCTCTTGACATATCTTTTTCAACTGCCCCGCTAGCGCTTCAGATTTTTCTAGCTCATCCCGCAAGGCCGTGGCCTCGTCGGAGGTGTGCAGTGTGTCGTGGGTGAGCTGTGACGGCGATGACAGATGCCACGAATGAGAGAGGTTCGACCATGATTCTGCCGTTCAACCATTCGCAGTGTCGGTGTAGTGACACATCTTGGGGCCTCGAGGAAGACCCCAGGGCTGGGTGAGTTTGGAGAGCTGGCGGCCTTTCGCAAGATAGCCTGCCATCCCATTTCGAATGATATGTGAATTAGGCGCGTACCCAGCAGGTAGGAGGTCGACGAGTCTGGCGGCATGATCAGCACACGGGTGATGACAGAGAAGACTTCATTCAATCCAAGGAACACATACATGCTATGTAACTAATGGGGTGTGTCATAGCAACGCGGCGACAGAGAATGAGGCCGAAGTGCTGAGATTATGGGCAACTGCAGGAAAGAAGATATGTGGGGCGACAGTGGTGTGGAAAAAGAGAGGGGGTGCTGGTTTGGCCCGAAAAGGAGCGAAAAAGGCCCACATATTTCCAGCCAATCGATAATTCAACTGGTCCCTAGGTTGTGCATGAAATCCATTAAGAAGGCGATGTTCCCGTGTGGGGTAATAATGGAACGCGGTCCCAGTCCCAGTCGTGTCCTCACATTTCACAAGACAAGATTTGAGCACTTTGACGGCAGTGCCTTTCATTTTCCTTTGCGACTTTTCAAGCGGTTTGGTTGGCAGTGCCTCTCTTCCTCTTCAATTGAGTTAGTCACGATATTTTGAATCGCCTTTCGGTATTCTTCTCCCTTGACCACGCGAAGCTGGCAAGACTACAGGTCGCAATGGCGGACAGCAAAACCGAGACAGCAACTTTGCTGGATCTCATTGCATTCAATGACAGGTATGGGCCCTGAATAAATATCCAATGCGTCCTCTTCCAATGTAGCCCAGGCTGTGGCTGTGGCTTGCTTCATTGGGCAAGTAGAACATGACCTTCGAGAATTGCAGCTACCTACGAACAATCTCCCTGATGTTGTCGCTCTTTCAATTCTGATGCTCTGGTTGCAGCTGCCCATATGAGTCTTCGTTTTTCGAGCCGCTCTACCAGCTCTACATCCCGAACGATGACCGTCCCCATGGGTACCTAGTGCCCAGCATCGTGCAGAAGATACCGTGGACCAGCGACTTCAGGATCACACACGAGAAACCTAGAAGAGTGGATGTTTTGGACAGTTCCAACGGCAAAGATACCTCAGCGGCCGTCAACGCAGCCTTCACGGGAGTGGTTAACGCCTGCCTGGAGAGAGATCTCTTCAACCTCAAAGCCAAGATGTACGAGGAGTTCACCGTCGTTGGTGTTCCGTACCCGGTCCGACTCTACCGATTCGCTGCGGCGCTCTTTGGAATCGTGAGCCAGGGCGCCCACCTCACTGTCTACACTCGAACTTCCAGCGGCCTGAAGATCTGGGTCCCACGTCGGAGCACGACAATCGCCACATACCCCAACAAGTTGGACAGTACTGTTGCTGGTGGTGTCAGTGCCGGCACTACGCCTTTCGAGACCATCGTCCGCGAGGCTGAGGAAGAAGCGTCGCTCCCTAGTGTCCTTGTTCGGCGAAATATTCGTGCCGCTGGGGTACTCACGTACGTCACATTACTTGAGAAGGGGCAAGGTGAGGTCGGGGGCCTTGTCAAGCCCGACATGGTTCACGTGTACGACATGGAGGCTGCTGAGGATGTCATTCCCAAACCGCACGATGATGAGGTCAAGTCATTTTGCCTTATGACCCCCGAAGAGGTCAAGGAGGCTCTGCTTAAGAAGGAGTTCAAGACCAACTCGGCCGCAGTCTTCATCGACTTCTTCATCAGGCATGGACTCATTACCGCTGATGACGAGGTTAACTACACCGAGATGAACATGCGTCTGCATCGCACCCTGCCCTTTGCCACGGCCCCGCGACTTTTCTAGTGACGCATTGACAATTGTTGCGCGTCCCCTGCAAGCACCTTACTGCCTTATAAGTAGTTCGAGCCCCTCAGCGCTATTCATTTGGCGGATGGTCGATGAGCTTTGCGAGTCCCTTAAATCCAAGAGCAACACGGAAATGGGCGAAAAAGAAGAGCTCGTAACACACTACTATGAGGAACGTTATTTTCTACTATGTACATGCAAAAAAGCCCACAGCGCCTTGCAGTGGCACGGCCCGCAGTCATCGCAGTCAATTGCAGGTAAAGAAATATCAGTCCATGCAACACTATTGAAGCGATTTAAATCGCTCAAGTCTCTCAAAACAAAAATAAGGGGCTAGGTAGTCTGAGTATGTTGCTGGGGTCGATTAGCACCTGCCGCGTGCGAAATGGGAATAGCTTCATCAGGGGGTTTGTTTATGAGGGGCCCCACCCATAGATAAGGTCACCGAGGTACACGATAATGCTCAGTCTGTTACAAAAAATGACTCATACAGTATCAATGTACCGTTTAAAATGCCATTATGCCGTCATAAATCCATCGTAAACGGTCTACATCAGGCATAAGCCAACAGGTGCTAATGGAAAAGGCCGTCTGACATTGGAATTAAACACACAACCTCGAGTCAACCTTAACCAAGGCATATAGAGTAGCTGTGTAACTAGCTAAGCCACTGCAAGGCTTTCTCTACTATAGCAAGGCCCAAAACTGTTCCCTCGTGAAAAGCTGACATTCGAATTTTCAGAACTCCACTAAGTTGCAGAGGACTGCCCACTTCTCTAAGCTAGCTTGGTAGTTTACCTGATCACGTCCTGAGTAGCGCCTAGTGGCCATCATCGGAAGAATGTATCATCCTCAAATTACTACATGAATGTCATCACTCATCTGTTTACTCTATAACTGGTGTGGGTATGTTATCTGACCTTCTCCAATGCAAAATGCGATTTTGACTCACAACCTCATCCCCCCCTCAGGCCATATTCGATAGCAAATACTTAACCCCCGCATACGCCTCCTCGCCGCTGGGCACAATTTGGGTCGCAGGGAGCACGAACCCGTAGTTGCCAGTGTCGCGCAGCTCGGCGGTGAAGACGTACTCCGCACCCACGACATCATTGACGTAATCCACACTGCTGCCCGTCGCCTTGTAGATGGTCGAGCAAATCGGCCCCGTCTTGAAGCTGGTACCATGCACCGCTTTGATGGCCGCCGCCGCGCCCTTGGCCAGCGCCTGCAGCTCGGTGTTCTTGACCGCGATCGCCGTGCACGAGTATCCATACGCTGTTCCAACTAATTAGCCCCCGTCCCACCTCAAAAAAAAAAAAAAAAAAAAAAAAAAAAAGAAAACTCACGCGTCATAAAAAGCTGCGAGTACGCATGCCAGTCAATAAACAACTTGACCCCCTGGCTCGCCTGGGTCGCCTTCAACCACGCCGCCAGCGCCGTCGCCTCGGGCGTGTCCGACTGCGCGAGC
This sequence comes from Lasiosphaeria hispida, assembly GCA_033439745.1. NCBI lineage: Eukaryota > Fungi > Ascomycota > Sordariomycetes > Sordariales > Lasiosphaeriaceae > Lasiosphaeria > Lasiosphaeria hispida. The sequence goes on from JAUIQD010000003.1 coordinate 5,097,338, forward strand.
CCCTTAAAGTCCTCGGCGCACGGGCTCGTCGAGGCGCCACCCGTCACGGCCCACTGGAAGGGCCAGTTGCGGTTGATGTCGTGGCCGATGCAGCTGCTGCCCGAGGTCGACTGGCGGTTCTTGCGCCACATGCGGTCGTTGGTCTGCGTGTAGAGGAAGCCGTCGGGGTTGACGATGGGGAAGAAGACAAAGTCGTATTGGGCCAGGAAGGCCTTGGTCTCGACCGCGGTGCCGGTCAGGAGCGTGTAGGCGAAGTACTCGACCACCATGGTCGAAATCCACTCGCGCGCGTGCACGGTGCCGTGGAAGACGATGGCGGGCTTGCCCTTGCTGCGGCCGGCCCCCCAGAAGTGGATGCCCGTGATGGGCTTCCCGTTGAGCGAGTTGCCGGCGGTGACGATTGCCGACTGGTTGGGGTACAACGCCTGGAGGTCGCTCAGGAACGTCAGGTGGTCGTTGTACGGGTGGTATGAGTCGAACCACGTCGCATTGGCCGACCCAGCTGTCATTCAATGTCAGCATTTTTCTCATGTCTTCCGAAAAGGACATCCCATAATTACCGGCGTAGGTGCTAAAGGTCGACTCCGCCGCAATCGACGCGCCTAGGTCCTCGTGCATGGTGGCCGCCTCCATGCCCGCGATCTCGGCCGCAAAGGCATCGAGCTGGGACGGCGGCACGACAATGTCGGACTTGGCACCGGCTCGGGGCGCGCCCTTCCATGTGGTCAGGCCAAGCTTGCTGACGATGCCGTTGACCTTGGCGGCGTCCTGGCCGACGGCGACGCGGAACACCTTGTATCCGTCGTACGACTTTCGCTGCGTCGACTGCACGGCAGCGGCCGACGAGAGCGCCAGGAGGCCCGACAGGGCGAAAATGGAGGATTTCATGATCGGAGTGTCGTGGGTGTCCCACAAGAGAGTGTCTCGAGTCTGGACATCACATGGCGTTCTTATACGTGAATGGGAATGGCGATGTCTCCTCGCTGGGCCAATTTTGGAAGTCGGGCCGCCGTGGTGACATGTGCGACGGCGAGGTTGCTCTTCCGAGTCATTGGTCACTGGACGTCAGTTGTGCGAGTTACTGAGCAGATGGTCGCGGCCAGCCAACTTCCGCATTGGGGAGGGCCGCGGCGCACGTCTCCGTGCGGATCGCCGGATGGATGCAACCTTCCTCAGGACAAGCAATGCCACAGTGCACCTGATGATTCGGGGGCCCATCTTGCATAAGCCCAAGGCACACAGCCAATAAGTCGCGCTGATAAGCCAGGGCCACCAAGATCCCAGGGGGAAGGCGGCACGGATAGTGACACAATGAAAGCACGCTTCCGTGCCGTTCAACCCTAGTGCCGAACCGGGGTCGACCACCGCGTGCCAAGCCCAAATTGCAACAATTACACCTTCTACAAACGGCCTAGGGATGCCCACAGATCGTGGGGGACCGGCATTTGGCGCTTGGCACCATCTACTAGACCGACCAAACAACAACTAGACAATTACTAATGCCGTTTTTGCGTCAGGGGCAGACCCATATCATGTCTTGGCCTATGACACCTAGTGTTTCTAGTAGCGTGCTTTGCCCAACAACAGCCTAAAATGAACACTCCGAGTCCTGCTCCATTGCGTCAACGCTCGGTGCGACTCGAAGTGGTACTGCACATATATCCCCCACGCCGCGCTTTCATATCAACTGATTACACCAAGTGATAGAACACCAATGTGTCACGGCAGTCATTCATATGCGCGACATTCTTCTGCGAGAGGCCTACTACATCCCTAAAGTTCAGTCGTATAAAACATGAAAATCACCCAGTATTGACTCGTCAATCAATGTGCTAGGTCAAGGGGCGGTTATCGCTATCGAAACCCAATGTCCCGAAAGATGAAACATTCCAAGTCCCCGTTAAAGTTACATAACTAGCTAGCTACTGAGAGAACGATAAGAGGATGGACATCGTATTATACTCATCTGTCAACAGATTTTCTTGGCCGGCAGTCAAGGCACATCTTCTCACTTCATGTAGGGCAGGATGGGTCTTCACTAGACAATCAGCGCCGCCATGTACGACCGAGAGAAATGTGTTTGGTGTGGGGCTTTTTCAGGCGAAGTTCTGTAGTAACCAAGTACCTGACAGCCCGTGCCTCTTGACAGGATTCTTCAGACACTCTGGGTTCTGGGAACCACATGAAAGCACCGCCGGGGAATACACATTATCGTATGCCTACCTTGGTCCAGGGGGTACTTCCCCAACCAAGCTGCTCCTCGGCACCTTCCCCTTCCACAACTCGAAAAAGATTCTCTGATTTTGATGCCAAGGCCAAGCGAGGCTATAGATGGATGATTCAACATGATGTTATTCATTGCAGAGCACAAATTCCCATGTGAGCCCACAACTTCAGCCCTTGAACCTCAAACCCATCAACGTCATCGCCGCATATCCTACCATCTATCTAAATAAATCATGCCCAGGTTTTCGAAACACTGCCATTATTTCCAAACCATAAACGCCCAAAACATTATGCACGCTTCGCCCTCATCTCTTGCAACTCCTTACCCAAGAGTAAAACCACCATCCTTCATCAATATTTTGCGATGAGGTTTTCACGGGAAATAAAACTGCTGCTGCGGCTGGCCCGGCGGGGGATGAGGCAAAAAGTCAAAGTTCATGTCAACCCCGGTGTGGAAGGGATCCGGTGATTCTATACCTGTAGCTCGTCAGTATCCCGCAAACCCGATCAGAAGCAAGGTGGGCTGACCCCAGAAGATGGAATCGTACAAGTCCATCGGGGACATGAACGTGGCCGGGTCGTACGCCGACATGTCGGGCATGACACCTTGCTGTAAAGGCTGGCCGAATGGCATGCTGCGCCCCTTGTTAGTATCGAATAAAGGGGTTGGAAAAGTGGGGCGCTCGTGCCCTGAGAAGTCCGGCATTCCCGCGGCAACACTTTGTTGCTGTTGCAATTCCGCCATGGCCAGCGCCGCGTTTTGGTGGGGGTCGAGCCCTGCGTGAGGGCCCCTAGACTGCCTGTCATGGTTGACTGACGTGTCATTGTTCAGAGACGCCGCCAGGGGATCGAATCGGAGCGGCGTGCGCGTCCCCGAGGCGGGGCCAGAGACACTCCCCTCCCGCTTAATCGCCGGCCCAATCACACTCCCATGGTCATATATGTTCTTGAGCGCCGTCAGCGCCCTCGAGAGTGGCCCAGAAAGCTCAATGTCGTGGTCCGACTTTTGAATGTGCGGTTGGGGTGATGTCTGCTCCTTGGCCGCCGTTGCTGACAGAGCGGATATCAAATCGCCTTGCAGCTGGCGAACCTCGGGATCGGCCTTGGTCTCTCCAATGATTCCTAGCAACACCGCAGACGACAGTCCATGGTAGGTGAAGGCCCACGATCGCGTTGGGATGACAGAAAGCTGGTGCATCGCGAGGAACATGCGCACCGTCTCGGTCAGGTTTTGCTTGCACCTGTCCGCTAGTAGCTTTTTCTGTGCCGACTCCAGCCGGGTCCCGTTCCCGCGCAGTAGGGCTGGGCGGCAGCACACGGAGATGATAAAGGACGTGTGAAGTCGTATCGCGAAATGCTGCAGCCGATCTAGCGCGGACTTGCAAGCGTCTTTGCTGCGTAGTTGACTCAGGAGTTTGTTTCGAATGTTTTCGACGGCTTCGCAGTTTTCCAATATTTGGGGGTAAGTAGCAGCGGCAATGGCATCGGGGTTGAGCCGCTCAGAAATGATTTGGTTAAGATGATACATGGCTTCAATGTAAGCCCATCCTTCCGTGTCCGCTGTTGGGGTGAGTGGTATGGGGCAACACGGAAAGTTGGTCATCGGGGAGCTTTTGAATTGTCAGTTCGCAGATTTCCTCCTGAGGCGAGGCTGGGACGTACCGATCAAACGATAAGGACGTAAGCGTATCATGCCAGACGCAGGTCCACCTGTCGGGGGTCAGTGATTTCAAGGCTTGGTCCGGTGCATCATCAGAGCACGCACCATAACTTCCTCCTTGCCATCTCTTTTTTCTTTATCTCAGGGCTTGAGCGGATATCGAGATTTTGAGTTCGGTGAAGGCCGAGCGACTGCGCCAGGCGACACGTAAGGCCAAGTAGGGCCCACGAGGCCTCGGCTTTCATGTCATTGAGCAGCACAAAGCCCGTCATGAGGAGGGCTTGTATCGAGTCGAGATTGGGTCTGAGCAGTTGTTAGACACTGGTAGGCCACTGCCGTGGAGCACGCCTGAACATACCTGAGGAGGAAGTTGCCGAGCCTCAAGAAGTGGAAGGATATTTGTATGTATTTTTGGGAATCTTTTGTCCGCACATGATAGGGAGAGTCGTGGTACTGAGAGCCAACGGCGAGCACGGCAAAGAGGATGGCGAGCCATGATGCTGAGACAGGCCTGGTGGATTTTGTGGAGGCCCTGGCGTTCTTTGCGCGGTCTTCAAGATAGACCATCAACCTCGACTCAAGGTCGTCTATGTCGATGACAAAGCCCCAAAACGGTTGTGGGATTTCCTTGTATGTTCTAAATAGTCTCGGGGCGGGTAAGTAGGCGCGACAAGCGCGACAAGCGCTCGTGGAGGGTTACACATACTTCATGACCTCCCGATCGGAGGGTAGCTCGTCGGATATGTCATGGGTGAGCTTGTTGAGATGACGCGAGGACATCAAGGGGAATGGAGCCGAGTTGTCCAGGCCGAGGAGGGAGCGCATGTCTTGGCGGATGACGCTGGCTTCTTTGGGCTCATCGTTGCCCGTCTGGTCTCTCAGCAGGGCGGGTATGCTGTTCTGGCCGACGTACCTCGTGATCTCGGCGGCTTCGGGCTCTGAGGACAGGTCAACGGGCTGGTGGCAAGGAATTGCAAGGGGATCACGCACCATACGCACTGATCGACTCGCGGGCCTCATTGCTCAGGCTGCGGGTTTCCTGGTCGTCCCTGTCGGGCGAATGCGGTCTCTTTTTGCCCTGCGAGTTCGAGTTCTCGGAAAAGGAGCCGGTCTTGCCCGTGGCGGAGCGGTTGGGCTTGTAGGAGCAGAGCTGGGGATGCTCTCGCTTGACGCAGTTCTCACAGGGGCTCTTGTTGTCGCATTTTACTTTGCGCTGGCGACAGGGCCAGCACGCAGTGCCTACGGGGAGGTGAGCTTGAGCTGGTGCCATGGGATCCGAAGGTCATCGATTGGAAGAAAGAAAGGCCTAGGGGAAGATGCCGAGGGATCGCCAGGAGGCGCGCTATGCTAGGCTAGAGGGAGAGACATGTCTGCTCTCCCAGTGCACTTAGCTGGGGGAGCAGAGCGGGGTAACAAGAGGGGGGCCAGAGACGAACAACAGACAAAATCACAGCAGACAAAATCACAGCAGACAAAATGGGCAGCAAACAGGGCAGCGAGGCGAGACAGGGCTTTTAGGAGACGGCCCACTTACCATATCGCACCTTGCGATGGGAATGGATGATGCGGCTGGCCTCCTCGGGGGTGAGGTCCTCGAGGTTGGGGCTGTCATGGGCGTCCGACATGGCGATGCAGGGCAGCGTGAGCGACAGCTAGCAGCAGCCAGCAACCCGCGACCAGCGACCAGCGACCAGCGACCAGCGACGAGCGACCAAGCGACCAAGCGACCGGGTCGATTGAGCGAAACTCGAGATCCGGGGCGCAAAAGTGGAGCCGCAAGGGCTGCAGCAGGAAGCGCAAGGGTACCTCTTGGAGGCGACTATCGCGTCTAGGGCAGGGCAGAACAGGGAAGAACAGGGCAGCAAAGGATGGCGCTGAATGTTGAATACCGATGCAAATCCGAAGACAATGTCCCCTCAATTGAAGAAGCCGAGCGACATGGACTCGTCGAATTTTAAGGTGGGGGAATTCGGAGACGACGGCATGCGTGGCGGTGGACCACTGGGCGCTGACTGAGCCAGGCGCCCCCACTTTTTCACTAGCCCGCCCACCACCCGCCCACTTGCCCACCTCGCCGCAACGGCAGTCTCCGCTGGCCATGTCTTCTCTTGCAAGACCTCGGCCCCTGCCTGTTCCCGATTTTCCTTGCTCTATCTTGCCATTGCGTCACAACTTAAGGTTTAGTCATGCTCCTAGATGACCTGGGATTTCCGATGGAGATGCTGAAAATAGCCTGGGAGGAGAGTGGGAAAAGGACCAACACGCGACTCGACGAACGAAACTGCGAGAAGGATTTGCCCGTTCCAACTCGTCGTTTGTTTCGAAGATCCATCAATCGCAATCGCGAAGAGGGAGGGGCACGTGGGGCATCATCGGAACGAGGTGCTCGGCAGCTTCCCAGCCACAGCGCACAACCAGGGGTCCAACACAGCCGGTCGCGGTGTGTGCGGGGGTGGATTGCGCTGAACCCTGCGGGAGAAGACAACCTTACCTTGTCCTCATGAAATACAAAATCAGGCAGAATTTAAGGTTGCCGTTATGGGCACCAAAATGGCGCGCCATCGCTTAGTCTAGATTCAATGGCATCGAGTCGGAACCGAGACTTGCTGGTTGCACGAAATACATGAAAATAAAACAGACAGAACAAATAAAATAAATAATTGCCAAGATGAAAAAAGCAAACATGAGCACGGATCAACTGGTCCCCCGCAGCCGGTGGGCGCCAATCCCAAAATGGCGCGGCACCCTGAGGCATCTTTCGACGTTCAGGCACCTTAGGCATTCACCAAACTCGCTGCCAGGGTCAAGACCCCCGTCGTCAACCCCATCCGCCTGCCGCTGGAAGGTACTTAGATGTAAGACTGTACAATACAGGTATGTCTCTTTTGCTTGTTTTGTTTCCGGGCTCACTGCTCAAATGATCTCTTCCCGACTGAAATGCCTCGTGCCTTGGCGCGGCAAGTGCGGCAAGCGCGTAAATTTTGAAATAATGACAGTCTGTGTCATGACAATGTTTTCTTGAAGTTGGCCTCTAGAGAATGGAGCTCGGAAATTAAGTTGCTTCTTATTATGTTGTTTGTCTATTGTCGGGTCTTGGGGTGGGGGACTTGTCTTCGTCGACATCGGAATATTTCCACATGGGTTGGGAGTCAAAGATATTTTGGGTGAGCAATCCATGTTTGTTGACTCTTCAAACTTAACTAGGAAATAGGTGGTTGTGTTGGTGTTGAGTGGTTCTGAGAGCGGTGCTCACTCAAAACTCTGGCTGGGCGTCACGACAAATTGGAAATCGGTGCGTTTTCGCGATTCTGCAACTCCACAAGACATCAACTTAGTCTGGAGTTGTCTCCAAAGCCCACTGGCGAATAGCGACCATCCAGAGTAAGCAGGAATTCTCATTACCGACTTTCACCTTGCTTAGTCTCTGCTAAATGCTCTCTGGTGTAGATTCAACCCTTCATTGTCATCAACCCAGCTTTGGGCGGCATTTCTTTCATGCTAAACCACCTGATTCTTGTGGTCAACCTGCTCTCTAACTCACCTGGATTCACTCATCACCATCTCATCTCGCGGGCAGTTCGCCCCACTGGCAACAACTAGCCCCGTGAGACCGCCTTTACCTTCTTTTCTCCCTCCAGCATTCTACCTCTCCCTCATCTGATTATTTTCCTCTTTGCTTTTTTTCCTCACTACCCAACACGCGACTGGAATCGGCGAGCCTTGTGGGAACCCCAAGTTGACGCGGAGCTCTCACCATCTTCCCCATAGGTAACTTGCGTCAACGCGTCAACGCGATCTCCCACCCTCTAGGCTACACGCGGTTCTTGCCTCGTTTTGCTCGCTTTCGAGAACACCCCCAGGAAAGCACTTGGACACACTCGCAGACAGGAATTCGCCGACACTGTGCTAGCCCCGTTCACCATACCTGCTTGTGGAACAAATCTTACTCGCCACCTTCACCTGGGTCACAAGTAGCTCTCGCCTCGGCTTGCTCGCTTTCGAGAATCCAGCAGGGAAAGCACTGTGTGTCCTGGACACACTTGAGGGTAAGAAAGCGCCCCATACCTGCTGCGCCCCCTTTCACCGCATCTACCTGTGGCACCCGCCTTGAACTATTCACTAGTATTTACTGCTTTCGCCTGGGTTGCGGGTGGCTCTTGCCTTGGCTCACTCTGAGAAAGTAATCCCGAGGAAGCACTTGGACACATTCGCGGGCAAGAAAACGCCACACATCGAGCCACCTCCTTTCACCTCATCTCTTACCTGTGGCGCTCACAGTGAATTGTTCACTATTCACTGCTTTCGTCTGGGTTATTCACTCCTTCCTCGCCCGGCAATTCACTTGGCTTTCAGCAAACCACAACTCGATATCAACCAACAGCAGCCATCGAATCTTCTGCCCCAGGAATCCTTCCATACCTACATTAACTCAGCGCACAACTTCGCTGCACAGATTTGGCACACATCTTTCCCACCAGACCTGAACCCTTCAACGAGCCCGACACAGCTCAACACCCAAATCGCACCCAACCCGAAGACAACCACCCAAATGTCGCACAGCAGCGTGGCCTCAGGCCGCGGTGTTCAAGGCTTTGGCCCGTCAACGCCGCGGAGGGAGAATCGCGATATCGCCGATATCATTAACAACCTGAACCGGGAGTTGTGCATCGGCATTGAGCTCCCCGACAGTACCCTATCTCCCTCACAGAGCATGCAGCTTGCAAACAAGGATGTGGATTACAATCGCTGGTTTAGGATCAGAAACGCAATGCAATTTCTGTTTTACAAGGACAACCCGGGTCTCCAGCTGTGCCTGGAGCGCTTTCTCATCGAGGCAAGGGCAGAGAGCCAGACGTGGCCCTTGAGGCCCCAGCTCAAACACCCGGATGAGAAGCCAAAAGCGCAAACACTTGGACAAAAACTGAGGTTCCAGGAAATCCTCCTCAGCATACTGGAAAGCCGCAAAAAGGCTACCATGCAGCCGGACCCTACAGTCAGACAACTGTTCCCCAAAAATAGCGACAGCTCGCAGCCTTCAAGCCAGCAACCCTGTAGCCAGTCCGCTGCGGAGAAGCCTAAATATAGGCCGACTATCCCGGCCCACTGCCGCGCAAAGGAGCCCTCGCCGAACGAGCCCGCGCCAAAGCGACCCTCATTCGGCGACGAAGAAGCCGATGACTCGCCACACACGTCCAAACGCCTCAAGAGCAGTCAGCCTGGGCCCAAAGTTCCTCCCCCGGACTCCGAGAGGCCAAGTGCGAGAGCGCTCGACAGTGTTCCAAACCGCCGACGCCTGGGTCACGACGCTAGCAGTGACGAGTCTCGCTCCTCCAGCGGCTACGACTCCTTCCACAGCGCGGGAAGTAGCAGGGACAGCAGCACGAGCAGGCCCTCGGCCACAGATAGTGCTGTCTTCAGCCAGAGAAGCAGCAACCTATCGTTGACGCAGAGCATGGCCGGCCCGTCATCTCCGTCTCCTACCAGGGGCAACACCGTGATGACATCGTCATCCCAATTCAGCAATGGCCTCAAACCCTCGGGCTCGCAGGGTAGCATTGAGGAGATTTCGCCAACTGAGTTTGCTCGCAGCGTCAACATGCGATTCGGGTCTTACCCCGCAAACACGACAGCCGGCAGAGCCAAAACGGCAGAGCCCTCTGACCTTCTTACCGCGATAACATCGGAGGAGGAGCAGGCTCTAGCTGAAGTGGCCGACGAAATCCAGAGTGCTAGAACCCTTGAATTTCGCCCGATTGTTCAGAGAGAGCCCCCAGCTCTGCCCACTCCCCGGGCCAGCGATCAGATGATGGACAACCGTCTTTCTGCAACAACCCCTGTCGGCAAACGCCCTACCTCCAGTTCTTCCGGCGCTAGTACCGCCTACCAGAGCTTGCCCGGTAGCGACAGCTCCCCGAACCCGACTCCGCGGCCCCGGCCCCTGGAGCAAGACGACGGCCCCACTTCGCTTGAGGACCGGCTGAAAAACGTCTGGCGTGAGTTTCCTTTCCCCAAGTTTTTTTGAACTGCTCTAACAGGCATCTGTAAACAGCGAGATGCCCTCGATTTCTCCATCAGGCCCCCCTTGCCATCATTTGGGAGGTCACTCGCATTGCTATACATTGCAATATCGATCTCGACACCCTTTCACTAAAGCACAACCCAGACTCTTGGAAGAAGGGCGTCAGTGAAATCTGGAAGGATCTCCGCCAGCATCAAGCGTTTCAGGGAAAGACCTTTCCAGAGAAGCCGTCGGCCGATGCCTTTGCCGCAGCCCTGACAACCTTTGACAAGGGGAATTATGTGGTCCTGATGTCGGTGAATCTGGATTTCAACCCCTCGAGAACCGGTCCGCTGTTCTTGGTTGACATGAGGCCCCTCCGGTTCGACCAGTCATGCCGCCTTCAGAGAAAATTTGGCGGCGATAGGTTTTTCGAGATCCTGCTGCCTAACTGTTCAGCCACAGGAGTCCCGGATATCATCTCCAAGAGGGAAGGCGGCGCAGAAATGGTTATACGGTGGCTGACCGAGGTCCAGCACCAATTTTGCCTGCGTGGATGGCGCCCATTCTACTTGAAGGATGCCGGGTACCGAAAGCCCGCTCGGGATTATTCTCTGAAAGCCGACACGGAGAAGCCCGTGTACAAGGAGAGAATAAATTTCTTTGCTGAAACCGGCCCTGACCTCATCCCCAGGAGTCAGCTGGCAGCCATGAAAAATATTCACAATTTCCGTCCCGAGTACAAGCTCAGCCAGATGTTGGACTGGCTCCTGAATATCTCGGGCTCGCTCAAGACCCAGATGCAGCCTTTTTTGAAGCTCTGGGCGCGCATCCAGCTTGGCCTGAGCAAGACATTCCCCGCTATTGTCTTCGAGCCTGATCAAATCATACACTGTGAGCAGGACCTCACCTCGCCAACTGGAAGGGTCATGAATGACGGCATCGCGCGCATGTCCCGTGCCGTTGCTCGCATGATCCGCGATGTGCTGGGCCTCACCGAACTCCCCACGGCCGTACAAGCCCGTCTGGGCGAGGCCAAGGGCATGTGGATAATGGATGTGCAGGACACGAGCGATGACATATGGATTGAGACGTACCCCTCTCAGCGCAAGTGGGAGTGCAACCATGATGACCCTCACCACCGGACGCTCGAGATCCGCAGCATTTCGACTGAGCTCAAGTCAGCGGCACTCAACCTGCAGCTGTTGCCCGTGCTCGAGAACCGGGCCAAGGATAAGGATCAGATGCGTGCGGCTCTTGCCTCGCGCCTTGAAGATGATCTGAGAAAGGAGTTTGACAAGCAAAAGGAGGCTTTCAAGCATCCCATCCTGTTCCGACAGTGGATCGCCGAGATAAGCAACAACCGTACGAGTCGTGTCAAGCATGGCCATGTGCCTAATCTGGCGGGCCTCCCCGAGAGCAAGGAGGAGCTCATGCATCTGATGATCAACAGCGGGTTCGACCCGAAGAAGCAAAGCTACCTTCAAAATATCGCCTGGGACCTTCAGATGAAGAAATGCGATACCCTCAAGACCAAGATGAACATCAAGGTCGGCCAATCGGCCTATGTCTACATGGTCGTCGACTTTACGGGCACTCTCGAGGAGGGAGAAGTCCAGCTTGCCTTCTCGTCCAAGTTCCGGGCCGAGTCGGACGATCTCTCCTTCACCCTGCTGGCCGACCGGGACATCCTAGTGGCCCGGTCGCCCGCGCACTTTACAAGCGACGTCCAGCGTGTCCGGGCCGTCTTCAGACCCGAGCTCCACGCGCTCAAGGATGTCATCATCTTTTCTTCCAAGGGCGACGTTCCCCTGGCGGACAAGCTCTCGGGCGGCGACTACGACGGTGACATGGCTTGGGTCTGCTGGGACCCCCAAATCGTCGACACCTTTGAAAACGCCGAGGTTCCGCCACAGCCGGACCTCTCGCGCTACATCAAGAAGGACAAGACCACGTTCAAAGACCTGGTGGATAATTCCGATGTTCCTGGCCCTTTGGAGGACAAGCTACACGATGCCATCTACGAGATGATCACGAAGAGCTTTATATTTGCGATGCAGCCCAACTTCTTGGGCAAATGCACCAACTTCAAAGAGAAGCTCTGCTACCAGCGGAACGACGTTGGCGACGAGTACGCCGTAAATCTCAGCACGCTCGTGGGTAACCTTGTGGATCAGAGCAAGCAGGGCCTGACCTTTACGGCGCACGATTGGAACGAGTTCCGCCGCGAGATGCTCGGCAACCCCGTCATCAAAGGCGATCCGGCCTACAAAAGGGACAGCTGGGACGGCCCGCACAAGAAAGCACACATCATTGACTTTCTCAAGTTCGACGTGGCCCAGCCCGCCATCAAAGCGGAGCTCACGGCCTTGAACGAGGCCCTATCCACCGCCAGGGCCGGCGGAAAACAGCCCGGCGAGGACGACATGGCCCACTTCTGGGACATTGACCTGGTGCAGCCATTCAAGGCCTTTGAGAAGCAGGCCAACGACCACCACCTCGCCCCCCTCAAGGACCTGCTCCGCGCGCTCAAAGTCGCCATCGAAAAGGTCAAGAAGGAATGGGGCACCATGATGTCCAGCGGCGACTCCTACAGGCCCCCCACGGCATCAGCGAGCACCCCTCGCAGGAAAGGCACCGCCAACCCCTCCGCCGACCTCTCCTATGCAGAAAAGGTCAGCATCCTGTACAACAAGTACCGCGACATCACCATCGCCTCCCTCAACCTCCCCCCGGACCCCTCGGTGCTCTCGCTCGAGGAGCCCTGGCTGGCCGACCCCGACGAGAACTCACGCTGGGCGCTGCTGAAGGCGTCGACCGCCTTCTCCATGTACGGCAGCGACAAGGGCAGCCCCAAGTTTGTGTGGGCCTTGGCGGGCCGCCAGCTGGCGGCCATCAAGGCCATGGTGAGCAAGGGGAACAGCAGCGGTACTGCGGCGGGAGGACGCGAGAGCGGGCGGGGCGTCGAGCGCGACGGCGCGCTGGTCACCATGACCCCGCTCATGTATGCCGGCATGGCGCCTGACCAGCGCTTCGTCAAGCAGTGGGTCGCCATGCAGGCGAATAACGGGTCGGAGTTTCCCGAGGGGGAGGAGGGGGAGGGGGAGGGGGAGGGGGAAGAGGGGGAGGTGGCTGGGGGTGGCTGGGGGTTTGGAGGTGATGATGATTATTGACTTGGCTTTGGGGAGGAGGGTGTGGAATGAGGAGTTTGGGAGGGTTTTGGAGCATGAATGAAACATGGGTGGAGAGAGCAATGGGTTGGGGACATTAGGTTTCTTGAATGACTGGAATGCATGTGCCGTGGCGGGTTGACACCTTTGTGGTCATGCACATGCCTTGCTTGCAGCCAGGTACAGTTCATAATTTTCTCCATTTCCTTTTCCGGGCGAACTCTCAAGCTACCTCGCGCAGACTCTCCTCATCCCGCTCATCCCCACTCTCGGGCCTCGGAACCGGCGTCCTGCCCCCGCCCGCGCGTTCCACATGCACATCGACATGCTCGTGGATATGGATCTGCCCGGGTTGTGCCCCGGCTTGACTCTGGCGGTACTCGGGCCCGAGGATTTCCTCGTCGCTGTGGTTGTCCCCCTTGATGTACGTGACGGTGGTGGGCCCGCGAATGCCGAGCTTGGGGTGGGCGCCCGGAAACCCTCTGTTGTTCTCGACGTCGGTCTCGATGGACGACATGTTCTTGAGCCTGATGCTGTCCTGGTTGGTGCTGTTGTCGTTGCCGGTCCCGTGCTTGTAGTAGCCGTTGGAGTTGCCGGCCGAGTCGTCGGTCGTGATGCCGCCCTTGATGCGTCGGTAGAGCGGGCGGAGCACGGGCACGCCCGCGCAGACCATGGTTACTGCGAGTTCGACGGCGGACCAGATGATGAGGGGGACCGTGTCCTCTGTTGTGGCGTGGTTAGCCTTTTGACGGGACGGGGGGTGCGATGAAGAAGAGGGGGGAGCTGACCGGTGTAGTTTCGGCTTGCGATGCCGCCAAGGGAGACCGTTCGGATGATACCCGCTACGCCAGCGCTAGCACAGCCCCATGTTAGTACTTGTCACTCCTATTTGCGGCCCGCGTAACACTTACACCACGCCGACGCTCATACTCGCGGCAATCGTCACCTTTTCCTTGTGCTTCATGTTGAGGTTCCAGATAAAGACCCACGGGAAGGCGGCGAAGAAAAAGTCGGCCACGATGCACGCCACGCCCAGCAGCAGCGAGAACGGGGCAATGCCGAAGCCGCACGTTCCCTTGACGCGCGGGTCGTACAGCGACCTCGGGGGGAGGCACTGGGTCCAGAACAGCACGCCCACGACCAGCGACACGGCCAGGATCAGGACGCTTGCGATCCACAGCACCACCCGATGCCATGGTTTGACGACGATGCGCAAAAGGAAGAGCCCGAGGGATACCTTGGCCGTGGCCATGCCGACGACGGCGAACGTCTGGCCGATCATCTCCCACTCGACCGCCCTGACGGCGCTGTCGAGATCCAGCGCTGCGATGGGCTGGCCGAAGCCATAGTGTGACGAGACTTGTAGGAATACCGCGTAGAAGAGGAGCATGAACTAGGAGCCTACCACGTTAGAACCCGACCGTCTACAGGATCAGATGGTAAGCATACCCCGCTAAGGACATAGACATAGTCGTCGGAACCAAATGACCGCACTAGGACAGCACGCGTGTAGACGCGGAGCACAACAAAGACCAGCGTCACCACAGCCATGGTCCACAGCACCGCCATGGCCATCGGCGCCTGTCCTCCCATGCCGCTCATCTTGGCGGTCGTGCTGTGGGTTACAGAGGCTCTGCAGTCGGATTCGATAGGTGATGGGTAGCAGCGGCGGCAAGAGAGGAGGGAGCCTAATGCCAAAGATCACAGAGGGAGCTGGAGAATGGCTGACGCTAGATGGGAGCCAAACGAGCGACTAGCAGCGCAGGCGTCGACAAGCTTGGCTTTAACGTCTTGCGCATCTTTAGACGAACAGAGGAGGGTCTCTCCGGTTTTTCTCCCCCACAGAATCCAGACCAGGTGGAAGGTCGATCTTTCCTCAGCGCGGGTGATCACCCCCGACATTGGAGCAGCCGTTAGCAGAAAAGTTTGCGTAACATCACGCAAAATGCCAGGGTTCAGAATCCGGGAAGAAAGAGTCCAGCCTTCGGGTGGACGAAACACGCCGTTGTCAGCTAGGATTTGTTTTTTCTTCATGGCTCACCAAGGGAAGATAAATGCGAGGTTGTGCAGGTCTTCGACGGGGTGTTTATGCAGGCTGATGCCAAATGTGAGGCCCGGGGGCGCGGTCACTTTTGGGAATGTGACGTGTATTTTACACTGCGGGCCCCCTGGATCTTGGGGCCGGAGGGCGTGCCGCCACTGGCTGGAGGAACGTTCCGTCTTCGCGATCGGCACCGTGAGGCGTCTTGGGCCCAATAGCAACGGTTTTGGTGGGGGGGAGCTGGCGGAAACGGTCGCACGCCGCCGGCCCGTCACACTCAACGAGTTGTGAAGACCCGAAGGCTTCCGCGGCATGCGTGGCATCCATGGTTTCTTCTGGAAGCCCAAAATGTGCCTTTCCGGCTTCTGGGAGCAAACGCTGTCTTGAAAGTGTGACTGAAATGTGACGGCGAGTTGGTGATAACGGGTGATGAGATTGACCGTGTTTCAACCCTTTTTCTGTTTCAGTGAGACCGTGGTGCCACGACAGTGACAGTGATGGTCATGGTGATACAGACGGGTGCCCGCGTCGTCCCTGGCAGATCCCCCACAACCGTTTCTGGTAACACTGGGGGAAAAGGGTTTGATGCTGGGGCGATGTGTGAGTTTCTGTGGGACCAAACACCCGGCAAGCCACAGACTGATTCCACCAGGGTGGTAAGGACGCTCGTTGGCTGGCCACTAGAACCACACAGTAGCGCGACCGCTGGCAGAAGTAATCATGCTACACTAGTTGTAAATGAAATCGCCTTGTCCGTTCTGATGGTGGTTCCAAGCCAGAAGCAAAAATCCTGCCGGGCAAAGATAACGAATCGGCCAACCCTGCTCGCGGCACTGGGTACATGCCGCTTCAAGTGTGCAAGGCCTGTCTGCACCTCGGCGGCCCGCCTCGCCCCCCCGATTGGCTTAGCCTGAGTTGATGTGGCATCGGTAGCGGGGCTTGCTGTGAGTTGCATCAGTATAGGACATGTCAATCCTCAGTTTCTTCATTTTTAAAAAGGAAACTCTATGTGTATAATCCCTCAAATCTGGCTCGTCGGGATGCATCCACGCATCGCCGAGAATGCTAGCGCGGTTTGCCCTGTCTTGGGTGGAATTTCCCCCTCACAAAACTTGTGCAAGACACAGCAGCCCAAGGCAAGAAACAGACATGTCGTGATGGCTGCAATGACATCTGCAATGGCGCTGCAACACATCCAAGGGGTTAGCCGTGTCTTGGGCGCTTGCTTTTTGCACGTCGAACACGGCAAGAGCGTCGGCACTCAGTGGCCAGTGCTCAATTCCCCCCTCACACCTGGTTCCTGGACCGACAAGGGTAACCAGGGCGGGGACAACGGTTGGACATGGGGGACCAGAGACGACTGCACAAGCTCGTGGGCCAAGGTTAAATAACAGTGGACGTCTTGTGCGACCGAGTCAACCACGTCGTCTGCCATCTTCCGACCACCATCCAACGTCGGCCCCGACTCTGCCCGAGTCGACCACCTCCGCGGACTCGACTCAGTCGCAAAGATGAGCTCCCAAGCCGTCACCCCGTCCCCGTCCCCGTCCCCGTCCCCGGGGAGCTCCACTCTCCAGCTCTCGCTGGTCGGGACGCTGCTTGCTTTTGTCGTCTATGTCGTGGGGTCCTATCTGAACTCCCCACTGCGCCGGTATCCGGGACCCTTCCTAGCCAGTATGTGAGCGCCCAACACTTGCATCTTCTGTCCTGGATCATTGATGGTGCGAATCCAGAATTCACCAACCTGTGGCGCATGTACCACATCTCGCAAAAGAGCTTCCACAAGGTCGTTGAGGACCTCCACAAGCAGTATGGGCCCGTTGTGCAGATCGGGCCCAACGTCCTCGACGTCGACGACCCCAACCTGATCAAGACCGTCTTCAACATCAAGGGGGACTGGAAGAAGACGGAGGCCTACCTCGCCAGTAGTGTTATGGTCGAGGGCCACGTCATCTACAACCTCTTCAGCAAGATCGACAAGGCCCAGCACGCGGCCGAGAAGAAGCCCATCGCCAAGTACTACTCCCCCGCCGGCGTCGCCCCGCTGGAACCCCACATGGACAAGACCATCGCGCAGCTCTGCGCCGAGATCGAGTCCCGCTTCGTCGACTCCAGCACCCCCTTCGACCTCGGCTGCTGGATCCTGTACTACACCTGGGACGTCGTCGGCGCCGTGACCTTCAGTCAACCCCTCGGCTACCTCGCCGCAGGCCACGACTTCGACGGGACCCTCGGCAACGCCGAGAAAGCCCTCGACTACTTCGCCCTCCTGACCGCCATCCCGTCCCTCGACCAGTGGTTCGACAAGAACCGCTACCTCCGCATCGGGCCCCCGGGCTTCGGCGGCGTGACCGGCATGGCCATCCAGCGGCTAGTCGACCGCTACCAAGGCAAAGACAGCGCGATCCACGACCCCTCCATCCCGGACTACCTCGACAAGTTCATCGAAGCCAAAGCCGCCTTCCCGGATTCCGTCAACGACAACCAAATCGTCGCCTGGCTCATGATAAACATGATTGCTGGTGCCGACACCACCGCCATCACCATCCGCTCGGCCCTCTACTACGCCCTGCGCACCCCGAGCGTGTGGGCCCGCCTCCGCCGCGACCTCGCCGCCGCCGGCCTGTCCAAAGCCAGCGTCCCCCTCTCCTTCAAAGACACCCGCACCGTGCCCTACCTCGACGCCGTCGTCCGCGAGGGCCTGCGCTACCTCCCCGCCGTCTCGCTCGGCCTCGAGCGCTACGTGCCGGCCGGCGGGCAGCGGCTTGCCGACGGGGGCGTGGTCCCGGAGAATTCCATCCTATCGTTCAACCCTTACATCCTGTGCCGGAGCAAGGAGGTGTGGGGGCCGGATGCGGATGAGTTCAAGCCGGAGCGCTGGCTGCAGACCGAGGGGGAGGGTGACGAGGCCTTCCGGGAGAGGTTGCAGCTGATGAACAACGCAGATCTGAGCTTTGGGGCGGGCAGTCGGATTTGCCTGGGCAAGCATATGGGGCTGATGCAGGTGTACAAGGTGGTGGCGACGCTGGCAGTCTTGTATGATGTCGAGCTGACGCACCCTGAGAAGGAGTGGACGGTGATCAATAGTTTTTTTCCGAGGCAGGAGGGGTTGGAGGTGAAGATGTCCAAGAGGAAGGATTAGGTTCAAGTGTCAAATATCACGTTATCAACGAGAAAGGCATAATTGAGAGAGTTGCATGTGTGTTGTTTGATCAAGCTCTCGCTCCTGCGCACAGTCTTCGAGTGCTTTGGCGTCTTGGCGCCTTGGCACCCTTGCCTGTGCTCACGCTCGCGCGCAGACCCCGCGCAGCGCTCCGGATCCAATTGATCCCCTGTAAATGCTTATTTAATTTGACATCAAGCTCGTTCCTAATCTTCTCCGCTTCTTCCCGCAGTCTTGAAATGTCCTCTTGGGCGAACAACTTTGCCAGGGTTTCGGAAAGCATGAATGCAACCCGAGCGAGCGAGCGTGGAAGGGAGCCACGCAACTTGTGTCCGTTGTAAATAGCTCATGCCCGCTCGTTCGCTTCTAGAACAAGAGCCGGGGAGATTAGTCATGAGAGGGCCCCGACATGATATAGACATCAATCAGTCTTCATTTACCTCTTCCGCGCCTCTTATAAATGTAGAGGCCTCGTACGTAGCGGCCGAGAACCGTCGGAGTCCGTCCTAGATTCAGTCTATTCATCCGGAGCGCGTGATAGGGGCATCTTAGTCTCGCTTCCATACAGAGCCGTGTATTTCTCATGCGTCTTGAGTGCTAGCTCGAAGTCTCCCTGGCTGAAGTATCTGTTGATGGCGCCCCAGACATCGGCGTTGATGCGCTCCCGTATCGCTTTGCACTCGAGTTATGAGTTCCAGAGCCTTGTTAAAGTTCCTACGCTGCGCCTAGTAGGGGTGAGAATTACCCACCCATAGGTACCCATAGGTAGATTTTAGTCCGTGCACGTTTTGCTGCTTTGAAATACAGAATTCCAAATTTAGTAGGATTATAGCCCTCATCATTTGCTGTCGATTGCACCAACTTTGAAAGGATTTCACTAAATTTTCTAGCAGTACAGCCCGTAAGTATTTCTAGCGCCTAGAGCTAGAGCCGTGAAGCGCAGTTGCAGAGCTGCGCGTGGTGTCGGGCTCCCTATCTACGAAGCCAGTTAGGGTCGCGGCATCGATGGCGGTCTGCACTGTAGGGCCGACCGAGCTCCTTGGTTTGGTGTATCTCACATTACCGGGAGGCATTGCCGCGTTCGTGTACTGACCGTAGGCAGTTGTCGCGGATTGCGTAGACGTGTGGGATATACTTGGAACACGATAGCAGACGGTCGCCAAATCGTTCATCATCTGGACTAGCTGGTGTACCGCAAGCTGGTCAGCTTCCGTGTTCCGCCGAACCAAGGACAGATCCGTCAGCTCCTCAATGTAATCCGATACCCTAGCGACCGACATCAGGGACTCGGTGACCGAGTTGACATGCTGGAAGTCGACTGTGTCACGCCGATTTCTCTCATTGAGATCTTTCAGATCAATTTCAATTCGGCACAAAAGTGGCGGTGGTTGAGCACCCAGACACCTGATGTGCCCGGTTTGGACGGCGAATTTCACACCAAGTCCGTGTGGGTTAGTAGGGTTAGATAAGAAAATTGGTGGTGAAACCTTTTACGTCGTAATGCAGGTAAATAAGCCAAGGTACCTAGTGAACAGTCTCCTCCCATGCATCCCTTTATTATTATTAGGTATGCTTCCAGTAGGTCCCCCCCGCCCTTTTGATCGAGGACTTCCGATGCCGTCTTTGCCCCTTTGTCCTAAGCATTGCTTCAATCTCCTTTTTGCCATTATCGATGGCCAATAAAGAGGCGATTCGATCCCTACTACCTATCGCACGACTGTTCTTTCCCAAGGGCCGGCGCAGGGCCAGGTCAATAGCGCAAGTGTTAATGGCGCCGTCTTCAAGGTTGCCGACCTCGGGGCTCTGATGGCGCTAAACGGCCGTTCAAGACACCATCGCGGACCCCCGCATAGTACAGGCGCTCTTGTTCGAGAGGAGTGCCCACACCCGCGCCGCCGGAGGGCGATAGACCACTTGTGTTTGAGGACCGGGGGGCGGCCCGATCAAGGGTCTACGAGACAGGCGTCGCGTCGCGGCCGTCGATGGCCGAGCCAGAGGGCGGGAGGAGTCCAGTTCGCGCAAGGACCTGAGTGAAAAGAACAGCGCCAGCTAAGCCTATAAGCATTAACCTAATGATACTTGGCCTACGCCGGCTGCGCTCCTCGAGAAACGAAATAAAAAGCCTATTCTTTCCGAACTGGTATATAGCCAGGTCAAACCCGATGATTTTACGCGGTTCTATCCGCCAAGGCGCGAGCTCTCTACTCTATACGCCTTGTACTTTGGGCGCCGAGGTAAGAGGGGCAGCGCCGGGTCTGATGGAATTTAGTGTCCTCCGCAATCCTCTTGCGCCTGGCCCCCGCCAAACTCAAACCGGGCGGGCCCAAGCATCACTTCCAACTCTCTCGTGTATTCCGCATAGGGGGGGTTCTCTTGAGCCAGGTGGTGGTGCCGAAGGCGGGTTGAGCCCGGGGCTTATCGCCTAGGCCCCTTGCCATCACCGCCGATAGAAGCTTGGCGAGTTCGAGGGTGGGTGTCGAGAAGTTCGAAAGGCTGCGTAGCCACGGCGTAGTCGTGGAGCGTTGTTGAAGTCTCATGATCGTCTCTATGGTTGATACCAGGTAGAGGATTTGTAGCGCCGCATATGAATTCAAGAGAGTGTAGCTCGGCTTCGGCAGCTAGGTAGCTGAAAGCCCCGTACAGACTGAATCGCGGGCGTCATCTGCGAACCCCGCAACTCTGCCTTTCTACAACTGAAAGCGTAGTTAGTTATTTCCCCGATCTCGCAAGCGTTTGTCACCGGTATTTGACCAAGTCTTTGTCTGCGGAGTGATTTCTTTTATGCAGACAGCTTCCCCCCTAACGCCTTGGGGAAGTGTCAGAAACACAGCACACCATATTCAATAAAATCGATAGGGTCGTATTGCTTCTGTCAATTCTCTGTGCGTGTAGCTCTTCAGCTTTGCTAGAGAGCCTCTACTATAGTTACTGGTAGTGGCAAGTCGTGTATTTCGGGCTCTCCTAAGGGTACTGTCGCCTAGTGGGGGCGTCTAGCATGGCAGATGCACGATGTGAGATTGTCGATCCCCCACAAGCGCTTTTCTCCGCAGCCCCCGCATTCAGGGTATTGGCTTGGCGCATCCAGACCCCGACCGAATACCTCCCCGCATCGATTTTAGTTCTGCGAACGTTGACGGGACTCACCATAGTACGGCTCTTATTGCCAAATCATAGCCAATAATGCAACATTTCAACATTTCAACATGTTACCTAACGAAGCAAAAAGAGAAAAAGAGGGCAAGATTTGTCAAATTAAATAAGCATTTACAGGGGATCAATTGGATCCGGAGCGCGTGCGTAGGCCAGGTAGTGGGCATCTGAACAACTCTGTCTGGCAGGAGCGAGAGCTTGATCAACTCAACACACATACTTTTCTGGTTGACACACATGCTTTTCTGGTTGACACACGTGATATTTGACGAGATTACCCACCTAATCCTTTTCCCCATCCTTTTTCTCAGCCTTTCCCTGGCATTGTATTTCACCTCGGCCGCCTCTATGCTCGGAATAGCCTTGGCGACACGCTGTCTAATCTCGGTGTCGACGTCATCGAGGGCTGCAAGTTCGATCGCAAATTCGGTGAGGCGGCGCTTCCACCACTCCCAGCGCTCCATGCTGAACGGGTCGGACACGGTCTCGCGACATAGATTACCCATCCGTGGCGGGCGGCTTTCCACATCCTCTTCTTCTGTGGGGGGGCCGCCCGGATCACCAAGCCATCCGGTACTGTGTCAGCCGTGTGGATGAGCCACTCGCAAGCCGTCCAAAAATCGCACTCGGCCTCAGCCGGGCTGATGACCGGCGGTTCCTCCATAGGGTCGATGGCAAGATTTCGGCATCTGTGCGAACCAGAAACCTAATTCTTCCATTCCACCACCTGCTTGCATGCCTCAGGGCCTTCCTGTTCGTCTCTCTTCATATCGCGGAACGGCACTGGTCAAAAGATCAGCATCTTAGTCAGAAAATAAGATCAAGGTACCACACACTCATGCCGTCATAAAAGTCCCAGAAAATATAGCACAGGTCGTAAAGGCTGCTCCACGTAATGTGCGCCTGGTCAGGTAACGAGTACATAGGCTCATCACCCCGCGCATAGAGCATACGCACCGCGCCAACTAAGGCAGTGTGCCACAGGTGGTGTGGCGGGATGCTGCTAGCCATCATGTCCATGCTTCCCCAGCAAGCGTGGACAAAGCGGTACCTGTCATCGCTGTCCCCTTCCTCCCAGGCCCCGTCTCGGATGAAGTTGGCTATAGCCGATACGGTCGCAAACACAGTGCTGCTGTCGTTACCTTCTCCGGCTGCTGTGAGCAGGTTATGAAAAGAGACGGAAACGTCCGAGGATTGGACACCCCATTGACCTTCCTGTCTCCACTCGGCGGCTCTTTCCTCTGCAGCGCCAAAGTCGACTGTGTCTATTGCTGCTTGGTGCGATGCCATGGATGCGTGCATGGTGAGGGCTGTGATGGTGAGGGTTCCTCGGAGTCGGTGGTATGTCCATGAAGTCCAAACGAAAGGGCGGCCGAAGACTCAGTGTCAGTACGGGAACCTGGAGTCTCGAAGCCGGATTCCGAAGGCTTAGGTCCGGAATCTGGAAGCTCGGAGCTATAAGCCGGGGGGTGAGGTGGGCGAGGTGCTTGGGGAACCTTGGGCCAAGGTGGGCAAGGTGCTCGCGCTTGCTTGCTTTCATCTTCGGTGACTACTATTTGCGTTTCCTCTCCTTCAGCAGAAGTCGGTCGGACACGCATCGTTACCGCACCTCCGGTATAGGAAGTCATTGTGGGTGTGCTTGTGCTGCTATCAATAGGTCCAGGAGGCTGACTCCCCAGAGACAGAAGCAGCTTGAGAAGAAAGGTGCCAAAGTTTCTGTTATTATTATTATTAATAATGTTACTGGTTTATATCAAAGTTACTGATGTCGGTATAATTATAATGATACTATTGCTTTACCCTAAAGTTGCCCTTACTAACGTCGAGACACCCGGTTTCGACGATGATATAAACCTGGCCAACACCCAATGAGCATTTCTACAGCTGGTAAGCGACTGTCCAGGTACAAGCAGCAAGAGAGATTCTACGCCGAGTCATCAGGAACGAGAAGGCCTTTTCCATTCCTAACTAGCGTCAGATGGTGGATGAGGGAAAGCGCTAGAGGCTCGAGTGGACGAATAAGCAGATGTTGGAGGATTTTGAGCGTCGCGCACAGGAAAAGTTCCGTTGTCCTGGTAGCACTAAGTGTCACGGCAGGGCAAAGATAAAAGAGACGCTGCAATGACTTAGCCTATATTGTGTAAAAACAAGCAAAGGAAAAAAGAAGAAGAGTGAGTGGGCTGCCAGATCCAGGGCCTTTACAGGAGTCCTGGGCTGCTCGGACCACTTACACACTTCAGTTAATGGCTAGCTTCGAGATAGAGTGGGTTTGACACGTGACGGCAGGTGGGCAGCGGGCGCCACTGCCGTCACACTAAGCATCAATGTAGACACAAAATCCCCGCGGTGTGGCACCCACGAAGGCGCTGCCTAAAACAGTGGGCCGAATGTTGGTTATGCGAGCAAGTGTGGCTCCTCACCTTCCGCCGAAAATCCGTTTTATATCCGGACACCGATTACCTGTCTGTGTTGTGTATAAATGTTCGAGGCATCCCATCCGAGCCAAGCACCACCGAACTTCCACCAATGTTCCACTTCAAGTTGGCAAGACACTCACTCACCTTAACCACCAAACATCACAACATGGCAGACTTATCGCCAGATACCAATCCCATGGCCTCACAGGCCGGGGTAACACCCGAACTAGCCCTCGCGCCCGTCCCCTCTACAATGCTCGTCACCCTGACTAGCCGGGCCCGCGACTGCGCTAATCCGCCGGAGCAACGCATCCTCGGCGATCCCTGGGCCCAGCGCACGTTGGACAAACTCGGGCGTAAAGTCCCGCCAGCGACGCACAAGACTTTTGACATTTTCGTCGCGCTCCGCAGCCGCCTGCTTGATGCATGGACGTGCGAGTTTCTCGACGCGCATCCCGACGGCACGACGGTTTTGAACCTCGGGTGTGGTCTCGACAGTCGCGCGTTGCGTCTCAGCTCGGGCGGGAGAACGCGTTGGATTGATGTCGACTTGCCCGAGGTGGTGGAGCTGCGCAAGGACCTCTTGCCTAGGCCCGAGGGTGACTACAAGCTGGTGGCGGCGAGCGTGACGGACGATGCCTGGCTGCACGAGATCCCGGCAGACCGGCCGACCGTCGTGGTCATGGAGGGGTTGCTGATGTATCTTGAGCAGGCAGAGGTGAGGCGGCTGGTGCAGAGGATTTGTGATCGGTTTGAGACCGGGCAGATCCTGGCCGATATCATGGGCAGGTTCTCTCTCTTCATGCAAGGTAGAACTAGCAAGCCGATTACCTCCACAGGGGCGGTATTTGTGTCATCGGTGGATCATGGGTCTGAGCTGGCGGCGGTGCATGAGAAGTTGAGAGTGCGGACTGAGGTGAGGCATTGGGAGCATGCCAATGAGAGGACCATGCCGATGCTTGCCAGGGTTCTGCTGTGGCTGATGAGTTGGATCCCGGGGATTGCAACGGCGCGGTCGGAGATGAGGTTTGAATTCTGACCTCATGTTAGGCCCAATCAGTATGAAACGCAGTGCTATGAGTCGAAGGTAGATAATTATCGGACTCTGCCTTACAGCTCGTACATCCTCTTTATTATTCCCGCACTAAACTCTAGTCTCGCTTGATGTTGTTCGACCGGTACCGGCGCTTGGTGAACGACCTTGACTGTATAAGTTGCGTGACCCGAGCTGTTAGTGGTTGCTTGGCTGATTTATGTTGAGCGGGGTTGCGAATCTTATCGCGACACTTAAGAGAGAGCGCAGAGTGTATCCTCAACATACACTTCTAACACCTAACCTGGACCTTTCGAATCTCCGACATACCCAAGTGATTATATCAGTTAATACGCTTAAAGAATCCGACTTTTCGGAGTGGGCAGGCACCACCACCAACCTATAGCGTAGACACCACCACCTACAGCGCAGGCACTACCACTTATAGCCATGCGGGGGCCTGCATGTCAATTGCACACCATTTGCAGCCTTGTAAGCTAACAATCCCGTGACCGGGCCATCGGTGGTGCCAGAGGTAGATAATTACAGTTCTGATAGGCTTTTAATTGGAGGTTTTAGCTATTTGAGCGATTTAAATCGCTGCAATGGTGTTAAATTGACTGCGATGGAGTGCGACCGTGGCTGGAAGGTGGTAAGTGGATATTGGAGGTATTCAGTTCAAAATGACATTCATAACATGCATAGTTACGCGCTCGCTCGAAAGAAAATGAGCTGTAGCAATTGCCCAACATATTGACAAGGTTCATACAAGTCTCCAAGCCAATTAGTTGTTGCTATACATTGCCGAGAGGCATTAAGAATAGAGCTGTCGTCGTGACGAGAGCCATTTCGGCGGGCACCCATTGATTCTCTTTTAGCAATAAGGCTCGGGTATGACAGTACAATGACGGATATTTACATGTACCAACAATATCAGAGACGCCCCTCCCCCTTTCATGTCCCAGTGCGACACAACGGCCCGTTCTGCGTCGGCAACCCATCCGCAGTAACCACCTCCCACTCCTCGCTCCCAACCGTCTTCGGCGCCCAGAACAATCCCCACGGATCCACCGCCTTCTTGATCTTCAATAGCCGGGGGTAGTGCTCGCCCCAGAAGCTGGTGCGCCATTCCGGCTCTAGTATATCTGCCTCATTGAAGTAGGTGCCGCTATCGGGCGTCAGACGTACTAGTTCGTTGATGCGAGCACGTAGCTTGGCGTGCTCAGCGCGGAACTCGGCCGGCGGAAGGATGTCGACGGGCTCCTGCTTGAAGGTGACGCAGTGGATGACCATGTTGCGCATCGCCGGGTTCACGGCTGACGTTGTGTTGCCCGGGTATCCCGCCGCTTCGGCCGAGGGCCCGTATATGCGCGCCGTCACGCGGTAGCCCATCTCGGCGTTCTGCCGGTTCACCGCGGCCACGGCGTCCAGCCGCGACCCGTTGGCCCACAAGCTGCGGGGTAAGAGCCGGGAGACGAAAAGCCGGTCCGCTGGAGAGCCTGGAAAGGATATCGGGGTCACGCCGATGCCCGCCTGAGCATATGGGAGGAAGGTGTGTCGGGGATTGGGTACATTAACGCCAATCTCGCTCAATGAGCTGAACAGAGGGGTGTAAAAGTCCCTGATTCTCTCGGATGGATAGTCGGGAAGGGTAATTGTGCCGACAAGGACGTAGGTGCTATTTCCCTGCGGGTTCACATCGCCAAAGCCAAAGCCACCAGCATCGACAATCTGCTTGGCAAAGCCCAGGTATACGCGATAGGCCTTCCAAAAAGTCTCGGCATCAGCGATATGGACCGGCGGTGAGGACGGGTATCCTCGAGCACTGGGTATCGTCATCTGGCCGGTCCCCGTTGTGAGATAGAAGGTCAAACCGCCGATCCTGGTCTGCCCTGGCCACGCTTTGACGATCATTGAGGTAACAATACCGAATGTGGCTTCGTGGTACGGGTCAGCAAGCAGAGACCGGATGAAAAACCCAGAGCCCCCCTAACTTACCTCCGCCGCCTCCTCTGAGTGCAAAGAAGAGGTCCTGATTCTGATTCGCATCTGCCGTGAGAAACCTACCGTCTGCCGTGATGATGTTTAGGGATAAGACCTGGTCCGCTCCGAGGCCACGCAGAGACGTCAAGGGCCCATGGCCGCCGCCCAAAGCCCAGCCGCCTCCGTTGCCGACTGTGGATTCGAGCGATGTCACAACCGTGATGTTGCCAGCATTTACCATGGCGTTGTGTGCTTCCCACGCCTCCATACCTGCGCTTATCCTGGCGGCGGCCCCTTTGTACTCGCCAATGCTATAGTCGGAGAGGAACTCGATGCCCTTGAGAAAGTGCGTCCATACACTCAGCGCTCCCCGGCCGGTTGACTTGGCGATGAAATCATGTCCGGTGTTCCTATAAATTTGTGTCAGGCCCAGCTCCAAAGTACCGGCAAAGTTCAAGCCGAGGTATCTATCTCACTTGATGACAAGCCTGAGATTCTGGTTCCGCGCAAAATTGACAGCCGCTTGCATGTCCCTCACCGAAGTCGCATTTACTACATAAACGGGAAAGCCGCCCTGCGTGCATGTCCTCCCGGTGGTGTTGAGCAGCTGCAAGCATGTAGCACCTTCGCCCCATGTTGTGAGAGCATTGAGCGGGTCACCAAAGAAGAGGCGAGTGGTAGTCGCAGGGCCGAGGAGGTAAGCGCACGTGTCCATGTTGTACTCCGGGCGGTCGGGATAGCACGCCGCTCCGAGGGGATGCGGTTTCAGCAGATTGCCGTCCAATGTAGCGTTGAGCTGGGCCCATTGCTTCTCACTCGGCCAGGTCGTATCTTCGGGCTGTACTTTGCACTTGGGCCCCTGGTACACAGACGGGACCGACAAAGGATTTCCGAAAGAGATGGCTGAGAAGTTCCCGACATCCTGCTGCGTCAGCTGCGATGATTCATATGGGAAGTTGAGAGCCTCAGCCCCGAGGGCAAGCAGCAGTTGGCTTAGGAAATGAGTGATCCACATCGTCAACCATAAACCAGTTGTCATGCAGAGGGGCCAGGGACAATGGTTTCAACGATTTTGGGGGTGATTAGAAGCTTTAACAGAGCTAGCTTATAAAAATAAGGGTGTTGCATTTGGTGGGGAAGGGTGTGCAACGTAATATAACCCCACAATGATCGGCAGTCGTATTATCGGCATACGGAATACCAATTGGGCGGAAATGACCGCCAAAGGACTCGGGATATAGTTTAAAGGGCTCTGTGGGGTTGGAACAAACCCCGGTAGAAGATGGATGCTAGATTCTGCCGTCATAGCCGCTGAATCCAGTTGCTAGTGGAAAGAAGTGGTCAATGCCTAACTGAAAGCTCCATTTATCCTTATTAGCTCGTGCTTTTGGATCCTGTCAGGATTCTCATGGTCCGATGTCAGGCGCTGGAAGTCAGCTCCTATAGCCCACAAACATCGACGTCTGGTCTATATGCACCCTCTTTTAATTTAGAATATCATCCATGCAAACGAGGCCGTTCACATGATGATCCTTAGCAGGTTTCCCTTATCCTTCTACTTGGAGAGTTTTGAGTGGAATGCGGCCGCAACCGTCCGAGTCACGGTGGCGGTCTCTCATTGCCAAAGAGTCTCGCTGTGAAGCAGCACACCGTGCAAGGACAAATCGTCTCCGCTGAGCTGGGTATCTCACCACGGCGGTACAAGCGGCCCGCCGACATCACGCACTTCTCCATCTGAAGGGCATAACCAAGACTATTTCGTTCCGAATGTCACTTTGGAAAGACGCTCCTCGTCGATACCCCCGACTTGGGATAAATGAAGATTTCCCTCTCGCTCAAACCACAGGCAGGGACCGGCCTCCTTGCTGTTATGGCAGTCTTGTATTCATTCCCACCACATCAAGCAGACTTCCTGGTGCGCCACCGGCTAGAGATGGTTTTGGGCCCAAGCAGCTGGAGCGTAGCCGCCACGCCGACGAGTTCGGGTCAGTTTCTTTAAGTTTAGCATACTTGGCCGCAACCTCGTGTACCTTTAGCGTTGGCGCGTTTCCTCTCGTCTCCCAGTCAATGGTAGCCTTGCCCGAGGCCCAATCATCCCAGCTCAATCGAAGGCCCCCCCTCAGGCGACCGAAGGGCCTCCTCGGCGATGGTGTTGAAAAAGGGTTTGACGCCATATTTTGTCGTGGCGGACGTTTCGATGTAGCATCTCGCTTTGATGAGCCCTACCATAGCTAGGCCCTTCGGTGGACATCGCAGCAGTAATACGCGTAGAAGGAAATGGTAAAAGCGTACCTCGTTCGTCAAGACACGATACTGGCTTGTTTTTACAAAGCTCTTCGATTGTCTTGGGGTTATACCGAAGGTCTTGCTTGCGCCCCACAACAAAAATTGGAGTCCTTGGGCAGTGGTGAGAGGCTTCCTCATACCACTTGATAAAGCGGGTTTGTTAGCAGCTCAAGGAACATGGTGTTAGAAGATTTTGAGTTCAACCTTTTCGTAAGTATCGATGCTAAAACAGAGGACTATGCCGTCGGTATTAGGATACGAGAGAGGCCGGAGATGGTCGCAATCTTCCTGCCCAGCTATGTCCCAGAGTTGGAGCTCGATATTGCCGTAGCCTTTAACATGGGCGTTACTAATGTCGTCTGGAAAACGGTCGGCACGTATGCCTGATGCTGAAGTGTTAGCCCAACGGGCCGTGAGGACGAGCGCGAGAGTGCCAACCTCTGGGAATGTTCCTGAGAATGTCGCACTGCAGCAGCCATTGTTAGAACCTTTCCAAGTTTCCAGTGAGCTGAATACAGCTTACATCAAAAGACATGTTCTCCCACAAGCGCCTCTCCTACGAAGCAAAACTCCTTCGTATCGGGTTGTCTAACCGGGGCTTGATGATAGCTACCCCTAGCTGGTTGATGGGGAGGCTTGGGGCATCCAGCCCACTGATAACCGCTTTCCTGCACTGCGGAGGCTCTTTGGAAGACCGTCTTGTTCTTCCTGATTGCTCCTTTGTTGCCTACTAGGCAGGTGTCACCATGCCCTGCGCCGCCGACACCTTATGATGACCGGATGATGCCCGTGAGTCCTGCTGCTGCTGTTTGTCTTGAGATTCCAACCCTTGCTGCAGTTACGTTGACTGTTGGTTTTATGATATCTGCTCCTGTGGGTATAGCGGTGTCGAGCTCCATCAATTCCATTTGGCTTGGCGTTATTGTCTGTGCCAAGAACATCATCGGTACCGGTATCATAGGAGCATGCGCACACAAAAGGCGGGGTGGCCACTATCAACAGTAGGTGAGAGGTAAGATAGCTTCACTTGTTCAAACACACCACGGAAGACAGGACGACATGCAAACAACCTTGCTGCCCTCTTTTGCGACTCTTCGTACAATACTTCTTCCTGTAGTAGAGTCCAATATCACGTTTATCAACCAAGAAAAGGAATAATTGAGAGAGATGCAAGTGTGTGTTCCATTGAGCTCTTGCGCAGAGTCTTCAAGTGCCCTCACTGGTGCCTTGGAACCTTGGCGCACGCAGGGCTCCGGATCCAATCGATCCACTGTATCTGCTTTATAACTTGACAGAAACACGATCCCGTTTTCACCCGTTGAGGTGTTGTTGGCCGTTGCAGCTGCAGGGGCCCACCCGGCCAGGTTTTCCCACTGTTGCCCAAACCAAATTGGGCTAATTCAACACAATAGAATATGCACTAGAGTGGAGCGAATCACGTGCCATCCGCAAACCTTACCGCTTTTTTGCGATGGGACGCAAAACATTGTCAAAGTGGCACATCAGTAGTGGAGCCCTTGGGAGCGCTAGGCTGGATTGAGCACGTAGCCAAGGCGCTAACAGCCACACAAAAAGGCTCTGCACGCAGGCTCTGCTCCAAGAAATACAACACACAGAACCACCCATTTGCATGATCTAATTGGTTGAGCTATTCTGACGGTTTGACAAACATCGGGCAGCCTATTCCAATATTCCCGAATACCTGGTTATGGATCTACCAGATTTTGGTGATATTGATCTACCGGATCTTGATGGGATTGATTTCGATGACCCATCCCATTTTGCGAAGCTCTATGGACCAGACTCGGTAGTCCCGGCCTTCAAGGCCCCCGATGACGTTCGCAAGGAAGCCAGGGAGAGGTCGCGCATCATTCACGATACATACAACATACTCCACGCCATCGTGGAACGTCACGAGGAAACCATCCAGAAGCGATGGACGAAAAGAACCAGACAACAAAAGCTCAGAGTCCTGCTAGACTGCTGGCCAGGCATGGCTGCCGTCCACCGCCCCGATTTTGACGCCTGGCGCAAGGAGTCCGAGCAGAATCCGAGTCGCAATCAGGGGACAAAATACCCGGAGCATTTCATGTGGCCATACATCAACCAGGAAGATTTGTCGAAACCCAGGAGTCTTCTGCTACTTCTCGGCGCACGCACTCGCTACCATCCGTCCCACTTCGCTGCCGCCGACATCACAGCAGTACGCCTCGGCCTGGTGACCAAGTCCATCGTGCCTATATTCCTGAACGGCTTCGATTCACTAGCCGTCATGGCGGCAGAAACGCCCTATAGACCTCCGGCTCGCATCGACTTTGCACAGATGGAGTCGCTGCTCGAGGCCAAAGTATCGGCTGCCAAGGACCACATTTGGGCGCTGCGGGAAGACCCTGACTATTTCGCCGGCCAGATGATCGACATCAGGGAGCACAGACAGGAAATGCTCAAGGACACCGAGGGAAAACCACACCCCGCGCTCCGCCCAAGCCGAAATGTTATCGTTAGCGCGCGCGTCATCGGCAACCTCGTGATGGAGGCCTATTCCGAGCTCGAAATCTTCACCGAGCTCCACCGTCAAGCGAAGAAGCTCCGCCTGCTGCACGGGAAATACGCCCCCCAGCTCTCAGCCGCCGAGGACCTCCCCGCAGTTTTCCTCGACGGACTCCTCACCTTTCGCCATTACCTCCGCCAGGCAGCCAAAGGGCCCCTAGGACAGCTCCGTTTTAACGTTGTCGCCTCCCCGCCGATGCGCGGGCTCTTTGTGCGTCAACCGCCCCCGAACGCCACCACCTCTTACATCGCCGTCATCCCGATGCCAGGCCACAAACGGACCAAGGTCGAAGTTCAGCTCCTCTGGCTTCTCAGCACCCTCTGGGATGACGGAAACAACCTCTTCTTCGCCGGCATGCCCTTGATCCTGGACGAGCTGCAACGCCTCTTGGAGGCCGAGCCCCATGCCGCAGACCTGGTCTCCTCACGTATCGCCGAGATCATTAGCAGCGCGTCCATCATTGGCCAATGCCTCAGCCGGCTCAACCAGTACCAGCCATGGGCGAGGGGATTTGACTTCGCTGAAGCGGACAAACTGGAGGACATGCAAAAATCTTTCTCCGTCTGGGCGAGGCCGCTGTCGTACCTGGTTAACGGCACCAGGGATCAAAATTTTGTGCGCGTTGCAGACCTGGGGAATACTTCCCACCGGCGCTTCTTCTATCCGTCCGAGAAGCGCCGGACCAAGGAGAATATCGAAGCTCTGCGCAGCGCGGAGCGGAATCTCGATGAGTTTTGGCAGGCTGTGGATGGGATCGTCGATGCCAACTGTGACGACCTTTGGGGTACTGCTGTGTGGGCTCTCTTGTCCGGAAACCGCGTGCTGCTGCGCACTCCTGAGTGGGTTGACAATAGCAGCCTCGCGACGAACAAGCTGCGGCAACAGCAAGCTGCGACAGACGGCGCCGAGTCGCTGTTCAGGCCTCTGTCGACGCTGTATTTCAATGAATCTGGAGAAGAGGCAGGACAGGGCAAGGTACCCATTACGGCGAAGACCAAGACGAAAACTAAGGGAGAGACGAAGGAGCCTACGCCGCTACCGGCAGCCCTTGAACAGGTCGACAACAAACAAACCGAATCAACCCCCATCCAGGTCGACAACCGCGCTCTCAAGGTCTTTCGCACGCTGTTCTTCAACCCGGGAGTCACTTCCTCGCCGGGCGAGGTGGCGTGGCATGATTTCGTGCACGCCATGACGTCGACGGGCTTGTTTGCCGCGGAGAAGTTGTATGGTTCGGCGTGGCAATTTCAGAGGTTAGACACAGAGAGCCAGGTTAAGATTCAGTTTCATCAGCCCCATCCTAGGGGGAAAATTCCGTTCACGATGGCGAGGAGGATGGGAAGGAGGCTTTTTAGAGCATTCGGCTGGGCTGGGGGGATGTTTGTGCTGAAGGGGGATGAGAAGGCGCAGGGCTGAGAGTGGGGGCAATAACAGGATAGGAATGCAAACTTTTGGGACCCAGGCTTTGCCGGTTTCCCAGGCGAGTAGGTTAATTCAGTACTGAAACCTGAAGCCTTGTAGCAAACACTTGAGTGACTCGGTAGGTTCTAACAGCGACAAACAATGGTAGAAGAACAAGAGAGCATGTATCCTGTCGTATTCTAGCGCTCCGGATCCGATCGATCCACTGTGTATAATTTGACAAATCCCCTCAGCTCAGTGGCTCTCCGGCACTTGGCTGACCACTCACGAAGCTATTCACAGCCTGTAGTGGACAAGACACATGGGCAGCTCCCTAATAGCAATCTTGCCGGCAGTAAGTATGAAGACTAACTTCTGGATAAGTTCCAATGACCTCCCAGAGCGCCTGCTTGAGATGGAGAGATTGCTTTTATGATAGTGGTGCTGCAAGACCATGCATACTCGGCGGCTCTTGTCACGAAGGAGTCTCAATATCTTAGATTTGGTCCCGGTGCGGAGCGACACGCGCTCAGCGCGACCTCCGCGGGTTCTCGCCTTACGGATGCCTGGAAAGAAGGAGGGGAGTCATGGTCGGTATCGCTGAATTTGGATAGGAGGTCGTTTTCAGCCAATCGTCTGGGCTCTGGGTCAAATCCATAAGTGGTTCAACCACTAAACTGTCTTGCACTTGCAGGCCTGCCATAGCCCTGTTTTTGACCTTCAAAATGGCCAATTCGGGAAACAGTTGCAAGATCTTGCAAAGTTATCTTGTAACGTTGGCCACTGGGAGCATTGAACTGTTGATTTCAGGGGCTTGAAGCTTGTTTTGGTGGTTACCCAGGGATATCTTGGGTGGCGTGGAACTAATTTTGTCATGCTGTTCAAGTGACTCGGACCACACAGAACTTTGAAATTATCGAAGACACCATTGTAAAACTAGGAGCTCAGCTGTCAAAACACCATCACCGTCTCTCTCCATCTCTCTCACACACCCTGTACTTTTCTACATTTGCAACCGCTATCTTTGCACCATGGCGTGCCAAAAACTGCCCGTAGAGATTCGTCTAATAATTCTCACACTTGTCGTGGAATCACATACGTCACAGTTTCGACAGGAAGAGAGGTATACCTTCGCTGGCTATAGGAGCGTTTGCCAAGAGTGGCAATGGTTTTTCGAACCCTGCACCTTCAGCCGGATTATCGTCGACCAAGATCGCATCTCGGACCTCGACAAGTTTACAGAGCGAGCCCCCCCGCAGGTGGGCTAGCGTCAAACAAATCCACCTCCGCGTCAGGCTCGCAGACTATGACTGCAGTGTCTGCCAGGGAGAGTAGGACCCGGAGGTAAGAAAGCAAAACAATCTCATTTTCACTAGGGCTGTTGTGGACCTGCTTGCTGTCCTCTCCAAGTGGCCTCGGAGGACAAACAAACCCGATATGACAACGCTAATGCTAGGAGGGCTTCCACTAGAGATTAGCGCGTTCTCACCGAGCGATGCCGAGTGTTGAGAGCATAACCCTCTGGAACGGCGGTGAGGGGTTCTGCTACATCATGCGCTACCTCCGCTTTTCTATCGCTCGAGAGCCGATGCTCGTACTGGCGTCTGCTATAGATGACGCGGTACAATTCGATTTCTCGCCTCAGGTGCTGGCGGTCTGGCGATTGGTTCCGAAGAGTGCGCGGGAGCGGTGTCATATTGATCCGCGTATCAGAATCGAGAAGATCAGGCGGCCGACGGCATCTATTAGATCGTTTGCTTGGACTGTGTATCTTCTTAAGGGTCTAACGATTGCGCATAACGTCACGGCCCACCAAATAATAACGGAAGAGAGGTTCTTCCTTCTACTGATGGATGGGAGCTTAGGGAGAGAGGCATAAGTTGCAGGAAGGAGGAAGAAACCTACCTCGTGGCTCTTGTGGAAAAAGGGTGGGGAAGGGAGGAGATCGTGGATCAGTGGGGGGAAGGATGCGACCAATCAGAGAGGGTTTGCCTGTGCACACAATAGAAAAGGTGCTTAGTGGATCTTGTGTGATCAGTTGCTGAGCACTTGGGTTTGACTGAGCAGTATGTTGCTTGGTCGCGTGGAAAGGAAAGTCACTGAGCAGAAAGGACTGAGCAGGGTACGGAGTACTTGGCGCTTCCTCTCTTATTAGCTAGTATAAGTAACCATCATGCTAGACACTACAGAGTGCGTCGGTGGCCCCTCGGTATATAAACTGGCTGCAGCTGAAACCGTCGCCCGCACCGGCACGCGTGCAACAGCACTGGAAGCAAAGTTTCCTAAGGTGCACAGCTGGCTGCTCATAGCTAGTGGATCTGGTTCGCTAAATTCGCAGAGCCAGCCCGCCACCGTTTCCCCATCCCAGGCCCCGCCTTCCTTTCCTTTTTTCCTTTCCTTAGACAGACCAATACAGACCTTTTCCACAACGTGTGTAGTATCTGTTGCTCCCAACAGTTATACTGATCTAGTACCCATTCCGAGAAAGCTGCTCAATTTACCCCACCAAAAAGGCCTCCCATGCTGCATTCCATTTCTTCTCGAGCTCTTGTAGCCACGTTGCAAACTTTATCCCCGATCCATGCTGGAAACAGATGACGCCATCCTTGATGCCTCTCCAACCCTCCGCTGGGACCTTGATGTGTTTGTGGCCCTTGGGGCACACGACTCGCCAGTGGGGCTTTTCAGCTGTACCCTCTTCGGTTGCGATCTTATTGCGGTAGCAGCTCTCGCAGAGATCCATCTCGGGGCAATAATAGCAGAGATACAGGGGGCCCTTTTCCCAGCTGTCGAACTTCTCTTCGCACCAGCCGCACCGAGGATGGCCGTCGGGGGCCACATCGTGCTCTGCCTTGCCATTCCCGGCTGGAGCATCACGATCTGCCATCGGCGCACCTAGCATAGCCTGCTCCGCTCCATGCTGCTGCTCCGGAGCGACGCTCCCCTCGATGTCGGCATCATCACCCTCTGAGGCATCCTCGTCGCCGCCGCCGCCGCCGAACCTCGCCTTCTCTTCTCGCGCATACACATCCATGTCGATGATGTACAGCTGGCAACTGGCCGCGATGGCGGCCTCACGCTCCAGCCCCGGCAGCAGCGACAGCGCTTTGGCCAGCATGCGGAAGCTGCCCGCGTCGTTAGACTGCTTGTCGTCCCGGAGCGTCTCGACGCATTTGCGGAAGGTGGCGTCGGCCGTCGCCTGGAACTCGGCGACGGGGCCGAGCTTGCGCAGCATGAGAGCGGCCGGCACGGCCAGCTGGCTCATCTCGGGCTCGAATGCCATGCCGGCAAAGGTCTCGGCTACGCGCTCTCGCAGCTGCTTCATCTCGTCGAGTGCTACTTGCTTCGCCGGCAGGTGCGGGGCGCGGAATTCCTCCAGCAAGATGACGGCCAGGAGCCAGATCGCCTGAAGCACCCGTGTGGTGAGGAGCAGGTCGTCGTGCCGAAACTTGCTGAGCAGCAGCTTGGCACCCGCTTGGTCGCCAAGCACGCCGAAGCTGAAATGGGCCAATTGGAGCCGGCACGCGCTCCTGAGATTGCCAGGGTAGTTGGCGTCGCTGAACTTGATGGCGTTCCGATAGCGCGTCTCCATCTCACCCTCGCGGCTCGTCTCCTTGGCTGCATACTGGATAAGCGTGTGGGTATTGTCTCTGCAGAAGGCGATGAGCTGGCTGCTGTGCCGCTCGCTTGAGAGCGCGAGCAGCTGCATGATCAAGTCCCAGCGGCGCTGCGCTGCAAGATGCTCAACAACAACTTCGGTCTGTTCGAACGGGAGCCTAAACTCTGGCGCCCTGCTGGCCGTCGCGATGGTTTCCATGGCTGCCCCGCACTCTCCAAGGCGAATCAGCGTGCAGGCTTTCCAAACGACGAGCTGTACAAGCGGTAGTGGTTCCGCAAGTATGCTCTCGGATCGCCCGGTGGCCTTGGGAGCCAACCTCGACCCGCAGACGATGCCGCTCTCCGAAGCTTGAAGGGCCTGCTGGAGGACCTCCTTGGACCGCGTGCTCTCGGCCGTTCTTTCAGGAGCTGGCGGCTCGTCAAGCACACGCAGGTCCGTACTGAGCGTCTGGCTGATCAGGAAATAGAGATCGAATCGCATCTGGTCATCTTCAGCCAGCAACAGACCCGTTCTGGCTTTCTCCAGCGCCTCCGCCACGTGATTGTGAGCTACCAACGCCATGGCGAGGCGCTCGTATCTCCGAGCCGAGTTCGGGATGTGTGGGAAGGCGCCTGCTACGGCATCGAACGCCTCGGGCTCGATCTGCCAGAAGTCGCTCCACGAACTTGGGGGTTGGTTCCTACCGAAATAGTCCCGAAGGCTGGGAATCTCCAGCAGCTCGGGGAGGCCCCTCCGGTACGCGACGGCCAGACAGCTGTATGCGGACTGAAACGACTGATGCGTAGCGCCGCCCTCTTCGCCCGCCTCCAACCAGTTGGAAACATGGCCGCGCGCCAAGAGCATGAGGACGTGGCCCGGCTCCTCGAGTGTCCTGCGCACCCACTCGGCCGCCGTGTCAGAGAGAGCACCAGCCGGGAGGTGAGTACCTCGCTCGGCCCATGTGCTAAGAGCGTTGAGCGCCTTCTCGACGTCCCCGTCGGTTCTACCCAGGAGATGCGCCCCACCGAGCTCGAATTGCTTGAGGGCGTGGTGGGAGTTGGTGCAAACGCCGCATATAGACGCAATCACCGCCACAGCTTGCTCGTCGGTTGTTCGGGCCGCCTCGATGGCAAGCAGGTGTGCGATCCAGTTGTCGACTTCGCCGAGCAGGCCGTCGCTGTTGAAAAAGTCGGCCTCGGAAATCCGTTCGAACATGATCACGCTGTTCACCATCTCAAACATGGTGACGCGTGACGACGTTGTGTCTCCACCCTCTGCCAGGGCGGCGTCCCGGAGGTAGGCTCGCATGTGCGGCTCTTGAAAGTCGAGCAATGCGTCAGAGAGCATGTCCCCAATTCCACCCTCTTCATCCTCGCCAGCACCCGCCGCCAGATCGTCATTACCTTGGGCGCTCTCTTGGTCGCTCAAGTCTCCGAAATCGTCGGCGTCGCTACCGCCCTCGTCGAAGACATCGAACGCTGACGTCGAGACGCGAAGAAGTCTGAGCGGATGGTCAGCACCGGGGGGATACGGTTTTGAGATTTCGCACGGGTAGGACTTGCTGGGATAGTCTCCCTTCCAGTTCCTCGTCGACTGTGATGGGGTCGTCTGGCGCAACTACACGAAGGAGGCAGTTGGCCGCCCGGAGGCTGATCGCATCTTGCGAGTAGAGGAGCCACGTCAAGAGCTTACGAAGCACAGCCAGTTCCTTGTCCGAGCGGTTCCTTTGACATTCCCCATACAGAAAGCCATATACTTCGCGCGTACTGCTTGGTAAGTGCTCCAACGCCCGAAGTACGCGCCGCTGTTGCCCGAGGTCGTTCAGAAAGCGGAGCATGTGCTCGAGGTACAAGAAGCCTACATGTAAACAGAGCGGCTAATTAGCGGCCTCTCAGCACTAGGCAGTGACCAGGAGGGCAGCCCACTTACTGTCGGCCTTGTCGGAGAGCCTGCGCTGGATCTTCCCCCGTATCCTCGGCCGTAGTTTCCTCAGCCGTGGGCATTGCTGGATGCGGGCGCGGGCCATAATCTTGATATCATTACTTATCCTAGGGGCAGTCAAGGTTAGGCATGAGCCACCAACTTCCCGGCAGAGTGTCTCAACGTCAGTGTTGGGACTGCAAACCAGGACGAACTGAATCGAGAGGGTCCTTTTCACCGCGTCGGAGATACATTGAAACAGCAGCCTGCGCTGCACCGCGCTGTCTTCTGGCCCGTCCACCCTGTCCATCTCTCCTAGTTGGTCCACCGAGTCCAGCACCAGGATCAGTCTTCTATCCGACAGCGCCGGGAACTTGGCTGCAAACAAGGATTCCCAGGTCTGAGTCGCCAGCGGTGACCGGCAGGCGGAGAATTCGAACTCGGGGCGGACACGCTTGACCTCATCGCAGTATCCCGCATCCTGCTCGGCGATCTGCTGGACGCACCAGTGCAGCATCCCGTCGAGTCCTGGCATCGGCCCCGACGCTTCAGAGAAGAAGCCAACCACCGACGCCGAGCTGTCAAAGTCCAGAGCATCGCGGAGCCGGCGGAAGACGGAATAGGCTAGCGATGATTTGCCCACGCCGGCGTCGCCAGTAACCCAGAGCAGGCGGGCCGATTGGTCCACGATGCCGCGATATCCCGCCTCTTCCTCCAC
The DNA here is from genome assembly GCA_033439745.1 of Lasiosphaeria hispida. Taxonomy (NCBI): domain Eukaryota; kingdom Fungi; phylum Ascomycota; class Sordariomycetes; order Sordariales; family Lasiosphaeriaceae; genus Lasiosphaeria; species Lasiosphaeria hispida. The sequence goes on from JAUIQD010000003.1 coordinate 5,136,653, forward strand.
CCACTCGAAGGTGCCCGGGACCAAGGAGGCTGCGAGGGTCGAGAGCCGCCTCGCGACGGCCCCGTCCGTGTAATTCCAGAAATTTCTCTTCACCGTTTCCAAGGCGTGGGGCTTGCGGGCACCCGTGTCGTGCTGCCTGTCGTTGTCGGGGTCCTTGTCGCGCTGCGCTGTCATGAGCTGCCGCATAATCCTGACCTCCTGGCGGCGAAGGATGGAGACGGCCTCGTGAGCGTTCTCGCGTGTTTCGAGTGCGACCGATACGGCCTCGCGCACGCCGGCGTTGGTGTCGAGCGAGACGTCGAGGACCTGCTCGCCGCGGGCGTACATCCTGGCCACCATGGCCGACGTCTGCTCGAGCGTCACCTGGGTCACCTTCATGTCATCCCGCGTCTCCATAACGGCGCGGAGGGTGCGGATGATGGTGGTCGACTCCAGCTCCGTCATGCTGGTCAGCAGACCGTCGTAGGCGCCTGATAGCTTGCTGTCTTTGCCCTCGATCATGGCCTTCATCCACTTGGTCAGGCGACCCCACTTAACGCTGTAGGAGCGGGCGATGGCGCAGAGGCCCAGCATGGAGCAGAAAACCTTTACCAGCGGTTTCTGATAGGCGGCCTCGCGGGGGAGCTTGCCCTCAAGCAGCGACATGCGCTGCATGAAAGTGTTCATGAGGCCAAAGAAGGACTCGATCATGTCGTAATCCTCGCTGACGTGCTTGGACGCCGTCATGACGTGGGTGAAGGCCGTCAGAATCGCCGTGCTGGGCGGAAAGGCGGCGCTGGCGCTACTCGCCACGTTGTCGGCTACCTTCTGGATGATGTCGGCGTTCTGCGACATAAAATGGCGGATCGTGTCCAGGCGGCCCTTGTCATGGCGCTTGTCGACAAAGGCGTTCAGCTTGGCTTGCTGGTCCATCACGATCCGCGTCACCGACCACGTCTTCTCCGGGAGGCTGCACATGTCAATTCCTGTTTCCGTCTTGTACTTCTCGAGCGCATCCGCCCACAGGTCGCCGAGATCCGATCCAGCGTCGCCGGCCATGCTGCCCATGCTAAACCAGTTCGATTTGGAACAGAGATGCTACGCGATACGGACAGTTGCTGGCGCACCGCTGTCGAGAAACGGTCCGGGCGTCAAAAGAATGAATGGGAATCGACGGCCGGGGTCAAGGTTGAGAGATTGAGAGAAGGGAAGGATATACCCCTCACGCCGTCTGGTGCTGTCGGAATTTGCGGAGCTGAAGGCGGCTGACATGGCCGACAGTCAGCCAGCCACTTGACGCCCGATCATGTTTCAGTCGAGGCCTGATTGGAGAGGGCACTACCTCACCTATCATATCCGACAGCGCGGAGGCGCTACTGCACCGTGCGATCAAGGAGGAAGTGAGGGCTGAGGCCGTCCCGTGGCCGTTGAGCGGCGTATCTCCATGGTTGTTATACTTCAGCTTACCTACCCAATTCATGACAGTATGGGTGGCCCTCTTAATTAAATCGGCGACCTCATACATAAATTCAGAACACGACCTCTAGGAGCAGAGGTCATTTTGCTGGAAACTCATACTTGAGGTTTAAGTCTACTATAACTCGGAATACGCCCAAACCCCAGTGTAAAACCACGTCCCCAGTGTTACCCTACGTCTCCGATTTTAAATCACGGTAACTATAGCCAAGCCAAAATCGCTTCCCTGAACTCACCTCGGCTGAGGGTCGCTTCGCCCCGCCCCCTGCTTAGGCTCTGTAACTAATCCGGACTTGGTCAGAAAATGTTGTGGGGGTTAGCTATTGAGGTAGTCTCAGACTAAAAAGAAGTGGGTCCCGTCCGAAAATGGTTTGGCTAAAATCAGGCTCGCTTCACCCCCAGCTCAGCTTCGGCTCACCATTGCTCACCCAATGCTCACCCTGCCATGAAAATTGGCAAGTTTACGCGACGTTGGACCGATTTTGGGCCTTGCCTCCGAAAAAAGGTGCCTGGATACGGGGGTCACAGAAATCGGACCCCTATTCCCCTACTCCAACAAAACAAACCCGCCCTCAAGATAGAGGCCAAGAATTGGGCTCGGTGGCTAACGTTTTCACTCTCCGTTTTGAGATTCTGGGTTGTAGTCATGCCTGCCTACCGCACGACCGCTCTTCTCCTGGCCATACAGAGGCAGCCCGACTTGTCCTACTGCCTACCATTCGATTTTTCTCTCTCTTGTCCCCGTGTCCTTGCCCCTCTTGCCCCCTTACTACACATCTTCTAAACTGGCTTAACAACAAGCCATCCTTCTTTAACACCAATAGTATAATAAGTAAGTTAGGACTTGGACAAGTAAGACATAAACCCAGGTTGACATCCTACTATTAAACACTTATTTAGGAGCACCACTCATAGTAAAAGAAGCCAAGCATATTAAAGATGCCTAAGAGGTACTTATATAGCCTGGTCAAGGATATTACTATAGATAGGTGTGCCAGAAAGTATAATACTAAGGAAGTCATTTAATATGCCATTCAATGCTCTTAGAAAACCACCTCTAAGAAGTCCTCATAACAAACATTACAACTATTATTTAAGCAGTCCACCTCCTCCCATAACAAACCCTTCAACCGAGAACTAAAGGAAGACCCTTGGTCTAATTAAAACTTAGCATAAAGGTCTATAAGGGAGTTGTTAGTATATATAAAGAGATAAATCAATAGTATATAAAACTCTAATATATAGATGTAAGGCCGCAATAGGGGAATCCCTCTACCATAAAGGCATATGTGAATAAACACCTTTCCACACTCGTTAGATGGAGGTGATAGTGATAAAGACCGGTCTACCCCCTCCGGCCAGACCTCCGCCATCTCCTCCTAACAATATATCTCTCCTAATCAATCTTATATATAGAGTCCAGCAGTCTATTAATAATAGCACTTAGGTAATATAAGCAGTTAAACATCATCCTATAGTAGCCACCACTATAACCTTGATCAAGCTAGAATGCTATGATGGCAAGGATAAGGTAGAGTTTAAAACTTAATAGTGCTTAGTGAAAGAATATATTGACTTTTACCAAGACAGCTTTAGGAATAGCCAGGCCACCTTGGACAACCTCTTTGATGGAGGCCAAGCATCTGTGAGCATCTGGAAGCATACCATATATCCTCTAGGATGTTGGTTTGCATGACTTGCTGGGCTCCCTCTAATTATGACTTTGTAGAGTCCCTCGATCTTTTTTCTCCGCCACCACCAGGTCGACATCTAGCTAGGTGCACTGCGCTTCTTCCTGGGCACTGCTTGTCCAGAGTGGTCTTTCCACTCGACTCTGTCCAGCTCCTCGTCAAGCCCTTAGATATCTTGAAGCCGCCTCTAGGCGGGCGGGAGAGGCTGCGTATTCTGCTGTGACATCAACTTGTCGCTGAGGTCTTGCGCGAGGCGCGCCAGGATAGCCGTTTTGGCACCCAGTGTCGCATTCGGCGAGCCATCATTGACGAATCGTCTAGCTACGCTGAAAACCTCGTGGCTGAAGCTGGCGACCTGTATGACGGCGCAAGAAATAGCAAGTGCGCTGAGAGGCTCCATGGCTGCGTTGTTGGACTTGCTAGGACGTGGTCAACGATTGGTCGTTGACGCTGGTCCCCTCGTAACTGATAGGTTGCTGCCAGCTGCAATCACCATTTGAGGTAGAGGTGTGCCAGTTTATGATGTGCGCCGGGCCAGGGTGTGCTCTGAGGCTGTATGCTATATCGATATGGATGCTCCAAGTGCCGAGCAGGCGTTTGTGATGTCTTACTGTCGGGGATCCCTATTGCAGCTTTACTGTGAATCGATGCCTGCAATTGTAGTGCCTGTAATAGTGCTGCAAACGGCTCGCGTGTGCCGCCAAAGTGATGTTACTGTAGTGCCATTGTAGTTCCGTTGTGCGGAGGAAACGGTTTGCGGCCGCCGGAAAGCCAAAGATCGCCAGATTTTGATTTCATGCCGCCCTGAATATACCCATGATAGATACCCATGATAGATGAGGGAACTGATCCCCCCTGGCGCCTCTACTTCGCTTCATCATATAGGAGATGATGAACCCACAGACAGCCCTAACGCAGAGGGGTAGAGTACGACTTGCTGTCCTCCCAACCTGACGTCCTCTCATCCCCGTAGTTGAGCTCCAGTGGAGGCACCTGGGATGGCAGATAGGAACGAATTACCTACCCAAAGCACAGCGGGCCATACTACAACTGGCAGCGAGCGGACACGCCAGAAGAGCTTTGACCATGTGACAGTGGTGGCGGCCATCCTGCCCACCTGTAAACAGGTCTGCTGGGCACTTCAGGTCCAAGAAGGGGCTTCCATACCACGTATTCTGGAAACGGCAGGGGGGGTGCGGCTAGAAGATCAATGGCCCTTGTTTTACGTGGTTTGTTCCACGGGCACTAGCCAGTCCGCTCAATCCGACCTAGTCTCCCGACGGCGGGAACTGGCAGCACGGCGGGCAGTCCAGCTGGCGGTGTCCAGCAGGTAGTGCGGCGGGGCACGGGGTGCGGCAGCGGCAGGCTGGGCGGCGGCAGGCTGGGCGGCGGCAGGCGGAGCGGCAGCAGGCGGGACGGGGACAGGCGGGGCGGCAGCGACAGGTACTATGATAGTTAAACGTTAGACCTAATCATGATGTCTCTCTTGCTGGTCGTTTAAAGAGTAGTACAACTGGCAGCCTGAAAGCCGCCCCGACACTCAAAAACCAGGGCAACTAGAGGCTGATAAAAGGAGGGTTCAAATGGATATAAAGGAAACATAGCAGTGGACAGTGGACACCTGCACTTACTGGGGGTAGGGCGTCCTCGCCGACCTCGGCGCCCTTGGGGGCCTTGGGCCCCATTGGCGCCTGCTGGGCCTAAGCCAAGAACTCACTTTGTTCAGAGCCCCCAAAAACAAAGGTTGTTGGGAAACCTTAGATTAATACCTGATCCGAGTCTTTGAAGATTTAAATAACAGTCTCGTCATGTTCTTGTAAATTGATAATTTCCCCTCAACACGACACGGTTATCAAACATGGGACTATACCACCCTTGGGCAGCGTAAATACCCCTTCCGACACTTTGACCGATACATCGACACTAGAAAACAACGAGGCTCAGTCCGATATATCATCGGAAGTAACATCTGCCCTCGGTCAAGTTGACGCTCCTGTCTCTATGCCTGAGCCGGCCCTCTCATTCCCGAAATGCCGACTCCCAGACCCCAAGCTCATCCGCACTGCTTGGGAAGCAAAGTCGGATCAACAGGCTCAGAACCGCGTCTTCGCCCAAATGGCCGCCAAGCTTGGCCGACCTTTCAACCAAGCGTCCGGGCGGGGATTTTCAAGTACACAGTTTAAGATTGATAAGTTTTATAGATCAGTCAACATGAAGCAGGAAGACATCTGGGTACCTTGGATGGGCCCAGGAAATACAGCAACGTTGAGGACACTGTACGAGATCGGCCACACCCTAAGGCACGCCGATGCCATCTGCCGGCATTGCCGATGGGATGACGAATACCCCCTCCTCGTTCCGAATATGGCCGATTTCCCCATAAGCAAAGTGAGCCAAGATGTCGAGCCTATATCGTCCTTCTCGCTTCCCATTATCGCGATGAAAGGAGAGACAGAGCCACTGCTGGAAGAGGCGCCCAAGACCCACGCACAACTCCGGTGTGCTCTATTCCACGGGATCGGGTGCCTGTGTCCAGCAAGCACACACTGGGGTGCTGTGTATGTTTACAAGTCACCTTTCAGAGGAGTGGAGATCTGACTAATATTGCTTTTAGAAGGAGTTGTCCCCGCTGCCACACCGACTTTTCTGTGAGCATTGTGCCCTCCCCAATAAGGCCGGTTGGACGGTGTTTTGTATTTACAACTTGGAAATACCTGGGTAATAGCAACCGAGATTGCTATTGGAAGTCACACGCGGATACGACAGGCTCGCCACTACGCCTGTATAGCCCGGCAACAATGTACGACGGCTACGAGTTTGACTTAACCAAGGTCTGTGGACAGCACATTAACATCTACACACCAAGCGTTCCAGAGATACGGCACAGCATTGATTCAGGAGGGGGAGTCGCAGGCGACAAGCCCCCAAATACTCAATAAGTGCCACACTGCTGGATTCACCGAGGTCAAGGTGTAGTTACACCTTAGACCTTTAGCCTGCAGTGGACACGTGGGATTAGCACATGCCATGGCCAGACTGTGTGACCAACAGGATGGAGTGGACCCGAGATCAGTTGATCAGGAGCGTTTCCAACAACTGTATGTTAGATTCGCCGTTTAAAGCTTTCCGCATATGCGCGCAAGCCAAGCCAACAAAGCTAATGTTTTCCGGAATCTATATCACGGGCCTAGGGCTCCCTTTAGGCAGTCCTCTCACCTAAGCTCAACAGCTCAACCACTCGTCAACAGTCACGATGCATTACACCACCCTACTCCTCTCCACCGCCCTCGCCATAGCACCCGCTGGTGTCCTTGGCTGGGCTCAGGCCGCCAATGGAGTCTGGGTCGTCAGCAACACATGGTACCCCAGGGTCGGCAACTGTAAGTCCTCCACCCATCTTCCAAGAGACCAAGAGCAACACTGACAGCATTCGGTATCCTAGATAACAACGTCCATGAGTCCTGCACCAGGATGAACTCCAACATCGTGCTCACCTCGGGGGACTGTGCTTATTGGAAGGATGGCAATGGCAACATCGGCCATACCGCAACTGACGAACACATGTGGCCTTCAGATTGCGCCCAAAAGGATAACAAGGTCGCTTGCTGGCCGGGCTGCCCCGACCCCTTCTCGCCGTGCCAGTACGCCAACGAGGAAGGCGGCTGCGACTATGGCTATGCGGCTTGCCTGCAGAAGATGGGCTGCGATGGCCGCGCCGGCGGAGCTGACTGCATTGGCACTGCTACCGTGTTCTTGTCCTTGTCTAAGGGTTTTGTCTTATTCGGCGACTAACGCGGATATCAGGTTGCGCTGCTGCGTGCCACGAAACGTCTTGGCTTGGCTTGAGGGCATTACGCATGGATATCGCTACTTTTGGGCTTCTCTTCTCTTCAGGCTATGTTAAGCGGGGGGGGGGGGGGGGCAAATTGGCTGGCTTGGCTCTTGAAGGACTGGGGAAATAGTACACAGTTAAGTATAGGGTCGGGATTGCAGAATTTGAAAACCTCAGCAGAGAACCTCAAGGTGGAACATAGAATCGGGTATTTAGAAAACATCAGGGCCTTTACTCAGACTTTCTCCCACCCAGCCGAATCTTGCCAAACCTAACAAGCCCAGTCAAGCCAAGTGGCACATCAAACCGGGAAAAACGCCACATGCCAAATCTGGCACAAGTGCTTAGGGCGTGTTCCAGAATGTTGGTGACCGGCCCGCGGCTTGCCCCACAATAGGGGTAACATAGGGGTCCCGCGTTTGTGAGGTAAACAAAACCGGACAACGTTAATGCTCGAATCGCTGCATTGCACTGTACCCTACCTACCTAGCCACTCTGCCGAAGAAAATACAGAGCATTCCGTTCCGTCACGTCCAGATCCGTCCTCCAACAGGTTCAGCAGGGTTGTTCTCTAACAACGACGCCCGGCTTCGCAGGAGCCTCGAAAACGAACCCGATCCTGGAATTCTTGGGGTCCGGCACTATGCCCAGCGACGGCAAGGTCTGGAACTTGCGGTAGATTCTCGCATCGTTAAGTAGGCGCAGATTACCACGGCGGTAAAACTTGTCGAGGTTGATTGGTGTGGCATAGTGCGTTCACTCTAGCGATAAGAATTACCCACGGGTCCTATGGGCCCCTTACCCTTCCGTTCTGAGAGGGCTTGTTGTGCAGACTCATCATGTATTGGTGGTGTGGTACTGGGTTGCGAAAATAAAACTAGAAATTAATTGGAAACGTTATGAGTGCAGGCATTGTGCGCTGCAGAGTTGGCTCCCATCAACACACGAGCAAGCTGGTTTGAATCAATGATGCTGATATTTATCCTCACTCATCACATTCCAATACCATGACATAAAGCTGTTAGCCTTTGCGTCAGTCCTGACGTCGGCTTGCAGGTCGGTTATGATTTAGGTATCTAATTAGTTGTCGTCGATCATGAGATGTGGGCTAATCATCGCTTTTGTCACATTGACTCCACTTTGTCCCTTCTCCTATCAAAAGTTGGTGGCACATAACAGACCTATGCAATTAAAGGCATAATAATCTGTGACACCTCTATTAGCCTGATAATTGTCTGTCATTGCATCGTCGATCTCTTCTTTGTTGACGAAATAACACAACTTCAGTCTTTACGATAGACAGCGAGATCGTCACCTGAACAGACTCGCAACGCCATGGCGCCGATTTCCAGCAGCAAGATCCAATATTTTGGCCTAAGAACGGATAAGGCACTTTAAGAGCTTCTTTTTTTACCGTGGCTGTTCATGGGAACAGGCTCTCTGGACCTCACTGTCAACTTTTGATAGTAGTAAGCTTGTAACCTATCCTACCTCTATAGTCTCACCCGACAATCTTTTCTGTCCGAGTCGGTATTAGTCGCAAATCCTGAGCTAGGGGTGAGCCGCACTGAGGGCCGCCTGAGCCGAAGTGGGACCAGAAACTTGTCCCGGCTATAGTTGCTATGACTACATTTGCAGGGATGGGCCCCGTTTTAGGACTGGTCCATTGCACATAACGGTCTCCGATCCGCAAGAAGTGTAACGTAGCTACGAAAGACGAGGCGGTGCTTAACGAGATATCTTTCATGATGGTTGGAGAGTACAAATCCCCTTTCTCCCGCTTCTCATCACTACAAAATGACTGACAACCCAATTCAGCAGCCAACTACTACTTGATAACCACACCGTACCGCCCTCGTGCTACCAAGCAGATCTCTCGCCGTCCGACCTGCAAAACGAGAACTAGGTTATCTCCCTTCAGCGCCGCCATAAATAGAGTCGACACGGACGAAGGCGCGGAAGAAAGCCCAAGAAAAGGAGCCGCCATAACCAGCAAACCCTTAGAAAATATATACGCGAAGGCCCTACCGTGATAGAGGACAGAAGCCACTCATACACCTATGTACAGACTGGCGTTGGTCACATAGTCACCAATACTACATCAAGGGACGCTCAGCTCGCGGCAGAACCTACCTAAGCCCGCCCGTGAGCCGGCTGCTACAGCAGACAACCCTACACGCGCAGATTCTAATACGTGCCCCCACGGCCAGTAGATAACACCAACAACGCTCTTGCCCCTATACTCGGCTTAACTATCGACCGCGTCGCCTAACTGAATACCTCAACCCAATTCCTTATGGCTAGTTGTCATAAGGGGTAACCGTCTGCCAGAGCTTAGGAGGAAAGATAGCAGGCATCACGGCTTGGAACGGTTGTGGCCCAAAGGGCACTAACGCTATTCGATTAAGGTAAAATCTTCTATGGTTACAAAGAGTCCATTGCCCCTTCAATATTCCAAGGCAGGTCCTCCAGTCTTATCCTCTAGAGGAACTCCTGCCTACTGGCATTCTATCCCCTAGGGACCCCGGGGACCTAGGGGAGCTCTTTAATAACTCATTTTGACACTTGCCAGATAGGTTGTTCTAACTGGTTCATCCTATAGCCGCCGTAGGCGTCTGGCTTTATACCAAGGCGCCAAGATCATATATGGTGGTGTAGGGTTCCTTCCCCTCCTTCTATCCTTGTAATACACCTCTCTTTTTATTTAAGACTCGCCCTCGAGTCGAAAACGCTTATCGCGGACCTTGTCGGGGTATAGGATATGAAAGGTTCTCACCGCTTGCTACGCTCCTTCGCCCGAAAAGTATTCTTATGGTTCCTAGGTCTAATATTTTTTGGCGGGCCATCCTTCCCATTTGGCCAGGTATTTAACGTTATCGCCTACCTATGTAGTCTATCACGGTATCTATCTAATATTCATCCTTTTCGACTTTATCTGTGTTCTTTAATATCTAGACGGGGTCGGGCGCCTCTTAGTTACCAGTATTATACGGCTCGAGGAGAGAGATATAAAAGGTGGGATGGGTCCTTTAGGTAGATGGCAGCTTTAACCTAGCCGTAGAAGGCGATACTATTTTAGTAATCTAAAAAAGGTCAAGCATTTCATAATTCAGTGTTTTAGAAGGGCGTTTGGTACGTACGTTTCGGGCGTTTAGTATAACTAACTGCTTTGTTTTAAAGAGAGATGCCTTTTTACGACGAGCGTCGGCTAAGGTTTTTATATGTGCGCGTGTTTGTTCGAGCGTTATTCTGGTATCTTTAAAGACCTGGCTTATCTAATAGGTATAGAGTTTGCTAATAGGGTTTCGGGCCGAGTGGTTATTAAAGGGGTTGGTTACCGCGAGATAGTAGCCGTTGTTAACGAAGAACGGGGTTGAGTTGGGGGGCGGTGTATTTGGTAGGAGGTTGTATTATGAATCTGGGCAGTTGGTTATATGACCTGGAATCGTCGCCTTTACGTTTATTTAATTCGCCGCGGGTCGTAACCTTATAAATAAGACAGAGAATCCATCACCTTTAATTCTTATAACTAGGCAAGCGTATTATTATAATCGGAATGATCTTGATTGCCTGGTTCTTATATGTATGAGATTGTTACAGCCTGCACCCAGGTGGGTCAGACTGCAAGGCAGTACGCCGCGGGGTTGTTGACAGTGGGGGAACAAAGGTTACGCAAGGTCCAGACAGGGGGTTCACTGTCGTACAGGGTGTTCTACAAAGAGCTTGAAGAAGATGCTTGTAAGATTGTAGACGTGAACATGATATTGCTTGCGTGAGGAACAAGAACGGTTCCTTAATCCCAGGGTCCTCGTCCTTACCTATATAGTAACTATCTGATGCTGTGGGAGCAGTGTCCCGTGGACCCGGGCTCTTGCCGCCGGGTCCCCGGGTCCGACCCGTTTCCCTCCGGACCCGAGCCCGGGTCCATCCTTCCCTGGGTCCCTTCTGATTGGCCCGTGGTTCTCTCTGCCCTATCGCAACCTTAGGCCATCTGGTCCAATGGCACACATCTTGCCCCACCTGGTCTAATATTCCCTATAGGTTCCTTCTGTAGTGCTGCCTCAGGCCACCTTAGCCCCTCGTCATGGCTTGGGTCATGACACCTACGTACCTTTAAACATGCCTCACGTATATCGGTTTCGGTCCACGATATCATCAGAAGGTATAAATTGTATAGGCGAAAGATGTAAACGATTGGGATTAAGATGATGGAGTAATGTGGAAAAAAGGGGGAGAGGTGGGAATAGCGGTAACTGTATACAAAGTGGTTTGGAATAAGGGTGGTTCAAAAGTGGGCCCTTTAGCTTAATATGCCGATAAATCATGTATATTATATTCGGATTCCAAAGTGTGGCTCTCCACCTTTTCCAGCGTCTAAAGCTGTAACGCAGGTCACGGCGCCCGGGGACGAGGATAGGGGGTGTACTACAAGATAGCGGCTCGTCTAGTAGGGGGTTTGGTAAGTAATCAATTGAAGCCTGCCTTCTACTTTCTGGCTCCGCTAGAAAGCTTCTGTTATACCGGTAGTATTATGGCGATATTCGCCAGTTGAGCCGGCTTCGCCAGTCCAACTCCGTTCAGCTCCGCTCAGCTCCCCTCAGCCGTACGGTACTGCGCTCACAGCTCCGATCAGCCGTCTGCATTCCGCACTTCACATTAGGGTGTTACAAAAGCGGTTGCGCCTAGGTCGCGTTGTCCATTTTTCTGAACAACTTATCATTATAGACACTTCTTTCATCAAGCGCAGTGATACGCTATATAATGGAGATCTAAGAATAATTATGTATTTATGTGATTAATTCTAAAGGGTACCTTACATTCTGGAAAGCGGGTGAGTTAAGGCCCAAATCTAGGACCGTGGTTGGAAACTACTAAGGTGACAGCGCCCTAATAGCCCGAATCCTGGGTCACGGTCCCGAATTTTGGCCCAGAATATACCAGTACATGCCCTAAGATAGTACGAAATACCCCAGCTCGAAATTTGGGACAGCACTGATGGGATGTGTCAGAAGGAAAGGGGCTCAGGGGCCCTGAGCATCCACCCTCTTTCCATACGGCAAGGCAGATTACGTGCCAGAGTTGAGGTTAACTGGCAACAAGCCGACCGACGACGAGAAAATGCCGATGGCATGAGTGTGAAATAGTGAGTGCCTCTATCGTTTGCCCTCTTTGCTGCTTCCTCCTAGTCTCTTTGCTGCCTCCCACACGTCTCTTCGCTGCCCTCCTACAGGTCCTCTTCGCTCCCCTCGCCCTCGTCTTCGTAGTCCTCGTCCTCGTAGTACTTACCCTTGCTTTTGCCCTCGTACTCCTCGTCCCCGTCGTCCTTGTCCTCGTTGTCTTCGCCCTCGTCCTCGTCCCTATCCTCCATCTCTTCCTGGCCGGGCGCCTCTAGGATCGTGTCCAGAGCACGACGTATATCGCCGAGACGATCCCCTGCCCATTTGAAGATAGTAGCAACGCACTGGTGGAAGCGGACAAGCTCCTCGGAACGTAGCAGAAAGAAGGAATCCACCCGCTGCATCTTGAAGCGGCCCTTGCTGTCTATCCGCGAGAGGTAGAGGAAGGCGAGGTGGCTGTCGACGGCAAGGCTATAACAGATATTCAAAAACCGGCGTCCGCCGGCTCGGACGAGTGCCGTGTTGACGTAGGCGGTGGCCTGGAGGCTCGCTACCGAGCCACCGGCGCATTGGTTGGCGGCAACCCAGAGGTTTCCTCCAGGACCCGCCCCTGTCTTATACTCGACCACAAGGAAAGGGAGAAGGGGCTGGCGGGGGGTGCCCTCTAGATAGAGGGAGACCAAGGTACTGATTTGTCTCATGGTAAATATCCCGGCTAGGTAGCCGTATAGGAGATCAGGCCGTGGTTGCTGAACCGAAAAAGGTGCGTCTGGGACCCGAGGGAGGGGGAGGAGGTATCGGTCCATATGTGTGCCAGCCTTCATCGCCAGCTCTGCCGCGAGATCTCTCTCGGGCTGAGGGAAGATATGCCTTGCCCAAAAATTCGCCACCCTCTCCTCGTCACACTCAAGCCCCAGCTTCTCTAGCTCATGCAACAAAGACGTTACCGTCTCGAGAGGAAGCTTAGGCATCTTAGACATAGTATGGTAGAACGCTGTCCGATGGGTCTGGATGGCATTGGGCAGCCGAGTGAATGGGTCCTGGATGAAGATGTCGTGCAGCCGGAGGCAAAGATAGCGATAGCTTCTGTCACGAACGCCGGCCATCTCGTCGCTGGAGTCGTCAGTGAGACTGTCATCCCAGACTTCTTCTTGGGAGGCATCTCCGGCAAAGCCAGATTTACCTTGTCGGGAGAAGTGGGATCCTTGCCTGATGAGGCTTGGAGATGGTGCTAGATCTATCTTTCTCGAACCTGGTCGTCTTGTCCGGACGCCCTCTGTGAGCTCTGGACCCATTTGCGACATGGTATTTTGCGACATGTGGTGTCTTGCCTCTTTGTTCGCAGTGGGGGAGAAGAAGCGTCTCGGAGGAGCGAGCCCATTATAAATATAAGCTGCTTCTTTGTTGAACCCAAGGTGAACAATGCTCTTGACGGCATAAGACACAACTGTTCCTTATTGACAAGACAAGAGAAGTGGCCAGAGAGCAAAGGAAGTGGCCCCAAGGCAAGAGAAGGAGCTGTGAGACAAAGCCGTTGTTAGTTTGTTCCGCTGTTGTGGCGGTGGTGGACACCGCCAGCGCCCACTGGGCGCTCAGTGGGCACGTGCAGCCCAGCCAGCCCACCAGATAGTAGTCTATAGATTCGGTCCTTGGCAGAATATTCTGCCCTGGACACCACCAATCTCACGATTCTACTACTTTCGTGCCTCTTAAGTGTGCCACAGCTATCCTTAGCTTGAGGCCAACAATGCTTCTGCGGGCACAGACTGATCCGATCTCGACGAGAGAGCTCTCGAACTGGCCCTCGGAATCTAGGGGAAATTCTGGGCCCTTTACTACACGGGACCATTTTTTGGCCTTTCGGGCTGATCTGGACTGATCAAACGTGACGAAGAGTCACGTGACTATAAGCAGGGGCGTGCGTCGATTTTAAGGTTATAAAACAAAAGAGTCGCCCTAGCGATCACGGATCAAAATCCTCAATGCTCTTTATTGTAGAGCAGGCGGAGGAAATGATTATATACGGGTTAGAGCGTATTCGCCAGATTGAGGAGATATAGTATACATTTTTTTGTATAGTAATTACTATTGGAATGGATATTATAGTGTATTTGATATGATGGTTGTGGTGTGGTGATCTCGATCGGTTTTAAAGGCAATCGGTTGTCCGTCGCAGCAATCTAGTAGCGTATAGCTAGACGCACGCTGTATTTTAAAGGCTGCGTTTGTTTTGTTAGGATAGGGGTCTTATTCTGGGACCTCCTATCTTCGGAGGTAAGGCCTAAAATTAGTCCCATATCGCGTAAACTTGCCAACCGACGCAGGGTTGGCGTCATTAAACATCTTTTTTTGTGGAGATACCCAATAGATTTAGAGTAAACTTGCCAATTTTCATGGCAGGGTGAGCAATAGTGAGCCGAAGCTGAGCCGGGGGTGAAGCGAGCCTGATTTTGGGCTAACCATGCTTGGATATAAAACCCACTTATTTTTAGTGGCAGACTACCTATATAGTCACACCCAACATTTTTTTCTGGCCGAGTCCGTATTAGTCGCAGATCCTGAGCAAGGGGTGAGCCGCACTGAGGGCTGCCTGAGCCGAGGTGAATCCAAGGAACCTGCCCCGGCTATAGTTGCCGGTGGCCATAAATGGGTCATTGTGGTTACAAGGACGATCCTGGGCCCAGTTTTGGGACCGGCTCACTGCACATAACGGTCAGTTTCCTTCGTTACGTAAATACCGTTTTCTCTTTCCATCCGAGCAATCACCGTCGGCCAGGGCAAGAAACGGCTGACAAGGTCCATGCACTCGAGCTAAGCTTCGATAGCCGTCCATTTTATTGCTATCATCTTAATGCACTGTACTAGCCGTTCGCGTCATCTTTCTAACCAGTTGGTGAGGGCGGAGAGAGTAGACATGGTATGAGGATGGAGGCTACCTAATGGAATCGACTGTTCTCTGCTCTTTACTTTAACTTGCGCAGCTCACCCAGCTTCACTCAGTTGCCCCCCACACAGACTCGACTGGAGGTAACAAAGAGCGTATTTCCCGTAGTAGAATCGGTTGTTGTGACCGAAACAAAGGAAAGGGTACCCGTGCGATAGATAGCGCGGATCGACGACGGGTGCGCCCTTTGGATCGGCGGCGTTGATGTGCACACTGCCGCGGCTCATGGGGTGCATGACCGACGTAATGAGCGTGGCGAAGCTGCCGTTGCCGGGGTAGGCCGTCGTCGCACCGACAAAGCTGCCCTCCATGATGATCTCGAGCTGGGGCACCGAAGGGTCCATGAGGAAATCGAGCTTCTTGCCGTCCACTACAGAATTGTGTTGATTATCACTCCGTGCCAGTTGCAGGAGGGCGGCCTCGGACGAGTTACCCACATGGCCCCAGTTGAAAAACGAATACGCCGACGACGTGTAGTCGTACCAAGATGCCTCTCCCTCCAGCCACAGGCGCATCTGCTCCGACGCATACGCGCCACCGCTTTCGTAGATCATGGGATCGAACGAGCTAAAGTTTTTCTTGAGCCGGTAGACATTGGACATGCGTATGTGGTCCTGGTAGTTTTCGCCGACCCCAGCGAGCTCCTTCAGGGTGTTGATGCCGGCCACTTTGAGGAGGCTGGCTTGGCCAATGCCTGAGAGTTCAAGGAGACCTGAGCTCTGGATCGAACCGGCCGAGAGAATGACTTCCCGCCGAGCTGCAATTTTTGTTCTATTGTCCAAAAGGACGCCGGTGGCCCGAAGCGGCATGGACCCTGCTGAAAACTCGACTTTGGCAACACGGGTGCCAGTGCGAACTTGGAGGTTTGCCCCTGCGAGGGGGAGGTACCCCGTTGCGCTGTTGGACCGTGTCTAGCGGGTGACGTCGATATTCGTGGGCCGGTACATGACGCCGACTGGCTTGCTTCCTAGCGACCCGCCGTTATTGGTGGGCACTCCTAAGCTGTTTAGCGTTGGGTTCTAGGTTCGTAGTGTCTCGGGGATAATGCGGTTATAGGTTGTCCGTATAGGTCCTGCTCTCCCATGTCTGTCGCCATCTTCACCCGTAAAGTTCTCCGACTTGAGCATTGCAGTCATTACAACGTCCTAGTTCCACCGCTTGGTGTCGTTGATGAGCACCTCCTAAGCGTCGTAACACAGGTAATTCAGGGCGGCCGAACCCCCGAGCACCTTGCCGCGTTTGACGTCGATGGTTCGATTCCCAGGATGCGGCTGGGCCGTGGTGGTGAAGTTCCAGTCGTAAATGGATCCAAGTCCCGAGCCCCTCATTCCAGGGACCGTGATGCGGAGCTCATCGGATGGGGCGGTTGGTCCGGCTTCGAGGACGAGAATCTGCGCATCTGGCAACGATGATCTGCAAGTGGTAAGCCGGGCCGCATTCAATACTACAATGCACCATAGAGAATGAGCTTACGTAGTCGAACGATTCTTCGTTGACTGCAGCCGACACGGCCGACATAAACACTGTGACCTAAAGGTTGAGCAACATGTTGAACTTTCCTGCCCGGTTGCTTTACATGGGTGTCCATACGGGGTGTCAGAGCTACCGATGCACGCGGATAGGGATTCTCCTTTATAGGTAGGCAATGCCTTGTAGTTCTTCTTGACGCGACTATTCCTTCGCATCCTCCAATCCCCTGCGACCCTCTTTTGACGCTTTTATCTTGCCTCCATGCATTTTGCTCTCAAGTCACACGAGCCCCACGGCAGCCGACCTGAGGCTATTAGCCCAGTGGCTTCCCCGCCCGTCGGTAAGTTAGAAAGTGGTTAATTTGGTAGCTGGGACAAGTCGGCCGCAATATTAGCCTCAAGGCAGTTCTAACCCTGGCTCCGTCAGCACACAGGTAATATCTCGAGGCATGCTTTTGGAAGAAAGACCCTTGCTTACAAATTTGTTTTACCGCCTCGAGTCCGAGGTCACATCTCAGATGGATTCGTCGATAGCGACTCTGTACAGGGAGATGCAAAGCTACCGACAGTCTCTATCGACCTGTCTGGACACCAAATGGTAAGGCCTTCCACAGAATCTTCACACCAAACCACTAGAGCTCATCCTGCCACGTGTTCCAGTGATAGCTTCCAAACGGCGTGACTCTATTGATTTAATGAATTCCCACGGCATCGAGCGCCGTCTGTAGATCCAGAGCCTGAGGTACGTCAGGACCGCGTCTATGGATAGACCCGCATAAGCTTGACAACTGGCATGGCGACAGACGTCGTAGTGCTCCTCAACCCACGGAAACAGAAAACTCTCCAAGCTTCGCGAACAAGGTGAGCAGGTGGCACAGGCACGCTGTTGGGCTTGTTGCTGTGTGTTGAGCGCGGGCTTTCCGAGTAGAGATTGTAGAATGGGGGCATCACTGCTACCGCCGGCGGGATGTGGCTGAGGCGAATCTGGTTATCCATGATGTGGCTCATACGACTCAAGTTGACACCATTGCCGCCTGCTCCATGTGAGATGTACAGCAGAGGATATTTCTTGCCCGAAACACGCCCGTACTTTGCTGGCAAGTAGATGGCGAAGTCGTGCACGCCGGGGGCGGGATGAGTGGATCCGGGCAACGTGTAGTTTGCCGTTTTGATAACTCCTCGATGGAGATGTGGATCAATTGTGTCCAGAGCGAAATCAAAATTCGTGCTGAGCTCGGGAAAGCCTGGAGCCGGGCGTCGAAAGGCACCTGGAAACTCGAGGCAACCTGGTCGCCGGGGACGTTGAGAAATGGCGGTAGATCCGGATCGATGAGGATTTAGTTACGAGGAGAGGAAGGTCACGGCGCTGGATAACTTTCAAATTGGCCATGGTGGATTTTTCGTAACTGATAGGGATTGGGGAAACTAGCAGCCTGTCCCGATAATAGCCGAAACGCAGCTGTGGTGTTAAGGTGGGCCTTTGAAACGACGAAAATTGCTCAACCACCCCGGTGCGGGGTACTCCCCCGAGCTGTTCAGACTCAACCAAACCACTAGCAAGTAGCGATCAATTCCAAAGCTAGTAGTTATGATGAGGTGCGGCTTTTGGGCAGTGCTTTCTTTCCTTCTCGTTACCTCGTTCCCTCCTGGCAATGCAGTACCCTTCCCCACCCAAAAACCTGAAGCTACATGGCACTCACCGGAATACCACATCCTACCACCTCTGCGAGAGCAGGCAGACATCCAGAATAAATGGACCGAAGAGAGAAGAGCTAGGATCCCTGGAATTCTTCGCAAGTATGGCATAGACGCGTGGCTGGTGAGTGCTTGGCTCAGTAGAAAAATCCTGACTGGCAACTAAACATGGACCCTGAGTGCTTGCGCCATAGGTCAGCCAAAGGGAGTATGCCGAGGAGACAGTATTCTGGTCTCTCAAATCGGCTACACAATTCTCGGCCCGGCGGCGGACTACGATGCTTTTTCTCGCAGACCCTTCAAGGGGCACCCCAACCTCGTACACGTGGACTGATAACACTGCGCAGGTTTGGACAGAACTGCGCGCCGTGTTGGCTACCCATGTGCCAAAGACGATTGCTATCAACACGCACCCGGAGATTGCCTTCAGCTCAGGACTGCATGCCGGCGAGCTAGAGGCTCTTCGTCAGGGACTCGGACAGGAATGGGCGTCGCGTTTTATGTGTGAACCGATGTTGGCGGTTGAATACATTGCTACCATGCCCCGCGGTCGTACCGAGTGGTACCGGCGCCTGCAGTTGACGGCATGGGCCATGATCTCCGAGGCGTTCAGTGAGAGTGTCATCCAACCCGGCCTAAGCACCACCACTGTACGCATTGAACCCAGTTACAAAGTGCCCCGTCACACGTTCCCTGGCTGACTGCCTTAAAGGATGTCGAGTGGTGGCTACGCGACAAACTACGGCAGATGAACTACACAACGTGGTTCCATCCAGATGTGAGCATTATTGATGAGCACACCTGGGACTTATCAACAAGTGGAAAGAGTAGGAGGAGGGGCGGGAAGATAATCAGCCATGGCGATATGCTACATGTCGATTTCGGCCTCACTGCACTCGGCATGAATACCGATACCCAGCATTTGGCCTACGTCCTCTACCCAGGAGACTCCGACGATCAGATACCTTCTGGGCTTCGAGAGGGCCTTAGAAAAGGCAATCGGGCCCAGGATATTGTCAAGTCCAACATGAAGGTTGGCCGGCCGGGAAATGAGATTCTCAAGGCATCGCTCGAGCAGATGCGGGATGAGGGGATCGAGGGTAAGGTTTACTGCCACCCAATAGGCGACTGGGGACACTCGGCTGGGACACTGATCGGTATGCATCCGTGCGGCGCTCAATATCTTATATCCAGAGATGCTAAACTCCACGCGCACAGGAATGACGAACCTTCAAGACGGCGTGCCTATTCTCGGCGAACTTCCCTTGCTACCGGATACATATTATAGCATCGAGTTGTTGGTCAAGCACTTCGTGCCGGAGCGCAATGCAACGCTGAGCTTTCCATTAGAGGAAGATGTGATTTGGAGTCCAGTTGACTCGTCATGGACATGGGCCTTTGCAAGGCAAGACCGATTCCATTTAGTACAAAGTTCCTCTTCTGTGAGGAGTTCTCAGCTGCATCGAGATCTCTAGAGTACGGCAGATGACGGAGTATGCCCTTATGGTTTCCGTAGCTATATCTCCGGCGCAAATAGTCCTGATGAAAGGACCTACTTAGTACCAGTTGCGACAAATATGCCCCCGAGAAGATATATAAGAAAAGTACGTAGTGCCATAGAAAATAAGGCGTAACAAGAGTGTAAGGCAAATCTTACATCGACCACCGGAAGAGCATTCGAAATGTGTCAGCATACACTTCTACACCAATGGGATCTTGGAAGCTGGTGTCGCATAGGACTACATACACCATCGGGCTAAAGTCCTTACTCGCCACTGTGGGGTGAGCCGGAGAGCCTTATTTGTGTCCCCAATATCGTCGCCGGCCTTACGCTCGGCTATGGTGATTGGCACATCCATCGCCGGCCTTACGCTTGAAACAATGGTGGTGAGACGATAATGGTGAGACGATAATGGTGAAACGAATGGAAAGGAATAAACTGGTGATATGAAACAGAAAGAGAGAGAGGGGAGTTAGTTATCTGATGATATGCTTTGTAAATGTGAAAAGGTGAATTGGGCCCAATGATGAAACAAATGGAAAGATGTTGGGAGCAACAGACATAGCACATCTGATCGTGGAAAAAGGTCTGTATTGCTCTAGTAAGGAAAAGAAAAAGGAAAGAAAGAAGTTTCTGGGCTGAGACGGCATGATCAGGTCAGCTCCATCCTGTGGATCCTCACAGTCGGGTACACGTGTAGTCCTGTCGTATCGTCATAGTGGCTTCAAGCCACTCCATGTGAGGATTCTACTGCTTTCGATTGGCTGTTCAATTTCGGCCGCTTCACGTTACACAAAAAATGCCCACTGTGACGCGGTGGTGAAAGTTGATGAATGGTTATGGCCAGGTAGTGGATGATTCGATGGGGCTCTGGACGCGACATCCAATGGAAAGTTGACAGCTGGACGAATAGTGAATGGACACAACCCGCGGGTATGGTCGAAGTTCCATCGGGCAGAGAGTTGACGTCCCCACCTCCGCCATCTAATAACTTCTGTCTCGCCCAGCATACAAGCAAACGACGACCGAGGTGGTTCCCCCACCACTCCCCACCTGGTACACTTGCCGCTCAGTGCCATGTCTTTGGCAACCTCGACTTCGGGCCTCTGCCCTGATTGGATCTTTTCAAGCGACTCGAACGTCCAGTAGGTCTCTTGAACTTTGCCCCTCTCCCTGCCGTTTGCGATCCCGGCCATGAAGCAAGCGCCTCTTGAATCCCAACTAATGGCTATTTTCCCTGAAGTGTTGCTGTCGACCGGGCCTGGTTCACCTCATATACCTCATTCGAAACCTACAGTACCTATTTGCTGGCTGGTGGTGAGGGAAAAGCCGTTGGAATCGGCGACGTCGCAATTCCCGTCAGGGTCCACCCGAAGCGTCACGGCCCCCGCGCCCACGGAACACTACGCCTCCACAACGTTCTCCATGTCCCCAGCGCCGATTGCAACATCTTTAGCGGTCCTGCCGCTAGCGGCGACGTTTTCAACTCAGTTTCTCTTGGAAACATGCCGGATGGAACAACAGGACGTATCTCAGATGGCAATGGTCGTCGCCTCGCATACTTCCGTGAGGTGTGTGGTTTATGTGCCCTCAAACTCAGTGGACCTCCCGTTGGACCAGTTCTCGCCCCGTCGCGCTTGAAGAAGGATCGTAACTATGTGATTCGCGCATTCTGGCCCGACGCTGAGCGGAAACGATGGGCTGCGACACAGAGTGGGCAGCTCGGTAAGACGCCTGGTACCGAAAATTTGGAAGCAACACCATACACGGAGAAGGAAAAGGAGTGGCTCGACAGCCATTTTGGCGGCGAGTTCTACTTTCTCTAAAGATATGGTCTGAGCATTTTCAAGGTCGAGGATCGTGAAGAAGGCAGACAAATCTCCCGAGCCATGATGGCGCGTGATCACGATGATCATGGTAAGAGGTATAAGCGAGAGGACTTTGAAGACTCGGAGCTAGAGGATGAAGAGAGTGCTTTCCTCGGCCATATGACCGATTACCTCTTCACCGACGCCCAGTTGGAATATATTGAGAAGAACTAAGGCCAAGCCTTCTATACCAATTTCATCCCAGTACTTGAATCTATAATCTACTTGGTTTGCCATTAAAGGGTATAGTAGGAGTGTAATAGCATAGACCTCCTTTGTCTACTTCATCTTTTTGATATATTTGTCAAGCTTTTCCACAGTAGCATCTAATACAGATTAAAACTCTATAACCCATACCCCCTAAGTTAAATCTATATCTACTTGTTCCTACAGCAATGCTTTTACATTCTTTAGCCGTCTCTATAAGAAAATAAAAGCAGGAATGACATAGCTAATACAGTTTAACCTCTAAAGACCAAATAGCCCAGTTAATATAGACATTAGCTTAGTATAGTCAATTAAATATAATATCTTCTACCATGCCATATTACTAATATGAAGCTTAGGAAAATAGGGATGCTTTTTCTCCTTTGGGGCTTATTTAGTAATAAAAAGGTTAATACTAGCTTAAAGCTTCATAGCCTAGGTAAGTAGAAAGGTTATAGAGCTTTATCTTATTATTATATCCCAGGGCAGGATTAAGTATAATACATTCCTATCCTTATCTCTACTCTTCTCTTAGCACTTATAGAAGAGGTCCTTCCATTAAGCACTAGCACTAATTAAGGTAGTAAGGAGACAAAGCTAAGATTACTATATAGATTAATACAATGGCTAAACTAGCTAAGATAAGTAAATATCCTACCTTTAAAAGACTATGTTAAATAAGGTCTCCATTATCTATATCTATGTCTAGGAATTTAATAGTTCTATCTTCTATATCTAAGATGAGTTTATTCTTTGAAACTATGGCTAGAATATAAAATGTATTAAAGAAGTCTTTTTCTACTAGTTAGATAACATATATAAAACAGGAGATTCTGAAAATGTTAATAACATGACCATTACATTAGCACTTAAGACATGACTTGATACCTTCCATGGAGAAATTGGAGGTATTATCAATAGTTATACTTATGATATACTAGCCAAGTTTATGTTAAAAGATGATATTAGTGGTTAAGCTATTGATTATAGTCCTTAATGAGCTATGGTTATATATACATATGTTAAGAAGGATAGACATAGACTTCCAGTCCTGGTTAATAAATGATACCATGACCCTATAAAATGCCCATTTCATACCTTTACTTGACCACCCATCATATAAGATAGATATCTTTATTCCAGGGAGCTATGATATAAGTATCTTATCAATGGCCATTATATATATTTATACTAGGTGCTTCTATAATGTCTGATAATACAGAATGTCCTTATAAAAGGGGTTCTATGAGGCCAAGAACTCTTGAAATTTTTGGTTTACTATTAAGAATAAAGGAAGATGAAGAGTAATGACAAATATAATCAAGTTCTCAATACATTAGATCTCTAACCATTATTAGCCAAGAGTAATCTAAGAGGATAATAAGTAAGCTAATTACCATATAGATTACTATATAAAGTATTATACAGATTACCATATAGATTACCACCTAGACTATTATATAAAATATAGAATAAATATACTAACTAACTAGGAAAGGTTATA
Source organism: Lasiosphaeria hispida (assembly GCA_033439745.1). Classification (NCBI taxonomy): domain Eukaryota; kingdom Fungi; phylum Ascomycota; class Sordariomycetes; order Sordariales; family Lasiosphaeriaceae; genus Lasiosphaeria; species Lasiosphaeria hispida. Next base: position 5,159,936 of record JAUIQD010000003.1, read on the forward strand.
TGGTCAATAAGTCAGGTAAGTATCAGGGATATCTTAAGGGGGCAGATGGTTATATATTTTACTTTAGAGGTGTTTGGCCATAGAGGATGTCCCTATGGCCAAAGGAATAGATGGGTATACAAGTTGGTTTATACATTACTTGTACATAATGACTGGTTTCCTAGTCTAATGGTCTACACCCTGGTAGAACCTTTCCTAGACTTCAGACCTCTTGTCACCATTAAACGCCAATAGAGCCAGTTTGTCTTTCTTATCTAGGTTAGATATGAAGTCTACCTGGAACCATGGCATCTATATAAACCATTTGATAAAGGCCTTATGGTCATCAGGTAACCAATAGTAGATACCCCTTCCTTTCCTAACATATTACCTTATATCAGGAGGGGCATCTCCAGAATCTAGATCATTACCACTACCATTATCACCACTGCCATTATCACTACCATTATTATTATTATCTTTATCATCTTCATTATCATCATCATTATTATCATTACCATCACTATCACCATCACTATTATTGTCATTATCATTGTCATCATTATCATCCTCATCATCATCATTATCATCATCATTATCCTCCTCATTATTAATAATATCTTAGCAACCACCATCATAGTCAAGGCCTCTAAGCTCATCTTCAATAGAACTATCCATGTCATACTCATAAGGGTCTCTATTTCCAGAGAGGGTATTACCTAATACCCTAAACATATTCTACAATACAGTATTATTATCTATTATACTAAATAATGGCTTTAACAAAGGATATAAGATATAATAAAGAAAATAAAAGTCATTAGCAATTAATATAAAGATTAACATAACTTATCATATGTCTTATCTAAACTAGTACCCATATCAACAAGCATATATATTAATAAGTCTATAAAATAGAACTATATTAGCCTTCACCTTAGAATTTATTTTTCCTCTTATTAACAAAAATCATCAATAGCCCCCCAAAATACCCATCACATCATACCACTAGCACTAGAACCTAATAGCTTACTGCCAAATATTATCACAGTACTAGAACCCAATGACTCACTACCAAATATTATCAACCAAAGGCCTATAACCCCCCCTTCAGGCATTCATAGACAATCTCTATGATCCAACCAGACTATTCAAGACAATACCTAGCAATTGCCACACCAGGGTATCTAATCCTCAAGCAGTATACATGGCCAAGAAAAATCCAGCCTAAGATCCAATAATGCCCAGCCCTGGTTAGATGGACCCACTAATCAATAGAGTAATGGGCCTAAGGGTTCCACCCAGGAGCAAGCTGTCCAGAAACCATAGGCCAAAAGGAAGGAGATGGCAACAAAAACTATAAAGAAGATAGGGTTTATAAACCATTCTAAGCAGAAATTTATTAAGCCCAAGAAACATATACCTAGTACACCAAGGGTATGTCCTACTATATAAAAGCAGCCATATAAGCAATAACCAAAAAAGTGATAATTTAAGAGATATATATATTATTTCTAATTACTATATCAATTATTATATTGATTAATCTACCTAGTACCTTACTGGCAATCTAAGATCAAGGTATAATAGTAGAGTACTGATCTTTATATCTAAAAGGCACCTTTCTAGCGACTTATATATGAGATTCTACATAATATCCCATGTTATAGACAGTTCAGAATCCAGTCTACTATACTATTTACACTTTAAACTATAGTAGAGGATTATCTTATTTCCATATTTGATTATAGGTATTATTACTATCTTCTATTATTACTATTACTAATATTTCAGGTTCAAATCTATATACAATTCATGCCAAGAGAGTTACTATAATAAAGAAAGATATAGAACTTATAAGGACTTTAGGTTAGAAGCTATTAGGATAATAATGTTATTTTAATAAAAGATATTAGGTAACTTTTTAGTAAAGTAGTATCTTTATTATAGTCCTAGTCAGGACCTGAATATCTTTTCTATCTATCCCTGGTATATTATAATTATGGTAATCTATATGTTAATCATACATACATATGGCCATACAGTATCCTCCACTCTCTTACCTACTCTACTAACCCTCACCAATATCCATAGCTACTATGTCTACCATAAAAAGCTCTATACCCTTCTCTAGATTCTAAGGGTCACATTATACAAGATATTAAGCTATAGCCTCAGTCTAGATAACAACTATAACTAATTTATAGTAAAGACAGGGGATATCTCCCTCATAGGCCAGGCAGATAAACCAAAATAGTTTAGGAACCTGAAACTAGGATATTAAAACCATTACTAAAGCCTCTTTATAATTCCAGGCCAGGAGACACTCAATATCACCAATATACTTATTAACCCAGTCACCATCAGTGACCCCTATAAACATAGCCCTACTACTATACTTACTAATAATATAAATATAAGCATTAGTTAATAGGCTTAAGAAGTATATAGGGACTAGGTTAGGTTAATAATAAGCATAAAGCCATAGGTAGTTAGTAATAAATATAACATATAGCCATTTTATATTACAAAGCCTCTGGCATCTTTACATTTTTCTCTTTGGAAATGCCACTTACTTAGCCACCTGGTCTTTCTCAGTCACCCTATTACCAGTTAGATTAGTATACTAATTAATACATTCTCCCATTATATATACTGGTTCTAGAGGGCTTAAATCTTTTATTCTAGTATAAAGAGACTATTATTCTTGGTAGCCCTATTATTAATTAGGTTAGCATATTAATTACCATCTTTTATTATTATATATACTATTCCTAGATATAATATTCCTTTAGATAATCAAAAAAACCAGAGTAGATATTAAGGATATAGTAATATACTATACTCTCCTCTTCTATAAAAAACAACAATGTCTTCCTAGACTCTTTAAATTTAATTAATAGTTCCTTAAACACATAGGCAAGCCATATATCATCACTACTAATATTAACATAATCTATATTAATAAACCCATCAACGTACTTCTAATACCAGGCTAATATACTAGCAAATATTACTTAGTAAACCTAAACTTCACTAAAGGTAAGGTATTTATCATCCCTAATGTCACACTTGTCAAGCTCACCTAAGGTCAACAGGGTGATTCACCTCCTTGAACTGGGCTGACAATGGACACGAGGATTCACACACCATGGACCATCAGGAGTGGGGACTAGAACCTCAGTCATTGGCAGTCACCATTCCAGCATGATGGGCCAACCAAGGATCTCCAGCAGATTGGATCGAGACCTTGGGCCACACACCAGCAAGGGGCAATCCACACAGTGGATCGACCGGTGCTAACCCCGTCATCAGACTTCAGATTTGTCATGGACGAACCACACAACCTCGGCATCGTGGTCCAGGCTGCATGACAGCTGAACGGATTGTGCGATGGTCTTTCAATCAGGGACCTCTCTGATATCACAGTCATCCTGTTGGAAGACCTTGGACCAACACTTGTCAAGCACCTATCTCAGTGGTGACAGGTGGTCACGACCAGGCCCACTCGGACAGCAATGAGTCACAAAGGGAACCACTACTGCGACAGTCAATGTGGGACCAACCTAACAATGACATGGTCAGTGATAGTACCAAGGACTTGAGGGAACCTCCACAGTAAGCTATTAAGAGTAAGTACCAATACAGGCCATGGACTTGTCATGAGATGGCCGGCTTCACTTGGTATGTAGCCATGGATTGATAGGGTGCTTGCGAGGGGCGGCTAAAGGGATCCTCGGGACCGACGGGCGATTAGGACAGATCAAGGGAACATTGTATCTAGTACATAGCCTTCCATAAAAGAGATAAAGGAGCACTGAACCCTCAAAGGGAGAAGAAGCTCTACAGTCCTTTTTAGAAACCAACCTTAGAAAGATTATCAGCTGAACTTCAGTGAAGCTGAGGGGAATTCTATCCTTATGGAACCCTTGTTGTTTGTTCATTAATTCTTCATTATATCTTCTGAGATAGCAACCTTGTTGACTTGCTCTCATACACTGCACTTGGTGATCCTGTCCCTGATTGCTGCGAGGAGCTCTGTGGTGGTTTGGATGCGACCGGCGACAAGCAACCACCCTCTTCTTCAATTGACTTACAACTGCGAAGGCATCATGTATTCTCCCCTGTTTGATCATTCCATCTCCCTGAACGATTTAATCATCCGACATTGTCCAGATCATCGTTACAGCTCTGCAGTCTAATCTTACAATCAATTGCATACCTTGTCATTGTCATCCCCGCTCCACCTTACTTCTCACCTAGGTGTGGCGCCGGTGTCACACCTAAAATATTAGTAAATATTGATTAGATATTTAGATACCTTCTCTTACTAATTAGTGACTACTCTTAGGAGAGGCTTATTTACTAGAATATCATAAAGTGCTTTTAAGTTATACTCTTACATTTACATAATTACCTCAATCCAGTTTAGCCATTAACTAGGGTAATGGTGCTGATAATGGATTTTGACAGTGAGTGATTTAATGGCCTAGCACCAAAAAAGGCACCATATGCTATAGTCTACTTGGTTGGCCTACATTCTTATGTCAGCTTATGGTAATTGATATATTAATCAAATAGCCTACCACCTACTTATGATCTTTATACCCAAGTTGGCCAGATTCCTCTTGATACCATATCTTATGTACTATCTTATAGTATATTTTCTATACCTTCTTAAGAATCCACTAAGCCTAGTTAAACTACTCCTTATACTTAGCTATCATAGTAATAGCATGAAACATGATGATAGTAGCTGAAGCATAGGGATGATTAGTAGAATATAGTGCCTAGGGAACTAGTTAGTTATTATTATTTAGGGATAAAAAGAGCTATACTAAAGTAAGCATATAATTACACTCCTCCTTATTTTGGCCTAGACTAAGGGTATCTACCATGTTTTCAAATACAACATAATACTTCTATATAATACCTATTAACTTCTAAAACTCTATTTCTTAGTCCTCTTAGTTACATCTTACTTCCTTATCTAAATCATCCCATGGAATTTCCTCTTAATCTAGGCTATCAATAAAGTTATTAATACCAGTCCCAAGTTATAGCTTAAGCTGATCAGGATAGGTATTTTTTATACGGCTATTATCTTATTAATAAGGGATAACCATATTGATTAATATAATATAGACTTACTAATACTGGTAAATGTCTGCTTTCTCTTCCTCCTTAAGGTTATGTCTCTGGTTAATAGATGCTTAAAGATACTATTCTAAATACTAAAGTGCCTTTAATTACCACCTTATCCTTTCCATTAAGGCTTTTTGGGCTTTCTCTACTATATAAGTAATAGGATCTAGGTTAGCCTATCTCTCCTATATCTTTTTAGTGTTTGGGTTTTGGCTTAGGTCACCAGGGTCCTTTCTCTTTGCTATCTCATTAACCTTGAAAACCTATATTAGTAGGTAGATTATCATAAAGATTACCATACTTATATCCAAAAGCAGGTTATAACATAGGGCAATGGGAAGGCAGGTGGTTGGTGGGGTTTTTATATAGGCATAGGTTTTATTGTTTTGGAGGGTAGGGGAATTAAATTCATGCCTGCTATATTTAAAAATTACACAAGCGCACGGGCCACCTGAACCGTGATTAGGTGTATGGGCCATATGGAAAACTAAAATGGGCAGTAGCGGGGCAAAATCCTTTCTAAACCTTTACCCACCTCCACACCCTTACACCTCCATACCCTTGCACCTCCACACCCTTACGCCGCCACACCTTTACACTGCCACCCTATGCCGGCCTCTAGGTATCAGTATATATCAAGATGTGCTAATCCTGGTGGTAATTGCTAATGCCATTGCAGTTTATGATAATGTCCCCACTCTCCATAGAGTAAAAGGCGGCTAATTTTGCTAAGAGAGAGTGGAAAAGAGTGGTAAAAGAAGCTAAAAAAGCCGCTGAAATCATGTAGTAAAAGCAGGAGAGAGAGGAAGAATGTGCCTAAGAGAAAAAGGAAAGAGAGGAGGCTACGGTACTGAAAAAAAAGCAAAAAGAAGATGCTACATAGAAAAAGGATGCTATAGCCTGTAAAGCTGAGCTGTAAAAGCAGACTGAATAGTAGGTACTGGCTAAAAATTTCAGGGGACCTATGAAAACCCTTATGCCAGCCGGTAAGTACCCTTATAAGAATCTAGTTCTGTAGGGTAATGGCAAGACTCCAGCTCAACGGGGTAAAGGGGGTAAAAAGATTATATAGCTCCTGACTATCTTAAAGAAGCAGAACCGGAATATGAATGGTAGTACCAAGATACCTAAGACAAAGAGAAAGGCTAGACATAGAGGTATATATTATGTTAATCCCTATGGTAATCCATTGACTAACCTTATTTATAGTAAAAGCTTTAAAGGAAATCATGGCCTTCCAAAAATCAACCCAACTCTTGATACCCTTTGCCCTGTTTGCTTGCCTGGTCAAAGAGGTTACCTATGATACCTCGGTCATGGAGGGTTTTAGATGGCAATGGGTAGCCATTGAATGCCTTTAAGAAGCATCAAAGGGGTTTTTAGTCAATGTCTTTGACTATAAGTACCCTTATTATCAGTGATATAATATTATTATATATACTAATTCTATATTTCTAGCCATGAATCTCCTTGTAATCCATGCCTGCCGTGTTATGGTCATGCCAAAGGATATATAGCTTCTGTTCTGGCTGATATGGAAATTTGCTTCTGTAGGCTCATTTTGGGCCGTGAATTCCCTTTACTAAACGCCCATAATATTTCAGTAACTGGCTGGTGAGGTATGTTTACATCTAAGTTGTGGTAATCTGTATGGTAATCATACTGACTTATAACTCATAGCGCATGGAGTGAGCTGAATATATGCTAGGAAAACGTCAAATTGCCTGGGCCAACCCTAAGGGGAAGAATGTTTAGGCTATCAAGAAGCCAAAGAACCCTCTTCCCAAATTACAGGCCAATGAGAATGAAGACTCTGATGCTGATCAAGACTCTGAAAGTCCAAATCCAAGCCCGTAAGGAATCTAATGTCCTTGGGCCCTTGAGTGATGGTAATCTGGCTGGTAATCCGGTGTGACACCGGCGCCACACCTAGGTGAGAAGTAAGGTGGAGCGGGGATGACAACGACAAGGTGTGCAAACACTGTAAGATGAAACTGCAGAGCTGTAACGATGATCCAGACAATGTCAGACTATCAAATCATTCAGGGAGATGGAATGATCAAACAGGGAATAACACACGATGCCTTTGCAGTTGCAAGTCAATTGAAGAAGAGGGTGGTTACTTGTTGCCGGTCACATCCAAACCACCATAGAGCTCCTTGCAGTAATCAGGGACAGGATCACCAAGTACAGTACATGAGAGCAAGTCAACAAGGTCACTATCTCAGAAGGTATAAATGAAGAATTAATAAACAAACAACAAGGGTTCCATAAGGATAGAATTCCCCTCAGCTTCACTAAAGTTCAGCTAATAATCTTTCTAAGGTCAGTTTCCAAAAAGGACTATAGAGCTTCTTCTTCCTCTGAGGGTTTAGCGCTCCTTCATCTCTTTTATGGAAGGCTATGTACTAGATACAATGTTCCCTTGATCCATCCTAACTGCCCATCAGTCCCAAGGATCCCTTTAGCCGCCTGTCAAAAGCACCTTATCAATCCATGGCTACATACCAAGTAAAGCCGGCCATCTCATGACAAGTCCTTGGCCTATGTTGGTACTTACTCTCAATAGCATACTATGGAGGTTCCCTTAAGTCCTTGGTATTATCACTGGCCATAGCATTATTAGGTTAGTCCCACATTGACTGTCATAGTAGTGGTTCCCTTTATGACTCATCACTGCCTAAGTGGGCCTGGTCATGACCACCTGTCACCACTGAGATGGGTGCTTGATAAGTGTTGGTTCAAGGTCTTCCAACAGGACAACTATAATATCAGAGAGGTCCCTGATTGAAAGACCATTATACGATCTGTTTAGCTATCATGTAGCCTGGACCACGATGCCGAGGTTATGTGGTTCATCCATGATAAATCTGAAGTCTGATGATAAGGTTAGTATGGGTTGATCCACTGTATGGATTGTCCCTTGCTTGTGTGTGGGCCAAGGTCTCAATCCAATCTATTAGAGATCCTTGGTTGGCCCATCTTGCCTGGATAGTAACTACCAATGACTAAGGCTCTAGTCCCCACTCCTGATGGTCCATGGTATATGAATCGTCATGTCTATGGTCAGCCCAGGTCAAGGAGGTGAATCACCCTGTTGACCTTAGGTGAGCTTGACAAGTATGACACTATCCCCCTCTCATAATGTCCTGACCATGGGACTAGGATCAGTGACCCTTGGATCCTTGGGCTTATAGGGGTAACTGACATGGAAGTCCCAAAGTTCCAAAACTTCTATGAAGTGCTCATAGGGTTCCCAAGTAAGTTCCTTAGGCTTATCATATCCTTCCTACTTGACCTAGTACTTAACCTTATTACCCTTCTTTCTAGAGTTTAATACCTTTTCCATAACATATTCCTTAGGGTAGATGTCCCTAACCTATTCTAGGACTTCTAAGGGATCTGGGATTGTGTTACAATCTGTACACTAGGTACCTAAGTACTGGGTGTTGAACAACAGATCATAGAGCCGCATGCTCTAGGGTTGGGGTTTGTGGGGAAGGTTAACTCTCAAAGGCAAGTATCTCAAGGAGGGGGTTCACACTCTATCAAACAGATTGTTGTCACCAAAGACTTATAAAGTGATGGGACACAATAGAATGTAATTGCTTGTATGAGGAATAGGAATCCTCACACTCCATGGTACGGTATACGATGGTTACTTATATGGACTAACTAATAGCAGGGAACAAGGTAACTTGTATCCTTCTTGGTGAGCGCAAACATGATCTGTGCGATCTGTTCAGAGATCAAACAGACCAAGGGTCAAGTACACTGATCTATGTGATCTGTTCGAAGTTCACATAGATCATTGTAAATCACCAGACAAGCCACATGACTCCACTTCCCCAAGTGGGACATCACACATAGTCTTCCCTCTCTAGATCTTCTATCCTAGAGATCTGCCGTGGCTCCACCATAAGAACATGCTTACCCCGCTGTCTGAAATTGCTGTTTCAACCCATTCCTATTTCCTTCTTCGCAATAGGTCACAAACGAAAAGATCCTCCTTCCAATCCCAAACCTAGTACCACATATCGCCTTTGTTCTACTACCAACTCTCTCTTGTTTGGTTCTCTGATGCCTTCATGTACTCATTACAGCGACAAGAACCTTGAATACAAGGTCACCAGCGGACTCTGACGTTATGGTCCTTGTGCTTTGTTGAATGCCCCTTCCTGTGACGTCATGGGTCTGAGTCAATCGGTCTTTGATTCTCTAATCAGTCAAAAGAATAAACTTGACAAGGCTAAAGAGAAAGCTTTGTCAGATAGCATGGAGGCTCAGTCAAGGCTCCTTCGGCTATGCAAACAGCGTCGTGCTCTAAAGGAAAGAGCTTGTAAGGCATTTGCTCAGGAGTCTTGGGACATTATGGAACTTGAGGCGTTAGAGCAAGTGTCTGCTCCTGTTCTGGACTTCTCCCTGGGTTCCTGGCTTGATCCTGAACTTCTGGGTAACATGGGTCCTATCACTAGTTCCTCCACTGACCTCAGGTAAATACCCTTTCTTTCCTGATAGTATAAGGAAAAATAAGGAGATAAGGAGATTTGTATACTAATGCCTTGTGTCTAGGCGTGTTAGGTCTTCATAGGTCATTGCAACCCAGGCCGTTTTCAACAACTTCGTCCCTGTGGCGTAGTGGCAGTGCGCTTTGCTCTTGTGTATGGGGCAACTTGTGTATGTCCCATGTACAAGTTGTCCTATACAGTGTCGGAGAGGTCAGGGGTTTAACTCCTCCTGGGGGCACTTTTCCTTTTTGGTTTGTTGGGATTTAGGCGATGGAAATCCTTGACCAGTCCTGGGCATCGAAGCCCTATGTGTGGTTCCCAGGAGTTGTCTACAGGTCCATAGCCAAGCCACTTGACTAGGTATTACAACACTCTTTTTTCAAATCATAAATCCAGGAGTTCCTCTACCTTAAATTCTTCTTCATTTACTTCCACTTCCAATCTCTTTTCTAGTGGGACATTCTTCAGTACTGGTTCCAGTAGTGACATATGGAAGACCCTAGTCCTGACTCTTATGGTCTTTGGCAGGTCTAGTTTATAGTTTGTTGTTGCTACCTTCTTTTTGATCTGAAATGGCCTACACCTTTTGAAGTCAAGTTTCCTGCTTGGTCATTTGGTCTTCAAATTTCTAGAAAACAAGTAGACATGGTCTCCTTCTTCTAGAGTTGGTCCCTTAACTCTATGTTTGTCATAATAGTGTTTCATTCTTTCATGCATATGTTCAAGTTCTTCTTTCAGTAGTTCCATAAGTTCTTGGATCCTATCTGCTTTAACTCCTGCTCTTGGTATCTTGCAGGGTGGTCCTCTTCTAAGTTTGGGTTCTTGGCTAAAAACTGTGAAATATGGTGATACTTTTGTGGATTCTACCATTGTTATGTTGTAGGTTAGTTGTGCTGTCGGTAGTAGTTCTAGCTAGTTGTCTTGCTTGAAGTTGATATAGGCTCTTAGGTATGTCTTAAGGGTTTGATTGAGTCGTTCTGTCTATCTGTCTGTCTATGGATGGTGGGCAGTAGAGAGTTTGCTCTTAACTCCTATTCTTATTATTAACCCTTGCTAGAAGGTAGAGATAATTAGCTTGTCCCTATCTATTACTATATTATCTGGCCACAAGTATACCGTAATATAGTTTCTCTTGAAAAGGTAAGTGAGTTGCTCTACTTTTATGTCTTTTCTTGCTGGTAAGAAGTAAGCCCATTTTGTGAGTCTGTCCACTATGACCCAGATCTGGTTATACTTGATACCCATCACTGGGTCTTTTGAGTCAGGTATCCCTGACACCCAGTCCATTAAAATAGAACTCCATTTTTGTTCTGGGACTGGTAAGGGTTTTAGTAGGCTATACTATGTGTATTTTCGGTTCTTCGTTTTGTTATAGATGTCGTAGTTATGTACTACTTTTTCCACTACCCCCTTTGCTTTTGGGAAGTCATAGCTGTTCCATAGTTGGTCTAGTGTCTTGGCGATTCCTATGTGTCCTCCTGTGTGTGCTTTGTGTATTTTGTGGATATACTCTTCCTGTCTCCTTGGTTTGATATAGGCTTTCCCATGGTACCAAAGTGGTGAGTCATTCTCCACTCCTCCCTCCACTTCCAACAGGAGTTCTTTATTATCAAGCATACCTCTCTTGTATTGGAAGTTATTACTCTGCCATTCCACTTGGTAGTTAGCATAACATTCCAGGAATACTTATGGTACCCTCCCAAGGGTTCCATCCTCCAATTCTTAGAGTATAGGCAGAGTCTTAGGCTTATCTTCTATTTTATGGTTGATTCTCCTACTCAGTGTATCTGCTCTTCTATTTTCCTTTCCTTTGACATGGTGTATTTTGAAATTAAACTGTGCGAGAAACTTGGCCCATTGGGTTTATCTTCTATTAAGTTTCTTGGTTACCTATGTCCTTAGGTTCAGGTGGTCTATGAGGATATTAAAGGGTTCTTCCATACCACTCAGGTATGGTGCCCATTCCTCTAGGCATCAAATGATGGCCATCAGTTCTTTATCTCCTATGTTATAGTTCACTACTGCCTCATGTAGTCCTTTCAAAAGGAAGGCTACTGGGTGTAGCTTTCCATTGTCTCTAAACTGGCTTAGTATACCTCCTAATGTATAATCAGAAGAGTCTATCTTGATAATGTATTTTTTTTATGAGTTAGGTAGGGCATAGACAGGGGCTTGGGTGAATGTCTTTTTTAGGGTTTCAAAAGCTTGTTATTATTTCTCTTCCTACTTGAATGGTTTCCCCATGCCTATTAGTATATTTATAGGTTTTGTAATGTCTCCAAAGTGTCATACAAACCCATAGTAGAAATTAGTGAAACCTATAAAGGCTTATATATCTTTCTGGGTTTTTAGTACCAGCTAGTCTTGAATTATATCTAACTTTAATGATTCTATCATGATCTATCCTAGGGTTATCTTAAACCCTAGGTATGATAATTCTTAAACATGGAACTGGCTCTTTCCAGGATGCACTGAAAAATCCACTTTTTCCAGGGCTTACAGTACTATATGTATATACTTCTTATGTTCCTCTATTATTTGTGAGAATATTAGGATATTATCTAAATATATAAATATAAAGCATAAGAGGTGATATAGTACATTGTTTACTTTTTCTTGAAAGGTCATGGGTATATTAGTAAGTCTAAAGGGTATCACTTTGTACTGGTAATGGCTATGATATGCTTTGAAAGCTATCTTATACTTGTCTCCTTTCTTAATGTAAATGTGATTATAGCCCATCAGGAAGTCAAGGGCAGTAAACCAATTTGCTTTGGTTACTTATTCTCTTATCTCTAATATTAAGGGTAGTAGATATTGGTTCTTGATAGTGTCCTCATTAAGGGTTTGGTAGTCTACCACCATCTATAAGTCTATAGTTTCTTTCTTAGGGATAAATAGGATTAAGTATCCTGCTTTAGACTATAATGGTTTAATGAACCCTATAGCTAGTTATTCCTTGATATACTCTTTCAATGCCCTATCCTGTCATGGATTTAGGTGGTATGTTAGGAAGAACCTTAGCTTAGCTCCTTCCTTCAGCTTGATCTTATGATCATAAGGGCTATGTTTAGGTAGTTTGGTTAATTTCTTCCTGAATAGTAAGTACTATAGATACTCCTTTGGTACCTTTGATAGATCTCCTAGGTCTTTACTAGGTCTAGATAGCAAGGACTCTTTATCTAGGTCCTTTATTATTATGATCCAAATCCATAGTCATATGTCTTCATGGATATCTTCTTCTAATTCTCCCAGGGTATCATCTTCTTTAGGATTTCCCTTCTCTTAGGTATCCTGCTCTCTGTCTTATAAGGATATGGTTCCTTTCTTCCAATCAATGTCAGGATTATACTTCAACAACCAGGGTTTTCCTAGTATTATGGAACACTTACTACCCATTAGTAGTAGTTGGAAGATTGTTTCTTGGTGGTCATTGTCCACTATAATTAAGAGTTTTAACCATTGCTTCACCAATCCTCCTTTATAAAGAGCCTTCTTGCCCTTATATATTCTGATTGTCACTGGCTTTTCATATAACTGGTATGGTAGTCAGTAGAGGTTGATAATCGCAGGGTCGACTATATTAATGTCACTTCCTGAGTCAATTAATACATTGATGGGTTCTTTTATTCCTGGCAAAAGGATAGGAACAGTGAAGTCCTTCCTGGTGTTTCCTATCCTTAGGGCTCTGACTGCCTATTCTTTCAGAGGGCTTATTGATCCTAACCTAGAGGGCCTCTTCCTTCTTCTCTAGTCTTTGATCAGCCACCTCAGTGGTCTTACTTGCTCTTGCTTGAAGAGCTCTTTCCTTTTCCCATATGTTCTCTGCTTAAGATCATGGGCTTAAAGGTAATATGTTGGAGGGGGAACTTTATTCTGTTTACTTCCTTATAGGCATTCCTCTTTAGTTTCTAGTCTTTGGCTTATAATTAGAAAGGCTTGATGGTGCTTAACTCCTTCCATGCCATAGTATTGACGTCTATAATCCTAATGGGGTTCCTGGTCTGGATGACTTGGGCATGTTGCTTTTTTCTTTCTTCTAGTTCTTTCTTCTTAAAATACTAGGTTCTCTTAGGTACATGGAACTGGTAGAATGTATATATATAGTCTTCCATGTTATGGTAGTTCCAGCATGTCTCTGGTATGTTCTGAAACAGGTAGACATACTCTGGTTTATTATTCTCTTTTGTTAAGAAGTAGACTTTATACTTAGTATATGGTACCGCCTGTACTAGAACTGACCTGTCTTTTTCCCTTGGTGCTAGGTAGTGTCTATGGAGCAACTTTAGGGTAGTGTGCTTGTTGTCTATGTAGTTATCGAAGAAACAGTTGAGCCATAATACTAAGTAGTGTTCTAGGTGTTCTGGGTCCATTGCTAGGGAGCTTGTGGTTTTTATTAGGGGCAACTGCCTGTCAGTGGTTTCCTATAGGTGTTGGTGAACCTGTCTAAGGGATTCTTACTTGTGGGCCTCTAACCAGTTCCTTGACTAAGTGTTCTCTGTCATCTACTATTAAGCTAGTAGCTTTGCCCTTTCTAAGGTTTCTGGTTCTTTTTTAATTCTCTGAAGTAGGCTGTTAGTTGGATCAAAGCTTATTACCTTGGCATAGAGCTCTGTCATGTGGGACCTGTTTAGGGTGGGGAGCTGTGTTGGGTCTTTACTATAGGCTCTTTTGCTGATTCTGTCCATGATTGTCTTGAGTTGACTGGTCCAGTTGGTGATTTGTAAGAGTCTCTCTTGGTCTTTATGTGAGAGAGATTCCTTGAAGGTGTCTTGGAGTTCTAGCATAGAGTCATGTATTGACTCTTTGTCATTTACTGGTTCTTCTTTTATCATCCAACGGGCCATGGCTTCTCTATCGGTTGGTTCCTGTACTGACTCAGGTTGCCTATCATCATCTGATTCCCCACCAACTTCCATAGTATTAAAGGCTTCCCATTAGGTGACCACATTAAACATGGGTCTTCTCATAGGTTGGCTTTGTTCAGGGGGGGCTTTCTCCTTGGGTTTCTAAGTACTATCCTTGTCCTACATTTTCTCACTGTAAGTCCGTTTGTCCCTGCTTTTGGCGTCTTTATAATATTCATCTGTTTCTGGGTCGTCGTACTCCTCTGAGTTGACCATTTGAACTACCAGGTCTATGTTGGTTCCTGTGATTTGTCGAGATTTTGGGACTGGTGTCTAAGGAGTCTTTTTTGTGAAGGGTTTCTTTGCGCTTTGGCATTCCTGCGCATAGTGTCCTTTTTTATTATAGTTGTAACAAGTGATGTCTTTCTTGTCCTTCTTTCTGTGGGTGTTCGCCTTCCCTGTCTACTGTGTCACGCCGATCTCCATGGGTCCTGAGTGACCGTAGCCTCTATACATTGTGCTGGGGGGGGTTTTTGGGTTCTTTTTGTCTTGGAACTGGGGTTGGTATCCTTTGGTCGTGTTCCTCTGTTTGTTGTGCTTGAAGTACCGGTTATCGATTTTTATTGCTTCAACTGTATATTCCTGTAGTGTGTCAGGTCGGTCTTCTCTGTAGAGGATTTCCATCACATGGTCCTTCAGTACCTTCTAGAACATCATCATCAGGGCTTCCTTCCTGAGCTCCATGTTTGCTACTTCTAGTCAGAACCTTGCGGTGTACTCCGCCACCGACATGGTCTGTTTCATTACCATGAGTCTTCCTTTGGCGTTTCGTAGTGTATCAACCTTGCTGAATTTATCTCTTATCTTTTTCATGAAGCCAGCGAAGGTGAAGAAAAGGTTGTAGGTATACTCATAGTCCATTGCGAGTGCTACCGGGGTGTGGTCCTGGTGGAGTTTGGCGTGAGGGGCATACCACTTGGCTATGATGCCTGTCAGGAGTGATCCTATGAACTGGACTTGGTCGGTGTCATTTGCAAACTGGTGCTTGTTGTAAGTGCAGTACACTTGGACGGAAGTGAGCCACGTGTTCAGATCCGTTAGCTTTCTGTCATAGCATGGAGGGAGCAGGATCTTGGCTTTCTTCTGCATTGAGTCATTGATCCTGTCTTTCTCTGCTTCAAAGGCATCGAACTTGCGCTCAGTTTCTTCAAAGGTAACTCCTATGTCTTTTCTGAGTTCGCTTAGTTCCTTCTTCAAGCTTTCTACTACCTGCGCCGGGGTCTGGCCTGCTGGGAGTGTCGGGGCGGGGACCGCTGAAGGTGTCGGGGTCGGGGCCGCTGGGGGCGCCGGGGTCGCTGACATTCCTCTTTCGGGGTCTTTCAGGGCCATGTTGTCTTGAGATTTTCAAGTGTCGATGTTCCGTACCGGGGGGACGTAAGCAACATGTTACAATCTGTATACTAGGTACCTAAGTACTGGGTGTTGAACAACAGATCGTAGAGCCGCATGCTCTAGGGTTGGGGTTTGTGGGGAAGGTTAACTCTCGAAGGCAAGTATCTTAAGGAGGGGGTTCATACTCTGTTGAACAGATTGTTGTCACCAAAGACTTGTAAAGTAATGGGACATAATAGAATGTAATTGCTTGCGTGAGGAACAGGAATCCTCACGCTCCATGGTACGGTGCATGATGGTTACTTATATGGACTAACTAATAGCAGGGAACAAGGTAACTTGTATCCTTCTTGGTGAGCGTAAACATGATCTGTGCGATCTGTTCGGAGATCAAACAGACCAAGGGTCAAGTACACTGATCTGTGCAATCTGTTTGAAGTTCACACAGATCATTGTAAATCACCAGACAAGCCACATGACTCCACTTCCCCAAGTGGGACGTCACAGATTGCTTGAGTGCCTAGCCGGTATGGTTCTATCAAAGAAACATAGAAGGTAAGGTATATCTACCATTGAGGAGGGAGCTCAAGTTAGACTATAACAGGGGATATTACCTTAATAATCTTAAAGGGTCCTAATAACTTCTTATCTAGTTTTTTCAAAGGTCTCTTGGTCTTGATATTCCTTATGTCAAGCATCACCAGCTATCCTACTTCATATGAGGATGCCTCACTTTGCTTCCTGTCTGTAAACTTCTTTATCTAGGCCTAGGATTCTTATAGGGTAGTATAAAGTTCCTTATAGACTATTGTCATCTAGTAGGCCATGATCTTGCTATGTGGGTTATATATGGTTTTGTTAGGGGGGTTATGTGTTATTAGGTAGATTCTATAGTTAACATAGAAGGGAGAGCTGCTAGTGGAGGTTGATCTGGTATTATTCCATATAAATTTAGTAGTAGGGAGTAGGGTATCCTAGTTATTCATCTTATAGTTCATAAAGGCCCTAAGGTAGGCCTTGATGTGCTGGTTAAGGTGTTTAGTCTAGCCATTAGTTTCTAGGTGGAATGACATTGACATTTAAGGCTTGATTCTAATATATTTAAGGAAGTCTTACCAGAGGTTTATATTAAACCTTAAGTCTTAGTCTAATATGATGCCTATAGATGCTTTATAATGCTTCTAAATGTCATAGGTGAAAACTAAGATGAGGTCTTAAGTCTTCTTGGCATTATCCTTAAGAGGTATGAAATGTGCCATTTTGGTAAAGATATTAACCACTACCTAGATTAAACTATACCCATTACTCAAGGGTAAGTCCATGATAAAGTCCATAGAGATAAGTCTCTATAAAGAGTATTTTAGTTTGATTAGGTAAAGGGGACCAAACAGGAAGTAATATCTTGGTTTATTACCTTGATACTTATAACAGGAACATATAAATTCAATGACATTAGTTTCCAGGTTTTGCCACCACATATACCATCTAATAAGCTTAATGGTCTTATCCATGCCTATATGACCTACCACCTTGGTATCATATTTAGATTATATAATGTACTTCTTGAATTCTACATTATCAGGAATCCAAATACATCCCTTAATAAACAACATGCCATCCTAGTTATTAACATCCTTTCCAGGGGTTACCAGGGCCTATTAGTACATAGCATCAGTTAATATAGCTTCCTTAATAAGCCTAAAGAAATCTTTATTCCATTTAGGCTTGGGGATACTATAAAGTCTAGCCTTCATAAGAATCAACAAAGGTCCTTTTAAATTTAAAAAGTATTTCTCATTCAGAACTAAGGTTATTGGCTAATTCTCACCCCTCCCTTCTGGTCAATACTCTTTATGTCATGAGAATACATTAGCTTTACTGTTTTAGGTTCCTGGTCAGTAATTAATAATGAAGTCAAAGGTGGAGAGCTGCTTGGCCTAGTAGGCTTGGTGGTAGTTAAGGACCTTAGCTATCTGAAAGTAGGCTAAGTTATTATGGTCCAAGAAGACCTCAATGTAATAGGTAGTACCTTCCAGGTAATATCTCTACCACTAGAAACCATTAACTATTATAAGGAGCTCCTTATTATAGATCTCATAGTTGATTTCCATAGGGGTTAGCTTCCTTGAGTGGAAGGTAACCAGATACTATCATCCATCAGCTCCTCATTAAGACATAATTACCCCAAGGGCCTAATCTAAGTAGTCTACTTTTATTATGGTTTGGCTACTAGGGACAAAGTAAGCTAGGATAGGTGCCTCTATGAAGGCCTTTTTAAAAGCATTAAAGCTTAGTTATATATATTTAGTCTAGCACCAAGATTTCTTATCCAGCTTAGTAAAGTTAGTTAAGGGTTTGGTGACCTTAGAGAAGTTTTTGATATAGTGCCTATAGAAGTTTATAAAGCCATTAAACTACTATACTTCCTTGAGACAGGTAGGAGTTCTCCATAAGAGAATATAATTAACCTTGTTAGGAGACATCTTGATTCCCTTGCTATTAATAATATAGCTAAGGTACTTAAGTTCCTTGGTATTCTAAACATACTTCTAAGGGTTAATGGCCAGGTTGTTTTCCTTAAGTCTCTAAAGGACTTGGAGAAGGATCCTATTATGTTCCTCTTAAGTGGTAGTATGGATAAGGAGGTTATTAATATAGGTATAAAGTCCTTTACCAATGTCCTTAAATATCTTATTAACTATAGCCTGGAAGGTTATAGGGGCATTAGTTAATCCAAAGGGCATGACCATAAACTTAAAAAGTCCAAAACAGGTTCAGAAAGCCATTTTCCATTTATATCCCTTCTTTATCCAGACCAGGTTAAACCCTATTTTAAGGTCTATCTTTATAAAGATAATAGATCCTACTAAGACATCCTATAGTTTAGTGATAAGGGGGAGTAGGTATTAGTTCTTTATTATTTATTCATTTATACCTCTGAAATCTACCATAGGTCTAAGATTCTTAGGATCTTAGGTAACTACCTTTTCCATGGAAGCATCCTTGTTGATAAAGAAGATAGGCAAGGAGTATGGAGACTTGGAGTTTTGGATTTTTCCTTCTGCCATCATGTTATTGGTCCATTTACAAAGGATTTTCTTCTCTAGTTATAACATAGGGTATAGCAGGCCCCAAGGAAGCTACTGGTCTCCTATAATATTAATTGCATGATCCCAGGGTTGGTGATCTAGAAGTCTTCTTATTACTTCAGGGTTCATAAGGGGAGCAAAGTCCTTAAACCTTTCCAGGATCTATTAGACCAAGGAAGAGACACTGGCAAAGATTGATGATAAGATCTTAGCCTTAAACTCCTTCTTACCTAGTACTACCATCAATGTATAATTGTGCCAGTAATAGGCACTGGAAAAGGAGATTTTCCCAGTGTCCATATCCCAGAGGTAGTTAGGTTGGTGCTTCTAGAGCCACCAATAGGGTAAAATGACATTATATTTATCTTTAAGGGGGGATATCTCAAAGGAAATGCAGGAGAAATGGTCTTCTTGGTACCATAAGACCAATAGCCTTATATAGAACTTCCCACTTATGGGGTCTATGGTTATGTTAAAGGCTTCCAAAGGCCTAGCATACTTACATTTGACTTTAGGTATTAACCACTTGTCTACTAAGGCCTTACTTATGATAGGTCCTAAAGCTCCTATGTCAAGGAGTATTCTCATAGGGATTTCAGAAGCTCCATAACACATAATTATCATAGGGATAATCTTATGTTTTCTATATACTAGCTCTTGTGTTAGGATTCTAACCTTCTTGGCTGGTCAGTTAGTACCTGATTCCTTAAGAGATTGCTTCCTAGGAGCTAGGATAGAAGAAATGACTCTTTGGGGGATGATTCTAGGTATCATTGGTACCTATCCCCCTTTTAAAAATCTAAACCCTTAGTATCATCAGACAACTCTAGGATTCAGGGAAACATCTTAGGAAACTTATTAGCCATGATGGTTGTATTGACCTTGGGTTTCTTAGTAGGTGGTGGAGCCTTATTATTAGTTTCAGGGTCCATATCCTTAAACCAGGCCTTTTTGGCACCAGTAGCCTTTGGAGGCCTTGGGATCTCCTTACCATCTTATGACTTTCCACTATAGTATTCCAAGGTATCATGTCCCTAGTATCCATAGTAGTAATAGGCTTGGTCCCTTCTATGTTTCTTAACATCAGCCCTATCCACCCTAGTAATAGCTTCCTTATAGGAATTCTAATGCTTCTCATGGTTAGAGGCTAGCTTAGTGTGACACCGGCGCCACACCTAGGTGAGAAGTAAGGTGGAGCGGGGATGACAACGACAAGGTGTGCAAACACTGCAAGATGAAACTGCAGAGCTGTAACGATGATCCAGACAGTGTCGGACGATCAAATCGTTCAGGGAGATGGAATAATCAAACAGGGGATAACACACGATGCCTTTGCAGTTGCAAGTCAATTGAAGAAGAGGGTGGTTGCTTGTCGCCGGTCACATCCAAACCACCACAGAGCTCCTCACAGCAATCAGGGACAGGATCACTAAGTACAGTACACGAGAGCAAGTCAACAAGGTTGCTATCTCAGAAGATGCAATGAAGAATTGATGAACAAACAACAAGGGTTCCACAAGGATAGAATTCCCCTCAGCTTCACTAAAATTCAGCTGATAATCTTTCTAAGGTCAGTTTCCAAAAAGGACTACAGAGCTTCTTCTCCCTCTAAGGGTTCAGCGCTCCTTCATCTCTTTTATGGAAGGCTATATACTAGATACAATATTCCCTTGATCCATCCTAACCACCCATCGGTCCCGAGGATCCCTTTAGCCACCCGTCAAAAGCACCTTATCAATCCGTGGCTACATACCAAGTGAAGCCGGCCATCTCACAACAAGTCCTTGGCCTATGTTGGTACTTACTCTCAACAGCATACTATGGAGGTTCCCTCAAGTCCTTGGTACTATCACTAGCCACAGCATTATTAGGTTAGTCCCACATTGACTATCACAGCAGTGGTTCCCTTCATGACTCATCGCTGCCCAAGTGGGCCTGGTCGCGACCACCTGTCACCACTGAGATGGGTACTCGACAAGTGTTGGTTCAAGGTCTTCCAACAGGACAACTGCAATATCAGAGAGGTCCCTGATTGAAAGACCATCATATGATCCATTCAGCTGTCATACAGCCTGGACCACGATGCCAAGGTTATATGGTTCATCCATGACAAATCTAAAGTCTAATGACAAGGTTAGCACAGGTTAATCCACTGTGTGGATTGCCCCTTGCTTGTGTATGGGCCAAGGTCTCAATCCAATCTGTTGGAGATCCTTGGTTAGCCCATCTTGCCTAGATGGTGACTGCCAATGACTAAGGCTCTAGTCCCCACTCCTAATGGTCCATGGTGTGTGAATCGTCATGTCCACGGTTAGCCCAGGTCAAGGAGGTGAATCACCCTGTTGACCTTGGGTGAGCTTGACAAGTGTGACACTATCCCCCTCTCACAATGTCCCGACCTCAGGACCAGGATCAGTGACCCTTGGATCCTTGGGCTTACAGGGGTGACTGACTTGGAAGTCCCAAAGTTCCAAGATTTCCATAAAGTGTTCATAGGGTTCCCAAGTAAGTTCCTCAGGTTTGTCATATCCTTCCCACTTGACCTGGTACTCGACCTTGTTACCCTTCTTTCTGGAGTTTAGCACCTTTTCCACAACATATTCCTCAGGGTAGATGTCCCTAACCTGTTCTAGGACTTCTAAGGGATCTGGGATCGCTTAAGTACCTAGCCGGTATGGTTCTATCAGAGAAACATGGAAGGTAAGGTGTATCTACCATCAAGGGGGAAGTTCAAGTCAGACCGTAGCAGGGGATACTACCTTGATGATCTTAAAGGGACCCAACAACTTTTTATCCAGCTTCTTCAAAGGTCTCTTGGTCTTGATATTCCTTGCATCAAGCATCACCAGTTGTCCTACTTCATATGAGGGTGCCTCGCTTCGCTTCCTGTCGGCAAACTTCTTCATCCAGGCCCAGGATTCTTACAGGGTAATGCAAAGTTCCTCATAGACCATTGTCATCCAGTGGGCCATGATTTCGCTATGCGGGTTACGCACAGTTTCGTCAGGGGGGTTGTGTGCCACCGGGTGGATTCCGTAGTTAGCGTAGAAGGGGGAGCTGCCAGTGGAGGTCAATCTGGCATTATTCCATGCAAATTCAGCAGTAGGGAGCAGGGTATCCCAGTTATTCATCTCATAGTTCACAAAGGCCCTAAGGTAGGCCTCGATGTGTTGGTTGAGACATTCCGTTTGGCCATCGGTTTCGGGGTGGAACGACGTTGACATTCAAGGCTTGATTCCAATATATTTGAGGAAGTCTTGCCAGAGGTCTGCGTTGAACCTTGAGTCCTGGTCTGATATGATGCCTATAGGTACTCCATGGTGCTTCCAAATGTCATAGGCGAAAACTAGGATGAGGTCTTAAGTCTTCTTGGCATCATCCTTAAGGGGTATGAAATGTGCCATTTTAGTGAAGGTATCGACCACGACCCAGATTGAACTGTGCCCATTGCTCAGGGGTAAGTCCATGATGAAATCCATGGAGATGAGTCTCCATGGAGAGTATTCCAGTTCAATCGGGTGGAGGGGACTGAACGGGAAGTGACGTCTTGGTTTATTGCCTTGACACTCATGACAGGAGCGTACAAATTCAGCGACGTCAGTTTCGAGGTTTTGCCACCACATGTGCCGTCTGATGAGTTCAACAGTCTTATCCATGCCCATATGGCCTGCCACCTTGGTGTCATGTTCAGATCACATGATGTGCTTCTTGAATTCTATGTTATCGGGAATCCAGATACATCCTTTAACAAACAAAACACCATCTTGATTGTCAACATCTTTTCCAGGGGTTGCCAGGGCTTGTTGGTACATGGCGTCAGTTAGTGCGGCTTCCTCAACAAGCCTGAAGAAATCTTCGTTCCACTTAGGCTTGGGGATACTGCAAAGTCTGGCTTTTGTGAGGATCAATGGGGGTCCTTCTGAATTTGAAAAGTGTTTCTCGTTCAGAACCAAGGTTATTGGCTGGTTCTCACCCCTCCCTTCCGGTCAGTATTCTTCGTGCCTTGAGAGCGCGTTAGCTTTACCGTTTTGGGTTCCTGGTCGGTAGTTGATGATGAAGTCGAAGGTGGAGAGCTGCTTGGCCCAGCAGGCTTGGCGGCGGTTAAGAACCTTAGCCGTCTGGAAGTAGGCTAAGTTATGATGGTCGGAGTAGACTTCGATACGATGGGCTGCTCCTTCCAGGTAGTGCCTCCACCGCTGGAACCCATCAACTATAGTGAGAAGTTCCTTGTCATGGATCTCATAGTTGATTTCGGCGGCAGTAAGCTTCCTTGAATGGAATACTACCGGGTGCCATCGTCCATCATCTCCCCATTATGACATGATTAGCCCTATGGCGTAATCTGAACAGTCTGCTTCCATCATGGTTTGGTGACTGGGGACGAAGTACGCCAGGACAGGTGCTATTGTAAATGCCTTTTTGAGGGCATCAAAAGCTAGCTACATGTGCTCAGTCCAATGCCATGACTTTTTATTTAACTTGGTAGAGTCAGTTAAAGGTTTGGTGACTTTGGAGAAGTTCTTGATATAGTGCCTGTAGAAGTTTGCAAAACCATTGAACTGTTGTACTTCCTTGAGGGAGGCAGGGGTTCTCCATGAAAGGATGCAGTTGACCTTGTCAGGCGACATCTTGATTCCCTTGCTACTAATGATGTAGCCCAGGTATTCAAGTTCCTCAGCATCCCAAACATACTTCTGAGGGTTGATGGCCAGGTTATTCTCCTTAAGCCTCTGGAGGACTTGGAGAAGGATCCTATCATGTGCTTCCTGAGTGGGGGCGTGGATGAGGAGGTCATTGACATAGGTACAGAGTCCCTTGTCAATGTCCTTGAACATGTCATTGACCATGGCTTAGAAGGTTGCAGGGGCATTGGTTAACCCAAAGGGCATCACTGTAAACTCAAAGAGTCCAAAACAAGTTCGGAAAGCCGTTTTCCACTCATGCCCTACTTTCATCTGAATCAGGTTGAACCCTGTTTTAAGGTCTATTTTCATAAAGATGACAGACCTAACCAGGGCATCCTGTAACTTGGTGATAAGGGGAAGCAGATAACGGTTTTTCACTGTTCAATCGTTCACACCCCTGAAATCTACCATAGGTCTGAGGTTCTCTAGGTCTCGCGTAGCCACCTTTTCCATGAAGGCATCCTTGTTAACAAAGAAGATAGGTAAAGAGCATGAGGATTTGGAGTTCTGGATCTTTCCTTCTGCAAGCATATGGTCGATCCACTCACAAAGGATTTTCTTTTCCAGTCATGACATAGGGTACAGCGGTCCCCAGGGGAGCTGCTAATCTCCTATGATGTCAATTGCATGATCCCAGGGTTGATGATCTGGGAGCCTCTTTGTTACTTTGGGGCTTGCAAGGGGGGCAAAGTCCTTAAATCTTTCAGGGATTTGTTGGACTGAGGAGGAAACGCTAGCAAAAACCGATGACAAGATCTTAGCCTTAAACTCCTTCTTGCCTAGCACTACCATTGATATGCAATTGTGTCGGCAATAGGCACTGGAAAAGGAGATTTTCCCAGTGTCCACATCCCAAAGGTGGTCAGGTTGATGCTTCTAGAGCCACCAATAGGGTAGAATGACATCACATTCATCTTCAAGGGGGGATATCTCAAAGGAAATGCAGGAGAAATGGTCTTCCTGATACCATAAGACCAGCTGCCTTGTGTAGAATTTCCCACTTGTAGGGTCAGTGGTCACATTGAAGGCTTCCAAAGGCCTGGCATACTTTCGCTTGACTTTGGGTATTAACCACTTGTCTGCCAGGGCCTTGCTCATAATGGGTCCTGAAGCCCCTATGTCAAGGAGTGCTCACACAGGGATTTCAGAAGCTCCATGGCACACAATCATCATGGGTATGATCTTGCGTTCCCCATGGACTGGTTCTTGTGTTGGGATTCTGACCTTCTTTGCTAGGCGGTCAGTTCCTGGCTCCTCAAGGGGTTGTTTCTTGGAAGCCAGGATTGAAGAAACAACTCTTCGGGGGAAGATTCCAGGTATTATTGGTGTCTGGTCCCCTCCTAAAAATCCAAACCCTTAGTGTCATTAGACAACTCTAGGATTCAGGGAAACATCTCAGGAAACTCATTAGCCATGATGGTTACGCTGACCTTGGGTTTCTTGGCAGGTGGTGGAGCCTCATTGTCAGTTTCAGGTTCCACATCCTTGAATCAGGCCTTCTTGGCACCAGCTGCTTTCAGAGGTCTTGGGATTTCCTTGCCATCTTGTGACTTTCCACTGTAGCACTCTAGGGTATCATGTCCCTGACGTCCACAGCAGTAATAGGCTTGGTCCTTTTTGTGTTTCTCGATGTCGGCCCTGTCTACACCAGTAATGGCTTCCTTGTAGGAGTTCCAGTGTTTCTCATGGTTGGAGGCCGACTTGGGTTTGTCCTCTTTTTCACCATGCTTGTGTTTCTTGTCCTTTTTAGGCTTCTCCGCTGCAGGTTTGTTAGAGTGGGAGCTGGGTTTGTTGTCCTCCTTCTTGTCCTCCTTCAAGTGCTCCTTAGAACTCAAAGTAGACCTGTCTTTTCCCTGGCGATTTCCTTGAAGAATAGCATAGTCCTTCATTTTTTCTTCATGAAGGAGGCCTGCAGAGACGACTGCTTCAAAGAAGTCTACGTCGTCGGCCGGGATGCCATTAGTGCATAAGTACACAAGATCTAGAATGGCTTCAGGGATGGCGCTTTTAACAATTCCCTGAAGCATAATGCCACTCACATCAACCAAATGGTTCAACTCTTGGATCTTGGTGATATACTCATTAATGTCTTTATTATACTTTAATGCTTGCATCGCGGCTGCATCCCTCAGCTTGCATGACGGGTCGTGGAACCGTTCCTTCATTACGGTTTGGTATCCGTCCCAGGTGTCCACAAAGCCTAGCTTTTCAATCTGTCTGGCTCTCTTCTGGTGCCATTCAAGTGCAGTTTTCTTAGTGTACGACCCTACCTAGTTAATAAGGGAGAGGTTGGTTTGAAAACTGTCTTTATAAAATTCAACATATTCCTTAATTAATCTCCACCAGGTCTCAAATTCTACCTTGTCCTTGCTGTCAAACCGATCAGGCTTGGTCATGGTGGCGGAGGTGAGACTCAATGGTCATTGTCTGATAGCTTTCATGGCACATGCGATTTCACGGTTAGTTTGTTGCATGCCACGGACCAAGTCGATCAAGAGGGCTGAGTTGTCGGGAGGTGTCGACCTACCAGGTGGTATACCTGGCGGCCCAGGGGGTCTGTCTAGGGGACCAGGTGGTCCGCCTAGGGGGCCTCTGGGAGGACCCAGGGGTCCTGGTGGTGGAGATGGGCTGGACCTTTGAGAGTGGTCACTGTCATGGCTGTGGTCTCCATCGGAGGAAGGCAGGGAGGTGTTCATGCGCACATGTCTTCGTGGGGGAGGCGTTCCTCCATTACCACCTCGCATGCATGCGTCGGAGTGCTGCAGGCTATCAATTTGCCGTTGCGCTCGCGCCAAGCTTTCCCGAGTTGATCTTCTTCCGAGATTGCAATCGGTCAGGGGATCTTCTTCTGATTCAAAAGGATCATACCAGGAGGAGGTGGATTTTTTTAGCGACGGTCATGTTGATCATTGCAAGGGTTTCTCAGAGGTGGTTTTCTGAGAGCATTCAATGGCCTACTGGATAACAGCTTCAGGGTCATACTTTCCTGTGCGCTTTGCTGTATGAATGTCTTTGAGGAGGCTTCTGGAGTAGCCTTTGAGCATCTTAATCATTTCAGCATCCTTGGGAGTTGGTGGGGCTCCTGTACAGGTGTTTGACACCAGGCTATCCAACTGAGCTTATGTCTTGTTAATCCAGGTCCTGACTTGGTTATAACCTTATTATTATTCAAGGAGGGCAGACTGCTGTTTAGCCAATCTTTCGTTTTACAGTTAGAGGAGTTCATTGAGCCGGACAGCTTCTAGGGCTTGCTCCTATGCCTTCTCTTCTGCCACACGAATTCATTGATCTTAGGCAATCTTCTGCCGGCGGAGATCCCTGGTGTCCTTGCGCAGGTTTTCAGTTCTGGCTAGGACAACTCCAAGGGCTTTCTCGCAGTTAGTGGAGACGGTGGCAAATTATGATAATTTTTCATTGACCTCCATTCCGAAGTTCTGACAAGAAAGTGTGAGATCTTTTCGTGTGTAGTTGAGGATCTCCAGGTTGCTCTTGACGGCCTGGACCATGTGTCGGTAGTCGCTCACCAAGTTCATAAAACCGGTGATTACTTCCTTAAGTTGGTCAGGGTCGTTTTTTGCATCGTAGACGTAGGTGTATAATTCCTGGTACATGCTGGTAATTTGTTGGTGGATCACGACGAGCCAGTTAGGAGGATTGGTGATGGCTTCAGATCCTGCGGGGAGTTTTGGATGCGTGCTGATTGCTCCGGTGTTCATTGTAGGTGGTTCCCAGACCATGAGGTCAGTAATAGGTTCAGCAGCTGGTTCCTTCTCCTGTAGGACGGCTGAATAAGATCCTCCGGTCGCCATGATGAGTTTTGGCGAAAAAAAAGATTTCGTAGTCATGTGCTGACATAGAAAGATTATCTGTGACACCGGCGCCACACCTAGGTGAGAAGTAAGGTGGAGCAGGGATGACAATGACAAGGTGTGCAAACACTGTAAGATGAAACTGCAGAGTTGTAACAATGATCTGGACAGTGTCAGACAATCAAATTGTTCAGGGAGATGGAATGATTAAACAGGGGATAATACACAATGCCTTTGCAGTTACAAGTCAATTGAAGAAGAGGGTGGTTGCTTGTCGCCGGTCACATCCAAACCACCACAGAGCTCCTCGCAGCAATCAGGGACAGGATCACCAAGTACAGTGCACAAGAGCAAGTCAACAAGGTTATTATCTCAGAAGATGCAATGAAGAATTGATGAACAAACAACAAGGGTTCCACAAGGATAGAATTCCCCTTAGCTTCACTAAAGTTCAGCTGATAATCTTTCTAAGGTCGGTTTCCAAAAAGGACTACAGAGCTTCTTCTCCCTCTAAGGGTTCAGCACTCCTTTATCTCTTTTATAGAAGGCTATGTACTAGATACAATGTTCCCTTGATCCATCCTAACCACCCATCAGTCCCAAGGATCCCTTTAGCCGCCCATCAAAAGCACCTTATCAATCCATGGCTACATACCAAGTGAAGCCAGCCATCTCACAACAAGTCCTTGGCCTATGTTGGTACTTACTCTCAACAGTATACTATGGAGGTTCCCTCAAGTCCTTGGTACTATCACTGGCCACAACATTGTTAGGTTAGTCCCACATTAACTGTCACAGCAGTGGTTCCCTTCATGACTCATCACTGCCCGAGTGGGCCTGGTCGCGACCACCTGTCACCACTGAGATGGGTGCTTGACAAGTGTTGGTTCAAGGTCTTCCAACAGGACGACTGCGATATCAGAGAGGTCCCTGATTAAAAGACCATCGTACGATCCGTTCAGCTATCATGCAGCCTGGACCACAATGCCGAGGTTATGTGGTTCGTCCATGACAAATCTGAAGTCTGATGACAAGGTTAGCATGGGTTGATCCACTGTGTGGATTGCCCCTTGCTTGTGTGTGGGCCAAGGTCTTGATCCAATCTATTAGAGATCCTTGGTTAGCCCATCTTGCCTGGATGGTGACTGCCAATGACTGAGGCTCTAGTCCCCACTCCTGATGGTCCATGGTGTATGAATCGTCGTGTCCACGGTTAGCCCAGGTCAAGGAGGTGAATCACCCTGTTGACCTTGGGTGAGCTTGACAAGTGTGACACTTAGGCTTGTCCTCCTTCTTACTATACTTACATTTCTTATCCTTCTTAGGCTTCTCCATGGCAGGCTTGTCAGAGTAGGAGCTAGGTTTATTATCCTCCTTCTTATCCTCCTTTAAGCACTCCTTAGAACTTAAAGTAGACCTGTCTTTTCCCTAGTGATTTCCTTAAAGAATAATATAGTCCTTTATTTTTTCTTTATGAAGAAGGCCTATAGAAACAACTACTTCAAAGAAGTCTATATCATCAGCCAGGATACCATTAGTACATAAGTACACAAGGTCCAAAATGGCTTTCGAGATAATACTTTTGACAATTCCCTAAAGTATAACACTACTAGCATCTACCAAATGGTTTAGCTTCTAAATCTTAGTAATGTATTTGTTGATGTCCTTGTTATACTTTAACACTTACATTATAGCTATGTCCCTTAGCTTACATGATAGGTCATGGAACCATTCCTTCATTATGGTTTGGTACCTGTCCCAGGTGTCAATAAAGCCTAGCTTTTCAATTTATCTAGCTCTCTTCTAGTACCATTCAAGTATAGTTTTCTTGGTATATGACCCTACCCAGTTAATAAGGGAGAGGTCAGTTTAAAAACTATCTTCATGAAATTCAACATATTCTTTAATCAATCTCCACCAGGTCTTAAATTCCACCTTGTCCTTACTGTCAAATCAGTCAGGCTTGGTTATGGTGGCAAAGGTGAGACTTGATGGTCATTGTCTGATAGCTCTCATGGCACATGCTATTTCATGGTTAATTTATTACATACCACAGACCAAGTCAATCAAGAGGGCAGAGTTATCAGGAGGTGTCGGCCTGCCAGGGGGTGGTATGCCTGGCAGGCCAGGTGGTCCACCTAGGGGCCCAGGTGGTCTGCCTGGGGGACCCCTAAGAGGACCTAGAGGCCCTGGTGGTAGAGATAGACTGGACCTTTAAGAATGGTCACTGTCATGGCTATGATCTCTATCAGAGGAAGGCAGGGAGGTGTTTATATGCACATGCCTTCATAGGGGAGGAGTTTCTCCATTACCACCTTATATACATATATTAGAGTACTATAGGCTATCAATTTGTCATTGTATATGTGTTGAGCTTTCCTGGGTAGACCTTCTACTAAGATTTTAATTAGTCAGGGGGTACTTCTCTGACTTAAAGGGATTATGCCAGGAGGAGGTGGATTTCTTTAATGATGGCTATATTAATCATCATGAGGGCTTCTTAGAGGTGGTTTTCTAAGAACACTTGATGGCTTGCTAAATAACAGCTTTAGGGTCATACTTTCCTATATGTTTTACCATATGGATATCCTTAAGGAGGCTTCTGGAGTAGCCTTTAAGCATCTTAATCATCTCAGTATCCTTAGGAGTTAGTAGGGCTCCTATATAGGTATTTAACACCAGGCTATCCAACTAAGCTTATGTCTTGTTGGCCTAGGTCCTAACTTGGTTATAACCTTATTATTATTCAAGGAGGGCGGACTGCTGCTTAGCCAATCATTCATTTTATAGTTAGAGGAGTTTATTGAGCCAGACAGCTTCCAGGGCTTGTTCCTATGCCTTCTCTTCTGCCATATGAATTCATTGATCTTGGGTAATCTTCTGCTGGTAGAGATCCCTGGTGTCTTTGTATAGGTTTTTGGTTCTAGCTAGGATAACTTTAAGGGCTTTCTTATGGTTAGTGGAGATAGTGGCAAACTATGATAACTTTTCATTGACCTCTATTCCAAAGTTCTGACAGGAGAGCATAAGATCTTTTCATATATAGTTAAGGATCTCTAGGTTACTTTTAATGGCCTAGACCATGTGACAATAGTCACTCACCAAGTTCATGAAACCAATAGTTACTTCCTTGAGCTGGTCAGGGTCGTTTTTTGTATTATGGACATAGGTGTATAATTCTTGGTATATGTTAGTGATTTGTTAGTAGATTGTAATGAGCTAGTTAGGGGGATTGGAGATTGCTTTAGATCCTATAGGGAGTTTTAGGTATTTGCTGATTGCTCTAGTGTTTATTATAGATGGTTCCTAGACTATAAGGTTAGTAATAGGTTTAGTAGCTGGTTCCTTTTCCTAAAGGATGGCCAAATAAGATCCTCCAGTTGCCATGGTAAGTTTTTTTGGTGAAAAGATTTCATAGTCATGTGCTAATGAAGAAAGATTATCTATGACACTGGTGCCATACCTAGGTAAGAAGTAAGATGGAGCAGGGATGATAATGACAAGGTATGTAAATACTATAAGATGAAACTATAGAGCTATAATGATAATCTAGACAATATTAGATTATTAAATCATTTAGGGAGATGGAATGATCAAACAGGGAATAATATATAATGCCTTTATAGTTACAAGTCAATTGAAGAAGAGGGTGGTTGCTTGTTGCTGGTCATATCTAAACCACCATAGAGCTCCTCATAGTAATCAGGGACAGGATCACCAAGTACAGTGCATGAGAGCAAGTTAACAAGGTCGCTATCTTAGAAGGTATAAATGAAGAATTGATGAATAAACAATAAGGGTTCCATAAGGATAGAATTCCCCTTAGCTTCACTAAAGTTCAGCTAATAATCTTTCTAAGGTCAGTTTCTAAAAAGGACTATAGAGCTTCTTCTCCCTCTGAGGGTTCAGCGCTCCTTCATCTCTTTTATGGAAGGCTATGTACTAGATACAATGTTCCCTTGATCTGTCCTAACCGCCCATTGGTCCCAAGGATCCCTTTAGCCACCTGTCAAAAGCACCTTATCAATCCATAGCTACATACCAAGTAAAGCCGGCCATCTCATAACAAGTCCTTAGCCTATGTTGGTACTTACTCTCAATAGCATACTATGGAGGTTCCCTCAAGTCCTTAGTACTATCACTGGCCATAGCATTATTAGGTTAGTCCCACATTGACTGTCACAGTAGTGGTTCCCTTCATGACTCATCGCTGCCTGAGTGGGCCTGGTCATGACCACCTGTCACCACTAAGATGGATACTTGACAAGTGTTGGTTCAAGGTCTTCCAACAGGACGACTACAATATCAGAGAGGTCCCTGATTGAAAGACCATCATACAATCCATTCAGCTGTCATGCAGCCTGGACCACAATGCCAAGGTTATGTGGTTTGTCCATAACAAATCTGAAGTCTGATGACAAGGTTAGCGCGGGTTGATCCACTATGTGGATTGTCCCTTGCTTGTGTATGGGCCAAGGTCTTGATCCAATCTGTTGGAGATCCTTGGTTGGCCCATCTTGCCTGGATGGTGACTGCCAATGACTGAGGCTCTAGTCCCCACTCCTGATGGTCCATGGTGTGTGAATCGTCGTGTCCACGGTCAGCCCAGGTCAAGGAGGTGAATCACCCTGTTGACCTTAGGTGAGCTTGACAAGTGTGACATCCGGCTAGTGGGGGTAATGAAAGTCCAGGTGGTGCTGAAGCAGAGGTGACTGTAGGTGGTGAAACCCCAGGCGGTGCTAATGAGTCCCTGTTGGCTTAGTAGGGGACTTGAACTGAATGTATTTGAACCTGGTTGGTAATAGGGTAGAGGTTGGTTATAGATTAATGGGATTAGTACTGTGATTACCAGTAACCCTAAATTGTTAGGATTAGTATAGGGATGGGCACATCCATTACTTTGCCATATGGCTGACCTCTTTTTTACTGGATCAGCATTGGCCTTAATATAGCATTTTGCCATTGTATAAATAACCATATATCTTATATTTTTGTGCTTGTTGATATGTAGGACTCATGGGTACCCATGGGTCCCATGGGTACCCAAAGGGACCCATTGGGTTTTTTGGGTAATGGGTCGGACCCGTGCCAAGCAATGGGTACCCACCCATTGACCCATGGGTCCATCTGGGTCCATGGGTCCTGGGTACCCATGGGTAATTCTTAGCCCTAACTACCTCAGGCTTAGTACCTTTTCTACCAGCAGAAAATATGCTTAGGTTATAAGACTATCATAACTTCTCTAACTCGCACCGACTGCCAATTCCGGCATTAAAAGTTTATTATACACAAAGCTAAATTACACTTATTTATTATACTTTTTCTAGGCTGTATTCCCTAAGCTCCTATCGATCTACTAAAAAAAACCCTTATACTATTATATGTGAACAATCCGAGGATGTTAATAATCCGCGACTTACTTAATACCTACTCTATAGACAGTTCTATACTATTCTCGGAGTTAGATGGCGATACTAACCTTAACTATCTCGATAATCGTCCGTTAGATTTCTATACTTCCTCGGACTATATGTAATAAAACGGCATATTACGTGTATTATACGTATTTCTAACTCATAATGGTCTAGGCTTATTTAGATCTAGCGAACCGAGGAAAAGTATTTAAGAGTATAATCGACTATCTACGGTTAGGCAATGTAGCCCTAAATATATTAAATGCGGAAGGGAGAGCTTTAAACCGACTTGTTCAGAGCTAATAAGACAAAAAGCTTAGAAAATCGAGCGAAACCGTAGAATAGAGATATGGCACCTAAAGCAAAGTCAATGTATATTAGAAGATATTTAAAAAAAAAAAAGTATTAATTAGAGATGCCGCTACATAAGCTTACGCTGACTAGTATTAGTGCTATTGACGAAGCTGCTGGTAACGTTGTTTTCTTAGAGAACGGCCAGGATAATGAAGACATTACTATACCAGTAAAAATTTAGAGAGGGCTACGGAGTTATGTCACTAAGAATATCATTCTCGATTTTATGGGAATCGATGACCGACTACTTATGATTCTTTTTGGAGAAGTACTTTCTGATGACAATAACATCCCTTGCGGCGTATAGGCTTGGTAATAGGTGCCTACGTTTCTTAAAGTGCTGAGGCCGGCCGTATATTACCGGCGGCAAGCTAGTTACTCACGCCGCCCAGCTCGAGGCTATCCGGCAAACTGACGCCGCTGAACGGGCGGCTCGCGCTAAAGGCTCTAACCTCGCGTCGTACTTACGGCCATCCTCGCCGAGGCCGAACGGGGAGGCGAGCGACGGTTCAAGACCCCTGGCCCGGTGTCCCCACCGCACCTACCCTGCCCTTGGCGCCGATTCCACGCACCAAAGCTCCCTCGAGCCGGTGCTGAACGCTATGCCGCGATAGACACTATCATAACTGACTCGTCGAGTCCCAGCGGCGGCCCCTTAGAGAGCGGCCGCAGGAGCCCGACCGGGAAGGACGACGGCGACAGCATCGAAATGCTCGAGCCTCGACACCTAGACACGGTTGATAACTGCGACTTCGACAACCTCCTCCGAGCACTTTTCGCAGGAAAGCTGGGCCCGCGGCCGTCCCCAGGCTGGGCGCCCACACGGCCCCGCGTCGACAGCGTACCTAGCCTCCGGCGCCGGAGCTAGCAAACACTGGGGAAAGAGGATATGATAAGCTTATATTTAAGGCAAGAAGGTTACGA
This sequence comes from Lasiosphaeria hispida, assembly GCA_033439745.1. NCBI lineage: Eukaryota > Fungi > Ascomycota > Sordariomycetes > Sordariales > Lasiosphaeriaceae > Lasiosphaeria > Lasiosphaeria hispida. Next base: position 5,194,082 of record JAUIQD010000003.1, read on the forward strand.
GTACTTGGGCTTATATAACGAGATCGTTGGGGATAAGCTTTATATGTATTATGAAGATCTTAGAGTAATTTTCCTGGAATATCTTTTTAATGAGGCTGAAGAAATGGCTATATTGGGGGTCCAGTAGCTTAGCGATAATTGTAGAAATGAAGAAGAGATAGGATACTAAGGGGTTAGCGACTAAGTAAGCTCTAGGTACCATTAGGAAGATAAGGCGTCTTTATATTAACAGCTAGATTTAATAACTAGAATATATAAGCCGAACCTAACTAGACGTGACCTGGTATTTCTAAGCGTTCCACAGAAAATTCTTAGAAGAATCACTGTCAAAGGATTTTCAGTCATAGGAGACACTAGCAAGGTCATTCTTAAAAGGATAAGTAATAGAGAAGTAATTATCTATACTTATAATAACGTACTGTAAGGACAGAATAATAAAAAGCACCATCTACCGTTCCTCATTTTCCTCTTGTTACCTAGATTATTCCAGACCTATGCCTATTTCCATTCACCAACTATTCTATCACGATTCTTCTAGTCGTAAATAGGTAGAACCTCCTAGAATTTTGCGCTAGGAGGACTTAAAAATAAGAATAAGGGCCTAAAGCTACTAGCGGGGACGATACTCGCTACTTAAGGTTCCTCTACCTTTTACCACCTGCCATATGTCGTCATGTAAGTACGATCTAATATGAGAGGGTCGGGGCATTGGGCGGTACGGAGTTTATAGGTTATTCTTTGATTTTCCCTATAAGAGGTAGACGCGAGAATTACCGATAAGATGACCTTATATCTGATTCATCGTTATCTCGGCTATACTGCGATGTACGAATTAAACAAAGCTATAGCCCTAGCTAATAAGGGTCTTAACATATATAATCTCCCTGAAGCTTTGGAAGAATAACTAAAGCTAATATTTAGCTACGTAATCAGAAAGACCGCCGACGAAGATAGTCATGTTGTTCGCGTCGGTGAATTGGTTTATCGGTTACATTCGATTAAAAGATCTAGACTAGCTATGTTAATATAGAACACCTTAGCCTATATGGCTAGTAAGTCCTTAAGTAACTTATAGAGTTATAAATTTTCCTTTATGCTAGTAGGAACTGTCTCTTGTTAGAACTTTAAAGTAACTAAGTAGTGACTAATAGATATACTAAGTCTTTTAGTTAGCGGTAGAGATGTATATAGCGCGATTACCATAGTATATACCCTATATCTCTATGAGAGCACACTGCTACTCCGTCTTATCGCTAAAGCGGACGAAGCTATATCTATGAGATTAGCCGGTTATAAGATTAGTAATGATCTTAGCTGACTTATACGAGGGGAAGTAGAACTGAAATTGCGATATAAGAATGAGATTATTAACCTTAGGACTAAGGTTACCGACGAAAATGCTCTACTCCAGGTAGTAATCTTTACTATAAACTATTAAGTTAGATGCTTCGACGAATAGTGGGAAAATACTAAATAAAGAGCCGAATAGGCTATTTACTTAGAGCTATGATTATAGATAACCTTAGCCTAAACTTGCTCGCTAAAGATAGGGGGTAAGATCTTAACAGGGTTTTTAATTATCTATCTTTTAAACGAAATTAAGGTTAGGAACATTCGTCTTAAAAAGGTGTTATAAAAGCCAAAGGCTTTTAACACGTACTTAAAGCCCTTTACAGCCTCGTTAGCGGCGGACATTAGAGCCTGACCAATGGAGCTTTGTTTACTGAACCTAGTTAGAGACACTCCTTTAGCGGGGGATGAATACTTGGCCATAATATTAATACTTAGTCTTATGCTGTAATGATAGTGGAGGATAATTAATCCTAGGAGAGTGGATAGTGGTGTCAAAAAACTAAGAGAGTGCTTAGCGAACTATGGTGACTAGGGAGCAAGAAGCTGGCGTTATAGTAGGTTTACGTTATAACAGCAGAAGATTCTATAGCGGACTTAAAAATTCTATACTAGAAAGGAGAACATGGTTTTTACTACAATGGTTTTTACTAAAATAGGAGGCCGGCCTATTATATAGGCCTCTATGAATTGCCCTTGACTTTGACACTTAGGTACTGATGCCTTGGACCTCTAACTATACCCTGTGGCTAATCTCCCTCTAGGGGATACAGCTCGACCTCTGACCGAATAGGATGGCCTAGGTGATAAGACATAGAAGTACGACCCTAAGCTGGCACTTTACCGCCATATTACATGAAAGTATACCTTCCCAGATTATAGTTACTCAGTATGACGTAGTTTACGTAGAGTACACATAGAGCATAATTTACGTGAAATCATGAGCTTCTATGCCTTAACTTACTTTAAAATTCTACTAAGAATATTCAGTTATAAGTATCTCGAGTACCATGGACATTCTCTCTCGCGAAAGTACTTCTCTACTTCTGACTCGGCGGCTTTAAACCTTCGGGCATACGGCCCCAAGCAAAGAGAATAAGAAGGCACTACATAGCGTTAAGCCACGGGAGCCTAGATTAGTAACCTCGCCATGCTAGACAAGTACGTCGAAGGACCTCGTACTCGTTACGTCTATGTCAGTAGGTCATGGCGGTTCGGTGTTACTTACCCAGAGATGTCTATCTCTATTCTTGGAAGTATTAGGTAGAATTAACCTAGTCGGTAGATTCTGGATCCGCGAAAAGCTTCAAATCGCCGTCCCAATTATCCAATGAGGACATACCACGAAGGAATAAAATACTAATCTACTCTTAAGATGACGTGGACGATGCCGGTAGGTTTAGATTTTACTAGGTTATGGGAATTATCCTTTCGCATAAAGATAAACGTCCTTTACGAACGACTTAGTAACTTAAATAAGTAATTATAGACCATAAATCGGGCCTCTACTACAGAGACATTAGTGAGGCTATATTTAGGACCCCTACTTTATAGTCAGGCCTCTAGAGGTATAGCCAAGTTCTGGATATACTAATAACGTCGTCAAATCTAGCTATATATACATCCACTAGTAGCTGACGGTATATGTAATATAAGACATATAAGAACGGAAGCAGCTGTTAAATATGCTACGAGGAGTCGGTACCAGGGCCGTACCATAGGACACGGGACTTAACTCCGCTATACCTATCTGCTACTCCGATCCTATTAGTCTACTATCGTAAGAATAGGTTTAGGGCTTATAACGCCGAGGTACCTTATATATAATTAACTCTAACCCGTGTTATTAACCTCTAGGCTCGGGTTTCAATTTGGTCACTTCTTATAATCGCCTCTGCCATCACTTTCGATTAAACCCGTCGCCTATCGTACCTAAAATCTACTATATATCAGTAGTTATAGCTATGGACAGCCAAAGAAAGTCTCTCTTAAGGTCGGTCATAGAGAAGTAGTCGCGGAAGGGTAGTAACTAAAACACCACGAGTAATGTGTCGTCGTATAACGTATTAGAGCGGCTAATCTCTGCTCCTACGCTTATGCCGTTTCCCGATAAATGAGCCCTACCCTTACCCTACTCAGAGGCTACCGCTAAACCTATAATCACGGTCTAAGAGCCGATTACTAACCGCTCCGCGTCGTCGTCGCCGTTTGACGCCTCCCGGATTTTAGCAGCTAACCTTTCTACACCCGAGGACCCCTACGCCTTCCTTAGTACCTTTGATACCGTCTTCGTCATCGATGATTCCGGCTCTATAGCCGGCCCCTCTTAGCACGAGGTCAAGGAAGCCCTACGTACTATTACCCCGATCTATACTGCCTATGACGACGATAGCGTTGACGTTTACTTCCTGAACGCTAAGAACCCTGCCTCCTAAAATGGTGTCAGCGGCTAGAAGAATATCCGTAGCGCCGAGTAGGTCGAGTCTCTCTTCAACTATGTCCGCCCTCGTGGAGGTACGCTAACCGGTACACGTATCAACTAGATCATGAAGTCCTACCTACGTACCTACGAGCAAGCTATTGCCGCGAACGGCGATCCCGATAATAGCGGCGTCAAGTCCGTCAATATGATTGTCATTACTGACGGCGTCCCGACCGATGATCCGGAGAGTGTTATTGTCAGCATTGCGAAGAGGGTCGATAAGGCTGATGCCCCGCCGTACCAGGTTGGCATCCAGTTTTTCTAGGTCGGCAACGAGCGCGGTGCTGCCGAGGCTTTGTAGGAGCTCGACGACAGCCTAGCTGATAAGGTAGGTAGACTCTGCGATATAGTCGATACAGTGACCTGGAGCTTCCGTAACAGTACTGAGCGGAACCTTACCGCGAATGGCGTCCTAAAGGTAGTGCTTGGCGCTGTGGTTAGACGTCTCGATCGTAGATGCACTAGCGGCAAGTTATAAGACCGAGTCGCGGCAGGCCTCTTGCGCTATAATAAGGACATACTTTCTATCATCTGGACTCTATGGCATATTTAATAATTTATTCGCGCATATTGTGGATTGTATCTTTAAGCAGCGTAATCTTGTACAGTCGAGAGAAGTATGTACATTAGACAAATTACTTTGCCCTTTAACAGGGAGGGATGTCTCCTTTCTAGCGAAGGTGGCCGGACAGCCCTCGCTCGCTTTTCCTAGGATGTGGCCTAGAATATTGGTGGCTACGCGCTGTGGAATCAATGCATCCGTCGAATATCCGTTGTTATACCACCCCAAAATCGACGGCCACCCATGCTTGTAGTCACGTGGATTTTCGTCAGCTTTGATCAGTGCAGATCAGTCCCGGCTCAGCTTCGGCAAAATATCCGTCCACTAAGCAGCACAGCCTTACTGGGAAGGGGCAGTTTTAACCGAAAAGGCCCAAAAATGGTCCCTTGTAAGCAGGGGCCCAGAAGTAGGACATTGAATTCACAATAACCTCCACCACCCAAAACTTCATAGACAATTTGGAGGCGATTGGGCGGAATACGCTTATACTACTCCACATCGCCAACCAAATGAAACGCGTTGTTCAAGCCGTTGATGCCATTCCGCACCATGTTGACGTCGATATCGTTCATCTGGACGATGTCCTAGGCAATACTTGGGGCCTACCGCTTCAAGCCTGCAGATCATAGGCGGTGAGTTGCCCTGTGCGAGGGGTCTGCGTTCTGTATTGATCAAAAGTAGTCCTTCTGCAACATGCTTCAGCATCTGGTCTTTGCAGGTAGACCTGGGCTTTTACCGAGTCACCGCCGGCCAATATGCTATCACCCTTGCGACTAACGGCGCGAGGATTGACTAATATAACTAGGAGAACTCCATCAAAAGAAATATACATGATCCAGCAAGCCATGGTGGTATCTCGCGCGGACACTGCGAAGAGCGCTGACGTAAATGAATGCCCGTTCCCCGGGTGAGCTAGTGAGATTATAGGTAAGACGAACCTATTACGGCCTAATCCGGGTACACCGTAGTGATCCCGGTAAAGACAGAACCGTAGGGAAGGACTCCCAAAGGCGGTAGGGGCAGGATGACTGAGTGAAGGCCAGCACAACTCTCGGGAGGTGAATACACTGTCAATCAGGTCGTAGTACCAGAGGTTCCAAACAATAGTACTCAATCGAACAATGTATTGCTAGCATGAGGAACCAAGAAGGTCCCTCACACCATTCTAACTCTCTCCGTATCTCAAGCAGTCTCTGTGTCCTCCTTATTCAAGCCGCCGAGTTTGGGGAATTACTCTTCCCAAAACGCGTCAGTCTCCCACACTGTATCCTCTATCAATTCGTGTCCCCAATACAACCGACCGGTAGCAGCATGTACCAATCGGACATACCCCTCCGGGTGGTTGGCGTAGGACTGGCCATCGACCCTCCAAATAGGGCGCCCAGTGAAGAACTCCCTCCTATGCTCTGTCAGACTCCCAACAGTGAGAGGCCTGTTTGCAAGAGCTGACTGGCACCTTCGCAGTCCTTGCACCATGAGCCGATAAAGCGCGTAGCGAAGCGTGCACGCAGATCCTGCGGCTGGAACAACCCAGCAGTCAATCGGGCAATCCGCAGCTCTGATGTTTTCGGAGTTGCGCGCCCGGAACTGCAGGATCAGGAGAATTCGGCCGTCCCAGCAGAAAACCTGGGGACACTGATACTTATCTGCATACCTATTACGGGCATTAACGGGGGGGCAACGGGGTTGTTACGGGGCAGTTATTTCAAGCCAACTTACCCTCGGAGCTCGCGGGCAAGTCTCTGTTGGGGCTCGCTCAAGTGACTCGTCTGCCACTCCCGGCTGTTGATAAGGTTTCTCTTCATCTCACCAATCGCCACAGGGGCACGTTGGTTGCCGATGTAAACAGCATAGGTACAATCCACGTTTTCGGCAATGTTGACCTCGCAGAGCGGCTTCGTATGGCAGGTCTGGGCGATGGCCGGATATCTCGCCCATGCCGCGAGCACAATGTCGGATATCTCGGTATGCCACCAGTGCTCCACGTCAGCCTCGGTTTCGAGTCTCCAGAACCTCTCATTTGGCGGGTAAGCAGGCTGAGCGGAGCGTTTCTCTTCATCAGCACCTAGCGGCAGAAATGCTGGATCGAACGCGGCATGAACCAAGCCTTCTTGGTCCATAGTGGTGTGCACTGTGAAGTTCTGCATCGGGGGGTATGGCCGAGCCCATGATTTGTCGGTATACGACCTGGACTCAGGATTATGAGCTATATTCGCCGAGTGCTGAAGGATCAGTTCCCACGCCGAAACCATTGTAGTGACTACAGTTCGTAAATCGAGACTGCCGTAGTAAAGGGATCACATCCGAAGTGCTTGACAAAAGTGAAGGGATGATGGATTCAATAGAATTATTCCACGACACGTACATCCTGAGCCCAAGGCTACCACGGCCTAACCTGGCTTCACCCCTCCAGACAGTTCGCCCGGATAGATTAACATTAGGCCTAAAGGGCCTTGGCACGCTAGCTATATCCGGTTTCTCCGGGGTTCAGCTCATGTAGGCCAGCAGCGCGTGCTGGTCCTCCTGTCCAATGATGGCGCCATCGGGTCGAGTGACGCCCTCGGCGTATTCTTTGGCCGCTATTGCCGTGTGTTCCACGAAAATCAAATGTTTCTCGGACTTCGGTGGGCAGTTTCGAAGAGCGCAGTGCTCGCTGTCTCGGCCCGGCCGACTTCTGCGTGTCGCTACTGCCTTCAGTGTTCATGTTTGGCGCCATTTTGGAGACTGCGGCGGCGGGGTGACGCAAAAAAGTATTTCCGAATAGCCGGACCGAAGCCCAAGTTTAGGTAGGCAGGCCACGTGAGTAACTGCGGGGCCAGCAATTTCAGGCCCTGAGAGAAAAAAAAGCCTAAAGTGTCACTTGAACCAAGATCCTCGAATGGATGCCGACGCACATCAATCGCCTTGCCCTCATGTAGGCAATGATGAGATAGAGTTGCCCAAATACAGACGCCCTGGTGAACCGGAGAAATACCGTCTCTCAGCTGCTCGACTCCGCGCGGCTAAACCCGAACTACTTGCGACACCCGTTGTACGTGATGTGTTGGCGAGAACCTGCGGTCCCTTTAGACACATAGCTAATATCCAGAATTTAGAGGTTTTGGTTCAGAACTCGCTACATCTCAGCCATTGCGTCCCAGCTCGCCCCCGAATGCCCTCATCTCCTCCTCTTGCATATTCGGTCCTCCGCTATAGCGTGGCTGATTGCCCGTTGTGTCAAATTCCTCCCCTCCTTTGCCCAGGCTTGGGTGAAAACCGTGTTTATTGAATGGTTCCTTCCTAATCATGCCGTCCTCAAGTTACAGAAACAAGGCGATGAGGAAGCGGTCATGGCCGAACTGTTCGAGACGGAAGCGAAAGTGTACGACCAGCTTAAGCCCCTTCAAGGGGTGGTTGTGCCAAGATATTACGGCCAGTTGCATTACAACGGCTCCAGGGCTCTGATGCTTGAACACCTAGGGGGCGTCTCCCTGGTGTCACCTGAGGGGGCCACCCTCACGTTGCAAGAGCTCTCGGATCTGCTGCAGCCATGCTACCGAGCGCTTCATGCCTTCGGTGTGCACCACGATGATCCCCAGCTGGGAAACTTTCGGCTCGTGAATGGGAGGATTATGGCACTGGACTTCGAAAGAGCTGCGTTGGATCTGTCTGCGGATGACAGAGCTTTCTTTATGAAGACTAATATCTGGGACTTAGCCGACCGATATCAAGATGCTCAGGCTTATTATCGGCGTGAGGGCCTGTTAGAGGCTGCATGATGCTTTAGAAACTCAATGCATTATGGTGTACTGAGGAATAGAATGTTCACAGCTTATCTGTTACGTGATTATACTACATTTTCCACCCCCCCATATCTATCAGAACCCTTGGCATCGATCTAGCCCCCCCTGCGACTCGTGGATTCATTAGCTCTTACGGACGAAGCATAGACGGTTCACGCAGCCACGCATAAGCGCGTGGCATTGCCGCCAAACTTTCGCGACGTCTCTCCACGCCGCGCTTAATTTGCGAAAATTGCCAGCATTACCCGTTTCTTTCTTATTGTTGATTCTATGTCGTACCCTCTACATTGGCTTAGTCGTAGTTGCTAAAATGCATGTCGGAGTAGGAGCGAGCCCCTTGGTAACCAGCCACTGCTATGCTTGCACGATGGAGGTATTGTCTAAAAAGAATTCACGATAAGAATTGTTAAATATAGCGCCCCTTACCGTGGAGATAGATGCATATACATAAGATTTTTCAGGTATGATTAGGCTCCAAGGAAGATTTTTAACAAGAAAATATATTATGTAAAAGACAAAAATGCAGAACTACCGAGATCTAACTTAGAAATGTCTAGCAACATAAACAATATAACGAAAGTCGTCCCACCTAAACGCGCCGTTACTTTCCAGTGCCTAACTTTGATTGCTTTCGCTTAAAAGCATCAAAATGCTTATCCCACGTGTTATGTCTGTACTTTCGAACAATAAGCTCCTTACATGTTTTAATGGCCTCCTCCCTATTGATGTTAAGGAGACTGACCGTAATTTTCGGCCACACGATAGTAAAGTTTAACATGCCGTTTTCGATGTGAGGGTTTTCAATATCTTTAATAGGATAATATATTTTTCGCCTCTTGCTTGCCCGAGCCTGTTTCACTGGTGGCTGGATAGCATCGAGGTTCATAGACCCTCGCTTTGTGGGCGATTCTCTAGTAGCTACTGGTCGTCTCGCTGGACCGAGCTGCATCGGAAGGGTTTTCGGTACTGTTGCTTCCTGTTAATTTAGTTTGGTATGATGGTTTTTATCCTTTCATTACCTCTGATATTTAAGCTACTTAGACGAGGCGGAGTACCTAGGAGCGGCTGGTCGTGATGCTTAGCAGGCTTGTCGTTGCCCTTAGCAATCTGGTCACTGCCCGTAGTAGGCTGGTCGTAACCCGTAGTAGGCTGGTTACTGCCATTCGTAGAGTGGGTTTCGTTCTTTACCTAATCCTCGTATATTTTACAGGAGACGTGAAAAGATTCCCGCTCCGTAGACAAATCGGGTTGAATCAAAGTGGTAATGCCTATCTTAGATGGTGTCGTTTCTGCGTGGGCTGGTGTGCCTTTTTGGAACGGTTCGTTCCTCATAATGTGGCCACCTATGTAATATCTATGCAAGTCCGTGTTAAAAATATCGCGTAGTATACTTACAGTAGCTTGTCGTTTGAGAACCGTTTCCGTCAGTTTTCCTTGGGGTATGAGAGATATTTTGGCTTATGTTTATCAGGTAAGTGATTAGCTGCCTTCTCTAGAAAGGGAGTTAGAAGCTTCTGCGTGTGTTTAGGGGATGTCAGTAAACGACATCAATCCATGGGAAGGACCCACGATATATAGTTTTTTTCCCAGAGGTGTCCTGAGAATTCTCCGCCACAATTCTACCAGGGTATCTGCCATTACCCGGTCTCAGCCCCTCTTGCTGTACCTTACGCAATCCCGGACAGTCATCACCACCCTGTCACTCCGTGTCTCAGCAGGCTGAATTGCATAACAACCATATGTCTAATTTCGCCACGGTTACCACTATCCCTTATTCTTGATATACCACCTCAAGCGAACGGCTCTCGGCATCGTAGGTTACACGCCGTAGGTCAAAAAGTTTGTAGCATCGTCTCCGTGCCTCGGCTTTATACTGTATAGAAAAAGTAGGAGCGCCAGAGACGATGATAACGTAAATATGGCCCTCTTTACCACATAGTGTGTTCATTAAGAAGTTAGTATCACCAGTCTCGCTTCTGAATTAGTAATTAAGTCTTTGCGTCTTATGCCCCAACGTCAAGGCTAAGCACAGATTGAAAAACTAGGTATGCCAATACTCTTGACTCACTTGACGTATTCTAAGGCAGATTTTGATCTTGAGATTAGGGGCCAATGTGAAAAACGCCTGAGTTCGCATTTCCGGTCTTCGATCTGGATTTGCCAAGACTTGGATAGCCACAATGAGAGGTAATGCAGCTTAGTTTGCTATGACTTCCGTCGCAGAAAACGCACTCAGCCTCTGGACTTTCTATCAAGAAGGTGGTATCACTGTCATCATACATAGTAGTGGGCCGCCTCATCAGGTTCTGCCTTCCACAGCATGAATATCATTAGACGTCCTTGTACTAAACCATGATAATATCTTCAAGACTATGCATTTCACGCATCATAGCCTCTCTCATGCATTAAATCGAGTAACCGCGCCTAATCCGGGATATTGATTCTGCTTTAGACCCAGCGGCACATTCAACGCTACCTGTGGTAGCAACCTCGAAGGAACCGACGGACTATATAAATGTCAGTCTTTAGAGACTTTAGTGATCCTGTCCCCTTCACTTCATTACCATGGATCATTTTGACTCCCCTCTTCTTAACATTACAATTGCTTCTATGTTACTCTCGCCTATTCCTTCATCATGACAGCCGTTATTGTTGTCATCACAAACTCGGATCTCTTGGATATGGCTCTGTTCCTATCCATATCTTGCCTGTTCATATTTCTATGGCGTAAGTTGAATAAATACCCAAGTCTTTTCGACTCATAATATCAAAAGACCGACCGCATCTCGGAGTATTTTCGAGATGGCTAACCTTTGGACAAAGCATTGCTTTTCGGTTTGCATAATGCTTCCTTTCGTTTCTTCTCTTGTGTTGGTGATCCATGCTCTCAGAAATGATGCGAACGTTAAGTCGGGCATAGTAACAATTCATGTAAGCGATGATTCACACTACAGTCATGTAAACTCTCATTTATATCCATAGTTTAACGGTAGTGAGTTCATTAGCGATATTGCGAGTAGCATATTTTCGAAAAGAGCTCTTCCAAAATTTGAAGACATCGGGAAATATATCCCATCTGAAATCAGTGACAGTGCTCCTGGAAGGGTGTTGGGAACGGTATACTATAATTAGATAGCTAAGAGGGATGTCTGTATCTCATGAATTTCATATATTCTAGGTGCTGTAGCATATTAGTTAATAGTAGCCTTTTAGCTTAACTCAAGCACTTATGCTATTTTCACTCTAAGTAGAGCATGACAGCACTCTACAGAATTACCCCTCCATCACTCCCACCCCTTAAAAAGCCTATTCTTCTATATACCGTCTATTGCCCCGTTCTAGACTACACAACGGACCTAGGAGAAAAGACAGATTTCAAAGAGATGCGTAGGCTCGCGTATGTGCCAAACGCACATTCTTGTCAAATTGGACTAGCCTTGGCGATGCCCCTGTTGGGTAAGCCGATTGCCCCGGCTTGGCGCGTCAGAGCACTGCGTTGGCTCTGCTGGGCGCGCATACCGCTCTTTCAATTCCACACACTTGCAACTATCCTGAGATCCATCCACGAGCAACCCTAACCTTAGATAACCCCAGGGGCCAGCAGTTGCTTTAAATAGATACCTGGCAGATCTCAATCAATCAATCAACAAGGCATCGCGGGTGGACAGAACTAGGCCACGAAAAGATGGCCCAAATTTGGGTCGAAAACATCTCAAAGCTCCAAATAAGGCCTTCCAAATCCGCTAAATATCGCGGGGCATCAAAACTACCGTACTGCAAGACGATGAACTTTCAATATCGTGTATAACCTACGATAGCTTCTCGTCACGAGTAACTACCGCTGAGTTAATGTCAGATATATAGCTTTACTCTTTAGTACACAAAGCTCGGGCAAAGCTTTCATTCGAGCTTTCCTGCCCCAACTATAAGCTTCGCCTTCTCGTCGGTCACGTCAACCTACTCGACACGCTCATGCTCGATATCGCTAAAGCCGAGCAAAAACGGGAGCTATGGCTTAATCAATGTATTCGGGGTACTACTTCATTTAATGAAGCCTACAAGAGGAGCATTCAGCAGCTGGATTCTGTTCCCGAAGAGCCTGAAAACATCTAGCTGGCTGTTGACACCAATTTTCCGAAGAATGGCTACGATTCTTCGGATGAAAATGAGGATGGCGCTAACGTAGCTACGATTAGCCTCCTCCGGGGTTCGCTATATGCTATTAAGTGTGACAGTACCTGAGGATGCCATTCACTGGCAACTGAGGAAGCTATTTACTGGAAGTGTAATATAGTGAATGGTCTGACTAGTCCACGAATTCCATATCGACCGTACTGTCGAGTCGACGGCTGTTCAGAGCAGGGGCCGCAAGTGGCTAGGATCTATCGGTAGGCGCCTCCGTCGTTCGCTATCGCCCTCGAAGAGTCTTCGCCCTTCCACGGCGGTTCGTCCGAGCGTCAGCGAGACCGATAACGCTTCACCCAGAAGCAAGAAGCTTGGGAAGGCTCCCAATTTGTATTAGAATTTCGGGCTATAGAATAGTGACCCCACTTCTTAGTAGCCAAGTTTGATAAACACGAAAAGAACTACCTATATATACACATTTTCGCTATGTGGTCTCTTCCGATAGGCAATAACAGCTCACTCAGAGCTGTAGTTATAACGAATGATGGCTTAACGCAGTGGTGGCCGAGTGACGTACTCGGAGCCGTCCGGCTCCGAGGAGCGAGGATGAAGATAGATGCGCTCCTCGAAATGTGGTAAGATGACTAATAGGTACGCGAAAGAGTAGTCAATTGTATGTGGCCTTAAGGTCAAAGTCTGGTCAAAATATAGCTGGTGTTCTGTCCGAGGTATCGTATCTTGTCTGGCCTTGCTTGTCTAAGGAAAGACTAACTACGGGCGCGAACGCGACAGAAATGAAGGAAATGAGCAAAGCGCCAAGACTCTAGCTCTGCGCACACTGCGCCCTGACTCATTGTAACTACTGTCTTGACGTCTTTAGCAACTGGAGAGCTGGAGAGCTGGATGTAGTTAAACGCCTTGGTCTACCAGAGTCACGCTTTCAATGCAAAGATTGTCTCGCTCAGTTGCCGACGGCCAGCGTAAACGCCTCGGTTCACTGCTGATGATAGTATTAGACCGGTTAGTCTATTATGTCACGGCTCGCAAAGGACTGAAAGAGGCGTGATTGCAATAGGTCTATTACGATAGAACGATTCTAAAATGGGTGACAAATTTGGGCAGGCTAGGAAATTCTGTCCCAGAATTGGGACCACGGGTATATACTGGTACATAGTGTGCATAAGGGGCCTCCAGCAGACTAGCCATAAGATGTCTTCTTAGCGTGAGCTTGCCGAAACCATTACCCATTCGTCTCTACAGCCGTCACTCATTCCCATCTTCGTAAAATGTCGTGCAATTACGGACCCATTCATCAACGTTCGGATCAACATCAGGTTCACTAGTGGCTTGCTGAGCCGAAGGCCCCGTAGGCTCCTCTAGTGGAATAGTTGTCAGGAATGACCACCCTGTAGTGACAGCATCACGGGATGTCACACCGGCCGCCGGAGCAGACTCCATCGCTCCGAGATCAACATAAGTGCCTCCAACGCTCAAACCGGGCAGGGATTGCCGCTCGTTTTGCCTGCTCTGGTCCATGCCCGGCGACACTTGTGCGCCAGTTGTATTTCCCGCCGAGGTCTAGCGTGACTGAGACTTCCGCCTCGAGGGCTGCGTCGTGACGCGTCCGGTCTTGGAGTCCCAAGTGCACGATGTGATGTGGAAGGGAAGGGAAGTAGGCTGCTGCAGAGGTAGCTAGCCTATCATCAGGAGATAGGTCAAGGGTTTGTGTACAGTAGACGAGATGAATTGCATTGCTCGCTCTTTCACTTACAGTCAGGCCCGTGATGAGACTTTCCGCTGGACAGATGTGGATTATGCCAACTCCCATAGACGGAGAGCGTGGCCGCGAGGGCGATATACCGGCCGGTCTAGGCAGTTACAGTATGCATCATTACTACCTCTTCTCTAACGCCTCCTACTACTCTGCTAATGCATTCCTGGTTCTTTTTGTTGACGGGAGGAGACAGGAACCAGTTCGACAGGATCCTCATACAAGATGTTGTCCTCCCAATCTAGACGGTGATCATCTCCCAGCTCCCCAAGACTCCCACCTAGGCGTGCGCAAAAGAACCGTTTCGCCATGCTATCAAGGGACCCAAGTGGTGTCGGCAACAGTCCCCAGTCATCTTCCGCATTGATAGCTTCGTCCACATTGTCATCCTCGGAAGGCATCCTGTAGACGGCAAAAATGCCGTCCATCTTGCCACTCGGCCCAATTCGAGCAACGACATAGAAGCCCGTCTCATCCCAGCGACGGATGGCAGTGGTGGTGGCGGTGGTGTATGGGGTGTACTCCAGCTCGCCAAGCTGGAAGAAGACAAAGTCTGGCTTTCCATACGATTGGAATGCGAGAATGCAGGGCGGAAGCTGCGACGCCAGATTCAGATCGGCGGTCGGCTGCAGACCGTATCGCTCGACAGTGAGCCGATAACTGAAGTGTTCATCTCTGCCGACAGCAACCCAAGGGCGGAGCCGCCCACTCATCGAGTACGGCATGCTATTGAGAAAACTTGGATCCAAGAATTGAGCGTTGTCGATATCCGCTATAAACTTGTCCCGCGTGAGAGGCTCTGGCGTTGCCTTTCTAATTTCTTCAGCAGCCCAGTCCTTGAATGCCTGACGGCGATGGCGGTCTGGAAATAGTATTCGCATTGCTTCAATAGGGTTTTTATCCCCCATAATCCTTGCATGTGCCGCTGCGAAGTCCATGTTTCTGGTTTTGTGTAGGCGAAGCGAGCGGGAGAGGATGGCTATGTAGCAGATGGGAAGTGTGCTTGCAATGGCGGTGAGTCATGAAATGTGGAATGGTGGGCCAAAATTGTGCAAATGTGTAGGAAGACAGAGCAAGCAATAGAGAGTGATGGATTGTAGTGTTGCAGGCCAGGATTTCCTGGCCTGCAGCAGCTAAATAGGTGGCATGGCACACGGGCCATGGCACTAGCCAGGTGGGGTAGCGGCTGCACCCTGCGCTCAAGGCGGGGCTGCACCTCCAACAAAATGTGCTATCGCATGATGCCATTGACGGAACGGCGCACTCACACGACCCACCACCTGATTATTTTTCCCTCCCGCAATATGAAAATAATCCACAAGTATGTGCGGAAACGGAGGCCCGATTGAGGTCATTCTGGTTGAATATGCGGCATGGGAGGCCGATGAAGTGGTAGGCAGCCTTCGCAGCAGCTAGAGTTAGCATTCTTCCGCCCATCTTTTTATGGAGGTCTACCTACCAAAGTCTACTGGCCAAGATTTTTGTGTTTCCCTTTGTTGTCTTTGCTTGACGACTCGTCAACGTCTTCCCCGCCAACCCCCGCCATTCCTGACCGTCAAAGATCATCATGAACGTGTGGACTTGGTGGTTTACAGCTTAGACAAAGCGCCCCGGACCCACCTATGAGGTTCTCACCCGTGCTACAGTCGCTTGCAACACCACGCTCCTTTTGGAATTCGGCGCTAGTGTGTGCAGGTGTCGCGCGCACATTGTTTTTGACACATTGGACGAGAAAAACCCCAAGCCCGGCTGCTACCAGGCCGCCGCGCAACCAACTCGACCATTCCTGGCTCGGAATAGACAGGCAGCTAGGAAGCAGAGGGGCGAGGCGGGGAGCTGATACGAGCTTCCACGAGGACGCGGCGCCACTACCTCGGCTCTTGACGTCTCTTGCGGTATAGGCAGGTATCGTCAAGGGGTACCGGAGAGGTGGCAAGAGGAATTGTCAGAAACACGGCACCTTGGGGTCAGATGGGGTCGCTATTGTGATTGTATTGCTTTCCTCTTGGTCCAAACTAGAGCGCTTTCCAGCTCTTTCCAGCTCTTACCAGCTCTTACCAGCTCTTACCAGCTCTTACCAGCTCTTACCAGCTCTTACCAGCTCTTACCAGCTCTTACCAGCTCTTACCAGCTCTTACCAGCTCTTACCAGCTCTTACCAGCTCTTACCAGCTCTTACCAGCTCTTACCTGCTCTTACCAGCTAGGAAAGGAGGCCAGAAAGAAAAAAAAAACCTCGTCAAAAACAGTGCCTCAGCCCCGAAAGTCAGCGCTGATCACGATTAGACAAGGCTTAAAAGGGGAGGCCATTTCCCAGTGGTGACATGACCATTCATCACACAGAAAAAAGTGGCCACAGAACAGAGCCACGGGATGGATGAGAACGGCGACAGCTGGTGGAGGAGATCCGGGAGACCAGGAATACGATGCGACACATGTGCATTTTCCCCACAAAATGACAAAACCAACCTCTCAAAAATCACACCTCAATTATTGTCAAATACCACGTGTATCAACCAGTAAAGGCACAATTGAGAGAGTTGCATGTGTGTTCTATTGATCAAGTGGCCGCTCCTGTGCAGAGCCTTCAAGTGCTCTGACTGGCGCCTTGGCACCGCTGCCCCGCGCACAGCGCTCTGGATCCAATTGATCCACTGATCTAATTATTCAATTTGTTATCAGCTTCATCATCATCACCTTCGGAGAGGTAGTCAGTCCTCCGAGCCTCCGTCCGGAGGGGCACTCATCCGGAGAGGCTGATTCCTTTAGGTTCGCCGCCGACGAGCACTACCGCACTCAGGCAATCGACGGTACACACAAAACTCTGCTAGTAAAAAAAAAAAAAAAGGGCTCGCTGTGGGAGGCCAATCGTCTCCCCGTCACCCGGTTCTCCCGTGGCTG
This sequence comes from Lasiosphaeria hispida, assembly GCA_033439745.1. Lineage (NCBI taxonomy): Eukaryota > Fungi > Ascomycota > Sordariomycetes > Sordariales > Lasiosphaeriaceae > Lasiosphaeria > Lasiosphaeria hispida. The sequence continues at coordinate 5,211,053 of JAUIQD010000003.1, forward strand.
TTCCCGCCCCCCTCTCTGGCCAGCGCTCATGTTCCGCCTTTCTTTGTCATAACTCCATCGTCATCTTTATCTCTCACTCTCTCTTCCCACAACTCAATTCTCACCTGTTTCACCATGGCTGCCACCATACCCAAGGCCAGCGACAACGACCCTGTGGTCAGGGAGATGGCCAAGCCTATGGCCGATGATGATGTTGATATGCCGCCTCTCCTGCTTACATAAAAGAACCTGGCTCTCCTTGACGCTCTCCACGGCAATCCCGACAGCGACAAGACGAAGAAGGGACTGATGGAGAAGAAACTCTCCACCATTACATCCGGCTTTCAACAGCAGGCTTATGAAAATGGCATTCTGGACCGTACCGCCTCTCATCCACCATGTCATGACAACCACCATGTCATGACAACCTCGGCGCCGTTCAAGAGCATCTCACCCAACGCCATGGCAGTACCCAGCTATCGGAGCATACACATCAGCATTACTGCCGCGGGATCACCAAGACCCACAACGAAGCCAGAGTTGCATGTTTGGTCAGGTCCAAGATCTTGAAAGAGTATTGCGGCAGGGATATGCAATATAGCAGATCCGACAGTCGAGCCATCACCCAGATTCCCCAGCAAGATTTCAACTGAGGCTTAGCAGATCCTGTTCCTGATATATTGGAAGGCATCTGGACAGACGCTCTCCCGCGTTCCCTGCACAGCTACAGTCTCCACAGCGATGCTGGCAACTCTCTCACCTTTAGTCACTTTGCCACCGAGCTCAAGCGAACAGATGGCAATTTTGAGCAGGCCGAATCCCAGGCTGCTTATGATGGTGCCGTCTTGGTCAACGCGCGGGGCCGGGCTCTTGCTCAGTCCAGGGCCAACACGCGGGACGGTACCGCCGCCGCCGCCGCCATCGACAGGGTTGCCGAGGAGACGGCCGTCTTGACCTGCGTGACCGACGGCAAGGTGTGGCTGAAAAGTCCATTAGCGACGCCCTCAAGCGCAGCAAGTGTGGACAAAGGAAGGTGTCCTATAGTCAGGCTCAAACCCGCTCTGCTGATGAGCCGATGACTACTTTCCCGCTTGAGGCCGGAAGTTAGCGTATGTCAGATGGAACAGGGTAGAAACTGCTAGAATTAGGAGTCGTCAGCGTTGCCACTGCATTGCCACTGCAGTGCTACGATAGTGGCAACAACATACAACTATAAGACGGAGGTCTCCGGCAAAGCCAGAGACCACAGAACAAGCAATACAATCACACAATTGCAACCCCCAACAAAGAGTGCAGTGCTTCTGACAATACCCTTTGTTAAAAACAGGTGCTTTTCTTCGCTTCCGATTAGCGTATTCCTTCATTTTGGCCCGAGATTTCTAAAGTGTTTCGCAGAGATCTTTATGAACTATTGTCATTTAGTATGACATTATCTCGCTATGCGAATTACGTACCAAGATGTTAGGTAAATTGTTTGTGGCCGGGTAGAATCCGTAGTTCGCATAAAATAGAGAACTGCCCGTTAATATCGACTAAGCGTTGTTATACGTAAATTCTGCAGTAGGCATTAGATTATACTGTCAGAAGCACTGCACTTTTTGTTGGGGTTGCAATTGTGTGATTGTATTGCTTGTCCATGTGTTCCTAGGTTGAGGAGAAGGCCCCTATATATATCAGGTCCAGTTTCTCCACCTCCAGGAGCACAACTAGTTCTCATCATGGCGCAGCTATGCTGCGCCTTGCAGTATGCCGTGCTGCGCAATCTATTATAATCCATTTGTGGTGGCTAGGTTCAATTACCACGTCAGTCTCTTTGTTGCATAGCCACCACATTTATCTCTTTGTTTCATAGCCACCACATCTAACAGTTCCGTCTGACATATACCAGTCATCTTAGTAGTAACAGATGAAAGCTCTGAGATATGCCTCGATAAACTGGTTCAAGTGTTCCGTTTAGCTATTTATTTAAGGATAGAACACTATTAATATTCGGATCGCTATTCCTAAATATTTAAGAAAATCGCGCTAAAGATTAGCGTTGAACCTTAAGTTTCTGTTAGAAATGATGCCGTTCGGGATACCGTAATACTTCTAGATTTTACGTACGAAGATAGGAATTAAGTCTTGACTCTTTTTAGCATTATCCTTAAAAGGAATAAAATGTGCTATCTTTGTAAAGGTATCGACTATGACCTAAATAAAACTGTAACCTCTTAAGAGAGATAGCTCTGTAATAAAGTCTATAGAGATGAGTTTCTATAGAGAGTAATCTAACTTAATAGGATAGAAAGGCCTAAAGGGAAGATAACATCTGGATTTATTGCCTTAACACTCGTAATATAATCGAATAAATTCGGCGACATTGCTTTCTAGGTGTTCTTATTATTGTTACAACCTGTGCACTAGGTACCTGAGTACCAAGTGTTGAACGACAGATCGTAGAGCGGGACGCTCTAGGGTTGGGGTTATCTTAGGAAGATGGGTTCTCAAAGGCAAGTATCTCAGAAGGGGGGTTACACTCTGTCGAACAGATTGCTGTCACCAATGTTTAGGTAGGTTATGGGACACAATAGAATGTAATTGCTTACGTGAGGAACAGGAATCCTCACGCTCCATGGTGCGGTGCACGATGGTTACTTATACTAACTAACTAGCAATGTACCTGTCAGATGGAACAGGGTGGAAGATGCTGGAATTGAGAGTGCGTCAGCCTCGCCACCGCAGTCGTCAACATTACCACTGCATTGCCACAATAGTGGCAACAACAAACTCCTATAACTAGCACCACTCTGGCCGTAGGCCTGAGTGGTGCAGAACAAGCAATACAATCACACAGTTGCAACCCCCATCAAAAGTGCAGTGCTTCTGACAGTACCTTGTAACTATTTGGTGGGAGACCTGTCCGTTCTGTTTGCTCTGTTCCGTTCCTCCAGCAGAGCACACAAATCATAAACGCTCCGTGTGATCTGTTGCATCCTGCACATAGAGCGCACAGAGCGCGCCGCTCTGTGCAATCTGTCTTGTCTCTCAGAGCAGATCACACAGATCGTCCTCTTATGTCACGTGACGTCCAAGACGTTACAGAGGGTAATAAGATCCTTAAGAGTAGAGATGCCTTTAAGACTACATAATAGAACTGCTAGTATAAGGGTGTTAGTAAGTCGATCTTACTTAGAAATTATATGACGGATAACTTGATTAAAGTAGCTATAATGCTAGTCACCTTTATTATAAGTCTTACGTTAAGTATCATAGACTTACAGTTAACCCTTTTTATATTTCTCTAGTTTTATATTATAGAGCCTTTATAGCTAATAATAAGTCTAGCCTAACTAGATTTTAAATTCTTCTTATGCTTCTTCTATAATAGCTACTTTAATCTCTAAAGAGAGAACCTTAATTTACTCTTATAGTTTAATATAGTCCTAGCGTTACTTTAGTTTCTTAATAACTCTAGCTAGGAGTAACTATAAGAGACCTAGGTTCTGACCTATAGAGGTAGATTAGAAGTCCTTAGTAATGTTACGTTGTAGTTCTAAGCTAAGATATATGGCTATACTATCTATATTACTCATATTATCTAAGTAGTAACTAATAACGTATTTTATAAGCGAGTGAGCAATATAAGCGAGTGAGCAATATAAGCGAGTGAGCAATATAAGCGAGTGAGCACTTTTCCACCACCCTATTACAACTATCCACAATTACACCACCACAACACTAGGAAATAATAATTACTGAACCAGAAATAGATGAATCAGACGATTCTCCAGCCTCTTGACAAGTGCGTGCATTATGGCCAGGCTTACCGCATAAGCCACAGCACCGAATCTTTGTGCGAGACCCCCTGCACCATTACCATTTTGCCGTATTTCCTGGCCTACCTGCTCATCCACAGCTTTCTGGTCCACTAGATCCTGTGCCTCTTGTACGGTAAGAGACCCTCCAAGCCGTATACGTGTTTTTTTGGCTCTCCGTCTCTTACTAAGTCCCTCATTTGCCTTGCGTAATAGAGAGACCTCCGTACGTAGAAGAGCCACCTCATGCATTACAGCCATCGTATCTTTAGCCAATTGGTCCACAGCAGCTAGCATATATGTTGGAGAGCTGTTTTGATGGTTGGATATCCGGCCTTTAATAAAGTTTGACTGTGAGGTAGCTTCTCGGGGGTTTTGTGGCGTTTGAGGTAGCCAAGGTAGTGGTGTACCTGGCCGTGAGACTGGTGGAGTTAGAGTTCGGAGCCGTATATCCATCTTAGAAATCACCCTCTCTGGATCGTGCGGTACAAGGCCAGCTCCGGCAAAGGCTCCTTGGATATTTTTATCCGTAAAAGAGGTAAAAAACGCCTCTTTAAACGCGCAAAGGAATTCCAGCTTGGTGATGTGTGTGATATGCATACGCATAAGTTCCTCGATTTGATAGCCGTAGGCCTTCTTTAACGGCCCAAAACAACCAATATCTAATGGTTGGACTAGATGCGAGGAGTGCGGAGGCATACAAAGCGTAATAATGTTGTGTTCCTTGCAGAAGGTCTCGAATTGCTCGGAGTGGTGGCTTTCGTGGCCGTCGAGGACTAGAAGCCGGTATTTGCCTTTCGTACGAGATGTTGTGTGGGAATCGAAGTGCCGGATCCAATCTAGGCCTTTCTCATTGGTAGTCCAGCCGTTATCGGTTGTTCCGATATACCAAGTAGCCGGAAGGTCGCACTCTTGATACCAGTGAGCGAGGTGGTATTTTCCGGCCAAGAGGATAAATGGTGGGATAGCCCAACCCTGAGAATTTACTCCTTGGATAACCGTAGCCTACTCGCGATTACCAGGCTGGACTTTCTTGGCCTTGCCATAGCCGTCTGAGGTAGTAACTACCATCCCAGTGGTAATCATACCCATTATAAACCCGGTCTCGTCAAAATTGTATGTATCTTCGTCGAGGATACCGTATTTGGCCTTGGTGTTGTGTACAAGTGTAAACCACTCGCGAATAATCTTTGGATCTTCGCATTTGGCCCTCTAGTAGTCGTATCTACGCGTAAAACGCGTCCGGAGTTCTGGTTGGCGTTTGACGAAGTTATGAGCCTAGAGCTTGCCGACAGGGGGTGCGTCGCGTTCGCGGAGTAGTCGGTTGGCCATATCTTCCACAAAACGAAGCCGAGGAGGGAATGCTCGCGTATAAAGCTCAGTTATATACTGAATAATTGTCCTCTCCTCTAGATCCGTAAGTTTCCGTGAGTTGGCTGGAGTATCGCATCGTGCAGGCCGACCGTCGCGTCGTCGCGTCAGGGCCATACGGTCAACCTTATAGATCTTTGCAGCGGTTTTGACCTTCAGTTTTGGATCTTTTTCGAGAGCTTGAAGAGCCAAAACCACCATAGCCTCTTTTGAAGTAGAGGCCATGGTTGGTGGTAGAGAAAACTGGTGTTGATTGAAGGAGTGGTGTTGTGGGGGGAAAGTGCTCACTCGCTTATATTGCTCACTCGCTTATAAAATACGTTAAGGGTTTTTGAGTTTCTATACTTAGTAAACTTTATAACTTAGCTAAGAGAGTAACCATTATCTATTTTTAATTAGTTTTTGATATCCTTTAGCTTAAAGAGAGTTAAAGGTCTTACTATCGACCTTAATCAGTTTTTCCCTATAAGCGGTATGTAGACCTATCTCTTTAAGAAAATTCGTTTATTTTGTTTAATCTAAATACTAGTAGCCTTAAGTATCTTTATTTTTAGCCTTAAAAGTAAGGTAGGTTTAAGGTATCTTAAGGTAGACTATATTAAGGACATGCCTGACTTAGTGCTTAAAGATAAGACTATCTTAAGTCTTAAGGCTAGGTAAATCATTTAGAATAAGGCCGTTTTTAGACATTTTAAGAAAGACTAAGTTACCTAGAACATCGTCAGCCTACTCTAAGATCTAGTACTTCTCCTTCAATAGTAGCCTGATAGTAAAGACGTCTTATATAGTATGGAATTCCCTAAACATACTACGTAAAATAAAAATAACTAGTAAAAACAAGATGCTATTAACGAAAAGGGGAGATATAAGAGACAATCTCTTATAAAGAGGGTACTTTAGCTTAAGTATATTCTATTAGATTTCTAGACTGTTAGACTATAGGAGATTCTTAACTTACTTCTTTAAGGTGTCTTATATGCCTTTAGTAAGATCTCTTTTAAAACCTAACTTAATGTCTAACTCTCTGTCTTTCTACCTAACTATATAAAGCAAGTCCTATTTGAGAATTTAATGCTAAAAGTAGCCTTTAATCGTACTATTTTATATATTTACCTAGTATTTCGCTATATAGATTTCCTATAGCCTTACACTAGTATAGCAGTATATATTTAATAGGTAAGACAAGAATATCTAGACTCTTTTAAAGACGTAATTATAGTCGTTATTCTTTTAATACTTCTCTTGTATATAAATGTAATTCTCCATGGTTAAGAACGTAGGTTCTTTTTCTATAATCGAAAGAGGAATTTTAAACCTTAGTACATTTTGAATATACTATCTTATATTAGTCAAAACTATAAGAATATCTAACGATCACTAGCATACTTACAGGGTATATTGAGTTATAGACTTCTTTAGGGATAGGTCGGTTAGTCTCACGTTCCTATGCCGACATGAATTTTCAAACCTTATTCTGTATTGTTTTAACGGTCGGTCTGTTCAGTGTTTTATCTAGCCTCGCCTTAGTCAAGCGTCTAACACTCTCCGTAAAATGTTTCATTGTCTCCATGTTACGTAGGTCGGAGCCAGGGAATCTTCTCTCGTACCTATAAGTCGTTAATACAGGTTCCTAAATGTAAATCTGTAATGGCAGAACTAACGCAACCTATACGCTTATCATCTTTACGTACCGCAGCTTAGAGCTTAGAGCGAGCTCTTTATGAATAAGCTTATTATCGATGCTAGATTTATCCTCAGAAAGGCCATCTTATATAGCTCTCTCAATCAGGTCGTCCAGGTCCTTACCCTTTAGACTGCTTTTCTTAGGCTTGGGGTTCATATTGTAAGAATTCAGGCTTGTTGATAGTATATGAGATTAGAAGAGATGAGAGGTGTGTTTGAAGATAAGGAGGAGGTAGGGGAGACTGTTATAAGGGTTTGGGTAATAGCAGAAATTATGTAACCCCTGCCAACCCAAATAGTAGCGAGGAAATACGGAAGAGGAATGCGAGGGTGCTCCTAGAAATCCTTTAGGCTACCTTGGCATTAGAATGTCTTCTAAATACAGTCATTTGACAAGCACTAAATGGTCTCAATATACGAAATGCCCTTCATCTCCTAACAACGCTCAGTAGCAAAGGCATCTCCTAAATATCCCCAGTATCAACGATTGGTAATAGATATAAGCATTACCAAGCGGAAGGCCTGGACGAATTGTCCATGAAGTTCTGGGTGGCGGCTATTGCGGGTGCAAATGTCCCAGTTCTGGGCCCTTTCCTTACACAGGACCATTTTTGGGCCCTTCGGCTAAAACTGCACCTTCTCGGAATGCTGTGCTGTTTGATGGGTAGATATTAGCCGAAACTGAGCCGGGGCTGATCTGGACTGATCAAACGTGACGAATAGCCACGTGACTATGAGCAGGGGTGGTCGTCGATTTTAGGGTCGTGAAACAGTTAGTACTGTTATGTAGGTAGTGTTCAGATTTGAGTCCGTTTGCTCATCATTATTTGACTTTGAAGCATTTATGAACAATTGGATGGTGTAGACTCTAGATGTTGTACGTTCAATCACTGCAAGAGCCCAAGGCGCAATCCTTTAGTTATGCAGCGGAGGTAGATAGTCAAAACACGGCCCTAGCAACTTTCAAGTTCGACGTCACTCGACATGGCTCGACTTCATAGTAACAGCCCTCCTATATCCACTCCCAAGTTCCACCTTCCCAGTAAACAGATAAGCATCCCGGCATAGGTAGTATGCAAGCTCGAGTCGGCCCGTAATTACCATGCGGAAATATGCGGAAGGTTGCAGAGTGTTGGAGGGTTCATCCTAGCAGCGGTTGAGTGGATGCTGGGTGGATGTTGTACCTTAAATTTTGCTACACCTCCCTCCTGGATAGCCTCCAACATCCGGCACCTCTCTCAACGATTAGGCATCCGCCCGGCTAGCTCGATCGGTAGAGCGTGGGACTTATGGCTCAAACAGTTAGGCATCTCAAGGTTAGGGGTTCGACCCCCCCCCCCCCCCCCCGTCGCGCTCAATTCCCGTCGTTAGAACGACCATCCTTTTTATCGTGTTCCTATTTCTCAAGTAATATGCCCTCTGGTGCCATAGTGTCGGGACTGGACTGTCGCATCCCGAGATGGTGATTGTCTCTTTGCCAATTCGAAAGATAGCCAACCGCCCTAAATGCAATAGATATGCCTTCAATCGCAGTGAGATAATGTGGGCTTGAAAGAGAAAAAGGAGTAAATTAGCGACTAGTATGAGTGTTTCATAGAAATAAAGGGCAAAAAGAAGGATTGCCCAATAACAGGATTGAACTGTTGCCTTCGCATTACTTCATATATCAGAAGATATATTAGTACGACGCTCTAACCAGCTGAGCTAATCGGGCTGTTGGATTGTTGAGAAGAGTCATCTGGGAATGGAGTCATGGGGCGGAATGGGTGGATAAGCTGTTTTGAGATAAACGTCACCTCAGACAGTATTTTGGTTTTGCTCTATGTTCAACAACAGTTGGCCCTGAATTTTAAGGCACGAGCATGTTGACCAGTAAGCGGGGTGAAAAATTACTTGGGAAGTTCAAGATAAAAACTCTATTGAAGGAACCTTGAACATGGAGCGCTCTCAGGCTATGCCAAACGCTTGGGTTTGGGGGGTTTGGCTCATTCAGAGCCCTGCTTGAATGTGGTTGCAAAGACGCCATCGTCAGCATTCATGGTTGCGAGGATTGGCAAAGTCAACTTGTGGAAAAATGGTGGCGGTATGACAGAGCCTGGATTGGGACTTGGCAGAATTTTGGCCGGCGTGGGGGTGCAACGGCTTGAGATGGGGCAGTCCCACAGATGGGGTAATTAGAGGAGGGTAGTAACTAGTGTAAGGTACTGACAGGTGCCGATAGGCGTAAACATGTCCCGCCATGTCCCACTGCTAGGACAGCCCACCCACGCCGCAGGTCCCAACAAGTCGGCTATAACCTTTTCTGCCACCCTCCAGTTCTCTTTTCTTCTTTTCGCAACCAACCAATTTCTGGAGCTGGTACATAGCTGCTTTTTCTTTATTACGCACGCGATTCGAGCATTACTGGCTAGTCGCAGCTGCCATGTCGTCCAGCGCTCCTAGATCCGGAAGAAGTCGGAGGCAGGAAGCCTCGGATTCCTCCGATAGCTCGACGGGGACATTTTACATCGCCAATGTCAAGTTTCGCGTCGTAACCCCGCCTCGACCGATGCCCTTGGTATGCTGCAACAAGGACGACAATTGCGACGCCATCCAAAAACGATTCGGCTCTGAGTTCGAGCAGCAGGCCGTCGTGATTCTCTCTCGCAATGGAATCAATGACGAGAATTGCACTGTGAAGCTCACAGCGCGTGTTGTCCGTGACGACCCCCTCGACATCCAGCCTACGATTTTCATCGTTGGGAAGTGGGAGACTAGCTCGGCACGTCGCTGGCAAGCGGCTGTTGTGGAAATCAAGCAATACATAGACTCGCGGCTCCAGGAGACAGGAGACTTCATTGACATCAGCGTAGAAATGGTTGACGAGACACTTACCTGGCCGAAATACATCTCCATCATTCCCAAGGACGATCCGCTGTTTGGGAAGCTCAAGGTAGATTGGCCCAAGATCAAGGACCATGTTTTCGGGCTTCTAGAGACCAATGTCGCCACACGAGGCCATATGACGGCAATCTCCCTTTTCAAGCTTGGTTTTGATCCTCTTTTCGACTCTAACCCGAAGACCGTCTATGTCTCGGTGGGTTATGACTCGCCCCAGATCGGATGGTACCCTGTCGCAACAGCCATTCAGAATTACCTTGATTCCCTAGGTCACAATCTCCAACTCCAGCTAGAACACAATACTGTGGGTTACTCCGCCTTCCAGCTGGTTCCCTCCGCCTTTACCCCGGCCATGCGAGCCATACGACGTAGGGATTTTAACTACGATGTCACGAGGACTTATAACACCATGGTCAATGCTGGTGAGGATATCGGAACCACGGAGTATCTGATAAAGCCGGACGGGACATTGAGCAGTCCCGCAGTTGGTACACTGGGTTGTTGGGTCCAGATAAAGAAGAAAGGCGAGGACTGGGAGACAATGGCACTGACAAACTATCATGTCGTTCGACCCGCATTAAAAGGTTTTCGGTTGAAGAAAGAGGGAGAGAGCTTGCTACCAAGCATTCCTGACGGCGAGTCACCATGCTGGAAGGGAGACAAAAATGGACTCTGGCCAAAGCGTCTCGCCAATCGTGATAATCGCAATGAGCCAACTACGGATATCGAGCATCCTGCACGAGCAAAGCATAATTTCTCTGTCACCGAACTTCTGGAAGAGATCAAAACGCGCCCTACCTCGGCTCGTCAGAACAGACTGAGTGACTGGATCGCCTTCTTCGACCAAGATAAACACCTCTTGGGTAACATCTGGCTTGCTTCGGGTTACAAACACCGAACCAAGCCCGAGTCAAGGAGCGACGGGGAGCCTACAGGTCGGCTAGACTGGGCGCTGATCCAACCGGTTGATACGTGTCGGATCGGGGTCAATAAGCTCCCGACAGAGACCAATTGGGACAGCAAGTATTCCATCGGTAATGCTCCTGACCCCGTGACGTTCGGTAACACCCTGAAGTCGCAGGGGGTCTCCCTGCACGATTTTGTCCAGGGGGGTAATGTCTATAAAGTCGGTGCCTCAACGAAATGGACAGCGGGGGAGTTCAGCAACTTCAAAACGAATTGCAGTGTCGCGGAGGACGGCTATCTCGGTATGGGCAAGTCTGGTGAGTATGTGGTGATTGGAAAGGTTAATAATGACGAGTCTTCTATCCCATTTGCGAACAAGGGAGACTCAGGCTCTGTTGTTTGGGGCCAGGATGGCAGGGTCTTGGGGCTGTTGTTTGAGGGACAGCAGCCCCAAAGCAATGATGATGGGTATTCTTTTGTGACGCCCATCGAAGATGTGTTTGACCACATCAAAGGGTTTGGGATGTTGGAGTTAGGTGGTGCAGTAGTCGAAGATATCCGGCTCGCCTAGCCGTAGATCGATGGGACTTGCACGATACTGTTAAATACCACATGTATTAACTAAAAAGGCGTAATGGAGAGAGTTGTAACAATCGATGGAGCTGTAGGTAGCCTTTTTTGCCCATTGTTTCATACAAGTCCTTACTAAGGGCTTACTGGCAAGATTGTCGACTCTTATAACTTGGATTTGACCCCTTTGACGCGTTTTAACGTGCAGCGAGCGACCAGAATAAGCAAGCGACCACTTTCCACCCAACTAATAATCCATGCCAATTGCTAGAATGGTGTGCTATATCAGAGCGAGCTAAACCCTACCTGCTGTTGGTTGGTGCGAGTGCAACAAAACCATGCCGGCTACTGGGCTGGCGTGAGTCAGCGAGCTAAACCATGCGTTCAGGCCTTGCGGGACAATTTGCTCTCCAAGGTGGATGGAGTGCATGGTGCCACGCCCGATTCATCGGCTATGACTGCTGCCTTGACTCGTCTCGCAAAGGCTACGCCGAGGCATCGTGAAACATCGGGGTACATGACCGCCGAAGCATCGTGAAACATCGGGGTACATGACCGGCTGGCTACCCGTGATGGACTGAGGTGGACAGAATGGCCAGCATTCTCCTTCATGCCCGCCCTGGTATCATATACGGGTGCACATACAAAGGGAGGGAGGTGACGGCGACATGAGCCGGCTGCGACGACGGGTGGGCTGTGTCACACTGGTGGACTCACCTAGGTCAACAAGGTGAATCACCTCCTTGACCGAGCCACCACGGACACGAAAAGGGGCGCTGCACATGATCAATGGACCCACAACAACTCGTGCTTTGTCACTCGAAGCGGTGGCTTGACGCCAATCACCTCCCATGTCACCGAAGCCCGTTGTGCAGCTCCGCCACCAGAGATTGTAGTCGGCTACCACGGAGCAAAGGAGAGTGCTCAGCACAACGAGGGAGAAAAGCGCATGTTGTAAGATGAACCCAAGCGACGGGCAGGATGGAAATGGAATCGATGAGGAGGCTAGTATTAGTGCTGTGCGTTCATGGCAAGGTAGGTAGGGATCCAACCAAGAGACCAGACTCCCTGGAGGAAACGCTTCCTTCTTATATCCCTACTCCCAAGGCAGACTTCGCTTCATAATAGGAGAGCTAGCTGGCCACAACCAACCGAACATCGCGTAGTAACACTAAACTGTCTGATATTGAAATAGATACCAAGGCCTCCATGTACTTAGAAGACCGGGGTAGGGAGTGGTAACGCTCGGGAGATTCCCCTGGTTCTATCTCAAGTTCAGGCTGTCTACCTAAGCTTTACATCATCGGTCACCATTACGGAAGGAGCGAGGTACAGTATACTACCGTACCCTTGAGGTGATTCATATTCTTCCCGAGATCACACCGTCAATATGCCAACTGCTTTCGTCATCGGTCAGCGGATTCAGCAGCTTGTTCCACCCCTCCAAATGATAGAGCATTGTAGGAGCTGCGAAAACGCGGCGTGTGAAGGACCTAGAGCCGGAAAAGGCCCCAACAGCAGCCAGGCCCAGAATTGAGTCGCACCTTTGACAGGAATATGCGAGCAATATAATGCTATCACTTCATATCACTCAAAGCTAACAAGAATCGGTATGGCAAACTCTTTCATGTGAGGAGATAGCTTCTGGTCTCAGTTTTCGCTTTCACTCTGGCTCTAGCTTCCTTTTCCCGCTTGCAGTGCGTTGCCTCACGAGGCATCTCACAAGCCAACTTCAGAATCACTCTCCTGCGGGTTGACGAGTTGACCGTTGGGACTTTGAGTGGCTTGGCAGATAACACGCCGACCCGTCGCCGAGCTACCAGTACCAATGAAATTGGCCACTTTCTTCCTGGGGAGAATGCGACCCGATGCAGTGGTTCGCCCTTGTTCCCAGTATCAGCGGCTAAATCATACTACGCCGTCAGGCCACGAAATGGGCTTCTGATAGTGCGTGCCGCCGTTTCTTGCATGGTTGGAATCAAAATAAAAAGACCTCATTTATATACATCTAATGAATCTAATGTCACTAATGTGTGCGTGAGTTTACATAACCATGTTTCCCATAGTGCAATGACAGATGCGAAGACGAGCTCATCTACCGTTGAAAGGGTAACGACCACGATATCATTGTCGCCAGCACCGGTTTCAAAGTCGGGTTTTGCTACCGCGAGGGTGGCCAGCAGTCCTGCAATAAGTGTAATTTTTCTTGTGCTGTCACAAAGTTCTACCGTTGCATCACTTATTATTGTCACAAACCTGTCAAGCGGGGGACTGAAGGACATGGTATGTATCTCTTTATGATCCTCAAGCTACCTGGCCATGGACGCCGTCGCTTATGACACAGAATGAATGAACTTGTGTCTCATTCAGATCACGATTCCACACACCTTTGGACCGAGGATTGCTAACGACCCCTTTTTTATGTAGTTTTTCGAACTCGGAGGGGGGCTAAACAGTGCAGTGCCTACCCTGGAGGGCAAGGAAGTTAAGCTGAAGAATAGGACCACCGCGGCTCGCGGGAAGAACATTGCTGGAGGCGAGGCTGGGAAGGACTGAATTCTTACCGTTAGTTACTGTTGGAAAGGCCGGAAAGATCGCCAATCGGTACTTGTGGGCGGTTGAGGGCTTTCGGTTTCTTTGACCATGCCTCTCTCTACTTCTGGTCTCACTTTCATTACCTATCTTTAAGCATGGCTTTCTATCGTTATACATCGATAACTAAGGGTTAGGGTTAAGGTTATTCCGTCAGCAACACTAATTACCTCATAGTTGAGGAGGATATTGTACCCGTCGCGATCCACCAAGGCCACACATGTACCGGCACTTTATGATGTTGGGAATTATTGAATGAGCTTAGCTTTTTATTTCTTCCCTATGGCATTCTCGTGCTTAAGGTGTAAGATAACTCGGCCCCATAACAATATCTAGGCGCTCTAATGGTGATCACACCTATGGGCACCTATTAATATTACGCGAGCGTAGAGGGTTAGGGGGGATGGGGTATTAGGGACGGTATATGAGTTTACGACTTTTGGGGCGTTGGTAGAGCCTAGGCCTAAGGAGGGCGAGGAGAAGTGGAGGTAGGCGCATATCGGGTTTTTATGGAGAAGTTTGTTTTGGGTTAGTTTGTTATGACGGGGGATGGGATGATGGGGGTTGATAAGCGGTATGCGGATCTTGTGTTGGATATTATACCCGAGGTGTGAATAATGTTCTTTGCGTGCTGAAGGGGGCGGCGTCGCCTTTTTGGTCAAGGCCTGTTCCGGGCCGGTATTCTCTTGTGGGATGCTGTGATATATGGGGTGAAGGGGGAGTCTTTGATGAAGTGTACTTTTCAGCCCGGACAGTGCAGGAGTTTATTCTGTTGTGAAGCGGATTCTCAAGTCTACCTTACCTATTTAAAGTACAAAAGTTATCTGCCTTGTCTAACTCCTAATATGGGGCCCGTCAGCGTTGAATTGGAAACAACCTTCAAGTCTCCTTTTGAAATTGGAAAAAAAATATTTTAGAGTACCAAAGATGCCTTCTGAAGCATCAAATACCAGTATGCGTTTCCTATGACAGAACGGCCTTTCAATTGGGATTTAGGTAGGTATCTCCCTCAATTGTCGTGTCGCGGCGCAAACAAATATTGAAACCAGGGGTAGTGTTGGATTCAATACACAGATGATGGAAAGAATTAGGGGAAAAAGGCTTGTTCTTTCTGCTTGCTCTCTGGCTTCGCCAGAGAGCCTCCCTCATACTTGTGTATAGTGGCAAGTCTTGTGGTGATGCTGGCGAGTCCTGTGGCGAGGTTGACGAGTCCTTTGCCTCAGCTACTTCTCGAATCTTCTATGTGACAAATCCAACAATGCCAAGGATGCGATTGTCAGGTTGTGGTACAATTGGAGAGACGACGCTATAAGAGGCCGGTGAAGAAGCAACCGAGTTCTCGTCATAGTCATGGGTGTCCTGGCGCAGCCCAGTAGACTTTGTCTGCTCAGAAGATATTAATACAATAGACCTGGGGTAATACATGTCCAGCAGCAGTGCCATGTAAGGAAAGATAGGCTCACTTATCTTGGATTCTGGCTACCCTTTCCCCAGAGGGTCTGATTTGAATCTCGCGCCCGAGGGGCAATATTGGAGGAACTACAGCCCCACCATCACAGAGAGAGCTGTGGCGTCGCTCCGGGCGGCGGACCCGGAGGGCTTCGCCGCACTAGAGTTGGTGAAGCGGAACCCTTGGGCATCCTCACGCTTTGGGTCGCTGTTCTTATCCTAGAGACCTAGCTTATCTCTTACCAACAGAGGATATAGAAAGTTGAGATGGTCTCTCCACAACAACCGTCCGCTTAAATCACCACTGTTGCTGGACGATTCAGATTTGACAACCCCGATGGTGCTGCCTCTATTCACGGCTTTGCTGGAATTTGCATATTAGCAACTGGGGTGGTGGGAATTGGTGTCAGTCGTGTCGGCGAGGATCTGTTTAAACGGGTGGGGATAGGTTCTATCTACAGAAGCATTCTCAGAGGGTATACTCAGTGATCGACGGATCATTCGGAAGATCAGGATGTGTTAATCTCCCATGCCAAGCTGTTGCTTTTAAAGCAGCTACTCCCCTCGTGCGCCTCAGCTTACGCTGCCGCGGCTCAATTATTCCTACTCGAGTTGACATCGGAGCTCCGCGCATCTGAGTCGTCAGGTTCTTCGTCTCCAATACAAAGCCCGCGTTTTTCAAAAGAGCGATGGGTCTTTCTCGGCTGCCTTATCAATCAACGACTTATAGATCCGCCAACTTCGGCGACGGTCATCCTTGATGCAGACAGTTGCCGCGATCTCTCAGTCTCAAATCGTAAAAAGGAATTCTCATCCGCTGATGTTGCACGTACTATGCAGGGCTCCTGGGGGAGCTCACGAGGTTATATTGCTAGTATATGTGACGTGTCGCTTGGGAAGCCTGGTGTAATGTAGGCGTCTGATGGCGAGACAGCAGAAAGAGACGAACCGTTGTCGTGAATCATAGATTCGGGAACAACCACCGACAAGGTCCGTGAGTGCGTCAGCCGGGACTAGGATGGATCAGCGATCATGGATGGCCGGAGATTCCGGATTCGGAAAATGCACGTCTTGGCGAGATGACAAATCCCCGACGCAGCCTCCGGCTGCGCAGAATTGGAACTCTCCGAGAGACTGTCAGCTCGTGACTACGAGTGGTGTAGAATGAACACTGAATTGGAACTAGACCAGCAGATAAAAGAAAACGACACGCACGGTACATACCTCTCTCTGTCTTTGGAAGAGCGCAAAGTAAAAAGATCGACTTACAAAGTACGAGAAAAGCACCATGGACTCAACGCAGGCCCAACGCTTTCGCTTCGTCCACAATTCGAACCCGACGCGGCCCGGAGAGGAGGAAAAGCGACTGATCCGCTCCCACGCTTCGCGCGAGGCCTACGCAAAGATCCGTCGGATCCGCGTTGCGAATTATCTTAGCCTGTCTAAGACCACCACCAACCCAAACCACAACGAGCATAAAACGGCCTTGCCAAGCCTAGCGACTGCCGAAAGCGGCAGTACCGTCGCTATGAACCCACCGAGCTTGCTATCTGCAGGTCAGGTCGATCCCTTTGGAGCCTTCGCCGTGCCGCTCCGCCCAATGGAGAGCTTCCTTCTTGACCATTGTAAGTGCACCTCAGAGTTGTATGCCGAAGAAGCGAGACTAACAATGCGCAGACGTCCGGGTCGTGATACCCGCTTCAACTGACACGTGCCAGTCTTTCCGGGAATCAGGTTGGGGCGCCTTTTTCAAGCACCGCATGACGGTCGACTGGGTGCCGCTGGCCCTGGCCGACCCGGGTCTGCTCAGCGGCGTGCTGCTCGCCGCGTGTAGACACTTGGCCGTGGTCGAACAAGACAACGCTCGTAGATATGTGTTCAAGACGATGGCTATCCAGTACAAGCTCGTCTGTCTGCGCAACCTGACAGCGGCATTGGCCGTAGAGTCTCTTGCGCTGGGGGACTCGGCTATGGCGAAGGTGATTGCGCTAGGAATCGACGAGGTTGGTTAGCCCTCTCGTTGACAAGACGATTAACGGCATCTGCTGATATTGGTCCGGAAGATCACCCTAGGAAATATCGAGGTGTCAAGGAGTCACCTTCTCGGAGCAATGAAGATGGCCGACCTCCGAGGTGGCCCTGAGAATCTGGGTCTGAATGGCTTACTCACCTTTATCCTGCGCCGACTGATGAACGATAAGGGCATTCTGCAGAACTACGATTGTTTTGGGAAGTCGTACGACGGCCTCGAGGTTGTGCGGTAGACTTGCGTACCAATGGATGCTTAAGTACCACCCGTGCCAAGAAACCCAATTTCCCTTTCGAGGCGTGGTGTGCTTCGTGACATGTCCTGTCCGGAGTTGTCGTGTGTCGTGATGGTTATCAAGCCACTGTGGATGACTGACTGTGCCGGCAACCCGCTAGAGGTATAAAGCAGAGGTGCTGCCTCTGGGTCATGGTCTTGACATCCCACATCCTCTCACCCACATCTTATTCACCTGCCACAGACCGGACGACACTATGGCTGAACCCACGCCAAGCATTCCCAAGGGCTCCTTGATCCTCATCACTGGCGTCACAGGCCACGTAGCATCAGAGCTAACCCGCCAGTTCCTCGAGCGCGGCTACCGTGTGCGCGGGACCGTGAGGGATCTCGCCAGAGCATCGTGGCTCAACGATGTATTCCAGCCCTACGCTGCCAACAACCACCTCACGCTTGCCCACGTGCCGGACATGACCGTACCGGGCGCCTTTGACGACGCCATCAGGGGTGTGTCAGCGGTAGCACACGTCGCGACCATCGGTTTCGACCCGGACCCAACGAAAGTGATCCCCCCGACCGTGGCAGCAGCGACCTCGATCCTCCGCGCCGCTGCCGCCGAGCCGTCGGTACGCCGCTTCGTCTTCACCAGCTCCATCGTCGCCGCAACCATGCTCGCCCCGGGCAAGACGGCCCATGTCACGCAGGAATCGTGGAACGAGACGGCCCTTGATCTCGCCTGGGCTCCGCCCCCATACGGCCCCGAACGCATTGTCTCCGTTTACATGGCTAGCAAAGTCGCTGCCGAGCGTGAGGTGTGGCGCTTCGTGTCCGACGAGCGGCCCTCGTTTGTCGTCAACGTTGTGTCTCCGCAAGTCATCTGGGGAGAACGTCTTAATGCGAACTGCGCCGCCCCGAGCGGTGCCATGCTTCCGGACCTGTATGATGGAAAGCCTCCTGAGACCGGTTACATCCCTGCTGGTACGTTTCCCTCCTCTTCTCCCCGTCCAAGAGCTGTGTTGATGAATGTGCAAAGTCTTTGCCGTCGACGTCCTTGACGTCAGCCTCCTGCACATAGCCGCCATGCTCAATCCCGACACGCGCAGCGAGCGCATCCAGGCCTGGGGCCGCTACCATACCTGGAACGAGGTGCTCGCCGTCCTCCGTAATCTGTACCCGCAACGCAAGTTCATTGGCGACTTTGTTGGGCTGCCGGACCTCAGTATTACGACGGACGAGTCCAAGCCGTTGGCCTTGATGAAGAAGTGGGGTAACCAGGATGGATGGCGTGCTTTCGAGGATACGGTGCGGGATAACTTGAAGCGTGTAAATGGTAAATAATTGCAGATGGCGAGCGCGACGCGGGCACCGTCCTCCGAGGCCGGGTAGAACGTGGGGTGGGGCTTTGACGGGGGCGGGAGGTCGGGGCTGCGCTGCGCCTGGGGCCAGGTGGAAGTGGCGGTTTGGGAGGGGGGAGGTACGGCAGGTTGTGCTGAGAGGGGAGGAAGATGGAGGGGGCGGTGCGGATCGAGGTGGAGGCGAAGAAGGAGAGGGAGGGGTTTGGTTCGACGAGGCAATGGCAGAGCCGGAACGGGAGCGAGACGGTTGGACGTACGAGGCGGATGTGCAGAGAGGTGATTGGTTGGCCGAGTTTGAGTTGGAGAGGATTGAGATTTGGAGTGAAAGGGAGGAGTGAGGGTGGGAATGGCGGAGATAGAAGGAATTTGACAAGTTGAAACGTTCAACCCATAGAATTTTGGCCACAGCCACATCTTGAATTATTGGCCCCTGGACCTGAAGTACCCCTCTCCTTGCCGTGCTCCCCATTCCGCGGAACTGCTGAGGAAATTCGGCGAAAGGCCGCTGGGCTAAGCATCGGGTTTGGGTTGCCGCCTGTAGCGCAAGTCTGGCTGGCAGCGGTGGGCTGCCGCAACAGCGGGTACGAAGGAAGGAAGAAGAGAGAGAGCAAATAAAAAAGCGCTAAGGCAGCAACCATGGTGATTCTAAGCAACAGATTTAATAGCGAAGGGTGGTAGAAGGTCATCGCTATTCATGGTAGCCGCTAATTTGCCATGTGTGGTTACTAGTTAGAGGGGACAAAGTAAAAAGGTCAAGCGGGATTTCAACGCTGAGCGATCAGGGCGCCCGCCAAGGGAGAGGAAAGAAGGCGAAGCAGTGTTCCGGTGCCTAGCTGTGTGACTGTGGGAAATATAGAGCAGTGGGAAAGTGGTGGGCTGGCTGCACTTCGAATGTGGGGGAGCGCTGTGTCCTGGTCATAAGTGTCAAATACCATTTGTATCAACCAGAAAAGGCATAATTCCACTTGGCCAAGACTGATTCCTACGGGGCCGCTTTTCTAATCACGGCCGTACTCAAGCTGGGACCAGACCCGGGAAGCATGTTCACAAACTTGGTTGCAAACTGAAGTGCAGGGAAGTGCTGGCCGGCTGGCTGGTTGGCCGGTTGGCCGGTTCTGATGCTTTGCCCTGGGGTGACCCGTCGGTATTTATGTGTCGGCTCCTCATAGGTAGCGCTGGCCACGCAGCCACGCAACTCGAGGCGGTGTTTTAGAAACTTTTGTCAGCACGAGCAACCAAGCTCTCGAGCTTCAAGTGGAAGGGCTCCCCTATCGCGGATCGTGCCGAGTCACTAGGTGCTAGCCCATCCACAATCCCTGCCACCCTCACTCTCATTGCTGGACTCTCCCTAACGTAACGAAAAGCCTTCCGAAATTATTAGGTTCCCGAGGGGGGAGGTTTCTGACGCCCAGAAAAGCAAGGTGATCTACGAAACCAGGATTTGACTAGCCTTAGCCATACTGTATAACTCAAAGTGATATTTGAGCTAGGCTTGCCAAGCCAAGTTGCTATTGGCTGCACACACCCTGGATCACGCCGCCTTGCCGATGCAGCCAGTCAAACCGCTCAACCACTTCAAGGCCCAAAAGCACAGGCTGTGATGAAGGCGAAGCGCGGGGAAGAGTGATTGAATCCCAGAGGCCTTTTGACGAGTCAACCCCTTTCCTTACCAATCAAACCTCAAGTCACTACCCAAAAATGGACCCCTTGAGCGTCGCCGCATCCATTGCCGGCCTACTCTCGGCGGCGGGAGCCGTAGCCAAGGTGCTAGGCCCGTACATTGCCGCAGCGCGCGACACGCCCAAGATTGCCGTTCAGGTCAATTCCGAGGTCCAGAGCGCGACCATCATCCTCTCCGCTCTTCAGAGCCTTGCGCGGAATATGGCATCCGTCCGAGCCCAGCGCGCCGCCATTGTTCAGATTGATCATGTTGTCGCCGTGCTCACCGATGGTGTCTTGATATTCTCGGAGCTCGAGGCAACTGTGGGGTCTCTCTCTTTAGGGGACTTTTCAATCACGCGCCTTGCCCTGAGGTCCCGTCTGCAGTGGGCGAGGAAGGAGGCTGAATTTACTTCACTTCTGGCTCGACTTGGGGGTTTCAAGTCTTCTATTGCTTTGATTCTTGATGTTTTCCAAAGGTTAGTTTTGTGTAAAGATGTGCTAGGCCTGGTATCTAACTCTCTACAGCGATTCGGCAATGCGGGCTGAAGAGTGTCGAGGAGAACTCACCCAACACGTCCATCAATTACTTGAGAGCAGCAGAGATGTCGCTCGCCGGTTAATGAGTCTCGAAGACGCATTTGACGCCAAAAGCATCATGTCCAAGAGGCGGAGTGTTGCCATCTCACTCAAACTCGGTTATGCTCAAGACAGGGAGACGGAGCGCTTCTTGAGCCGCTCGAATGAAGATGGTGGCTCATCGGCGCCATCGACTCTCGTGGGCCCTACATCGCCGTCCAGCTTTGGTTTCGAGCCAGACCTAGAGGCATCTCGCGTGTATCGTCGAGCACAGCGTGAAACTATGGACTTTTCGTTTCGAAGCTCTGTTGCCTGGTCTAATGGCATGTCGGTCTTTTCTGGACTCACATTTGGCGACGTGTCGGTCATGTCGGTCATTGCGCTGCCCATTTACGCTGACGAGATATACAACTCTCATCACTACAACTTTGGTGGTCAACAGCCTGCACCCATCATGCCCGCGCCTACCACGAGGTCGGCAGATCACGAAACCAATTCAACCGTGAACTCGCTTATGTATGAGTGTGTCGAAATTGAGCTCCAGCTTCTAAAGATCCATGGTTTCGCAGATATCTTCCAGCCGATAAGTTTCCGCGTGGCTCATCCGTTCGACAGGCTTCGCCAGGTCTTCTCACAGGGATACCCTTTCTTGATGCTAGAGCGAGATGGAGATGCCGACTACCTCGTCGATGCTCTGCTTTTCAGGACGATTGGTGACCTCGCAAGACCCTTGTCGAGCCAACACCTCTCCGAGGCAATCCGCGCCTTTTCAAAGCGCTTGAAACTTGAGCCCGACGAGGCCTTTACCGCTGCCGACATAGGCTCAACCAGAAAGACACGGTTCCTGAAGGTCAGTTCGGTGTCGTACCGTTGGCTTTGTTACGACTAATAAGCAAGACAGATTCTTGATGCGATCAAACGTTTCCTGGTCATCAGGTTCGAGACCAAGCCAATCAAGCCCAACGAGATTGATGAAGAGATTAGGAGAAGAAGGGGTTACATCGAAGTGCCACCCCCGACAGATTTGGTTGTAAAAGAGTTCCTCACCCAAGAGCGTCTCTTCTTTGCTCAACTCGAAGACCTCCCAATCGTCGAGCGGCAGATGCGGATGCTCAACCTCCTGGTCAAGGAGAAACTGTCGGCCATCTTCACGCCGCTGCGAACCTTTATGGACTTTCAACTGCGCTTTCTACTCGACATTGAGCTCAACCTCCTAAGATCGCCCCAAGACCAGCACTGGAGCTCGGCCTTCCGGCAGTGGTCAAAGGATGCGATACTCTATGGGAAGCTCATTGGGACCGAGGTCCGCACCAAGGCCATCCTTCGGGCCCGGCTTGGGGCCGGGGAGGGCCAAGAGTACGGCCCAGGTCCTCAGGTCGATACCATCGCGGCCTGCTTCAGACTTGTCTCTCTCCCTGCTTTGAGCATGCTGGGTCACCTGGAGTTTCTTGAAGTATGCATTGACCAAAAGAGTAGGTGGTACCACCATGGCTAACATGAATATCTCGTAGGACATGGAGCGCCACGCTGTGGACGATGCCCTGAGAAGAGATATTACAGAAAGCAAAGGCATCCTGCAACAGGCCTACGAGGAAATCTCTCGCATAGTCAAGCAAGAAGACCTTTCCGACATTGTGTCAGATCTCAAAATTCGTGTGCTAGACTGGAAGCATTACAACATCAACCAGTTTGGTGACCTCATACTGTACGATGATGCCGTCGAGGTCATGAATATGGAGGACATGGTTCGTGACCTCGCTCGTGTAAGCTACCTACTTCAATGTACCCCTTAGTTTCGTATCTTCTAACCTACTCCCGCCAGAATAAACCCACTACTCCAAATCGTTACCGGGTATACATGTTCGAGAAACTTGTTATCTTTGTCGAGGAAATTTCTCCACAAAAGCCCTCGCGGGCCCAGCTGGAGACAGCAAAGCAGTTCAAGCTGAAAGAGAATTGTGTCCAGTTTTGCCGCAGTTACCAGTGTCACAAACCTCCTGCACGCCTCTTTGCACAACCACCCTCCCCCTTCATTTCTTCCTTTTGCACTGCCAGGACATCCTTTTCCAACAGAATATTGCTTACATCCTGCACATTCAGTAGTCCTCCTGCCCTGATATAGCTTTTTTTAGCCCTTCAGCATTTGCTTAGTGCTATATTTGCCTCCTTCAGCTGTCAGACTTCCTCCTTTATCAACACCATCTTATACATAACCTTCATCATACCCTTCACAATTTGGTCAAGGGCCCCAAGAATTGGTGTCAGAAAGCTTCCTTGATGCCTGGTAATGCAAGCCTTAATATGTGTTGATTGAAAGGAGGCTTCAGTTACATTCTGTGGCATCTTAGAGACCCAGGTGTTATATGCAATCTCAGGGGCTACAGGAGGTGTTGGTATACAAAGCCTCACATCCAGCTTAGAAATCACCCTCTCTGGGTTAAATAGAACAAGCCCTGCCCCTTGAAATCCTCCTTATACATTTTCAGGCAGAAAAGTCACATTAAATGCATTGTAAAAGGCAAGAAAGAAGTCTGGTTTTATAATATGGTGGATATGGTTATGCATTAGTTTTTCAATTTCCTTGCCATATGACTACTTTAACATGCTAAAACAGCTAACATCAAGTAGCTAGAGTAGGTAAGATAAGTGCAGAGGCATACAAAGCATGACAATATTATTAAACCAGCAATAATCCTCAAACTAAAGCAAATGGTGGCTCTCATGCCCATCTAGGATGAGAAGTCACTTTCCACCTGTCATATGAGGGCAAGAATGCTTATCAAAATGCTTGATCCAATCAAGACCAATCCAGTTATTCATCCAACCAGTTTCTAAGAGATCAATTGTCCAACTAGGCAGGAAAGGGCTGTTACAATACCAGCTTTCAAGGTACATTTTCCCCACAACCACCACATATGGAGGAATGGCATAGCTGCCTGACTACACAGCCTGGATCACCATAACCCATTCCCAATTGCCAGGCTGGACCTTCTTCACCCTCCCACAGCCATCAGAGGAGGTAATAACAAGCATAGACAAGATCTGGCCCATCAAAAAACCAATCTTGTCAAAGTTCCAGATATCCAACTCCTAAATCCCATGCTCCATGATTATATTATAAACAAGGTCAAACCACATGCCAATTATCTTTGGATCTTCACATTTGGCCCTCTGGTAGTCATATAGACACAACCAACACATCCAGAGCTCTGGTTGTCATCATATGAAGTTGGAAGCCCAGCGTTTTCTGACACATGACACGTTACACAACACGCATAGCAAATTGGCCATATCTTCAACCATATCATATCCTGGCGAAAATCCTTGCTCATACAGGTCAAGGATCCTTCGCACAATAACCTGCTCCTCCAGGGGATCTAAATTCCAATTCTTAGGGGTAGTTTCTGCTCACGGGAGTATTCCATTCCGTCGTCACTCAAGTGTTCTTCGGTCGGCCAAATGCAGTCATGCAGCGGTTCCAAGGCAGAGTTTCTTATTGCGTTCCATAGCTTGAACGGCAAGCTGCACTTGTGCTTCATTTCATGCGGCCGGCATGTTGTGTCGTGGAGAAATTCGCAATGTCACGCGGAAGTTCAATTGAGGGGGGAGAAGTGCGCGCTCGCTTGTTTTGCGCGCTCGCTTATCATCCACGTTATAATTAGTGGTCCTTTAAATCTCCGCCACCGTCGTCCTCGGTGCTTTATAGCCCTTTTAATCAGCGCATACATCTAATCCTCCCTCTCCCCGCTGTATCCATAGTGATGGACATTTAAGGTCCACAGTGGAATTCTGTATCCCTTTTGTGGGGCATGGCGCAGTTGGGTGTGGGTTCGGCTTGCGGCCGTGACAGGTGCTAGTGCCGCTTCCAGTCGTGAATGCTGCCATGTGAGTGTTAGGGATGGTCACCTTTGGTACCTACCCATATAGTTACCCCCCACAACATTTTCTGACCAAGTCCGGATTAGTCGGATGAACTCCATCCCAACTAACAACCGCTAGAGGGCGCTCTCAGCGACAAGCTCCCAAAAGAAAGGTACGACGAAGGTGTCAAGATGACTCGACTGACGCCCGTATCAGCGGCATCGATAAGGCTCTCGCCAAAATCAATGGGGGATGCTGCCAGTGGATACTTTCGCGAGAACTAACCACAAGTGTCGTCTAATAGGTAGGGACTTGCTAGAGCGGCACTCATCATGACTAAGAACTCTGCCCGCCACCAAGGATTCTGCCATGCCCAGGCCCCTTTTTTCTACCAACATCGTCACACATTGAAGTTGCCATGTAAAACATCGCCACACACTAAATTTACCATACAGAACGGTGTCACACATCCATACTTGCAATGTAAAATGATGCTTAATTAAGCCACTACAACTATAACAAGCCTATGGGTGTTCAAAGCACCGATTCCGCGGTCTTTCAAGTGCCGGCAGTTGAATAACAAGGCCCTGGGCCCGGAAAACGCCAAATCCGCGGTCTTTGGAGTGCCAGATCAATCCGGGCCCAGTGCCTTGTTGGTGGGCTGGCTGGCAAAAGCGGTGTGGACTTTTGAAGGCGGTGAGGGTCAGGGGGTGGTCCCTGATTTTCTCCATACATAACCCTAACCCTGCACTGGATGAGTGCCGCTCTAGCAAGTCCCCCAGGATGAGCCGGAGGAACCGGAAGCCGCTCTCACCTTACCGCCATAGCCGTTTGCTTGGCACTTGACCGTGCCACACGGCGACATGTCTCGGGAGTCGGGACGAAAATACAAGAAGCTTTGGCCCTGGCCTGCTAGCTTCATCTTCATTCTCGGAAAAGATATCATACATCATACTGCTGCCACCGCAAATGTCGCGCTTCAAAGCCATCATCGTGGGCGGAGGGCCCGCAGGCCTCGTCACGGGCCATTGCCTCGCCAAGGCAGGCATCGACTTTGAGATCCTCGAGTCCCGCGCCAAGCACGAAGTCGGTGCGGGCGGATCCAACGCGCTGTGGCCGCACAACGTACGCGTCTTCGACCAGCTCGGCCTGCTCGAGGAAACTCGAAAGCTGCACGGCCAGATCAACCATAAGGTGTGCGTCCTCGGCGACGGCAAGGTCTTTTACCGGAGCGACGCCTTCGCCCAAGTCGAGGTCCAGCACGGCCACCCCTTCATGGTTTTCCACCGCGGCGAGCTGCTCGAGCTGCTGGAGCGCCGCCTCCCTGGGCGGGAGTCACGCCTGCACACCAACAAGCAGGTCACGGCCATCGAGACCACCAACCAGGGCGTTAGTGTCATCTGCGCCGACGGAAGCACATTCGGCGGGTCCATTGTCATTGGCGCCGATGGCGTCCACAGCACGGTGCGGCGACTGATGGACGAGCAGTCGCCACAGGCTAGTACTAGTACCAGCAGTCCCATGACAACCACGTACGTCGGCCTCTACGGCACCTGCCCTCTCCTCCCGGGGTTGGATCCCTCCGTCTTCTACGAGACGCACGGCCCGGCCTACTCGATGCAGCTCGCCATCAACAACAACCGCTGCATGTTCATCATCTACCACCGGTTGAACAAGCCAACCAAGGCACGCCACCACTTCTCCGGCGAGGAGAAGGAGGCGCTTGCCGCGCGGTATGCCGACACGCACATAACACCGCACCACACCTTCTCCGACGTCTGGAAGGCCGTGGCGTGGTCGCACATGGCGCATATCGAGGAGGGGCTCGCGAGCACGTGGCACGAGGGTCGGGTTGTGTTGGTGGGCGATGCCATCCACAAGATGACGCCCAATGCGGGATTTGGCTTCAACAATGCAGTCACATCGACCGTGGCGCTCACGAATGGTCTTCGCCGGCTGCTGCTGCAGCGCGGTCATGTGAGTAGCTTGATCGATACCGAGGCGCTGACAGGCGTGTTTGCGGCGTATGAGGAAACCAGGAGGCCCCAGGCCAAGAAGTCCATTGAGGTGTCGGCGAGCTACTCGCGCGCGGTGGCGTGGGATAACCTGCTGTGGAAGGTGATTGATCGGTATATTGGCCCGCATATCAATATGGATGTGATGCTGCTGAAGCTGCTCATGTCGCCCCTGGTGCGGGAGGGGGTGGTGCTGGACTTTTTGGAGGAGAGCAATTTCAAGGAGGGCACGGTGAAGTGGGCGATTCCAAAGCAGACATCTTTGGCCAGCGATGATAGGAATAGGGGCTAGTTAGAGGTTGTCGAGATCGCAAGCCCGGACAGACTCGCAGCAGTCCCGTTACAAGTCGCTTGTTGCCTTCCTCGAGGAACAAATTATAGCAGATGGATGGTTTCTGGGGACCTAGTTCAGCCGTGTCCAATCGTATGTTGGCGCTGGCCGCTTGTCGACTGATGGTTTCTAGCATTGCGCTTCTGGATGTTGTAGCTAACGTTTGTGCCCAAGAAATGACCGCTCTAGAATGTTGAGTATCGAGGCTGAACCTTGCTCTGTAGAGACATTGCAAGGTGAGGTTCGCCTCCAATGCTGTGCGGGTGTAGAATGATACTGGGGCTTAATAGTCATATTTTGTGGCAACTGAAAGACTGCGGATTTGGTATTTTCAGGCCCAGGGCCTTGTTTTATTGGTTATGTGTATTTATCGAAGAGCCTACCTGCTTTATGTGGTATGGTCGTCATGCAGTTCGGCAATGTCAATTAATGCATTATTCCCATGGCATTTATATGGCTGACAGACAGGAGTGTGGCTTGACGGCATAAGGGTAGTGCACCCGGAGCAGAAAGGTGTTATGCACCCCGAGTAGGTGCCTAAGTAAATAGAAACAAGATTTATCTACCGTGCCACTAAGATCACGCCACGTTAGGATACAGCGCTCCAATCGCCAGGGATTAGAGGGGAGCATGACAGCGTGAACTCCGCATTTTTCTTCTTTTTCCCCAGCTCTCCCGTCACTCCAGAAGAAAGGACAAAAAAAGAGCATCTGCATCAGAAAAAGTTGGGGGACAACCGCACGATTACTCGTTACCCAGCAGATAGCAACCACGATGCCATCTTCGGAGATCACCCGCGATGGCTTTGCCACGGCCTTCGGCCGCTTCTACGCCCAGGGCCGCGTGGAGCGCATCGAGGTCCCTAAGTTGAAAGCCATGTTCCTGCCGCGCTTGACGCCCGAGGCAAACAAGGTGCTGCGCAACCATAGCACCTTCGTCCGCGGGCAGCTGCAGCACTACGGCGTGAAGTTTGACGAGAGCGAGTTCACCGGGCAGGGCACCACTCTGCTGAAGAAGGCCCTCCAGGCCGGTAAGGTGAGATGTTCTCTTCCTAGATACCTAAGTTCTCTAAATTCCCTTTCTTCATCATCACCGCAGCTTACCTGTTTAATAAACCCCGCACCAGCTAGACGAGGTCCCGGGCGGCATCCAGGCTCTGCGTCGCGAGATGCACCGCACCTGGCTGGACCAGATGACGCCCGAGGATCTAGCCAGCCATCCGGCGTACGTCATGGAGAAATACTTCGTCGACGCCGCGGGCGCGCCCGACCGGCCCAGGACGAAAGCCGTAGTCGCCATCCCATACCGTCTCCATTCCAGCCACAAACCAGGCCAGCTCCGGCAGGCCGCCGACGCCGTGCGTGGTCTGCACCACGCTACCACCACGGGATCCGGCGCGCAGACCGTCTTCCTAGGCTGGACCAAGACCGCGGTGAGCAATGCGGTCAAGGCCCACACCGCACAGGAGGCGAAGCAGACGAAGCAGGCCAAACAAACCAAGCAATCCAAGGCCAAAGCTGAAGCCACCAAAGCCGCCGCCGAAGCCGCCGTCGAGCATGACGACGATAGCGAGGGCGGAGAGCCCACGCCGTCGTTCCTCAACGGGCAGTATGTCGTCACCTGCGGCGAGGTCGAGGAGGAGTGGCCTGACATGGCGGAGGATATGACACTGTCTATCGGTGGCACGTCGCAGCGCGATGTGCTCAGGGCTGCGTTCGATTTCGGCGTCGTCCAGGGGGTGATGATACTCAGCCACGACGAGGGCCTCCTCGACACCCTCTGCAAGCGCGACGGGGATCTCAGCTCTCACGAGGACGACGACGACGAGGAGAAGGATGGCGATGATGATGATGATGATGATGATGATGATCAGTATTCAGATCCGCCCGCCGCGACGACGGGTGCCAAGAGAAAGACCACGGCCCGCAGCAAGGGCAGGAGACCACCACCGGCCAAGAAGACCAAAGCAGTCGTCGGCGGCGGTAGGAAATCCTCCCGATTCTTCGTGCGGCTGAAGAGCATGGAGAGCGAGACGGGTGAGATCCACCCGACTCCGACGAAGGGGGTTATCCGAGTCGTCGGCAACGGCATTATCCGGCTCGCCGGGACGGCCGACATCACGGGCATCGGCGGGGACGTCAAGTTCACGGCGCGCAAGGTCGTCGGGCCTCCCAGGGGCTTGCATGACAAATGGGAGAACTACTCGCAGGCTGCGTGTGAGAAGGCTCGGGTGAACCGTTGGGGGTAATAGCTGCCTTGCCTAGGTACCTTAGGTACCCAGGTACTATAACTAGTCTACAGGGGGGCTACAAAAAGGGTCAGACTGTTTAAGCATTCGTGAACGGATATCGGTACGGGGGAAGGGGCTGGGTCTAGATTGGAACCTGTGGGGTGATAGTGTGAGCTAAGTATGCCGAAACCGGGTTTACCAGATGTTGCTGAGCGTGCCATGTTTTCTAGCTGCTGGGAGGGCTTCCCATCATAGGAGGAAAAGCAAATGCCTGG
The DNA here is from genome assembly GCA_033439745.1 of Lasiosphaeria hispida. Classification (NCBI taxonomy): domain Eukaryota; kingdom Fungi; phylum Ascomycota; class Sordariomycetes; order Sordariales; family Lasiosphaeriaceae; genus Lasiosphaeria; species Lasiosphaeria hispida. The sequence goes on from JAUIQD010000003.1 coordinate 5,240,848, forward strand.
TGGCCCATACGACACTCTCTATTCCCTTGCAGCATCAAAAAGGCACCGTCGATCGAGTTTAGCAGGACGGAAGAAAGAAGATATATTACATGACTGTAACCTCGGTCTCGATCTTCTCCTAGGTAGTTAGGAATACATACTACCTATAATTTCGTCTTTACCGTTCGTGCGTACAGCGGCGTGAGGGACTGCGACAAGTGGCATCTGTCGGCTGAAGCATCCCAGAAGAGCCGCTTGTCGGGATCTTGCCGAACACGGTCATTGCTCCAAGGGTGCCTCGTGCACTTATGACCACGGCGTAGAGGCGGCTGCAACAACAGCCCAGGATAAAACGCAGGGCGGTTCACGGCACATCGCCGAGCCACCAGCAACGAGGTAAATTGCGAGGCGGAGTATGATGGCTCTTCTGTTGTTGGTCATGGGGTTTGTACTAACTTCTCAGCGACAGCTGACATGATGGTGATGTAATTAGAATGGCCTTCGTTGACGGTCGATTTGAACTGCGTGAACAGGTTGGGAAAAGCGCCCATGGTAGTTCGGGAGCACCTGAGGAAAGAGGTAGGGGACGCAGCAAACGCTTTACAGCAAGCTGAGTGAGACATAAGGATGGTAACTTCATTTGTACGCTTTGTGTCGCGCCCTGACAACTGATGTTGCCGTGTGCGGTAGTATTCTCAAGACTGATATTGGTCAACCTTTAAAGGGAGTTGTCTGATTGCAATCTTTGCGTTCACCTCAATGTCGCCGAACGTCAGGTAGACCGTTTGACGGTGGCAGTCTGCTTCGTACTAGAGTCGCCCATCGTGGGGAGCCCGTAGTGAGTGTCCGGCGGAGGATGAGAGAGGGAAGAAAAAGGTCAGAGTTGGGACAGAGTTCAGAGCCCCCAAAAAGGCAAAACTCTGTGAGCACCGCGTGGACGAGGGGTGAAGGCGATGGTGACGGCCCAGGGCGGGAAGCGCCGTTGTGTCGGAGGAGCGGTAGTGGACTTGGAAGGCTCGCAGGGACGCGGGACCTGGGAGTAGCGTACCCGTGCACCGCCGTTCTGAGATCCTTCATACCTACCTAGGTATCTACCCATTCCCTTGGGTGTTGCTGCCGAAATTACCGCTAAAATTCGGGCCGAGCTGACATAGTACTGAATACTTCCGTCTGAGGGGGCTTGTTGTGCAGATTCATCTTGAATTGGAAGTATTGAGTTCTGCCAATAAAAGCAGAAAATAAATCACGATACATGAAGCTGTGCAATTTAAGTTGGCTCCATCAACGCGAGCTTGTTTGAATCAGAGGGAGCTTACCCTACCAACTACAACTCCAAACACCTCAACGTAAGTACAGCTACACTCATCTTCACTCCGCTATTGACAGTTCGTGCCATCTATCTACTCGCAAACTCATATCTGACTTATGTTCCTAGAATTACCACCACCACCACCACCATCAAGACTCTTGTCAATGCCGCCGCCGGTACCGCCGAGCCGCTCGTGAACTCCGTGAGATTCAAAGCCAGTTCAACACCTTTGCTCGCATCTCCACCGTAGTGCTCTTTCGTTCAATCAGCTTGGGGCTGAAGTGGTTGTGATCTTGACTCGGCGACCGTATCAGAACCTCCCAAAGCCGTGATTGCGGAAGTGCTTCTTAATGATAAACTGGACGAGAAACCGACTTACTGTGCTGGGCGCCTAGACCACACGGCTCATCAGCCACCTGTTCTCCTAACGTTGGGGAAAGAAATAATAATATTGAATGGCGTATACTTATGTTCAACCCGCCCAGATGGTTAGCATCGAGTAAGAGGATCCTCGATGAGGCTTCAGCGTCTCTTCCGGGTATTGACCCGCCATCCATCGAAGCACCTCACACCGACATGTCCAAATTCGAAAGCGAGTTCCGCAGTGGCTTCATCAGAATCCCTGCAATTTGAGCGACTGGATTAAGGGCTTGGAGACCGCCGAGGGTGACGATGGACAGGCTCGTTCTGTCTCGCGAGTTCACCGAATCGATCATCTGACCACTAATTTACCCTATGTGGCAGGGCAATGGTAAATCCTATTAACCTCGAGTTAGCTCAGCAGAATGCAGAGTGTTGCACTCTTATTTCATATTACCAGGTAGTATCAAGTTACTGCAAGCTGTTGAACTCAATTCCTCCCACACCCACAAGAAATACACCGTCAACTCCCGTCTTTGCGCCCATGATAAGCCGGCTTTCAGCTAGGAAGAGACCAAGTCAGACGTTTGTCCCAATAGGTAAGGTACCTGAGATATGAATCACTTGAAGAAACCGTTATACTAACCCGGAGCCTCGGTTTTAGGTTTAGGTTAATGGCCACCTTACACTCACGTCGACCTGGTCCGCCTAAAGGAAAAGATTAGTCTAACATATCCCTTAGATCCTAGCTGAGGCGCGAGTGTCTAGATACAAGAGACCGTCAGAAGCACTGCACTGTCACTGTTTTGTATGGAGAATTGATGGGTTGCAATTGTGGTGGTTATTGCTTGTCCTATGGTAGGAAACGCGAGATGAAGCGTCTCTAGGTGAGGTATTAAGAGTGGAGAACTTGTTCTCTGCATTCCCTCTTGATTCGAGCGCTATGTACCTACACCCTTCCAGGCTGCTCATAAACAAGAAAGTAATCGCCAAACAACCCGGGCCCACCATACTGCGAGTCGTCCTGAATAAGCTCCCGCTCCATCCGGAAGCCGAGGCGCTGGTACACCGGCACGCCGGGTTTCATGGCACGAACGAAAATATCAAGACCCAGCTTCTCGGCCTGCTGCATTCCACTGCAGACCAGAGCAGTCGCGACGCCGCGTCGTTGATGTCTGGGGTGGACGGCCAGGTAGTCGAGTACTATTTACATCAGTGTCAAATCTAGGTCGGCGCAATATGCAGGCGAGGGGCACGCATACTCATATACCCCTTGCGGCTCAATATCTCCTTCTCTATCTCGCGCGGCCCGTCCGAGAGCGGGTCTGTACCAGAAGTCGGGTTCCACACAGCCGTCTCCGCCACGCGATTTATCTCCGCCTCTTCTTCTAGTGACACAGCTGGCACAACTGCCTCGGGCCATGCCGGCGTATTTTCCCCCTTTTGGGCCATAATGGTCGAGTGTGATGCGGGAATCGCCCACCGCACGTACCCCAGAATCTCCCCCGTTGCTGTATCCACAGCCTTTTGGTGCCGCGCGGTAGCTCGATCCCGCAAAAGGGTGCGTGGGTATCGCAGTGTGATCTGCGAGATGTGGTATTCGAGCGTGCGGTGTTGCCACTCGAGACGCCAATGGGGGTCAGCCCAGAAGGCGGGGATGTTGTTCGCCGCGAGGGCGGGCCCGTCGGATACGGTGACACCTGTGATTGTGAAGGCCTTGTTTCCGTTGGGTGACTCCGTAGATGTTTCTGTTGCCCTTTCCATGGCCATGTTTGATCGTGTTCCCGGAACAATGTGCGTGGGTGTTTCAGGAGGAAAGTGTTGAGGAAGCCGGGCAAGTTTACTTTTTTTTAGAATTTCTGGCGGCCGCTGTCTAGATCGACGTTGTGGCTCTTATGTGCAGGGAGGCGGGGCGCGCGGGGTTAACGGCTGCGCATACATGGCACAAGTACCCTGGCCATCCGAAACCCGACCGATCACTGCAGCGCCATCATTATCCGCATATTGGCGGTCCGACATGCGCCGCGGTGGATCCGGGTCTCCAAGTGCATATAAACCTGCCCCAAGTGGAAGGAGGTAACAAGAGAAAAAAGCATACAAATTTTTTTTGGTCGGGCCTTTTCGAAACACTCTATGGGGCTTATGTCTCATTACCAGCCAAACCCCTCGCTATGAAACCAAACATCCCTCCCCTTCCAAACCCAACCCCCCACAGCCATTCTTACATCCCTCGCCATCTGCTGCGGTCCGCAAACCACCACGGCAACACGGGGATGATACCGGCTTTGGCCAAAAACGCCATCGACGATCTCCTGCAGGTCAGGTCGCACGTACTGTTCCTCCACTTTCGTCTTCAAATTTCGATCCGCGACAAGAAGCCTGCTGCCCTCGCCGCTCTTTTCCAAGCCTAGGTGGTCCATCTCCAAGTCGTCACCATCTTCTAATAGACCCTCTAGAGAAACCCTACTAGAATCAGATGTGCTGCTGCTGCTGCTGCTGCCTTCCTTCTTAGCGCCAGTGATGAACAAGCGAATCTTACGTTCATCGCCATCCAACACTGTAGTCCCTTCCACAGAAGTCGAACGAGGCAATATACACGCCGCCTCGCTTGCGTCCCGCACAACCCAGACAAGCTCGACACGTGTTGTGGCCGCTGGCACCTCGCGCACAATCTGTTCGTAAAGAGGCACGACAAAAGTACCGCCAACACCGCCCGCTACGAGGAGCACGGTATCAAACGCAGCTGTGGCCCACCGAGGGAAATGTGCTGCCGCACCGTACGGACCATCGATGCGAAGGGTACCCCTTCCCGTGCTGTCCGGGGCGTGCAGACTCGCAAGTTTTGTGAGGGCCTTGGTCATGGGCCCCTTCATCTGGCGCGCAACGAGGGTGAGCTCCCTTGCTTCTTCGTTGACTGCGGCAACAGTGAAGGGATTTGCCGTAAGCGCTAGGGCGAGATTGGACGGGGATAGGCAGTCCCTACCGGGACGCGAGCGGGATGGGATGCTCAGGTATAAGTGCAAAGCCGGGTGGTTTGCGAACTGTCTGATCTTGGCGGGCGGAACCGTGGCTTTCACGCTGATGAGGCTAGTACCAGGGACCGTTTCGATGGCGGCCGGGCATTTGACGCATAAAAATCGCCGCATGGAAACGTCGATGAGAAGAACCAGGAGCGACTCGGCCATATACACCCTGCCATGCGGGACGTGGAACCAGATTACCACAGGCAAGCTCAGGCCGACTACTAAATGTGTGAGATAGAAGATCCGGTACGAGTAGCGCCGAAAGACCCCCAGAGCTGTGGTGCTGAGCAGCGTCATACCGAGGAGCCCCAGCACGCCGAGCGCCGGGACTGGGCGAAACAGGGCTGCTGTCAAACCGCCAACCTGGATGTAGTAGTTGAGGTAAAATGCGCCGTGCAGCAGGATAAGAAAGTAACACCATCCGAGGGCTCGGTGCCATCGGTTGACCTCCTCGTGCGACTTGCGAAAGACGAAGGCGACGGGGTTGACACGCTTAGATGCCAGCAGGTATTGCAAGGGAAGCTGCGAGGTCCCAATGATGCCGAACTTCTTCGTAATGAGGAAGTAATCTACACACTCACACGTCAGCTGGTGGCCTGAAGCAAGACTGTCTGAGAACATACCATTTCCCGTCTCGTTCACGCACAAGAACAGCAGCCAGGCCATCCACACGCCGCCGAATATCAGTCTATCTCGACAACCCAGATTCCAGCCGGCGAATTCGACGGGATCCCCTAGCCACCAACTCACTCGGTTCAGCTTTGCAACTACCCAGGGAGTTGCAGTGCTTTGGGGAGGCTTCGTAGTTGACCTGGTCGTCCATCTGCTGATAGCATACCGTGCAAGTCTCACGAGAGCGACGACAAGAATCAACACCCACGGTGAGACCTGGGCGTACAATGCATACCGGTCAAGCAAAACACGGCGGGCATGGCGAACGGTGGCATCGCCGTGGATGAACTGGTATGGCCACGCCATGGCGACATTAACTCAGGTCAAACTTGGAGGCCCATTGCGAGGTCGATTGCGGGTTTCGTGTGAAGGTAGAGGCTTTCACAAAAGTAAACGTATCATACCCTCGGTAGGTGGCGCAGGGGTCAGCTGATTCTCTGCACGTCGGTGGTTTTTTAATCTTGTCGGACGCACGTCGGTTGCATCAGTCCGCCCAACTAGGGTCAATATTCGAGTGCGGCGGAGCCCGGTGACCCACATTTGACAGCTTTCGCATTATTTCCGCATCAGGAAGGTAGGTCTCTAGCCGTCTTACATCCTAATATTTTCAAATTCTCTTCCGAGAATTGCTGGTGCTGGTATCCGGCCCTCACTCAACTCCAACTATCCTCTCCCGAGATGCAACCGAACCGGAACCAACGCAGCCGGCTCTCGGAATCAAGCTGCCGTTCAGCTAGGATCTGCCTAAAGCCGGCCGGTACCGGGGATTCCTCCTCGGGTAGGTACATCGGCTTGCTGTCTAGGTCTCGGTTATCGTACACGTCGATGGCAGCATGCCTTCCGATACCTGCCCGCGGTTGCCATCTCCGGGTAGGCGACTCGGTCCGCAGACTAGACTGGTCCCTGGCGGGGGACGATGACACTGCTGACTGCCACCGCGGTACCTGAGGCTATGGTGAAGTTGTAAATCACTTGGCTCGGTTAGGCCGACATTGTGCTTGTGGTGCAACTTATCACACGATGTATAGACCCGAATGTACGCCGAAAACAAGGGGAAAACCCGGCCGCATAAGAAGAGCTCTTCGGTCCTCAACCACACCAGAGCAATCATACGATACGCAACAGTATCGGGCCATAGTTGTCATAAACCTCTTGTCAACATCCTTTCTAAGCCTCCATCAACACCCCGCCGTCACACCAGGAACCATGCGTTTCTCTCAGGCTCTCGCCTTGGCCTCGCTGGCCACCTCGGCCATAGCGTTTGCCATTCCCGCAAACCAGCCGTAAGTGTCTCACCCTCTGGTTCGCTCTTTTGGCTGGTGTCAGGAGCTAATCTCAAGCAAAATCAGGGCTATTGGTGTTCTGCCTCGTCACGGGGAAACAGTCATCCCTGACAAGCAGAAGTACGAGAAGCGCCACGGGGATACTGTGATTCCCGACAAGCAGAAGTATGAGAAGAGGGCCACCGACACCGTCATCCCTGATAAGCAAAAGTATGAGAAGAGGGCCACCGACACCGTCATCCCGGACAAGCAAAAATATGAGAAGCGGGCTACAGACACGGTCATCCCAGACAAGCAGAAATATGAGAAGCGAGCCACCGACACTGTGATCCCCGACAAGCAGAAGTATGAGAAGAGGGCTACCGACACCGTGATCCCCGACAAGCAGAAGTATGAGAAGCGCCATGGGGAGACCGTGATTCCCGACAAGCAAAAGTATGAGAAGAGGGCCAGCGACACCGTCATCCCTGATAAGCAAAAGTACGAGAAGAGGGCCACCGACACCGTCATCCCTGACAAGCAAAAGTATGAGAAGCGCCATGGGGAGACTGTGATTCCCGACAAGCAGAAGTACGAGAAGCGTGCGACCGACACCGTCATCCCTGACAAGCAGAAGTATGAGTAAGGCGGCACCGTCCACAAGATCTTCTCCATGACAAATTCTTGGATGCAGTCCACAGATGGAGGACCTCTCATTGCACGTGTGGTGTTGTGTGAGCTCAGCCTGGGCCGGGGGTGTCACCACAAACACGGCTGAATTTCTGTCTTCTTTCCATGGTGGTTTTGAGGGGTATGGGGGGCGAGTCGTCTATTCTCTCCTTCAGGTAGCTAGAATAGTTCTAGTGCGACCAACCGAGGCGGGGAAGAAAATAATAAAACTACACTCATTTACTACAAAAAATACCTCGTGCAGCAAGGTAGCTATTACTGTGACGTACCGCCTGATCAAGCATGTAATCAGCGCAATGCTCTGCGAATTTCGTCCTCTTTACCACGTCCACCAAGACACTTCATTCTTGTGTTTTTACGTTCCTGTGCCCTCTCGTTGAGCATGACAGACCGCTTGACAGTGGTTTCACGGTTTCGCTTCAAACGCTAAACACATGGTCATTGTGATCTGCAGATAATTGAAGACGAAAACTCAAAATGTAAGCGGTCTGACACTGCCGGTACCTATCTGCATCAGCGTGATTTTCCCCGCCCCTCTCATCTTTCACTGCAAAATGCGTTCAACTCTTTGAGTTCTACTGCAATCCGGCAATTGCAAAGTGCATGCATGCGCACACCCCACAAGGTGCGCCCTATCCAAGAAGAATTACCCTCTCAGAGCCTCTTTTGGCTCTCCTTGGGGTGCTAGGAAAATGGAGCCGGGTGATCGGTTAAGTCCCGGTCAGGAGACAGCAACGCGCCGCCTCGCCCCTCCCCAACTCCGAGATGCATCACCACCGAGGGGCCAATCATCCGCACTCTTTTCCGATGTAGCCTCGCTCGGACCGGTTTGTGCAGCCGACAGCCCGCCTTCCGCCGGGCCTATACCATACCACTCTTTGTAAACAGCACTCGATGGAGACAACCTATGGGACATACATCCATTCTCACTCCCCAAACATCCCAGGTTTGCAAACACAGCACAGGCTATCTATCACGTTTCGCAGACTTGGCCTCCCACCACAATGGCCCCCAGCAGATCATCATCCGCCGCCGACAGCCGCCAGAGCTTCCAGGTGGAACACAAGATGCTGTTGAGCGCCTACGACCGACTAGAAGACGACAAAAGCAACAACAGCGACGAGCCAGAATGGGCAGCCGGCCGCACAGTCTCTCAACGAGCGAGGAAAGCGATTCCCCGACCTTCGAGTGCGCGAGGGTGGATTCTCTTGGCCCTCACCGTTGCGGCCGCTTCGGGGCTGGGTGCAGCGATGGGATGGTTGGCGAAGCGATGCACCGTGTCGCAGTGTGTTAGGATGACTTCTAGCTATTGTGGGTGCTGCCACTGAGAAGCCAAAAACATTGGATTGGATCTGTGACTGACATTGGAAAACAAACAGCGCCTCTTCTGCCGGCGGTTGAGTACAGCGATCTTCAGTTCGAGGCCGAGTTGGGCGCCCAGAATGGATATAAGGGACACCCTCGCCCGGAGCTGGACAAGCTGTGGGATCGGATCGGCCGGAGTGGGTTTGCATTTTTTATTTTTTTTGCTGCTCTGTAGCGCTGTGTTCCAGCCTCGCTGACGTTTTTGCGCAATATCCAGTCCACCCCATCTCCATGCCGGCCGAGTATCTTGGCGTGTTGAACAAGACGGGATCGGGCATTCCTTACGCCGAAGAGGATGGCGGAGGCATCATGGTGGAGATTGAGGTGTTTCACCAGCTCCACTGCCTGGTAGGCCGTTCTGCTCTGGCCGCTAGCAAAAGAGTCGCTAACACCGAGGCAGAACTTCCTCCGCAAGGTCATTTACGCCGACTACTACTCGCGGCCGGAGAACATGCCCCTTGAGTTTCTGGTGGGAGATACTCTCTTCTTCAACCATATCGGTAAGACCCCTCTACATTCTTTTCTTCCACAAAATGACGGTAAACTGATGACCCGAAACCAGACCACTGCATCGACTTCCTCCGGCAGTTCCTCATGTGCGCCAGCGACGTCACGCCCGTGACGTCCAACTGGGTGCTCACACACCACAGCCCGCACCCCGACTTCAACACGATGCACAAGTGCCGCAACTTTGACGCACTACTCGGGTGGGTCGAGGAGCACGACAACGGCGGCGTCCCGCGCCAGACGCCCAATCCCAGCTGGCGGCCCGCCCCGAGCGTGGATAAGACCGTTTTGGACTATGAGCCAGGTTTCCCGGTTCCATATCATGGGCCGTCAGTGAATGATTCGGATCGGTGGACGCATAACTCGTGAGTGGGAGGAGACGGCGATGGAGTTGGGATTAGGTGCATTGAGTTAGCCATTGATCAATAATAAGGGAGTCTATATTCATGCATCTATCCACTGCTGTGACTTTCAATATAAGAGGTTTCTGCTCGGCCATGGTTACCTAAGAGAATGGTGTGTCTCATCGTCCATCCGTTTGTTTCGCATGTCGGCCTGTACCTCACTCCGACTAGACAATGCTTTAGGGACAGCACCATCGTAAGGAGCTAGATATTCTTGGCCCTACGCTGGCTTATTCGCTGGGTCCTCATTCGGTGTCACGTTAGCAGCATCATATTGGGGGCCCCCTTGGTAACAACTTGCTCAATTCCCAAGCCGAGTGCTCTGTCGTGGACACGAACAGAGACGGCAAGGAGATAGGTGATCGAACAGACTGGAGCGCAAAACAGAAAACTACGATGTGATCCTGCTCGTGTAGGTACGTACATGTTTCTGCGGGGAATGACAAATCAACGCTCGACTCCACCAGGGTGTATAAGAACCCAATATCGATGCAAGTCGGTATAAGCCCACTATCCCATCGGCAAACAATGTTTAAAAATACAATACCGAGCCGAGCCGAGCCGAGCCGACTCGAGGTGGGTCCGCCGCGTCCGGCCCGCCGAGACCGACATTGAGCAGCGGATCGACATGCATCGGATTCGCCTTGGCAGAGCCGAAACCGAAAAAATGTTCGGGATGTGAGAAGAGCCAGGCTACAGCTGGGGAAAGGATACATGGAAGCAGGACTCAGCGGGTAAGTTGACAAGTATGTATGCTCTTGTCGTCCGTCGTCTGTGCCAGTCTCGTCTCTATTACCGGCCGCCTACAGGTCTACCCACTCCGATATCTTCTCTTGTGAATCTTTTCTCTCGACTTGAAACCGCTTTTTTTTTTTTTTTGCTTCTTCCTTTTTCCAATTTTGCCGTTAAATATGTGGCCCCGCAAAATCAGCGCGGCATACGACCGTCTCCGCGGTGCGGACGGCGACGACGCCGAGACGCAGCCCTTTACAGACGGCGAGGCGGAGAAACAGGACGCCGGCCACCCCATGTCCTCCACAACACCCCGGCCGCGAAGCTGGATGCACAAGGCGCGATCAGCCTTGGCTTTCACCCTTGGGATTTTCTGCGGCTGGATCTTGCTAGTCACAGCCTGGCGCACGACCCTCCACCCGGTCCCCCGAACCGTGCAATACACGACCAAGACGCTTGAATGCGGCAACACCACCGCGGAGGCCGAAGCCCGCGGGTGCTCGTTCGACCTGCTTTCGCACAACTGGGTCCCCCCACCGTGTCTCGACTCCCAAACCGAGTCCGAGTACCGCGCGTACATCAGCAGCCCCGAGCGTGCGCTCGGCGCATATCCGTACTTCCTCGATGCCGAGGGCACGAAGCGCGTCGAGTCTGAGCGCGCCTTCGCACTGCTCGCCAACGGCCATCCCGTGCTGGCCGACCAGCATGTGTACACGACGCGCGAAGAGCACCTCGCGCATTGCAAATTCTTGCTGCGCCGCACGCACCGCGCCGCGCAGCGCAAAGTCCGGCTCAACGACGAGAATGCCGGGTTTTGGCACACGGAGCATTGTCTTGAGGAGCTCAGCCATCCGAATCGCAAGCCTTTGGCTGCGCTGAACGAGGGCTTCTTTGTGGGGTACTCGCCCTGTACTATCGAGGTGCCTGTTTGATTAAGGAATTAATCCCCTCGGCTTTGAAAATTGCCCTTCGGTTTCGTTTCACGGGGAATTTGAAGATGACTTTACCACTTATATAGCTATCTTCTGGAGGCAGCTGGCTATGGTTAGGTAGAAATACGACTCGCTCTCTTGGCGTTTATCAATGATTGTACGTGATCTACGTGATAGTAGGCACCAAAGGGTGAGCAAAAATAGTCCTACTCTCGCTCGCTGAGAGTTCTTTTTAAGTGCTCTAGTTGGAATACACCAGAGTAAAAGTCTTAGTGCCGCCACCTCTCCTTGATAGCCTGCTGCGCTAACCGCACCACCTCGGTAATCTCCTCTAGCGGGCCCTCAATGTCTGCAAGGACCATGCGCCCCCAAAACCCAGCCGCCGTAGCAAGGTAGGACAGGTCCCTGCGGTCGCCGCCCGATGAAGAAGACATGGACTCCTGATAAAAATGGCCGTCGCTCTCGGTCCTGGTCCGCCATATGGTGCCAGTGAGTGTCGTGTTGAGCAAGGCGCAAGCGGCCACACACACTACCCTATACAGATGAGGATGCGAGTGTGCGTCCGAGGCGGAGACGCAGCAGCTCGCGGCGAGGACCTTGCGCGCCGATAATGCTCGCTTGTGTGCGCTGTAGATCGAACCTGAGGAGCCATCATAACCCTCAACATTGTCGACCCGTCCCTCGCCGCAGTTTGTGCCAGTACTCCTAGAACCACTGCCCGCCGGAGCCGTGGCAAAACTAAAACGTCTCCTCTCGTGATCAGGACTGGTCGACAGACTCCCGGAGAGTCTCTCCTCTGAGAGACTCCACCGTGGACGATGGGTGGCGCTCCTCGCCGAGGAGCTGCTCTCGGCACTGTTCGTACTGGTTGCTGAATGAGAAGTCTGATGTGCGTAGTATGGCTGCTGCTGCTGCTGCTGCTGCTGGGCCGTTGTGGCGTGGATGGCCATCAGGGCTTCGTGGTGCTGAAAGAACACAGTTACCCTGATCCTCCGTTCCTGCGCCGTGCTCGGCCCTCCATCGCAGCCACTATTATCTGTAAAGATACTCGGGTGGGCGGTGCCGCTTGTGCCAAGGTTGTTTGGTGCGTTGCTGTTATTGGGATTGATGGCAAGGCTGTGCCCGTTCTGGACGACAGCTTGGACACTGCTCGGCAACGACTGCACCCAACCCTCGAGATACGATTCGAGGTGCGAGATAGACTGCCGGCGGGTTCGGCGCGCACATAGCGACTGCTGGCTGAGACTTTCGCGCAAAATGGCTTCGCATAGACTTCCGTACCGGCAGAGCGAGGCGAGCCAATCAAAGTCCGACCCTCTTGTTGTTGCCGGTGGCGGCTTGTAGTCAATAAAATCGTGATCAAGGACCTGTGGTTGTTTGGTGAGTTACGTGTTCTGTCCATAGATTCTGGCAATTTCTCCAAAGGCTCGCGGGCGATGCGGAGGGCCAGAGCAGAGAAGAGAAGAGAAGAAAAAGAAAAAGAAAAAGAAGAGGGGCAAAATACCGGGAAATTCTCCGCACGCAGACAAACCTCCTTCTCAAGCGCGTACAGGAACCAGACGGCCCGCTTTGTCTGCTGCCGATCGGTGTAGGTTGGGCACGCCTTGTCAACAACGGCGTGCCGACCCAGTCGCATCACCTGGACATAACGAATTGCACTGGACACAAGCCGGCTGGTATGGGGAGATACTATCCGCGCTGCAAAATACGCCTGGTCGAGGGACAGATGTTAGACGGATGCAATAGTGTAAACATTGATGAAAGATACTTGTGCTTGCCATTGCAACGAGCGCCTTTACCCGACGTCGCTTGGTTAGTTCCAAGAGAGTCTCATGTCATTCGCGGTACTTACCTGAAAGTCAACGAGCGAGAACGTGTTATTTTCTGCTATCTGCGATTGAAGTCGCAACGCAGCCTGAAACTGGATGAGCGGCATGTCACTCGGCAGGTCGTCCCGCCGGCCTTCCGCACGCAAAATGTGTGCGCCCACCGCCAGGACGACGTGGGCAAGGGCGGAGGCGCCTTGTCGAGGCAAGGGCGGGCCGCGGGGCTCCCCGGATCGAGATGCCAGGTCCGGTGATGGGTCTAGTATCCCGACCATGGCTGTTTCAATTCCGGTGTGGTCGGAGAAGATTGCGATGCTGCCGTGGATGAGAAAACTTCCGTGTCAGAGAGTAGATGCCTAAGTCTAGAAAAGAGAAAAGGGGCGGGGCGGATAGCACCACCACTCACCCCTGCGAGTCTTGCAGACAAGCTAAGAAAAGTGTTAGATGCATTTCATCCTCTGAATGTACCTCGTCAACACAGGAAAGGCGTACCGTCGATGCAATCCAAGGCAAACTCGCGATGGACGCGAGGAGGCTCCGAGTCCTGCTCTCTCTCCTGCTCTGTGATCCGAGGCTGGTATACGTAAATGTCTCCCCAGAGCAACTTCTTGACGGCGCGGACGAGATCTGCATTCTGGCCAGGTTGCCCGCGCTGCTGCTGATTACAGTAATCTTGGGTCTCATGCAGCAGTGCATCCTTGATCAGCTCATGCTGGGGCGTTTTGTCTGTGTGAGATGATCTCAGATGTAAGAAGCGCAGCTTGTGATGCTGGAAGCGACATACCAGCAGAGGCAAAATCTAGAGCACTCGAAACCGTCTCCCGTGTGTCAATAGCATAGTTGAAAGTAGGCTCCAGTGGTGTGGCAAAGGTCGGGGTTACTTGTGTGGTATCAGACAGGACCCCAAAGGTGAAGGGCTCATCTGTAATAGCCGAGGATGGACCGTTTTCCATCTCCATGTCAGAAAATACGTCAGTCCTCCACAGGTTCCCGTTGTCCGGATCCAAGTGAGGTGGCCCGGTTGTGCTCGTGCTAAGCCTCCGAGAATGGTAGCTGGTCACGGTTCTGTCAAGTAGGTGTTCTTCAGGGTAACCCGATGCCAACGTCATGATGTCCCCGAGGAGGACCGAGTCAAGGAGCGGGAGCGGGGCTGCCCGCTCCGCCGAGAAATACGTCCCGACGGAATCATGGTCGGTTGGGAGTTCTTCGCTGAGATGACGCTCGTGAGACGCAATGGGAGTCCGGAGATTGAGGTTTTTTCCCGGCGATAAACCTCGTGCACGGCCCGATGGAGGGTATCGACACTCGTATCCTAGTCTCTGGAACTTGCTGTTAGCTTCTACCGCCCATGTTTACTCTCCAGGGGAAAAATATGCCAACTGAGGCAGTAGAGAAAATGTAACACCTGGCATTGGGTACACGAGCTCTTGCCGTCACCTGTAACATGCTTGCTCGGTTAGACAGCTGAGCACCACACCTGTGTATTTGGATCGATGGAGAGACAAACAGCGAACTTTACGGGCTCGACAGCGGTGACAAGCTCCTCTGCGACGTGTAACAGGTTTTTGTGGTACTGTCACGCGTGGAGTCGGGCTGGGTGCGCTTTGGGGGCTGTTCATGTTCGAGATGCTGCTGATTGCTCAGCTGGTTGCCGGCAACACAACTGCAAGGATGGAATGCAAGGACGGCAACAAGCAAGCCAAGCTCAGCCAAGCTTCTTTAGGGGCAAGCCACGAGATAGCCAAGACGGTGGGGTTGAATAAGCTTTTTTGTCCCGCACTCAGTCCCGATGTCCGAGGTGAGTAAGATCCGCCGAACCCCTCATATACTCTTACCTTCCTCATTTGGGTAGAATAGGCGCATCGCCTCATGGCGCCATTTCAGAAACCGATCAGTTTGGGGAAGTCTTGCCGGAATAAGCCCCTATAAGGCTCCCTTCCTAAACAGCCAACGAACCAACGGCGGCCGGATGCATTCCGCTGATGAAGCCGGCACCAAAACCACGCCCCTCCCGCCCTGGTGCAGGTAGGATTCTGACTGTGCCTCCAACTAGCCGCATAATCACTAGATGACGCTCACCGTCTAACGCTTCAATAAGCCGTATTACAGACATTCTTGGGCCGCTCAACACACGATGAAAAACAAGAACTGTATATGATAGGCCGATCGCCAACACTTCCCCATCACACGTAGAATTGCGGTGTGCCTGAATGTATCTACTTGAGGGATCACCAGCACTATAATACGGTGTCGCCACCAGCAAATCAGACGGGCTCGTCATCGCCACCGCTTGGGCGGCCAGAATTCTCAGGTAAGGACAGCAAGGCCATCGGCACCATGCTGCCTCGAAACCTCGCCATCGCTGCCGCTCTTGCCGCCGGTGTTGCCGCTGGCCTTCACTCACCCGGCGATGGACCTGCGGTGCCTACCACGCACCAAGTCCACGAGCGACAGGATGCACACTGGTCCACGCGATGGGAGAAGAGGGATAGAGTGCAGCCCAGGACTGTGTTACCTGTGCGTGTTGGGCTCGTGCAGAGCAATCTTGAGGCTGGAGAGCGGCTCTTGGGCATTATGTAGGTGCTGTCTTTTCCTTATCAAGGCCGACCCGCTCACCTATACGGGTCTTTTACGTTAGTTCAGACCCGACATCCCCGAACTACGGAAAACACCTGTCGGCCGAGGAAGTCACCTCCATGTTCGCGCCATCGGATGAGGCCGTCGACGCTGTCAGGGCGTGGCTCGTCGGGGCCGGGTTCGCTGCCGACTCCATCTCGCTGTCGGCCAACAAGCAGTGGGTTCAGTTCGACGCTCACGCCGCCGACGTTGAGGATCTCCTTGCGACCAACTTTTTCGAGTACCACAGCCGCCGTGGCAACAGTGGGAGAGCGGTTGCAGCCGAGGCATACCATGTGCCCCTTGAACTGAGGCAGCACATTGACTACATCACACCGGGGATCCGCCTGCGTGCGGAGCTGGCGCTCGAACCAAAACACGGCTCTATCAGAAAAGGGGCGCCCAACAAGCGCACTGTGCGGACAGGGGCAAGCTTGGTAGCTGATGCCGATACCCCCCTGCCACTGCTCAACTCTACTGCCTGCGACTACTACCTCACCACTGCCTGCATCCGGGCTCAATACCAGATCCCCAACAACACCGTCGCCGCGCCAGGCAACGAGCTAGGCATCTTCGCATCCCTCAATGACCACTATAGCCGCGCCAATCTCGATACCTTCTTCACCACGCTCTACTCAGACACCATACCCAATGGCACGTACCCCGAACAAAGACTCATCAACGGCGCCATCGGAGCCGTCGAAGACGTCCCAGGCTCCAACGCCACCACCAACGGCGGCGAATCCGACCTCGACTTACAGGCCGCATGGCCGCTCATCTACCCCCAGCGAGCCGTAATCTTCCAGACCGACGACCAATTCTACGAGACCAACCAGACCACTCCCGACACGCCCTACCGCGGGTTCTGGAACACGTTTTACGACGCGCTCGACGGATCGTACTGCACTTTCTCTGCGTTCGGCGAGACAGGGGATTGCACTGAGTCGGCGTGTCTAGATCCAGTGTATCCAAACCCCAACGACCGAGGTGGATACCAAGGTCTCAGACAGTGCGGGGTTTTTACCCCTACGAACGTAATTTCCATCTCTTATAGCGGTGGTGAAGCCGACTTCCCCGCGTCGTATCTCCGCAGGCAATGCGCAGAGATCATGAAGCTCGCGCTGCAGGGCGTTACCGTGGTGGAGTCATCGGGGGACAACGGGGTTGCAGGGTACGAAGGGGATCCAAGCCTCAAGAATGGGTGTGCCGGGGAAGGCGGGAGGGTGTTCTATCCCTCGGCGGATGTGACCTGTCCGTATGTCCTTGCGGTGGGGGCCACGAGGCTCAACCACACCTCTCCCAACTCCACGACGTATTTTGAAACGGCGTGGGAATACTCTGGAGGCGGGTTCTCGAATTCTTTCGACGCCCCGCCCTGGCAAAAGCGTGTGGTAGAGGAGTATTTCTCCTCTGTGAGGCTTAATTTTACCGGGTATGAATCGCCAGGGGAGAATTTCAGTCATGTTGGTCAGGGGGTATACCGCAAAGGTGGGAGGGGGTATCCCGACGTGGCTGCTATGGGAAGAGGGTATTTCTCGTTTACCGAGGGAAAGTGGTCCCGCCAGGGCGGCACGTCGCTGTCGGCGCCGCTGTGGGCGGCCGTGTTGACGCTGGTGAATGGGCGGCGGCTTGCAGCGGGGAAGAGCACGGTTGGGCTGGTTCATCCTATTTTGGTACGTCCTTTTGACCCGCTGCTACCTAAGGCAAGGGAGAGGCTGACGAGGTTCCAGTACGCTCACCCTGAGATCTTCGCCGACGTCACCCAGGGCGCCAACCCAGGCTGCAATACCACCGGCTTCCCGGCAGCTAGGGGATGGGACCCGGTCACTGGTCTCGGGTAGGTGTTCTTTTCTTCTTCTTTTCTTTTGTGCTGACATGACATGTAACTCCTTGATGGGCTCGACTGACGGTGTCTAGCACCCCGATATTCCCCAAGCTCGTCGAGGTCTTCCTCCGCTTGCCGTGATGGACATCGTGGCATCTTGGAAGGTGGGAGCCGTGTCGTTTTACTAGCTGGCCCTGCCTCCCTGTCAGTGCTTAGGGCAAGGAACTATAATTGGGTATCTTTTCTATATCCCGTTTGCCACTAGACCTTGAGACATTCGAATGCGGCAATGCCTGATAGACGGAACCGAAGCTTGGTTTATTTTTGTCGAAGAAAGTGCCGCGGCCGCTGAAGCATAAGTTGCCTACAAGAACTTGGCATGAAAAAAAAAGAAAGGATAAAAAGACCCAACTCACCATGGTCAGTGGCGGAATCAAGTGCTGGGTTAATTATTCTAGTACTTCTAATCGTTATGCTCTAGTTAACCTACATGCGGGAGGCTATCCTCCTCTCGCCTAACGCCTGGTAGTGGAACCGGCCCCGGTTCAGGTCCCCGCCGTCGTCGGGGGAGATGTAGTACGAGCTGGCGAAGTCGAGAAGACACCGCATCTCGAGGGCATGCGGCGCTGCAGGGATTAGTGATGGGTGGAGGACGTCTCGCGGCTTATCCCACCACCGCGTGTAGGCGAAGAGGGTGCAGGCGGCGTGGGCGAGTGTATTTAGCTCGAGCAGGCTCAGCGAAAGCCTCTGCGTCACCCGCGTGATGGCGTGCAGATAGAACCAGACGATTTGCGCGCAGACGAGGAATTTGGCAAACCCGTCAGCTTTGCTCTTGTCTTCAATTTCTTCAGCTCGGATCCGGGGGATCAGCTCCTGGGCAAAGGTTGCGAGGAATGGGCCCCGGAGGGTGTGATGGTAGCTCGGCATTTCGGGGGGACTTCGGCATCGCCGGACGCATCGAAGGCAAAGCCGCCCATGGATGCGTAGTATCCGTGGGCTGGCTCCCAGATGACATCTGGGTGTTTTGGTAGGGCCGGCTCAGTGTCCGACTGCGTGGTGTGGTATGAGAACGTCAGAGATTTTGGCAATGGCAGGGTATAATCATAAGACGGAACCAGGACTCTAGGTTACTCACAGTATCTTTGGCTTGTTTTCGCCAACACATGGCTTTCCGTAGCCACCGATACCTCTGTGGGCTAACTCGATCAAGTGCTGCGTTAACGTCTTTGAATAACTTCCGCGCTTCACGATGCTGCAGGAAGGCAGCATATGCCACTTGCAGCCTTGTCAGCCTGAGTGTTAAGAGGAAAACAAACGGAAATACGGGAAGAGTAGTTCTCCATACCAAACTCCGGGGCGAAGATGCCGAGCACCACCCAGGCGCATTTTCGCCAAAGAAAGTGATTTTTTCTAACCAATAGGAAGAATTTTCCCGTTTTATCGGAGTTCTCGGGAGCGTCACCGCAGGGTTTCTTGGGTACATTGAGATGTACTGCAGTCCAGAGGCAAGCAATGAGAGTGATGATGGAGGTGGATAGGATGTCGAAAGAACCTCGAGAGGTCGGCTCCGGACGCCATACCGGGGTCGAGTTCTTCGGAGCTTGAAAGACAGAATTCATTGAACGGGGTGTGATTGTGAGATGCGATATCCTGAAGCTGTAGGGAAGCTGAAAGAAGATTCGGTCATGTTAATGCCAGTGGTAGAAAGCGTGCCGGGTGGTCAAAAGAGATTCAAGGGGGGTGATTTCTAGATCGCTACTAGCAGTCGGGAATCTCGAACGGGGGCTGAATGCATGGGCTGAAAAATGATGCTCGTAGCACCTACCGCAGCCCCACGGATAACTTCGCCCCAGACTATCTCGCGTGCCATTTATCTGTGGTGGGCTTTAAGGCTCTGGCCCACTTTGGGTCCCCACAGGCAGCCTACACAAGCCGTGTTGGCTCTCTCCCCACACCTTGCCATCCTTTTCTTCCTTCGACACCACCAATTCAGACCTTGCCAGCACCACTATTCGTACCCTACAAGTCACGCTCACATCCTAAAGGCTACGAGCTCTCCTATTATTTACTAGATTGGTTCCTTTTCTACCTCTTTTACCTGCTTTTCTCACACAACTTCGCGTAAGCTACAGTGCCTCGAGAAAGCGTACCGAACCCACACCGACCAATTATTAGAGTCCTGGATTCCCGCTCCGGCGACGTTACACACAACCGCAAGCGGCGAGCTGCAAGTAAGCGGAAAAGCCACTATTTGCCAGCGTAAGGCGCAAATCAAATTATCCATAACCAAATCAGGCAAACCAGAAAAATGGCAGCGCAAATCGGCCAAAAACAGGCGCAAATCAGAGCAAATCGGAGGCCCGATTTGACCTGTGGATTTGGCTACCCCTGTCAAATCCCCGGGCAGATTTGGCCAATCCTAGGCCTAATCTGCCCGGTTCCGAGACATTCTTGTAGGCCCTGGAAGGTCAGTCGCTGCGTGAACAGTGAAAATTTTGCTCTTTGGCCGCGCCATGGATCTCCCTGCACTGAACGCTGGTTAGCAATTGTTGCTGCACATTGCCGTCATGCCACAATCCACCCACTCTGATTTTGGCGACACTGCCTCCGTTTCAAGCGATGCGATCTCCCTGTCAACGACCGCCTCCACGGCCGGAAACAGCCTGCTTTCGAGGCTCAGAAAGGCCCGGAGTATTGGCGATCAACTCCATGATGTTAAGGCTATCTCCATCTCAGACCTGCCAGCAGAATTAGACGACTTCCCAAAGCTGCAAACCAGAGCCAGCACCTACGTACCAGAGGAATGGGTACACCGTGGAAGAAGCCACACTTCGTGGATCTGCTTCCATGGTTGCTATGTGGTAAAACTTGGCCCTGCCAATCAAGACCAAGGTAGTTTCTGGATTTGCGGTGAGAAGCAGTGTGATGGCATATACAGCGCTGATTCCACCAGCGGTGCCACTAAGCACCTGAACAAGAAACACCGGTTGTTTGAGAAGGAAGAACCTGAAGATGAGCAATCAAAGAAGAGGGCCAAGCAGTCAGTTATCATACTCTAGATGAAAGCTACAGCAGCTGCCTAAGCTACCAATGATAGGGATGTAGTTATACCTGTAACCTTGGCCAGTACTGCCAAGACTGTGCTTCTTGAGTGGATTATTGACACAAATCTGCCATTCTCAGTGGTAGAACACACTCAATTCCATGATCTGTTGATAGTCTTAAACCCTAACCTTGTGGAGAGACTAGTACCAGAGGGAGGGAAGACCATTCAGCATTGGCTTGATAAGTGGCATGCCTAAGAGAAAGCACTTGTGATCAAAGAACTAGCAAAGGCCAATAGTCACATCCATCTCTCCTTCAATAGTTAGACATCGCCAAACTCATATAGCCTTCTAGGTATAGTAGCACATTACCTTAGTGCTTCTGGCAAGCCATGTTTGACACTGTTAGTGATGCTATGCCTCCAAGGCATTTATTCTAGGGAGAATATAGGCATAGTTATTAGCAAAGTCACTTAAGAGTTTGGGATTAAGAAGAGGATTAGATACTTCTAGTCTAATAACATGGAGCCAAACAATCTCTACATCACTACTATTCTAGAGGAGCTTGAGCCTAGCATTAATCACCAAGAGTAGAAACAATAGCAGTAACTTTGATACTTTAGTCATATCATCAATCTTACTATAAAAGCATTACTTAAGGGCAAAAGAAAAGGCCTCCTTAGAATGCTTAAGGTCAGATCACAAGCTTACACCTCTATTAAGAAAGAAAGAGATCTGTTAAAGGCATAGCAAAAGAGAGGACCAATTGGAAAATTACACAATATGGTCTATTTCATTTGACATAGTCCATAAAGAAGAGAGGTATTCCAAGAAATTATAACTAGTAAACTTAATAGGGAAGAACTGGAAGAATTTGGCCTAATGCTCCTTGACAATGATCATACTTCCTTACAATTACACACCAATAATGATACTTAATGAAATTCCATGTATTTCATGATCAAAAGAGCCCTGGATTTACATAATGTTATCAAAGTCTTTTGTAGCCAATTAATATAAGAGAAAGAGGCATGGAAAAGACTACCAGCAGATAATCTTCTTGATCCAGAAGACTGGCAATTACTTACCTTAATTAAGCAAATCCTCAAGCCTTTCAAAATCACAACTAAAGTCTTCAAGGGCCATTAACCTTGGTTTGCTAAAGTCATGCCTCATGCCTACCAGCTATGTGACCAAATGAGAGAGTTATGGTGCCAATACAACAATGCCCTTGAGTTCTTACCATTCACTGGGCCTAAGATACCACTACTTGAAGTCATCAAGGCTCAGTCAGTCAGCAGGAGACCTCAGCATGCTACCAGACTTCCTTGGCATCTTGACAACTATGAAGTCAGTCAACTACCTAGCCAGCAGAACCACTGTGTACCATCTTTAGGTCTGTCACTTGATGAGGACAAGGAGCCGGAGCAATGGCAAGATGACCCTGACAACACTGACAAGGTTGAGGATCACTTTAACTTCCTCCAGAGAAGTATAGCCTTTGAAATTAAGAAGCTAGACTTGTACATTAAGCTGATGGAAGAATGCCCTATCTATTGGATCATGATGGTGCTACACCCTGGGCACAGATTACAATGGGTGAACCGTCACCTCCCCAAAGAGCACTGCCACAGTATAGTTGCTGCCTTCACACAGCTATATGAGGAAGAGGTTACACATCACAAAGCGCAGCAGGCAGAGGAAGCTGTCACAGAACCCCAAAGCCCCCCTAACCAATGCCTTAGCTCCTTCATTTGCGACCATGACTACTATGACAAGCCAGAGCCTGCTCAAGCTACCAACGAGGTCAAGAAATACCTCTCAGAGAGAGTCACAATGGTAGAGGACCCTATATCTTGGTGGCTGGAGCATCGGTCTGAGTTTCCTCGTCTATCTACACTGGCTTTAGAAGCCCTAACTATCCCTGCGATGTCAGATGAGTGTGAGCGGACCTTCAGCTCTACGAAGTTAATTGTGGGCATTCAGAGGGTCAAACTGGGCGATAATACGATTGGCATGCTGCAATGCCTTAAGATTTGGGCACGAAATAGAAATATTTGAAGCATGTGGGCGGCTCAGGGGCCTGTTTGCGACCGGGGCGGAACCTAGAGGCAGTTTTTCTGTTGATTACTAAGGTCTTGGCAAATTATCCAAATCAATTCAAATTGACCGTTCTGGCAGTCAAATCCGGCTAGAAATCCTTCAAGCCGTTCAAATCCAAGGCCCGATTTGAACGGCTTGGCTTGTGCCTTACGCTGCTATTTGCCACCAGATCGGCCAGCGTGAACTAGCAAGCCAATCAGCTTGCTTCCACTACACCGTTTCCACGCATTAAAGGCGATAACCTTTGTTATTGCTTAAGCCAAAAGATTAGAGGACCTCGTAGATAATAGTACGGTACCCTGCATAGGCGGCGCGTTGCTTTATTGCAAGCCGCAAGGCGCGGGATTCTTCGGCGTCGTTGAATCCATCTGCATTCGCCGTTTCCCCGCATTTGACTTCTACTCTGCAGGCAGTTGGCTCGGACTTTAGATCTTCGCCGTATGACTCTCCGGCCACGCAAACCACCGAAAGGATCATGGTGCTTGAGCTAGCGGGACCTTAAAACCCGCCGTGGATGAAAACAAAACTCGGCCAAGACTTGGCCCAGCGTCAGAACGTGAGCAATCCTCAACCCCCAAGAAGTCTCAGTAATACCCGTAAACATGGCAGACGACAAAATCGAATCGGCCTTCGAAGCCTCCATAGCCTCAGGCAAGATCAACGGCGCCGTCATCTGTGCCACTGACGCCAACGGCACCTTTGTCTACAACCGCGCCCTTGGCGAGCGCACCCTCCTCTCGGGCGAGAAGCAGCCCCAACGCACGGACGACATGCTTTACCTTGCATCAGCAACCAAGCTCATCGCCACCATCGCCGCCCTACAATGCGTCGATGATGGCCTCCTGACCCTGGCCGGGCCCCTGTCCGAAATCGCGCCCGAGCTCGCGAGCAAGCAGGTCCTAGCAGGACTCTCCGACGACGGCACCCCGCAGCTCGTTCCCGCGGCGCGCCCCATCACGATGGAGATGCTCCTCTCCCACACGTCGGGGGTGGCCTACGACTTCCTCGTCCCGAAGCTGACCAAGTGGCGGCAGCAGAATGAACCGCCTCTAGCAGAGGGAGAGCGCCGCCCCGTTGAGAAGGCCTTCAGCTACCCACTTGCGTTCCAGCCCGGCGAGGGGTGGATGTACGGGCCTGGGCTAGACTGGGCGGGCCGGATTGTGGAGCGTGTTACGGGCGGCACGCTCGGGGACCATGTTCGTCAGCGTATCTGCAAGCCGTTGGGGATTCCGGTCGATGATGCGCAGTTTTATCCCGTCAAGGGAGAGAGTGTGCGTGCGCGCCTGGTTGATCTGAACCCGGATGACCCTGAGTGTCTGGGGCGGGCGGTGCTGGGTGGTGGTGGGGACATGAATCTTCGAAGCAAAGGAGATTTCGGCGGACACGGTCTGTTCATGACGGGGCCTGATTACCTCAAGGTTTTGAAGTCGCTGCTCGTGAACGACGGGAAGCTGCTCCAGTCGGAGACGGTTGAGAATATGTTTGAGAACCGCATTGGACCTGAGGCCGAGGCGGGCCACCGTGGCGCGATCGAGGGCATGGCTGGCGTCTTTTTCCGCGTGGGAACCGAACCCGGAAGCAAAGTCGGGCATGGCCTTGGTGGTCTGATGCCTCTGGAAAATACCGAGGGGTGGTATAGTGAAAAGACGATAACATGGGGCGGGGGTCTGACATTCAGTTGGTTTTGTGACCGCAAGAACGGACTCTGTGGGCTCGGCGCTGTCCAGGCCTCCCTGCCTGTGGATGGAAAGATTGTGTCTGATCTGAAGCAGACTTTTCGCCACGACATGTACCGTAAGCATGCGGCATGGAAGGAACAAGCCCAGGAATGCTACAACATGCGGAAGGTTAGCCTAGATTCATTGGCCTCAATGGAGACCATGTGACCGAGACTGGGACGGATGGTGGCGGAGGCGGCTGAGATATTCTGCCAAGCAACCCTTCTCGGGCATTCGGTATCTAGCTGTGTAGCAAAAGAGATCAGCGAATGGTCCAGTATGGGAAGAAACGGCGAGAAAATAGGAGAAGGAAGATCTTACGCTGCGGCTGATATTCGAGCAGATTCACCACGACCAATTTGCAAATCTGAGAGGCAGCAGCTGTTTGCAAGCCACATTCGATTTCTTGGAACTGCGGCGGGAGATGAATTACGGTCAAGGTCAAATGGTGAGGCAGGCGTTGATGGGATGAAAATTTGAAGCCCTCAGAGAAAATGTTCTCGGAAAGGTTCTCAACCCCCATGTGTCGAGATGGTCATGCAAACCATCGTTCACGTACCATCCGAAGGGTCAGGTTAGCTGCGGTTGTGCACCTCTCTGGGCCCACTTTCGGCCCCCAGTCAAGGGCGATTGCTTCCGTCTCAGAATTGGGCTCACCACCCTCGCGGCGTATGTGCGCGCACCAAGTGGGCTGAAGTTAAGTGGCCTCGTGTCAGACCTTGCGTTAGGTCGTCGAGTGTTGCGTCCAGCAACGACGGGAGTCTAGGGGCACCTTTCCATCGCCTCATGGATTAAATACCGGCTAGAATGACCGAGCAGAGCAATATCGGGCGCAGCATCGTGGATCCCCGCAATTAACTCAGAATCGGGTGTTTGTCGCCTCCCAGGTCAGCGTCAACGTAAGAAAACAAACGGGCTCAGTCGCGCGCAGCATTCTTCTGCCCTCAAATTCGCAAATACCGAGGCTGCCACCTATCGGACACTGTTAAAATGTTAAATTCACCTACCAGCCTCATTTACACCCACACCTGAGACATGCAGCGCTTGTTAAATAACCCTGTAACTCCATCCTTTCCATACGCATCAGCCTTTTTGCCCAGCACAACATCGGGCCACGCATCGTCCCAACATTGGTCGGACTAGCCCAACCGCCGTCTATCACATTCCCATGCCGTCTATACCATGCCCAACCAGCGCCCATTAAATGCACCCTACCCCTTTCCACCCCCAAGACAAACGGCCAAACCTAAGCGGGACGGGGGCAGACAAACTTATACCCCCAAAGGCCACCCGGCTCAGAATAGCATCCCGAATTACCCGCCTCCCGTCCGTCGCCAGCGCAGCCAGGCTTGCCATAAAAGACGACTAATCACACCATGTCAGCGTTGCCTCAAACACATCACCACCTTAATCACCCCCAAGAAAAAACTTACGCTTGCAGCCGCTCGACAGCGCCACCATCTTGACCCCAAACACCCCACCAGTCGGAAAGGCGACGCAGGCGCCGTCGGCCTTGGCAGCCGTCAGGCTCGTGATTGGTGACGAGCCTTCGCAGACGCCGAAGCGGTTCATGGTGTGAAATTCGGCCACCGCGTTGGTCGGCGCCGGGACCGGGACCGGGACGGGCGCTGGGGTGGTTGGCTTGGTGCACTCGTGGCGGGCTTCCACGCGGCCGCGGGCCTGGGGGAGGGCTTGGGAGCCGGAGGCGAGGGTGGCGAGGACGGTGAAGAAGGTGGCGGGATGCATTTTGATGAACGGGTTGGGGTGAGATTAATTTGCTGGTTAGAGGGGGGTGTGTGAATGCAAAGGGGCGAGGAATGAAGTTGTTCGTTGCGGGATGATGATGCTTGCTTTGGTGTCGTTGAGATGATGAGGAAATCCAACTCTATATCAGGGGGAAATACGGGTCTCTTTATATCTTCTCAACTACCCTCGAGAAAATTCCCATCAAGCTGGAGTTCAGTTCGGCGATGCCAATATTATCTCGAGGCTGAATTATCTTGAAGGCGTCGCAGCAGAGCAAGCGCCGCATTGTGCCCGGCGGTGGTTGCACCGCCTCACGGCACTGCGCCGAGGCGGGGGGCTATTCAACATACCGGCCAATAGGGGGGTTTCGGGTTGCACCACCGCCAGCGTTTTGCTCGTAGGGCTGAAGATGTCCCATCGGCTTGAAGTTCCAGCATCAACAGCTTTTACAGCCCCGAGGGGATATTTATCAGCTAGACTTCGCCTTGTCGTCAATCCAGACTCCGCAGTTGATCGGCCCGGAGATGTGCTGCAGCTTTGAGTTCCGATGGGCCAACACCTGACTCCGATCTAGACTTCCGCAAGGCAGTCATGGTCTTGACATGCAAGATATCGGGAATGCCTAAGAAAAAAAATATGGGTTGTGTAATAATAATCTTGTTTTGAACATGACAGCCCTTGCCTTATGCCATACTCTCTCGTAACTAAGTATCTATACATGAAAAAAACATGGAAAGAAATCGAAAGTGCTAGAAATCAGCATCTCAAAGGTCACAGTGGCCCGGCCTGCCCGTGATCTGACGGAGTAAACCAGGACATGTCCACATCCTGACTATTCATATCCAGGATATCGTCCAGGATGGCAGGGAAATCATCCATTAGGTACGAATTACCATCACCAACATACTGCCCAGCCATAGATATAGTGTGAGTGTGGTGACCGAACGGAAGGCTAAAGTCAAGCCCAGAATTTGGCAGTGACAGCCTTTGGCTGAGAACCTCGACGTCGACAGCTGGTGTTTGGCTAAAACTCATTGGCGTACTGACCTCACCCATCTCGCTTGAGCCTTGCGTTGGCGCACTCGTCGTGGGAGCGCTGGGCGTGGGGCGGGAATCGGATGACGGGTCTGCCGTCCCACCCCGGCGTGTCCATTGGTCAAATATGGCACGGAACCCTTCCTCGAATGTGTGCTGCACGAAGGCTTCGAAATCGCGCTCTCCATGAAGAATATTCGATGTCACGACTCGGAGTCCGCGAGTTTCTAAGAATCCAGATAGCATTCGAGCCCCATCCTCTTCAAGAAATGCCTGGTAGGCCGTCGAGCTTTTGGACAACGCCTTGTCCATGTAAGGCGAGAGTGGTTTCTCGCCGTGCTCGGGGAAGAGCGTGTCGAAGATTCCGTACCATTGCTCCTCTGGTGTTTGGTTCGCTGGCGACTTCTTGGCCAACTGCTGCTTTTTCTTTTCTGTTATGCCTTCGGGCATCGCATGAGGTCGTTGCGCACACTCGCCCCGAATGTGTACGTCTCGTTCACCTTCATACTCGAACGTCTCAAAACAGCGAGGACAGTAGAGAGGCATTGAGTGCTTTCGCCCCAAATGCTGCTTGACGTCTCGTATTCTCTTCAGCGAGTACACACAGCAGGCTCGGTGAGCAACCGGGTCCTTCTTGAGGAATGGACAAGCAAAAATGGGGCCTTCGACCCGGGGCCTCTTTCTGGAAACCCTTGAGCCTTGTTTGGGGCTCTCATTCTCCTCGTCTTCGTCCTCCTCTTGCTCGTTGTTTCTGTCAAGGCTGCTTCTCGGCCGTTTCTTGGCAGAGCCTGTGTGATTTCTAGTCGAACCTGCCTGGCTTCCGTACGTCGATACTGACTGTGTGCTTGCAGCTGTGCCACCACCGCCAGCTTTCGTCCACATGCGAAAGTGCCGCAAAAGAAATTCCACTGCGACTTCACTCAGCTCGAGGAAGGCGTGATCTGCTGGGAGCCGATACGCCTGTTGCTGGCCGTCTGGGAGCCATGCGAATGCCGAGTCAGTTGACTCGGTATATTCCCCGTAAGACCAACTCGATATTACATCCGATTCGCAGCTTGGTGGAGCAGAGAAGTGGATGGATGACTCCGCTTCAACGTCGTCCTGTTCTCCCTCGTCTTTATTGACAGAACCGGGTTCCTCATCACTGATGGATTGCGCGACGGGAGGGTCTAGTCTTTGTTCCCTTGCCGACGCAGGGTGTAGCGGTAGGAGGAGCGGATTGTCACAGCCTAAAGCATCTGTACTTGGGTCGATCGAATTGGCATTGTCTGCAAAATGCTCAGGCTCATAACTGGATGGTTGGGGCGTAGGTATGGGCTCGGTGCTTCTGCCGGTGGTGTTTGTGTCTGGTTGGGCGTCTTCGCTGCTGGCGCCGCCCGTCTGGGGCCGAAGAGACGGAGGCCGAGAAGGGCGTAACGTGTCGTTTGTTGGCGCTTTTCTCCTCCTCTTGGGAGCGGAAGGCGGCCTCTGTGTCTTCGGCTCTGTGTGCTTGATAGCATAAGTGTTACGCATCGTCTCTGGTCGCGGCGTCTTGTTAGCCGGTGTTTTGATGTGGCTGTAGCTGGACCGCGACCGTTAATGAAAGGTCTGCTTCTCAACACCACTACTAGTGCGGCTTCACGTACCCAAGATATTTGCGCGCTTCCTGGTACAAAGGCATCAGAATGGCAACGGTTGCCTGCTCCAAGAAGGAGGTGTCTCTAGTATCGAGTTCCTTGATTCTGGCGTCCCGTCTGTCTCGGTACTGCTGAGTGATGCAAGCACTTACCACGTCCTGGAAATCCGAACTGACGGTCTGAGCAATGTACCGTAGCGACAAGAGCCTCCTCGCCGTGAACAGGTCAAGCAGCTCCGGGTCGTAATTCTGGGTCTCCTTTCCGTTGAGAAAACCCGGTTCCTCTTTTCGTATATCTGAAAGCACTCGACCAAGAGCAATTTCGATGAGGGCGAGCCCAAGTTTTACAAGGGTGGGTTCCCTAGATGTGATTCTCCAACTCGATTCAGTCAGGGTTGTAGTCTTGGCCAAGTCTCGGTTCGTGAAGTTCCCGAGAATAAAGAAATTTGGTGGTTCGTCTTTTTGGACACTTTCCATTGCCACAAACCAGTCCTTAGATTTCCATGCCTCATCCATCCAAGGCGTACCGGTGAGCTGCAGGATGGCCGAACTGAGTCGAAACGCAAGGGCCATTCGCTTGCTCATGTCAAGGAGGGGCTTGCGACCCCCTGACAAACCATCCAGGTGCACAACAGTCTTGGTGGACTTCTCAGTGGCTTGAGGCGTGGTTTGATTGTTGCCTCGAAGGGACAGTGGTGATACCCATAAAGTCATTTTTTCCTCCGGCGTCAAAGCGGCTGGAGGAGCATGCTCGGCTAAAGAATTGGTTCGGTAGCAACTACGGGTGTTTGTTAGCGACAAGCTCGATTATCTCATGACTGCCTGCTCACCCCTCGTCTGTTGCTGAGTGGAAGGCAACCTCAAAAGCCCAGTCATCTGTCCTTGGTTCGGGCTCTTCGAATCCAGGGTTGCACTTTGAGCAGACACAGCGAAGACCTGCGAGGTGGGGCCCCTGACAGCCGCACTGGTACGCTGTGCTAATGGCCTTGAATGCCTCGGCTGGCTTCTTTCGATCGTGGTGAAAGAAGGACTGGATGTTTGTCGCGAGTTCGGGCTGGCCCGGATAGGATAACGGTACTGCTTGCGACGCAAGTAAATACGTCGCCAGGTCCATGTTCAGGCTGGAAAGCCTATCCAGGCGTTTTTGCAGTGCCGTTTTGGGGACATTTGACCGAGCATTTGACTCCCTGGGCCCAAGTTTGTCTAGGAATTCCTATTTTGCGTTAGTCTGGGCTTGGTCATTGAGCGCTTGGAGGGAAGGAGCTCACGGTGCCGCGACGAGTGTTGGCGAGGTCGGCCATGAGAGCACGCAAGAGTTGCTGCATCTCGCTCAAGATTGCGGTAAGGAGTTCGGTCCTCCTGACGCCAAGCCATTCGACAACGCGTTGATGTAGGCCATCATTGCGAATTGACGGCGGATCGGATAGAAGTGAGACTTTGTATGTGAATTGACTGTACAAGGCGGCCTCACTATTGAGGCGCCTAGCAATGCTGCGAGATTCCCGGCCGGGTTTTTCCGCCTTGTACTTGCCCGCGGCAGCCGTTACATGAGGGAACAGATCGAGGACGTCCCTCAAGATCCTACAGTCAATCATCTCTATCAATCGTCGAATTCAATCTGAACTGTCGGAAAAGAATGTCGCAGGTGCGGTGATGAAGTGTTCGGACTCAAAGAGCTTGAAATGGAAAGCGACGGAAGGTGAGGGGCGGGTGACGATCTGAGGGGATGCCTAAAAATATGGAAGGCTCGATGCCACTTCCCAGGTTTGAGGTGAGGTAATAAACCCGCACCGCATTTTCAGGGCGAGCAAGTGGGGGAATAGCTAACGCGACCCCCAACCTCGCAAATGGAATTGTCCCCCCATGATAGTGCAACTTCCTGTGCCCTTTCTAGCCCAGAAAGCTGCACTTGTGCTCTGGCCCGCGTTCCATTCCTATTCGCCATCCATGAGAGTACTTTCTGCGCGTGGTCAGGCGGCCTCGTTTTTTGGCTAGCTGGCGAATTATAGCCACGAGCACCCCACCCTTTTGCGACAGCCACCATGTTCCCCTCAAGCAATGTCGCACCTGCGAGGCTTGCATTCCTCTTCTCTTCGGATGCAGAGCGTCGAGGGGAAAATGGGGGGATAAGATGTCCACACAACCGTGCGTCACCGACCCTCACACTCCCACAGCCTGGCCCATCTCTCAGCGTCCACCTCCGCCACTTACCCCAGTTCACCCCGCTTCCCTTGCGGGTCGACGACCCTCAGCGCGACGACATTCTTGATTCAGAACAATTCAGGATGCCATCAGGGAAGCCAAAAGTTGACCGGCAGGAGCTAAGCCGCGGACTGAGGGCCAAGGCCCCTCTCGCAGCTCAGTTCGAGGATTGCTTCCAGGCCTCGATCCAATTGACCCAATTGACGGATGCGCTCCAAGCAAGCCGGCCGCATTCCGACGAGCTTCAAGTTCACCACCTCACCCAGGACTGCAAAGATAAGCTAAGGGTTTGGGGTGACGACAGCGGGGCATCGTCTCGCGCTCTCGACTACGCCTTGAAATGCTCTCCGAATGTCGTGCGACAGACCGAAGATCTCCTGACCGATTTACACGAGGTCCTGCATCAAGCTGTGGCTTTGGTTCGTCCCCAGCTCGAATCGGTCTTTGAATCAGACAAACCAGACAGCTCGGCCGGCGAAGAGCCCGCGACGGCAGCAGAGGGCCTTGGTGGTCATGCAGCCCCAGAAGATCAAGATGCCGATTCCGGTCCCGAGAGATTCGTGAGTGAAGCTCTTGACGTGATCGCCTGTCTCGTCAAGCTTCTCCCAACATTCCGTACGCCGATGGATGAAGAGGACCAAGAGTCGGCTATCCGGAACTCGGATGTTTACACTGACTCGGTCGACTGGCATATCCAAATGGCCATCGAGGCCTTTCCTCCGGCGTCCAAGGCCCTGGCCGAACGACTTGGGACAAACAACTGGCGGAGAAGCCAATACCTACACCGCCTCCAAGACAGACCAAGGACAGCGACAACCGCT
Source organism: Lasiosphaeria hispida (assembly GCA_033439745.1). Taxonomy (NCBI): domain Eukaryota; kingdom Fungi; phylum Ascomycota; class Sordariomycetes; order Sordariales; family Lasiosphaeriaceae; genus Lasiosphaeria; species Lasiosphaeria hispida. The sequence goes on from JAUIQD010000003.1 coordinate 5,272,634, forward strand.
ACTCAGCCTGAACTTGGGCGTCAGGTCAGCAATCGCGCGCTAACTCGAAATATGAGCTTGGTCGGGCGACCGACAACAGTTGCCAACTCCAGGCAGTCGTCAAGACAGGCAATCTGGGCAGATTATTCCGATACCGCTACAACAGTTGATTCCCACGTGCCCAGCGTCATATCAGTGGTCTTGCGTTCAGATCAAAATTCTGCCACCTCCATGTCGGGGTCACAGCAGCCTTCTGTCCTACAGCACCTCGTTCTACCGGAGCCTCCAGTCGATCTGGCGACAACAGAGGAGTTTGAGTGCCCTTATTGCCATTTCGAACTGCCCCTGACAGTTTCTGCCCACGGCATGACACGAGAGGAGTGGGTCGATCATATCCACCTTGACCTAAAGCCATACATGTGCACTTTTGATGACTGTAGTTGGAGCAACGTGATGTTTGGAGTCAAGAAAGACTGGTTTCAACACGAGCTGGAATTTCACCGCTCTCGCACCGTGTGGTCCTGCGGTATTTGCCGGTCAGATTTCGATGTCGAGAAAGACTTCGTTGCGCACCTGATGGACTCGCATCAACACCTAGAAACAGAGAACCTGTCACCCATGGTGGACAGCTGCAAGCGGTACTCTCAAGACGAGCCGTCCGTGTTGTGTCATCTCTGCGGTCTGTCATGCAGCGGCTTGGCGGACTTGGAGGACCATGCTGGCGGTCACCTGGAGCTCTTCGCCCTGGCAGCTATCCACGATCCTGAGTTCACGTCACCAGAAGACGCATGTTCCGAAGGCTACAATAACATGATCGATGAGTACCTTGACGATCTCGAACCGCCCGTGACCGAGGCCAAGACAATCCGAGCAACATCGCCTCCCCCGCCCGCCAACGGCGGCGCTGTGGCCATCAGCCGCATCGCGGACACTAGTGATGCGTCAAACCTCGATGACCTTGACAAGGAAGTAATCCGAAAACAAAGGGGGCCCCAATGGAATGCGAACTTGAAACAAAAGGTACAGACGTTTCTCGACAAGCAAGCCGTCCCGGGCAAGGACTCTGACAAACCCAAACATACCAATATCCCCGAGAGAGACAAGGCTTTCCTTGGCAGAGATGATGACCTTGAAGCGATACACAAATGTCTACCCATGGGTCAAATTTGCACAGTCACGGGTCGTGGAGGGATTGGCAAGACAGCTATTGCGAAAGAGTACTTGCACCGGTATATCAACAAGTACAAGTACATCTTCTGGGTCGAGGCAGAGAATGCCGGAACATGCCAGGAAAAGTACAACATGATTGCCTCGGTTCTTGACACGAGCGACAAGCCTCTTCCGGACCAGGGTGGCCGCACATACTTGGTGAGAGAGTGCTTGACGAAAGCGGAAAGCAGATGGCTGTTGATATTTGATAATGTCGCGACGTGGAACGACATAGCTCGATACGTTCCGAAGGCTCTTGCCAGAAGCAAAGGTTCCGTCTTGATCACAAGCCGCTCCACTGGCATGCCCGGTCTGATGGGGCTACCGCCATGGCAGAACCAAGTTCATGTTGAGTTGGCTCCTTGGTCTCTGGATCACAGCCGCGAGTTCCTCCTAACTTCGATTTCAAAGTTAAAGAGAGACAACCTGCGAGCACACGAAGAGTATGAACTAGCGGAGAAGGTGGTGGAAGTGGTCGAACGCCTTCCTCTTGCTGTGAACATGATTGTGGGCTACATCAAGGTCTCGCGCTGCTCTCTTGCCGAATTTCTCGAGATGTGGGAGGAGAGGGCATCCAGAAGACGACCCAGGAGACGGCGAGTCGCAGCGCTGGAGGCGGGAATTGACAACACGATCGATTCTCTCTGGGATATTGGCATTGGGGAGGTCCGAGCAAATTGCAGAAAGCTTCTTGATGTCTTGTCATTCCTTGACCCCGAGAACATCCCCAAGAGTCTCTTGGTCGGCGATCACGACGAGGAGTATCTGGACTTTTTACACGTCGACGAGACGCTGCGGTACGATAACTTGCCTACCTCTGCCACAAGTTACTTTGAAGAGGTCTTGCTAACGAGCTGCGCCCTGATAGATACAAGAGGATGATTGAACAGCTCGACCGTCAGAAGCTCATCGACATCAAGATGGATGATGGTGAGCCGGCTTACGGCATCCACCGAGTCCTTCAGCAAAAGATACAGTTCGACTTGGATGATTACAGCTTTGCCGACGCTTTCCGAAAGGCGTTTCGCCTGATACGAAAACGGTTTCCTCGCGCCAACTCACAACAGGTCCCTGTCCCAAAAGATATGGAGATATGCAGAAGGCACATGCCGCATGTGTTCAACTTCCATCATATCTTCACTGAGCACTTCAAGGAGCACAAAATCACGTCAACGGGTGGTGTTCAACCTGTTGAGCTTTCTGAGCTCTTCTACGATGCCGGCTTTTATGTGTGGGGAGGGCAAGCGACAGCCTATGAGGGTTTACCGTTCCTGGGGACGGCCGACAAGATTCTCGACGACATGGAGTCCCAACCTAACGCCAAGGTTCGAGCGGATATCCACTGCATGACTGGACTTTTGCTGCTCAACATGGGATATGAAGAGCGAGCTCGTGGGACCACGCGACTCAAGGAGGCGTGGGAAATCCGGAAGGCGATCTACGATCTGGACAGCACCCTCGACAACGACGTCCTGTCTCAGAACGCCGCCAACGATTACTGCCTCTGTCTCATGAACACTTATCGCTTTGAGGAAGCCGGCAAGATCCTCAACGGTTGTTTGGAGCGGTACCAAACAGTGTACGGACCCGAATCGGAGAATCCCTTTGAGTACTCCAAGTACTACGGCAACTTCAGCATCATCCTTCTCTGGGAAGGGAGGGTCGAAGAAGCAATCCGGTCAATCGAGAAGAGTTTAGTCTTAACCGAGAAATTCAGCGGCAAGAATTCGCAATACTACCGCCGGCTCTTCATGCTCGCGTGCGCCTTCTTGCAGGTAGGAGACACCCAGAAGGCCTTTGAGACGCACTTGGAAGCGTTGAACGCTCGGCTGGAGCTCCAAGGAAAGCACCACGAAAACACCATCTTGAGCATGTATGCGGTGGGAGCCACGTACCACCACCTAGGAGATATAGACAACGCGATGTAAGTGATGCCACCTCTTTTGCCATGGCCTGCAAGAAAACTAACGAGTGTAGCGAATATATCAAGCAGTGCATCAAGGCGGCGCGAGACGCACGCTGGTCGGAAGAAGCCCTTGGCAGGGCTAGGTATCATCTTGCTCTGCTCTATGAGGAGCGGGGCGGCGAGGAGGAGGCGGCGAGGTTGTTGATGGAGGAGGCCAAGAAGGTACTGGACAAGTTTAGACACTACGCACCGTGGAAGATTCGCGAGGCGGGCAATGACATGATGATCTTTGACGACATGCAAGGTACATTTACGGGTCGGTACACGGGACGAAATTTGTTGAGGCATTTGCAGGACCGGGCGAAACGACAGCAAGAAGAGCAGCGACAACAAGGGATGCAAACGTGAGGAAAGTTATCTAGGAAAGTCTTTTGGGTCTCCACTCTATTTTGATTAGTACCCCAATCTCAATGCTTGAGACGGTCTATTGAATGAAAAAGTCCTCCCATCTGTCATGGTTGGGGCGAGCCCTAGGATTTAAGTCCCCGATGGCTCGGCATAAACGTATAATTATGGGTCGCGACCCCATTCGTCGCCGGCCGACGCCGCACGGCCTCAATATTGTCATCATCATCATCATCGATCGCCTCACATTCGTTGAGGAAATTCGTAACGGGCTGGCTAGAAGAGAAAAAAATAACAAAATCAGCCTCTGGGATGGGAATGGTGGCGTGATGGAGCACGGCGGTGACGACGTGAGACAGTTGGCGGAGACGGAGCCTGGGGGAGGGAGCCCGATGTAACTACGGGGTTGGACGATGGACAGAAGGACTTACGAACAGAGATTAACTGTCACGCAGCCATCGACCCCTCGCCGTAGCACACCTTGACGCGCTCGTCGTAGAACATGACGGTATCCGGGCCTTGGGAAAAGTTGGCGTCGTCCTCGGGATCGGCACCGCTGAAGTGCACCTTCCACGGCTGCGCTAGCGTTTCTTCCTGGTCTTGGAGTGCGAGCGCCCAGGCTGGGAGGGCGTCTTGTTGGAGGAGGGACGGGGTTTGGCGCTGCGGGTGCTTGCTGCGAAGACTGCCGGTGCTACTGGTGCTGGTTCCGGTGCTGGTGCCAGCGAGTGGCGAGGATGGCCGTGAGGATGGCGCGCTGGTGCCTGGGCTGCTGCTGCTGTTGCCGCTGCTGCTGCTGCTGCCTTGGGGTGTGCATTGGAAAGCCATAGTACGGATCGGCAGGGGTTTGTGCAAAAGAAAGGGAAACTTGGTAAATTGTTTTGTTAAGGGGATTGGTATTTTTCTCTCATGTGCTGTTTTTGTTCTGCTCCCTGGAGCCGGTGGCAGCCTGGGAAGCTCCTACCTAAGTAATGGCCTGGCAATGTTGATAGCGCTACGGAAGGATATGTGCCAGGAAGGTGGCGGGGAGATAGCTGCCATGGGAGTACTTAGAGCTACAAAGGGGGAAGGGACGGGCGGGGTCGGAAGGCGGGGGCGGGGGGGGGGAGATGCAGAGCAAGCCGCTGTATCACTTTCTCGGCGCGCGCTTGACCATCAGACTGTCCATGAGGCTATGCCGCCGGGTCGGATGGTTTCCTCACACGTTCCAGATCGGCCGCGGAAAGACTCGGAGGGAGATTCCCATTCATCTACTTTCTCAGCTCCGCCTCTTTTTATATCGTGACGAGTTTTTTTCTGGCGCGGCATGCGTTCGGTGTCCTTTCCAGTCGGGTTTCATCCATCGCTTGACATTTCCCAAGTCACCGCCAAGACAGTCGGTTACTCACAGCAAATCATGGCTTGCGGCACAGTGACGGCCGAGGTCCAGTACCTCAAGCGGCTGCCCCTGTATACTAGGGAGAAGCCCTTTCAGCTGTTTGTGCCTGTCGACAAGGATGCAGTGGACACGAGAAGCACAAACCTCGAGTTTGAGTCGAGAGAGCAAACTTTTGAGGACATCCGGGGGCGGGAGCAATTATTCTCGCTGGACGAGCATGGCTTCGAGATTGGGGTGCATCCGACAGAGTTGGGTCCGACGTTGTTTGGAGACAGGGAGATTGTCGAGTCGAAGTATTTTGAAGAGGTGAAGGAGATTTTAAGGGGCGTTGAGGGGGGGTATGATGAGGTTTTCTTCTTTGATTGGAGGGTGGGTTGTCTGGATGCACCTTTTTGAGTACATGGCTGACGTTTTCCAAGCTACGGAACTCTGCAACACCAAAAGAAGAGGTTATGTTCGATATGAACGATCTCACAACATGGCTCAGGCCTTCGCCGAATGTGCATGTCGGTGGGTATTCAACTTGGCCAAGTTCATTGAGATTTTATCTTTTTCTGACAGTATGATAGACCAGAGCCCCCGAGCAGTATTGCATCGAGTTCTGCTGCACCTCCCCGACAAAGCTGCATTCCTCTTGCAAGGCAGAGTCCGGGTCATCAACGTTTGGAGACCGATCAACAACACTGTCGAGGACTACCCGCTGGCTTTTTGCGACCCGAGCTCGGTACCCACACAAGACCACGTTGAATGCGACCACGTGAGAAGGAAGTTCAAGGGCGCCAACATGTATTTTCACTTTGGCGAAAAGCAAAAGTGGTACTATCTCGGACAACAGCAGCCGGAAGAGGTGTTGCTGATGAAAATGTTTGACTCGGACCCCTCTGTCAAGGCAAAATGTAAGCTCAATGTTCTTATGGCATATATCTACCTGAGCCCTAGCTAAAGCAAAAGCAGCATGCCCCCATGCCTCATTCCACCATCCCTTGTCAACCGCAAACTCCACACCCCGGAAGAGCATCGAAGTCCGTGCCTTGGTCTTCAATTACCCCTGATAATAGCACTCCAGATTGCCTGATTGCCTGTACAATACAATACAAAACCACACATAGTCCAAATTCAACTTCCACCTTGGTACTCCAAGTCAATGTTTATCCTATCCCAGCCCTCGTCTATTGGCGTGCAGCTAGACCAGGTTGTGTTATCGTCTGCGAGTGATTCAACCACGTAGTAAGATGTAGCTGCGTAATATGGGGGCTGGTTGGCTATCTTTTCGGTAATTGTCGGCGGTGCGTTGAGATAGTTGCTGAGACATGAGGCGCGAGACACACCGCTTAGACTGCGTTTAGTCAAGCTGCCAGCCGAGTTAGTCGCCGCCAGGTCAAGGGGTGCATCCGTCCACCACGTACCGAGCCTCAGCCTTGCTCGGCTGTTTTTTGCTGGTCTTAGTCACGATAGACATGTTGATTATTTATTTGGTATTCTTGGGCTTACTCTGACAACGAACTCAGTGCGAACGGCTACCTTAAATATGGCTATAATAATGCGGCTCTTGACTCAATAAACCCTCGCCTTGATGGTCGATCATCCTCCCGAAAGCCTCACTCTCATGGCGACGATTCATACCAAGTCATTTTTGCTTTCATGACACTACTTCGCCTTGCCCTTGGTTGCGCCATTTACCACCATGTGCGGTGTAGCAGCTGAGGCGACTACCACAGCTGTGCTCACCGTGTTAAGGCGGGGTCGCTGGACCAATGTTTGCCGATTGGCTCCACAGTGGCACCGATGACCACAAAACGGACAAGAGCACAATTGTGCTCTCGAGGTTCAAACGCAACAGCCGCAGCTGCGGCCTCTAGTCCCGAAACTTTGACACCGCCAAGAGCCATCGCAATGTACAGTCGAGTACCTTACCAGCCGCGCCGCTAAATTTCTGTGCCATGGCCCAGCTTTATCGCTTCAATGAGCGAAACCTCCGCCATCGGTGCAATTAGTAGCCAACCCGCAGGAACTCAGGATAGTACGGTATTTGTCTGTCCGATTGGATGACCCGACTTGAATCAAGAGCCGACGTTGCAGCAAGATCTAAAACACTTGCAATGACAATCCTAATTTCCAATCCCGTCAAAAAGCTATGGCTGTGTATGGTTGAGGCTCATGAAAAATGTAACACTTGTAAATAAGGGGCTGGGACATCACGTGCTTGGCACGTGACCTCCTTTCATCCTACACCATTAACCCTTTCTTAATATGATGCGCCAGCTCAGTAAACAGTTTGAAGTCAGAGACGAAAGATACGAGAGCAGACTTTGAAGGGGCATTTGAGGGCTTTGCGGAGGGAGCTTTGGGCAACGACCTAAGGTTTAAAAGTGGAGCGAAGTTGGGGAAGATGTTCTAATGTGACAGCCCACTCACTCGCACAAAAAAAAAAGGGAAAAAGACAAGAACAAAACAAAAAAGAAGAGAAAAGAAAGAAGTTGAAATACAGTTACTTGCAGGCTTTTGTGGATCCTTTCTCACACTCAGCGCAGAGTGAGAGTTGGGATGTTGAAGAAACGTCCATTGAACACATGGTGAATGAAATATCTAGCTTACGGCCCTAGGTAGTACTCTTTGATGAGGGAAGAGCGGCGTCGTCCTAGCTACCTTACCTTATAATAGACACGCCTGCTATAACGTCGAAAACCGAAGGTTCATGGAACCAAGTCCCGGTACAGTTCTAGTCTTATCTCGCCGCACGAGGGCCCGGTTGGTCCTCTGGAGCTGGGTCGAGCCTTATTGGCCGCCGAGCAAATGGCTGGCAACATTGCAAGATGAGGGTGGTCGTAGGCGCCGGGGTTCGTCCCATATACGAATGAGAGACCCAAGCAGCGCGGGAAGATTTCCACCTGAATGAGCTCCAATTTTGTCCCGTGACTTGTCAATTTTTAGTATACTGATGGCTGCTGGTTCAAGGAGGCGTTGGCTAGGTACTCCATCTCTGGGCCCTCGGCTCGGTACATCAAGTTGTGCCTCCAGCTAAACTATCCATGGTTATCTACCATGCCCTCAATCTTGGGTGGCCTCAGGGCTCGGCCTCTTCCTGAGTTCAGCCAATATACCTTGACGTCGATAACCACTGGCCGGTGAGAAACTGATGAGATTGATAATTTGATATGATCCTTCAGTCGCCCAGTTTATCGGTGCATCGCATCTCATCAAACTAGCAGGCCAAGTACCGAAACCTGTGGGTTGTGTTGGAAAATGGAAGGACTAAGTACTGATAAGACGAAGCCTTGTGAATGGCTTGGCACCTCCAAGGCCATCCAGCAGCCAATCCCAAGATCCCCAGATGCTGTGATACTGTCAGCAACTGCGATCGTGACCTTTTCCCCAAAGCTCTGAGACAGCCATGTTGGTTCAGCCGTTTGTAACACCCCTCTCGTAATAGAACTTGAGCAGAGCTGTTATCTCTCGGCAAACCGGCACGCCGACCTAAACCTGAACGCAACTATTGCTAAAAGATAGCAATGGGATAGAACATAGCGAAAGCCATCGCCCGCAAGGCATTCCACCGCGCCATCAATTTACACCAATCCGCCGAGCCTCTTGGTGTCCCGCACACAAACAGACGCCGAGAAAACCCATCATATCTGGGCGACCGCAATCCGCCCTCACAACAAATCGCATATCAACACCAGATAATCCTCACCACTCCCCTTCCAATTCGCCAGGGTACCCCACCCCGCGAAAGCACCCCAGAAACCCATCGCCCTCTCATCAATCCCATCGCATCACCCAATTCCATGCATGATATCACCTCCCACGCCCGCGCATCCAACCACTGTTGCCACTTACAGCCCAGTCGCACCCCATGACGGCAGCCAAGATTACCCAAGACTTTGCCCAGGCCAATCGCCGCGCTCGCCGCTATCCGCCCAGGGCAAGGGGCGCACAAACAAGCTTTTCTTGCCCCACGACGCCTCAAAAAGCCACATTACCGAACGCGCAACGGGAATGACGCTTTGCGGGAACGCTTCCCAATATCCTTCGGTGCCTTCGTTCGTCGCATGTTGGTGGCTTCGAACCCGAACGGGGGGGGCGGGGTGTCCAATCGTGGTGCGCAAGCTTATCTTGGGAGGGTCCGCCGATCCCCAAGTGCCCCCAAAGAGGGGTTTCGGGAGGAGGGGTCCAGGTGGATTGTTTCGCGATCGTCGACAACACAAGGTGGATATTGTCGGCGCCGTGCTGGGATGGGAGGCCCGAGATTAAGGGGGGGTCGGTGAGGGAGACGAAAACGTGAGAGATATTCGAGGTAGGTTGCTACGGGATATATAGAAACGCACATCCTGTTCTTGACAGAGGAACTCCCGCCCCCTTGAGAAAAAGACTTGCACCCCATCCTCATGTCTTCCTGAACCAAACAAACAATACCAAATCACATAGGCCACTCAACAAAACAATCATTGGGCTAGGGAATCACCAAGTACTCATGGCCACCAATATCACAATCCCACCCGAGATGAACCCTGCTACTGAAGAATATCGCAACCGCCGACGCTCGTTCGGCAGAGGTGGCGCCGGAAATATTCGTATGTCAATTTCTCCCGTGTGACTTTGGTCCCCTGGAACTAACAGTCGCGTCTCCCTAGGTTCCCACGCAGAAGCAACTGTTGTCAACTTCACCGACGGCAGTGAGGGCCACCCGCGTCGTAGTAGCGTGTGGAGTACAACGAGTACCGCATCGACCTCGTCAACGAGACGATCCAAACTCTTCGGCAGCGTCAAGAATCTCTTCAGCCGGAGCCCAGATCAGAAGGAGATCGAGGAAGAGGAAACCTGATAGGTTGTCCGAGTTGGTACTGGAGTTTTGTTTGCGCTGTGCGATCAGGAACAGGTTGACCTGCCCCAAAACATAATCACCTTGCAAAGGAGCGTTGCACGGGGTCAGCAAGTCTGATCATGATGACTCGGAAAGGAGGAATATCCAATGAATCTAATGTCTTGTTCACTACACTCACCAACACGTGCCACAACTATGCTAAACCGGGGCTAGACAGCTCGCAGGTCTATCGAGGTACAGTTGAGCCCTCTGACAGGTACCGTCCCGCCTCCGTCTGTTGACAAGTCCAACTGGAGGCCGCAGCCTAGCCAGTGACTTGCCGCCTCTGTCGTGTTTGCTGTGCAACTGAGGGAGCCGCCTTCATTCATGCACTTCACGGCCGCATAGCCCCCATTCAGCGAGTCAAGACTGCGAGGCTGTAACAGCCAAACACTACTACTCGGTTCTCTCGTTTCCACTGCTGCAATGTATGGCCGTTTGTCCCTGTCCAGGTGGCCGACAACACACAGATGGCCACTCGCTTCGACGCTAAACGCGCTAGCCGAAGACCGGACGCTAGTGAACAGGACTCCACTTCCTACGAGGCTGAGAAACCAGCCATCGAATTTGCCATCGGGCTGCGAGACCTGCAAGGCGAAAGGGGTTGCGGTCTCGCCACAGCTTGCATCTAGCGTTGGTGTTGGGTTTGCAGTCGAAGCAGAGGTGGTGTTCATCCAGCGTAAGGTTGTGGTAGCGTTAGCAAGAACAGTTGCATTCGGCCACCGGACGGATGTTGTGTTTGCTTGGATAGTTGGCACGGCTGTGGTATTGAGCCAACGGCCAGTCGTCGTGTTGGGTGCTAAAGTCGGCGTAGAGGTGTTGAGCCATATTGGTCTGGTGGTATTTAGTAAGAGCGGGGTTGTTGTTGAGGCGTTGAACCATTGGCCTGAGGTTGTGTTGCTGAATGGTGGGCTCGCGGTTGTAGCATTCGGTTTGAGGGATGTCGTTGCGTTCACTGGCCACACGGTAATGGCCACTGATGAGTTCCAGGAGGGCAAGGCCGTACTATTGCCGAAAGGCGCACTGGTGAGAGCGGCACTTGAATTGGGAGAACTTGTCACGTTGCCGAGCGTTGCAGTAACTACTGCTGAGGTATTCCACGATGGCGCAATCGTACTGTTGCCGAATGGCGCGCTCGACGTAGCACCACCCGGCTTGGGAGTGATGGTTGTATTCCCTGATAACGTGGTTGTTGTATTTGCCAAACCCGTGAAAGCCGCCGAGGTGTTCCAGGAGGGCGCGACGGTGCTGTTACTTCCCAGCGATACAGAGACTGAGGAGTTGGCCCAGATGGAGCTGGCTGTCGTGAGGAGCGTTGTTGCGTTGACAACGTACACCACCGTGTCCGTAGTAACAGTGGCCGGTGCCGCCGTATTGTTGAAGAGGTCTGTTACGACATGGCTCTGTAAGGAGTTGTAGGATGTCGATGTCAGCTTCGACAATGTGAGAGAAGTCGTACGGGAGGTAGCTTCTTTGCTCGAGGAGTGTCGACTCAAGCTACTGGTAACAACCGAATTTTGTGTTGAGAGGGAAACGCCAGCACGGCTGCTGCTGGTAGACTTTATTGATGTCGCATTCCCGACTCGCCCTGTTGTGTTATTCCCTAGAGAGCTTGTTGCGTTGGAGAACAGGGGTAGAGTCGCCGTATTGTAGACCGTCTTGGTAGTAGTCAGTGTTTTCGTCACAGATTTAGCTACAGCAGTTATCGTTGTGCGCGAAAGACCGAGGCATGAACAAGCTGACGAGTAGGCGGCGATCGAGGAGCAAGGCGATGCGTAGGTTGGGGTTGATGCCGCCCTGGCGGTCAATTGCCGCTCTTCCAGAGCCCTCCCATATCCAGGCGCACCAAATGCTTCGAACTCGAGGTTTCGCGGCCCGCGGGGCGCAGGAAGTGTCGTGACAGCATTTTGTGTGGTTTTTGTGCTGCGGCTCTGCGAGAGGTTCGAGACGGTCGAGACAGTCGAGGTGATGGTGAGAGTGGTCGAAAGGCTGCTGGAGGTGGGTTAGGACGCCCTAATTATCTTCAATTGCGCTCAAAGGCGTTTCGCCTGCCATACCTCGCTGCTGGCGTCACAGTGACGCGAAAGAAAGACAGACAATCGGCAGTGCCGTTTCTTCCTCTGGCAATTCGTTGGACAGCTTAAAAAGCTCGAGTTAGCTCCACTGGACAGTTGCGTTGATGGCACTTGGTGCTCCATCATTAGGGCGCATGGGCTCACCACGAAGACAATTGTTACTCAAGCACCCTCGTGACCCTGTGGCACTTGCAATCCCAGCCAACCCCAGGCCCCACAATGCGACAGCGACTGCTCCAGGAACAATCTGCATTTCTCGGCTTTTGCTTGTCGCGACTCAAGAGCCACCAAAGCACTCGTGGACTCCTTTCGCGACATTTTGACGACGATGCAGTCCCTTTTAGATGAGCCACGCGCTGGGCCAGATCATTCGAAAGCTGCGACAGCACCTCCTTGATTTCGCGATCCAGACTTTTGGCCCGCAAAAACCGGTTCCAAGGTGGTATTTCACCTGTTTCCGGTCCCTGAAATATGATTCCCATGCCATTTCACAGATAATTCATTTCGATGCCCCTGCCAACAATACAGGGGCATTCCCAGATTGAACCTTGGAGGCAGTCCCTCCCCTTTGTTTAGGGTTTTCCCACCAAAAGTTCATTGGGCATCCTGGAATTCCTGTGTCGGGGTCGGGGCTTCCGTTTTTGACTGGTCAGCCGCGACCCACCTCGCTGCGGAATCCACCAATCATATTCCAGCGCACGGACCCCATATTTGTCTCTCCATCCCGGTGCCCCGCGTACCAGCTGCTGGATCGCGAGGTCAACTCTTGAGGATAAATACTTTCATGCCCTCATCCCTCGCCACGGTTCTGCCTTTCCTCCTCTTTCATCTCTGGCTTCACGTATGCTAGCCAATGGCGAAAATGCCGCATTCAAGCGACGCGCAACGTAATGCAACGCACGACCCGCCACCCTCGACGCCGGCTGGAGGGACGGATCAAACTCGTCGGCACGAGTCTCGCAAGTCTTTCGAACCGTAACTCCCCCGATCGACTGCGTTATGACATACCCTTGACCGAGTTCGAGATCCACGGATTGGCAGTAGAAAGCTGGCGTCTCAGCGAGCAGCGAGCAGCGAGCACCTCGATTCTATGACACTCGCGATCAAGGGCAGGTCAGCCGAACCGCCGCCCTAGCGGAGCTGCGCAGTGGGCTGACAGGAGCGCTGATGCCTGGCCTTGAGGCATGCCAGCCAGTCTGAGACAAGGGGCAGAAACTGCTGCCAATGCAACATTGCTTGGGACCTAGGCATAAACGAGTGGAGACCAAGGACAAGGCCTCCAACATCTACAAGGAGCGAAGCATGACAGAGGTGAAGACGCCTTTCTAAGGATCTCTAGCTGCCAACTCAACTAGAATATAGATACCATGCTTCTCGGAGCTAGAGCCAGAGCCGGCACCCGCCGCAGTGCCTTTCAACTTTAACTGTTAGCCGACAACTCAGACGTTTATCCATTAAAGAGGACAGGTCAGATTCGTGGACGAGACGGAGCAATCTGCATGAATGGGCCATGGAGCAAGGCTATGGAGTGTGGCTCTGAGTGGTTGTGGCCGGTCTTCAGTTGGAAGTACAAGGATCAGCAAGTGATAAGATGGCGACAGTGGCCGGTTGGGTCCCTCCCGACAACATATACCTGATTTGCATCAGATGCAAGGGTGTGGCTTCGAACACCATCTCTGGGACGGAACAGCGTACCTCAACCATGCCAGGTTGGAGCACCGAGGAGTGACCAAGAGGGGGAGAGTCTTGGCAGGCCACCTTGAGCGTCTGTTGGTGTCTTTGGTCTGGGTGTTGCCTGAGTGCAACCTTGGCACATCTCCACTGGGTTCTGATGTTTACTTTGCCCCTAAAGCAAACATACCCAGACAACTCCTCAGGCACTGGGAAGAGCTCCAAGGCTCCATTCTCCAGACTGGCTGAGTTCTCTCTTCATATAGATTATGTCAGTAAAATTAATATTAGTATAATTCAGGCCTGACTACATTCTGGTCATAATTTACTCCTTCATATGGTATAGGGTCATTATGAACAAGGAGTATGCTGAACTCTAGATGCTGCTCCACCATCCGCTACCCATACCAGTTTTGCCAGAGCAAGATTAGGCACCATTGTAGTTATGGTAGTGTGGCTAGTGATGGAGGATAGGAGCCGGCAAGATCACTGAAACCTGTCCATAACAACCCCTTTTCCCCAGGATCACTTACCCTAGTCTTCATCAGGTCACCAATATATCTCATCTCAGCTAAACAACCTGACCATTACAGTGAAGCCTAAGGGGGAGTGATTAGAGGAGGAGGAGAGTGTCAGATGTTGGTGCTGATGTTCATCCGAGGTGGCCACCTGCGCAGCCCAGGTAGAACACCATCTCTGGGATGGAACAGCATGCCTTAGCTGTGTCATGTTGGAGCATCGAGGAGTCCAAGAAGGGGAACATCTAGGCAAGTCGCTGACCTTGAGTGACAATGTGTCTGTTGGCGTCCCTGGTCACCTGCTCTGGTTTGATGGGTGCTAGGCCATTGACTCTCTTTTGTCCTTACAGACTGGAGATAGATGGGCTTAAGCACACCTGGCTGCAAGTCCATCAACTCAAGGACTGCAAAGAGCAAAGGGAAGATGACTGAGAAAAGGATCCGGAGTCGGAGCATGGCCAACCACACATTCACATGAGACAAGCCAACCTGCTGATTCCCTAAGTATTTATAGGGACAAGTTCCCCACCCCTTTCTTTTTCATATCTTCTCTCCTTCTCTCCCTTCTTTAACTCAACACCAAGATACCATGCCACAAAGCTCATCCTTTATATAACAGTTCTCACAGTTGCCATTGACAATATCATACTTGACATGAAAACAAGAAGTAGTTGTGGAGCACCCAAGGGCCATGGAGCACTCAAGGGCCCTAAAGGCTATGGAACACCTAAGGTTGAAGCCTAAACTATCTCCGGCTCAGACATCAGGGCAGGTCCACTCCAGATGGTGGGATTTCCACCTGAGCAGATCTGCCTAAAACACATTCCCCATTAGCCTGAAAGTTTAGTCAAATACATACATTCCTCCCCATCCAGTTATATCAACCGAAAAACTAAAACTCCTCCTCTTCCTCCTTCTCCTCCTCCTCCTCCTCTTTATATTCTTCTTCCATATCATAGCTTTGAGCTAACCTAGTTTCTGAAAAAGTCTCAATTTCTCCTGTTTTCCCTAAATTTCTATGGGGGTGGTTGGGAAACTGTGTGTTCTTGGGGTTCTCTCTAATAGAAGGGCCTGGAGGGTGGATGGGGGATTGCCTTTGCTATGTATTAGGGCTCCTCTTGGATGAAGACATACTGGGATAAGTTGTAGAAAGGCCACTTTCAGATGTACCAGGAGTCCTGAACTCAGAAGTCCTAGGAGGATGCATAAGGGTTCTTGGCTTCCCTTTGCCTCCTAGATGTGCTGCCAAGCACTCAGAGGGCACTTTATGCCTTGGGGACTTAAGTGCTTTCCAAGAGACATCTACTATGTCTTGTGGAGGATCAGGTGACTTGGTCAACCATGTCAACTGGTTCACATTCACCTGGATTTCTTTTCCTTTACCCTTTCCATCCTCTTGTTCTATATAGCCTTCTTCACATGGGACTGGCTGACAACTAAAAAAGATATTTAAGATAAGCAGTTTTATTATTAAAGTCCCACTAAGTTGGCTTGATTCAGGAAGTGATAGAGACTGATCTGGAGGGAGAAATGGGAGGCTGAGCCAGAGTCTCAGCTCTTTCTGGGATATCATCTTGCAAATCCAGGAGTTTTATCTAAAAGGAGGCTTACTGCTTCAGGCTCCTTACATGTATAAGGCCAAAGTACCCCACAATTAACATTTAATTCAAGGTGATTGCCTGGGCATGTATTTTTCTGTTTACCAATGACTGGTTCTATTTGCTGGTAAGAGAGCTGGGCAGAGTCATTTGTCTATTCATAGGCATGTTCATTAGGTACAGCTGATGGACTGCCTGATTAGAGGGGAAGGGGTGTCTTGGATGAAGCCCTCAGATCATTTCCATTTTGTTTTTTAAGGACTTTTGGTTGGTTGGTCTGCATTGCCCTCCTCTTTCCATTCTCTGCTTGATTCTTTAGAGAGGAGGCAAGCTGGAAAGGGGGTAGGACCAGAGATTGCTTGGATGGCCCTGCTTTTGCCTGACCTGACTTTTTAATAGGGTCAGCCCCCTTAGCCTTCCTTCTATGTTGTAACAAGCTATGATGATCTTGCAATGGCTCTGGTAGTGGTGATGGTGGGTTCTGATGGGGCATGCGTGGCTTGCTGAGCAGATGAAGTCTCTTGCTATGCCTTGGTGTTTGGATCTCATTGTGCAGACAGAGCCTCACACTGTGTCTAGGTGTTTGAATGTTGTTAGTAGACTCTTGGCTCAGCAGATGAGACCTCCCGCCATGTCTGGGTGTTTGGACCTTGTTGTGTAGATGAAGCCTTGTACTGTGTCTAGGTGTTTGAATATTGTTAGTAGACTCTTGGCTCAGCAGACGAGATCTCCTGCTGTGTCTGGGTGTTTGGATCTCGTCGCACAGATGAAGCCTCGTACTGCGTCTAGGTGTTTGAATATCATTAGTAGACTCTTGGCTCAGCAGACGAGACCTCCCACCATGTCTGGGTGTTTGGATATCATCACGCAGACGAAGCCTCGCACTGCGTCTAGGTGTTTGAATGTCATTAGTAGCTCTTGACTGAGCAGAGGAGACCTCCTGCTACATCTGGATGTTCAGATATCATTGGAAGGCTCTCTACTCAGGGAATGAGCTGGGATAGTGGGCTCTAGTGGAGTGTGGCCATTCTGGGATTCTGTTGTCTGTTGTATTTCAAGTGGCTAAGGTGCATGTGGCTGGCTTTGGCTGGGAACTGGGGATCACCTTGACCATTTAGCAATGTCATGTTGCTCCACTGCCTTTCTCTTTGGTCAAGGTAATGTAGAGTCTGGAGAAAGGATCAAGGGCTGGGATAGCAGTCAGTGATTAGTGCTCTCATTTTGAAGCGGATTTTGAATCGTTTGTGCAGAGCCTTCTGGAACTTGAGGTTGGACAGAGAGCTTGTGTGCTTGTTGATGTCTTGACGGCTGTCTTTCAGCTGCTTTACTAGGGAGCCTAGGTGAAATGGAACTAGGAGGTCAGATTGGAGATTGCTTTGTTCCTACATCTGTTGTCTGCTGCAATGTATGCTCCAGTACCAACTCTTACATTTTACTGCCAGGATGTGTTTTTGTAGGGTGGGGGGGATGCACTGGAGGATGTCTTCTTGACAGTGATCCCCTAGGCCTTTTAGCTTCAGGAGTAATTGGAAACTGGATTGGAGAGCACTATTCTTGAAGATTTTGAGATATAGGAATCCAAGAGGTGGGTGATCTACTATGTGGTTTATGTGAATGGCCTCTTTTAGATTGCTTATTGAGGAAATTTCAGATACTCTCCTCATCCTAAGGCAGAATGTTTAGCCCCCTTGCATTCTGTGCTTGATCAAGTCTTGGTTCTTGACTAATCTGTATTGGAGGTTGAGGCACTTATGGATCCTGTGTCTGACTGATTATGGGTTGCCTTATTAGCTCTTCTAAAGCTGATTCAGCTCTGGCAAGCAGCTGGATTAGAGAGTATGGGCCATCTTTAGGCCATTTTAAGTTAGGCTGGTCTAAGTGCCCTATGGCACTCTATGTAATATGGTTTACCTCATGGTGTATATTTCCTGTCTGAGATTACTGTCTGGGGTCTGCTGTCAGGACAATAGGCTCTTGGTAGGAGATTCCTAAGAAGTCTGGCATAAGTATATCAAGATTCTCTGGTATGTGTTGGGGTGGGGGCGCCTGTATAAGATACTGTTTAACACCAGGAGGGATAGGGGCTGGAATAGGACTAGGAGGCTGGACTAGAGACCACTTTTCTAATACTTTCACCTGGGTTGACAGGGGATTAAACCAGCTAGAAGACCCTATGACCCACTGTTGGCAAACTATTTTCCAGGTAATATTGCTATACAAGGGTGCATTTGTTATTAGTGATTGTTATGTAGGCAGGTCAGGTGTAGGCCCTTGTAGCTGACTGATCAGAGCCCTATGAGCTGGGATCTCTGCAGGTAGTGAATTTTCTAGGTTCATCTGGGATTCTGTAACTGCTTTGGGCCCAGGGGGAAGTATTATAGATCATGGTGACCCTTTTCCAGTCTATTCCTAGTAGGATCAGTAATTCACAAAGGGGATCTGCTCCATAACCCATCCCCCTTCCTCAATACCTTATAATAGTTGACACTATTTCCACTGCTATACTAAGATAGTTCTGCTGTCTGAGAATTCATAAGGGTTTGCAGTACCATACTAAAGATTGGCTCTTCCTATTGCATGCTGCTCAGGCCTTTGGTTGTAGTCTGGATCTGTGGTCTCTCAAGGGGTTGTATAACACTCTGTGCAGGTGATACCATTGTCACTTTATCCATAGTAGGACTAGAAGCTGGAGGACCAGAAACCAGAGGACTAGGGGTTCAAGGACCTGGGGGGGTAATTATAGACCATGGTAACCCTCCTCTAGCTTGTTCTTGGCAGCAACAATTGAGACTTCATGAGAAAGTGGATCTACTACATAACCCAGCTCCTCTCCTAGATACCTCATAGTATTTATAATTATGATCTTTAGCAGGTCAAGGCAGGTTCCATGAACTTGCTTATGGCTAGCTGACCAGCCCTTCATATAGCCTCAACACCTCTTCTGATATTATAGTAGTTGGGCTAGGAGGAGGAATTGGAGATTACTATACTATCCTACTCCATTCTTGGTGGTTTCTGGAGATGAGACCCTGGAAGGTGGGAGATTTGCTACATGGCTTACTCTCCCACCCTTGCAGTTTATAATGTTTGTCATGATCACCCCTGTCAAGTGCCTTGGCAAGCATTAGTCATTGTGTATCCACCACTGCTGGACTAAGTACTGGCGTTTCATTATATAAAAGGTCCAAGGTCTCTGCCATTTGGGAGTCTTGTCAAGCCTGTTACACCTGCTCTGATCCTTGGCTAGATAGAGGCCTGCCCTGGTTATGTGAATTTAGCCTAGAAATCTGCTTAGTATGTGAAGAATATATTATCTGGTCAAGGAATTTACCAGAAGGAGGTAAACCTAGCTGGAGAAAGGTTGGGGGTCAATGAGGCCAATTGGCTGGCATTTCTGGTCCATTAATCATGTATGAACATGATCCAAAAAACATCTCCATAAAGTCCTTCTGCATAAAAGCTGCTGTCACTTGATCTTAGCTCTTAGATTGCTGATAGTAATTGGCAGGCTAAATCACTGTCTAGGGAAACCAAGGGCTAAACAATGTCTTCCCATATCTCTATGAGCAGCCTAGCTGGCAGTGCCTAATCTTTGAGTAGTCTTTAGAAGGGAGACTTGTTGCCTTTCTGAGTTTTATCTGGCTCCTTATTAAGAATATGTTGAGTCAGGATATCAACCCTAATCATGAAGTATATTATGTTTTTATGGAATGTCTTGAAGCTTTGAATAATCATGTCAAGAGAGAGAAGCTCTGTTGTAATTGTTTGCTGGATAGATAGGGTTTTTACCTCAGGGAGGGCTTGGCCTGTATCTATTATATGTCTTAGGTAGTCTTTATTTTAGGTATTTGAGGGATTGTGGCCTTTTATATTACTGATGAATTTGGCATTGAAATGATATGTAATTGAGAGTATGTTGCTTATGATCCAAAAGATTTGAGAAAAGATTGTATGTAAGTATTGCTCTAAGTTGTCTAGACATTATAATGTAATATACTTATACATACTTCCAAGCTTAAACTCTCTTCTTATACCAGGGATGTTGAGAATGTTATAAAGGGCTGTTATAATGCCCTGGTACTTGAATCTGCCCTTCTGTGGGTAAATGTAGGGCCAGTCCATAATGGGTCTGCCAGACACTATACTGTCTTTATCCTTGGTTTGGAGCAGCTGATTGAGGTTTTTTCACTTGCTTGGTGAAAGCTTAAACCTCTAATCCTTGGTTAACTTGGTATTTTCAAAATGAAATTAGAGAATTCTCCAGTATATATTGCTGTCTGTATGTTTGGTCTGACATAAAGTGTCTTAACATTGTGGTTATGATAGAGCTTTACAGGCCACCAGAAATCTGTTCCAAACCTCCTCCAAGCCACAGCAATTCTCTGCCACCCATCAAGGCAAAGAATGCATTCCCAAATAGGCAGTTATGGGTATTTGCCTGTCTGTACAGTATTTCATAACTCATCTTTGGAATAGCTTAAGGCAAGTAGTATTCCATTGTAGATTTTAGCATTGACTTTACCCTTTATATAGTGGCTCCACTTATTAGGCTGGCAATCTTTCTTGAAAAGATCATAAAGAAGCTTTGTAACAGCCTTATCTTAACCTCTTCCTTTACCAGGTTGGTAGGTAAAGGCGTCCAATGGGACTTGGATAATACCGACAATATCTTCCCCCATCTTCAATGTAGAGCATCAATGCAGAGACTTGGCGGTCTGATAACCTGTCTACTTACATGAATTTGAGGTAACGTGGAACCAGGGAACATGTGGCAGGTGCCGGGGCGGGCTACAGCCTCCGGGATCCGGGATCCCGGCTCCGCAGCTCAGACCCGGAACCTGGAACCCGGAACCCGGAACCCGGAGCCCGGAATCTGCGTGGGCCGATGGAATCTGGAATCTAGGTTCCAATGTAAGCTACAGTAGGGACCGAATTCAGTGTCCAAGTTTTGGACGTTGCAATGATCTGAGCACAGACCAGTTTGTGGCGTAGTACAGCTTACACAGTGTGCTTTTCCCAATGGCTTTGTACAGTGACCACTTCGTAGCTATGCTCGAAAGCAGATCGTTGGGGAGTGGTGCGTCGGCAATGTTCTGTAAGTCCTTTACCAAGAGTCCCACGCAGTGCAGCGTTGGTCCGACGGTGCCCACGACGCTGGCTGTGATACTGAAGGGGTCCATCATGGAGAGCTGGTCGGAGGTTCTTAGGATTTGCACGATGGCTGGGACGCAAATGCCTCAAAATGAAGGGCTGAGGTTGGGCAGCAATCACGTGCAGCCGAACCGCCGCTTGATGGCGGTTAGGCAGCAACACGAGTCGGAGGACATTGTTTTCGCGACAAAATGCCGCGATACTTCGACCTACTTCAGCAACCGCTTCAACGGCAAATGATGCAATCCGCTGCTTTCGGAACCACGACGCCCAAGTGGAACAACGGGACGACCAATCTAGGGTTCCACATGCCGGCGGGTAAAGTTAGCGCCATCCGTGCTGCCCAGGCCGAAGCTGACGTTTGTATCCGTAGAAAGACTAGAGACACCCCCGCCGCCGTCCTCCGCGATCCCCTTCCCTCGCGACCGCGATTTTGTCGACCGCGGCGACATTCTCGAGATTCGCCAGCGCTGCTCTGAACCGGCCAACCTGCATTAGCAACACCAATCGCTGGCCAGGTCACGGACTGTGCACTGTCCTCGTCCGCGAGCGTAGAGGTCACAGCTCGATGGCCTCACTAGACGATTTTCGTTCCATGGGAGTAGCAGTATACAAAAGAGTCGAAGATGTTCCATTTGTACGAGATGACTCCTGGGGGTCCTTCAAGGGATCCTACGGAACTGTCTTTCGTGCCACTCGCCGCTCGACACAACCGTCCATCGGTCAGGGAGATGTTTATGCTATTAAGGAGATACAAGCTCTATCAGCCAAGGACCAACTAGACGTCGCCAGAGAGATCAAACTTCTGCAACAATTTCGGCATGAAAACATTCTCGAGTTTGAGTCAGCGTTCATCGTCGATATTCCAGGCCACAGGATGCTGAATACAATTCGCCTTGTAACGAAACCTTGGGCACCTGTATCACTCCATCACTTCATCCAGGACCTTGCCAACTCGTCTGGCCATTCGACCACTTGCCCATGGTTCGAACCTCAAGCATTAAACCCTTGGCCGAGTATAGTGCGGCAGTGCCTTAGCGGCCTGGCATACCTTCACAACCAGCGGCCAAAGCCCATCAGGCATAAAGACATCAAGCCTCATAACATTCTCCTCTCGTTTGAGACTCAGAGTTCCGAGAGACCGGTCCGCCCTATTATCATCGATTTCGGGATCAGCAAGGAACATATTGATGGGGCGACAACGGCGAACACCGGAACATACGAGTACAAGGCACCAGAGCAAATCAAGAAACAGAACCCGACGTTAGCGTCTGATGTTTTCTCTCTTGGTTGCTGCTTCGCCTTGATAGAGGGAGTCCTTCGTCCTTGGCCAGGCCTTCTAGATGTATACAATGCAGCGATGGAGACCGATACCTGCCAATTCGCGAACAACACGAATCTCGTCAATAGCGTCTTGCAAGATCACAAAGAGTTTAATAGTCTCGATAGCCCCGCCTTGGGGTACTTCTGCAATCGCTTTAGGGACCTAGTTCGGCAGATGCTTGAAATTGAGCCTATTGATCGACCAACAGCGGCACTCGCATTGGATATTACCACAGGGCTCGATTCCGACCTGACCAGCATGGCCAACTTGGCGTTGACGTACGGGAACCAGGGCCGGTGGAAGGAGGCTGAGTCGCTGTTTGCAGAACGAGCCGAACCGCAACCGTTCCCAACCATTCCCTTCCCCCGCGACCACGATTTCGTCAACCGCGGCGATATTCTCGGCCAGCTTTGCCAGCGATGCTCCGAACCGGCCGGCCGAGTGGCTCTCGTGGGCCTGGGCGGTATTGGGTATGTGTGGTTCTGGGAGATGCCCGAAACGAAGCTGACGGCCGCAGTAAATCGCAGTTGGCCATCGAGTTTGCCCATCGAATCGCTGAGGAAGAGGCTGAGAGGTGGATCTTCTGGGTCCAGGCTGGCACGCAGGCTCGCGTCAAAGAAGGCTTCCGGACTATCGCCGACGCCGTCAAGCTTCCCGGCCGGAACCAGTCCAATGCCGATATTCCCCAGCTCGTGTACGGCTGGCTGTCTAACGAACGGAACGGCCGATGGGTTATCATCATTGACAGCGCCGACGACCGAGACGTGTTCTACGCGGTGAGCGACGGCCGCGAAGGGAAGCCGTTGGCGAGCTACCTCCCACAGAGCCGAAACGGGTCCATCCTCATCACGACGCGCGACAAAAACTTAGCATTCAGGCTCACTGGGAGCCACAAGAACATCATCGAGGTCGGGCCGATGGTGCCGGACGATGCTCTCCTTCTCCTAGAGAAGAAACTGGGGCCAGTCTCAAATGTAGACACCGCTAGAGACCTAGTACATGCCCTCGGCTTTGTCCCCCTTGCCATCAGCCAGGCGGCAGCCTACATCCAGGCAAGGTTGCCGATGAGCTCGGTCGAGAAGTACTTGGCCGAGTTCCGCAAGAGCGAGCGAAAGCGGGCTCAGCTTCTGGGGCATGACGCGGGCGACCTGCGACGGGATGGCGGCGCATCGAACGCAATCCTTACAACGTGGCAGATCTCATTTGACCATATACGGTCCCAGAGACCTTCTGCGGCCGACCTTCTGTCGCTCATGAGCTTCTTCGATCGACAAGGCATCGCTCCGTCGCTGCTCAAGTCCGTCGACGCCGAATGTGTCCCGCAAGTAACGCGCTTTGACGCACTAGAGGACTCGGGGCCCGAGTCTGGCGTCAGCGGCGACGAGGCGGATGACGGCATTGAAGACGACGTGGCCATGCTGAGAGACTTTTGCCTTGTGGCGACAAACAAGGACGGGAGTGCGTTGGAGATGCACAGGCTCGTGCAGCTGTCGATGCGGAATTGGCTGGAAGCGGACGGGCTGCAAGACAAGTTCAAGCAGCAGTTTGTGGAGCGGATGGCGGCGGCGTTTCCAACGGGGGACTATGGCAACTGGGCAACGTGCCGGCAGCTCTTTGCCCATGTCGAAGCGGCTGTCTATCAGCGGCCTGCTGAGGATAGCGCAGAAGAGTGGGCGACTCTTATGCATAACGGAGGATGGTATGCGTGGTCGCAAGGTTGGTACGAGGTGGCGGAGCGGATGGTGGGTAAAGCTCGAAAGACACGAGAGAAGAGGTTGGGGAGCGAGGATGAGGCAAGTTTACAAAGTATATCGTTGTTTGCATTGGTCATTAAAGCGAGGGGCCGGTGGAAGGAGGCTGAGTCGCTAGAGGTGCAAGTGATGGAGACGTTTAAGAGGCTGCTAGGAGAGGAGCATCCCTCGACGCTGACTAGCATGGACAACCTGGCATCGACATATAGGAACCAGGGCCGGTGGAAGGAGGCCGAGAAGCTGGAGGTGCGGGTGATGGAGACGAGCAAGATGAAGCTCGGGGCCGATCATCCCTCGACGCTGACCAGTATGGACAACCTGGCATCGACATACAGGAACCAGGGCCGGTGGAAGGAGGCCGAGAAGCTGGAGGTGCGGGTGATGGAGACGAGCAAGATGAAGCTCGGGGCCGATCATCCCTCGACGCTGACCAGTATGGACAACCTGGCATCGACATACAGGAACCAGGGCCGGTGGAAGGAGGCCGAGAAGCTGTTTGTGCAGGTGATGGAGACTCGCAAGACCAAGCTTGGGGCCGATCACCCAGATACGCTGACGAGCATGGCCAACCTGGCGTCGACATTTTGGAACCAGGGCCGGTGGGAGGAGGCCGAGAAGCTGTTTGTGCAGGTGATGGAGACTCGCAAGACCAAGCTTGGGGCCGATCACCCAGATACGCTGACGAGCATGGCCAACCTGGCGTCGACATTTTGGAACCAGGGCCGGTGGGAGGAGGCCGAGAAGCTGTTTGTGCAGGTGATGGAGACTCGCAAGACCAAGCTCGGGGCCGATCACCCAGATACGCTGACGAGCATGGCCAACCTCGCTTTTACCTGGAAAAGTCAGGGTCGGTATCAAGAAGCTTTGGCCTTGATGGAGTACTGCGCCCAGGCTCGGCAGCGGGTGATTGGTACGAAGCATCCAGACACACTATCGTCGTTGGCCGCTCTGGAGCAATGGAGGAGCGAGGGCGTTTCTAGTTCCCAATCTGGTTAAAGCGCATGATATGCAACTAACCGGTTAGAATTGTTATATCTGCTTAATTCCATTTGGCTGTCTTCTTAGTCAGCCGGCACCTGGGTCGCGGTGGTCTATGCTTTTGGATTTTGGACACTGCAGCAAGTTTCGGCCAAGTGCCCGACAAAGTGTCGGAAAAGCGCACTGTATGAGTCACCCTGGGCCACAAAACAGGCCCTTCTCAGAGCATTTGAGCATTGAAATCCTGGACACTCATTTCGGTCTCTACTGTATCCTGCTAACCAATAGAGTTAAGCATACATGAACGTGCCTGCTAGAGTTGCCGCTATCAAAAGCTTCCATTCCAAGAGTAAGTCTGCTCTGTTTAAGCTTGCCCCACCCACAGCTTCCTATACCACTTTGAGAAGAGGCACAGTCGATCAAACCACCAAGGTGAAATGATACCTGGGAGAATACGGACTGCCTCTAATACGCTTGTCCGCTCCGCTGTCGCACGGAGTATGCTAAATTATGCGGAGTCTCTCCTGACCTGATTTGAGAAATCTTTTTTTTTTGGATTGGATTTGCTTGTACCTCAGTGTGTATCTGGGTGTGGCCTGGCTGGGTGTGCCTCGTGCATCTGAGTGTGGCCTGGAGCCAGGGATCTGGGTGTGCTTCTGGGTGTGGTGTGGAGCCGGGAATCTGGGTGTGCATCTGAGTGTGGCGTGGAACTAGGGATCTGGGTGTGCATCTGAGTGGCGTGGAACCGGGATTGGGTGTGGCGCCTGAGTGTGCACCGTCGCCTGGAGCCAGGGGCTGTCGGCCTGGAGTCAAGGATCTGGGTGTGGCATCCAGATGGTAGGATATGGCCAGGAGCCGGGATCTGGTGCGCATGGCCTGGAGCCCAGATATGCCACCCAGTGTACGTCTTTCTCCATTTAATAAACACAACCTATGTACAGCAGAACACTCTCCAATTCACTAGGCAGATGTCACAATGCAACCTAAGTCAGTCCATAATCTAGTTCCTGATCTACTAATATATGACTGTAGTAATGGTGTGCTAGCAATCAGTCAGAGTATCTTCTTCATACATACAGAACCCTTATAGGAAGTCATCAGGACTTACTCTTGAGTCTTTGATTGCCTAATGTTCCTTCAAACTGATGCAAAGATTAAAGAGCTTATATGGGTTGCTAAGCAGAAGCCCAACAATGGTGTTCTTTGGATGCTTGCTGAATCCAAGTTATCAACATCCTGGCCACTTATGTGGATTCTTGCCATAGCAGCTGCAGAAGCAGTTGCTACTCTTGAAGTGAGAGGGTTATACCATATAAACATCAATATAAGGATATGTACTTTGCAATGGTGTCTCCAGGACATAAGCAACAAAGCAAAGAATAGAC
The DNA here is from genome assembly GCA_033439745.1 of Lasiosphaeria hispida. Classification (NCBI taxonomy): domain Eukaryota; kingdom Fungi; phylum Ascomycota; class Sordariomycetes; order Sordariales; family Lasiosphaeriaceae; genus Lasiosphaeria; species Lasiosphaeria hispida. The sequence continues at coordinate 5,298,820 of JAUIQD010000003.1, forward strand.
TAAAAATCCCAGGACTACCTCCAAAACATAATATTGCTTCATGTGGATTCAAAGTCAATATTCAACAAAGGGGAATTATTAGAGGCAATGAAGGCTGGAGGATGGTAGATTAGAATGAGCTATCTACACCTTTTATCACAGTCAGAGCATAGCAAAGCAGATGCTGTGGCTTTTATAGTACCCCAATTTTTCATCAGTCCTGCATGCTTTTAAAGTATGTTTCAGTGCAACCCAGATTGAGATCTAGAATTTTCTAGTATTAGAGTCCATGGTAGCAATTGCAAATTTCAGAGACACATTAGGCAGCTGGTTAGAAGGTGTTGATATATTTATTCATGAGCTTGAACAGATGCTCATTGAAGGAGTCATAATCCCAGAAGTCTGTTAACTCTTTGCCATATTATATAGATAGAGTAATACTTAAATTATATATTTAATCTATTATTACTAGATACCTTTAGGCTACTGGCCCATACTCTTCCATGCCTCACTAGACATCAGACTTATTAGTCATATTCTTAGTATCAATCTAGCCCCCAGACAATGACAAGGCATATTTGCCATCCCTCATAGTTCCCAATATAACATATAGTCTGGATGTTTTAACCCACAAGCAGTGGCAGTCACTTTATTGCCTATTAATGTCAATTTAGATATCTATATCTAACTGCCAACTGAAAAACCACAACTTAAAGTCCATTATATCAACTTATCCCTTATTATATATATATCTCCTCCCTACTTTCATAATTTATAGTTTCTCAGACAATTTATAGCAAAGATATTGCTGGTGCCATCAGTATAAATTCTAAGCATACCCCAGGCATCTTATTTCACTGAGAAACCTCTGGACTGTATAGTCAACTAGAAGTTGCTCTCCAGGAGAGAGGCTTTTTATATGTTCTATGGAATTACTTAACTTCTCTTTATAGGCAGCCAAACTCTATTCTCTAGCTTACATTCTTTATTCCTCTTCCTTTATGTGCCTTCCCTAGCACTGCTTATAGAATAAAGTGAAGTCATATGATCATATACCTTTCCAGTCCCAAGTTAGTTTTGCAGATGTCACAGAGAGGGTTCCTTGCAATGTCCCTGCATTTGCTGTAATCACAAGGGCTGCCAAAGTCATAGTAACTACTATCTAACATGCTGGCATGAAATGATCTGGTAATGATATTGGGTTTGGGTAAGATCATATATGTCTTGTCTCACTGGCATACTGATAAAGTAGTCCAACTTGCCACAAACAGCACTGATGCTTCCTGTTGTCCATGTAGTGGCAGTTGAAATACTCCACACCTTGCAATGGCTCTGGCACTACTTCCACCCCTTCTGAGTAACAGATGAGCCACTGAAAATTCAGGGAGGACTGCTGTGCTTGAGGTGGCTGCTTTGAGGGATTGGATTGTAGTTTTTGGGGGTACTCAAAAGGATGTGACGGTTTGAAGAAAGAGCATTGTCAAAGCTAGGCATACATTGACAAGGCTCAGCAATGCCTTGCAGATGCTTGGCTTAGGGTTGGTATGGTGCCTAGCATGACTGAAATGTTAACAGGACCATAAAAGCAATAGCAAACAGCAGCCATAATTTAGCCAGGGACTAAGCTAGTCTGGTTAGGGGATATATATGAAGTAATGGTAGGGACATATTTGTATTACTGATTTAGCCCACTTAATCAATCATAGGTATAGAAACAAATAGGATAGAAGTGGAAGGTTGTCAAAGAAGGAGAGATTCAGTATTGCAGACCAGGACAAAGGAGTATAAAGTACAGAGTAATGAATCCTGGCGCTGGGGAGGTGCCATTGGCCCTGAGTCCCAGAACCAGGATCACAAAGGCACACAGCACCCCAGAATTCAGGAACAGCCCCAATAGCACCGGGGTTTCAGGCGTGGCACAAGCAGTTAAAGTAGGAGGTAGCCCCACACTCCCAACAAGTACCATTGCATAGATTCTAGCAAGACTGCAGAGGGAAATGATCCAGGACCATGTGTTTGGCTAACAATTGATGCTGTTACATATCCCACACTATGAAGACATGGCTCTTTACCAGCAGACTTGTTCCTCTATCCCTAGCCCATAGTTGGGTTGAACATATAATGCATATTGCCCCCAATGGGACAATGATCAGAGTACCTGGCTATGAGCATGCACATGTGGTATGGGGTATAATCCTGGAAGATGATATTTGCTGGCTCCTGCCGCCCAATGGTTGTCCTGACAGAAAAGTAATCCACCTTGACAATAAGATCACATACCCATGGCAATGCATGCTTTACTATTATGACCAATTTGGCCTGGTAAAAGCTGCCCCAGGCAACTTCATAGCTCTTCAATACCAAGAGAATGGCCACATCACCTTACCAACTATTAATCCAAATAAGACATTGAATCATAGGACAGTTTATGTGTATGGCACTCTGTATAATAACCTTACAGATACTAATCTTATGGACATTTACCTTGCATGGATGCCTGACAGTACTGGCAGTGATTGGAAAGGCAGACTGATCATAACCCAGGACTATGATGACAGGCAGTGTTATCAGATAAACAACAAAACTCTCTTCCTCTAACAGCAGAAAGAATTCCCAAAGACAGCAGAAGACCCAATGGGTCAGAATCTATGGTGCCAGACAGACATCCAAATCCCTTGTGACATACCTATTGGCACTATGTATATGATTATATGGGTATGGGACTGGCTAACCATGAGTAAAGTTGGCATTCCTGTGCCGCCTGCAAGCTTCTATACCAATAGAACAGATGCTGCAGTGCCTTATGTCAAGACCCCACAACTATATACATCCATAGTTGGTAAGCTCCTCCTCTCACCCAAAATCTTTAATAAAAACCATAACTAACCAATAGTAGACATCCAGATCATTGAAGTCAAGCCTGGCATGGCCTGTAAAGAAGAAGGCAGCTTGGCCGGCTATATTATATATACCAATATGAATCTTACTACAAATAGGGCCTAGTTGGGGAATCTGTTCTAAGTTAGCATGCTATGATTTAGAAACACCAATCCCTGCACAATCTGTAATTCTTTTAGGCTTTCTTAAAGTCAGATTTTTTTGAGACTGTTTAAACTAGGGGCTTGATTAATGCATAGTACTCTTTAATACTTCCTTGACAGGCTGTGGCCAATGAATCCCTCAGCAACCCTTGGCCAGATGAAGCTACTCCACTCAGCATAGGCATATATAATTTCTTTCCTTTGGTAGCATAGGTAGCACCAATTACAATAAGATTGTTGCCAGCCCTTATGACTTTTAGCATATTTAATCAAAAGTATTATTCAATCCACCTATCATGCCCATTCTATGTCAAAAATGCCAAAGCACTACATACCATTCAATGTAAAATTTGCCAATCAATTTTCCAACACTCTAAGTTGCTGCTAGATGGCAGGCAGGTTCACTTAATAATGGTCTCTATTTCATATCATGGGCAGCTGGACTCTGCTTAGGCATAGAGGAGTGGGAGGTTTGGTGGTCATTGTACTGGGTCTTGACTTTGCCTACTAAGTGTGACAGGGTGGGATTGCTAAAGGGACATAATAATAGTCATAATAAGTCTATTAAGGAGGAAGCAATAGTATATTTAGGAAAAGCAATAACTATAAAGAACTATTACATAAAAAGCACTGTATGAAATATACTAATATATGAAAAAAGCATAAAATAAACAGTCATAATCAAGTCCAAAAGCATTTAAAAACTGCCTCTAGTATCCACTAGCTTCAAGCTACCTTAGCAGGTGGGCCTTGACTACTTGCTGATGGCTTCTTTATATCTATCCCAAACCACAGAGAACTTCCACTTCTTCATTATACCAAATTGTGAGCTTGGCGGCTGTAGAGCTCCTCCATTTGAGCTAGGAGATTGCTGGGTGAAGCCTTTATGGTTGGCTCCCCCCTGGTAAGGCTACTCTATTTCAGAGAGGCAACTTAGAAATCTCTCCCATGCCATGCTATCTTAGGTTAGGCCATTTAGTTCATATGCCTGTGTCTCCCTAAAGTCAGTTTAGGTACTATGCCAGTTGTTTCCATTGCCAGCTCTATCTGTAACAACAATGTCTTCAAGTTCAAGGGGAAACTAGAGCTCCTTATCATTGCTATATCCACTATCAATACTGTCACTGTCACTAGAAATTGAGATAATCTCATCTTTAATGCCAGTCTGCTTGAAGTTATCATCAGAGGAAGTGGTTGAGAGAGCAAGCTCTAGGTGTTCTTCCTTATGAAGCAATGCATATGAAGCAATGCAGGTCCACTGTCTCAGACTAGCTTTTCATACTTGGCAGGGTCTATAGCCATTGCCTCACTTTTATCAAAAATAGTTGACGTTTCCATGTGGTAGGGAGCTGGCTGGTAGCTTATCAGGGTAGGCATGCTGTTAAAATTGATATTGACTGGAATATCTGTGTAAGGGCTGAGAAACCTAATGCTGACTCTTTATGGGATTAAGTATAAGCAGAGCTGGAAAGAATCTATAAAATTATGGCTTCTATTAAACTAGCCAAGGGTGTCATAGTAATATTTTTTATCTAGGATAGTGTCCTATAATCTCAGGACTAATATAATTTAATGCTTGACAGCATAGTAATAATCAATTCCAAGACTTAGCCTTTCCTGACAAGCCATTGCTATAGTTGAGTTGTCATAAGCCATAACCTCATGGATGAATGAGATTTCCTCAGGGTGGAGAAGCTTCTAGTCATGTAGATTATGTGCCATGTCTGGCTCCATAGTGATGATCATTTGGTAATAGCTACCAAACATAAGGATATTGTCGGCACTGTATGAAGTGGGGTTGGTGGACGCCATATTATACCAGGTGGTGCAGTTGGAATGTAGAGATCAATGGAGCCAGGTAATGGGAAAAGGGTTGGTGGTTGTGGTAGGCAGTTGCTGGAAGTAGAATGCATGAGGCTCAGGGATACATGCCAAGCTGGATGACTACAGATGACCCTGCTAAGCAAGGTTACTGGACATGACATGTACCCAAATGACAGGTTACTAGGATACAGTGGTCCCACTGAGCAAGGTTACCAGACACAGATTGGCCGCCTGAGCAAGGTTACTAGACACAGCATGCACCCCAAGAACAGGTTACTAGAGACAACCTAGAGGCCCTCAGCTCATTACTAGACATGATGCATAGCCCTAAGAGAGGTTACCAGCCACAACCCAGGGCACTCAGCTAGGTTACTAGACACCAGACAACCCCCCAAATCCCTGGTACTAGGCACGGTTGGATCCGGGTTTTTGGGCACGATGTGTGCCTTGCAAATAGGTTCCTAGACTCATATAGGCGCCATGGACCATGTTCCCTGGATATCAGGGGGTAATTTGGGCTGGAGTCCTGCATTACTAGACACCATTAAGGTGGCTCCACATTGCCTGGCATTACTGGACACAGCTTAGGTGGAGCCCTGCATTACTGGAAACGATGGATGTAAATGCCAGGTGTTACTGGACATCATTAATGCAGGGGCCCTGCACTACTAGACACAATAGATATAAATGCCCAGCATTACTAGACACCACTAGCACAAGAGCCCTTAGTTACTAGACACAATGGATATAAATGCCCAGTATTACTAGACACCATTAGTGCTGGAGCCAGGCATTACTGGACACTGGGGTTCCTAAGTGCCCATGTTACTGGACCATATAGAGGATTGTGCCCCATGGCCTGTGTTACTGGACACAGTGTGGCTGGGCCATGCAAGTTACCCTCACAGGAAAGTGCCGTCGCCCCATACAGACATGGCGCTGGATGGATAGATATATCACACAAAGAAACATATAAAACAAGAGATCAATAGCTATGATTAGATGATACACAAGGCTCCATTTACTTTCCAACAGAAACTCAATTCTTAGTTATCACCAAAAAAGTCATAAGCAAGGAAGTCCAGGTCCTCCTTCCTCCACAGCATTAGATTTAGGCCTTCTTTATTCATAAGGGCAGCCAATACTTGCTTTTCCTAAAGCAAGGGTACATCACCATTGTTAAATGAACTTGTATCAACAGGAGTTTCTAGGCACCTATTATGTTAAGGGGATAAAGCAGACAAAGCAGATAAAGTTAAATTAATTGGTGATAACATTAAGCAGTTACTATAGCTTAAGTAAGTTTAGATAGTATAGCCTAGATCCCTCAGAAGCCATTCATCTCCATAAATGTCACACTTGTCAAGCTCACCTAAGGTCAACAGGGTGATTCACCTCCTTGACCTGAGCTGACCGTGGACACAAGGATTCACACACCATGGACCATCGGAAGTGGGGACTAGAGCCTCAGACCATTGGCAGTCACCCTTCCAACATGATGGGCCAACCAAGGATCTCCAGCAGATTGGATTGAGATCTTGGACCACACACAAGCAAGGGGCAATCCACATAGTGGACCGACCCGCGCTGACTCCGCCATCAGACTTCAGATTTGTCATGGACGATGGTCTTTCAATCAGGGACCTCCCTGATATCGCAGTCATCTCATTGAAAGACCTTGAACCAACGATCGAGAACTCCCATCTCAGTGGTGACAGGTGGCCGCGACCAGGCCCACTCGGGCAGCAATGAGTCATGAAGGGAACCACTGCTGCGACAGTCAATGTGGGACCAACCTAACAATGCTGTGGCCAGTGACAGTACCAAGGACTTGAGGGAACCCCCACAGTAAGCTGTTGAGAGTAAGTACCAATACAGGCCGAGGACTTATTGCACGATGGCCGGCTTCACTTGGTATGTAGCCACGGATTGATAGGGTGCTTACGACGGGCGGCTAAAGGATCTTCGGGACCGACGGGCGGTTAGGACGGATCAAGGGAACATTGTATCTAGTACATAGCCTTCCATAAAAGAGATGAAAGAGCGCTGAACCCTCAGAGGGAGAAGAAGCTCTGCAGTCCTTTTTTGGAAACCGACCTTAGAAAGATTATCAGCTGAACTTCAGTGAAGCTGAGGGGAATTCTATCCTTGTGGAACCCTTGTTGTTTGTTCATCAATTCTTCATTGCATCTTCTGAGATAGTGACCTTGTTGACTTGCTCTCGTGCACTGCACTTGGTGATCCTGTCCCTGATTGCTGCGAGGAGCTCTGTGGTGGTTTGGATGCGACCGGCAACAAGCAACCACCCTCTTCTTCAATTGACTTGCAACTGCAAAGGCATCGTGTGTTATCCCCTGTTTGATCATTCCATCTCCCTGAACGATTTGATCGTCCGACATCGTCTGGATCACCGTTACAGCTCTGCAGTTTAATCTTGCAGTGTTTGCACACCTTGTCGTTGTCATCCCCGCTCCACCTTACTTCTCACCTAGGTGTGGCGCCGGTGTCACAATAAATCAATGTCTTGCCCCTGAATGTCAATATCATGGTCACTTGGCCTTTAGTAAGGGCATTAAGTTCTTTAATTTTAGATCAAAGAGTGCTTAGCCTCTCATTAAACCTCCTGCAGACCTTTTTAGCCTGGCTCCTACTTCACTTCCTATTAGCCATTATAAAAGACTGGCCAAATAAGTAATAATAAAATGGCAGCTTAGGTGTTTAATATTTTAGAGACATAAACAAAGAGCTAGGACACCTAATATATAACAATATATTAGACATTATACTGGTGAGAGGGTCAGAGGCTAAAACAGGGCAGTGCTGATAGTATTTGTTTTAGCATCACTGCCACTACAAGAAAAAAAAATAGTACTATTAAAAGAGCAGGAGACCTGAGCCTCTAGATTCCTAGGCTTCCAGGCACTAACTTAATTAGCAGACCTTATTTTAGGATCTATGGCTGTGCACCTCCTGGTGTTCTGAAGTCCCAGAGTCATGTATACTGATTACTAGGGTAAAATGAATAGACTTTTAGCTTAGAGTTGTCTTAATGACAGCTACACAACTTTTTGCTATAGCATAATGTCTTGCTACCAAGGAGACCTGCCTAGGCTTTCTTAGCCTCCAACCCCATATCCCCTCCAACCCAATCCATCCTGGGGGACAATCAAAACATCATAAAGCCACTGCCATCCTCCATACCAAAGGGAATCTATTTACACAATAGAGTGGGTCATTTTCCAAACTCCTCACATCCATAAGCAGCTGTTTAGCCAAGACCATCTTGCCATCCCTTGGCCATCCAAAGTACCAAATACAGAGACTGACAAGCAGCATGGTCACTCTAGTACCTATAAGTGCCATAGAGCTATTGAGGCTAAAGACAAAGACATTCAGCAACAGATCCTCACACAAAATACAAAGATTGACAGATGACCCCGCCCCCACCAAGCTGGTATCCCAGGGCAGGCTGACAAGCAAAGAGTCCACTTTTAACTCCCTGGCAAAAGTACAGAAACCCACCATGGAGCTAATCTTGTAGGCTCACTGGAACAGTTATAGCTAGAGGATTCTCAACCTTATTCTGCATAGTGTAGTTCTTGCCACCAACAGTTGTGTTGCCACAAATGCAGGGTTATCATGTTTGCAGACCTTCCATAAGATTGGGCTTCCTTATTCTTGTCAGATTATATACCTAGTAGCATGAAGCACCTAGTTTAGAGAACATCAATCATCATTTTCTGGCCATCAAAAAGCCATCACCCCACCAATAGCCCTTAGTATCCCACAATTTCCAATTGATAAGAACAGCCAGTAGTAAGAGCATGATTGATCAATTGGTTAAGATAATGATACATTAGGGCAAAAGTCCAAAGATATGTTCTCCTCCACCACAACAAACTATCTGTAATCTGTCTACCCACCTTATGAATTAAGAGGCTGCTTCGGATTTGAAGGGCAGTCCTTGCCAACACAACAAGTAATCTTGCCACTCTAACATTAAGCCCAGCTATTGGCCTTACTGTTATTAGGGAACATATAAGCAGCTCCCTGGCAAGGAGCAAAGAATGGCACTGCCATGGTCACTGTTTTATCTGCCCAAAGTGGGTTGACACATACACCATTATTGTCTTTAGAACAAGCATTCAGACCCCATAGCTAGATGTTGCAGCCAGTGATGACTATGCCAGAGCAGGCATAGGTGATAGGGCTGCTAAAGCCATTGCTAGGAAATGGTCAGAGCCAGCAAGCAGAGAGGACAAGCAGATACTTGCATATAAGATATAGCAATATTAGCCACTGCTGTATTATAACCATCTGGAATAACAAAGGATGTCTTAATCAAAGAGCTATCCATTGCCAGGGCGGCCATGGCTCCAGGTATCGGGGCATCAAAAATAGTGACATTGCCTACCCAACCTATTAGGACAACCAAAGCTACAGCCCCACCACTAGGAATGGTGCCTAATGTACTATCACCCCAGATTGGTGTGGGAGTGCTGATGTTAGAGGCATGAGAGGTGCTGACCAGACCGCTCTGATAGTTGATGGTGGCAATTATGAGGTACTCAGGGGGCAGATGAATATAGCCACCCAGCATGGCTCCCTTAGCTATAGGAGTTGTACCCATTATTAAGGTCAAGACAATAATGGTTCTAATTAGCATTTTGATGTTTAGAAACATACTGAGTTCCCTCCTTGGGTATGGCTGGGGCATGGAATATGTCATGTTGAAGAAGACATCTTTATTGACTTCTACCCCTAGAGTAGCTCAAGATCCCAGAAGACAGGCTCCCATTGTCACTGCTATTTCAGGATACCCTTCACCAGTAGAATCAGCATCAGTGCAATGCCCTGGTGTCCCTGGAGCCAGGATTTGGGATGCGCCGCACTTATAAGCCTGATCTTGTTACTAATCATGTTTTCCTCATGTTCCCACATTCCATGATTTCATTCCTTTGTTATTTTAGTTTTTCTTTTGACTATTAAGCAGGTCTCAAGATATAAACCTGCATAGTACATACCACAACCCACAAGCAGGTCTCAAGGACTGTATACACTACTCTTGAGCAGGTCTTAAGAATTCATGTTGCAGTTGGCATCCCTATCACAGTAGTAAGCCTTATGCTTATTGTGTTAGCACTTATTGCCAGCATGAGTCCTGGCTTTATGGAGGACTACCATATCCTCTTACTCAACACCTCCACACTGGGCCATACCCTGACCTCAATAAGGGGAAATGGCCCTTTGCCAACATCATGTGGCCTGTTTGGAGGGGGCCTGAACAAGATATGTACAAGCATAACTGTGGCAGTTGGGTCGGCCGTCAGCTCAGGCCTTGCAGAGCTTTCAGATATAGAAAACAAGATTGCCAACAAGGTTGCAAAGAAGCTAGGGATCCAGCAGTGGTACTCCCTTCATGCCATGGATATCTGTAAAGGTACCTTTACTCCTAATACAACCACTGCAGGTGCTGGCTATAACATAACCAGCTGTACCTAACTTTCAGATTGTAGGTCTATCCCCCAATGAGAAATATACCTAGTGCTAAATAGTTAACTACTCCATTTAATATCTTGGCGCTCCTTGACCATGAGCTAGATTCTTTACACCTTAACCTAGCTAGACTTAACCTCACAGTGGATCTCCAGAATGAGCTGGACAGGATTCCATTGCTTTTCCAAGGTCTAGCAGGCCTCTATATTTTAGCTGTCATATTTTCGGGGCTTTCCCTGCTGCTCTGCATCGTGTGGTTCTTCTGACCAACATGTGGTATGTCTTGGGCAAACGCTGGCGTTGCCTTGCTCAGATCTATTGTACTTTTCATTGGCAACATCTTCATAGTCATAGTAGTGAGCGGAGATTTGGCAGATAAGGTCAATAATTTCGGCAAGCATGTTGGATTATCGGTATCTGTCAGCCAAAAGTTTGTCACTATTACATGGATTGCTTTTGCAATGATGGCGGTAATGGCACTATACTGGGCCTACAAGTCCCACCAAGACATGAAAGTTAGGCAGGTTGTTCCGCAGGTAAAGCACTGGGGTGCCTACTTTTGAAGGAATGTTCACGGCTATGCTCCTATTAGGGCGAGCGTTATGATTGTTTCGTCTGCAGTCTGGATACTGCAGTGCATACCAGAGGCATCAGTCAACTGTTACCACTAATTCTCAATTAATACAAATTTGGGGGAAAAAATTGCGTCCTATTGTATCTGTGAAGATCCATTTCCTCAAGCTCAATCTACACCATCCAAGACCCATCCAAGGCCTCAAGATAAAGGGTCATGCTAGATCCAGTCTTGCATACTGTGCCTACAGCAACAACCATGACGGCCGACCATGTACCACTGGCGCATCTTTGGAACGATGTGCCATCAATGCAGTTCCACTGGCCTTCTGAGCTGCACGCGGTACCAGTGGAAAAGGCACCGCCAGTGTTTGGGACAGGCAGGGCCGAAGTCCCGGACTCATCGGACGGCTTGGGCATTGCCAAAGCTGGAGAATCACTAGTCGGGCCCGGAGCTTCAGAGGTAATGGCTGTGCCGCCGTTGCCAGATGGGCCGGGCTGCTTGTTAGAGGTAGGCGCTATGGTAGCTGAGCTGCCGTTACCAAAACCATCGCCACTAGCCAGAGGACGTCTAGCCGAAGCGCATTTACCGACAGGAAACGCGAACTCTCCAGTACCAAAAGATTCAACTGAACTTCCTGGGTCAGGGTACTTGTAATCCTTGCCCTCCTCCGTGGTACAACCGTTACCAATGTTGGCCACCAGCATGTCAGGAAGAGCCTCCCAGTTTGACTTATCGCCGCCCTCGCCTGTGAGGAAAACAGGAGCGCAGTTCATGTAGAACTCACGATTTCCAACCTTATTGAGCCAAGTCCACGCTATAGTGGCATTTCCGGCTGGGATATCTTTGGGGATTGGAAAGCCGTAATCGACGGGTATCTTGAAGTGCGGGTCGTTTCCGAGGTTACCAGAAGTGCCTCTCGCAGGACAGCCGCCTTCGATTGAATGAATAACCTTCCAAGTACTGTTTTTGTTAGGAGCGATGTCATAAGTAATAGAAATCTGGCAAGAACCTCCGCCGTGGACAGCTGTGCCAACGAAGGTGAGGGCCTGCCTCGAGCCGCGTGTCATTTTATTGATCGTTCCGCCGGTCTGATAGACTCCATCAGATGATTGGCATGGGAAGTCGCTGCCATCTGGTTGGAGAGGCCCATTGTGAAGAGCAGGAATCCTAAAGGGAACCGGGGTGCTCATCAATACATGTGCGCTGCAGAAAGTGGCAGTGCCACCGGCTAGGATAATCTTAGAGAGCATAGCGATGAAGATTGGAAACGCGCCTTGAAAGAGACAGAAACGCGAGCAAAGATGTCATTTCTACCGTTGAGCTAACTCGGATTCTTGAGACTGCTTACATAGGCCCAGGATCCGGGATCCGGGATCCAGGACGGCATTCAGGACAGCGACCCGGTACCATAGTACAGTCACCGATACGAGAAAATTTGAGCAGAATAAGCAAGCATATGTAACAATAAAAGTACAAACAACACAGAACTAGAGCAACCTAACTACACAGTTTCATAAAAATCCCTGTATACCGTGCTTTACAGCCACTGAAGACAGCTAGTTGTGCTGCTTTGGCTTCTTCCTTCTTCTCTCTTCCCCAGCCCCCTCCCCAATATCGACTACTATTGACGAGTTTTCCATATTGCCGTGCCCTTGAAAATTCATCCCCATAGCCTCTTTTACTGGCGAGAATTGCCGGCTTAGGGGTCGATGCCCCTGTGCGTCAGATTTTCCCTAAGGATAATATATTGCAATATGCTTGCTATTAAGCTGACTAAGTCTCTCTGCTGGAAACTCCTATGGAAGTGGTCTCAAAAGAACTTAATGACCAATACAGTCCTCAAGCATTGCCACACATTATATAACATTATAAACCTAAAGCAGCACCTGGAGGGGCCATATATAAATAAAAGAAATAATATTAATGGTAGATTAGACTTGGGTGATACTGGCTATCATATATAAGGCTGGTAAAGCTAGAAAGATATAAATAGAAGTAAATGCTAGCATTAAGCATTCCATATCTACAGTAGTAAGCATTCTAAAGCTTATGGTTCAAGGTTTCTCCAGGTAGGGAACAGATAGTGTTGGCTTGGTTGAAGACTTAAGGTCAAGGCTCTTAACTTCCCAATATGCCCTGCTTAGCTTATGGCCCCAGTCAAAGCTTTAATTAAAGGTCAATACCAATAAAGAGATACTATAATCAATATGATTATGGCCTACTATACTATATGCCATAGCTATATCTTGGCAGTTAAAGCTTTAAGAACATACCCTTGATAATATTTACTTTTATAGGCAAGGTAACTTAAACTAATAATAAAATATTAATAACACTGATTCTAGCCCCTGCTTGCCCTTATACTTTGATAAAGCTAGTATCTTCTGACTTTATTCCTTTGGAAGGATTGCCAGAGTATAGACTATGGGAAGTAGGTATGTTTGCTTCTGATTCCTAAATTAGCTTCTTACTGGTCACCTATATAGGAGACTTATAAGGTCTTCTATAATAGGATGCCATAATGACATGTTCAGACAATATATAAATATAAGAGTAACCAGAACCCTTTTGTAAAAACAGGAGGACTGTTACAACCTGCACACTAGGTACCTAAGTACCTGGTATTGAACAACAGATCGTAGAGCCGCATGCTCTAGGGTTGGGGTTGTGGAGGAAGGTTGACTCTCGAAGGCAAGTATCTCAAGGAGGGGGTTCACACTCTGTTGAACAGATTGCTGTCACCAAAGACTTGTAAAGTAATGGGACACAATAGAATGTAATTGCTTGTGTGAGGAACAGGAATCCTCACGCTCCATGGTGCGGTGCACGATGGTTATTTATGCTAACTATCTTGTAATGGGGGATAAGGTACCCCGTACCTTTCTTGGTGGGCGCGACCATGATCTGTGTGATCTGTCACAGATCGCACAGATCACTTAAAGTCACATGACAACTCACGTGACTCCACTCCACAGAGTAGGACGTCACAAGGACCTTAAACCCATAATCCTTATAAAACTCATATGCCTTCTTTATCAATGTCTTATACTACTTAATTATCTTTATAGACTATTACTTTGCCTCCCTCATTACAGCTATAGTTGCTGTTGGCCTTTAGATAGTAACCATTATCAATAATTCCAGTTAATTTTATACAATTTTAGGGAGTGTATTCTAGGGAGAACATGTCAAGGAGCCAACTAGATATATGAAACATATTAGATGCCATGTTCCTGGATTCCAGACCCAGTGTCCTGGATCCTGGATCCCAGGCACCACCAAGCAGCTAGTATACCTATCCAGCATAACTCCAGGGTTGGCCAGTACACCAAAAAGCCTGGCCACTGACACCAGACATTATGATTTATCTACATCCAGTTTCTTAGGGACAATCTTGACAGTATAAAACTAGCAGGATGCTCTGATCAAAACTGGTCTTATTGGACTATAATAAAGCTACCAGACTATGCCCCAGGCCCACTACCCATATCCCTTCCACCTTGCAGAGATAGTGCCTGATATTCTGATAATATAATGATTGGTCCTATGTGTGGCCCACCTCCTAGAAAACAGTTGCCACTCCTAGATCTTTATCATCATTATGACTGGTACATACTTTATATATAATGGTCACTCAAGTGGTCAAGAATCACTGTCATTGCCCAAATCAAGCTGGTCTTTTGCTAATCTAGAGAATGATTCTTAGGCTAGGGGTAGACTCCTGTCTTTATATAAAAACAATTATCAGTATTGATTTCAGGCTCTTAGGGGGGTTCATTACTGTTCTTGTCCATATGGTGATCTTAGGCCATAAGTCCTGTCTATAGACAACCTTGGTATAATTCTTAAACCACATTTCATTCTCCAACATAATGCCCTTAGACTTACATGCTAAGACAAGACATGGTACCGCCTTGGTCCTGTATCTCTTAAGATGCCATTCTATACAGTCCCACATCCTCCCCATTCAAGCAAAGCTCCTCTCATAGAAGATACACTCATACCACCTTTTAGGGGTTAACACTTAGAAGACAGGCAGAGGACAAGACTACCTACCTAATATGGCTATATATAAACAGCTACTAGTAATTGGGGTATATGGCAGTAGCAGGGTCTGGATCACTACTGTATCTGCCAGCATGGGCACCAAAGGGCTTACTAATAAGTCTTATATCATTGACACATACCATAGCTTTGGTATAATGATATATCTAGGTGCTGGTGGTGCTTTGACTTACTTTATAACCTCTGCCAATAGTATTTATAGTTCTATTGGCATTTTTGGCTTGATTTTCCAGGCATAAGCAACCCAGCCATAGATCACATCAATCTTCCTCCATACAATGTCATCGTCCAGGAGGTCTTCCTCCAAATCACCAAGGATATTAGCAAGAACCCTCTATTCTAACAGGCTAAATATTACCTTTTATAGTGGCTGCTAGGGGGCATGGATGCCAAGCAGTTGTCTGTTAAACTCTTTAGTGTTTCTTTTCTTAAAGTGGTCCTTTCAGAGGATACTCCCCACTATTCTATACTACTTCTATCTTGCCACTCTTAGCTTATTCCATTTCTGATCATGCCTTATTTTGTCAGCATCAATAGCCTTCATAGACTTCCTATATAGCCTGCAGCTTAGCTTCTAGGTCCAACCATTTTCTCTCAAGCTGACAAACAGTATTACTCAGGCCAATGGCATGTATCATTTCATCAGACACCCCCATTGGAGCATTTTTGTTAAACTGGATGCTAATATGGCTAAGGATGTCTAGGTAGAGAGAGTAGATGCTATGGCCTAAGCCTGCATTCTGGGCCAAGGCATCCCTCTTAGCATTATTATAGAATCTCTGGAACATAGTGCTATTGGATTTATGCCATGCCCCCTGATCCCAAACGGCCAGACAGTAGTTCTCTTCTCTCATGTTAGCAAGTGTTGGATTGCCATGGAAAAAGGGCTTACTATCAAGGATTTCCAGATTCCCTCAATGATATACATATGACAGGAAATTAAAGAACAGCCCCACTGCCTGTCCAATCCTTCTCAAGTTATTATCAAACATCTTCACTATTAATAGTTCATCTGACTTTACAGGCCCTTCAACAGACTTGACAGTTTGCCAGAACATAGGCTTATGCCAGAACTCCTTCTTCCAGGGTATATGTATGGTGGGCATGCTGATCTTGGTGTTGAAGAAAGGCTTGGCTTGATCATAACCCTTACTGTCAATGACCCCCTCCACTAGAGCCTTGGCAAGGAGCTGAGAGATCAGGCAGAGAATAGGAAGTTTCTTTTTGACAAATGGGAACCAGGTAGGCACCATCTCATTATCAGCATCTTTGTGGAAGCGGAGGAGGATCTGCATCATAAGATAGTCTCGGCTGCCGTCGCCCATAGGGTCCTGCATAATCCAGAGATCTATATCTTCCCAGCAGAGGACCCTGAGCTTCGGGTTATGAGTCCTGTCATCCAACTGGTCGTCACAAACCCAGCATTGCGCTTCGGTTCCACCCGTAGCCCGAACTTGCGCGTGATTTCAACCTTGGCGAAGGTGAGGAAGTGGTCTCGAACCCGCTCCTCAAGAACCTTACTGCTGTACTTGTTAAACACCACTGACAGATCCCTTAAGTACCTGCGGACCATACTCTCGGCGCTGACTCTGTTTTTAGGCCTCCGCACCAGGTACTTGGCGAATGACTCGGCAAGACCCCTGTTGTCCCAACTCAGTGTTTTTAAAAGGGGCTTCCAGGCTGGTGCATTTGGCAGCGATGCACAGAAAGCGATCCATCGTCGTTGGCCGTTAACTATATTCACCTTCATATTGTCGGAGTGTCTCGGTCGAATAGGACGTCGCTTGTTTCCTTGATCCCAGTAATGCTGAAGTTCCTTGCTGGTGAGCGGTGGGGCTTCTGGTGTCTCTAGCGCCGCAAGCTGCGCTTGGATGTGAGCAATCTGAATAAGGTCCAAACTCATTGGCTCACGGACCTGACCGGTGTGATCGCTCGGCACTGTACACACTTGTTAGTTAGACTCATAGGCTGGGCTCTGCTGCAGCGTTGCTTCCCTGAATAAATTTGTACTGTCTTTAATTGAGCACACTCTCGCGATAAATAACAGGTCTCGAAGCTGATCTCAGAGGTTGTGCCTGCCAACGTAGGAGACACGGCGGCATGGTCGACCTAAATACCTAATTTTGCCATTCTTGCTTCCTCTGCACTGGGTGCCCGGAGTCCTGGATCCCTGGTGCACTTCGGTCGGAACGTGCGCTTCAACTGTGCCACTCAGTGTACTGTGTGAGTGCAGTAGACTTCGAGAGGTACAAATGCCCCACCAAAAATGTACTTATCGAGGGTGTTTTGGGGTGCCGAAAATTAGCGGGTCCAAGCTGCCAAAAACGGCATCCCAAACCCCGACACAGACACTCACGGTGGAATACTCCATATTAACGACGTCAGCATCCCAGTCGCGATGGGTTGATTCAGGCACAGAGTGCCCCGCAACGTTGATGCTGGCCTTGGGCTTCCTTGACAGCCCTCAGTACCGCATTGTGCTGCACACAATCACACCACACGCATCTTGGATCTCAGATTGATGAAGGCTGATTTCCTCCTGCGTTGCGGGGTATCACGACATGCCCCTCGGCCATCTCCCGAGTCCAGCAGACCTCCCATAAAGCGATCTGACAGCTCGCTTCCCCTTTTTCCACCGTCGAGTTTCCTACTTGGGACGGACTCAGCGGCCGCCATGCCCACCATGAGAGCCCCATCGCGTGGCAAGACCCTGGCGATCCGTGGGGCTGGATCGATGGTTCTGGACAAGCCTGCATGGCCTCAATTGTCTCCTCATCCTTTGCATCTTGGCGCGGGCGTCGATCGAGGTGTGTCGCCGTTGAGGTGAGGCCCGTGTTGATCAGCGACCACGGCGACTGCTCACGCGATAGCGCGACCATTGGCCTTGATGGCTGCCGCACTCGCTTTGGCCTGATGCGTGACTAGAGGGGATTGGGCGACAGATCGGGGTGGATGGTGGACACTGAACAGCATGTTGTCCCGGCGGTGGCTTCATGCTGCTTCCTGCTGACTTCATGCTCCTATGTGCTCCTTAGTGTTCCTCCACGATGCATAACCGTCCGTGAGCGCCGCTGTGCCCTCGCACCATTCGCCAATGCCCCGCGGGCACGGTTTGCTGTGACCCCTCGAGCCGCCGCCCGCCGGCCATCATTGCGACCTGGGACGCGGGACGCGGCTCGTTCTGTGGAGAAGACGGCAGCAGATGGGTGCCCACCCCCGCACCCTAGGATGCCGGATCGGGGGGCGTCAGGGGTTGTCTGCCGTCCTCGGGCTTTCCATCTCCCACATCTCCCACCTCTCTCGACGGTTCTTGTGGATTGCCTCCCACGAGGTTGGCGGCGTCCTGCCATATGGAGATGCGGGACTGTGCGTTCGCAGTAGTCTGGCTGCACACAATCCAATGTGCAGCACTCAGCGAGCATCGTACATGTGGCGACGGTCGACACCTTGTGAGCTATGAGGCCTATAAGACCCAACCCGACGGCATGCCGGACCAGGTACATCCTGGTGCTGGTTGACTGATTGGCAGCCCGATCCATATCCCATCATACCCTTCGGGCTTTTAGCCCACAGTCACTGCTAGCATGGAAGCTCCCAGTGACGATCAAGGCCCTCGAATCCTCATCACAACCTGGACTCTCACCGGGCTCTCTGGCACCTTTCTCGCCGTGCGCTTGTTCTGCAAGCTGCACACGAAACGGCGGCTCTGGTGGGATGACTACGTCCTCGCCTTGTCATGGGTACGTCCCATCAACTCCGAACGATGTTGGGATCAACTCCTAATGACCATACCTCCAGATCATGCTCCTTTTCTCCATCATTCTCGTCACACTGAGCGTATCTCACGGCCTCGGAAAGCACGTCTACGCGGTGCCGCCAGAAAATTTCCCGCTGCTCGGCGTGGTCGGCAACTTGACCGGGACCTTCTCGATCCTCGCCGCGACATGGAGCAAGACGTCGTTCGCCCTGACTCTGCTGCGACTCATGCAAGGGCGGATGCGCATCCTTCTTTGGTTCATTATCGCCACGGTCAACATCCTCATGAGCCTCAATGCAGTCTTTATGTGGATTAGATGCACGCCCGTGCAGAAGACGTGGAACCCCTATGTTCCGGGGACGTGTTGGGATCCAGAAGTGTATCCCAAGTACGGCATGACTGCTGCTGGTAGGTCTTGACCGTGGTACAATTGGAGTTGTCCCGGGCTAATCTAAAGTCAAGGTTATTCTGCTGCGGCCGAGTTTGCGCTCGCGCTGTTGCCGTGGAAAGTGATTTGGAAACTGCAGATGAAGCGCAAGGAGAAGTTTGGTGTTGCAATGGCCATGAGCATGGGCATATTGTAAGTCCTGCAGCCACGCAAACGTGCCTGAAGATGACATTAACACGCCACAGTGCTGGCGCAACAGCCGTTGTCAAAACGACCGAGATTCCATCGCTTGCATCCGCCGACTTTACCTGTAAGTCGCCTTACCCAAATACCACATGCCCTGCCCAGCTGACCCGTCGCAGATGTATCGGCACCCCTGGTCCTCTGGGGCGCCGCAGAGTCAGGCGTGACCATCATGGCCGCCTCGATACCGGTGCTGCGCACATTATTCCGCGACTTGAACAGCCTGAGCAGGAGATACTACATTGCCGAAAGCAAGAACGCGACGCAAACTTCGAGGGTCGCACCACGCAGCAGCGTCAATAATACTACCGTCGTTACTATATCTGTCGGCGCCCCGTCTTCTTTGGAGTTGCGCAAGACGAATAGCACCAGCGATAAAGCGCCGATGCGGGAGTCGTGTGGGCAAATCTTCCAGAGCACCGAGATTGTGGTCGCTGTCGAGCCGAGGAGGGAAGATGAGAGTGATAGGAATGAGCGCTTGCAATTTGTGCAGATTGGGGGGGCCCTGTAAGATAGCTAGATAGATATTAATGGTTATTCTCTTAATTATTCTCTTCTACGACGCCGCAAAAAGTCAATCGCTGTCATACCAATGCGAATGCAGGTGCGAATACCTGAGTTGTGAGGGGGCAAAAAAGAATCTCTCCCGCCGGGAATTGAACCCGGGTCCCGAGCGTGATCCGGAAGGATGACAAGCTCATATACTGACCACTATACTACGGAAGACTTACTGATGTTGACATCAGCTGTAGTGTTGGTTGGTTGGGATTGCACCGTGGAACTGGGCCCTATATCGTCCCGCTTGCCCCACTTCTTTTTGCCTCGTCTTCCCAACACCATCCATCCCCTTTTCCATCACAAAACAAATAATGAAAAAGGATGGTAATCCTGTCTTGATGGTCTTTTTATCTTCATAATTAGATAAATGAAAAACCATTTTGCTTATATGCATCGTCCACCACTGGCATTGAATCTTGATGCAAGATACCGTGACCTGGCTGAAATCGTCCAAGCTATGCAGCCGCTTCCATTCGTCAACTTTCAGACAGCCTTCAATCGACAATTTGCTCGCACTCGGTGGGTACTGATTGTCTTGAAATCTCCACTGTCATTCCTCCAACTACAGTGGTAATATACATCCCATTAAGAAGATCCAATAGTTCCGAAGGGACTACCTCCCATGTCGCCCACCCATCAAGCTGCAAGGGCCCGAACCCAGCTGCCGCACGCTAATGTTGTGCAACACAACGTAAAGCCCCAAGATTCATCGATGCTTCTCCAACTTACACCATCAGCGCAATATGTTTCAGTTCACTGCAGTACCATGTTAGTTTCAGCCTCACAAAATCAGAAGAAAAAACGTACCTCTGAACCTGCTCCCCAACCTTCATGGGCAAATACTCCACCTCCTCTCCCTCATCCTTGCCAAGATTGAACTGCTGCACGCGCACCTCCCTTGCCTGCTCCACCAGCTCAGGGATCGGCGTCAGGTCATGATCCGACGACAAATGCCAGAAGAACGTCGACGAGATGCGCACCAGCGGGCGCTCGGGGAAGTCCCTCTTGCGCGCCTCGATGACATCAATCGTCTTCTCGTTCACCACCACCTCGTGGAACCCCGCTTTGATCAGCCCGCCCGTGATATGCTCGAGCTGCTTGCCGGCCTGCACCAGCAGGTAGTTGCCGGGCGGGATCTTGACGGGGATGCGCTTGCCCGTGTTGCGCGCCCAGATGTGCAGCCCCGGGTAGCGCGAGCGGCCGTGGATGGTCAGGAAGTTGAGGTCGGTGTGGAAGCCGGCGAGGATGGTGTCTTGTTGGCCGTACTTCTTGAGGTCCGAGGCGGTCGGGGCGAGGAGGTGCGGGCTAGGGGGGGGAGGGGGGGTTAGTGTTGGTTTGGGGATGGGAGGGGGGGTTGCGTACCCATATCGTCCGGCGTCTTTGAATGTTTCTGCTGGGAGGCCGAGGCCGACGGCGGCCATTTCGGTGAGGCCTTCGACGCTGGGTTGTTGGGTTAGTATTGATGGTTTTCGCGGGGATTGGTTTGGCGACTCACGCGTTCTTCATCGATGTGCCCCACTGGTTCATGGTCGGTTCCCAGCGCTCCTTGATATGCGGCGCCCCAGGGGTAATGTTGGCGGCATTCAGCCCGGGAAACTCGGTTTTGTAAGGGGGGGGCTCGACCATCCTCCAGAAGAAGCGGCATTTCGGATCCGGGTCGTGGGCGGTGATATCGAGCGGACGCTCCGAAGGCTCCAGACGCTCAATCACGTGCAGGCACGGCTCGTCGACGGCGCACTTTGGCTTCTCGGTGTTTTCTAGCGTCACACCAATCTGGTAACTCAACTCGGGCCGTTCATCCCTCTTCATGTCTTCCTCTGGCTGGGCAAAGTAGTCCTCGAGGAGATCGAGGAAGGTGGAATTGTCCTGCTCGGACACACGCGAGTCGTGGAGCACGAGGGCGCCATATGTGATCAGGGCCTTGGCTGCCTTGACACATTCAGCCTGCACCTCTGGAGAGTCGCGCGCATGGTTAAGAAAGACGTCGAGATCGACAACGGGCAGATCCATGGGGAGGTCCGTGGTAAGATCCTGGGAGAGGACCGTCATCTTGAATGTCGTCGTGCTAGAGATGGTGAGTGGTGAGGGTGAGTGAGGTGAAGGTGAAGGTGCAACGGTGATGATGCGGGGTTCGGAATTCCAAAACGCTGACGGTGAGATGGCTGAGTCGAGTGATAAGCCAAGAAGCCGACCACGCCCGACGCCGTTATATGTTGGTTTACAGTGAGAAAAGAAGTTAAAACGAGTGGAAAAATGAAGAAAACGAACACGTCGAGGGGCAAAGATGCAAAATTTGACTCGTGATAAGAAGCCGAATGAGGAAGGTCTGTGGCAGCATTGGTCTTGGGGCTTCGGCTAGACTCGTGGGAGTTAACGGTCGGTAAAGAGGCGTTTGCCTAGGAACGGCATGTCGCGAGGAGCTCTCACATGGCCCGTCACCCGCCAGCTGCCGCCAGGCTCCGCATCGTCGGCGTTCATGATTGGAGGCTCTGTGACACCCGAGCGCCGTTGCAGACCCACCATCACGGGGCAGTGTGGTGGCCATTTGAAACAACCTGATCGAGCAGCGTTGGCTCTTACCCCGTGGCACAGGAGGAAACTTTGAACATATCTCTTCACTGTATCTTGTGCACCCTTCTCGATCTTGCAAATTGTACTGTTCCCATTCTTCGCCGACTTAAGGGATCTAGTCGCCAGTACTTTTTAACATTTATTTTTCTTTCCCCATAGGAAAAAACACCTAGGTACAGCCAGCACTGCAATTTTAGCCCCCTCCGACAGGGCAGACCTTCAGTGGGGAGCCACGCTCTGTACTCACCGCCACCCTTTCTCCTTTTCACTCCTGCCCTACAAACAAACACCAAACATTGTGCAATTACCTATAGCAGCCTGGCAAGTAAGTGCACTCGAGCGTTCTCTCCGATCCGCCCTTGATGAGTCACTGTTAGGGAATGCAAGGGTCTCTGGCGTAGGTCTCAGGCTCCAGCTGCCAATCAAATTCGCCAAATTCGCCAAAATTCATTTGTTGACCTCCTGAGGAGACCCCTGAAATGCCAGATGGTGCACCCTGACAAGGTTGCTGTTAGGCTTTGCTGGCGCTACATGCATGTTGCCGCAGCCCCAAGGCAGCAGCTCCAGTCGCGTTCATGCTGCCACCCAGACCGTCGCTTTGTCTCGGTGCCCAATGTCGGTGGTCTTGTCGAGGGTTGGAGGTTGGGGTTGGAGGTTGGGGTTCTACAGGCTATCAGACACAATGATGAAAGCATTAAATACAATGGGCAGCATCACCATATATCTCCTGTCCCTGGAGTATCCAACTTGAGGCATTCGAGTCTCACTGCTTTTTTGTTTGCCAGACTCCATTCCACCCCTTTCGCGCTCAAGCAACTTTCACCATGGCAACCACCATTTCCAAAACCACCGTCCAGAAACTCTTCAAACATCGGTGCGAAGGCTCTTGCGAGGACCGTTAGTCCGTTTTCTCGGACCTCGCTGAGGAGCAAAAGGATGTCTGGGACAAAGTCCGCAACCAGCCGATTGTCCACCGCCATTACTACGACAACAAGAAATGGGAGACCGCTAGTTCCACAATCAACTCGCCCGACATGAGGGCCTTGATTTCTGAAGCCCTCGAGAACTATCAGGATCTCGACTTGGAGCTGGCGGGCTGGACTTTCTATCCGCCCTTCATGCCTATTGTCCACCGCTGGGAACAATTCCAGGGGCTGCATCGGGAGGTCAGTGATGCCCCCCCTGGCTCACCAAAAGCAGACAAGAAGGATGCGGCCGATGCACTCATGGAATTCCTGACGCCTTTGCTTGCCCCGTCGGTCGACGCCCTCGGTGATACTCGGCTGAGCGGGAAGATCTCGTGGCAGAGTATCTGGCAGATCTTTCCCCCTGGTGAGCTGGTCGTGACCAAGTTTTACGGCGTTGAAGCCATTTGCCGGGTGGTTAAGTATAAGGAAAAGACGGGGGTTTATGATATCACGATGGAGTACCTGGACTGGAACGGCGAGCAGTGCGGCTTCACCAGCATCAAGCGCAAGATCAGCGCCTTTCGGGGCATCAACAATGTCACCTCTCTTCCCGTCTATCCAGTGTCCTTCGCCCAGGACTCCGAGGCTATCAAGCGTGTTGTTACCCATCGAGGACGCCAGCTTGAGGCGCTAAGGGGATATCACTTCCGCACCTACAGTGGTAGCCGGATCCTGATAGACTCCAATGAACAACGGCCTGTAAGGTGACCCAGCCAACGCGAACTCTCCCCTGCTAACTAGGTGTTCAAGGCCGGTTCTTCATTGACAACCTGAAGGACACTGTGTGGAACGATAAGGCCTTTGACAATCTGGTTCTCCCTGGAGGCGAGAAACAGCTGGCCTGGGATTTCGTTGAGAGCAAGGCGCACTCGAAAGAGACTTACGATGACTTTGTCGCGGAGAAAGGTCTGAGAGGGAGTTCCGCTGTACTCTCTGAGCGCAGGCATGCTGGGCACGGATCCGGCGGACGTTGAGGCGTCTCTGGAGCGGGCGCTTGAGCTTTGCCGCATGTGGAACGCCATGCTTCTCCTCGATGAAGCCGACGTCTTCCTCGGGGTACGAACCAACGACGGCATTGCCAGAAATGAACTCGTGTCAATCCAAGGCCAGCCCCTTTTTTCTTTTTTACAGGCACCCTAACCCTAGACATCAGTCTTCCTCACGAAGCTCGAGTACTACCAAGGCATCCTCTTCTTGACGACCAACCGCGTCTCGAGCATCGACCACGCCTTTCAGTCGCGCGTTGATTTATTTTTGCCCTATCGCTCGCTCACCGACGGCGCCCGTAAAAAGGTGTGGGAGAACTTTATCAACCACCTAGGCCCTCACAGGTCCGATCTTGGCGAGGCGGATCTAGACAAGCTGTGCAAGCTGAAGCTTAATGGCAGAGAGATTAAAAACCTGATCAGGACTACCCAGTTGCTCAGCTTCCGTTCAGGGGGCAAGGTCAATTCGGAGAAACTGTGCATGCTTGCTGAGAAGCGTGTGGAGGCGCTCTCGCAGTTGGAGGATTATTAGGGTGGACTTTTGTTGCCTTTGGGGGATGCTGTTTTGGGTTACTAGATCATGGGTTTTCAACACAAAACACACTCTGAGGCTTTGCCCATCTGAAATGCCTTTCCAGCACTCTCCCCGGACTAAAGCTCAGTTTTAACACTAGAATTTGTTTGATTATTTGTTTGCGTTTACCCCTTAAAGAGGTTCGGAAAACTCCTCCCCACCTTTTGTTGACCCCCTTTCCAGATGCTGGGTATGCTGAGCTCACAGACGTCATAAGGGGGTGTATGCCGGGTGTCAACGAGTGGGCCTTTGCAGCTTCCTGGCAAGGGGGCCACCCTGACAGGAGCACCCTCAGGCGAGGAGCTGCTCCTTCCTCTCAACATTGACCAACTCCCAGGATAGATACCTTAGAAATATTTCACACATGCACCTTGCCTCAACCCAGCCAGTCCTCCCATCCAACCATCTAACCCGTCACCGATACACCGCACCTCCACAAGCGCGCAGACCAACAACTCCAAGATGAAAGCCCACAATTTTGCCTGGTCAGCCGTTTGGATGGCAGCCGTCGCCATGGCCAGCACGCAGGACATAATCTCTGGGGTGCACTGCGTGCCGCGTTCGTCCGATACGGCCAAGCAACCGTCCGCGGAGTCCTCCGACATAAGCAGCATTGAGAACTGGGCTACAACCATAATCGAGTCTCTCGCGTCTGAAGGCGTATTGCGTTCTGACCCGAATGAACCAACACATGGGACAATCGACATCGCCGGCAGCCTATGCCCTGCCGCCCTGAAAACCAAGGTCGCAGACCCGATGAAGTCGATATTCACCAGGGATGAGTTGTGCGTGTACACGTGTACCTACACCTACACGAAAGCAGAGACACCTTCTGCAACTCAGCCCGAGCCACCCAAGACTCCGACCCCCCCGCAGACCCCAAGCCCCCCCGAGAGTTCGACCCCTTGGCAATGCCCCTGCACCACCAAAAACTCCGAGTTGTACAAAGAGCTGCAAACTGCTCCGCCTCCAGACGTGAGTTACACGGACATACCATGGCGGGCGCGATTGATGATTTTGATATTGCGGGGCCGTGCGATCGTCATAAAGTACCATTTCAGCGTCATGGTAGTCTCCTTCGCTATCATACTGATCGGTCACGCCTTGGTGAGCCTCGTGTGGCTTTTCGAGACGATATAGGTGGATGCAGCAAAGAACATCAGCCGACTGGTCAGAGATGACAATACAAGGAGTGGAGGTTGTGGCAGCGCACACCGGTGGAGGTAGTGAGTGGTTAGGGGTGTTCGAGTTGGGTCTTTGATACCGGATACCTGCCCTGGGTTGGGTCACTTGTATGTATTTGGAGCAGCGTCACGTTTTTAAAAGTTTCAGCGCATGGTAAACAATCAACGATCATCGAAAGGAGCCGTTTGATTCAGCTTGTTTACTTGTCTACTTCAAACACTGACAAGTTCCTTCACGCTCTTTCTGCAACACCACCCTCACAGACTCCCCTCCTCCCCATCCTCCACCTCAACAACCTCGAACCCCTCCTCCCCCTCCCCCTCGGGATCCGTCTCAGACCCCGAATTGTCTCCGTTCGGCCGGCGATTGATACATCACCCCCGGCCTCGGCCCCGAGAGACGCAAAAACCGATACGTCACCGGATCAACCAACCCAGCCTGCCACGGCCCGCGCACATCCCTCGCCGCCACAAGCTCCTCAAAGTCCCGGTACACGCGCGGCCGTACCGCCTCCCCAGACAGCGCCGCGAACTGGCTCAGCGCGCGGATGTCGAGGGAGGGGTTCGTTCGGAGCCAGCCCTCCTCGGTTGTGTCTGCGGCGGTGCAGACGAGGGTGAGGACTGGGGCGAGGGAGTAGTGTGGGAGTCGGCGGTGTAGTCAGAGAGGTGGGTGTCGTGTTTGTTGCGGCGGAATTCGGCGTGTAGCTCGTCGAGCATTTCGTGGGCGGCGGAGAGGGGGTTGGTGGGGGGGTGGGAGGCGTCGGAGAGGTCGGTGAAGTTGCTTCCAGAGGGGTGTGAGCGAGGGGGGGAGTTGGGAGGGGGAGGGAACGGACCTAATTTGGGCCATTACGGCGGGGATGTCCCATTCGGCGGTTTTGGGGAAGGGGGCTTGGAGGGAGGTGCTGAAGTTGAGGAGGTAGAGGTCGGGGAGTTTGCTCTCCGGAGATGGGAAGTGGAGGTCGAGGTTCTCGAGGTTGGCGGCGCTATGGAAGATTGGGTAGGGTTGGGTGTACATGGGCTGGAGGGTTTCGAGGAAGTGCTGTAGGAATCGGAGAGACAGGCACTCTGGGATGGTGATGCCTTGGTTTCTGCAGTTCTGAATGAACGAATGCAAGTTGCCTCCATTGCAGAGGGCCCAGAAGGAGGCGTGGAGGTACTTGCTCTCAGCGGGACTCTTCATGATGGCTTGTGAGATGAAACGGGGGGGCACGCAGCTTTTGATAACGCTTGTGGGCGACGTGGTGGAGGCAAATGAGCCAGATGTATCTTGAACCCTCCATCTCCAGTCTGACGCAGGGATGAGCCTCGTGGACAGTTTAATTGACGTCCAGTGAATCTTGGAGGGAGTTCAATTCGTGTCAGCAGCCCCCCTGCAGCGGCGGAGGTATTCTCCCTATCCCCGGAGGTTAGCGGTCAAGTCGAGTGTAGGTTACATCGCCGACAGCTCGGCGTAGATTAGTAGCGAAGGCAGAGAGAGTTGAGCTTGAAGCCGCTGCAATTTGACTTTCTCAATCCAAGCTTTCTCAGCGTTGGCCTGGGAATTCTTAAACTTATTCGCACCCCCGCGTACTAGACATACACCAATACCCACCGCCTGGAGTACGAGGGCCGTAACGGCGAGTGCTCATGGGGTCCACGATGTGAGGAGGTAGTAGTGAAGGTGCGGGTGAGCCAGCAATCAGTGTATTGACATATCAAGACAGTCACACTAGTAGCCCTGTTGCGCAATAGCTAAGGTAGTTACATCCAGCATGAAGTCACAGAACAAGCGGGTTCACTCACGTGCTCCTGCCATCGCAGTATAAGTTTGCCTTGTCGATTTGTTTACGTACTAATATCCAGTATTAGGGGCATGTATATCTTTCTTGAATTTCCTCATCAAAAGACTCGACAGCATGCTACCAATACTCGAATTCTGAATTCAGACGTGGGTAAGAAAGGTGCCTTATTAGTCCAAGGTCTTATCATTTGACGATATCGTTTACCAGAAGTAAAGGGGTGTACCACAGAACTTAGAAGTGGCCCCCAGAATCTAACAGGAACTTAAAGTGCCCGTGAGTCTCTTAGGTCCGGGTGTTTCATTCAATGCTGTGGCTCAGCCAAGCCGCGTGCCTTAGTAAGGTACCTACGTTTATCGAACCAGGGGAATTTCTCCTTTTTGAGTCGGTTGCATGAGGACTCGAAATCTACTGTTACCTTAAAGATACGTGCCCTAAAAGGGGTAATCGGTGAATGTGTATGTGTCACAGGCATCTAGATATCTAAGGCAAGGTAGGTATGCTACGGCGTAAAGACAGACCATCCATGGCTGCCGACGCGGTAATGGCTAGTGAAAAGGTGGTGTGGTGGCTCAATGAATGGGAATGGGATGAGTTGCGGGAGGTATGTTGCGGTTGCGGTGAACTTTACCTCAATGGCCAGATGTACCCCAGCCAATTGCATGCAGCCCATCGTACAAAGCTTAAATAGATATTGAGGTAATGCAGCCGGTCAACGCTGCGCCACCCAACAGCAATGACGGATTTGGGCGGTGGGAGGGGTCGCCGAGAAGGTCGATGATATAGAGACGCAGGTCATCAGATAGGGGTTTTGGAAGAAGAAATTAACAAGACACATGGCCACAAGAATGAGGACAGTTACAAAGGGGTGGTGGGTGTCTTGGTAAAGTACAAAGATGCCGGCTGTTAATTACCGTCTCAACTCCCTGTCTAATACTACTCCCACCAACATTATTCTCTCTTTCACCCATCGACTTTCTTCTCCACTCTTGACGCTTCTCCAAGTACGTGCCCACCATGAACTGGCCGGCATTCAATGAACTAAGCCGCGAGGAGCAGCTGCGATACCCACACCCGGCAGGATACCCTCGACGAAGAAACTCAAAAGAAGTTCAGCGCCTGCATCGCGAAGGTGACAGCGTCATTGTTCGCACCCGGACGTCCCGGCTGCTGCGCGCGAGGAGACAAAGGGGATCTTGGCTGGGTATCCTCAGGCCTCTGAGCAAGCCGAGGTTTTGATCTTCCAGCAGGGGGATGCAGCGGCCAAGACACGGGAATATGCTGGAAAGAGTGTGACCGTGGGAAAGGGCAATCCCTATCAAGTTTGATGACTGAAGGAGAATGCGGTTTCTGACGTTTGTACATGTTTTAGGATGCCTCAAGGTAGCCTATCCCTGGCCTACGTGTTTGTTCCTTTGTAATCTGATGTTTTTGCCCTGCAGCTGCCCAATTTGATCTCATCTCTTCTATCAAATCAGCAGACCTGGGGATAACTGACCTGTGAGGTGACTAAGGTATACTCATCTAGATTGCTCCACATGAATCCCTCTTCTGTAAAAACATACTGGTCATTGCCTTCAAGTTAGAAAGGGTGGCTGAAAACTTAGAATCAGTGAAATTATAACTATAACTTACTTGCCACAAGTATTAGGGTATAAATACCTGCGTTACTCGTGCCCATAAAACCGAAATCGATCTCTCTAACCCCAAGGCGGCCCACCATACAACGTCTTTCACCATTCTTCCTGATAGCCCCTATCATTATGTCACCGTCACCCACCCCTCTGAATACAACAAATACGTTGACACCAGCGAGTACGGCGCCCCAAGCAACACATGAGTGTGTCGGCCTCAAAGAGTTCAAAAACCTCCCCGCCAGTGAGCGAAGATGCACCTTCACATGCGGTCGCTGCATCAGCAGTCCGGGCGATAGACCAGCAGGTAGCCGCTGTCTCGCGTCCAGGTTCGAACTACAATGCAATTTCAGATGCCTTTTTTGCTGTAGGTTTATGCCCCGTAATATTCAAGACCAAAATCAGTACACAACACCCCGGGGAGGGCGAGGCCATAAGCCTGGCTCAGCCCAAGAAGCCTCGGGAATGCAGTCTTGATGTCAAGGTAGACAACAACCCCTTCGCTTACTCCCCTGGCCAGCTGAACAAGATGCTCTACCTTAAGAGCTTCACAGCTTTTTACAAACTGGGAGGACTTGTTGGACTGGAAAAGAGGCTGCGCGCTGATCGGGAGCCCGAACCAGGGGCAGGGTAAGATCAATATTTCGCACCTTTTTCCACGCTCCAGACGCTCATTCTTTTCCAGAACGGCCCAAGCCGAGAAGCCATCCCCTAGACATCCAGCCAGCTCACCCAAGCGGGAGAAATCACGGTCTCCCCCATCCTACAGCAAAGATAACATGGCCACAAACCGTCGTCTATTACATAAGAAACCACAATGTCAAAATCACCCCCCGACCCAGATTTCCGCCTCTCGAGCCTCCAGTTGCCCTATCCAAGAAAATAGCTCAACTAAGCTCATACAGGAGCCCAAGACCAAGCCCATCTCCCAGGACGACCTAGTCGCCGAGGTCAAAGGCATATACGCAGGGCTCGTTATGGTTGAGAACAAGGGTATCGAGGTTGACGACGCTCAAAATACCCAGAGCCACGGCGTAGACAAGCTGAACAACGAGCAGCGGCAAGCACTGATCGCTCTCCACCGAACCTTGCTCCATGATAGCAGCCGACTTCGCGCTTTGTCGGGAGCAGAGGCGGTAACCATCCGGAGCAGCCCAAGCTCGACAAGATAATGTACGTTCCCCGTTTCCCCCCTCTGCCCTCTTGTCTCTAACACGACCTGTTAGCCTCCGGGTTTCATGCGTGCTGGGCCTCGTTATATGCCTAGGCTCCTACGCTTCATTCTTCCTCACCACCCGACGGAAGAGGAAGTCGTTTCTCTATGCCGTTATATTCGCCGGCGGCTTCACGATGAAGTTCTGCAGGCGAAGTCAGGCCGAGTTTGATAAAACCGGAGATGGAGACGCGTGGTTGGACGATGTCCTTGTGCTTGCTGTGATTTCCGTCTTCGCCGGAGTTTTGCACTCAGAGGCAGAGTTTTTCAGTCCCATTGCTGGTTCATTACTAGCTTCGTTACCGGCCTCGCGACTGGCTCCGCTAACAACACCGCCCATGAAGAAGACGGTGATGACGAAACCGCTGAGCAAAGCAACGGTGCTGCCGGGTATGACCTAAGGTGGGGCTTCGGAGACGGCTAGTTGAACATTGATTCCAATTTTATTCACATGGAAGACAGGATGAGTGTTTCTAACGCCACAGCTGGGGACGATGAACATATCTCGAGCCATTTGGAGCTGGAAATACCCGGTTCACACATCTAACTCATTGGAACGGTAGTTGAGGCGATGCGGTAGGGTTGCCACTTCTTGGCTGGATAGTCGGCTTTTCTTCTTGGGCTCCGCGGGACTTTTTTTTTTGAGCCCGTCACAATGCACTGTTACGATTGTCAATTTGAACTGTTACCCCTATACATAACCCTGGGAATCGTGAAAATAACCCTAAACCCGGCAGAAAAGGTACATCGAGGAATAACTGCCACCCTGTCAAAAGCCACTCCCCCCACCACCTGCAGCCAGCTGCTGCAGCGCCCAGCACTGCAAGCCAGCACTGCAAGCCAGCACTGCAAACCGTGGTGGGCACCACTTCAATCTTCCTTTCAGCCTTCCTCCGTTCAACCCCCACCAATTCCTTCCAACTACACGCAACAACTGCAACAACTGCAACACCTTCAGCGCAGTCAAATCGCGATTTCCGCACACTTTAACAGCTGCAATAAGCTTCATTCGATTGCGCGCGATCAAAAGAGCTAACCAGAGCAAAAGCGATGGCTCCACGCGCGCGCGCAGGTCAGGAACCCGACTTCAGCGACGATAGCGATTTTCCGGCGCACGGTTTGCAGTCAGAAAGAGTCGATCGGCTAACTATTCCAAGGGCCCCGGGGCCACTAAGGTGGATATTGTGTGTGCCAAAGGGAAGATACGACCTTCAAAAGCGCTCTCCAAGAACACAACCACCACCAAGGCTGACTGCTCATAGCAGGGCACAGCCAAGGCGCTGTTAGTTGACGGAGTGCGCAAGTGGACCTTCAGTGTGAGGCATGATTGCCAGACACACGAGAACCCCACTGCGGAGGTTTTTTACCCAGTTGGCTCCTTCATAGTCGAACACAAGGCTCTGATACAACAGTATCTTAACCACCTTAGCATAGCAATCTGTGACATAGCTAGAGAGCTGCGGGCATAGTTCCCTGGTATCATCTTCACGCAAAGCCAGTTGCATAACTACTGCTGGAGGGCTTGGAAGCAAGCCATGATGGGATTCACACCTTTCCAAGCCCTGAAGAAGCTCTTTGACGAGGAGAATATCACACACACAAAACCCAGTGGGACCCAGGGAACGCAGGCCCAGGGCAGTCAACGCCCTGCAACCTAGTCGGCAACTGCACAAAGTGGTGGCCTATCACCGTCAATCCGGCGGCACCGGCCGGTGCCAGTGGGAGCTTTTGCCAGGCCTGCATGAGGATATGGACCTGCACGACGAAGACCCGAACCTCCATGCCAACAATGATAACGACGACAACGACAAGGCGGATTCGGCGATACTCAGTACCATTGTGGTGGCGCCCGCGTCCAGGGTTCCCCAGCGCCAGGGGTAATGGTGGGCGAGACAGAGGCAATGGCGGGAGCCAGGGAGCCAGCCAGCGGCCAAGCCAGGGAATTTCCCGCGCGCGGTCGCAGTGCTGTGAAGAAGCCCAGGGCGGCCCGGGGTGGCAGGGCAGGTGGCAGTGACTGCGAAGGCGGTGTACTATTTGGGCAGGCCGTGTGGAAAAATGTGGGGTAGTGGAATGTACTACAGTTCAAATTGACGATCGTAACAGTGCATTGTGACGGGCTCTTTTCTTTTTTTTCTTTTTTTTTTTTTTTGGCTAGCTTCCCTGTATGTCATTACAGCTTGAACGCCACTGTAGTGTGTTTATTTGTGTGGGTAGTTGAGGGGTGAAGGGAATGAGATGCATTAGCGACATGAATTCGTTACAAGTGCGATATTTGAGAATATAGTTGTAAAACAGCAATTTCTTTTGTTCCTATACAGATAGATGCGACACCAATCTCTTGTGGCATGGGATATTGGTTACATGCTACAACAACTAGCTCTTAGAGCGTTTCGGGCGTTGGTATTTGTCAAGGGTCGATGAGAAGAAATAAGACAAATCTGTCACGGAAGTGGCGCGGAGAACTCTTACCTGAGCTTGAGTATTTTCCATTCAGTGTCAAGTATCGACTGCCTGCTAAGTTGAACATGAGAGAACCGTCCCGTCTCAACGACCCGGCCTCTTGGGCCTGCTAAATGCCTTCTTCGCCTCGACTTTAGGGTGCAGTTCCTCCAGCACACTCTCCTCGGTGATCTCGCTGGGCTCCTCAACCTCAAACTTCTTCTCGATTTGTAGGCCCGCCTCTTTCTCTGCAATGGTCAAGACGGCTCTCTTCATAAGGGGGTACATCATGCGAAACTTGATGGCCTTGGTTCCAGCCTTGGCGGGGCAGGTGTAGAAGAATAGCACAGGGCTGTTCGCGCTGCTCCCGTGCTCGTGCGAAAAGCGGTAAAAGGTGAACCGAGGATCTGTTGCCGAGATGGTGTCGACGAGTTCGGGGATGGAGGACGGCGCTGCGGAGGAGGGGACGAGCTCTACGACTTCGGTTTCGGGGTTTATTTTCTGGCAAGCGCGGTATTGGTGAGAATTGTCCCAGAACCAGACACGGAATAAAAACTACTCACCAGCATAATCAGCCCCGTCCCGTTACCCGCAGCCAACTCCTTCAAGCCCGCCAGCACCTCTTCGGTAACAGGCATGGCCAGGTTCTTGCTCAAGTGTATCTCGCGAGCGCCGGTGCCAACGCCAGCCTCCTGCTCGGCGCGCTTCACATCGCCTAGCGTCCTCTCCTCCTCGGTCAGGGGGGCATCGAGGGCGGTGTGGGCATCGTGCTTCTCGAAGCCGGCGGGGGTCAGCTCGGTGGGCAGGGTCGCAAAGATGGTCTCGCGGAAGTGCTCGCTGCCCAGCTCGCGCACAAGCGTCAGGCGGGTCGCGGCGAACAACATCTTTTGGCGCACGGGGGCGGAATCGGGGACATAGGTCACGGCCACCAGGGCCGGGGCGGAGGAGTAGCGGCGTAGGATGATGTAGAGAGCCTCGTTCGTCTTGATGCGGGGGGTGAGGAGCGACGTGATGTTGGAGGCGAACGAGTTGGAGGGCGACGACGCCGTTAGCAGCGCCAGCGGCAGGAGCTGTTCCTTCGCAATTGTCACCAGCAGCCCAAAGTGCGTGTCAGAGCCGAGGAGCGTGTTGAACTGGGAGGCCAGCTCCTGGGAGGCGGTGATTCCGGACTGCATCTTGGGGGGTTTATGGGAGGGTTATCAAGATGACGACGGCAACCTGGAACGCGACGTTGAATTGGCGCCCATGGGCGTTGGGCGTTGGTACCTTAGGCAGCTGAAACAGTGGATGCTGATTGATGCTCGCGTGGGGTTGCCAACTCTGACTCCAAGCGACGGCGGGGTAATCGGATAATAGGGCCCGTGCGCATTTCTCCAAGACATTCTCCAAATTCAAATCTCAAAACCCCTTGCAAGCTCAGCTGAAGCTTTCTGTTTCGCGACCAGCGACCAACAAGCGAAAGCGAGAGCAATGTCGCGGCACCAGATGCTTCCAAGGGAACTATTTCTCCCAAGAAGCCAATTCTGAGCTTTATTATAAAGTAACTTACCCCAGTAATAATAGCACTCAACCTTGCCGAGAAATGACGGGATGTACTTGTCACGCCACGGCGACCCTATTTCCAAAGTCCCGGATGCCCTGCGATACTCGTAATACGCTAGGTACCGTCCGAACTGCTGCCAGTTAGCAATGGCGGCCACATGCGGACTGCTCCCGTTTCCAGGTGGTAGGATGATGTTGCTCGGGTGGGTATCGGCATATTGCCAATTGTTGCCTTTGAAGGGCCGGCATAAAGACCCAGTCAAGCAGTGGCTCTCTGCCGATGTTCCCTAAAATATGATGTCGAAAACTGAGCCTTCAGTGAACAGTTTCTCGACTAACCTACGAAAGACGCGTCTCGGCAGACATGCTGAATTAAATCCCCTCCAGGTCTTCGCCATGACCTGCAACTCACGACATTGAGACTTGTGTTCCCCGTTGCTGAGTGTCCCAGCTTTCTTCAAGTTGACGAGCGGCGGTCGTCCATGCGAGAGGACAACCCCTGATTGACAAGCCTTTTCTCGCAACCCCTCAGACGTGATTCCAGCACGAAGCTTCTCTGCAAAGATGATATCCCGTTGTCGCCAGGAGCTTTTTGTATGGCGGATTGGTCGACTGCAAGTGGCGCCTCCATCGTACATATCCACTCGCACCCAAAGTGATTTTCGTTTACGGTAAGTTGGTGGGGTGAGGTTACAATTTGTCAATGGCTCAAGACCAAGGTCCACCCCTTAGCCCTGAAAGAACACAAGCTCAATGGGTCGCCATTTCGGCTTGGCTAGTTAAAGAAACGACTGGTAGTTGAGTGGAGTGAAAGCTCATTAGCACTCAAGACTGCCATCTTGAGCCTTTCTTCTGTTACCTAACATCCCGTCTCCTTTCCCAATGTCTCCTTTTACTTCCGTGTCAAGTTTTCGCCGTCGTGTCAAGATCATGTCTCTTGACTGGTTCTGGGAGCCATGAATACTACTCGGTCCGCGATAGCGCCCTCATCCCCTATCTATACCTACCACTCAACGCGACGACCTTAGCCATGGCGCCACACCGTCGCCGGTTGGCTTTCTCGACCGCAGCGCTCTGGGCTTTCCTCAACACCACAGCGCCCCCCCCCCCCCCCCCCCCCAACCTCCGGCTTCCCTTCTCCCGCCGGGATGTCACCCCCGAGATCTCGTCTGTTGCCATCGCGTCGGCCGGATATGTTTGCGTTGTCAACGTCACTGTCGGCACCCCAGCTAGCCGCTCGAGATGGCCCTCTCGACCTCGACTGCCGACTCGTGGGTGCCCAATACGAACGCAAACATGTGCCAATCGGATTTCTACTTCGGTTATCACTCCAGAGACCCGCCAGTAGAATGGAGTCCTCGTAATTGGAGTGCAAGTCGGCTTCGACGACATATCTTGATGCCAACTCAACTCCCAGTTATAACAGACGAGTATAGTGTCTTCACTGATAGCGGAAACTTCACCGATGCGTTGGTGGTTAGTGACTTCTAGATGAAAAACCACCCAATCGACCTCATCGGATCCGCCCCGTAATAGATTGGGGTGCTGGGCTTGGGTCCCAACGAAACATCTAGTCATCTAGACACTTTTATCGACCGCCTTGTCTCATCGGGTAAGGCCATCACCCCGACATATAGTATCTGGCTCGACGACCCTGACGGGCTGTTGGGGAACCTACTCTTTGGTGCCATTGACGAGTCGAAATACGTTGGCGGCCTATCCCGGCTCAAAGCATCTCGTCCAAACGCTTACGCCGGTTCCTTCAACCTCGCTCTTCGCCGCGTCAACTGCAGCAGTTCCGAGTCTGCCATGTCCACCGTTGAGTTGGCCGATCTTCCAGTTTACGTGAGTATCAACCCCGGCGAACCCCTCCCTCTCTTATCTCCCGCCAAGGATGGTGGAGAGCATTATGTATGTATGTATGGCCTTGTCAGGCGACTTGGGACAAGACGTTTGAGCGTGTTGTGACTAACTGCGAGGACGCCAAGAGAGATGATTCGACCGAGTCCCTCTTTGAACTGGAGAAAACAGGGGGGCCAGTGCTGAGTGTGCGCCTCGCCAACCTAGTGGTAACTCAGGCCGCATACATGGAGAAGTACGGGTCGTTGCGGACCCTCCCAGAGCAAAACACATCTTTGGAGTCCAAAAAGGCCTGCCAAAGGGGATGACGGCCTCGTCACAAACCTACTTCATCCTCGGGAGTTCCTTTTTGCGGGGCTCCTACCTAGTGTTTGACCTTGTCAACTGCTAGATGGCCTTCGCACCTGTAAAGTATGAGCCGGCTGCCACGTCAAACCCGCCGCGAACCCCCAGTATCATCGTGTTCGAAAGTTATGCAGCGAAAATACCATCCTCTAAGCTGTACTGTGCCAACGGGGCTTGCACGGGAGGCTGCAAGCACGAAGACTGCGATACTCCCCCGACGAAAACCCCTAACGGCACGTCGGGGGCTGATCTCGCCGAGCTAGCCCCAACAGCGGTCGCCGATGCAGACCCGCAGTACTGAAAGAGCGTCGTGATCGGTGTATGTTCGGCGCTTAGTGCGGTATCGCCATCGTGTTCACGGCCCTGTGGGTGCGCGAGCGGCGGCAGAGGAGAAAGCTTGCGGTCATGGAGTTTGGGGATATCAAGGCACCACCAATCCCCGAAAGAGTAGAAGAGCGCCTCCCAGTAACGCCGCCGTTACATGATGCATCAGAGCCGGCGGCGCAGGACCAGATAACGGGCCTGGCAGAGCCCGAGGTCGTCGTGGCTGTTGAGAAAGCCCAGGCAACAGCTGATGGTCAGGCAGACGAGGCAGACCCTCTGTCAATCGCGGCCGTGATGCCTGAAGGTTCAGCAACAGCCTCCAAAACCACAGAAGATGAAGCTGCAGTAAAATCTGCTGGCGCTACAGCGTTGGTGCCCGAGGCTGCAGTGGTTGCGCCGGCTACTCCAGCAGAGCTGCAAGAGTCGGCACCAATACGCGGGGACGAGGTCGATGATAAGACGGCAGCAGAGCCTGTCGCGTCTGGTGGGAATAGACAGACAGAGTAAATCTAGACTACTCAAGGGCGGACGCGGACGAGGCGCCAATTGTAGCATTATTTTTTAATCGTAATAAAATGCCTCGCGGCTTGTTTGGGCTAAGAGTTCCTTCCCCTATGTATGTACAACGTCATTGCACGGTAAACTTGGCCCAAGCTTGCCTAGGGCTGGCTGTCTGGGCCCTTTCGTGGCGCCAAAAACAAGGCGTTTCACGAAGCCGGAGAAAGCACTCCGCCTAAGGGTGTCATTGTTCTGTTTGCAGGCACGCCGCACAAGCTCCAAAACCTGGCCGTTGTTGACAGCTTGATCCCGCTGACGTCATCGCCACCACCCAGCTCACCTCCAATGCGCCTCCATATAAACCTGCGACCTCTTCATCCACTGCATCACGAAAATCCCACAAAAATCCCAACCATTCAGTTCAACGCCCTCACCAAACATCTAAAAGCCAAATACCGCAAAAATGGCCATCACCTCCGCAGTTTCCGACTTCGTCAGCTCCATCTACGAGCTCTTCGCCTCGCTCATCGGCGGCATCTACGCCATCGTGTCCTCCTTTTTCGCAGGCATCACGCACCTGTTCGTCGGCTTCTTTGCCTTCATCGCCGATATTTTCCAGGGTGTGCTCGACGTTGTGGGCGGGCTGGGCAAGTTTGTCGCTGGTATGTCCACACCTTTTTTCTTTCTCTGGTGCAGGTGCAGGTGCTGATGGTGTTATAGGCAATATTGTTATCCTGGGCGTTATTGCGGCCGGCGGGTATGCCTACTTGAGATTTACGCAGCAGGGGCAGGTGCAGGCGCGGAATGTCAAGGCGGCGGGGCAGAAGAAGATCAACTAAAGGGGAGCACAATATGAGGTTATGATATGGCGGGAAATGATACCACGGAATGGAGTCTGGAGGGTGAGACCGGGCATCGGTTGTGATATTCAGGCGCCGAGTTTGTACCAGATATTTGTCGAGTGTACTGTTTTGTACGATTGTGGACTTGTATGACATGTCTGGCGGCGGTTGTTTGGCTTGGATATGACCAAAAGTTCGGCTTTTTAAATAGCTCCAATCTTCCACTTTTGTGCTGTGATGGTGTTCGCAGAAATTTGATGCTTCAGTAGATGGCCGAATTCACTGGACGCATCGTGTGAGACGCCCCTTTCCACCAACCTTCATGGCCCCTTATTATGCAGAGAATCATCACGACAGCTACAAAGAAGCGCTCCTCAGCACGGAAAAACTAAGAAGCAATACATTTCGTCAAGCTCGAATTTCATTCGATCGATACACATTAAACGCTATCCAACATCGAATCACATCACCACCGCCTTCACATACAACCCGACCGGACGCCAGAAACTCTACGCTCCAAATGACCGAATATGGCTGGAAAAGATATGACCGAAGAGGTGAATCCTAATGATGGACATCAAACTGAATATGAGTGGGAAAGTCCCTCCTGTGCTACAGGCCCAATTGAATGGAGGCAGAGAAGAGTATACAAAAACGCTCCAGAGTCCGGCTCCAGTCATGGGGGTCTGAACACTCGCAACAAAGGTATCCTCGTCCGCTGCGTCCGTCTAGATGCAGTACAAATGCGTGCTCTGGAATGCGTTACAAAAACAGCGCATTCTATGTCAAAATCATTCAACTCGTGGGTGTCCGGTTCTTTCGTATGTCGCCGAACTCCATAAACAATCGGGCAAGTCGTGGCAAAATCATGCTGTCAAAATCAGGGAGTAGTCGTCGTCGCAAAGTCCTCGAGGGACTCTACTCGTTCGGGGGCTCGGCGGCACTCTCATACTCATCCTCGCCCTTGCCGCCCTTCTGCACGATGACGGGATACGATGCGCGGCCATCCTCATCCTTTTCCGACTCGGAGCCGCTCTCGCCGCCGTCCTTCTTCTTCTTCTCCTTCCTCGCCTTCTTATCAACCTCACTGTCACCCTCATACGCGCCGTCGTCTTCGTCCTTCTTGTCCTTGCGACCCCGGGCGCCGCCGGCGTTAGCTTGGGCATTGTCAATGTCAACTCCGCCCTTCTCGCCCATGCCACCCTCTTCCAACTCACCGCCCTCCATGACGATGCGCAACTCCAGATCCTCATCTTTGGAGTATACGCGCAGGCCCACAACGCAGATAGCGTTCCACGGGTCGGGACCCTTCTCGTCGTCGGTCTCGTCGCGATACTTACTCACGACGGTAGTACCGGGTGGGGGTGGGGCAGTCATCCGCGGCTTGCGCGTCATATCGTCACTGCTGTACAGCTCCTCCCATTCCTCAATCGGCGAGGCACTAGATTCGCCGTCTGAAGTGACGTACATGTTGGGGGCTTTCTTCGCCGGTGGGGCTTTGGCGGTTGAACTTGGCTTGGGCGGCGGTGGGGTCGGCTTCGGGTCTGTGGCGGCGGACGCCGGCGGTGGTCCGCCTGACACCTTCGAGGCATCGACAGGCGGCACGGGCACCTTCTCCTTCTCCTTGCCGTCTGTTGCGGGCGTCGACGATGCGTCACTTTTGGGTGTGTCCTTTGGACTGCCCGAGGACTGCGAGGTACCTGCGGAGGCGGCCTCATCTTCTTGCTCTCTGGACTTGTCGTCAGTGTTGTCGGCCTTCTTGTCTTCGGCCTTCTCCTCAGACTTTTGCCCGGCCTGCTTGTCGGATGGGGCGGCTTCTTTCTCGTCTGTGGTCTTCTCGTCGGGTTTCTCAGACTTTTCCTCAGACTTCTCGGCAGGAGCTTCAGTCTTTTCGGGGTTCTCCACAGACTTGGCATCAGACTTCTTGGGAGAGGCATCATCGTCCTTCTTGTCCTCCTGCTTTTCTTCAGTGTTATTGTCAGACTCATCTTTGGGTTCTTCAGAAGCCTGATCCTCGGTCTTTTCAACTGAGGGAGACCCAGCAGGTGTTTCGGCAGGTGTAGGAATAGGCGTGCCCTCAGGTGTTTCATCATCGGCGCCATCGCTTTCACCCTTAGCAGCATCCGTCTTCTGGCCCACCTCATCTGCGGCCTTTTCGTCCGCTTTCTCGGCCTCATCCTTCTTGTCAGTCTTGAGGTCGGATTTATCTTCAGCCTTCTTGTCACTTTCCTTTTCATCCTTAGACCGCGGCTTGTCTTCTGACTTTTCTTCTATTTTCTCGTCCTTTTCCTCCTTGGGCTTGGGTTCATCCTCTGGCTTCTTCTCGACCTTCGTCTCAGCAACGGGTGAAGACTCGTCAGCTGCCTTCTCTTTTTTGGCGGCAGACTCAGGGGTCGTTGCAGCCGACTTATCGTCTTGCTTCCCCTCCCCCTTAGGGGGATCCTCGGTCTGCACGGCCTTGTCCTTTGGCTTCAGCTCCTCCGCCTTACGTCTCTTCTCCTCGCGTGCTGCCGACTTAGCCTCAAGCTTCTGGTTGTTCTTGCGGCCCTGCTTCTTAGTGATCTCGCGGTTAAGGTGGCGCTTCTCCCAGAGGCGATGGCGCTCCTTAACACGTGCATCGCTTGCCTTCTTCTGGTCAGACCTCTTGCGTAGCTTCTTGACCGCCTCTAGATGGGCAGCGGCTTTGCTGTGGGCGAGGTCGTAGGCGTAGCCTACTTGAGCGAGCTTCTCGTTCTCGGCGCGTTCCTTGCACTCTCGCTTGACGACCTCCTCAATGCTGGAAACTTTGGTATCGCGCTCCGCAATGACGCTGATGAAGACACTGTAGTTTCCAGGTAGCATCGAGGGCAACTCGATGGAAACAGACCGGTCCATCAGGTAGTTACCATGACTGCGAACAATGTAATCTTCGGGGTCGGGTCGGTCTTGTTCGTGCAGCCGGAACTGGAGCCTAAACGAGTACTGTCCGGTCAACCCCTTGAAATACCGGTTGTCGAGTTGGCTCAACACCAGCACGAGCGGAGACTCGCGGGTCAGCCGGATGTGGAACTTCTCGTTGTATTGCGGCTTCCATGGCACCTCAACGCCGATCCACCTCTGGCAACACCTCCAATCCGGATCGCGGAAGAGACGCGTACGGTCAAAGTGCTGGTACTTGCGTAGAAGGTCCTCATATGAGATCCAGAAGACGCTGTCGCTGCTGAATTGGTGGCCGAGTTCCTCCTGTACCTCGGTCGTCCACTCTTTCGAGCCGTCAGACCAGGCGCCTTCCCAGATTCCCTTTTTATTCTTACCCCAAGGGTTTCTAGAAGACAGAGTCAGTGCTGCAAGACATGGGTCGTTGTTCTACAAACTTACCTCAACTTGAGAAGCCTTGTGCCGTTTTTTAGTGTCTTGGCCCCCATGACGACATAGGCATGACCTTCGGAAATGCCATCGCGGTCACCATAGCCACCATCCAATAGACCTGTGCTGCATCCGAAGAGGAACTCTTCATTGACTCTGCTGATTTCGTTTTCCCAGAAGCCGTCTAGGTCGAGAATGTCGGATGCAAGGAGCTCTGTCGTAACACCACCGGAGAGATCTTCCAATCCCTCACCAATCCAGCCACCAGACAAAGACGCGTAATCGCCATGAGCCTTGGCATAAGCTTTCTCCATCAGCGGTACCCAGGTCTCGTTTTGATCCTTGCATTGCGCAAAGAAGAGGGCCTTAGACCCTGTCTGGTAGGTTTTGCGGTAGACGCGCTCAACGTCCTCGCGGTCAATCTGTTGCAGCAGGTCGCGTTGCATGCTTGGGGAAT
Organism: Lasiosphaeria hispida; assembly: GCA_033439745.1. Classification (NCBI taxonomy): domain Eukaryota; kingdom Fungi; phylum Ascomycota; class Sordariomycetes; order Sordariales; family Lasiosphaeriaceae; genus Lasiosphaeria; species Lasiosphaeria hispida. The sequence goes on from JAUIQD010000003.1 coordinate 5,341,308, forward strand.
CCCAGCATGGCGACTTCAGGTACAGCTTGTCGTCAATGATGGAGTAGATCCACTCGCCGTCTGCATCCATGTCAGCAGTCATTTTGGCGCCCAGCACCCACGGGGCATATTGAACCCACCTCGGTAAAAGACGAAGCCATAAATGCCGATTTTTGTGTCATACTCGACGCAAATGCGCTTGATACCGTCGTTAACGTTGGCAAGTCCCGACAGGCTAGCCATCAGCCAGCAGTCGCCTAAGCTACCTTGCTTGACATCGGAGCCGCTGATCTTGCCCATAAACGTTGGCTTGTCGAATACCTCATGGACTCGTTTGACGGCTTTGGGCACAACGGAGCTCGGGTTCAGCATGTTTGACATGCTGAGATCGAACTTTGTACGACCCAAGGTATTCAGGCAGTGGCCCTTTTCCATCTTCAAATCCCAATCCTATTACAGGTGCAAAGGTACGTTAGCTAGTGATCCACATCAATCGCGCCGCGCATGGCGGCCCGCAGGTACCCCAACGGCAGCTAGATGCGGGCTGCCCTGCGACCAGACGGAGCTGGCCCACAGAACAAAGCGCAAGCGAGCTCCAGACAACAGCTGGACAGTACGTACAAGATCCCAACCGGGGTCCCGGTAGCGCATATTGACCCTCCGGCATTCTTGTATGATCTTTTTGACTTTTCGACGACATTCCTCGGCAGCGCGCTCGTAGCCAGCGCTGAGCAGCTCGTTGGAACGTTCGGAAATAGTCGGTGGCAGAACGGGATCGAAAGGGAGGACAGCTAGTGCCTTGTTGAACCTCTTATTGCTAAATCGTTTCCATATGCGGTTGATGCTCTGCTGCGGCGGCAGCTTCCGCTTCTTCTTTTTCTTGTTGGCATCGTTCGAGGTTGTCGTTGCCGGCACCGTCCCCTTGTGCTTGCGATAGCTGTATTCATCGTCTGTCTCGGACGACGAAGAGTAGCCGTGCATGATGGGTAGCAGTCTGTTATCGCAATATGGGTCGATGTTTCGAGGGCGCGAGAACCCTTCCGATCGAGCGGTGTGTTGGGCGGGCTATCGAAACGGGCGGAATGTGAATGGCTTGTCGGTGAGTGGGAGGGGAGATGGAGAAAATTGCCGAAAGGGAACGTAGAGATATCTGTCTGAGTTTCTACCTGAGCCAAGGACAAAGAGCAGAATAAAGGGGTCAGGGGCATTTCGAGATGGGGATTCTAGAGCTTCGGCTGGGCGGCCCCAGATGGCTGGGCGGTGGCGGAAAATACGTTCTAGAAGCGATCGACGTGCTCCGGTCCCTCGCCGAGATAAGGACCCTGGAAATGACAACGCACAGCGCAGGAAACCGGACCACTCACTGTAGTGTACACAGAGACGCCGAACTTAACAAAGTGACAAAGCAGAAAGGAGGGTCACAACGACAATTGGAGGCTGGAAGGGAGGACGGCGGTCAAGTTTCCGCCGCGGAAAGACGTGTATATTATACACCCAGGTCTCTCGAGTCCCGCGTAGTCCGATGGCAGCCTTGCCTTTTGCTGACTGGACAGCTAGGAGCAGACAAGTATCCACAGCGAGTGTGATAGCTCTTGGATCTCACCGACCCAAGGCATCAGTGGGGGATTGCCTCCATTTCCATGATTCGGCAAGACGGCGCGGCACCAAACTATGCTCTAACAGGCCGCCCACATGTTGTCGAGTGTCATCCGCATGCGCATCTGAACATGGTGTACTTTTGGTGCGGGCGTGGCCCAGGTAAGGCTGTCTTGGTTCGGAATAGTGGCTCAGCCGGCACACAGAGGAAAACTTGGCACCTCCAGGCTGACGAACTGGGGAGGTGGGCGGAGGAGAGAGTGGGGTGGATGGCAGGATCTGAGAGAGTCTAGGGTCTAGGGTGTTAGAACTCAGGGCCTTTTCGCCTGTCGCTAATTCGCCTTTTCTAAGCAGCTGGCAAGCTCGCCGCTCGCAGGGAGATTTTCCCATTGTAGGCGTTGGTTCGTTGTTGTGGACGGGGGGGTACGAATTAGATCGCGCAGGGCGCCTTGGTTCCAGGTTGCTCTGGATGTGCAGTCGGCCAGGCGCTCGCCTAGCGAGAACGGCGGGGAACCACGGTGCGTCCTTGCGCCCATTCCACGACGGAATCAAACAGGACAATAAGGGCCATAGTGGCTAGGGGCAGCTCAAGTGCCATTCATCGGATGTCGGATACCCGTCGTGGCCATGATTGCTTCGTACCCGGCGACGATCTACCGAAAGATATCCGGTGTGGTTCAGAGAGTGCTGTCACTGTGCTCCCGGATTCTGCGGATTCTATGGCGCGGACCAGCCGAGCCAAGGCATCTTCAGTCACGTTCAATGTCCTTTCTGTCCCGCCGCGGCCTATGTGTTGGCCGAGGGGGGCGGCATTGTATCCGTGAGGTTGTGCAGGTATGGGTAGCTGTATGTACGGGCACGTGTACATGCATTGGATTGCGCATGCCGCACTGAACTTTTGCTGTTGAGGAGCAGGTTAGCCGGCGAAAGACGGCAGGTGGTGGTTTGTCACAGCGTTCAGAGATGCGAATTGGATGACATTTGGGAGGGTTCCTTCCCATTGGCACTTGCATTTTGGCGGCATTGTGGCAGCCGTTTGCTTTTTGGTGGGTTGCTTGTGGGCTGGCTGTGGGTTAACGGGGGCTCCAGTGGGTCTGAGTGCCGACGAGGCTTGAAAGTCGGCGTGGGGCGCATCCACATCCACCCACCTTCCTCGCTCCCCACCCCGCCTTTTCGACCCTTTGACCCTTCGATGCTTTGTACTTTTGACTTGCTTTCGACCGAGGAACATACTCTTAACTTCCAACTATCGCATATATGTCAAAGGTCTCGAAAGGCGACGCCGGTTGTCTAGAAACGCTTGCTTCGAGGCCCCTCTAGCGCTTGTCTCTCGCACTCCAGACCGCTGCTGATCTGGATCCTGGGTATGCACCCCCCTAATGCTAGGTTCTTCCAGGTTTTCTTATTCTCCCGTCCAGCAGGGCATGACCGACAACTGGCATGGAGCGTTGCACACCGCACCCACAGCGTGGGTCGGCTTCCCAGGCTTGCCAGGTCACTACCTCAACCAGCTAACGCAAGTCTGTCGCTATCCCTGAATCCCGCACTTCACCACTCAACACTTACCACTCCGCGCTCAACACAACTAGTTGCCTCCCGTTGCAAAAGGTAGCAACGGAAACCCCCTCCCGCAGATCTCCAGATAGATCATCCGATAGGCTTCAAGCAAGTCAAGTCCCACCACAGACAAAAGCACAAGAGCTTAGAGCCTCGCGACACAGCTCTCCCCATTTTGCTGCTCACACAGGCATGATGCACGTCGTAACAATGCGCGCCCCCCCTGTCTGCAGTGCGGCCCAGGTTGCTGACCCACATCGATTGGCCTTCACAGCAGCCAGTGGCAAAGGGATGCTGTCCCCCAAGCACCTTCATAGCCAATCCACTGCCGCATTTGCTCGAGGCTCAACAAGAGGCAAGCCAACCCTCCCGCCCTCTTATCTAAAACGGAACCCAAGCCCAAAGGGTGATGGCCCTGCTGCCTTGGATTTGGATGTCAGCCATACTGGTCTGTCCAGTCGTCGGCAGAGGCATCCCACACACTCACGGGAAGGGCCTGTTTTTAAATTTATCAGCAATGCCTCCGCAACGGGATCTACGAGGCGTCTGTAAAACCCCGTCGATCCAGGGTCTCGGGGGGTCCTCCACCGGAAGCAAGGGGAGAAGGAGGTGCTGAAGGCAACCAGGTTGGCTCGGTGGGATCGCGTGAAGGCACCGTACTAGTACTTTGTACCCATCTTTCGACAACACATTCCCCGAAGCCCCCGCCTCCCCCCTTTTCACCGATATGCATCCTCACCCCTCACGTCACTCTGAACCTCACATTATCGACAGCCTCGCCTTGGACTAACGGCAGATTGCTTTTGCAACCCGCCAAACTCTATTGCTGCTGCAGCATAATCTTTTTCAGGTAAGTCCAAATGTGAGGTTAACTTCATTGGTTTCACACGATCCCCATTTCCAAAACATCCACCGAACATCTAAGAGATCATCAAGTTTCTTGCCTAGTCGGGGTTGTCGTACAAGACACTGCACAGCCATGTTCCTCACGTAGCCTTATTAGTTTCGGGTGTATCAACCGCTCAGATGCCAAGCTACCTTACAAAAGGATACGACTCACCCTCGACGCACTGTCTAAACTCCGAGTCATGGCTTGGCGCCCGCATCTCTATCAAATGCACTTTACGCCCAGTATCGAGATGCTGGCCGGGCGAACCGGACTATTGCGAGTCGGGTCATCTCACTCGTCGCCACCGTGGGCCAACATGAGGACGTCGATTCCGCGAACCCGCCCGAGCCTCTCTTGCAACCGTCACGGGTGCACCCGTCGCCATGGACGCCCCGGCAATAGCCCTCTGACTCCGTGGCCACCTAGAGACTCCACACAGCTCACGTCACCCGAATTGCATGTTCGTCTCCGGTGTTACTAACAAGCCACTATTCTCACTAGCTCAGTACGACATATGCCTGTCGAGTTCTCAGATCTTGTGATACTATATCAGGCAGCGCAGGGAGTGGCTGCACCGCGCATGTTTTGGATGAGGTTGCACATGCCATCTAACCGACGAACTCGCCCGACCAAGCAACATGTTTTGTGTTTTGTGTCTAGAAAGTCCAGTATAGCCAATGTCATCACCCGAAATCACTATCTTGGTATTGCAGATATTTTTGCCACGTAGAACTCTGCAGCGCGGGCTTGCCAATAATTAGGATGCTGCTCAATTATCATCAAATTGTTTACTCTCTGGCTTTCCGAGTCAATTTTAATCGTTGGGGAAACAACAACCAGAGATTGATGCCCAACCTCAATCCTTTGGTCACCCCTCATAATAGTATCATCGCGGCACGACTGGACTACGTTCTGGGTATTTTGACAGGCCTTTCTCAGAACTACAAAAGCCTTATATGTTCTGAAAAAGTGAGTAGAAAGTAATAGAAGAGGTTACCCGGGACACCTCTTCAATTTCTCGTACCAATATTCGTATCTTCAAAGTCCCGTGCTAGCAAACAACAAGGGCTGGATTGTGCAATTCTCGGCGACTTGTGGCCGCTGTAAATGACAAGAGGTGGTATCCCGCAAATCAGTAGTGTACATAGTTCTCAAGAGCATGAGTCTTTGCTAGGTATCAGAGTAGGTAGTATCTCATTTAGCTAGTATATCTTAAGAGGCACTCGGCTGACTTGGGGGGTGTAATACTACCTTCTGTACAAACTTGGGTACCACTCGTATCGACTGGTTAGTGGTAGTAAGCTTGATTAGCTGCGTAGTAAGTGTCCACGGTTATCGAAAGAAACTGATGTTGTGTCTTGGGTGGCTAGTTATCATTTAAACATCGAGTCATATTTCAGACTATTTTTATTTATTTTCGTGACTCCTACTCGAGTCCTTCTCTATCCAACTCACACCACAGTTTCCCCCGCCCACTGCAGCACACGCTCCCAAATCTCGGCTCCGTCATGCTGCATCTCCATCTGGCAAACCAAGTCGGTAATGGCTCTCTGGTCCGCCAAATCGGTGCCGAACCAGCGGGAGGCATCTCGGATCCTCAGCTTGGCAGCGCGGGCGTCCTTTTCAGGATGTCCCTGGAAGGTGAGGATGGCGTTGTTGTGGCTCAGAAAGGCCTGGTGGTCTGCTAGCAGCTCGTGAAACCCATTGGGCCGGGTCCCCACTTCGCGCCGGTGGTGTTGTTGCAGCCGGACAAGACCGTTGTTGCTTTGGGCAACACGAGAAAAGAAACGGTGGCCGGCTGGGGTCAGTTTTGCTTCTGTTACGCCGAGCTGCAAGATTCGGAGGGTTAGTGGTTTCGGCTCCGAGAGAAGTTGAGGAACAAAACTCACCTCTGGACTCGGCATATCGACCACCTCACCGCCAAAAAGCAGTGAGATGGTCTGATGCCCCCAGCATATCCCACACATTTTCTTGCGCGGGTAGTTGGTGACGACGTCGAGGATGAAGTGGTGGACGCGTAGGATCCACTGGTGCTTCTTCCGGGGATCGGCATTGCCACCCCCGACGACAATCAGGTCGAAGGCATCGGGATCGGGAAAGTGGCCACTAGGATGCTCGGCTGGGTAGAAAAAAGAGAGTGAGGAGTCTGGTGAAACGGCACCAAGGGAGCGCACGTACGAGTCACGGATCTCGGCAATGAAGGGCGAGCGGTATGAGTTGAGTAAAATGGCAATGTTGAGGGGCTGGGGGTGCTGCGCGCTCATGTTGAATGAGCGTGGGAAGCTGAAAGGTGGGGAGGAGATGCGTTGGCTGAACTCAGTGGCAGACAAAAGAAGTGGGTTCATGACGCTTTTTGTACTAACTATAACGTTAGTCCCATACCTGGGCACTGCAGGAACAGGGAAAGCAGGGGTCTGAGCTGTTAGCGTATCAGCTGATCGCTTCAGCTCCCGCTGCTAACGCCGCCCATGTCTGACTCGCGCTATGCCGAAATGGGCTTCTATATATGACAAGGAAATGCGGCGTGCTGTGAATGCATGTTGCCAAATCCAATCGGATTCACACAACCCGGGGTATATCATGGTTGGCGATCTACCCTTTGGTATCATCCGGGTTATGAACAGGCAGATGGTTTGTCTGGAGAAGCTTGTTTCTCCCGAGCTGCAGCAACTCGGAGGCGTGCCGATTTTCTTCCAACCCGAAGCCTGGGTTCCGATTGTCTGCGGCGTTACTGATGTCTGATTGTGTCCATGGAAGATGGAATTGTTGCAAAAGGGGCACATTGTATCCAGGCGGGATTGATGACCCTACTAGCTCGAACTTACCTCCCTTATCATCGTGGACATCCAGCTCTTCAGCTCCAGTAATGTGAATGGTAGTTTATTTTCATTGCTACCAAGTTTGCTGCCCAGTTGCTGTTCAGCCTAGGCCCCAAACTGATCCTCATAGTTTGTCATGCAAAACCGGTAATGCACATCGTTTGCGTGCAACCTTGTCAAAGTACTTGCCAGGTTCTTATCACTGATGGGGACCTGCTCGACCCATGGCTTGATGCCCTTGTCCGCAGCCAGCTGCAACATCTCGAGCGTCTCGCGTCTGCTGCCAAGATGCGAGCTGCCAAAGAAGCAGCCGTTGGAAAGGAACGTCTGGTTGCGGATCTTGATGCCCTCCTCGCCCTCAGGCAGGCCGACGCTGACCCACTTGGCGTGGACGTCGAGTAGGCTCAGGTACGCGTCTAGGTCGAAGCCCTCGAAGCTGTTGGCCGTGTTGACAATGAGGTCGAACGTCATGGCGTGCGGCACGTTCCAGTCCTTATCGCTTGTGGCCAGGAATCCGTCGGCGCCCAGCTTGAGGGCGTCTGCCTCCTTGGCGTGCGACCGGCTGATCGCCCACACCTCAGCGCCGAGTGCCTTGGCAAACAGAACGCCAAAGTGCCCGATACCGCCTAGTCCTACAATCCCAACCTTCTTGCCCGGTCCGCATCCGTTCCGTACTAGCGGCGAGTAAGCGGTCAGACCAGCACAAAGCATCGGCGCCGCATCGGTGCTAGGAAGGGCTTCGGGGATGGGGAAGACCCTGAAGACAGTGTTAGCATTGATGTAACGCAGTGTTGGCCGGCTGGGGAACATACCAGTGCTCGTGGGTTCGGACATGGGAGGAGTATCCGCCCTGCGAAACGATGCCAGTATCGGGCCAGACAGCGCCATATGTATCCAATTGGTCCTTGCAGTATGTTTCGTTGTCGTTCTTACACTGGCGGCAGTTGAGGCAAGAGTAGCTCTGCGCACCGACACCGACACGCTCGCCCTCCTTGATCAGTGTCACCTTGGGGCCTACACGAATTGCCGTTCCGACGATCTCTGGAAAGCCTTTGTTAGTGTCGGACAGGCCTAAATGGTTGTGGGAACAGGAACGGCGCACCGTGTCCAACGGCTAGAGGGAACTTTTGCTCGCCCCAGCCGCCGCTGATGGTGTGAACATCGCTACCGCAAACACCGCAAGCCTCAATCTTGACGTCGACATCATAATCGCCGAACGGCTTCGGTTGGAACTCGTTCTTGTGGAACTGTAGCCAGGTCTCGGGCCCGTTGACCTGGAAGCCCGTGAACTGCTCTGGGTACGGCATTATACGTGATGAAGAGTAGGGGGTGCAATCGGGGGGTCGTGTTATTGCAACGAGAAGATCACCCAAGGAGAAATATCAAAGATGACGACGGGAGGGGTAGCAATGGCAAAAAGTGAATCCGAAACAGGAGTATCAATGAGGCACACGACTGCTGGAGCACCCCGCCTATTTATTTGCCGCAGAGTAGCCCCCTTTTCATAAGGGGACCTGGCCGTGAGGGGCAGTCTAAGCCCTTACGCCGGGTATTATCCATCCAAAACCATGCTCCCACTAACTCGGGCGAGCTGGATTCTGCGGGGAAACGGCCGTTGTCGCTGGGAGCGGAAACTGTTTTGGGTTGGTGGGTTGGAGGCGGGAATGCTTCGTCCCCCCCCATCTTCATAACCCCGCCATGCCCCGCAACAGCTTGCCTTGGAGCTCATGGGGTGGATGCTGATAGCTTTCCGCCCTGGGGAAGCTCCTGCAAGCGGAAAATCCGTAGGCAGTGCCGGTTTCCCCACGAATCAGAGACGTTCATCATGCCAGCACCACAGCTAAGTAAGCGGAGACGGATACGGCAAGTTGCCGCTCGGCAAGGGGGCCACATTCAAGCAACGTCTTCGCTCACAGCATCAAACACAAATCGTAGGCAATGGCAAGCAGCAACATCAAATACCGCTGTGGGAAGTAGAGACGACACTAGCCGAGAAATGCAAAACATGCTGGATAAACAGCTGAGAGCTAAAATTGATGGTCGCGGCTTCAGCACCATGGATGCCATGTACGCTTCCTGGCAAGACGTGGACTGCGCAGCCTTTGAAGTGAATCGAAGGTGCAGCGGCTACCAAAGAGCGCCCGGGAACTTCAACGCAAGGTCCACATTGGAGGCAACGGTGCTTGCCCACCAAACAGCGAATTGGAACTTCCTACCAGGACGAAGTGGTAGTCTGAGATGGCCGGCCAGCTGGCAACCGGGCACACAGCTAGAATCAACCCAATCATGTAGTCTTCTTCACCAACTTTGTGCCCTTGACATCTAAACCGACGTTGGCCAAAAATGCAATCCGCAACGAAGCCCCGAGATAGACGAAGGGGATATTTCCCCAGTCAATCGCATTCCACTGGGTCACGCTCCAGTAGATCTGCGGTCCCAGCTCCCGCACGGTATAGAGGTGGCCGATATCGCCGATCAGTAGGCAAAAGAGTACCCTCTTCCAGACACGGAGGTCGGTGGTTGATCGCAGGACGAGAGCTTCGTTGATGGCGAAGAAGAGGTAGAGGTTGGCTAGCTGCGACATGACGATAGTAGTCCCGAGAGGGATTAGCGAAGGCGCGGATGCGGCATGTGTGAGCTCGAGGTATCTTGGTTGCCCGAAATACGCAAAGTATGCGCCAACGAGGGCAGAGATGGGCTCGATGAGAAGGAAGAAAGCTCGGTAGATGAAGGGGAGGGCGAATCCCCCGGCAGGTTTTTGTTTGGGGGCCATACTGGAAGGCTTGGATGTTGGGAGGACTTAATGAGCAAGGTCAATGGGATGCGGCGTGAAATATCGAGACCAATTGAATGATGGACTTGCAAACTGGAAGCGTACTGAAGAAGCGGTGCAAATTGACGATGCAATGCGCTTTCCACTCAAAAAGAGCTTGGGCCAGCTGCCGGGAAAGATTGACCTTCAACCGGTGTTTAGCCGCAACCCACTCACTGTCTTGTCTGCATTGTCGGGCTAGCGTCAAACAGCATGCTTACGTTACCACAGAAATTTCCCTGAATTTTTGAGGGCTTGTAAACCCTAGTGCAGCTTGGCCAAAATTCAATTTTGCCCTGCCTTTTCTGGCGAGAACTTCAGCCCACCACGCGAACCCAAGCACTCCTCCCCAATCGACCGACCGGACATCGACAACCGCCATCATGAGTGCGCCTTCTCTCAACAAGATCGCGGCGAACAGCCCGTCTCGCCAGAACCCCTCGGAGCTGGAGGCTAGCATTGCTACCGCTCTGTACGAGCTCGAGACCAACACGGCCGACCTCAAGATCGCTCTGCGCCCTCTGCAGTTCGTCTCTGCCCGCGAGGTGAGAACCCACTGAACAACCAACATCACGCAATTTGCAAACCACACCCTGCAATCCTATTCCACTGGCAGCGGGAGCGCGAACCCGGTGTTCTCGCAGTCAGTTGAGCGTCGCAAGACTGGGGACAGTTGATTGCACATTGGAAGGCGGGCAAGCCAGCAGCGTGCTACCAGTTGCTGTGTCGGCGCTTGCTTGGCTCTGCCCAATGGCCATAACATCAAAATAACCATAACAGCACGCGGAATAGGACGGGAAGCGGTCCATGGATTGCAGTGTCATCCTGGAGCTCGCATGCTGACTTTGGATCTGATCACAGATCGAAGTTGGCCACGGCAAGAAGGCTATCGTCATCTTTGTCCCCGTCCCTTCCCTGCAGGGCTTCCACAGAGTCCAGCAGCGGTGAGTACCTCTTGGTGTCCCCCAGTTTGATGATCAAAGTGTCGCTGACAGCGCCCCAGCCTGACCCGCGAGTTGGAGAAGAAGTTCTCCGACCGCCACGTCCTTATCCTCGCTTCGCGCCGCATCTTGCCCCGCCCCAAGCGCTCCACCCGCTCGCGCAATACCCAGAAGCAGAAGCGCCCCCGTTCGCGCACTCTCACTGCTGTGCACGATGCCATTCTGACTGATCTCGTCTACCCCGTCGAGATTGTCGGCAAGCGTCTCCGCACCAAGGAGGACGGCTCCAAGACCCTCAAGGTCATCCTCGACGAGAAGGAGCGTGGCGGTGTTGACTACAGACTCGACACCTACTCCGAGGTCTACAAGAGACTAACAGGCCGTGGTGTCATCTTCGAGTTCCCCCAGACTGGTGCTGAGTACTAGATTACTTGATGTCTCGGTTGGGTTTGGTTCGCAGGAGCACAGAGGGTTGGTTTGGGTTCGGTATTTGGGTTTAGGTCTTTTCCGATGCATTCACGGCAGCAAAAGGGAACGGCGTCTAGCTAGCTTGTGCTCCGGAATACAGGCATGATGATACCATCACATTTACAATACAACCCCAAATCTCCCTGTGCATGTTGTGTCTTTAGCCATGTCTTGTGTTTCGTACTGGAAGCTGAAGTAATGACTTTTTACCGTATCTTCAATTCAATAGGTGGGCGTTTGCGGTGTTCGTTGGTTGTGGTGTCAACAACATTGTTCCACAGTTGACAGGATATGAAAATGCTACATCAAATCCAGCATTTTTGCTAATGTTATACTGCAAGTCTACTCCTTTCACTGTATCCTTCCGCGGAAGAATTGCCCAGACATACACTTGGTCTATGCCTGTTGGTATCATATCATGCCTGCCCAACACGCCCCAGCCCAAGAACACACCAGTACGCCAGCTCCTTCTTTTCCTTGGCCTCACGGTCCCGGCTGGGCGCGGCCCCGACCTCATCGCCGCCGCCCTCCACCTCCCACTCGATGCGCACAAACATGGGTATCTCGAGCAAATCCTCGTCTTCCTTGAGGGGGCTCACATTCACCTTCTCCTCGGCGCCGTCGCCGGCGAGCTTGGCTATCAACGGCAGCAGGTCGAGCCGCAGCGACGCTGGGACTACCTCGACCACGATGCTGACCCAGTTGCGGCCCCGCTCCCAGATCTTGCCTGCCTCGGCCTGATGCGTCCCCCCCTGCCCCTGCAGCTGAGCCGAAGCGGAGCTCGAACTCTGACTCGGTCCGTCGTCACCCTTACGCCGCCGGCGGTCGCGGTCGTTATCCTTGAGCGCCTCGTCCCACACGTCCGTGTTGGCGTCGATCTGGAACTGCGGGCAGAGCACAGTCACCTTGCTGGCGAAGCGGCCCGGCGTCGTTGCTGGCGTTGCCAGCGTGACGCGCACCGTCTCGAAGATAGGGTTCTTGAACGTCAACAGGAACTGCGCGGGCTGCAGGGGGCGCAAGGTCTCGGGTGGTGCCGCGGGGGTGCCGCCCGGCACGTTAAGCGGGCGGACTGTGATGCTGGGGATATAGCTGCCGGCTACTAGGCGGATGCGGAAGCGGGTGGACTGCATCTTGGGCTCGGGCTTGCTGATGATGTGGCGGCAGATAGGGCAGCGCTTGGAGCGCTTTGTGCGCAGGAGATAGGGGATGGGTCGCAGCTCGGAGGTGAAGCGGCTGCGGCCGTGGAGGTGGGCTCCGCCCAAGTGTGGCGGTTGGTTTCTGAGCTGCTCGGTGGAAAGGGTGCCGTCGCAGCCCTCCTCGTGAAGCATCTTGATGGCGTCTGTCTCGTCCAAATCTGCGATCTGGAGGCCCTCGTCGCTGTCAAGCGCCTCCCGCATGGTGCCCACCCGTGACTTGGCCTTCTTGTCGTGTAGACTGCCCCCCGTGTAGATGCTCATGATACGAGACAGCGAGTTGGGGGAGGCGAAGCCCGGGTCACCTAGAGAGAGCCCATTTCCGCCAGGGTTGGAGTCGGCAAGTTGGGTTTGGTAAAAGGTCTTGAGGTTGGCGAATTGGGTCTCTATATCGAGGTCCCCATTATCTCCCTCGCTGGCAGCGGGGGCCCCTACAGGTCCGCTTTGGAGTGCTTCCTTGCGGCGCTCCCTACGCTCCTTAGCCGTCAAGCGCACTTCGCCACCGTTTCGCAGCTTGGCCAGCTGGGCATGGATGCTGTTCGGCTTGTCAAACCTGATGCCAACCTCGGTCGAGCTCCAATTGCAGTAGGAGCAGGTGAGTATGTAGGGGCCGGCCTGCGGCGCGGCCGTGTGGTCCGGGGCAGCGAGCAGGTTCGGGTCGGGCTGGGACTCGAGGCTCGTAACCGAGAGCGGTCCTATGCAGATGGGGCACTGGAAGCAGCTGCGCGTACATCTGGAGCAGAAGAAACACGGCGGTTAGCCAAGAAGTGGGGTTGAGGTCGAGTGAAAGTGAGAGTGAGACAAAGAGAAGAGAGAGGGGCGCCCACCTATTCCCTTCGCTCTTAAGGTTGCTGCTTGGCACTTCAAACAGACAGTTAGGGCAATAGTATGTCACGATTTCTTCAGCGACACACCGCGGACAGCGGATCTGGTGGCAGTCCTCGCAGTACAGCAGGTACTCCAGGGGGTACAGGCTGAAGTTGGCGCGGGGCGCACGCGGATCGAAGGTGCGGTCATCGTCGTCGGCATCCGACGGCGCTACATCGCCTGAGCGAGCGAGGGTCGAAGGGTCGGAGCAGGGACATTGGATGAACGTGTACGGGGTTAATGGTGCCATTGTGGGCACCGCATCTTGCTGCTAACGCGATTCTCAAAATCCGATAATGCGATGCATTTCCAAGGCCAGCAAGCCTGCCACTCAGGAGCTACCACAGCTTTGACGCGCCGACGCGATTGGTGTCTTGCTGATAAGCCCGTGCGCTCCTATCCGGGCCCTAACCCTGGAAGCTATGAAACTCAAGCCTTCGAAACATTTGACAGCGACTGACATCTGCAAAGCTCTTCGCCTCAATTTCCAGATTTTAAGCCTCCGTGCCTCCCAAAGCTTAATCCTCGCGTCTCGACCGATCGTGGAATTTTTAAAACCGAGAACGGGCATGGTTCCGCAGTTGTTAATTCGTCATCCAAGCACTTAATTTCTCATCGATTGGTCTGATCCTCTGCACCGCTCTGTGCATCTCTTGCGCATGGAACTTCATGCCTTGGTCCGCTCAAGGCCAACAGGAATCGGTTGCGCTCGTCGGTGCCGAACCAGAGATTCGACACGACCAGCCATTGGCCTGCGATGGAGGGGCTGCCGCCAAGCCAAAGGTCGCCGTCTTGATGGAGCCCTATCATATCGGTATCGTCAACAACATTGGATCGATCGCAGGCCTGGACATGGGTGTCGAGCTTTGTGTGCAGGCGGGGTCTGGCGGGGCTGGTCGAAAGGCAGCTTATCATACGATTCCACCTTGCGTTGAACAACAACCATGACAGGGCTGACGAAGAGCGCGGCAGCTGCGCGGCAAGACGGCGACAATTGCGGAATGCCCTGCAAGTGGGACGCTTTGCCGGCATGAATCCTGATTTCTGCCCAGTCTCAGAACAGACATCTGCCCCTCTGCCACTTCATTCCCTGGTTCAGCATACAGAAATGGCCCAAAATGGCCTCAGGCCGGAGGCATCGACGGAAGTGTCCCCTCGGCTGGCCCGGCCCCGGAGAACCCCCACAGCAGCCACAGTTTGGAATGCTACCCTCCCGTGTCGTCGTTCCTCTCTCTCGTCATCTTGCAATGGTCTCGGGTCTGGACATCCCTTTCCAGTGTCCACCCAGCCGGAACTTATTTCTGCGCAATATTATTCCAGATGCAAATGTGCCGATGGCGGCCACTAAGTACACCACTTCCTCCAATCTTCTCGGACCTTCTAGACTCGCCCATGCCCATCGCAGGAAAGCGCGGTGAGACTTTTTGTTTCGAACCGTAACCTGGGAGCTCGAGCGGGCCGCCTTCCTGAATGTGGCTTCCACTAGCCTTGTATGCGGTCCGAGCCAAGAGCCAAGAGCCGACAGTGAAGGGGCAGCGCCCAATGACTCCCGCCAGGCCTGTCAGAGGCTGCAGTCCAAGGCCGAAGGCTGCAGCGCCGCCGATCCCCCAATCCCCATTCCCTTCGGCTTTCAGTCGCCAGCGCGCCATGATTTGTTGCCAAAGGCCATCGGTGAATGTTGCGAATGCTGTGAAGCACCAAAATGTCAACATTCGGTTCGACAGCTCGATGACGCAGCAGCGAACTCATCAAGGGCCGCCTCTGCCGACAGTATGGCTACCTATCACGTAGCCGAACTAGCGAGGGCTTGGGATACCGCATCTTGATACGGCACCTTTCAGCTCTGCCGGTTCCCTGGGCTGCAGAAGCCTTGTACGCATCCAGCGGGCATCCAGCCATGAGGTGCCAGCGCAGATGTAAGCTGAGTTACACTTCCACCTCTGGTTGGCTCCCGGGGCGAAAACCACCGCCAGGGTGGCTCTTCCACCGTGGTTCGACCCCTGTATTTTGTGCATCATCACATCCACCCCAAGGTTTCGGCCAGGGTAGAAAATAACAGCCACGACATGGCTGGGCGCGGTGAGGCAAAGGCATCGGAGCGCGGAGGTTGGATTTGCGATTGCGAATTTGCGACCGCGGATCCATGGAACTGACGATGCGCATTGGCTTCTCCCGACATGGCGCTGCTGCGACGCATGTCTTATATACGTGGAGGGGCAGCCGCGTCTCCTATCATGCAATACTCGGAGAGTTTACGCTAATATTTTTCTCTTCCACGCCACGCCAGTGACACGGGTGCCAGCAATGCTTCCACGTCCAGCTCGCGAAATCATCTGAAGACTGTCAGTCAAGACTGCAGACTCCCAAGAACCAGGAACTAAGCCGTCTATCGAACCTCCATCGCTCCGACACCCGCCGGCGTCAGCCTTCACCTTGAGTCCGAGACTCGAGCTGCTTTCTCGCTCCCGGCTGAGCTCAGCAGCATAGTTGGATAAGGTAGCAAGCAAGCAAACTGGTTTCCTCTCCGGCTCGTCACGGATCCTAGGCGGGAAGACCCAAGGCAGCGGGTGAGATCTCGGGAGGTCCGGCTTAGATTTGCCCCCACCAAACCTTGAGTCGGCCTGGGCTACCAAAGTGCCGACCCAGACATTTTCTGTCGCGTTCCAGCGCTGACAGACTCGATGCCGAGCCTGCCGCACCCTGAGGGGCCGAACTGGTCGCCAGATGTCCTCGCCGAACAGTTATCTTCGAGGCAAGCCTTGAAAGAAGCAACAACACCGACCAACATTCCGCATTGGCCCCGAGCATCCTGGAGGCCAAGAAAGTATAGTGACTTGATGGAGCTTCGTATCCCTGAAATGCTGAACATCAGAAGGTGGGATGGCGCTGCGAAGGCGTGTGCCCCATGGGACAGCCTCGGACGGGTAAGTTGCAACCCCTTTTCTACTGTGAGGTTCGACAGACTCAACTAACTTGCATCCCAGGACCCAGAGTTGTGGTTTCGGAACGGCAACTGTTTCATTCATCTCTATGGAAAGGGCCAGTCACGAAGGGGGCCGGCTTTCAAGGTGCCCTTTGACGTCCTCCTCGAGGCTAAATGCCACCCAGTCATTACGAAATTCCTCGGGCGAGATTCGCCAACAGCCCATCACGGTCGGGGGCATGTCGATTTTCTGGAACTGGCCAACTCAGACAGCAAGATCGAGCTATACATCCCACCGCCCCCAAAGGCGAACAAAGAGGACTCGCTCCGGTACCATATCGCGACCCGCAACTTCTTTGCCTGGGTGTTCAGAAGATCAATAGTTGGGGAGCATCTCGGCTTGGCCCTCATTGGTCTCTTGAACAGCATGGCCGAATTTCGGAGCCCTGGGGAGGAGAACCTGAACGACCTGCTTGGCTATATGGATGAGGAGGGCTACCTCGATTTCCGGAATCAGCCAATCCACGCTCTGGCTCTTCTTCATTTCGCCGAGTCCCTCAAACTTAAGGATCTCTACGTCGATGCCTTTACGCATTGTGTCGGCATGTCCGAGCAGCTATTCGCTATTCCCGAGTACCAGGTAGGTTTTGCTAGCAGCCCATGCTCTCCGTGTCCGTCTAACCCTCCACATAGGTCGTGTCTTCGGCTACAAGAAAGCTCATCAGGCAGGCGAGGGCAGAGATGGACCTGAGACTCGGGCATGCTGGCCTAATGCTTCGGAACTTTCTGGAAGAAGACCTCTCTGAGGCATATATCGGACTGGCAGCAGGCGGGCGAGCGCACCTCGATCGATTCCGAACCTTCCTCCTCGGCTACTTCACAACCAAACTCGGCTACTACCCCCCTAATTCCACAGACCCACGGAGCATAATTTTTGAGCATGGGATTTATCGGAAGATGCGAAAAGACTTCCTTGCCCTTTACGAGTATCTCGTCGATGAGAGTTATAATATGTCGCAGGAAATGCCAGCGCTGGCTCAAGGGGGGATTTGTGCAGTGCAAAGCGTCCACGGCTTCGATGTCCGCAAAAAGTATGCATCGCTACCTCACCCTTTGCCACTGCTCCCAGAAATAGTGACCGGCACGTCGTCGCGTCGGATATCCTGGCTCAGCAAGTGTGACAAACTGAAGCCAGATCAACGGCTTGTCACACATGCGGCACTGATGAAGGCAACCAATAAGCACAAGACGTCGTTGATGAAGAATCGGCTAGTTCTTGCGTATCGAAAATTTGAAGAAGACTCGATCTTCGCCCCTCACAAGGCCGACCGCCAGGAGAAGCTTTCGCAAGTGGATGCCCGCAAAATCCGCTGGATCCTCATCTATTCTGTTTACCAGGTACTGCGGAGTTGCGCAGATGCGCCAGCGGAGTGCCGGGAAACTGACGACATTCAGTACAACATTGCCGTCAGCACGTCAAACTTGCCGCCCTGGAGAGATGGCCGCAAAACAACGCCGATTTACCGCAAGGTAGACAGTTCTGCTCGAAGCTGGGACATGTCAATGTCGATCCCAGCCATGCCTGCCATCCCCACACGACCTACAAGCCCGACTTTCTCTCCCGAGATCAAGCCCGATATTGACTACTTTGCTCTCACGCACCGGGATGATTCACCCTCTTCCTCTCGTCCGGTATCTCCGCCATCAATTCCGCCCCGCTGCCGCAGTCTGAACAAGAGCTTTCGGAGGTCTCTTCAGCTCTTCATTCCCAGCCAAAGTCAGCCGGCGACGGAGATATCATCCGCCGGTGGGTCCCGCCGCACATCTTACCACGAGATCTTGGTCCAGGGCTATGGCAACGGGACCAATAATGTGAAACTGGAGAATGGAGAGCCCGAGCGTTTCCCCGAGGTCACGTTTGGCGCCGTGACACTAGACCTCATGGATATCGCAGAGGGGAATCCCTTCCAAGAAACGCAGACCAGCGAGCTGAAGCCTCAACCCCATGCCATTCGTTCGCCCTCGACGTCTTCAACATCGTCCACCAACAGCACGGCTAAGAGCAGTGCGAGTGGAATTTCAGCTGCTTCAGCTGCTACCACGGTCTCGATGGCGGCAGCGGTCTCAGCAGCCCCAAGCCTTCCACATCATATGGCCTCGACCTGGACTATGGCCAGCAGCGTGTACTCTCAAGACTCTCTGGCGCCCGGCGAGTTCAGGAAGATCTCACCGCCGGCTGTGCCGCGCAGAAACAGCCGGCGGAAGCTGCTGAGTGAACTGCACCCGGTTCCACTGCGTATTCAGAAGGGCCCGGACTCGGCTAAGGCCCAAGCGGAGGTGCCACACGAGTTGAGTGGATGGCTAGAGATGGAGACTTCGGTCGCAGTAACTGAGCCATTGATCGAGGAGGAAACGGACGAGGAGCCGAGTGGCAGTGATTTCGGCCACAGGGCGGTGGATGTGTGGGCTCAGTATGCTGATGTTGGCGGGCTCACCGAGTTCGCGTATCCATCCGCACTGGAGGGTGCGAGGTCGTAAGTGTCCGCAGGGGCGCGGTCATACCCCACCCACGAGGCCAACGGCTTTGTCACAGATCACGAGAAAAAAGGCGGTTGGTTCGAATGAGGCAATAACCTCATGGACGAAAAAGTTTGGTGCGAGCGAAGCGACATACACTGGACCTCCGCGTGTCCGACCACACGGCATTTGCTTTCATTTGTTAACATTTTATGCCATGCGGGGGAGCATTTACATCCCCCGGCAACGTTTTCTTTCTTTAGATACCCTGCGGACATTTTTTATTTCTAGCGGCGCTCTGGCAAATGGATGATGGGACGACCGTGGTTGGGATGATACCCTACCTACCTACCCAGAGAGCTAGCGGTCTGGATGGCCATTTTCTCACCTACGTCCCCTTTGCCGCGGGTTCTGGCTATATATGGGGCAGCTACATGTATTTTTATGATATTTTGTCCATGAACTTGAAGAGTTATGTCGTTACGCCTGGCGAAAAGAGAAAAATAATTTAGTAATGCCACCAGTTAAGATTGAATTCTAAAGAGCCATTCAGGGTGAGATTATGGTGTTGCAGTAAAGTGCGAGCACATATCAGATTCGGAATAACTAGGCCAACTCATCCTAGCCCAAATTTCACGCCATGAAGCGCAACCAAGGAAAAGCACGGGTCGGGGTATATGCGGATATATACCGGAAAAGAAGTAGAGAGCATGGCCGTGACGAAGCCGAAAGTCCGCCGCTATGCCCCGCTGCCCATTCGTCACCAATCCATGACCGTTAAATCGTTGTCGTAGGTGTCAAAGTATGTACACGGAATATTACACATTGCCAAAGTCGGTAGTTGCTACTAGTAGTATACGTCGGGGGTGTCCAGAAGAGCCAGCTTCTTTCCTAGATCCTCACATGGCAGCTTTTCACCATGCCTT
Source organism: Lasiosphaeria hispida (assembly GCA_033439745.1). Lineage (NCBI taxonomy): Eukaryota > Fungi > Ascomycota > Sordariomycetes > Sordariales > Lasiosphaeriaceae > Lasiosphaeria > Lasiosphaeria hispida. The sequence goes on from JAUIQD010000003.1 coordinate 5,360,795, forward strand.
CAAGGAGGACTGCCTCTAGAGGGATCGCAGGCATCATGGGTGAAGCCGGGAGCGCAGCTACTCGCTCTTGATGGTGCGCGAGGAGACCGGAGCGGAGGCTTTTACCAGCCCATCGACAATCTCGGAGCCAATGGTGTAGGTGATGATGGCGGGAAAGACGAGCCACAGGCCGCTGACCGAATCCGTCAGCACGCAAACTAGAGAGAGTCGGGGGAATGTAAGGGGCATGCTTACTTGGGAACAATCCACAGGAAAAACAGCTGCAACGGCTCGTTATGACCAATATTATCAAAGCCCGAAAACGACTCGTTCAGCCCTTAGCAAACGCGTTAGCCACCGCTCCTAATACCGTGAGTAGGGGGACAACCCACAATACAACAACGTCTTGCTCAACGTCATGACCACGCCCGCAAACAAGACCAAGACGGCCAGCGCGCCCGTCCGCCCCGTGAGCCCCGCCTTGCCGCCCCCGCGCACGTACGCGACCCACAGGCCGGCGTACACCAAGTACGCCAGCGACTCGACCACGTTGAGCACCGACTGCGCGGCCGTGAAGCCGTTGCCCAGGTTCCACTGCTTGAAGCCGTACATGTGGTCGACGCTGCCGTAGAGCGCGTACGGCGCCCACACCGGCCAGTGCAGCGACCCGCCGGGCATCGAGAGCGGCCGCAGCAGCACGTAGCCCGTGTCCCAGGCCACCAGGGGCACCGAGATGGCGAGCCAGGCCAGGGTCAGGAGGGAGGGCGTGTGCGACCAGCCGGGCACGGTGGTGGTAGTGGTGGTAGTGCGCGTCCGGGTCTTGGTGAGGGTTGTTGGCGGCGGCGGTGGGGAGGACGAGGTTTTGCTGTTGGGGCGGGGGGTCATGAGGGAGGAGGAGCGTGTTGACACCATTTTGCCGTGGTTGCGAAGGTGAAGGTGAAAAGGGGTGGGTTTTGCGCGAGCTTTGGCGATTGTTGATGTTCAAGTTGTTTTGGGAGCGAGGGACAAAAGCCGTGTCGCGGCGCGTTTGGGATTGGGGGGTTCAGGTAATAACACGGTTTACTGGGGAAAATGGGAAATTCATCCGGACCGGTAGGTGTGTCTCGTGCCGCCTAACCTGACCACCAGCACCTGCGACTGCCAGCGGCGAGGGGTCTCCTTCCCAATCTCCAATCGCAGTGCCGCAGCCGTCATCCCGGTTGCGACACGGCTTAGTCATTCCGTCGGCCATTGGGCTGCCAAGCCGAGCCAGGGTTCCCCAGAAAAGATTGACAGCAGCGGCAAGGTCCAAACTCAATTAATGTCGAGTCCAAACCCGCTCTGCGACCGAGCCATGCCGCATTCATCTCATCCCACCAAGCAAAGTAAATCTCATCGCTCCTTCAAGCTACCAGACCAATCCAATTAATTGACCCAGCTGAAAAAGGAAAAAGACGACAGCCGCCACGCTGCAAGCCAGCCACGCTTGCCAATCAGATTGCTACCTTCCAAGAAACCAAGGCTGTTGCTGATGCAGAGTCAGGGTTCCCCAGAAATTGAGTCAATAAAGTGAACTACATCACGTTTCATCCTGCTCATTCAACGTCACACATGAGATACCTATCTTACATTGGCTTCTCTTTCTCTCCGAAGCTGTGAAGCTGTTGAATAAATATTAAGCTTAGTACACGTCGAGAAGTTATGGTTGATAGCGTGGGAATGTCACCAAGTCAACTTGCATGCACGAATCTATTGGCATTGGATTTTAGTTTTCATATCCGACATCAACTAGTTCATCCTCAAAATTCTTCATATATTAGGTCAAAAGTTGATGGATTGCTATCCGCGTATTTATCTATACACTCAATGGTGCTACAGGAGTTAACACTGGGAAGGTGTTGAAGGAAGAAGCATAGAAGGTCTTTAAGAGCGTGTGGCGTTTGAGATGTGGCGTTTGAGATGTGGCGTTTGGGATGCAGAAGAATAGACTGTGGGAAGTCATGCTGTTCGTGAGAATGACAACTCGCCCGCGTGTGCCTGCCTTACATACTTTGTGTATGATGCCTAGTGACGGACGGTGTAGTGTGAGGTTTAAATGGGGGTGTGGCGCTGGTAGGTAAAAGATAATGGATGATAGAAGGTGTTTGTGTTTCATGAGAAAAACGACCTCAATGCCCGCATGTGCCTGCCTTACGTACTTAGTGTATGCTGTCGAGGAGGTTTTGAAGGGGTTGTGGCGCTGGCAACTGAGTGTGGCGTTAGCAACTGCGTGTGGCGTCAGCAACTGAGTGTGATGTTAGACGACCTACCCGCGTGTACCTACTTTGCGTACCTAGTATGTAGAGAATATGCTGAAGCGCGTCGAGAGAAAGACGGTGAGAAGCGATAATCAGTGCGCGGACGAAGTTAAGAAGCACTACCTTAGTTGACACGAGACAAGGAATACTAAATAAAATCCCACCAAACACCTGGAATACTCCGGTCTTCAAGGTCAAGACAACACCTCAATGACTACCAAGTACCTTACATAACTCACACGACAGCCGTAACAAACCTCTAGGGAGTAATATCATTATATATGTCATGATCATCTAAGCTATCTGGTTGTATATGTATATCTACTGTTTTGTCTATCCATCAATTGAGAGCATATTTACACCGACGCTTGGTGTTTTTCTTGAGAGACAGCACCCCTCACCGTACTTCTCACAGAGAAGCCTCCGAATAGCCAATTATTAGTGTACCTGCCACAGTCTGTATGGGCATTTCGGGGTCGGGGTCGTCGTGTCTGCAGTTTCGCCCGCTCCTTGGAGTGGTCCTGAGTTTCCGGAATGGCCATGTAGCAACCCAGGGCCTCAAGCAGCCAGCGCTCTTGAAATTTGAAGCAATTCAGAGCCTCCTCGTTGACCACCTCATTTGCGATTACCAGAATCCGGCGGGTGATTTCCTCATCCTTAATCGTGGCAAGATTCTGAGCGTGAACGGTCACAGAATCTGGGGTCTCGGGGAATAGCTTCGCGACTAGACCAGCATCGCGAAAGAGGCGAATGCAGAAGTCTTCGAACAAGCTGTTCTTAGTGATGAAACTGAGGAGCGCGGGTAAGGAAGCCGGCTTCCCCAACAGCATGGTGACCGTATCACAGCAAGAAGTACCCTCGGCCTTTAGGCGGCTGAGACTGGCGTAGCGGAGGGCAGCAATCAGAGAATCCTCGTCGACAACTACCGGGCGTTGCACGTAGGGACGATCGTATCCCACCCGTTTTCTGAAGAAGATGTTGGCCGTAAAGAAGGTTGCTAGACAAGGCAGCAAGATGATGTAAGCCCACCAATGGGTGTAGGTGGCAAGCGATGCGGCGCCGGCAACGATCCCCGTGACGCCATTCATCAGACTGTGGATCTTGATATTCATGGCGCGTATCTTCATCATGTGCTCGATCTTGGTACCCTTGATCCCCGAGAGCGTAGCGCTCGTGTGGTGGCGCGCTCTGACCCAGACAAAGCCTGACCAGGTAAGGTTTACCAGGCCGTAGAGAGCGCACGGAGAGTTTCCAATGTAGCCAGTGAGAAGGTTACTGGCGAGGAAAACTTTGGGGTTAGAGCCCCCAATAGCCATGTAGGTCCCAACGCCGACCGCAAATGCACCGAAGCCCATGAGAGTGTCCATACCGAAGCGGTCGACGACCTCGGTGCCGATTTCCCTAAAGTTGACGTGGAGGAAGCAGTCCACGGTACGGACACTGGCATTATCGTGGTGATCCTGGCTCTCTTGGCGTAACCGCCAGAGGTATCGGCGCTCGGCGCGGAGGCCGCAGAGGTTTTGCCAACTGAGAATGGCGTCCTTGAAGACGAAATAGATCATGGTGAGGGCTAGGGTTCCACCCATGACCATAAGAACGATGGCATAGATGGGTAAGGGGTCCATGTTCCAGACATTGGCAGGAAAGTCGCCGGCGTTGGCCAGCTCGATGAGACCGATGGCAGCGAGGAGACTGTTACGGAGCTTGACCTGCTTCTCAGGGCGAAAACGGCCCCTCCGCCGGACAAAGGTCAGGGCTGGGGCATCGAATAGTGGAATAGGACATGGCAGATCGGTGCCGGCGGCGGGATCGAACAATCGAGGAATTTTGGAGGAGTCAAGGCTCGGGGCCGACGATGGCAATGGCTTGGTTTCGATTACCCAGCTCTTTGTTCTGTCCATGTTGAGTGCTGCTCGTTGAGAGGCCTGGGTGGGATCGGGAAACATAATTTTGAGACCTGGGAGCCAGGTGATAACCACATCTCGCAAAGGACATGCTGAAAAGGAGGTGTTGCTAGTCTTGGCGGCAGACGGGGACGGTCGCTTATTGAGTTTCAGCACTATGCGATAGCGACGATAAAGGGGCGGCCTGAAGAAGCAGCCAGCAATAAATGGAGTAGGTGAAGCCGGAATTCATCATCGATATCTCTGGCTGCCGATGTGGGCGCCCTAGCCGTGTCACCTGTGTCGCCTGTGTAAACGACCCACATGGTACGGCCACATCTTACCCAGGGCAGGGCGGTTGACCTCATTGGCTTCTCGTGGACGGCATTTTTAGGGGCATTTGTCCCCCTCACCGGCGAGGTGTTCTGGGCATAATTCCCACAAGGTCCTGAGGTCGTGTCCGGAGTGGCCTAGACCTGTACCTAGAGCGTACCTAGACCTGGACCGTGATCAAGCCATCTGATGAAACACCTGAGAACATCTGAGAACACCTGAGATGCTGGACGCACATGTGCCGCCCGACAGAATGGGCCAAGGCAATGAGTGTCGGCGGCGTGCTACCCAAGCCTCAATGTTGTGGAGGACGCGAGGAATGAGGATGCTTGGCGGGGGCTTTGCGCAAAGTCTCCAACAGAACCGCTCGAATGGAAAACTCTCAGACACAAGGCCAGCCAAGGTTTGCGCCGCTGACACCGCGGCATCCGAAGTCGACATGCACCGTCCTGAAGCGTCGAAGCGTCGAAGGGTCGAACCTTGGCATGTCTGAACCTTGGAAGCTTGGTGCTTGGGTGGTGAGCGATGCCGGGATTTGCGAATTCTTGGATGACGGATGCCACGGGGTTGCAATGCCCCCAGAGCCCCCCAGAGCCCCCAGATTTTGCGCCGGTTAGTCAGTCACTTGCAGCATTCAATGGAACACCACCTCGTTCGACTTCCCCTTGGTTTGCAAGACTCGACTTGACTCGGCTCGTCCATCGAAACATCGGCCGAAACGGGACATTTGTGTTGAAGACTCAAGTTGGAACTGCAAAAAGATGGAGGGGTTGATGCAGGAGTCGTCGCTGCAAAATGATGCTGATGCAGGGGTGAAGGCGCGGGGTACACCTCTGCGAGCTCGGGCCCCTGAAATCACTATTGACCACCCTGTGGTGAGGCCCTCTTTCCTGCTCCGGGTCTTCTTGCCAGACTCTGGAATCAAATCTCACACAACGACAGGACGGCACAGCCAGCACCAGCACCGGTTCCCCTACGCCGCGCTCGCCTTTGAGCCCCGAAACGACTGCCCACGATGATTACCGAGTCGCTGCGTGCTCGACTCGTGGCAGACCAGTCCACGGCCTCTTTCTCGAAATCCCCAATTCGTCGCCAACCGCGTCGACTAGCAGCAGCTGTGGACACTCGACACACTCCCCCTCGACCAACGGCACCGGCATCTCCATGACAACTACCTCCCTCTCCGCTATGAGCTCCACAAGATCGACCAAAGCAAGCGTGTTCGGTCACGATGGAACCCCAGCCGCTGCCGCCCCGGGCCTGGGCATCGACCAAGAACCACCATTTTCGGTCTCGCCAGATGTCTTGGCCGAGATGATTGCCTCCAAGAGCCTTGCCGAGTTCCAGGCTCTCGGCCGTCTCTCAGGAATTGCAACAGGTCTTCGAACCGACTGTCAGGCGGGGTTGAGCCTCGACGAAACCAATGTCGATGACTTGGCACCGAGTCGACCGCTATCGGGTGGCCACACGGATGTATTTGATGGTGTGAGGCTGCACCGTGAGAGGAGGGCTGTTTTTGGGACAAACAGGTTGCCTGACAAAAAGATAAAAAATGTCTTTGAGCTTATGCTAGCCGTCCTCGACGACAAGGTCCTCATTCTTCTTTCCGTCGTTGCCGCCATCTCGCTGTCCCTGGGTTTGTACCAGGCATTTTGGCTGCCTCATGCCCCCGGCCAACCGCGTGTAGAGTGGGTTGATGGTGTCACCATAATGGCCGCTGTCATTATTGTCGTTGTCGCTGGGGCACTGAACGACTACCAAAAGGAGAGGCAGTTCGCGCGCTTGGTCAAGAAAGTAGGCATCTAAACATTACCCCCCTTTTCGGTCTTTTACTACCGGACGGCTAACCATACACGCAGAAAGAAGACAGAATGGTCAATGTAATCCGATCTGGAAAATCCAGTGCAATTTCTGTCTATGACGTCCTCGCAGGTGACATTGTTCACCTGGAACCTGGAGATCTGATACCCGTCGACGGCATTTTGGTATCTGGCCACAAGATACGATGCGACGAGTCTTCTGTTACTGGCGAATCTGATCAGGTAACAAAGGTCGGAGGCGAGGAAGCCTTGCAGAGACTGGATACTGGCAGGGGCTTGGAGGATGCCGACCCATTCATCATCTCAGGAAGCAAGGTTTTGGAGGGAATAGGTACCTACCTCGTTACCGGTGTTGGCGTCAATAGTACGCACGGAAGACTCAGAATGGGGCTGGAAGAACGCACCGAGGCAACACCATTGCAACAGAAGCTTTCCACTGTGGCCGACAGAATCGCAATGGCCGGGGTGACGGTGGCTATTGCGCTTTTCCTTATTCTGACCGTCAAATTCTTCATGCAACTGCCCACCCGCGACGACACTGATTTCGAAAAGGCCCAGACGTTCCTGCGTATCTTTATTGTCTCCATCACCATTGTTGTCATCGCCGTTCCAGAGGGATTGCCGCTGGCAGTTACACTTGCGCTCGCTATTGCCGTGACGAGAATGCTCGAGGACAACAATCTCGTAAGGATCCTGTCAGCATGTGAGACTATGGGAAATGCTACCACCGTGTGCTCCGACAAGACTGGCACTCTGACTATGAACGAAATGAAGGTCACCGCCGGCATCGTTGGTGCATCGGGTCGATTTGCGAACCAGAAGACAAGGTTTTCCATTCTCCCTCTGTTAGACTCGGATCAGAGTCCAGATCAGCCTCCGTCTCCCGCCAACACCGAAACAGTGCGTGCCGGACAAAGCCTTGGGGGGTCACTCCGGGGGTCACTCCGCAACGGCTTGTCGGGGATACCAACCTCGCGGTTCGCTTCCTCCATCGGTTCAGACATGCGCAAGCTTCTTTTTCATTCCATAGCCATCAACTCGACCGCTTTCCAAGGAGAGCAAGACGGGAAGACGGCCTTCATCGGCTCCAAGACTGAGGCTGCTCTGCTGACGTTCGCGGCAGAACGGCTGGGCATGACATCCCTGCAAGAGGAGCGCGCAAACGCCAATGTAGCCGAGATCTTCCCCTTTGATTCCCGCAGGAAATATATGGCCACGGTGGTCAAGATCCACGACGACTCGTATCGTATGTATGTCAAGGGAGCCCCTGAAATACTGCTCGAGAAGAGTGTCAAGATTGTAGCCGATCCCATGCGGTCAACCGAAAGGGCCGAGATGACGGAAGAGCGGCGTAAATGCGTGGTGGACGCCATTGATGAGTATGCTTCGCAGTCGCTGCGTACCCTCGGCTTAGCCTATCGTGATTTCGAGTTCTGGCCTCCCTCAGTGCCAGGGTACGCAGATAACGTTGGGGAGGATGAGCAGGTCAACTTTGTAGTCCGCGAACTCACCTTCTTGGGCGTGATGGGCATTCAGGACCCGCTCCGGCCAGGTGTTGAGGATGCTGTCGCGCTTTGCCAACACGCGGGCGTGGTCGTCAGGATGGTTACAGGGGACAACGTCAAGACCGCAACAGCAATTGCAGTTGCAAGCGGAATTCTGACCAATGAGGGAATTGTCATGGAAGGGCCGACATTCAGGGCACTGACGATAGCTGAAAGAGATAGCATCCTCCCTCGGCTACAAGTTCTGGCGAGGTCAAGCCCCGAAGACAAGAAGCTGCTTGTCAAAAGGCTCAAGGACCTCGGCGAAACTGTCGCAGTGACAGGCGACGGCACAAACGATGGGCCAGCTCTGAGGGCCGCCGATGTCGGATTTTCGATGGGAATTTCGGGTACCGAGGTCACCAAGGAAGCATCGTCAATTGTGCTCATGGATGACAATTTCTCATCTATCGTGAAGGCGATTGAGTGGGGCCGGACGGTCAACGACGTCATCAAGAAGTTCATTCAGGTAAGATCTATATGGTGTTAGAGTGGTATTGGATAAGAACTGACAGCGAGACAGTTCCAACTCACAGTCAACATAACCGCAGTCACCCTTACTTTTGTCTCGGCAATCACAAACAACATTGAGGAGTGTATCCTCACGCCGGTCCAGCTTCTCTGGGTCAACCTCATCATGGACACCTTTGCTGCTTTGGCTTTGGCGACCGACTCGCCAAACCCGAGTGTGCTGGATCGGCAACCAGAGAGAAAGACGGCGCCGCTGGTCTCTTTCACCAGTTGGAAGATGATTATTGGGCAGGCTATCTACCAGCTTGCTGTTACCTTAGCCTTGAGGTTTGCCGGAGCCGGCATCATTGAAGATACAAGGGACGGCGGCAAGGAGGCTCTCCAGACGCTTGTTTTTAACGCATATGTGTGGATGCAGTTCTTCAATCTGTACAAGTGAGTTTGCAATACTGCTTTGCTGATCAGGACGATACTGACTAGTACCTGTAGCAACCGCCGGCTCGACAACAAGCTCAACATTCTGGAAGGAGTCCTACATAACCCCTTTTTTATCGCCATCAATATCATCATCATCGTCGGGCAAGTGTCGATCATTATGTTTGGCGGGAGCGCCTTGTCGTCGACGCGTCTGACTCTGGCGGAGTGGGGAATATCACTCCTGATCGGTTTCATGTCAATCCCGGTGGGTATCCTCATACGGCTAACGCCCGACAATGCAATCCGAAAGCTCTTGGGCTTGAGGGCGACGGCATCAGACCGGCCGGAATTTCAGTACTCATTATCCGGCGAGGGTGATATGGAGCGCGCACAATCGTGGAACCTTGCCATCGACAAAGTGCGGTGGGATCTGGTGTTGCTCAGACAGCCGCGGAGCTCGCGGCTGGATAGAATCTGGCATCAGGTCTCGGCCCTTGTGCAGGGCAAGACGTGGTCTGATCACTCGCATTCGAGCTCAGACTTGGTGCCGAGCGAGCGAACGCCTCTTTTAGGAGCGGGTGGTAGCTCCCAAGGCAGCAGCATCCGTCGGTCAAGGTCGGCGTTAAGCGTTGTGCCGGCAACAGTCATGGCTGGCATTGTTGCTGGCAGTGTGGCGGGGTGGCCGCTGCCGTCACTGGAAGCTGAGAGCAGGTGAGAACTGGGGGGCGCCTAAAATTGTTTATCGTCCTTTGTTGGATTTAGGGATTTAGAAGCGTACTGTGTTTGCCGTTTTGCCTTTTCTTTCTTCTTCTTTTTTTTTTTTTTTTTGTTGGTATCTTTCCTCAGCCTACAGAATAGCTGTCGCCCTTGCATTGCCATGTTTGTTGGAATTGAGCCTGCTTCCTTGTCAATGCCAAATGGTGCACCGTGGGCACAATCGCGACGGTGACCGCTTTGTGGCCGCGACGCGAGATTGAAGCGAGATTGGAGCCGAGACGCGAGGTCGGCGCGAGGTCAGATGACACAGACGCCATCAACCATAATCCTCTTTGATCTTTGATGGACGGCATGCCATTGGACCATTTCCGATTCTTGCCTCGTCGCTGATTGGATTGAGGACGACGGCATTCTCTCCATGCGATATTCATGTATGCGCACCGGAATGCGACCCCTTGAGCAGCCATAACTGGGCTGAGCAAGCAAGGCTTTGCAAAGGGGCATGCTTTTGATATATGACGGGGATTGATACTTTAACTCACGTCCATGTCCTCGTGGCTCCCATTGTCCATTCACCAACACCATCCAAGACACACATCTCATCCACCACTTCAAACCGTAACAATGTCCCCCAAACCCATCCCCGCCCTCACCCTCTACCGCGGTTTCCCCAGCAAACCAACCTACGCCTGGTCTCCCTTCGTCAACAAACTCGAAACCCGCCTCCGTCTCTCTGCCGTTCCGTACCGCGCCGAGCCAGGCTCAAAGCAAGCCGCCCCCCGCGGCAAACTCCCCTACCTCGCCATCCAACCCCCCGACGCCCCCGCCCAAGTTCTCGGCGACTCGACGCTGATCACCCGTGCTCTTGTAAGCGCGGGGGTCCTGCCTGACTTGAATGCGGCGCTGACGCCGGCGGATAGGGGGCGGGACTTGGCGCTGCGTGCGTTGTTGGAGGACAAGATGTACTTCTACCTGGTGCGGGAGCGGTGGGTGGACAATTACTACAAGATGAGAGCGGGCGCGCTGTGGGCGGTGCCCTGGGCGCTGCGGGCGCTTGTCGGGCTGCTGGCGTCGAGGCAGGTCGTGGCGGTTTTGTTTGGGCAGGGGACCGGCCGGTTTGATAAGGAGGAGGTGAACGGGTTTAAGAGGGAGGTCTGGGAGGGGGTGGAGGGGCTGTTGAGGGAGGCGAGGACCGAGGCCGGGCCGTTTTGGGTCTTGGGCGGGGCGCAGCCGACGGAGGGGGATGCGGTTGTTTATGGGTTTGTGATTGCTGCCTTGGTCTGTGATGCGTAAGTCTCCCGTCTGTTCTTTTGATGATAGTTTGAGAGCGGGTGCTAACAGTGTGGTTCAGGGCGCCTGAGATGCAGAAGATGGTTAGGGAGTTTCCCACGATCATGGAGTATGCTGGCAGGATTCATGATGCCTACTTTCCGGACTATGATCATTGGGAGGAGCAGGTTTAGGGTGTGGGTTTGAGACAAGACTTTGTTCTGGGCTTGTTGGGGTTGGGTTGTGTAAGGCAGGTAAGGCGTTTTTGACTGCTTTGTCTCCGGAACTGTAGGCAACACAGCACTACAATATCATCGCTGAGAGGTCTTTGGGTTGGCTACGCTCTAGTTTAGGAGTTGATTAGTCTTGATTTCAGTTGATCAACAGCAAGATAATAAGTGTTTGTCGGAAATCCCCTCTTTGATCCTGAGACGGGCATTGTTCCGGATGGAATAACGCCCCTTCATCAAAGCTGGACAATGCCAAATCCCGACATGCTCGGCTTGAAGCTGAGAAAGGGGTGTTGCATATTGCTATCTCTCTTTCCACAAGGCAAAAGTTGACTCAAGTCTCACCTCCGTTACTACTATGGCCTTCGATGAACATCCATCAGGACCATGATTTCCCACACCCACAACAAACCCAGAGCCCCAATACATCTATATGAACCCCCCACGGCCCTCTCTGACCCCTCCCAGCTCAGCAGTCCATCACCACAACAACCACTCCAAGCTCACCGCAACCACAAGCCACACACACAAAACTGACACAACCAACCAACAAACCGCCAAAATGTGCACCTGGATCATCCCCCACCTACACTACCACGTCTGCGGCCACGCTGTCCAGCACGGCGAGCCCGTCTTCCAGTACTGCCTCGACTCCTACCTGCAGCTGCGGGCGCCGTGCGACCCGACGCCGGCCGACGTCCAGAACAAGAGCAAGTTGGTCGCCGGGGTGTGCCCCGAGTGCCGGGGAGAAGCGGTAAGTTGTCATTCCTTGCGTAGCTGACGACATGAAAGAGGCTGATGTGGTACCTAGTAGAGTCCCAAGTCGGAGTTGCAGGGGTTGTGGTGGAGGGTTTGACGGAGATGAGTCTCAGGGGTGAATATGTGCGGATAATACTGGAAGGGACTCCATTCGCTATGAAATCAACCAGATCGATATAAAAATGAATGCCCATCCAACTCATTATAAACTACTAGTACAAAGCGCGACGTGACTACTCTTCCCATACAACTATATCCAATCTTCATCCTAATTTGCATCCAGTTTGCCTACTCAGATCACCAAGCCAAAGACCCATTCCCCCACCTCCTCGCCTGCCCCTGGCCTTGGCCTCGGCCCTGCCTCCTCGCCCTCTCAGCCGTCTGTCTCGCCGCCAACGCCCCCAGACACTCCGCCGTATGCTGCAAGTGCTCATTCAAACTCGCGATCATGCTCTGCAGCTCATCCTTGAGCTCCTCCCGCGACCCCATGCCCTGCAGGACATTTGCCGAAGGCGGTGACGGGAGTGGCGGCAGCGGCGGCACGATGCTCGAGGCGCCGGCGCTTAGGCTGGAGTTGCGGACGGGAAGGATGAGGTTGTTGACTGTGGAGGGTTCGGATATGGATGGTGCACGTGAGAGATTTGTCGTGCGAATGGGCTTGAGAGCGGGGATTTGCAGCCGTTGTTCTCGGGTTCGTGGGCTGCGCGGTGGGGAGGGGGAGGGGGTGGTGTCACTGCGGAGGGATTCCAAAGATTGGGTCAGGTCCGTAGTAGAGGAGTTGGCCGTGTCGCCGGCCATGATGTACATGGATGGTTCTCTGTATGAAGGCTGGGGGTCGTCTGACATGACGTACACTGTCGGCTCCCGGTAGGATGGTTGGGTGTCCTCGGCCATAACGTACATGGACGGCTCCCGGTATGAAGGCTGGGGGTCGTCGGTCATGATGTACATGGACGGCTCTCTATGAGAGGATTGGGTAAGAGAGCGGGCTTCGAATTCAAGGTCGAACGGGGTCGACTCGTTTACTGAGCCCGGGGACGTGGTATATGAGCCAGCAGTAGAAGGGCGGGTGACTTCGGCCGAGCTGACTACGCTAGCGTCGAGGTCAATCAAGCTTAGGTTAGACGTCCTATTAGATTGTCCCATTGGGGCAGTGTCGATGGACAATGTATATGATCCGGCCGTCGAGGGACGCGTGATGTCAGCGAAACTCGCGTCGAGATCGATCAAGCTCATGTTCGATTCGCGGTTCGAGGTAGCAAAGGCGGTTGAATCAAACGACGTAGTGTTGGAATCGGTGGTGAATGAAGTGGAATCAAACGACATTGTGTTCAAGTTTGGCTCATTGGCGTATGAATTTGAGCTGAACGAGGTGTCCGGGGACTCGGTAGTGAAGGAATATGTGATTTCCGGCTCGTCTACTACGCAAGCATCGAGGTCGATAAGACTCAAGCTCGAGGCTCGGTTGTTGGGCGGAGGCGCAGGGACTGAGAGGGTTATGCGGTGGCTTTTGTTATTACCAGAGGGATCCTCAGTTGGGTGAAAGACGCGTGTTGGCGGGGCTGACTCAATGACCAAGGGGAAGTTGTCCGCAGGTTGGAAGCGACCCGTATCCGAACCAGCAGACATAGAGGCCGCCATAGCCGGGAAGGTCCAATCTTGAGTCTTGCGCCGATCAAATTCGCCAAAATTATTGGTCACTGGCCGCGCTCCGACTGGTTTGATTGTTTCAAGATCGCCAAATCTGGAAGTACTCCCATCCAGCATAGCATCGAGGTCGATCAGGGATTCGCGAACAGTCGAGTGCTCCGAAGTCTCGCGGAGGGGTAGATCGGACCTCAAGGGTGAAGGTGGAGGTTCTCTGCCGTAGTAGGCGCGAGAGTTGTCGCCGTAGTTGGTGAGGGTGTTGGGATCAAAGACCTTTTCGAGCGGGGCCTTGAATTGTTTCATATTCGGAGGCGGCCGACGACGACGGGCGCGGTTCTGCGTTACAGTCGGTTGGGGTGGCACACCGAGGTCCAGGCCGTAAACGTCGTACACGGCTTGGGCGTCTTCAGGGTTTTCGAGGATGATCTGGCCATCGTCACCGCCATCGTCAAAGTCCCACTCATCATTGAGGTTTTGGGGTTGGTCTCCCTCGTCGGCTGTTCCCTGAGCACCGCCTGCGGAGAAGAGGGAGCGCCGGCTACCACCTTGGTGTTCCCAGAGCCTGTAAGCGCTCACAAGCTTAGAAAGTGAGTTGGTAGGATACTCTTCGTGAGTGTCGAAGATATACGGATGTCTTTGGATCTGCTCGATCGGGGGTCGGTTCTTTGGGTCGTCAACCATGCAAAAGGCCACGAGACTTTTTAGTTGCTCCGAGTACTTATCGCCCTCTAGACGTGGGCAGTACTGCTTTAGGTATGAGCCGAACTGGGGAATGTCGATCTGGGTAGTGGCATTGGGAGGGAGTCCAGAGGCAACCTCGTAGGCCATGGACCCAAAGGCCCAGATATCAACCTCGATGCCGTACGAGACGGTCGAGTCGAAAAGCTCAGGTGCCATCCACTGCAGGGTGCCGGTGACTGTGCTCCTCTTGTCGAACTTGGTTTCCATTATGCCGGCGACGCCAAAATCGCAGAGCTGGACTCCACCGACTTCTGTGACCAGGACGTTGGCACACTTGATATCACGGTGGATGATGCCTTGGCGATGAACCCAGTATACGGCTTCAGCAACCTCTCTGAGGATAGGGATGATCCATTTCTCTGGTAGACCACCGGTCGGTCGCATCAGCGAGGCGACACTGCCACCAGCGCAGTATTCCGTGATGATCCATACCGATTGGCCGACGAGGAGAGAATCAACGACGATGTTGATATTCCTTGCACCGCCGCTGCTCAGCAGCTTAAGGGTATTGACCTCCTTGAGAATGTCATTGAATGTGTCGGCGGCGCCAGGGCTCAGGGTGTCGCCCTCTTCAATGCTGATGATCTTAACGGCGACGAGCTGGCCGGGCTTTGTGCGGGTGCCGGTGGCCTTGTAGACGCGGCCGAAACTGCCCTTGCCAATGAGTTCGGCGAGAAGATAGGGGGGTGGTTCCTTGCCGGCATCGGCGCACTCCCTCACGATGGCGGCCTGGGCCTTCCTGGCATCCTCAATGGCCTTCTGCTTGGTGGCCGAGAAGTTGAAGTCCAGGTGGTGGAGGTTCTGCATCGCGCTTGGGCGTTAGGCGCTCACTCGCTTGCAGCGGGCATGGGTCGGCAATCGATACCGAAATAATGGATCTTGAAATTGTGAGCTGAAATTGAAATCGGCAGCGATGGTATTGAATGCGATGCTGAGTTAGCTGCAGAGGCCGCCGCAGAGCGTTTGACCGCTTGACGGAAGGCGTCAGACACGTTGGCCGGCGCGTATCCGTAATCCAGCTCCCAACGGTCAATCGGCTGCTAGCGTGCCCTCGGAGGCGCGTGGCGAGTGAGTATCAGCCTTTTCTCTTTCATTGGCGAAGGTGTTGGGTTGGGCGTCGGAAGCGTCGAAAGCGTTTTCAACGTGAACTAGGTGAGTGGGTGACGGCGGTGGAGCCATTTCGAGACGCAGGTGCTGCAGCAAAACGCAGGTGTTCAGGGGGAGACAAGGGGAGCCGCCAAGACACGCGTGTGGCCACTCAGCGCTCTGATCGCCGGCAGGGATAAAAGGTGGGTGGAGCCAAGCAATCAACTGACCCAGAGGCCCGGGAGCTGCGACGAAAAATAAATTGTCACTGCAACCACAACAACCACAACACTGCCATTCCTCGCTTTGCAAATACATATCCCAAGCTCGGCAAAAACTAACTCTGCACTGAGCTTGATCACTACCAGTATTGTCTCATCTGGTTGTCTCTGCTAGCCGCAAACTCCTTGCACCTGACCCTCATAACTGACCCAAAAAAGCTACGACGCGTCGTGTGCGGTCGCGCCCAGAACCTAAAACTCATGAACGCCATCCTTATCAATCAGCTTGCCCACCTCGGCATCCCTCCCGCCCTCAACAACTATCTTCATCAGCTGGCCTCCCAGACTCGGATGGCCTGCCCCCATCTCCTTGACAAGCTCGCGGCCGCCACCGAGATCTGTTGCCAGGAAGCCGGGCAGGACCGCCCATACCTTAACTCCGTCCTTCTGCAGCTTCCAGTGGTAGTCAAGCATGAGCATGTTGAGCGCCGCCTTGGTGCACCGGTATCCGACCGTCTCAAACGCCATCTTCTTGGGCCACCCGCGCTCCAGGTCCGGCGGCAGCGGGAAGTCGCCCTTGGCGCAGTTCACAAACGTGCCCAGCCCGCTGACAAAGAGGAGCCGAGGGTCCGCTGACTTCAGGAGGAGCGGGAGGAATGTGTAGGTCATCACATGTGTGCCGGCCACGTTGACGTCGTAGGCCCCGGTGAAGCTGTCGCGGAGCGAGGTGCGGTTGTTGACAAAGTCAATGTCCTTGGTGAGACCTGTCAACAGGGGTAAAATATCAGCAAGTGCCCACATATACCTTCACACGGAACAGGATAGTGGCATACCCGCATTGTTGATGAGCGCATCAATGCGGCCACACTTGGCCTTAACCGTCTCAAAGGCCTCGCTGATGGACGAATCGTCGGCAATGTCCAGCTGGAGAGCTTCGACCGTGTTTGATGAGCCCGCACACTCCCCGCGAAGCTTGTCGGCCGCCTCCTGGCCCCTCGCTAGGGAGCGACTCCCGAGGAGGACATGGTAAGGCTTGCTGGATTCGAGCAGAGCCTTGACAATCTCATACCCAATGCCCTTGTTGGCGCCGGTGACGAGCGCGATCTTGGAGGCCATCTTGACTCAAAGTGATGATTGCTTGTTGAAGGGTGATTCGAATGGTGTTTTCTCTTGCTTTGATGCTGTGCACGTTAGGATAAATATTAACATGATCTGGCTGTCTTTATGTGCACTTTGAGCCCATTCGGGAGGTTTGGCGTTACCGGACTTAACAAACTGTCTCCGACTCTCCGCCGAACACAATGCCCAACACACAACCCATGCTGCGTTTACCGTCTTTGTTGGCTGGTCAAATACAACAACGGCCCAATGCCATGCTAAAGCCGACTGGTATTATCCAAGCCCCAATAGAACGGGGCTCGGTGTTTCCCCGATCCCTCCGGCAGCTGCCAAGTAGAACCAACCACAAGTGAGGTTGACGATGGAAATACGTGGGTTTAGCCCATAAGTCCACCATAATATTAACTGCCAAGACGATCTTTAGATGAACATACATAGGACATTCGTCAGCTCCGTAGGCTTGGCACTCGCAGCGATGAGGATGAAGTTCAGGCAAGGACCGGTAGGACTTTGGGCGTTGAGTCAATAAGTATAAGGTTCACAGTGTAGATACCGAGTCAAGTGTCACAACACAATAGTTGTCTGTTCGAGGCTGTAGAGCTGAACGGTATGAAGGAATACCAATGATAAGAAGTTTGTTAGAAGCGAGTAAATATGTTGTCACAGTCATAGATAACTACCTAAGCATATTTGTATATGCCCAACACCTTGGATATATAGCTAGGATATTACTCTGGGGATGTTGTGATTGAAGCATGCTAAGCAGGGGGCGTGGTGTGCCCCGCATATTTACATTAACATGCCAGGTAGGTATTATGTATATCTCTTTATATGTCTATATACATATACCAATATATATGACTGGTAATGATATATTATTTTCCCGACTGTAATAGACGATGCTGGAATGTTGATAGCTGAACCTAATCTCGTTTTGGAAGGCTGGGCATTGCAGGAGGGGAGTAGACCATAGCCCAAGGTAAAGCAACACCACTGCGCATTTACCAATACTGGGAAACCCGAGGCTCAGCGAAAACAATCTGAGCAATATCACGTACTGACGAGAACAGTTCATCGGTGCTTGATACAATGGTAACTCCCAGTGGACAACTTGGTAGCTGGCAGACATTCACTGCTGATACCATGACAACAAGAGATCGACTCCCAATATGAATAGACGCCCTTCCCCTCATAGCAACCTCTAATACTCTGCACGGTATCTTGTCACTGAAGCTAGGCCCGACCGGACTCTTGATCTTTCGCTAACAATGTGTATCGACATCAACTACACCTCCACCTGCGGCTGCCGCATTGCGCAGCAGCCGTGGCTTGAGCCATGCGATAAAGCCGAGGCGACCAAGCGCAACTGCTGGGCTGCCTCCATGACTGTCACGCGAAAGCGGCCTAGCGAGGGCAACTGCCTTCGTCACAAGAAGGACGGTGAGGAGGACAAGGCCAAGTCGACCTGAGGGCTCTGACCAAGTCTCACACTTCGTTTGAGCACCATCACCTACATCCGAAGAGACAGTCGGACTTAGGCAAGCCACGCCAATGGATGAAGTCACGATGCTCCCAGAGGCAACTTGACCCGGCTCTGTCCTCTGATAATTGGTATCGCCTCGCCCAGGCCGTAGCAGCTAACCAAGCAGCCACCAGCCGCGAGAGGAATAAGTAAAATAGGTAATGATACAACCTCGCCATGTCATACATCTAAACCGTGAATCTGAATCCACAAAGTCCTGAAACCTTATCCGTGATACATCTAGGCAAAGCTACGGCCCCCGGTGCTCCAAGCCTGGTCCTCCCATGCCCCACACCTATATATGTCCCTGAACATCGCCGCCATTCGATGCTTATCATGGCACCCTCGTATTGACCCGTACGCCATGCCACTCCTTGACCATATCGCCTAGGACCGCGTTGACGGTGCGCTGCTGCTTAAGCATGTTCAGCCCGCGGAACCGCTCTGACGTGATGTCGATCATGTACATGGACCCGCAGCCGCCTGAAATGTCCTGGACAACCAGTTGTGCGGGATGGAGCTCGCCTACTAGGCGGTCCCAGATCTGGGCCTCGCCATCTGATAGAGAGTCGGGCTTCTCGAGGGTCGGGGCTGCGGGTGTGGCGGCGGGAGAGGCTTCTTGTTCTTGGGATGCTACAGAAGACGAGGAGAACGGCCTGCGGCTCGGCGGGAACGAAGCTGTTCTTTGTCTGTGTAGCGGCTGCAGCCGAGAGAATAAAGATGGAGGCGGCGATTGCGAGAGTGGGGGGCGGGCTGAGGTGCTCGAGAACAATGACTGTGTCGGCGTTACAGTCGAAGTCGTCTGGAGGAATCGTCTCGTTGCGGGCCGGGTTGCCTCGGCTCCAAAACCTGTGCGTGCGCGTAGGCAGGTTCGGCAAATCATGGTGTCTGAGCTCTGGGGTCCAAACTGTGCGGTGTGCAGCGGCGCGGCGGACAGTTGGGATTCTGGGATTTTGGATTGAAGTTGTCAAGCTTGCGCCAGTGCACCAGGTTGTCCGATGGACAGCTTTGGACGCCAGACGGCGCATGCAATTTGTCACTTGCCGTCGCCTGGTTGGTCAGTCAGATGAGTGGGCCATAAGCCAGCGCTGAAGTCTGTGCCTGGGAATTCATCCAAACGGCAGCAAACCACAGTGCAGCAAAAATGCAGCAAAAATGCAGCAAAAATGCAATTTGCGGCCGGTGTTTGCGACACCCACTCGCTGCTTATCGTCGGCCCTTCAATCATTCAGCTGCAAAGCATCGCAATCACAGCAACGTGCCTTCCTGTCCTGGCCAGCTCTATCTAGAACGTTTGGAAGGACCAACATGCAGGCTAGTCGCCAACCGAAATTGCATCGCACTTTCTCTGCCTCGGCTGGGTCCGATTCGTGATTTTGCTGTTCAATCGCTGTTCAAATGTCAGGACCTGAATGACGCGATGTTCCTTTCTTCTCCATCCAATTTCACCTCTCTCCTTCCTCGCGACCCTGCGTGCCACGCCAACCCCACCCTGGCGGCCACACCACCTGAACTTGACGGGCCCAAGTCGTCAGTCGTACCATGGCGACGCCCACGTTTTGAGGTGGCCAACCCGCCGGGATGTCCCGTTGTTTGTGGCCGTCGAGAGCAACCCACCTGGAGTAACCTCCCCATGGAGGAAACATTGTCCACGATGCGATGTGAAAGACCCCTCGTATCCAGGTTTATGGACCACCGCAGATCTGCTGTGCACGAACCCGGGGGCAATCATCATCGGATCGCTGCCAAGGGGGAGGGCCAACCCACGAGAAATGGCGTTTCAGCAGCGGGGCTTTCGGTATCCAGAACATCGCTCGGTGCCTAGGTCAGGAACGGACAACTAGCTGGCCATGGGCCGATTCTAGCGGAAAGGTTCCCGGCGCGGCATCGGCAACCGCCTCGGCATCACACGTTTTCGCAGCTACGAGCTATCTACACGCACTGACAACAGATGCGCCTGGTTAGGTTCAGCACGATACACATGGACTGTCTCCAGGACAAGTTAGGGGTCGGGTCGCATCCGGACCGCTGGTCGTGCCGGGCACGTTTCGTGAGAGACATAGGACCACCTCTCGCCTGTCGGCCTGATCAGACGCCATGGTAGTCTCTGCCACTAGCCGTAAGGATCTAGTTCCTGTCAGACGAAGCTGCTGCAAAAGAACCTCGTACCGTCCCTACCACCCTACCTGGCTGGGTTGACACTGAACGACGTGCGCATTCTAACTATCTAGGAAGCTGGTGGTTCGTGGGACTAGACACGGCCGACATGGTAGACCGTTGGACAACGACTGCAGCTGGCCTGCCTCTGAGACTGGGACCGCCTCTGCATCCCAGCCATCCCAGCGAGGCACAGCGACAATCATCCACTGCAGCCGCGAGACCACAGGGAAACGAGCGCAGTGACACTTTATTCGCAACATGGTGGAAATACCCAAAGGTCAAAGGTGATCGCCCGTACATATCGCAATACTTGCCGTCGCCCGGATGTTGTCGCCGCCGACGCAGGTAAGGTGACGCCATGACCTGCTTGCTTTGCGAGCAGGTCTTGCTGTTTGCCGTCTTCTGTTCATTTTGACGTTGCCTAGTTCTGGGCTGTGCCACAATCCTGCTGTGCCATTATGGGATGGCCCGGCGCTGTTTGCACGGCGAGGCATGCTTGTAGCCAAACCGTGGGGCCGGATGAAGTCCATCCCCAGTGATGCGCCCAGCCAATCACTCTCTTTAGCCTCAAAAGGAGGCTATCGGCCATGTTTGTATTCAGCGCTGAAAAGGGGGCTGTCCGGCAGCTTTCCGTCGACACGGCTTCTTTCCAGGTTGCTGCTGACCCCCCGGGTTTGTGTTTGATGGATTTGCCCACGGCTCCTTACCACCAAGGTCGATGTTTTGAAACACCGTCGCCATCTTAGTCGAGCGAAGGTGTTTACGGGAATCTGCGCTGTCCCTCTACGAAACATCTAGGACCCCGGCGGTTTAGTCAAGCTCACCGCGTCCAAAAGAGGCATTTTCCGGGCCACCCCCATTATCGGCACTGCTGGCGGATGACAGACAGCCCGCTAAACTCCGTGTTGTATGCGGGAGTTGTCTTGTACCTTACCTCACACTAGCAAACAAGGGGGGCCGTCAGGGGGGAGCGCGGGGTAGCACTCCGTCTTCCTTCCGCAGGAATAGGTGCCAAATCTAGGTGCCGCCTTTGGCGAGAGACGAGACGAGACGCTCCCCGAGCTCTTCAATTATCGTCCATTTTCCACTTGTCAGCTCCTATGATCGATAGTGGTTCTGGATTGCAAGTTGCGCAAATATGCCGCGCCGTTCCGCAACAGCTTGCGCCCTCTCTTGCTCGCGGGGCTCGTGGCCGGCGCCCCATCGCGGAGGGTCCGATCCGAGTCCATCTTTTATCTCATGCCCGATCGCACCCTACCAACGGCGCGCCTTGGCGAGTACAGGGATGCTAACGGCAGGGATACACTGACTGCCGAATTTTGACCTCCCTGATGCGGTACAGTCCAATCGCCTTCTTCTCGCTTTCCCCTTGTCGCCATGCCCTCCCCTTCCTCGCTCTGGCTCCCCTTGCCTAGAAAGGGAGGTGGGAAGAGCCAAGCCGGGAGCTGAAGCCACAGCGACCTCGCGCGTCGCGTGCAGGCCCTGAAGCTTCCATCGCATCCTAGGGCTTTCATGGAGCATCAGGATCGCAACGGCCATTGGAGGTCTACTGAGATCAGCACGAACGAATGACTGGCGGCCAGCTGCGGTGGCACATTCTACTACGCCGCCCTTCAACGTGGACCCCTCCCCCCCCCCTTCCCTCCCCTCATTGATCTGTCCATCCATCTAGGTCCTCTCCATGGTCTTCCCCACCCACTTAATAATTCCCCGCAGACCCTGCGGTGCTGCCTTGCTCAAGAAGCGATGGCGCGGGCAGCGGTTCTCCAAATTAACGGTGCTTGGCTAAAGACCCGGGTCGCCCAATGGGGGTCGCATTCCACGGTTACGATTTGGCCGACCTGCCTCGTCGAGAAGGACAACCGCAGTACAATCTTAGATGCGCCGAGATCAACACTCCCTTTCCCTGGAGCTTGGTGCGCCTCCCCCAATGGGCTGTGCCAATTGTCCCGTTCATACGTATCTGGGTAAATTCGCCCGCGATCTCACCTCAACAAGGTAGACGTGGACCAAGTCATGGGAACGGGGTTGCCACCCTGCTGGTCACTGCCCGTCGGTGATGTTGCCGGAGAATAAATATGGCCGTATATATACCACGCCGCCAACCCGCCTCCAGTTGACGAGATGTCTTAGCTCGGTACGGCCATCGCAGTAACCTGTGTCGAGTGTGGTATTCGCTCGCCGGCTGCGCAGCCCGTCCTAGTCACTCACTTTATTCTCTTCTTTCCATCGCTTTCTGCCCCCCCCTTTGAACCACCATCTCTTGATCGGGTTCTCGCCTGTTTGTGAAGAACAACATTATGGTCCGTTTTACCTTGTCAGCGGCGCTTCTGGCGGCCGCTGCCCTCGCCCGGGCAAACCTCAGCGCTCCGCAAACTGTTCCCGGCGCGTTTATTGTCGAATATGAGGAAGATCAGGTAAGGCAAACCGGGAGCTGTCCCAGGGTGTTTGCGAGACCTGAATGCTCACCTGGTTCACGGCTGTAGGACACTGGCTCTTTCATCAACTCCATCGACGACGATGCTTCGCTGCGAAAGGATCTCCGCTACAAGCTGTTCAAGGGCGCGTCGATTCAGTTCACCAATGTCGAGAAGTCGGAGGACGCGGCCGCCAAGGTGCTTGCGATGCCCAAGGTCAAGAACGTGTGGCCCCTTAGACGTTACCCGCTTCCCCAGCACACTGTCCACTCCACCGGCAGCGCGGTTGCGGCAGAGATGGTGAAGCGACAGCTTCAGGGCAACGGCACCGACACCTTCAGCCCTCACCTCCAGACCCAGGTGAACAAGTTTAGGGATGCCGGTATTACCGGACAGGGCATCAAGATTGGTGTTGTCGACACGGGTGTAAGTCTTTCAGGGGTTGGCGACGGGTAGCTCGGTCGTGGGCAACTGGGCGGCGGCCCGCGATCACAAGCAGGCCCAGACACCACCAGACGCAGCGCTAACCGTTGGTTTCAGACGGACTACCTCCACCCTTCGCTCGGCGGCTGCTTCGGGCCCGGGTGCCTGGTTTCGTACGGTCGCGATATCGTTGGCGACGGGTACGACGGTTCAAACACGCCGGTTCCGGATGCGGACCCGATGGACACGTGCCAGGGCCACGGCACTCACGTCGCTGGCATCATCGCAGCGCAGTCTAACAACCCATACGGGATTATCGGAGCGGCGCAGGGTGTGACTCTGGGATCGTACCGTGTCTTCGGCTGCCAGGGCGACGTTGGTAACGATGTGCTTATTGCCGCCTTCAACCAGGCCTACGAGGATGGCAGCGATATCATCTCGGCTTCGATTGGTGGGCCTTCGGGCTGGTCTGATGATCCATGGTCTACGGTTGTGTCGCGCATTGTCAAGAACGGAGTTCCTTGCTTGATTTCTGCCGGTAACGAGGGTGACTTGGGTCTCTTTTACGCATCTACGGCTGCCAACGGCAGAGGAGTCACCGCCATTGGTTCGATTGACAACACTTTGTCGCCTGCTCTGCTGAACAATGCCTCCTTCACCGTCAACGGTGCTGCCGGTGGCTCTTTCGGCTTCACGCCCGGCAGCCCGGCTCTCTGGACAGGCGCCAGCATTCCCCTGTACCCTATCGGCTTCGACACGACTGACCCGGCGAACGGCTGCGATCCCTATCCGGCATCGACCCCCGACCTGAGCGGGTACGCTGTTCTCGTCCGTAGAGGTACCTGCACTTTCGTCCAGAAGGTCCAGAATGCTGTGGCCAAGGGCGCCAAGTATGTCGTCTTTTACAACAACGTTGCCGGAACCACTGCGGTGTCGGCCAGCGTTGCCGGCATTTCGGGAGTGGCCATGGTCACGGCTGAGCAGGGTGCGACGTGGATCAAGGACCTCCAGGCCGGGTCCAAGGTTTCGGTCAGCCTGCCGAACACGGCAAGTGCCACCAAGTTTCTGGCCAACTTTGAGAACACGGGCACTGCTGGGTTCTTGAGCACCTACACCAGCTGGGGACCTACCTTTGATCTGGAGGTGAAGCCCCAGTTCTCCACCCCAGGCGGCATGATTCTGTCCACCTACCCCAGGAACCAGGGCTCGTACGGCGTGCTGTCTGGAACCTCCATGGCGTGCCCTCTTGCTGCGGGTATCTACGCCCTCGTCATGAACGTCCGAGGCACCAAGGACCCTCGCGTGCTGGAGAACGTCATCTCGGCCACGTCGAAGCCCAATTTCTTCCAGACTGGTGCCACCGGCTCGACTAGCAAGCTACTTGCGCCCATTCCGCAGCAGGGCGGCGGGACGGTTCAAGCTTGGGATGCGGCCCACGCCACCACACTGCTCAGCGTCTCAAGCCTTGCTCTCAACGACACCAACCACTTTGTTGCCAAGCACGAGTTTTCGATCTCTAACACGGCCAAGACATCTATCACATATGCTCTGGGTAATACTGGCGCTGCTACTGCCTACACTCTTGCCACCGAGGGCGACATCACCCCGGCTCCGTTTCCCAACGCCTTGGTGGCCAACTACGCGTCCATTGCGTTCTCGCCCAGCGGCAACATTACCATCCCTGCCGGCCAGCGCAAGATCATTACCGTCACCTTCACGCCTCCTGCCGGCCTCAACCCCAAGCTCCTTCCGGTCTACTCGGGCTACATCACGGTCAACGGCACCGACGGCGCAGCCCTCTCGCTGCCGTACATGGGCGTCGCCGGCAGCATGAAGTCGGTGGCGGTGCTTGACAAGAGCCAGACGCACCTCAGCCAATCCAACGACCGCACCTTTGCGCCGGTCGCCTCCAACCAGACCTTCACGCTCGCGCCGCCCGGCCACGCCAACGACACCCTCTACCGCAACCGCACCATTGCGCCCCAGGTGGTAGTCATGCTGGCTATGGGTAGCGCGCTCGTCCGTGGCGAGGTGGTGCCGCTCAGCAACTACACTTCGGGCCAAGCTAACACCACAGTTGTTCTTGGCACCAATACGCTCGGCCAGGTCAACGAGTTCCCGGTTCTGCTGAACCCCAGAGGTGACTTTGCCGTCCGCTGGGAGGGCCAGCTTGATGATGGTTCGTATGTGCCGGCGGGACGGTACAAGATTGTCATCAAGGCGCTCAAGATCTTTGGAAACCCTGAGAAGGCAGAGGACTATGAGAGCACCGAGACGGTGCCGTTCTCGATTACGTATGCGGCACTGCCGAGGAGGCGGAGTGTGAGGACCAGCAAGAGGAGCGTCTAGGATCGTTGTTGCGGTGAGGAAGGTGAGGGGGAGGAGGCGGTGAGACGAGGGGGGGGGGTTAATGTTCAATGTGTCATGTAGATGAAATGATTATCACAAACGTCTGGTATAGAGCGTGCATGAAAAGAGTTCTTTTGTCAGACCGTTTCTTGGTCCATAATGCTGACAGGGTGAAGTCCATGTTTACGAGCGACAGGACAAGGCTGGGACAATATATCCAAGTCGATCAAGAGCAGAGCACCAGAATTTTAGACCCCAAATCCGGGGCTCCCGCGGGGTGACGTACGCAGCGAGTCTTGGACAGAAAGAGGCGGCGTGTGATAGAGTCGACGGTTGTGACCTGGGGATGTTGGGCACCTGGTGTTTTGGATTCGGGTTGGCGACCAATGCAAAAGGTTTTGGTCTTGCATGCCTTGAGAGGGGTTGAGGATGTGAAAGGGGATGAGGTTGGTGATGAAGATATCAATGGGTTTCGGCTGGAATGGACGATAAACGTCTTGATGAAATAACTCACAAAAAAACCCGTAGGGGCCAGATAGCAGCTCACAGAAAGCCAAGTTCAGGGAAATGCTGAATCTTGTCATAACCCCTTTTGGACTTGGAATTGTGATTGTGCATAAGCAAGCCGATGATCCGAGAGGCATGGTGTTTTGAAAAGAAAATGCGCTGAAATTGGCGGTTGGCTGGCACCTGCAGGTTCCAACCCGGGGCCAGGGTTTGCGATTTTCTTATTCCCCTGGCCGCATGTGTCTGGTAGATCACGATTCACGATGAATGCTACGGTTGCGATCACTTCCGGATTGAGCGGAGGAGGTCGGCGATTTGTTTTCAACTGCCGGGTTGTTGTCGCATATTGTGAATTGCACTGAGAGTTTCATTTGCAGTGTTTGTGACGAGTGTTGGTGCCATCATGGTCAAGATTGAAAACAGTAGTAGTTCTTACTCCCTGGAGATAGGGGGGACACTTCCGGGCGCCTTCCACAGCTACCCCATACCCCCATACAATGGCCATGTCTGCACTGAACTGCACCACAAAGCCACCGTTTCGAGTCGTTGGGGCTCTGGGGCGATTGACGTGGCTTGCACCGACGGTGAGGGACAGGGGAGGGGGAACAGGGAATGATCGACGTAGCGTTGGGAAGGCCGGTGCCAAATTTTCAGCAAAAGATGCAGATTGCCCACAAGTCAGCACCAAAGACACTGTGGGCGGCCCACTGCCGGCAGCCCGTCAGCGCTGGAAACGGCCGAGTGGTTGACGTCGGAAAGGGGGCGGAGGCGTCGCCAAGGAGCCGTGACGGGGAAAAAGATGGGAAGAGATGGTGGACTTGGCGCTAAACATTGAGATCAGCGAGAGAAGGGCCGCGATTCCCTGGCCGTCAACCTGGCAGCGACGGAGAGTCTGCTGCAGTTTGCCAGCAAGCGGGCTCCACCGCCGAGCTGGCCAACCTCCGGCCTCTCTCTGACTTTCGGTCTGACTTACACCAGGCCGCGAAAGAGCGAGAAACAGTATTAATACCCAACATCCTCACTCCCTCTCAGACCTTTTTTTCATCATCAGCAGCTTCAATCGCATCATCCAACTCGCATTCATTGCAACAGTCGCTCTTTAGCAATCCAACTACAGTCCTTCGTTCACTTGATCTGCCAGACCAACTTAATTCGTCCACACACGACACCTCCCTTAGAATATCCCCGTCGCCACCATGAAGTTCTTCACTGCTGCTCTTGCTGCTGTCGCGGCCGGCTCTGCCATGGCCGCTCCCCTCAACGCCCGGGACTGCATCACCACACCGGCTCCCGCCCCGACCCCCGAGGTCCCCGGCCCGTCTTGCGACCACCCGGGCCCGGCACCGGCACCGGCACCTCAGGCTGCCTACCTCCCGGTTCCCCAGCGCGATGTGCCTGCACCGGCTCCTGTGGCCCACTGGGCGCCCTCTGCCCACGACGAGCCTGCCTGGTCGGCTCCGGCTGCCCATGACGAGCCCGCTTGGTCGGCTCCGGCTCCGGCTGCTCCTGCGGCGCCCCCTGTTCCCGCAGTTGCACCCCCTGCTCCCGCTGTCCCTGCGCCTGCACCAGCTGTCCCTGAGGTCCCAGCCTGGACTCCTCCCGCTACCCCTAACACCCAAGTCGCCCCTGCTCCGGTCCCCGAAGTTCCCGCCCAGGCTGCGCCTGCTGCTCCGGCTCCGGCTGCCCCCAGCGCTCCTCAAGCTGAGCCTCCCAAGGAGGCCCACGTTGTCGAGGTCTGCGAGACTGTCATCACTATCGTTGTCAATGTCAAGGTCCTTATTGAGGCTGATATCGCTCTCATCAGTAAGTTTTCTCATCTAATATAACATTCATCACAGCAACTCTAACACCGTGACACCACAGACAAGCTCCTTGCCGATGCCGAAATCGATGTCAAGGCCCTTCTCGCAGTCATCATCAGCCTGAAGCTCCACCTCCAGATCCTCCTCACTGAGTGCATGCCCAAGCTCCAGGCTCTCGTCCTCAGCGTGCTGGTCGAGGTTGACCTCCAGGCCATCCTGTCGCTCGTCCTCGAGATCAAGGGTCTCTTCCTCGAGATCGAGGGGTGCCTCAAGCATCTTGTGGTCACCGTAAGCGCCGAGGTACTGGCTGTCATCGCCGTCGAGCTGCACGCCTGCCTGGCCATCATCGGCCCCATTGCCGGACCCATCGTCCAGATTGCTCTGGGTGCCGTTGCGGCCCTCAAGGCGACCGTCTCGGTTCCCGCCCTCGTCGCCCATATCACTACTATCGCTGGTGACATCACCAAGTGCACTTCCAGCTTTGCTAGCATCCTCCACCCCCTCCTCACTCTCCTCCTCTAAGTGCTTGGTCCAGACTGGTAACCCAAAAATTCATGTCTACGAAAGTCTTTGGAGATTGGAGGGGTTCCTTGTACAAAAGGATATGCTCATGATGCTTGGTACGGATGCACGGCATGGGGTTCTAGCGGGTTGTCCAGTTGTCAAGATGTGCGCGACTTATTAGATATTCACGTAATTATTAATTCACCCTGGGGTTCGCCTCATTTGCCAAACTATTCTCTCTGCCAGCTCCCTGTCTTGCGATTCCCTTCTTGATACGCTTAGTACTCCCCTCTAGCAAACAAAGCACCGCCACAGTTGTTATCCCCGTGCTGACCCCAGATGGCCCTGTTGTAGTTGAAGCAGTTCTTGCCGTTGCTGCCCATCTTGTTGGCCCACGCCACCGCCACCTCGCCTGTGTACGCCGAGCAGTGCCGGCCCGTGTACAAGTTGATTTGCATCTGCTTGGGGTCTGCGGTCCGTCGTGAGGCCGGCGAGCAGCGGGAAGAGGAGCGGTGGATAGGAGCGGTGGAGAGGTGCATGTTGGTCGGTGGGCTGTGGAAAGGGGTTAGGCTGGTGGGTTTCTTCTGGGATAAGGAGCGGCCCTACTTGGAGATTCCTAGTTTTGTTCACACGAAGTTTACCTAAATACATCATTCAGAGAAAAGAACTCAACCAGTAGGTACGCTAAGTACCCATCTATATAAGGTGCGTGTTAGTATTTCAAGCCTGGCATGTGCCGTGCCCATCACCTTAGTTCTTAACCTTGATTCCCGACTCAAACCAAGATATTGACCTAAGATGTGGGAATAACCCCATTAACTTACCCCCCAGGATGATGACCGTATGGAGCAGACGAGGTTAGAATACGATAATGGGCACCGTTGTATTCGGAGAAGTGAGAAATGGAACTTGCCGACTGGCAAAACCACCTTGTATGCTGTTCACCAGTTTCATTTGCTCAAAATAGTATTGAAGCAAGTGGCAAGTGGGCACCATGTCCAATGGTTTAGCTAGCGCTTCCATGTAAGCCCCTGGGACCGAAATAGGTACCCGACCAGGCAACAAACACTAAGCGTGATGCTCTACTGTGAATTTTGACTTGGTAGAAGTCTTGAAGATAATAATGCCGGGGCTTGATTGAGCTATTCAATATATGTTGCGTTGTGCTTGGCTGCGAAAAGAGCCACCTCCTTACCTATACGGTTTGCGGGGAAATGGCTGGACCACCTCCTTACTACTGGGCCCATACCTATCTATTGACTGATGGGCGATATCATGAGTCTCCAAAGCATGACCAGCAGACCACCAAGATATAAATCCCCTATATGTACCGCACTTTCTTCGATGCTATAGCTCTCCTCATCCTTCACATTCATTTCTCCACAGCATCATGCATCTTCATTACTTTCTCGCCCTTGCCGGCGCAGCAGCTGCCTTCCCCAGCTCCGAAATCCCTCGCCGGGCCTCTGACAGCGATGCCATCCCCGGCAGTCTCAACACGACAAACATTCGCCGACGTGCACGACCTGATCACCACCCGCCCGCAACTCAACGACCTCCTCCTCACCCGCCCCTCCCCCGTCATTGACGGGAACACGCGCTGTGCTCGCTGAGTGTTGTGCTGGTGGTTGGAGGTTTGGGGCGGTCGTGGGCCTGCTTGAGAGAGAGGTCTGTTGCTTGCCAGCTCAAGATTGGCTACCAAGTCTGGATGAAAGCACACCCAAAGTGCCAATGCTGAAGGACATAAAGTCTGCCAGCGGTGTGCTACAAATTGGTTGAGCCTGAGTTGTCAAAATCTCCCAAAAATAACCTGAATTTGTGCAAGTCCACCACCCAAGACGGAACCAAACGCGGAATGCAAAGAAACTGCTTGTAAATGGACTCGAAACAAGCTTCTCACGTCGAGTATCGATATGTCCGCACTATAGTCACCAGCAACCAAAATGACGAGGTACCCGGTACCTCCGCGCCCAACACAATCCCGCAGAGTCAAAAGCCCAAAACATCGGACACAAATATGAAAAATGTAAGCCTTTGCCAGACACCTCGACTTACTGATTCATTCAACCATTCCTGGGTCCGCCTCATAATGATGTGTCTGATCCGTGTTTTTAGCAGCGGACCTTGTTCTCTGAAACTTTGGGAAAAGAGTACTCATCATTGGCTTGGGGAACGGTCCCCAAGCTTTTGATCATAAAGGTCAGTCTCCTCTGTAGCTTGATTCCAGGAAGTTGTTGCGTTGGAGGGGAACTGCTTGCTGCTTCCCTTGATCGCGGGTGACGAGGTTTGGCAGCTTCCATTGTTCCACCTCACGCCTCCTCGGGTGCCAGCGGGGCGGGGAAAGAGAGACTGACATTGGGCAGTGGGCAGTGGGACCGGGGGGATCGGGAGAACAGTGATGATACAGAGATAGTGTCATTCTGGGGCCGTCGGCCAGTGGCTTGAGTGCTACCAGGCCTGCCGCAGTGACCACCTTCATGGAAGGTCTGAGTTCTTTTGGAGGCATCAATGTGACGTAATGGGTGAGAAGCCAAAGCAGCTGGCAGGCATCTACAATGTGGGAGGTGATTTGCCCACCCCGGATGGCTAGACATTCCGACAAATGTTGATGCTGGTTGCTGCCCAGCGCTTCTTAGCTTTGTCACGGAGAATATTGGCAGTGAGCCTGCAATCTGACGGGTATGGCGCTTGCGAAAAGGAACGCATCCCAAATTTGGAACGGGGAATCGCGCGACGGATTTGCAGCCAACAAATTCTTCTGCGAAAAGAGTGAGTGAGGGTGGGAGAAAAAGGGAGAAATCCTCTGGCGAGGGGGGGGTTTATACTATTTTGCTCCTGCCCGATTCAGCGGAACTGCGCACGAAGTTATGCCTGCCATGTTGTTAACAGCCACAATGTTGTGTTGACTGCACGTAATGAAGGAAGATGGGAAGAGACAAGTCGTACTTGCAGTCTTGACGGCTGATGAGTGGAGACTGCTGGTTGCAAGTCGTTGCGATTGTTGGCCCCTGCTCCTGTGCCAAGACAAAGACAGGAGTCTCGCGGGAGACAGACAGTACGAAACAGAGTCTGCAAACAGCTTCCCGCACAGTCCCGCCATTGCGCCGTCTTTCTTTCAACGTCGAACGTCAAACGTCGCGAAGGCATTGAACGCAAGCACTTCCACATTCAGCAATTGCAACCAAGGGGTTTCGGCACCCGACATGCAAAATGGACCGCGACCAGAATGCGTCAGAGAACCTTTTTGGTATTGACTCCCTAACTCCTTCCCCGATTTGTTCCTCCCATTCATTCCCTTCGCATCCTCGGCAGCTGCTCGCTCATTCAGCGCCTCAACTGCCCAGAACCCCACATTAACAACCTTCAGACCGCGAAAACAAACTCATCGCCGAAATCCTCTCCGGCTTCCGCGGCCTGATCAAGCATGGCGCCGATCGCGTCAGCAGCACCGCTTCAACAGGCCAAGCCGCCTACAACAGCATGGCCATCGAGATCCTAATGAGCGGCCTGGTACGTCCCCCTCTCCTCACTCCTCCCACCCTCACTAACCCCTCCTCCGCAGACAAAATCCACAGAGGACCTCCTCGGCCTCACCCGCCAGCTCCGCGAGCTGTGGGTCGTCGGCCCCCTCAAGAAGCCCGGCGAAGGCGATGACGCGGTTCAATTGGGCGTGCAGCAGGACGCGACGGCTTTCTTCTCTCTGATGAATGGCATGAGGAGCGAGGAGCGGTCGGCGAGGGCCCAGGAGACGGGCGGGTGCATGACGTACCGCGAGGGCCCGATGGAGGGCGTGCCGATGCCCAAGGGGCCCGAGGCGCTGGGAGGTCCGGCTGGGCAGGGGGTCGGTGCTGGGCCGAGGGCTGGTGCCCAGGGTGGTGTGGGGAGGGGTTGAGGGATGTTTGGGGGATGGGGGAAAAGCAGAGATGCAATTTATTTCCTGTAATGGTAAAGTCTGCGTCTAATTAACCATGGTTGATACCATCTCCTCCGGCCGCCTGTCATTCTGCCAAGTCCCTCCTCTTACTTGCCTCCTCTGGAAACACAGTTCCTGCATTTCCTCGCATCCGTACGTGCCTTATTAAACCAGTACCAAGACTACGAAAACACACACAAAGCACTAATTACATTGAGTCCATGTTATATTGAATCCATGCCGCTGAAGGGGTTTGAGGAATGCTTGTCGCCGGTAGTGTCGGGTTCGGGGTTTTGGCCGTTGTTCAACGTAACAGGGGATGCGCGTCTCGCCTCGCCCAGCTCGATCTCATGCCTGGGTCGTGCAGTGTTCTGTCCACGGGCAGAGGTGTTGATGTTTTCCTTCGTATGGCTTAGGAAGGGTGATGGGCCGCGTCTATCCTGATTCCTGTTTTTCTGAAAGCTAGCGCCTTTGTCATAGTCTTCATCGTCGGAGAAACTCGAGGACGAGAATGACATATCATAACTTTCACTGTGATAATTCTCATGGTGCCTCGAAGGGTACCTCGATGACGTGTGCTTTCTTGCCTCAAATAATTTCTTGAGTGGGTTTTGGCCGTGCATCTGTTCGGGGCATGCGTGTTATTGATAGGCTCATATGAGGGGCTCATATGAGCCGGGAGAAGAAAGTGCTAGTAAGAGCTTACGATGCTGGAGACTGAGTCGGGCTTTTCTTGAGCTTGGGCTTGCGTGCGAGGACTCGCTTTCTGAGAGCCGTTCTTGGAGGCCCGTGGAGCTTGAATTGATTCAAATTTTGACGTGGTACGAGTCGTGTTGGCGGGGATGAGAGCTACCGTGACTTCGTCCTGTGGTGGGCTTGCATGCAGTTCGGAAGGGTCACGAGCTCTTTTTTTCCTCGGGCGGCGGCTGATTGGCATGTCATCGTGATCTTCCTCGGCGGTATTGGCGCCGATGTACTGAAGCAAACTCGGCACCATCGAGCGTTTCCGCTTCCTGTTTTCGAGTTCTTCAAGCTCACGTTGCTGCTTCTTGATACCATCGATGTAGTCCTGCACGGTTCTGACCTTGTCGGAAAAGTCGGGGATTGCGTCCTTCGTGGTGAGGAGTGTGGGCGCAAGTGGGTCGTCATCCTCCAAAACACGAGCCGTATCGCCGAGCCAGCCGCGAATATGGTCGAAATGGAGCTTGGCTTCGGTGATATGGCCAAGCCAAACTTCCTCTGGTGCCTTGCCCCCGAAATGGTCCGACTTGGGGAGTTTCTGTCCAGGTTTCAGATTTCCAGGCAAGACATGGATTCTTGAGGTGGGGGTATCTTCCAAGCCAAAGACAGCTTTGATCGGATTGTCCAGAAAGAGTGGGCTGGCCTTGAGGATGTCGGGCAGCCACTCCCGAGCGTTTTTGGGATTGTCCTTGAACCAATCAATGAGGTATTTCCGGAGGGAAGGGCCCGCATGCCAAACCGTAGGATACACATCAAGAAGGGTAAGAAATTGCTCTTTTGTGATATTACCTCGCACTCTGAGGGTAGCATAGACACTGCTGACACGAGGATCAGTAGCCGTGTTTACCATGGTTACGTACTTTATCCAGCCTTGTCGCTGCGAGTGTTTCTTGCCAGCCAGAAGATTTGCACAAGAGAAGCTGCCTCGAGACCCAGATGGTAATCAGAGTAAAAAGCCTGCACGAGAAAAAGAAAGTTCCGCGTGAGCGCCAGGCACGTGCAGTAGCGTGTATTTATTCAGCTGCAGTGTTTTGCTTTGTCAGCTTTCAAATTGGGGGTTCTTTTTAGAATGCGCATGAAAATGTTAGAATGGTCTAATTTCTGTTGGGTGTAGCCGTTGTCTCTATTAGGTATAGGGCATTCCCTTATTAAGACACCTACAACACTCAATACAACCCCTAGATCCCCTTCTTCCCCCACTCTGTGATCAAATGTCCTCATATGGACCGACCATATATACCTAAGGTAGGTAAGACAGATAACACTCCGCCCCTCCTCACTTCATTCAGTTCGAGCCTTCATCCTTAACCATCATAGCCATCTCTTTTGCGGGCGTGGTAACGTCCACGTCCGAGTCACTGGTGCTGGGGAATCTCTTGCGCTTCGACGGATTCCTAGACGTGTGCTCAGCATCATCCTCGCTCGAGTCCCGATCTCTGGCGCTGAGGGCGGCGTCGGCATGGGCAACGCCGGCAGGGACAGGGTCGGCGGAGACAGGGTCGGCAGGGGCGGCAGGGGCGGGCCGGGGGTTGGCGGGAGCGGTGGTGGCGGTGGCGGGGGAGGGGCGTCCACGCACATCTGAGCGATTTGGACCTCGTCCAGAAAGGTTGGTATGTCGCCTAGGAGCTGGAGGACTCTCTCCTTGAGAGGGTGGTCATCGCCCATCTCCTGCAAAGCCGTCGGGGCCCATTGTCGAATCTTGTGAAACGAGTTTGGGCCTTGTTGACCTGGTTAAGCCAGTCCTGCTGTTGTGTCTGGCCCTTCAGATGGGGAAATGCCTCGACGGCGGTGTGTGGGAGCGGGGTGCCGAGGGCGAGCCGGTAGGCTGGCTTGCCACTTGTCTGCCGCTCGGTCTGCCGGCTGGGTTGGCGAGGCTGTTGAATCCCGCTGCCAGCTACGAAAGGTCCCCCTTGTAGTCAATCGGGTCTGCCAGATGGGAGGGGCGTGCGGCCGAGCCCAGCCTGCGTTGCCGGTGTGGGAGCTATGTTGAGGCCGGGGATACCCCTAGCGAAGCCACCCGCCAGAGCCACGGAAGGCGCGCTCCCTGCGGCCTCACCAGCCTGCATTGGCGGCGTCATGTTGAGGCTGGGAACCCCCCAGCGGAGCCACCCACCAGGCCGAGGGCAACAATCTCGTCGTACTCGGTGTAGGGTGCAAGACTAGGCGGGTTGTCGAAGTAGCTGGGCTGGGCCGCGAGGATGTCGGGCAACCATTCCAGTGCCGTTGCCTGGTTCTCCCTCCCTAACCCACTGGACCAAGCAAGTACGAAAGGTCGGCCACCTCGAGCACATCGAGGAATTGGGCCTTGGTAATTAGCCGTCCAAACTAGTTCTTATGAACCCTGTCGACCCAACAGTAGTCCGACGATCTAAGCGGACGCACATCCGTCGTTGGAGGGTGAGGTAAGCTTATGTTCAATAATGCGTGTGTGTGCTGTGACAATTATCACAAGTCCAAAGTCAGGTAGCACAGCGCTGAACTTACTGTTGGATTGTGTCGAAGCCATTCTTTGTCGGTTGTTGTGGAGTTCGGGCTGTGTGAAGTAGTTGTTGTGGAAAGGCTGGCGTTGTGTGAAGGAAAGAAAGGTGGGGGATGGAGTTTTCACAGCAACTTATAGAAAAGAATACATGGCCAGCTTGGGCCCAGTTATGTCAAGACAGAATCCTCCTTCCTGCCGTCCAGTCTTTTTTATTCACTCCCAGTGAATAGTAGCCCCCCCACTGCGAGTGAATAGAAGTAGATTCAGCACAGTCCCAACCTGACGCTAGCGAGAGTGGCACGGTGCGAGATAACAGATGAAAGTCGGGTTCACTGTACCACACAGGCTTGTTCAATCTTGACAATGAACTGCGGGTATGATAGCGATAAGGAAAGGAAAGGCACAGGAGTAGATATGTAGGTTTCAAGGTTCAAATGCTCCTATAATAATACTAGGTTTGACATAACACCACAGATTCGGCCCGGGGGAGATTATTAAAGTAGACAAAGAATAAGGGGCGGTCATTGGCCACCATAACGGCTTTTACCCACCTTCTTCCGGGCTGAGGAAACTTCAACTGCTGAGCTTTAAATACCAGTATATGTCTAATTTCGGTGTAGGAATGAATATATATGCCATGATACATGCTTGGGTCATGTATCCCGGCGCCCACGGTGTGTTCGAGTTGTGGAATGTGTTTGTAGCCTACATGAGGCTTACTACTAACAACCGAGTTACAAAACGTAGGGGTAAGAATTACCCACCCACGGGTACCCATGGGTAGATTTTGGTCCGTGTACGTTTTGCTGCTTTGAAATGCAGAATTCCAAATTTGGTAGGATTATAGCCCTCATCATTTGCTGTCGATTGCACCAACTTTGAAAGGATTTCACTAAATTTTCTGGCAGTACAGCCCGTAAGTATTTCTACCAAATGGGTAATTCTTACCCCTAACAAAACGAAGCAGAGACTGCACAGCAAACAACCAGCACTAACCGCAACAAGCCAAATCCTCCAAGCCCTGAGCTGCAGATATTTCTCGCTGTTAATTCTCTCTATGCTCATGAATCTTGTGTAATCAAACCATGCTGTCCCGCTAGCTGATTGGCTCCACAAGTATCAAGCTACCTTTGTCCAATCTTCCCTCTTTCGCTGTAAAACTCTTACCTCCGTCTCAGGACTTTGCGTGATCCGCCATCATTTTCAAATTATCCTCCGCAGCCTGTTTACTACCCTCCCCGCCCTTTCCGCTCTCCTCCACAACTTCATCCCCTTTCTTCCCATCACCTCCGGGCCCCTTTTCCATTTCCTCCTCGCTAAGCACAGCATTCTCATCTTTCACCACAAAATCTTTGTACCAGTTGTCCAATTTACTCCGCGCCCCAATCGGCTGGAACGCTTTTACACCAGGGTACCCGCATCCATCCGGCTCCGCCCATATATAAATCTTAAGCCTTGGCACCATCAGTTGAGACGCCCTCCAGAAGGTCTCCAGGGTGTCAATCAAGCCCAAGAACAGTATCGAACTGCCCATCAGGGTGGTAGTGCCGCACGCCCACCCGAGAATGAGCGCCATCCTCCCCTCGTGGCTAATCCCGTAGCCCTCAGGCATTTTCTGCACTATTTTGATGATGCCGGCCAGTTCTCCGGGCGGCATCCCCTTGGGGTAGTCCCCATCCTTCACGATCCTGATTGGGAGCCTGAATGCGCGAGGGATGTCGACTGCTGACAGTCTCTGGTACTCGCCCCTCGTCATCTGCTCGCGGAACACTTTGCGCCAAGTCATGCCGAACATCAAATAGGCTCGGAAGCGCTCGCGCTTCGTGCCGTAGGCCTCGATTCTGCGTATGCACTCCTCGGCAGATTGCCGCGTGCAAATAAGCTTCTTCCAGTACAACGCTGGAAGTAGCCATCGCGCGAAATGATACACGGCGTCGGGGTTGTTCTGTTTTGGGTCCCGGCATGTTCCATGACTGACATCCGACGCCAGGGCCATCAGAATCCACATGTCCACACACAAATAATTTCCCTTGATTTCCTCCCCCTCCTCCAACGCCAGTGCCTCAATTAACAATTCGTCCGTTTCTGGGATGTCGATAATGGGCTTGAGGCCGGCGTCGATCGGAGCGTACCCCAGCTGCTCATACTCAACCTCGTTCAGCGCGTTCTCCGATTCAATACGCAAAGAGGAGTCCGATTCCGGCGCCGGCGGCGCTGGCAGTGCGGAAGCTTCATCCCATGCCTGCTGAAACACCTCCGGATCTGGCAGGACCTGACCATTAATTTGCACCCTTTGGGAGGCCGTGCTAGGGAAAATTCCCTCAAGAACACTCTGCTCGGGAATGCTCTGCTCGGCATCGCTCTTCTCAGGAAGGACCTGCTCGGGGAACCTCCCCTTGATCAGTTGGCTCGCAGTGTATGACGTTGCTTTCAAGTGTTTGGAGCCCCCCTCAGTTTGTGTACCCTGACTCCTCTTCTCCCAGTCTGGGACGTCAACGTCGGAAACTTCGCCATCATTCTGCATCTCCGTTTGCACAGCCTGACTCGCCTTACCCAAATTTGGGGCGCCAACGTTGGGAACATCGGGAACATCGGGAATTTCAAGGCGCTTGTCTTCTTGGCGTCTGGATGTCGAAACCTCCGGGTCTTCCCCGTGGGGCGAAGCTCCCTTTTCTTCGCCTTGAAGGATCCCCAGCACTGTAAGTTGATGATTGAGACGTTCGGTTTCCTGTGCAGATGATGGCTCAAGTTGACTCGATGACCCTCCGCCATTCCTTTGAGCTTCGGTTTTGGGAGTTGTCGAAACCGAGACACTTTCTGACACAGTCGCGGGCGCCGTCTGACCTGGCGATCCTCCGCCATTCCCGTGGCGAGACTTGGGGCGAGTTTGAACGGTGTAACTTCCAGAAACGACTACGGGTGCGGTCAGCCTTTTGGGGCTGTGACTTGAACCTGTTTCTTGCTGCCGGTCAAGGTGTGGTGTATTAATTGTACTAATATGGGCCGCGAACCACTGGCGATTCTCAGGCATGATCTGACTCGGATAGGTTCCTGGCGCGACTGCGGGCGGCATCTGGCCCGGCAATCCCCCGCCATGCCATTGCATGCCCGGGCTGGGGAGATTCTGGGCCAAAAAACTCCCTGACGGCCCAGGCTGTTGATGCGCGGGCGGCATTTGGGCCCATGGTCCTCCGCCTGAGGCAGTTGAGGGTAGCATCTGACCCTGGGGCCCTCCCCCGTACCATCCAGGACCAGTGTAGGGGGTATTTTGGGCTGGATAACCTCCTGCCACAGTTGCGGGCGGCACCTGGCTCTGTGGCCCTCCCCCTTGCCATCCAACGCTAGCGTAGGGGGTATTTTGGATTGGATAACCTCCTGGCGTAGTTGCGGGCGGCATCTGGCCCTGTGGCCATCCACCATACTATGGGGCGTTGGGAGCCATCTGGCCCCCTGCCCCCCCGCCATACCACTGCGCACCAGAATTGGGAAAGTTTTGGCCAAGATGATTTCCCAGCGCGGCCCCCGGAGTTTGGTAGTGCTGAGGATGTGGGCCCGGAATGAAAGGTTGTTGTTGCTGGTTTCCTACTGCGGGACCACTCGCCTCAGGCGCAAGCGCCGGTATCGGTGTAAACAGCGTCAGTTCCCTCCCGTGTACCCGTGACGGGGAATTGGGGGCGGGGCGTGTTGACGGCGGGCTAGTTGGAGACTTCAGGGGTAGGCTTGTTGATGGTGGGGAACCTGGGGCGAGGAATGATAGCCTAGCCGGCTTCTGGGTTGGAGGCCTCGGTGCCGGTGATATTGGGGGAGGAGGGTCTAGGAGTGATAGCCCAGCCGGTGTTGTGGCAGGCGGAGCCTCCGGAGAGAACGGCAATGTCGGGGGAGGCGGTCTTAGAAGTGATAGCCCCGCCAGTGTTGTGGCAAACGGAGCCTCCGGGGACGACGGCAATGTTGGGGTAGCAGGTTCAACCTTGATAGTCGGAATAGGCCGGGACTCCAGGGCCGGCTTAGCAGTCGACACTGGCTGGGTTTCTGAAGGTGGCATGTCGACCGGAGGGGCTTCGAGTTCATCCGCCTTGGGTGGCCCCATGGGTGGCCCGGTGGCTAACATCGGCCCCTCTACCAAGCCAAACTGATTTGACGAAGATATTTTGTCGTCCAAACTGTCCACATCCACTTCGTCCCCCGAGGCAAGCTGATGCACGAAAGTTGCCTCAGTCACCGAGACAGGCTGATTCTCCACATCCGGCTCACGTGTCGCACATGTCGGGGTAGGCGGTCTCTCGACAAACTTGGGTTCAAATTTAGTGGTTGAAAAGCGTGAAGTCTCTTGCCACGCTTTTTGATGCTTCGCGGACGCCGGACCGACGAGAAACTGCGAGTCGGCGTACTCGACAATGATCTTCACCTCCTTCCACTCACCCAGCTTCACGAGTGCATCAAGTAATGAGTCGGCGGCCTTGCTCTGGCCTTTGAGGAGGCGGGTGAATATGAGGCGTATTCTTGGGGACGCGCCATCCTCCAAGCGGTGCGTCGGGGAATTGGCTACCTCAACCAGTCGCCGGACCGACACGGATATTGTCGCATCATCCAGGCCAAATGAAGTTTGCTCCAAGTGCCTCTGGAATTCCTCCTGTTCGAGAGGGGTCGGTTGGGTGTAGTCTTGCTGTATGATCGCGTCTATTTCAGCCACTGGCAGCGGCTCTTCATTTTCAGGGTACACCTTGAGAAGCCAACCCATATCGCCAACCCAATCCCACTCTTCAGCCTTCATGTGGAACACCCGGTACCACTCCCACCCCTTGTTGACGATGGCACTGACTAGCGCCGTCTCTCTGACGTCGTGGCCGAAATCAGGGCAGGACTTCCACTTCCTCGTCTCCGAGCTTGGCTCAGCGCCAGTGTCGACTCCCTTTTCCTTGGCAGGCGGATTGCACACTAGACACGCAGGCCGACCCTCCCTCGGACCACCCCAGCTATGCTGGCTGACATAGGCTGTCAAGCACATGATGTTGTTCGCCCGCTTGACAATATTCCAGTAATTCAAGAAGGCAGGAATCTCGGTCTCGATAGCGAGCATGACATCCCAGAAGGTATCCGCCTCAGTCAGAAAAATCGGGTCGTCCCGCAGCTTGCAATACATGTTTTCCCAGCACTGCACCTTCCACCCCATACCGGGCACACTGATAAGCGGCGCGATGGCCCGACGGCCAGGGGCGCGCGGGAACATGTCCTCCGTCGTGAGAAGCTTTTCAGCCCAATTCCAGGCGGATCGTGTGTACAGCACAAGGCGGAGAAGATGAGCGTCCAAGGCCTTCAGGTTGATGGCGTTAGCACCCATCCTGTCGGCTGCAGCGTCGGCCTTCGCGATAGGTCCCCGGCTGTCGCGGTTGATGGTGTTCTCGTTCGTGTCAGAAGAGTGGTTCCAGTCGGCGGATTGTAATTTGTGTGGAAATAAACGAGTGGCAACACCCAATTCTTATACGGATATTCGAAGACGAGGCAGCGATATGGATGCTTTGGTGATTTCCCTCAACGGGATAGTAATTGAACTTGGAAACGAAGTGGGAACTGAACCTTGCGACGGTACCTCGTCAGGAGCAGCAACTGGCGTCGGGCAGTCTGTGTTGTGGCAGGTGTGGGCGAGAGCCGAGAGCCGAGAGGGGGAAAACGCAGTGCGAGAAAGAAGTCGAACTGTCGAACTGCGATGGAAAGAGGTTAAGGTATGGAAAGGGCGCAAGTGGTGCCTGCCAGGTTATTATATGCCCTCACTCCTCTCCACCGCGAGCTGCGCCGAATTCCCCATCCTCGGCTGCGTCGCTCCCAACCGAACTTTGGCATGATGGCATCACTCAGTCTCCTCTTGGAAACACTTCCAATCTCATCACTCCCAAAGCCAAAACTTACATCGCTTTTCACCGACCTGCCTCTTGATCTCTTTCTCCACATCGCCGAGGCCATCGATAACAACACGACCTTGGCCGCCTTAATAGGCACCTGCCGTGATTTTTACGTCCTGGGTCAACCAATTCTCTTCCGCAGGAACGACATCAGCCCTGGTGTTGACGACCATTATGTCTTGTATGCCTACCGGGCTGCCAACTACACGGCTGCTACGGGCATTCTCAAACGAACCCTTGTACCTCGAGTCCGACGCGAAGATGGCCGGTCTCATCTCATCTTTGATGCGCTATACATCGCCATCAGTGCGCATACAGCCACCGACGTATGGAAGGATTGGTACAGGGACAAGCTCAATGTCATCAAGGCCTTGGCCAAAAGAATGGGGCCTGATATCGACAAACGGATACCTGGCACTGAATCCACTGTACTTCATCTAGTTTCCAAGGGCCGCTTCTCGCACGCTGTGAGGATCCTGATCGATGCGGGTGCCGATTTCGAGCTGAAGGACAAACTGGGTTTCACACTTCAACCACCCAGACCTAGGCTCCCGAGAGTTTGATT
This sequence comes from Lasiosphaeria hispida, assembly GCA_033439745.1. Classification (NCBI taxonomy): domain Eukaryota; kingdom Fungi; phylum Ascomycota; class Sordariomycetes; order Sordariales; family Lasiosphaeriaceae; genus Lasiosphaeria; species Lasiosphaeria hispida. The sequence goes on from JAUIQD010000003.1 coordinate 5,402,586, forward strand.
GGGGCCATGGGGACGATGGCGGTCTAGCTGCTTCATAAGGTAAATAAGTATCTCCAACTCCCAGTTGTGCATGTCCAATGGCCTGTTGTCCAAGGATGGCTGGCCAGGCAACAGTCTGCAGTGTCAGCCCCAGCACCAGTCAGAACCGGGCAAACCTCAGCAAGCGATAATTTGCGACTGTGTGCAACTGAGCAGTGTCTTCCCCCTCACACATTCACGATAGCGTGCAGTCACTGAAGGCAAATTAGAATGGCAATCGCCGCCAAGCGCTGCCTAACTGTGGGGGTTTCAACACGACTTCCCAACTACAAAACCTCTCAGCTGTTCCGATCATTTTCCATTTCCTCATCTCCATCTGCAGCACCGCCTTTAGACGGAAGAAAACTCAGCATTCGCCCTCCGTCCAACATGCCGGAAATAGAAATGCCTACTGCCCCCCCTTCAAAGATCTCCGAGAGCCCTTTGTTTAAAGAAATCCGCGAGTCCGTTGCGTTGGAGACTGTCGCCTTCACCTTTGGCTGTGGAGGCACTGTCCCTGTTGTCTCGGGCCTGCCAGATGTGGCGCCCGAGCCAGCCCGCTCGGACTCGGGGAACCTGCGATCGACCTCATCTCTCCCCATCGACCTGCGATGGGACCCTCACGATGGGAGCACCCCAGCCCGCCAGGCCAAACTCACCTTCCCTCTTGAACCCGCCCACAAGCATAACCTGAACCAACTCCTTCAAGACATGCAGCCCGCCACCTTTGGCCTGGGCGGTAAAGACGTCTACGACGAGTCCTACCGCAAAGCTCTCAAACTTGACCCAACCCGCTTCTCGTCCACCCTCAACCCCTACACCCTCGGCATCATCGACATCATCTCCCAAGCCCTGCTCCCCTCCCTGCGCCACGCGAAACAAACCCGCGCGGTCAAGGCCGAGCTGTACAAGCTCAATATCTATTCGGGCCCCTCGGGCAAGTTCAAATCCCACATCGACACCCCGCGGTCCCCCTCACAGTTCGGCTCCCTGGTAATCAACCTCCCCCTCTCCCATTCCGGCGGCGCCCTGGAGGTCCGGCACCAGGGCAAGACCCTCTCCTTCGACTGGGGGAACAATACCGCTGCCATCTCGTGGGCCGCGTTCTACAGCGACTGCGAGCATGAGGTGCTCCCCGTCACCGACGGCCACCGGATCACGCTGACGTACAATCTGTATTGTGTGCGGGGCGCTGGACAGCTGGGGGGCTGCGATGCGCTCGATCCCCGCCAGCTACCTCTGTACCAGACTATCCGCGAGCTGATGCACGACGAAGCCGGGTGGGAAAAGGGGGGGTGGATCGGCTTCAATTGTGCACACGTCTACCCGCACACGACCAGCTCGCCGCTCAACTTCGTCGCGCCAGACAACCTCAAGGGCGCCGACATGCTCATGTACGAGATATTCAGCTCGATGGGGTTGGAGGTTCTTTTCAGACCTGTGGTCAGTAATCTGCAGTACACCGGCTATGTCAAAGTCGAGAAGCTTGATGAGAATGGCCAGCCTACAGAGGACTGGGAGGACCGCGAGCCCCCGCCGCTTATCGGGCAGCATTTGCAGCAGACGTCGTGGGATATGCGGATCGAGAACGAGCACGGGGAGATGTACGACGGCTGGTCTGGGAAGGATGCGGAGGGATGGACTCGACAAGACCAAGGAAGTGGGCCGAGGCCGGGGTTCATTGATTTTGGGCAGGTGCATTGGCTGAATGACTTTGGCCATGAGGAGCCGCAGATTTCGTGGATTGCAGTAAGTTACCGAGAGCTTGTTTTAGGTTACGATCATGCTAATGGATGCACTAGTACGGGAATGAGGAGAGTAGTGTGATGACGTACTCGTCGCTTGCGATGATTGTCAAGGTTCCGGCCGGGGGTGCGAAGAACGCCGGACAGCCTGGGGGGGGGGAAACAACTCAGCCTAAGGCTGTTGCTGTCGCTGAAGATGAAGGCAGCTAGACCTGGCCACGAGTTTTGGGCACTAGCAGGCGTGGGGACACATGGGTTAGACTAAGGGCAACGTGTTGAACTGGGTTCATACCTGGGATCGAGATGTTAGGATTTCTCTTTTTACTGCAGTTGTGTCGGCGCTAAATTGAATGGCTGGGGGAGATCTAAAAGTTTCAGAAGCAACACAAACTGTTTGTAGATGTTGCTCAAAATCCGTTTCCACAGAAGCTGGAAAATGGGTTCACCAAGTTGCAGCTGGCAAATAGCCGTGACCTCAGCTAACATCCTAGCACGGACGCAGGGTGTCGCTCAGTTGGCCTCTTCCGCCACGCCATCTGCATCGTCACCAAGCTCGGCCTGCAGCGCCTTGGGTATCCTCTCGCCCGTCCGATCCGACCGCTGATGGGACGCCTCGAGCCCGCCAGCCGTGACCCAGAGGAAGTAATCCGTTCGGAAGTTATCAACCTGGTTGAAGAAAAGATGGAATCTATCCGATGTTAGCAGCTATTCCACCCGCAGCAAGAACAAAAAACTCACGAATTCTCCTTCTCCTCCACCTCGAACATCCTCCTGTAGATGTGCTGGTCCTTAAACTCCTGGATCTTGTCCTCAAACTTGGCGAAGTCGATGGGGTCGCGGCCTAGCGTGACCGCCTTCTTGTTGAACTCCGTGAACATGGGCCGTTCCAACATAAGGCCCAGCCCGGGCGCCTTGGGAATACTAATGCGCCTGCTCTCGTAGCTCTCGCTGATCAGGTCGAAGGGGGCGCCGCAGCGAACCACCATGACGGCCATGGCGATCATCTTGCGGATCTGGTGCATCATGAAGCTCTGGCCGTGGATCTTGATGGACAGCCACTCGGTGTCGCCCATGTGGATGGGCTTCGGGTCGACCTTGAACGACTTGATGTGGCGCTGTGCCGAGGGGTCCTTGGCCGACTTGAGCACCGTGTAGTTGTGGAAATTGTGGGTGCCCAGGTACAGATCCATGGCTTGCTGGAGCCTCTGCAGGCGAGCGGGCGTGACGCGGTACCTCCGCTTGGCTGCGATGTAGGCTGCCTTGACTTCCCGGACGGCTAGCTCGACTGGTGTGAGCTCCCTCTCGGCCTTTGTTGCGGCAGGCCCGGCGTCAGACGCTGTCTCGGTTGTCGTGGGTGCCGCTGAAGGCTCGGCCTCGGCCTTGACGAGCCCCGGCTCCGGCTCCGCGCCTTTCATCGCAACATCTTCGCTCCCGGCCTTGCCTTCTGTCTTCGCAGGCTCGGCGGCCTCATCGCTGAGTTCCTTGTCGGCATTGTCGCGGATGATGCGCACCACCTCGGCGCGGATCTCGGGATCCATCTTCTCCAGGATGGGCAGGATGTCGTTCCTCTCGACCTCATCCCAGAAGGTCTTGACATCGTCCAGCCGGTCCTGATATTCCTCGTACACACCCTTGTCTTTCGCAGCATTCTGGAGCTTCTTACCGAGGAAGCTCTGCGGCTGGGGCGGGAGCAGGGCGTAGCTGGGCATCAGGTACTCGTACCACCGCGAGTCGCAGGCCTGGTAGCAGCTGAAGCCATTGTTGGTGCGCTGGATGGCCCAGACGCGTATTTGCTCGGGCAGGTGGATGTTGAGCTTTTCGACCAGATTTTCGTCTTCAACAATGAGCTTGAGTGACAGGACGTTGCCGGCAGCGTGGACGCCCTTGTCGGTTCTGGCGCAGCGCACCAGGCTCGATTTCTTGGGGTCGTCGGCATTGGCCTTGGCAATGGCGCCAGTGGTCACAAAGGCAGCAAAGATATCGCCTTCGATCGTTCTCTCCTTATGATTGATCTGGATGCCGTGATAGCCAGTCCCCGCGTAGCCGATCAGCACGGCGACCTTACGCTTGGGACGGCGTTCCTCGGCGGCGATTTCTTCCTTGGTGAAGCCGATGCTCATGTAGCTGTTGCCGTCGCCGTCGTCGTCAATGACCTTCTGGCGCTTGGCGTTGCGCGTGTTCTGGACCTGTTCGCGCTTGTCGGCCAAGTCGCGTCTGCGAGCTGGTCAGAGTCGGCATGGGGCGTCACGCAGGATTCCAAAAGACGAAGGGAAACATACTTGTTAGACCCAAAACCACTCGTCTTATGCGGCTTGTCATTCCCTCTGTCTCTGCCGCCGCGTCCTCCACGGCCTCCTCCTCCTCGCCCTCCCCCGCGCTTGCCTCGCCCGCGCGACCCGCCCCGACCACCATCCCTGTCGCGATTGTTCTCGCCGTGGGGTTGTTGTTCCGATGGGCCAAATGTGCCAGACGTGGAAGTGGGCGCGCCTGTAGCGGCAGAAGGTGTCTCGTCGGTTGCCATGTTGCGAATTGGCGGATTGGTCGCATTACTTGACTTGTGAAGAGCGAACCTCGACGGTGGACACTCAGCCATCGTTAATTTTTGGCCAGAAATGTTATCGCATGCATAGCAAACCCCACCTTTTCTCTTATCGAGCCTCTTCACCTAGACACTCAGACCAACTGTGGGGTTGTCGAGTCCAGCCCTGACCCCCTGGTTCAACAAACTTCTCTGCGGCCATCCCCCTCGATTCGAGGCACCTTCAATAGATTGTTGGCTGATCATTTCTTCCAACATTTTCAAATCTTCAGCAAATAAGTCACTCATACGGCCCCCATCTCTTTTCAGAAACTGTGTGACGCAGACCCCAAATGGGAGCCACGGATCCACTCCCTCAACACTAACATTTCTATTGACACAGCCAAAACCGCTACCCGCACAACCTCGCCAGCCAATCAAACGCACGCATTTTAGATCCATCAACCTTGTCACCTCCAGCGCCTCTTAGCGGCCTATCTCGGCGCGGAACAACATCCACAACATTAACTAGGCCTTGTGGTGTAGTGGTAGCATACTTGCTTTGGGTGCAAGTGGTCCTGGGTTCAAGCCCCAGCAAGGCCCACAACGTTAACTTTTTTGCCTTTTGCCGAGGTTTTGTGCGCGAATCTTTTGTCTGTTTTGAGCTGACGATGTCGAAGGACCCCGCAAGCTGGGTGGTCCTCTGACTGCGAGGCGCAATCACTCAATGGATTCGATGACGCGACACTACACAAATTTGGACTGCCAAAAAATATCGTACTCGATACTGGAGGAAATCACGACACTCTTATATGTTCGCCCTCTCCGGATTTGCTCCAAGCACATTCCTCAACATGCCTCCAATGCGCATTCGATTGAGCGGCATCAATTGCCTGAAGTGCTGCGGGGTGGCAGCGGAACAAACACGGCTAAAGTATAAATGGAAAGCGGATACAAAAGGGGTCAATTGCCACGGCGAATCACCCAGTTTGCCGGGACACGCCGTGCTTGAGTGGGTGGGCGGGATGGATGTCCTCTGTAAGGCACGAAAATCGGAACATTAAACAACTCATTTACATCCGAGGACGCAGGGAAGAAGACTGGGCAGGGGAGATGCAATATACAGCCCAATTGGCAATATGCACCATCGGATTTCGGGATGCGCTGCCAGTAGCGGTTGAATAAATATTCCCAAGACCCCTTTCAGCAAAATTTCAAGTGACGGCTGTCGATTTGTTCCTGTTGTAGGGAAATATGTCGCCAAGTTGGCAAAACATGTTCACGTCGCCACTGGCGGCGTGGATTCTGCTCGCTGGTATTTCCTCTCCTCTAGTGGCAGCGGGTGGTGTCCATCATGACTACCAGCTGCTGAGGGATTCTTACGACTACATCATTGCGGGTGGGGGTCTCACTGGGCTTGTTGTCGCAAACAGGCTGACTGAAGATGCCAATGGTACAGTCTGTCTTCTGAGCTGCTCTGCCAAACTCTAACTCTTGGATCTCAGTTACCGTCCTGGTTGTCGAATATGGCGACTTTGACGACAGTTGGGACACGGCGATCCCCTACTACGCTGACCAGCTGCAGAACAAGGTCCTCATGTTTCAGCAGTATTCGACCGAGCAGCTAAACCTTGAGAACCGCACCTTCACTCTTGCACTGGGCATGAATGTTGGAGGGGGCTCCGCCGTCAACGAAATGGCCATGACCCGGGGCCAAGCCCAGGACTACGATGCGTGGGAGGAGCTCGGGAACTCGGGCTGGGGATGGGCGGGACTACAAAAGTACTTTAGGAAGGTAAGATGCCGTGAGCTTTCAACCTCGTTGAGTTTGCTGCTAACCGGGTTCAGTCAACCACACTCGATGTTCCGAGCGATGAAGTAAAGGCGAAAAACAAGTACAAGTTCAGCACCGCCGGCTACGGAAATGGGCCCGTCAAGGCGACCTTCCCGCCTTGGCAATGGCCAGATGCCTGTGAGTATTTTGAGACCTGAAGAAAAAGCTGGCGCGTTTGCTGATTGTGAGACCCCAGACACACTGAACGACGCATGGACAAAAAACCTAGGTTTCGAGATCCGCGAGGACGGCGCGACAGACGGCAAGATTCTCGGGGTATCATGGAAGCCTATCAGCGCAGACGGCAAGAATCTCACTAGGTCATCCGCGCGCACGGCTTACTACGATCCGGCTGCAAACCGACCAAACCTGGATATCCTGGTCGAGAACTACGTTGCCCGGGTCAGCACCAAGGACTCAAAAGTCATCGGTGTCGACATCATAGCACGCATCAACTTGGAACGCCATATTACCTTGCCCGTCCACAAGGAGGTCATCCTCGCAGCCGGTGCGATCCACACCCCCCAAATTCTCCAGCTGAGCGGCATCGGAGCAGCCGATCTCCTCGAAAGCCTGAACATCACGGTAGTTCAAGACCTGCCAGGAGTCGGAGCCAACTACCAAGACCACCCAACCATCAAGATGGAGTTCTCCTTCACGTCCCCCAGCTCGGCCAACCCATCCACCCTGACCTCAGAAACTGACCCCCTCCCCTCCGAATCCGCTCTCAATACCTTCCTAAACAACCGCACCGGGCCGTTCACCTCAGCCCACGGCAACACCCGCGCCGTGCTCTCCCTCTCCAACCTAACCACCTCGCCTGCCTCCCTTATCCAATCCCTCTACGACGGCCCCGGCCCCGAGACCTTCCTGCCCCAGTACTACGCCGACCACCCGGACCTAATCGAGGGCTACAAATCACAGTCCTTCATCGTCAACCGCATGATCGCCGGCGATGCAGGCCTCTTTGAAGTCTCCTGGGCCGCCGACTCGCGCATCAACCTCGCGGCAGCGAAGCCCCTCTCGCGCGGGACGGTGTTGATCGAGAGCACGAACCCGCATCCCGAGGAGGCAGCGCCGCGGCTTGACTTTGGGGCGCTCGCGCACCCGTTCGATACCGCAGTGGGGGTTTTGGGGGTAAAGTTGGGGAGGAAGTTTGTTGGCGCTCCAGCGCTGGCGGGGTTGTCGCCGACCGAGGTGAGTCCGGGGCCGGGGGTGGTCACGGATGCGCAGGTGGAGGCGGCGCTGCGGGGGAGCTTGTTCCAGCCGCATGGGAATAACCCGTGCTGCACGGCGGCCATGATGCCGCAGGGGTATGGAGGCGTGGTGGATGAGGAGCTGAGGGTTTATGGGATCAAAGGGCTGAGGGTTGTTGATGCCAGTGTGCTGCCGCTAATTCCTGTTGCCGGGCTGCAGGCGACGCTGTATGCGGTGGCGGAGAGGGCGGCAGATGTTATTAAGGGGGTTGTTGTTACTGAGGGTTAGGAGGGACTGCCGGTTGTGGAACGTGTACCTTGTGCACATGCAGCTTTTGGGCGCGACGGGATGTGACTAAAAGGAGAAAGGTACTCTCAAAGCTGGATGGTATCTTCGAAAGTCGGCTACTTGTCGCCACCGGCCCCGGAGCCGACCCGGAATGGCAACGGCTTGTAAGCGGTTGTCCATAGCGCTATTGACCAAGAGTTAAATTGAGCTCGATTTTGGAAAAGGAAAAAGAACGGTGCAGTTAGTTAACTATATGGCATCAAACTCAGGTTTCAGCCAACCTTTCCAGAGCCACTGCTGAAGGATCCCAACCAAGGGTGACTGGGACCAGGACCACGACCCATTTCCGCGCTCACTCGGCGCTTAAAGCAACCGCTAACCGCAATCCCCGAAGCTGCCCTCGCGACCTGAAAGCTAGCAAGCACTGCACCTGTCATAGGAGATTGGGAGCCGCGAGCGCCAGTTTGTCCCGCCGATGCTGCAACAAGCCAAGCAAGCTGTGCAGGGGGGTCCGTCCCCTGCATGCTGGCAGCAGCGCCCCACAGCGTCTCTAGCACGGCAAAGTGATCCGATACGGGCAAACGTCCTGGCGAAGGATTCGTCCCAGCCTGCGTCAGGGCTGCGCCATGTCCCCCATGTCCCCTGGCATTGCTTGTTGTGTGGAACTGGGAATCCTGCGCAAAACGTCACGGTGCTGCTGCCATGCCGCCAATCATGGGCACCCATTCTAGTGATCGACCGTCGCACACACGAGTCCGAGTACGACTCAAAGGATGCGAGATCCCGTGAAAGGGCTCACCCCGTTTTTCCCCTCTGCTCCGGCACACAGGAGTGAACCTCTCCAAAACCCTATTTTTTTTTTTACTACATCCCGTCGCTTCCAAGTCGCGGCAGATTCAAGTCACACTTCGATATGGCGGACATGGTCTGGTCGTCCTCGTCGGCTCTGCGGGTGCTCTTCCTCTGCACTGCGCTGCCGGCCCTCTTGCTCTCGCGCTCCACCTCGGCAGACGCGCAAACAACGGGCATTGTGTGCTTCGGACTCAGCGGCGGGGCGTATACCAACAACTCTCGGTGTCCAGGTTCGAATGCCTGCTGTGGAGTCGGAGCAACATGTTTATCGAACCGGCTCTGCCATAATCCCAATGATGGGCCCGAGTTGTGGGTGCGCGGGCCTTGCGCCGTGAGCCCGTGGGACGACAGTTGCGGGCAGATATGTCTCTACAGTATGGCGCAACCCGAGCTACTCTTTGGGATTTACAGACGGGCTGACACACGATAGACGAGACCGAGTTCGGCAACGGCGTGCTCCCCCGCGTCGTACCTTGCAACGATGGCAGCCTCTGCTGCAACCAGGATCCACAGTGTTGCCAGGACCGCCGCGGTGTGTTCCTCGACGAGAACGGGAATGTGGTCAAGGCTCGAGTGACGGCAGCAACGACGAGCTACCCTCCTTCCGGTACCGGCACCGAGCGATTCACCCTCACCCCCTTAACCTCGACCACATCAACCTCCACAACATCAGCATCCTCGACACCAAGCTCCTCGACGACAGGGGCCAACTCCCCCGCCAACTCCCAGGCTTCAAACCCCAACAACACCACCACCGCCGAACCAGAAAACACAGCAGGTCTCAAAGTCGGTCTCGGCGTAGGCATCCCCCTCGCCGTTCTCGCCTCAGGGGGCCTCGTCTACTTCCTGCTGCGACGGCGCAAGACCAAGGCGGACTCGATGACGCACGAGCTTGCCGGGGGGGATTCTATGAGTCAGTACCAGGATAGCAGGCACGACAACGGCTACGGCGCGCCGCCCCCGGGGCCTCCGTCGGAAATGTACAGCGCCACGACGCCGCCGAAGGGCGGGTATTACAGTGGCGGGAAGCCGGCCGCGCCGGCCGAGCTTGGCTCGCCTGGGGTTGCGGAGTTGGGGGTTGGGAGGAGGTACGAGCTCAGTTGAGTCGGATGCCGTGAGTGCCCATTTTGACGTTGTATAATTCTCCGCTGGGGGTTGTTGGGATTTGGCCTGGATACCCGGGCGTAGGCATCATTGCGGGGCGGTGTTTTTTGTTCAGCATTATTACGGAGTCAAAACTTGAACCGTGGATTATAGATGGAATGGAGCTTGTTGGTGCTTGTCACGGTTTCGTTATTACGATCATTCTCACCTTTGCTGCAAACATTACTGCGCCCCCTGAGGAGGCTTCAGACTGCAAATCATGTCGATCACAGCCATGTCACAGCAACCTGCCCAACAACTGCCGGACACCCCTACACAAGCTTACGCAACACTGGCCTAGGACTCACTCCGGGTTCAATGCTGCATCAAAACATGCCATAGGCTAGTAGCTCCGCACGAGCAAATCGGTGGTCTTCCTCGCTGATATATCCCTGAGTCTTTAAATGAGGAAACTACCCCAAAGCCCTGATCTCCATTGATCAAAGTCGATATTACAGCTATTTTCGTTCCGGCTAATTCAGGCCAAGCCCCAGCAGCCAGTCGCAGCGGCCCCGGCCGCTCAAGTACACCCCGTTACAGGCTCGCGGCAGAATATCTCCATTAAACAAGATCAGGCCAATACCGCGGCATATCTACGGCGCGTCAACGACCTTCTAGACTCCGGGTGTGGGGTAAATACACGACCGCCCGCGCGCCACCACTCCGGGTAAGGAGCCGGATTGGGCCCAACGATACTACCAGGCACGCAGGGAGCGTACCGCACGGCTAGTGCCCCGCTAGAGTCCATGGCTTCTTATATTGGCACTTTGGCCTCGGATGTCTAGCCGATGATGAAGCTAGTCTTGGCATATATGGACGCAGGCCCCCATTGGAAGTCGCCGGCGACGCCAAGCGTTTAAGATGACCCTGTATCGTGAAGTTGCTCTCGGTTCGGGCAGCCACGGAGCTTCTTGGGGCATGGATAGTGGGGAGAGAGGGGGAACGACGTTGGAGTTGACCGTGTCAATGGCGTTCTTAACCGCGCGATGCCGCATCTCTTTCGTCGCCTACCGCTTGCCGCAGTCCTCGAGTCGAAGTTGCACCATCTCGCCATGAAGTTGCTACGAGGAACAGGAGCCGGCGGAGCCTTCAGCAGCTTCGCCCAGCTGATTTCGGTTGCCCTGCTGCTCTCGGACCCGGTTTCGACTGCGCCCGCTGCGCCCGCTGCCGATGGCGATACCTACGACTACGTCGTGGTCGGGACGGGACCCGGCGGCGGTGTGCTCGCCGTCAACCTCGCCAAGGCCGGATACTCTGTGTTCCTGATCGAGGCGGGAGACGACAACCCGGGCCGCGGCTTCGGGCAGTACACACCGACGGTGACCTGGGACTTTTACGTCAAGCATTACCCCGAGGGCGACCCGCGCGACAACACGTACAGCCATCTCACCTGGCTGACCCCCGAGGGCAAGTACTGGGTCGGTCAGAGCGGCGCCCCGGCTGGGTCCAAGCTGCTGGGCGTCTACTACCCGCGCGGTGCCACGCTGGGTGGCTCGTCCATGATCAACGCTATGGTGTGCTGGCTTCCGCCCGACAGCGACTGGAACTACCATGCCAACGTGACGGGTGACGACAGCTGGAAGTAAGCCGCCCTGTCCCTATCCCCTGATTCCATCTCTAATCACACGCAGGGCCGAGAACATGCACAAGATCTTTACCAAGATCGAAAAGAACAACTACGCTGCCAAGCCAGCCACCAACCACGGCTTCGATGGCTTCTTCCAAACCAACATGGGCTTCATGACGCAGTCCCGGCAGGGGGCTCTCGCCGGCAACACCGTCATGGGCGCCTACGCCAAGGACCTCAACCTGACCATGACCATGTCCAACCTGCTGATCCGCGACCCGAACGAGCTCGGTCCCACCCGCGACCAGACCTCGTCCCTCTACGGTCTCGTCACGCACCAGTACGCCAACGGCAACCGCTACTCGTCGCGCGACTACATCCAAGCCGCCGTCAAGGCCGGCGCCAACCTAACCGTATCCCTGACCTCCCTCGCCACCAAGGTCCTCTTCGACACCACCGGCTCCAAATGCGGCGTCGCGGGCACCCCGCGTGCCACGGGGGTCGAGTTCCTCTTTGGCAAGTCGCTGTACGCAGGTGATAACCGGCGGGCGGCGAATGCCGCAGGCCAGAAACGGACGGTGCTGGCCCGGCGCGAGGTCATCGTCTCGGGCGGCGCGTTCAACTCGCCGCAGCTGCTGCAGCTCAGCGGGATCGGGAATGCGACGGAGCTCAAGAAGCTTGGGATTCCGGTTGTCAAGGACCTTCCTGGTGTCGGCCAGAATCTGATGGACAACCAGGAGATGCCTATCGTCGGAACCGGGAGTGCTGGGAGCGGACAAGCGGGCGTCGCCATGTACAAGACTAAGCACCCGGCGCATGGGGAGCGGGATATGTTCCTCATGGGCGGCCAGGGGTTCTTGTTCCGCGGGTTCTGGCCGGATAATCCGGTGCGCACGCCGGCGGAGCCCAGGCAGCCGTATGGTGTGAGTATGGTAAAGGGGTCGTCGGTGAACAATAAGGGGTGGGTCAAGCTCAAGTCGGCGGATCCGACCGAGACGCCCGAGATCAACTTTAATCACTACGCCGTCGGATCCGAGTACGACCTCGAGGCCATGAAGGACACGGTCGCGTGGATCCGGCGGATCTATGCCCGCGTGGGAATTACCACGGTCGAGCCGCCGTGCAGTGGCAAGCCCGATGCCGATGGGTACTGTGGAAAAGAGGACGTCGATTGGATCCACAAGCAGACTTTTGGCCATCACCCAACGAGTACGTGCAAGATTGGCGCGGATAGCGATCCCATGGCGGTGCTGGACAACAAGTTCCGGGTCCGCGGCGTCGCTGGGCTGCGCGTTGTCGATGCGAGCGCGTTTGCGAGAATCCCCGGCATCTTCCCGGCCGTATCGACGTTTATGATTTCGCAGAAGGCGAGCGACGAGATGCTGGCTGAGCTGAAGGATGGGACTGCCATCAAGCAGTGCACCTGAGGGCGGAGTGGTGCGGTACTGGAGTGTGCTGATCTTTTTTGGGTTGCCTGAGTAAGTGTCAGTTTGTTTTGTGTATTTATATTAAAATAAAAGAATGACTGATAAATGCACGCACATTGTGTCCCGGAATTTTGGAAGTCGTCTGGCCGGGGTCGTGAGACTGGGAAGGTGTGAAGTGCCGGTTGCATGAGTCACGGGCCGCTCCTGCATGTCTGTCCGAATCCACAACTTCAGCCTCAACAATCGCCCAGTATGTGGCACTGCCAACTAGGCAGATAGGCCCCTTATGGAGCATAAACTGGCATCAAATCAATATGACCTTGTGGTGTAGTAGTAGCATACTTGCTTTGGGTGCAAGTGGTCCTGGGTTCAAGCCCCAGTAAGGCCCTCATTCAGTTTTTTTGCACTCTGAGTGGATTTATTACCAGCTAGCTTGTTCGCTTTTTGTTGTATGTTTGCACTCCACCTTGTGGATCGGTCCGTCTTGGCCGTTGACTCACGCGGAACATCAGATCATAGTGTGACACCCTCAAGGCCAACCAGCCCTTGGCCTCGTCTCTTCCCGTCAGTCCAGTCAGAAAAATCTGGCCGAACTCACCAACGTCATCACTTCGAGCCTTCTCCATAACCGCCGTCACAGATTCCAATCTGTCCTTCAGTTAGCCTGTCTCCCCACGCAACACCCTCCTAGATAGGATGTGACTTACGCCTCGCTGTGCATCACAAAATGTCTCTTGTTCCTCCACGCGAGGGCAAAGTCGACGGGGTCGTCTGCTTGCCACAAGTGTGCCGACAGAGTCACTGAGCGGCATACATACGAGTTCTGGTTGCACTTTGTCCGCACCTTGCCTTTGACGTATTGATACGCGAGCAAGAAGAACAGGATTGTGGCCAGTGTCCGCCGGGCCGACTCTTGGAAGACCCAGGAACCCCAGAATTCACGTGCCGCCGAGATCGGGTACAGTGGCAAGATATCAAGTGACTGACCCGTAAGCTCGTAGAAACTTAACGTATGGCATGAGCGGATAGGCTGCTTCCTCGAGCTGTGACATGGTGTGTGTCGTAGCTGAGGCGAACACGGGCATCTTTGTCAACAGGCGGAGGATCTGGTAGATGAAGAGGGCATTTGCGCGTGCATAACGTCTAGGGGAGCAGTTGGGGTAGGGCTAGAGAGCAGGTCCTGTACCCGACTCTCGATACAGTCGCGTATCACTCTGACATTGGCTTCATTCCTAGCCGCATGCAGGGCAGTGGTCGAGACGGCATCTGCGACACGGTTAGCTGGTGAATGCAGACTTAGAGGAACTACTGACATTGCATCGACGGCGGCATGCCATCATCGTAGAGATGGGCACGGCACCAAGGCATCTAGTTGTTGGGACCCATCTAGCGGGGAGATGCCGATATCTTGTCCAAAGCATACTAGAGTCGCGATGAGATGGCCTTTTTGAGTTGGGTGTGGTGAAAAACCGAGAATGATCTAAAGCTCGTTTGACCGTCACGGCCCGTATCAAGGTTTGACTACCTGCCGCGTCTAGTAGCGGCGTGGTATCGACATTCCCCTGAGATGTCCGAAACAGATCGCTGAGAAAATCTTCGGGAGGTTTTAAGAGACAGCCGGATATGTCTAGGGATGGCTGGGGCGTGGCAGCGAGATCGAACAGGGACTCGAACTCAATCTGCTGCTCGGCGCTAGACGTGTGGGCTGATGGGCATCGAGTCGCAGGAGTAGGCGAGGAAACCGGCACCAGGCTTCTCTCCCTCGTACCCTGCGGATACTGGCAATCGGTATTCCGCTGAGCGCATCCCTAGCATGCGAGAACGGCCTGGTCACAGCGGCGGTAGGCTTTGGTGCAGGCCAGACAGGACTTCCGCCTGACGGTGGGTTGTCCCGCTCGACGGACGTGAGGGACTGCGGCATGGTGGAATGGGAAAAATGAGACTGACAGACCGAAATTTGCACTGTGGCCCGCGTTGATTCGAACACTACTGCAAAGGCGCGGTTCCACTGAAGTCGCCTACTAGCGAGCGGGGCAGGAGCCCCCTAGAAACGATGCGAAGGCGGAATTCCGCCGCTGTCCGTCAAATTCCAATTGCTGCTAGCATAGTACACATACCCAGCCCTTAAACTACTAGTTTAAGGCAATGGAAGCTCGAACTTGATATATAAACCTTCTGTGTGAGGTTCCTCCGTCCTCAAGGTGAATTGCTACCCACCCAGCACTGATTATCTTTCTCCAAGCCGTTGGCCCAATTTGACCACTAGAGCATCTGACATCATGTCTCTTTTCACTGAAGAGAAACAAAAACATTGCGCTTACTTCATGTCCGTAGTAGACAGTTTATCAAACCACAGTTCTTGTTAACAAGACATCTCAAGCTCTGCCTGAATGATGTGAACCCGACTGCCGTGTTCGGGACCAGTCGAACTGCAGGCCGTCATCGAGTCAAGATCTCTTTATGTCGAGCCCTCACACCAAAGTTCTTCATCTCGTACGGCAACATAAAACAACTCACAACCCCACTGCAAGCTTCCAGGATAAGTTTCACCGATTAAGTTAACCTGGGCAGCATGGAGTGCAGTCCCACTGCTGCGCCGTCGGACGGAGGTACCAGTAGCTGGGGCTGAATATTAATAAGGTTGAGATGGCTACGCAGCCCTTGGAAGTAAGCACAGATATGAATATGCATGTCGAGAGAAAGTTGGCCTCAACGGTCAGAACTTAATTGGACGGGAAAATAAGCGACGGGAGGGATGGCATCCCGGATGTCATGCCCGATTACTGAGTGATCTTGATTGATAAGAGCGTACCAGAAATTGTATTATTACGCTAACGTTATCAGGTCGCCCAAACTTAACGTCTTCTTCACCTGCACGTCACGGTATAATGCAGGCATCAGCACACTATCGCGCCTGGGTGTCCGGCTTTCCTCCCCACTTTTGGCATTAATGTGTTTTCACCGGGCATGCCAAACAAGGACACAGCCTGGAGCTATGCCGCATGTCCGAGAACCTATTTATTTAGGTCTGGATAGTAGCAATATCTGGTCGCATAGCAGGGAACACGACCCCCGCAAACATGTGCCGAAGCCTTGCAGAAACCACAGCGGCAAACGAGCTCTGACTGTTACACAAGGCACTCCGCCCCCCCTCTCTCTCTTCTCTAGCCATTCATCGAGTGCGCAAAACGCAGCAGCGAGGGTTGTGGGACCGTGGAGTCCCCGATATCCACATAATCACTGATCGGATCCAATTCCATCCTATCGGGCTCAAACCTTCAATGTTGACAGGTGGGCCAGTCAAAACAAGAAGTAATCGTTGAGCACTGCCTGCGACATGATCTCCGCCAGCCCTACAGCCGTTGTCAGAGGGGATTCCTCCCACCATCCATTGGCTGCCGTGCCTCTCGGCAAGGCACTGGGCCACTGATGCCAAGAGCGTGCCAAGCGGCATGGCGAGGGAACAGTCGAGCGTTTCATTGCCGCCACAGCTTTTGGTGGTATCGAGTCTGTGAGCCGAGGATAACAGACGGAAGGACCGATTGATCAACTGTGAGGGCCCATCTGTAAGCCAACCGAATGCGAACCTCAAAAGTCCTGCAAGCACCTGTACCGCGACTTGGAATATGCAGTCAGCCAAGGCACCTTGCTAGGTTAATTACCAGAGAGAGATCAGAGCAAGTGGCCGATTTTTGTGTAAGCTGTCACCGTCCATAGGCGGGCTGTGTGTAACATTTCACGCGCGTTGCCAGTGCCGTGCTGCCAGTTGGCCCCTGTCCGATCACCAAACGTCAGGTCCATGTCCAGGTTGCATGATCCATAAGTCGAGGATAAAGTGCAAGGACCCAGGCCGAGTTCCCTCCATTGCTCTTTCCCGCGCCCTCCAGCTTTTGCCAAGAGGAAGTCGCGTCCCTACGATCTTAACTTACAAGTGTTTCTGCCGTCAACATCCCCACACCTGAGTCAAATTGCCGCCAAGTCCTCCCAGAACCGCAACATGTCGCTTCCACCCGCGCCCATGCTTTCCGGTGAGGAAGTTGGCGATATCCATCGCGAAACCCTCCAAACCGTCGCGCCTCTCGACCCATTGCGGACCGCCAACGCCCATGACCCCTCCATCACCTTCGAGGAATACCTCTACTGGGCTGAGATCACTAGAAAGGAGGAAGAAGCTGCCAACGCCCTCTACCTCTCCTCTCGCGGCCCCTCCACCATCACGACCCTCGTTGCCAGCCGATTCTCCAAGGAAAAGCACCCCCCACCCACCTCGACCGGCGATGCTTCGGCCAGCGAGAAAACCGGGTCCGAACAGGGTGTCTCGGAAAAGGCCCCCCCAGCCTACTCTAACGGCAACAACGGTTCGGATGCTATAGTCACCAGTGTCACGGAGCACGAGTGGAAGCAGGCGAGTCGCGCCATGCGCACCGCAGGATGGGGGGGCATCTTCTACCTCATCACGACAGACATTCTCGGCCCCTTTTCAGCCCCGTAAGGATCCCAGGCGACGTGACAGAAGAGATCTCGATCGTGGAGACCCTAGGCTAACACAGGAGGTGCAACAGATGGGCCTTCGCGCAGATGGGCTACGGCCCAGGTGTCGCACTGTACACCGTTTTCGGCGCCATGTCGTACTAGTACGCACCCCTAACCTCATCCACTCAAAGATCCGAGTGTGTGCTAACCGCTGCATCAGCTCTGGCTGGATCATCTGGAAGGTCTTCCTGGGCCTCGACTCGGACCGACACCCACTCAGGGGATACGGCGACCTGTACTACCGCGTCTTTGGGCCGGTCTCGCGCCACTTGGTCAACACCGCGCTGGGCTTGCAGCTGCTCCTCTTTGTCTCGGTTATCATTCTCGGAAACGGTCAGGCGATTTCTCAGATCTCCAAGGGTCCTGATGGCAATGCCGGCATCTGCTTCGTGGCTTGTCTCATCATCTTCATGGTCGCCGGCTTTGGCCTCGGCCAGATCCGTAGTCTGCGCCGCTTTTCCTGGGTCGCTCACATCTCCGTCTACCTCAACTTGTTGGTTATGTTCATCGTGTAAGTCCTGCATTCCTCGGACCCCAGAGGCGTTACTAACATGGCGGAAAGCATGGGCGTTGTGGTCAACACGCTACCAAACTTTACGGCCACGCAAGCATCCTTCGGAGAGACCTTCGGCCCCGGTCCCGTCCTCACATTCGGCGGCACTCCGCCTGATGGACTCGCGAGCGGCGGCTCGGGCTTCATTGGTTCCCTCAACGGGTTGAACCAGGCCGTCTACTCCTACGGTGGCTGCATGGTCTTCGCCGCCTTTCTGTCCGAGATGCGCCATCCGCACGACTTCTGGAAGTCACTTCTCATCGCCCAAGTCTTTATCTACGTCGTATACATCTTCTTTGGAATCTTTGTGTACTCGTTTCAGGGCCAATACACGTTCAACCCTGTCAGCCAAGGCCTGTCGGTCTACACCTGGCAAACCGTGACCAACATCATCTTGCTCGTCACAAGCCTGATCGCGGCCGCGCTGTACGGCAACATTGGCCTCAAGGTCCTCTACATTGAGGTCTTCCAAGAGGTCTTCAACGCTCCACCCCTGACTGTCTCTCGCGGAAAGTGGCTGTGGACGGCGCTTATCCCTATCTACTGGGCTATCGCCTTTGTCGTCGCCGCCGCTGTCCCGCAGCTACCCGCCATCTCGGGGTTTATTGGTGCTCTGTTCATCTTGAATTTCACTTACACTTTGCCGGCACTGTTGGCCATGGGGTTCTGGATCAAGAAAGATGCAATCGTTGAGGGAGAGCAGTTCGATCCGACAACAAAGACGTTCAATTTCACCGACACGGGCGTAAAGAGGTGGGTCAGGGGATACATGAAGCGCCCTATCTACAACACGTGGAATTTGCTATATATGCTGGGTGGTGCTGCCACTGCCGTGCTGGGTGTGTACTCGAGCGTCGAGCAGCTCATTGCGGCGTTCAGTGGAAAGAGTGCTGCCACCAGCTTTGGGTGTGCATCGCCAGTTTGAGTCGGTCTGATCTACATGAGAGATAACGCAAGGATTCGGCGGTGGAGTCACAAGGTTATACCAGGAAGGGAAAAGTGGAGTTTCTTATTACGTCTGCAATGTACGACCAGCAGCGATTGTATCTAGTAACATCAACAAAAGGTCCAAAACTATCCATTACACTTCGTCCACATATCGTAACCCGCCTACTCCTCTCCAAAGACAAACCCAGCAGCATCTTTCAATGCCTTGGCCGCGGCAAAGTACAACGACGGCCCAACGCTGATCCTCGCAACCCCCAGCCTAACAAGATCCCGACTCGTCAACCCCCCTTCAATCTTCCCTCCATCTGGCTTCACCCACCTCGGTGCCAGATTCACCTTCCCGCCCAACTCTTGCACAATCTTGACCACATCGCCCTCGCCCATCAACTGCCCCGGCGGCGCTAGGATATACACCGTCGTCGCCCCGGCCTCGAGATACCTTTTTCCACGCTCAATGGCCTCATCCACCGTCCCGCCTACAAAGTGCGCATCCGACCGTGCATTCACTACAAAATCCCCCACCCCTTCCCCCTTCGCAATCTCCAACGCCCTCTTAATCCTCTCTGCCGCAGTATCAACATCCAGCAGCTTTCCCCCGGCAGTGGAATCCTCCAAGTTTATCCCCACCGCCCCAATTTCTTGCGAGAGAACCCCCTTGATGGCTTCCTCCAACCTCTCACCGTACCCATCTTGGAGGTCGACAGTCAAGGGTAACCCGGCACCCCGCGCGACGGCCCCAATCGGCGGGAGGAGGGACAGGTGGAGATCGAGGGTGAGCTCCGCGTCGGTTGTGCCCCCCGCAAGGGCGAGCGCGTAGGACGCGGTTGCGAGGGCTTTGGTGGAGGGGAGGGCGGCGACCAGGCGGGCCGATGTGGCGTCGTAGACGTTGGGCAGGAGGATGGGGCCGGGGGAGTGCAGGGATTTGAAGGAGGTTGCGAGGGGGGCGAGGGGATGGGGCATTTTGGTGGTTCGTGGAGGGGCGAGCGGGGTTGATGTCGTGCTTTTGGGCTGGTGTGATGCGGAGGATTTTTGTGGGTGGTGAGAGGGAGGAAAAGGGCCTGAACGGGCTGCTTTAGAGGCATCTTATACTTTTTCGATTCATCTTGAGTTGCTGTCCGTTTCTTCCGTCTTATTCTTCGGGGCCGACGGAGACCGAAGGTTTGACAGGCTGCAGTGTTGGCAATCGGCTAGTATGATAGGGGGGAACGAGTGCGAATCCAAATCGAGAGTCGCTTCGGCAGTTTCCGGCACCAGAACCCGATGCACTGGAAAGGGCGTGTGGGGAAACTTCAAGTGACACTTCGGTTTCTGTGACGAACGGCGAAGTCATATGTGTGATGATAAATTCAGTTTGACATTTATTCTTTTGGATTAGGTAATCTTATGGCATGCAGGTGGTTTCTTTGGCTTGTTGCACCTTCGGGGTTCTCATCACGTCTGTCTGTTGAGCACGTCATGACTTTCCCAACTTGGCACTTATACATTGCACTCTCAGGTATAATTACATGCCAATTACATTCACCTTCAGTCCAATTGGACTCGAAGCCATCCTAAATCCAACTGATTATGCCATATGCCAAACTGCAAAAGCGCGACTAATAGAGGCTGGGCCAAGACTGAGACTCACTTTGGAATGTAAGCCCTCGGGGCTGCACGCTTGGCCTCCGGGCTCGCGGGGACTGGAACCTGCCTCGCCCGAGCATTCCTTATCGCTTTTCCTGCCTCCAGGAAACTGTTATATTGTCTCCAACAAGCCCACTCAAAAGCAGTCGCGCTTTTGAGATAAGTGTGATTTTAGTGGGATCAAAAGCCCATTTACACATAAATCTAGCACACGTATCAGAATGACAGAGCATGTCTTTGTATCGAAATGTCTACGGTGTGCCTAGCGCGTTGCAAATCACTACGGCCTCGCCTCGTCAGTGTCTTAGCCAGCCCCAGGTGTGAATTCATCCCTGGAACAAGCCTGCTCAAGAAATGCGCTTCAAGTTCGTGATTGTGGGCGGGTCGTGGGTATGGTCGGGCACTAAATATTCTCGATTTCCTGCATGCTTCGCCAATATAATCGTGAACTACTTGTTCCACCATTCTTTCTTTCCATCCAAAGTGCAGGGCACAGAAATTCAAGATGAAATTCCCGGTGCAATGTTTCATCACCCTTCTCCTTGCAAGCGCCTCGCATGCCCGGGGCAAGCCCAGGGGCTCGAACGCGTGGATGGTCCCCATACACTCGGCTACCCACAGCAACAACACAGCACCGAATCCTTCTCTTCCACCACTCTTTAGTGCCACCAGCCTGGCAACCGCTAGGGTCGATCGTGGCTCTGGAAACTGGACATGGACGACCGAAACTAGGATCACCAGAATCACTACCCGTACTCGAGCCGTCACACTTTCGGTCACCGAGTTCATAACTCCACCATCGACCTCAACACCAAGCGCCACAAACTTGGCAAGCTTGACGACTGTCACCCGTGCAACCAGCACGGCTTCGGGGAGCTTAGTGCCCCCGCAGACAAATGCTACAGGGTTTTTCGCGGAGGCAAGCGAGCCCTTGAGCCAGTTGGTGGAAAGGGGCCGAAGGGTTGCCCGGCTATTTGGGGACCGCCTGAGGCCCATCGTCGTCGCTTCTTCGGAACCCAAAATTGCCAGGGAGGTCGAGACGGGTGGTTTCAGCATCACCCAGGTCCGCAATCCTGGATTTGAAGGCCAAGACGACAGTCAACGCAATGGCCTGAAGGCATTGATGCGGGCCTACGCAAAGTACGGGGCCGAAATGACACCCGCCATCAAGACAGCCATGAAGCTGAACCCAGCCTTCCGCGGGGATCTCGAGAGACGTGAGCTTCCCCTACCTCCAAATTCCCATGCCGTTGTCCTGACAAACCTCAAGGGGGCAATATGACAGGCGCAGTCACCGCCCTCCCCCAAGACAACGACTTCGAGTATCTCTCACCCATCCAAGTCGGGACCCCCCCCCAGACAGTCAACGTCCAAATCGACACGGGCTCCGCCGACCTGTGGATCATGTCCTCCGACACCCCCCGCCACCAAGTCACGACCCAGGCCCTCTACACCCCGCTCAACTCCTCCACCTCCTTCCTCCTCCCCAACTACACCTGGAAAATCACCTACGGCGACAACTCGGGCGCCTCGGGCATCGTCTACCGCGACGTCGCCGCCCTCGGCAGCGCCATCGCCCCGTCGCAGCTCATCGGCTCCGCCACCCGCGTCTCGCGCGCCTTCACCACGGATCCGTTCTGCTCCGGCCTCCTCGGCCTCGGTTTCTCCCGGGGCAACTCCATCCGACCCGCCCGCGCCAAGACGTTCATCGATAACATCCTGCCCCAACTCCCGGCGCCGGTGTTCACGGTGGATTTGAAGCGGGGCCGGCCGGGGCGGTATGAGTTTGGCTACGTCAACCAGAGCGCGTACCGCGGTGAGATCGGGTATGTCCCGGTGACACCCAAGGATAGTATCTGGTGGCAGTTCAGCGCGACGGGGTACCAGGTGGGGGTGAATGGGCCCAGGATAGGGGGCGCATGGAGCGCGATTGCGGATACGGGTACTTCGTTACTGCTGTTGCCGAATGACATTGTGGGAAGGTACTATTCGCAGGTTCGAGGGAGTGGGTACGATGCTGAGTGGGCCGGGCGGGTCTTTCCGTGTGATGCGGTGTTGCCGGACTGGAGTTTCTTTTTGGGGGTGTACAAGGGCACGGTGCCAGGAAGGTACATGCGCTATGGCCAGATCAATCAGACGCACTGCTTTGGGGGGATGCAGAGCTCTGAGGGGATTGAGTTTGCCGTCTTGGGGGATGTCGCGCTCAAGGCGCAGTTTGTCGTCTTTGATTTGGGAAGGATGCAGGTTGGGTTTGCGAACAAGGCGTTGAAGACGTAGGGTGAAGACAAGGGTGGAAGGATTTGCCTATGAGGGGACCTCAAGCTGGACTTGAGTCACGGTGTTTCTACGTGTGTTTTGGATATGAAGAGACTGGTATTGGTAGTATTGATAGCTCTTGTTTTCGCACTTCATATCCTGCGGGCAGGTTTTAGATGAGATTAGATGATGATACAAGCTTACCCCACCTGACCCTCCATCCCAAGACAGTTTCCAGATAGGGGAAGCTTTAATGATGCAAGTCATACAGTGGAATAGCATAATGAAATCATGATTCATCAATAAACAAACAAGACTGGCCAGTCCAAAATGCAAAATAAGCTAACACAAAAAAGTCCGTCAACTTTCGCCAAAAAGGAAACCAAAACATGATGCAGCGCTCCATCCATGACATTGTAACAGCGTCTCCCATACAGGTAGTGACACATGGCTGTACAGACAATACAGCAGTTGATACAGAAGCTCCACTTCATCCCCCAAGCCAGAAGCCAGTGAGCTCGAGCCGTCTGCTGGCAGACGACGAGCACACAACTGGTCCTGTCCCCCGATCATACACTCGCCCCTGATGGCCAACCAACGCCCAGGTGTGCTGGCAGAAAAAGAGGGCCAGTCCGATGGCAGCCGCAGCTGCATATCTGGCCGAGAGTCGGAGGGGTTCGGGGACCTCATCGGCGGACCTGTTACGAGCCGTCACTGCTCAGCACCACCCAAGCGTCGGTGTCGCCATCGCGGTTAGCTGCGGTGTCGCTGTTGTCGTCCCCCGCCACGCTATTAGATTCCCCCGCCACGCTATTAGATCCATCCAAAAATGCCCATTCGCCGTTGTCCTCTTCTTCGTGCGCGTGCCGATAACAATGGATAGCATTTGAGACAAGGTCTGGAAAGTTTGTCTCTGCCGTCGCAAACTCGTCCCCCTCGGCACTTTCCATCTCATCTTCCCCGGTACTCTCTTCGAGGTCGTAGCTAACCGTGACTTGCGATGCAGACCGCTGACTGGACCGCTGACTGGACCCCTGACTCGAAAGATGGGTGAAGACCGACTCGGCACCCTCCGCCTCGTCGGCCCCAATCAGGAACGCCGCGAGCGCCTCGTCGTCGCCAAACGCCGCAAAAGACAGCGCGAGGTCCAGCGCCAGATTTACCACCTCGCCCTCACTCATAACCTCCCCAAAACCCCTCTGCCTCTGCTTCTTCTTCCCCCTCCTCTCCTCCTTGAACTTCACATTCCACACTGGATCGTCATGCACAATCGCATTCAACGAAAACGCGCTCCCGCGCTCGTGCTCATCGTCATACAACAACCCGAGCCGATACAACTCGGCCTCATCCGCCCCATCCTCGCTAAACCCCCTCTTCAATCCCATCCTCTTTACCGTCCGCGCAT
Source organism: Lasiosphaeria hispida (assembly GCA_033439745.1). Classification (NCBI taxonomy): domain Eukaryota; kingdom Fungi; phylum Ascomycota; class Sordariomycetes; order Sordariales; family Lasiosphaeriaceae; genus Lasiosphaeria; species Lasiosphaeria hispida. The sequence goes on from JAUIQD010000003.1 coordinate 5,426,493, forward strand.
CGCGAAACGCATTCTGCCTCTCTAGAGACGGCGGCCGCCTCCGCTCCCCAGGCAGCCTCACCCCCGGCTCGCGCGCAAGCACGCACCCCTCGATGACGTCGCCGGCCCAGGGCTGGCGGGCGCGGAACTCGCGCGCGCGGTCGAAGGAGGCCGGACGGCGGTGGTGCGCGACGTTGGCGGCGAAGAGGGTGAGGTGGTGCGGGGCGGGGGTGCGGGTGTTGGTGCCGGCGAAGTCGGCGAGGGCGGCGACGCAGTTTTCGTGGCGCGTGCGGACCTTGGACTGGGACCAGTGGAAGGGGCGGCGCGGGGCTTTGGATTGCTCGTGCAGGTAGTGCGCGCCAGTGCGGCCCGGCAGGTGTTTGTGGGCGAGGACGCCCGAGTCTATGGGGTTGCTGGTGTCGTGTAAGTCCATGATGGGTGGTTGTAGTTTTTATACGGTTCGGTTTTGGATGAGCTGTTCTTGTTGAGTCGAATTGATATTCACAACCGCATGGGCGTGCGCCTTTCTGCAGACAAATGGCCGCTAATGCGACAGCGGGGGCTCGCCGGTGATGTGGTCGTGGTGACGGAACAGATGTGAGGGCGTGAGAAGCAAGGAGAAGAGGGATTTCTTATACAGTCAAGGGCGCTCCAAGGCAGAACGGGTCGAGCTTATTGGCCGCGTTTGGGGTCGGTTTGGAGTCATGGGTGGTGGTGAGGCCGGCAAGTGCATTGGGGAAAGCTGGGACGACGCCGTGGAGGGTTGGCGAGCAGCGCGATTGGTGCCGGGCTAGTGACTCATGGTGAGCGATGCGCGATCATGGGCGATTGTGGCAGGGCGTGCATGGTTTACCTGCCAGGCTTGGCCCAGCCTGTTAGGCACGTCGCGACACCTCCCTCACACCTTCCCGGCGTATCTCGAACCTGGGGAGGCACTGGGGTTCGCGCTATCTGGTGCGGGGATATGTGAGGCAGAATTAGGACACCCCCCTTCCCAATGTCATCATCTGATGACATCAGGGCGGCACGCTTAACCCATTTTGAGGTGGAAGAAGAGGCGTGGGATTGGCCATTATCGAAACTGGACACAGCCCAGCAGAATCTCAACTTCCCCTTTCCATCCCAACCTATGGAGTCACCACAGTCATGTCATTTTCCATTTATAGGGTAATTTGGCCCAGCAATCGGGAAATGCCCAGGTTATCGGGTCTCTCGAACAGCACTACCTCCCGCAGCTGCTCTCAATGCTCGCATGACGAGCGTTACCTGTTCCTCTTTGCTCGCGGGATGGCCCAGCTCAGCCCCATGGCCCAGCTTCACTGCCTGCTGCTGCCAAGCCCTCCTAGTGCCTGGAACTGGTCACCAGAGGCCTTACCCCAATCCTCCCGCCTTGGCGGCCTCTACCGCTTATCAGCGCATGGCATTCAGAGAGTCATCATCACCAACAATCCGAACTGACAATGCGTTCTGGCGCTCTACAAAGCTGAGGCTTCTTCCTAGCCGTGGCTAGAGATTTGTCGTAGATACCGTCAAGCTCGTCAAGCTAAGGTCATCAACATTGACCTTAGCTCGAACACTTGCGGCACGATAGTATTCGGGTATAAGCTCACTCTTCACCTCTATCATTGCCTACGTGTGGACCATCCGTCACCCCAGCTTTCCAGAGCAACGCGATCATTGTCGTCCAGGTCAGAAAGGCGACGTCCAGTGGGCATTTAAGAGCGAAAAAGGCGCCCCCTACCAGCTTGTCGGTTTCTCTGAAGAGCAAATCATCTTGAGCTATAAAACATCACTGGGGAACCGATGGACCTAGACCAATCCTTTGTTCATGAGAGCGCCTCGGTGTACCGTAGCGATCCTCTTTTTCTACCGTAGACCCCATACTAACCCTGAAAAAAAGAACTGCAACCCTGGACCCGGCAGAAAAGGTACATCCAGGATACCGCCACCTGCCAAAAGCCACCCACCGGCCCCGCCGCTTGAAGCCAGCTGCAGCGCTCACCACTGGAAGCCATCACTGTAATCTTCAAATTCGACCTTTCCTTTGCACCACCAACGCAGTCAAACAGCGTTTTTCGCGCATTTGGACAGGGACAGTGACGTTCCTTAAATTTTGAAAACCCCTTTTATCACGTTCTTGAATGATTTGAGTAATTTGAATCATTGTAATAGTGTTGAATTGACTGTTGTTCAATTGACTGAGGTGCGACGCAGTGGGCTGTGCCTTTTTGCTGGCACCGTGGGGTGGATGGATGTATACGGTAGAAAAAGATGATCCCTACGGTACACCGAGGCGCTCTCTTGTTCAAAAGCAACCATTCAGAATGTGTAGCCGCAATGAAACAGGAACCTGAAGAACTTCAAGTTGAGATGATAAGCACCGCCGAGGTTGTTCCAGCACGGCCTAAGAAACCATTGTCCGTCCTGCTCGCAGAAAATACTTCACGCCCTTACGCAACCCTATGGACATGCATCATTCCTCGGCTTCCGTGTGCGCCTTGTTGGTTAGCCAGCAAAGATCCTACCGAACAATTTTATGATTCGAAACTTGAAACCGAGACGTCAGCATAGAAGGCACAAAGTCTCACCTCGATCAACGGTGGGGATTACTCACGACCATGCTGTTCAACTGTTTGAGGTCTGATTCCTTGGCCTCGATCTTCCTGTCCAGGCTGCGCCGCTCCGTTTCCCACTCATCCCACGGGCCCCACTTCGGATCCTTCTTGTCATATTGTCCGTTCCCCTTCTTCGAGGGTCTTGAGGGCCGGTCTTGCCAGTGCTCATCGAGCTGGACCCTGAGGAGGCTGAGTTCCTCCGTTATTCGCTCCTTGAGCTCTTTTCCGGCCGACGTCCTAACAACGCGCCCTTGGTTCCTGGCTAGCTCGTCTTCCACTAGAAACTTAACTTTTCCGTATTTGTCGGAAGCGGCGATGACCTCCCTGATGATCTTGTGCGCTGACTCTTGGTTATTGGAATGCCGCCTCATGATGGCGCCTTTGCTAAGCATCTCGTTCCAGACGCCTCCTTCGCCATGTCGGCCTTTTAATCGGCTCGTTGCGATCTCATCGGACCTGAGGTCGTCCCACATGGTGGTGGCGATGATGACGCGCTTGTAGGCCTCCCGACCCAGGATCTTCTCGAGCAGTCTAGTGCGTTTCCGTTCGGCGCCACCAACCCGGTTTAGGGTGACGGGGTGGAGGAAGATAAGACCGTCGAGTGCATAGTGCTTGTAAAATCCCTTCCTACTGGTCATCCACTTGTAGATGGCTTCGAGAATCTGTACGTCAGACCGTTTGTCGTCGTCAAAGCCGGGCGTGTCGATAATAATGATGGAGCGGCCGTCTAGGTCAAAACGGACGGTAGCGGGCTCTTGTGTACCTATCCCTTGTTAGTCGGTGGTGGCAGGTGATCATGAGTTTACTCACAAGGATCTACGCCATGTCCGATCTCTAACTGTGTGCCGGATGCGATGGACGCGAATGTCGACTTGCCAGCGCCAGTCACACCTAACAACGCGATCATCACCTCGCCACCCTTTTTCTGCTTCGTCTGTCTTGAGCCGGCCATGATTAGCAACGGGTGCGTGGTTTGGGTAGTTACTGGGAAACTATAGGCAAAGCCACCAAGGGCACATGCAAGCTGATTCCACGCCGGTGAGAGCCCTGGCTTAAGAACAGTTAGCAAATCCAGATACTCTTACTCCTCAGGTGCGGCATGCCGGTTCGGAACAGAGCACGTCGGGTTGGGCCTGCTGGGCTCCGTCGGGCATCGTCGGGTCGCACCGCCCAATATCAGCCAGACACGTCCGGGGAATCAATGCAGTGGCCGCAGACACGGTTGGGGAATCAAGGCAGTGGCCCCAAGACAAATCCCGCCAGCAACGACTCGGAACACACGTTGCACAACCCCGCATGCCCGTTTCAAACTCTGGTACCTATCTACCAGCCCGAGCGAATGGGCTGATTCCCAAATAGCACATTTGGTTGCTCTCGACCCCCAACAACGAATAATCAGTGTAATAATCGAGCGCCGACCCATCTGATTCATCTCGGACATCGCATGCCTTCTTTCTTTAAGTGGATTGAGTCCCACTTGAGAACCTCACCCAAGCCATCGACCTACTATAATGACCCATGGAATCTTGCTTGTAGGCCCTGTCGGGTCGGGGAAGTCCTCCTTTATCAAATCTTTGACCACGGAGCACGTCGAGATTTTGCGAGGTGTCAAGCCCTGTACGTTGAATAGATCTCATGTTGAATTACATTTAGCCATCACCACCTCCATCCTCGCTAACCCCAGCGCCAAAGCCACTTCGGAATGCAAGGCCTACACCGTCGAACAAGAACTCGCTGGTGTTCCCATGAAATTCGCCATCATCGACACGCCCGGATTCGGGAACTCGCCGCAATCAGACCTAGATACTGTTCGGAAGATTGCTCAGTATCTAGACAGAATGCGTCCCAAGTTCAAGATCTGTGGCGTCATTTACTTCCATCGCATCACCGACAGAAGATTTGCAGGCGACGCCCAGACCAGTCTCGCCATCTCCAAAGACATATGCGGCGAAGGTTTCCTTCCCCGTGTGGCCGTCATGACAACAATGTGGGACACTATCGACAAGAACAAGTACAAAATGTTCGAGAGACTGAATGAACAACTTGAGAGGCTCGACGGCGGACACCTGAGACTGTCTGGGGCTGGACCCCCCATCTTCAAGAGGCTCCGCGACGACGAGGAAAGCAGCAGGGATGTGCTCAAGCACTTTGCGAGCTTGGTTGGAACTGTCGAGGAAGCACCCGAACTGCTTTTGGCCGAGGAGTGGCGCAGAATGGGACGGACTGGTACACAGAGAGTCTATAAAACGGCGGCGGGAATGAAAATAATGGGGAAAATCAGCGCCGAACGTCAATGTACAATTTTTTAGAAGCAGTAAGTGGAACTTGTGGTCACCTAGGCAGTATGGGTTCTTGCGACTGAACTTAGGACCTTAGTTCCCGCCTAACTCTATTTTTCATGGGCTTTGTCGCACTGGCCCCGCCCCCCTCAGGCTACAAAAAATTTGAACGGCAAGCTGATCCAGATTCTCACGTTGGAGATAGAGGTACTGGCGCTATTCTAAGGTGCTGACTTGAATTATGTGTATCCCCATCCAGGGCGACCGCGACCTCCACATGCGCTCATTAAACCCTGCTAGCCGGTAAATAAGGTACAATCTTGGTTTCTTGTGTCTTGGGTATTTCTCGTTCCGCTCGGCTCCCAGTTCCATTCATTAACAGGCCGGCAAACAGCACATCGCAGAGCCTTCCTAAGGTAGGTACTTTACTTAGCACTCGAGGCATCTACCTCCTCCGGCTCATCGGGGTCTTCAAAGCTTTGCACATATGATCTCAAGCGCAAGATGACAATAAAAACCAACATCAGCAAAGCGTAGGATACCCAGGTCAGGGTTACGGCCGCCGTCCCATCGCGTGAAATCACATGGCCGTAACTAGCCGTAGACATGATTGATCTCACCGCAACTGCCGCCGTGTGCTGCCAGAGAGCCGATGCGAGCCCGAACAAGGCCGCGGCGCCGGATGCAAACTGCGCGACCCGTGCAAACGATCGCCTCGAGAAAAGATCGCGCTTACCCGCCTCGTCGTAATACCATCTTGGGAAGGCAGCTAGGGCAATGCAGGCGATGGAATGAAGGACGATTTGTGTTACCCTTGAGCTGGGGGTCACTACTGCGCGTCTTTTATGGGGAGGAGTTGGGGGGGGGGGGGTTGTGCATACAAGAATCCTGGGAAAATAATCATGATGTCGTCCCGGACAGCACTAGCCAGGGAGACCAGGCTGAGCGGGTCCGAGTCAAGAAACCGGGTCTGCAAAGCCTGGGCATCCCGGCTGCATTCCCACTCTTCCTGGCCTCGACGGACGCAGAGGTTGAAGCAGCCAGCGCGGACTTCAATGCCAGTCGAATTCTCCAGCGCCGTCGAGATGGAGTTTGAGATATCTGCGGCAAGACTTCCGTGCAAGACTGTCCGGGATGTCTTTTGGTAGGACAAGGACAGGACGTAGATAGAACTCATACTATGTGGCGAGGAGCAACCGGCAAGGAGGATGGCTGGGCCACCACCGGCGTCAGCTGGCCTGTGGTTTGTGTCGTACAGTTCCTTCCGAGTGTTGAAAGGACATGGACTCGACTTACACACGAGAATCGTTGGTACGATGGTCATGGCCATTAAAACATGGTGGTATCCAACGTCGTTAAGCACGCCTCCTTTATTCCCCGTCCATCAGCTCGAACCCACTACAATATATTGCCAAGAAATGCTAGGGAAGGTAAGGCACCTTACCTAGGAACTTGCTCAGCGTCGATAATCCCGAAACGACCGACATGCCTGCGTGGACCGGGGTTCGGTTTTTGCGTTGTGGGCTTCTTTTTTTGGTTTTTGGTATGGTGCCGAGCGCAAAAGCAGTGATTCTAGAACGAGACTAGGAGGGTGCGCAATGCATTGGCCGGGTTAGGCAGCAATCGACGATCCGGAGTTGGGTCCACCGGACGTCAACAACTGGGTCAACTGGATCAACTGGATCAACTGGTGCGTGCTGGCAGCCTCTTGCAGCTCGTCGCACCTCGGTAGGCTCGGTGATCCCCACACTCCACACACTCTTCAATTGACTCTGCTGGCCCAGCTCCCGCCCACGCTCCCAAACCCATGTCTTTGATGGCTCAAGATGCCGAGTCAATCAGCAGCTCCCCAATCTGTCTCCCAATGGGTTCAATATCCCAACAGGAGACTCGGCCAAGTACGGTACTAGAGATGGGCGATTCCACACATACCGGTCCAAGGTCCCCGACCTCAGAATGTCTCTTCAATTTGGCAGACGACCACAGGTTCAACGACCGCGGCAAGGTATACTGCTACGAGATATCGACATGTGCACAGGACAAAAAGCAGTCTGTTGAACTGCTCTACAGTATTATACTGTCGGAAGATCAGGACCATACGCTATTTGCAAATCAGCTTCGACGATTTTGGAAAGCCGAAGACGCCGCTTGCCATTCACGCCTAGTAGTGGTCGAGGATATCTCTGGCCCGTTGATCGGATTGCTCCGCAGATCCGTTGAATTAGACCCCCTCCTCTTCATCCAACATCTCAAAGGATCCGGCGTCAATTGTGACTCTCTCAGTCCACTTGTGGGAAGCCAGTGCCCCGATACCTTCCTAGACACCCATATTATCTCTGCACAGTGGTATCGACCCGTGAGTAGGCTGCTCAAGGAACAGAGGAAGAAAACGGGCTTCTCATTGCTCCTAGACCCGTCGCCAACCGGGGACTCGGGCAGTGAACCTGGATCGCGAGAAGGACGCCTGGAAAAGTTCCCGAGGAGGGAGAGCGACATGGAGAAAGAAACGAACATATTTCGAAACGCATGGGAGATAGGGCCGATCGCGACTACGGATGATCAAGTCAGCACTATTCCCACGGCATGGGAGGAGAAAGTCACGGTTTACCGCGAGTCTAGGCGAGGGGTTGAGTTTGGTAAGTCAGGAAACATGACTCGAGTTTCTTTTCTTCTTGCTGACAGCGCTGCCCTGTCCGTGAACAGTGATTGTCTTGACAGACCCACTCCCGACACTCTCTGGTGGTGCTGATCTGGTGGCCCGAAATCTCAATTCTGGCGAGAGAAGAGCGACGGGACTCGGCTCCCACATTCCCAGTTCCATCCCCGGCCCGAAAACATCGAAAAAAGACCCAGTCATGCCCTACACACAGATGGCCCCGAGGTGGACATATCAGCGCGGCAGGCTGCGCCAGCAGTCGGCTCCACAGGGCTACTGGGACGAGACTAGGACGGCACATATGGATATGATGAGCTGGATGACCAACCAATGCTTGCGCGATCCCGAGAGCCTCTCCAAGAACCCGTGTCATTTGGCCATGGTTAACCCTGCGGAGGCATTATTTCGAATCATGTTCCTCGACACCATGATGCTCTCAGATGTCTTTGACAACACCCTTCAACAAATCAGACGGGCGTCACTAGAGGACTCGGAGCTGCAGGTATTGATTAGCGAATGGCGACGGATGCTCTTGGAGGCGCAGCTGCGTCTTCCAACTCTACGCACCTCTATCTCCGACTTTATTCGGCATGCGTCTGGCCGGCCCCTCCCGCCCAAGTCGACCACGAAGGTATCGCATGATTTCCGGTTGCTTGCTTCCCGTGTACGCCAGAGGATATCCGCCGTCATAAAGCTTGCCGAAGAGGTCGATGTTGCGCTCCGGGCCGAGCTGTCCATCTTGGAGTCTCGAAAGCAACTACTGGAATCGTCGAGCGTCACGAGGCTCACCGAGCTGGCCTTTGTCTTCGTCCCGCTCTCCTTCGTCGCTAGCACCTTTAGCATGCAGGTCCAAGAACTGCAATCGCCACCCCCCTTGACAACCTTTATCCTAGCCGCGTCTTCGACGGTTCTGCTTGCTTACGTCGTTCGCCTCTTCCTGAACAGCAGGGTTTTTGGTAAAATTAGCCGCAAGACAGAACAGGCCGCGAGAAGGTATAGCCAGGTGCCCGACAGTCAGCCGGTGCCTACAAGGGCCTACATGAACATTGGCATCTGGTGCATTTTATCCTACTCGGCTTCAGTCTACGGGGTCGTTTTTACCTGTCTCTGCGCCGTAGTGTGGCTTTGGGCTGGCCGAGGACAGGCAGACGGCGGTTTGAAGGCCGTACTGACGGTTGTATTGGCTACAACATTGCCGCTGCTAGCCGCCGTCCCGTTCACCAACCAAACAGTACCGCAATGGCTGAAGAAGGGTCTGCCACGACAACAGAAAACGCGCCAGCCTTCGGATTCCTCCCCGCGCAAAGAGCTTACCCATGCATAACAGCAGGCTGCTGTTTGAAAACCTCCTAGTTATGTTATTTATCGTTCTTGTTATCATGGTGAAAGATGGAGAGATCTGGAAGTTTGACAAGGGAGCATGGGATTTATCCACAAGAAGCAAACAGCTAGGTATTAATCGAGCATTTAGTGACTGGTACATGATGGGAAAAACAAATATTCCCTACGCCGTAACTGATACAAGGCCGAGTCCGTCTAGGACTATCTAATCAGCGGCCGCGATACGAGTCGTCCCCACTACTCAAACTAATAGGAGTTGTACTCGATTTCCCGAAGATCCTAGACCAGAGCCTCTTCATCCGGAACTTTGAGGCGAGATGGCGAGTTAGCAGGATGTATGAGTGTCTAAACATGGTCGATGACATGGAGTTAGGTGGTGCTTTTTCAATAGTGCCTAAGTACATAACGGAACGTCCAGACATGTTCACATGTTGCCCCTCGTGTGCTATTTTATTCATAGTCCCGAACGATGCCATGTAGTCGAACCCTGGAGAGAGCCAGAGAAAGGTGCAGCAGGAGACTGGCACTCACCACTAATTTGTTCAACCGCCGCAACTCATTCTCACCATTCGCAATCTTCTGCAAGACATCCTGTCTATTTTCCTCCCACTCCGTTGTTTCCTTCGATTTGAGGTGGCCGACCTGCGGTTGGGGCCTGTTGGAGTCTAGGTCTTTGAGGTTGTTGTTGAGCGACTGAAGCCTGTTCTTGAGATCTTGCTTCACTTCCTTCCCAACTGTTGTCCTTGAAACCTTTCCCTTGACGTCGACCAGCTCCTTCTGCAATTGCAGCTCAACGCCGCCTTTCTCAGCGTCTGACTTTTGGATGATAAGCCTGACGATTTGGTGTGCGGACTCCTTGGTGTTGTCGTGACGAAGAACGGCAGCACCCTTGGAATGCATCTCGCTCCATACTTCCCCGTTGTCTATCCGGCCCTGCATACGGTGGGCGAACTTGCCGTCGTCATCCCTGAGATCGTCCCACATGGTGGTGGCGATTATGACCCTCTTGTAGGCATTCTCGCCCAGGATGGTCTGGAGGAGACGTGTTCGCTTCCGCTCGGTGCCGCCAACTCGATTGGCCGTGATGGGGTGGAGAAGGATGAGGCCGTCGAGCAAGAGGTTCCGTCTCCCGAAATTGTGCATCGAAAGCCATTCCGCTATGCTTTCCAAGATCTCGACGTCGGACCTCTCGTCGTCGTCGAATCCAGGGGTGTCAACCATGATAATGGAACGACCGTCGACCTCGAATTTGACGACCTGGGGCTCTTGGGTGCCTGTTCAATTGTTAGTTTGTCCCCCACCGAGGGGCTGGACTGTCCCACAGGATCTCAGCGTGTTTCCAATCTTTAAATCTGTTTGGCCGGATGCGATCGAGGCGAATGTTGTTTTCCCAGCCCCGGTCACGCCTATCAGCCCAATCAATATGCCGTCTTCCTGGTGCTTCATCTCCTTTAACCAATGGCACGATGCGGGGAAAGGAGTTTGTTTGATGGAATTGGCAGTCCAACGAAACCGACTCGAAGCCCGAGGCGTGGGCTTGAATGTTTTCTTTGATGAAATGGATTGATGCACTGAGGGTCCCGAGTTTCTGTCTGCCTAGGTCGTTCTTGGTCGGACTTGGTTTTGTCCTGCTTCGAAAATAATTCGAATTGCGACGAGTCCACATTCCCGTCCAGCGGTGCGGTTGTTGTCTGGTTGGGCATCGACCGCGCGCATCTTCCGAGTCTGGGCCTTGGTCCATTGGGCGCTTTGGGCGCCTTTGGGCCATGCCCTCCAGGATCGAGCCGACACGTCGGAAAACTTTTGGGTGCGCTGGCTGCCGGCCACTGCCCTCCACCGCCGCGTAACGCCTGCAGGCTCCCCTTCGCGACCCAGCGAGGGCTGCCAACTCCCAACCAACGTCACAGTCCAAGGCGGCCCTCATTCCACGACCGGAACTGTTCCTTCCCGTCTTTTGATGCTCTCCACGCGCTGAGTGCTGAGTGGCTCATCGTAAATTCCCAACATAAGCCCGGCCTTTTCTCTCGCGTGGCGTCCGTGTTTCCCCATCCCAACTCCTCTTGGGGGCGGGACGTGACGGGTCTGCACAACATCTATCCTTGTCCCCTGGAAGTCGACAATGGCCGCGAATATAGCGTCTCCAGAGGTGACCCTTCTCCTCATCGGACCCACCGGGTCAGGGAAGTCCTCTTTCATCCAGAAAGTAGCCGGCCCCGTTGGCCGTGATATCAACATCGGGAGTGGGCCTAACCCCTGTATGTCCAACCATCAAACACTCCGGCATCACCCTTGGCAGCTTGATCAAGTCAGTACTGACCAAAACCATAAAGGTACTTTTCGTTGCAAGGTTTACAAGTTCACGTACAACGAGACAAGATTTGCAATCATAGACACTCCCGGCCTGGAGGACGTGGCAGCCACCGCGGCAAACCTCAAGATTCTTCAGGAGATCGCAAATCAGCTTAAAGCGCACGATGCCAATGTGACCGGCGCCATATATTTCCACAGAATCACCGACAAGCGTTTTACGGGGACAAGCAGGTTCAACTTCGACATCTTCAAAGCAATTTGCGGCGAGGCATTTTTCCCACGCATGGTCTGCGTCACCACCATGTGGAATAACATCAAACCCAGAAGGATGCCGGATTTCGAGTCTTTGAGCAAAGAGCTGAGGCAAGGTCCCATGGACTTCGCTGGGAAAAGCGTAAAAATCTTTGACCTCAACGGGAGCGACCCGGATGTGTATTTTGAAGTGCTCAGCTACTTTGCGCAGTTTCCTCGTGGCAACCACCGCCCACTCCAGCTAGAAAAGGAGGTGCGCGGCAATCCCAGACTGAAGAGCGTTAAGAAAACCATGGCGGGCAGAGAAGTGATGAAGAATGTGAACGCGGGGTTCTGTGTAATTTTATGAACATTTTTAATTAAGAGGAAGTTGAACGATAACGAATGTGGCTGAGAGACGAGTCCAAAGTTTCTTTGCTTTGCGCCGCATCGGCGGTGGACAGGATGAATCCTCGGCGTTTGAAGGCGGCGATGACTTCGTGACGCTACTTTAGGCAGGGTATATTTCAGTGTTACGAACCCTCCGTCAAGTTATTGAGCCTATGTTACGGCCCTGTATTGATCTAGTGTCCCTGGTGCAATGTCATACCTGGGCACAGTCCCATCAATATGCACAGCATAATTTCCAGGCGTATGTGAGTTACAGACACATGTCTCTTGTTGCTATTGGCAATTTCCGTTGCTAGACGTGGTCCTGAGCTGCTGCTGCTTTAACCTGAGCTGTGGTGATCCTGGCGTGCGTCTGCCCCGGAGCTTCGTTCCTACTCACCCCGGTTAAACCTGCCATTTGCAAAATGGGAAAAAAATTGCCCAGGGATAATTTTGCGGACCCAGTTTCATACGTGTCACACGGCTGGACTCTCACTCTGGGGTTCACCTTGGGTGAGCCTTTCAGCAGTGTGACATGATGTGATATTGGATGCTCTGTGATAAGCCATGTACTGGTATATTCCAGGCTATTACATCATGTACTAGTATATTCCGGGCCATCACATCATGTACCATCCTAAATTCCGTTGTGGGCAGAAAAGCTCGGCACGTCTCCCCCACCATACTTCTGAACACCATCCCGGCCCGCTTGAGTAGCAAGATCATTTACCAGCATCGATCCCAGCCAGAAACCCAGCTTTGAAGGAGAACCAGCCGCTCATGCCGGCCCCGAACCCAGTACCCGGAAGTACAGAGGAGACGCAGGAACATGTGCTGGACCTGATGAGCACGTTCTTCAGGAATTAATTCCGACCATAATTGTAGATATGCATGTAATATAACTAGCTAGGCCTAACCCGCTTTACCTTGACTGGGGGCTAAACTTGCCGTATCACCCATTATTCTCTCCCACTTGAGACTGTAAATAGAAAAGGACGTCAACCGAAGTTAGGGTCCGAGTCCAGACGCGACGGGGAGTGTGCGACCAATCAGGGTGAAGCGGCGAGATAAAAAGGAGAAGGGCGCCAAACCCGGTGGGTGCGACAGTGACTTCTCGATTCGCCCACCTCTTCCCGTGGCAGTCAGCTGATATGGTGGATTCAATCTTCGGGCCTGGGTCGCGAGATGAGCTCTTCTCCGCCACCAACGGCATCTTTCTCGATACGAACATTGAGAAGGCGTTTGACCGTGGCTTTTTAGCCATTGTTCCAGACATTGGGGTTGACCCGAAAGACCCGTTAGCGCCGTGGGAGGAAAAGGAAGAACGACACAAGGCTTTGAAGAAGTGGGAGACATCGCAGCTACGCGAGTACCGTATCGCAGTCCTTGACTTAACACCAGCTTGCATGAAGGAGCAAGTATTTGACGAACAAGTATACAAGCAGCTTGGTTTTGGGACCTTGGCAGACCTTGACGGGCGCCGCCTGGTGTTCCTGAACGACGCTCGCCCAAAAGCAAGATATGTGTGGTGGACATTTCTCAGCGCCATTACACAATTGTCATGCAAGGGCTCGGTCAAAAACCTGAATTCGTTGATCCAGAAAGAGGTCCTTAAAAAGCACAAGATTTTGGGGTACCCATGGGAAGTACGTGAGGAAGGAGATGCTTCTTGGGTTTTGTCCAAGAGATTGGACACGACGTCAGTAGTAGTGGGATGGCCCAGCCTAGAGCATTCACTCCTTGGATGACTGTAGCTCTCGATTGCCAGGCTGGGCCTATTTAGCCTTGCCACGGCCATCTAAGGTGGCAACTACCATAGTAGGGGTGATAATTCCCATCATAAAGCCGGTCTCGTTGAAATTGTACGTATCTTCGTTGAGGATGCCGTACTTGGCCTTAGTGTTATACACAAAGGCAAACCAATCGCTAATAATCTTTAGATCTTTACATTTAGCCCTCTGGTAATCGCGTCCGTAGCTCTGGCTGGTGTTCGACGAAGTTATGAGCCCAGTGTTTGCCGACAGGGGGCGCGTCGCGTTCACGTAGTAATTGGTTGGCCATATCTTACACGTAACAAAGCCGAGGATGAAATGTACGCGTACATAGCTCAGTTATGTATTGAACAATCGTTTCACTTCTAAATCCGTAAGTTTGCTTAAGTTGGCTGGAGTGTCGCGTCGTGTAGGCCGACCAGCGCGTCGGTGGAACAGAATTTTTGAAGGCGATGCCATGTTTGGTTGTAGAAGAAATGCGTGTTGAATGCGGAGGTGGTGCGACGCGTGGAAAGTGTTGCGCTCGCTTATCATGTAACGTGGTTCCCGGCTGCGCGACGCACCCGGCTGCGCGACGCACTTTTCCACGACCATACGACAAAACACTTTAATTATACAACCACAACAACGAAAATCAATTGAAACTACTCATCATTAGATGCACTAGGCATTTTTACATCCTCCTGGCAGGTGCGCGCATTGTGCCCAGTCTTCCCGCAAGTGCCACAGCGCCGCTGACCTGCCTCCGTCCTCCTTCGCCGACCACTGTTTTCCCGCTTATCACGTTTTACCTGTTCCTGCGCCTCCTTCTGAGCCAGTATATCATGTGCATCCTCTACAGTAAGTGATCCTCCAAGCTGTACACGTGTTTTTTTGGCCCTCCGGCGTTTGCTAAGTGCCTCATTTGCCTTCCGTAAGGTGCATACCTCGGCCGTTAAGAGGGTAACCGAATACGCTAATGCCTGTGTTCCTTTCACAAGTTGGTCAACAGCAGTGAGAACTGGTGTTGGTGAGCTTTCCTGGTGATGGGTAATCCGATTTTTGATGAATTCGGATTGTGCAACAGTTTCTGTTGGGTTCTGTGGTGTTTGGGAGACCCAAGGATCAGTGGTTGAGGGAGGGGGACTTGGTGTCGGTGTCCGTAATCTGACATCTAACTTAGATATCACAGCCTCAGGGTTAAAAGGTACTAGACCAGCACCTCTGAACCCTCCTTTGTTATTGTCCTCGGTCATGGCGGCAAAGTGGGCAGCTTTAAAGGCGAGAAAGAACTTGACCTTTGTGATGTGGTTGATATGCGCCCTGACAAAGTGCTCGATTTCCCGGCCATACATCCTTTTCAGAACACTGAAACATCCAATATCAAGTGGCTAGGTAAGATAAGATGAGTGGGATGGTAAACAGATAGTGATGATATTGTTGTTGTCACAATATTTGTCGAACTCGGCTGATTTGTGACTCTCATGCCCATCAAGCACAATCATCCGATATACACCTCTTGTGCAAGACTTTGTATGTATGTCAAAGTGCTTAATCCAGTGTAGGCCAGTCTCATTGTCTGTCCATCCATTGGAAGTTGGTTTGATAGCCCAGTCAAGTGGGAGGCCACCCTCTGTGTACCAACTAGCGAGGTGGTATGCGCCTTGAACGATGAGATACGGCAGGAGGCACCACCCTTCGCCATTGATGCACTCGATTGCCATTGCCCATTCCCGATTCCCAGGCTGAACTGCCTTGCCTTGTCCATGTCAATCAGCACGCGTAACGACCATAGATGCGCAAATAATGCCCATCATAAAGCCTGTCTCATCGAAATTGTAGAAATCGCAATCCTGGATACCGTACTTGGCTCGCATGTTCTGCACAAGCTTAAACCACGCACCAATAAGTTCTGGATCTTCACAGAGAGCTCTTTGGAAGTCATAGATGC
Source organism: Lasiosphaeria hispida (assembly GCA_033439745.1). NCBI lineage: Eukaryota > Fungi > Ascomycota > Sordariomycetes > Sordariales > Lasiosphaeriaceae > Lasiosphaeria > Lasiosphaeria hispida. Next base: position 5,441,996 of record JAUIQD010000003.1, read on the forward strand.
GATTGAAACGCGTCTTAAGCTCTGTTTGTCGCGTGATGAAGGTCTGAGCCCAATTCTTGCCGACACGTTTCTCACCGCGTTCTGTGAGAAGCAAATTGGCCATATCTTCAACACCAGCCAGATGAGGCGAAAATCCTCGCAAATCCAGCTTCAATACATACTAGACAATCACCTCCTCTTCTAGAGGAGTCAATCGATGGGCTGGGTGACGATGGTCACGTTGTGAAGTGCGACCATTCATTCTGGCACATAGCGTAGGCTCAGGGACATCGTATATTTGTGCAGCCTTGCGACGACTTATTTTTTTGTCATGGCGGATTGCATCAATTGCGAGGAAGATTCTGGCTTCTTTGGATGGTGCTGACATTTTTTTGGGTGGTGGAGGATGGTTGCAAAGTTAAGATGTCACGGGTCGTGGAAAAGTGCGTCGCGCAGCCGGGTGCGTCGCGCAGCCGGGTACCACGTTACGTTAAAGCAAAGAAAATAAAGCACAGAGGTCGGCCCCTTTATTTGGTTTATTTACTTCCTTGGCCAAGAGGGGTCGGTGGACCCTGGTTCCGGCCCGTGCAGAGACCTTGATTTTGCCCTGATACCGCCCAATAACCACCATCACCAATATCAGCAATACCACCCTCCACGATGGAGCCTGATAGCCGCATCGACCTGACAATTCTGAATGGTCCTGGCGACACGAACCGCACCCCGAATGCTGCACCCACGCGCCGCCCAGTACTCCGAAGCATGCCAAAGCAGATCCTCCATGTTATCAACATCCCAGAGGCAGACCTCACTCCGACCTCCTCGACCGGCCCAAAATAACTCACGCGATAGAAGAACCTTTACATCAGACAAGTGGGAGCGCCACAAGCGGCCTAGGAACAGCTGGATCAATGCCTATGGATACTGGCTTGTGCAGGTGGTCAACAATAGTCTGGGTCTCTCTTCGTGGGGCTGTTCCTGTTGCTTTGAGACTCTCTACAGCAGAAAGGCTATCACCAGTGCCGCCGGCCACCTCAACACCAAGCACTCGATATACCAAGATTCTCTGCAAGAAGGGGAGCCGCCGGCTAAGAAACAGCGGTCTGTAGCGGACCTGAAAAAACAAGCCGCCCTGAGGCTACCGGTATCGGAGACCCAGGCGGGAAGGCTCAAGTCTGCGCTGTTGAATTGGATTGTGGCTTCTGATATATCGTTTTCTGTAGTCCAGAGCGCTGACTTTCGTACTATACTCTCTAGACCGGGTATCAACAGCTAGCCTTCTCCCACATTCCATCTCTGGACCTCGCCTAATAGCTACGCGTTGCTCGGTATCGTAGTACACTTTGTTGACGCCTCGGGTGCGGCCCAGGCACGTTTGGCTTGCGCCCGTCGAAGGAAGCCACAGCGGTGAGAACGTCGCTCCCATTATCTACGAGGTCCTCCAATCTTTTGGCCTGAGCAGTAACATGGGTTATTTCCAGGCAGATCCACAAGACCCTCAAGATGGAGCGGGCCGCACAGGCGCTTTTTGACGCTGAACAGTTCATCAAAAGCGAGATGGATGGCCAGGCTGGGAGCCAGCCAGAGTCCCCCTGCAACCGCCAGCAACGGGACTGACCTCAACCTATCCAACGAGCACCTTCTGGGACCGGAGATTTTTACGAGGAGCCGGAACCCGGCCTGACGAGCTGGCCACAAACCTTGAAGATCCGCCTATACCCTGTCATCATGTGTCATGTACCGATCGCTCCCAGGGCTCCACCACTGATGTGCCACTTTGACAACTCGTCAAGGTGCTAACGAGTCCCTGTGGATCCCTCTGCACACTCAACCGTACTGACAGGGCGGATGGAGCCTCAGGCATTCATTCCCCTTTGGGTTGCAACGGGAGCTTCAGAGCCACACAGGGACCACACAGTGCATCATCCCGCGTCAGGGCGTCGTCATCAGACTTCTGATTTGTCATGGCGTGGTCAAGGCTGCAGAGCAGCGGAAGACACGCAAGAAGGAACGCACCATGGTATTTCCATCAGGGACCTCCTTGATATCGCAGCTGACTCTTTGGGAGACCTTGGACCGGCCTTTTCCCGAGTTTAGTGGTGATAGGTGGCCGCGACCGGGCCCCTTGGGTATCTTGTCATTGTATACTGTGCATAGCTCTCCGTAAAAGGCTGCATGCAGGCGACGGACTCCCAAGAGGGAGAAGCTCGGCAGTCCTTTTAGAAAACAGACCTTGGGAAGAGCTGATCTTCAGTGAAGCTGAGGGGTAATGAATCCTTGTGGAAACCCTCCCTTCTCTATTGATTTGCAACTGCGAAGCATCGTGTCTGCATCATCGTCTATTTGTTCATCACCGTGCCAGTGTCACAGGTCGGGAAGCGATGCCGCGGCACAGAACAAGTAATACAATCACACACTTACTCCCAGAGACCACAGAACAAGCAATGCAAGCCCGACATACAAGGAAGTCGCAAATGAGGACTCTCATAGCAAGGCCCGCGCCTGGGCCCAACACCCCGATGGTGTTCACTGGGGACAAGTGGTCGACCCCGCCGCCGGGGCCAGATGCAAGGAGCAGGCGCGAAGGATCCCAGTTGGCTAAAACCAGGGAGCAGGGCGAGCGAGGCCGCCAGGGAAGGAAGGACCAGGATGTCATCCCCTGACCATGATCAATGGGGCCGCTAGAGATGATCCCAGGTACCTTTGCACACAAGTAGCATAGCGCCGACCTTCGGGAAGGAGGTCCTCATGCACTTTGCATTGCACAGACCGAAGAATTATCAGCTGACTGGGTAGATTGAGTGAGCACTCTCGCGCCAGAGCCAAGGCCGGTATGAAGCCAACGCCAACACCAAACGTGTTGACGCCATCAAGTACAAGGAAAACGACCTGGTGATGCTAGACATACGGAACATATCTCGCGAAAAGTTGCTAATTTTCATTCCCGGAAGTCTAGGCAGTCTAAACTTGTTTCAGTCACTTCACTGATGCCCTCCCGGCAAGTGCCTGAGCAAAAGCGGTGAGAGGTGGTGTGGTTGGCGGGGATCGACGACAGCAACATTGGCGAGAGACAACAGCTCCATGTTTTACACCAAAGTTGCCCTCAGCAATTTCCACGTCCGTGCGTGGCGCTGAGCCGCTCCTGAGCTAGGGTGAGCTATGGGTGAGCTTTGCCTGCACAGCCGTGTGGCCTAATTTTGGACCCTCGACTAAAGTTGCCACCCAGAGATTCCGGTACGTTCCTCGGTTTATGTTAACCGCGGTAACGTTAGTCGCAAAATAGGGTTTTGTTAGAATTCATGAAGTGGTCCTTTGCTCCTCCACTGATTGCGAGCTGATTGCAGGAGCATCCCCGGGCCGCCAGCGATTTGTACAATCGACAGCGAAACAGTGGGTTGGGTGCGGTGCCAGGAGCACCATCGACTTTCTCCACACTGTGCTTAAGCTTTCAAGTGGCCGTTTCTTGCTGCGTTGCGACCTGGGAGCCGCTTAGAAAGCGAGGATTAGTTAGTAGTTAATCATTTTTATTGCAGAATTAGTGGATTTGGGCCCAATTGCGTTGGTTTCCCTGGTTTAATTAATTCCGCGATTTCAATTAGAATGTGACCGCAGATGCGACCGCGGATGTGACTGAGCTACTCACTCGCAACGGGAGCGGATGCATCACAACTCGAAGTGGCCTAGTTTTAACTCATAACGTATTAAGCGGTGGGCTTTTGGGTCTCTAGTGGAGCGATGAGAAAAGCAGAATGACGTATGTTCACATACATTACCGGAAGGTTCGGTCAGCACGTGGTGCTCTAAACTGGTCAAGGTTTTAGCACGCGGCTACTTAAGGGACACCTTCCCCATGGCCGCTATCATGAGGGAAAGAACTACTATTCTCCCCCCTACGCACCCGCCTCATACGTGGCAAGTATGTTGTCCTCATCAACTCCTGTTCCCACATCAGGGACACACCAGATCACAGCTTCAGATGCCGACCAGAACGACGTAGCAGCCATGTCGACATTCACCACCACCATCTCGCCCGCTCACAGCCGACAGGCCCTCTCCCGGAGCGAGTCGTTCCCAGAAATGGCCGAGAGCGTCGGGGCCAGCTCGCCGCTGCCCGCACAACTCCACCGTCGCTGCGTCAGCGACAACCACCCCTTTTATGGACCCAGCCATAGACACGACCACCCGCCCGATGAAGAAGAAGAGGAAGAGGACGAACCGGTGGGATACATGACCGAGGACGGTGACGTCGAGTTTAGGGGGTTTTCTTGGGTTGGCGAGCGCGGCATGGTATCGTTGGACAACGCTACCATGGCGCAGACACAGGCTGCAGAGGAATACCTCCGCAAGACGTTCGGGGTCGTGATCATGACCGCGCTTGACCCATACCTCCTCTTGGTGTGCGAGCAAATGCCCCGGCTCGCACCACGTCCGCACCTTGTTGGCGGGTGTATTGCCATATGGAAGCCTCGGTGCGAGACCAACTGGTCGCCGTTCCCGGGCGCAGAGGGGGGGGCTATGGAGAAGGACGAATACCCCATCGACAAGGAACTGATCAAGGGATTCGAATGGAATACCATCCCGGAAGACGAGGACCTGGTTCGCCTCGGAATGTCGCTTGTGCCTGATTGTGTGGGGGTGGCTTGGGTCAGCAACTGGGTGGTTATAGACCTCCCCCGAGCCACCAGGCAGGAGTTTGTTCGGAGGCTGAGGACCCTCCCCATGCGCTACGAGGACGCACCTTTTGCCGTCTTGTATTCGAACGGGCCCATGCCAGACCACCCATGCGCGGCCCGAACACGCAAGCCTCGGCCGGAACAGGCACCAGACAAGCGAACTGAGGACGACACCGACTACATCGTCCAGAACGGGGAGTTTTACCCCGGCACCATGATCAGTACAGACCAAGACACAAGCAACCCAGAGGACAAGATTCAGGCCACATTAGCCACTGCTGGCGTATTACTGCAGCGGGCTGGCGAGCAGCGTCTCACCTGCTCATGGCATTTGTGGGAAGAGCTGGCCGCGAGGAATAAGCATGTTGTCCTTGGCGATGGGTCCGATAAATCCAACGAGGTGTTTCAAGTGTTCCAAGGTGATACATTATCGCCAGTCGGGACGGTTGTATCAAGAGTTGGCTTGACCAACATTGCCATGGCACAACTTCACCCCGACGTAACGTTCCGGAACAAGTTTGTCGGGTCAGAGGTGGAACCCCGGCGTATCCTCCACCATGGGAACTTGGATTATCGAGATATAGTCATGATGGACTCGTTTACCACAGGCAAGGTTAGGCTCTCCTTGGTAGGATCTCGGGTCGAGCCTAAGCGGGAACCTGGGGCAAAGCATCCCATCATTGCTGCATCTGAAAACTCAGACCACATCCTCCCAGTGCCTGGGGTCGCATATGTTCAGCTACAACAAGGTATCTATGCCACAGATTCCTTTACCATGGATGAGCCTCCGTACATCCGGGATAGTGCCTGTGGAGCGGTGCTTGTACGGTATTCAGAGATCAATACCAAGACTGGCTGGTGGACGCCAGCAAAGGATACGCTGGCTCGTGGGGAGATTTGTGGCATGATGCACTTTGCAGACATCACGGAGAAGAGGGCTTACGTCGCGGGGTATTTCATCTATGCAGACTCCTTCGCGCCACTAATTGAGGAGGGGTGGAAAGTGGTACCGTTGGACGGCGGAGATGCGGAGGACAACATACCCGAGAAGAAGAAGTCTGTGCCTGGCGAGTCCCCGTCCAAGAAACCACGACGTGGCTGCCGAGGCTCCGAATGATCACAAAAGCCAGATTACAACTGGCCCCGAGGCCGCCTCGAGGTCGCCGCGGGGCGACCCCGCGGCGGGCATACAGTGTTGGGTGGCAGTATTCTCTTTCCCATATTTCCGATATGGTAGTATTGTAAGCTATTGTTCCTATTGTTCCTATTGTGCAGTTGTTGTATGATTTTCCCTTGTTCGTGCAGTCCATTAGCGCGTTCTCCTAAGCCAAGTCGCCCAAGTACGTAGCCAGCCTCCCACTCTTCTTCTCTACAGCCCTTGTTTTCAAGAACGACCATCTTCGATCCTTTCCCGCAATAAACTTGCACACACATCGCCGACATGACAGGTAGCAGCAGCACAGCAGCCGGCTCTAGTAGCTCACGACAACTTGGCAACCCTCCCTCTAGCCAGCCCCTATCCTCCCAGTTCCACTCCGGAGTCAGCCATGTTGTAAGCAAATATTCAGAGCTCGGTAGTAACAAATAATAGAGCCGCCTTCACTAGATTTATAGTAGCATCCAGATCTCCCGAGGTTTGCGTCATAAGGTAATGTCCGTTAGTAATCGTGCCAGAATGTCTTGGGTTATGACGCACCAATGTTGTGCCGACCTGGATAATAATATCCACCTAGTAAGGTGGTAAAATCGTTTCGCAATACGCAAGGGAATCGATGCTTGAAGTGGGGAAGCAGTGCTCCTCTAACTGTGATGAGTTAAACTGAATTACTTGGTCCTTCTCAACCCTGTTCCCCAAGTTTTCGTATGGCTATTCCACGGCATACAGCACCAGAAGCCTGGAAAACTCCTTATTTCTTCTTGGCACGGATCCGACAGCTATGGACACCTGCCACAACTAATATCCCAACCACCTGCGAAAACCGCCTTCCACAACACGCGTCTAGTCGCATCCGTTGGTGCATCGCCGCTGAGGTTGTGGTGATCAAAAAGAACGATGAGGTTGTCGCATAACTTCTTCTGGTCAGGAGTGAGAAAATGGCCATCGAGGGCAAGTAAAACATTATATCCTGTTATTATCGTCCGGGGATGGTAGCTAATGTAGTCCGAGGAGAAAGAGACCACGCCTTTCTATTGACCCGAACCACACAGAATTCATTCCCGAGGCGCGAGCTTGTGTCTAAGACGGCAGCCCACTCGACCAACAATAGCAGCGTTATCGAGCCACCACTGGTCACTCCTCCGCAGTGACCCTCGCTCGATCCGCGCCTTTGCCTCTTCGTAAATACTCATCTCCTTCTGCCATTCATCTCGCCGTTGCTCCAACGTCCCATATATAGCCTCCATCGAAGCGATGAGGTGCTCGTGTTCACGTCTAAACGTGAAAGCATCATCTTCTCGACCGTCTCTGGCTATTGCCAGCATGAGGTTATAATGCGAAAGCGGATTTAGTGCATTATCCCGCAGATCCTGTAGCTCGTGGATAACACGTCAGTGGAGGGCCTCCGCTTCTCGGTATCTCGCCCGTGGTATTGGTGGTAAACACCGTGTGAGTTGAGCGAGATTAGCTCCGAGGGGGCAGCGGTATGATCCACAGGCCTTGGGGCCTTTTCGATCTCGGCGACTTAGCTCCATCGCTCGAGGAGTTGTGCGAACTCGGTTGCGCGCGACGCCGGGTTTTCGCTTCCCTCCGATGCTCTGCCTTCGGAGAGGTAGCCCAGGTAGAGCCCAGCGACATGGTGTATCTCCCGCATGGATAATAATAATACATTATCAATCCAGTCTCATCAAAGTTATAGATATCTTCGTCAAGGATATCGTATTTGGCTTTGGTATTGTGCACAAGTACAAACCATTTACAAATAATCTCTGGATCTTCATATTTGGCCCTCTGGTAGTCATATCTACGCGTAAAACACGTCTGGAGTTCTGGTTGGCGTTTGACGAAGTTGTGAGCCCAGAGCTTGCCGACAGGGGGCGCGTCGCGTTCGCGTAGCAGTCGGTTGGCCATATCTTCCACAAAACGAAGCCGAGGAGGAAATGCACGTGTACATAGCTCAGAAATATACTGAACAATTGTATGCTGCTCTAGATCCGTAAGTTTGCGTGAGTTAGCTAGAATATCGCGTCGTGCAGGCCGGCCGGCGCGTCGGCGTCGAATGGTATCTTTATTAACCTCGTAGATCCGAGCTATAGCTTGAACTTTAAGTTTTGGGTCTCTTTAAAGAGCTCCGAGGGCTAGGTCTATCCTAGCCTCGTACAAAGGTGTTGCTATCATTAGTTGTAGTGGAATTTGGTGTTTTGTGTAAAGGTGAGCGCGTTAAAACACGTTAGCTTTGGGGTACGTTATCTTATACCTTAGCTTTTCCCGACGATTATTATTCGTATAATTTACTTACTCTTCCCATAAGATTATTTAGTCTTCATACTTTGGTATAATCTAAAACATTACGTGGCACGGGACTGTCGTTAATATCCGTGTCATCGTCATCAAATCTATTCTCTTCTACGTGTCTCCTCCTCTCCTCTCCTATCCGTTTCCTAACCATTTTTGGCAATCGTTTTTTTCAGAGGCAAGTAAAAAGCCAAAAGCGGTTTGCAAAATTACTTACAAATAGAGCCCGTCAGGATGCACCGTAGCAATCATCTATTTGCACCCGGTACATCTATTCCCCCACACTTTCCACTCACCGCCTTACAGCCACACTGTCAGTGACTGTCAAAGGTTGTCAACGGCCCCCAGCAAAAAAGACGGGTTAAGATTAGGGGTCACGGTCGCAGGCCATCACAATCGATTGAACAACAGTCAATACAACACTATTATAGCAATTCAAGTCGCCCAAAGGGTTCAAAAAAAAACCTAATAAAAATCCCGCAACTAATCAAAGGGAGCTAACTACGCCTGTCGAAGTGCACTACTTGACTGCGTTGAAGGTGTTCCAATTGTTGCGTGCAGTTGAGTACTACGGTGCAAATAGATGATCGCTACGGTGCATCCTGATGGGCTCTATAAATAAGGTGTTCAGGTAAATCCAGCTAGCTAAGAGGTCGGGCGCTAGCGTAAAGGTAATCACGGGATGGACAGAGGAACGAAAGGGAGTTTCAAGGAAATTAGATGAAGCCAATAGTGAACTGGGCCATGAAATGGGCTCTACAAGCAGATTGTCATACTGGGCGGATAAGTGTTTATGGGTTTCCTCGGTGGTCCCGGTTTTGGACCTAGCCATTGCTCTCGCGAAAAGTTGCCAATTTTCATTCTCGAAATTCCAGGCAGTCTGAACTAGTTTCAGTCGCTTCACTGATCATGCCCTGGTGGTGCCTGAGCAAAAGCGGCGAGGGGTGGTGTAGTTGGCAGGGGTCGACGACGGCAACATTGACGAAAAACAACAGTGCAAGTACTTTGACTTTCCTTTTCCTTTATTACAACAAGCGTCAGGGTAGTGCTAATAGAGGATTCCCATTATGCTAGACTCAGTGCAAAAACTTTCTATCTATAAACATGCTGGATTCGCTAGGTATGTCCAAGATACCCAGTGGCTACATTGAGGCAGCCCATCACTTCTTCGCATTAACCATGCCGGGAAGCTCAGCCAGCCCTGTGGAGTGTACTTGGTCAGTCCAATTTGGCCCAGATGAAGCCAGTGTATCGAAAGAGGGGAAGAAACTTACATGCATCGATATCCTCCTTGACGGTTCTGTCCAAGGTACACTCGGCCGCCTTCTCCGGGGACTGTGTCTCCAGGCTCTTGCAGACATCGCCGAGGCAGCGGTTATCCATGGCGCGCTGGAGGGCGTCGTCCTTCCATCCGAAACTAAGCGTTCAATATTTGTCAATCAATCTGTGTCTGTCGGGGAAATCCATATGGACTTACACATAATCGCCGTGTTGGGAGTATCCGTGTCTGCGTCACAGTTAACGTCATTGTGAACCTTTTGTGGAGAAGTTAAGGGGACTTACTCGTCGCCAGTGCTCCAGACAAACGGCTGCTGCGACTTATCCTCGGGCCACAGATCCGGGTTGTTGAACTGTGTCGTCTTTTGGCAGCTGCTGTCAGCACACCTCTCAGCCCGGCAACGGAGCAGATTTACTTACATCCCAGACAACCTCGTACATGACCTGCGGGACTCTGACAGGGTGAGTAGCAGGGCAAACGCCACCATCATAATCGAACTGATCCGTAATGGTCCCCTCGACCGGATACGCCATGTGGCTCTTGTGGTCCGCGCTGTCCAAATTGACACCATCCCAGCACGTCGGAAACGTGATAACACTCCGAATTCCTCCAGCGCAAAACTTGGTCGGCAGCGTGATGCCATCGGGCGCCGCGCAGTTCAAGTTGTTGTTGTCTCCCGTTTTAGGCATGCACCGATGGCACACCTTGGGGTCGACCTTATCCGTACGCGCGGGACCCCGAAGCGCGGCGTCTCCGACAAGCATGCGGAACCCCGGCTTGAACGCCGTCGTCTTGTTCTGGCCCAGCGGCGGGATGTAGTACACGGTGATGCCGCCGATGCCCTTGAGCCCCTCGCTCGGGATCTGCGGGACGCGCTTGTACGTGCCGTTGCGCGCGCGGAAGTACAGCACCGCGGTCCAGTAGTTGGAAAAGTCCTCGGAGAAGGTGCATGAGGTGCAGCCTGACTTGGCGACCAGATCGTGCGTCTTGGGGTCCATGGATGCATTGAATGAGTCACCTCCGACGATTTGGTGCAGGTGAGGAGACGGTGCTGTGCCTGGATTGACGAGAGGGTCCAGGCGCTCGACGACGAGCTGCGAGCATTGGAATCGGAGCATGGGCGGGATGTTTGCCGTCGCGGGATTGAATGGGCCTGGCTCCTGGCTCGAGACCATCCCTGCTTGGCTCAGGAGCCCCGCCAGGGCGAGGAAGAGAGGTTTCCACTGTGCCATCGTGATCCCGAATGATCCGGAGCTAAGATCTTATAAGGGTCGTTGTTGTGGCTTGCGTTACGCACACAATGACCGGGGACCGGGCCATGACTCCAACTTATACCCTCTCATGATTTCGGCCCCCCCACTTCATCTCAACCCCCCTCTTGCATGTAATCAGCCTTCTAGCGCCCATCTCGAATCCTGATAAACTTCCAGGGCAATATGCAAAATTCTTGTACATATATTAACTCGGGTCGTAGATTTAGGCGCGGCCACTTCGTGGCTGCTCTCGACCAATCATGTCCCGCCCCTAACCCGCCGTCGATATGTAATGCATGTAGTGGCAAAATACAAGCCGACGGCGTGGCCCCCCAGGGTTTACGAGGGCAATTTTTGGGAAGAGCTCGGGGAAGCCAAGGGTGAGTTATAGTCGGGCGTCATTTGTGGAACAAAAGGGTAAAGGTCCCCTTGATTTTGATTATCAGTGTGAATACAAACCATGAAAGCGTGGCCTAACGATCCTTTAGTCCCTCGGAATTTGAGGCTAGAGGTGCCAGAAAAGTTACCACAGAGATAACTGGCTTGTGGCGGCCAAGCGTTCATAGCGACGTCGCTTTTTGATCCTTTGATGTCGGCTCTTCCTATCATACCGAAGCAGAATTCGGTAAGCATTGGATTGTTCACCCACTAATAGGGAACGTGAGCTGGGTTTAGACCGTCGTGAGACAGGTTAGTTTAACCCTACTGATGAATTCATCGCAATGGTATTTCAACTTAGTACGAGAGGAGCCGCTGATTCAGATAATTGGTTTTTGCGGTTGTCCACATATCATGACATGTTAACGAGCGGTGAGGTACCCGCAGCAAACTTGAACCAAAAACTACCCCATGCACCTGGGCTGGGCGAGCATGGCGGGCATGCCGCACAGGTACAGGTGCATACGTATACATATTTCGGACATTCCAAGAATGCCGTTATTGTCGGCGGAAGGGGGTCAGGGGCGGCAGAGAGGAGTGGGGGATGTCGGGAAGGGAGGACGGCGGCAGCGACGTGGTGGTGGTGCAGGAGTGGGAATCTGCATCACACGTTTCTAACACACTGCGAGTTTAGAGACTAGACGCTGTAACAAAACTTGGAGGAGAGATGCTGCCTTCGTTGGGCCAGGCAGGGCTCTTCCCGGGTGAGATGGGGGCGATGGTGAGGCCAACGAAGGCCAGCGCAAACGCAGCGAACAGCAGGCGGCGAGACTCCATCGCGAATGCTTGTTGTTGGAGAAAAAAAATCACTTCTGAAAAGTTTCCGCACATCCTTGCCGACAACACACCTGGTGCACCCATCTCTAGCAAGCGCGGGTGGGTAAGGTACCTTCCATTAGGTGTTAAGTGCTGGGTTCTTGCCTTGGGCAAGTACACCTATCTATACGGTCGGATGTGGAAAGAACCTTCCATCTAGCTTCCAATTACCTACCCGCTAGGCCTGCAACATTGAATTGGGTGAGAATAACGTTATTTGTGGTAGGCGGATTTCTAAGGCCGCGTTTATTGGTAAGAAGAAGAGCTCAAAAACAATTGGACATATCAGACTAAGACTCGGGATGCTCAGAAAATAAAGCCGGCCATCACAGAAATAACGACGGACCACAAACGCCGGGTGTTTGTGGGAACGGGCGCGTGAGATCCGCCGGGAGATCGATAAAGACCTCGTTACCGAACCGAAGGTCGACGAAATCGTACTCGGATACAAGCCGGTCAAGAAGAGCGCGCATACGCTCGCTGCCGTACCCGGAAAGCGCACCAGCGGCACTGGGATCAGCCAGCCTCACTGTCAGGAAGTCGTGCATGCTAGCAATACCCTCGCCCTCGCCACGGCGGCCCACTTCGGCGATGGCGCTCGGCCCGTCGGGGAGTGAAGCGACGGCCTCGGCAAAAGACGCCACGAGCTGATCCGGAATACGCTCCTTGCGCATACCGGCGACCTCGTTCCCGCCAAATGTATGCTTACGCCTTAGCGACTTGGCGTACATGACGGCGTGATGAGCCAGGTTCCGGACGCCGTGGACGCCATAGCGCTCGGGCTTGAGGAACAGGCAGTTCCCGCGGCGCTTGTCGTTGGCGATGGCGATGGAGAGGACATGGCAGTGGCCGTGAGGGAGTGGCGGTAGTCTACTCCTAACAGCACTGTCTGCGACACGCAGGTCGATGCCGCCGGTGCATCCCGGCGCGCTGTGCCGCTTCAAGTGACTGCTAATTCGTGGCATGCTGACGCCGCGAAAGTAGGCCGACAGCCGGCCGTTCGGGTCCCGGCATAGATAGGCGCCAGTTACGAAGGCTTGGTTGCGCTCGATGGCCAGGGAGGTGAGGTACCACACAATGCCTGTTACTTGTATAGCGCATGCCGAAGAGTGCGAGTTCCTTAAGTTGCGGGCCAGCTGCCATATCTCGTCGACCGTCCATGGCTGGGTCATGATGGCGTAAACGTCTTGGGCGCCCTGGGCAATGGCAGCGTGGATCTCGGGCGCGACATGGGCTAGTCCGACGGCGGCAAGATATAAGGTCAGACGGCCGACACCGCCGCTGTTATTTCCGGGATCACTGTCCATGGCGGTGGTGTCAGAGCCCGGCGGAATAGGAAAGTGAAAGGGTGAAGAACCGCCTCTTCAACAGGGAGTTGGGTTCACGCATCGAGCTTGGAGCCCCGCACCAGAAAAGCCTGGCACTCCCACCCAATCATGCGCTATTGTCATTTGGCAAGGAGCCTTCTCACTCGACGCCATTGTAATTGGTGGCTGGAGTCTCGTTGATTTGTTTTTTTGAGAGCTCTAGCTGCCCATGTAAATCTCGTCCTGTTATGTGTGTCTACCTTGAACCCGTTGAATGATGTAACCTCCCGCTCGTTGAAAACTAAGGCGTGAAATTCAAGAATACTATGTACCTAGTAGCTATAATGTCCCCACCGAACAAGAGATTACGGCTCTAAAGAGTCCACAAACTCCAACAACTCCTTATTAAACCTGCCAGCCTCCTCATAAAACAACCAATGCCCGCCCTCAAACTCCGAGACAACTACCTTATCGCTCATACTCTCCACCCCCCGAATCCTCCTCGCCGTCTCTAACATGCCCTCCCGCGTAAAGCACCCACTTCGCTTCCCCATCATAACCACCGTCGGCACGGCGATCAACTCCAGCGCCTCACGGTGATCGTACCGTGTATGATCCGCAATCAACCTCGCCAGCCACCGCCCATCACACAACGCACTGATCCCGACAAAAAACTCCTCGTCTGCCCTCCTCTGCTCAACTCCAACCTCCTCGTCCCTCGGCAAGAACCGATACCCAAGACACTCCGCAACGAGTCCCCGGGCTGCCGCCGCAGGCTGCTCGATCCACGCGCTCTGGGCATTCGTCATCGTGACCTCGTCATAGCATCCCGTGTGTGCGCGCCCCTCGTGCCATCCGAAGAAGGGTGATCGGTCCTGGAGCGGGGCTTGGTCGACGAAGAGCATGCCTGTGAATGGGGTGCAACCGCCGAAGAGTTCGATATAGGTCCAGAGGACAGCGGCGCCAATGGAGCATCCAACGGGGATAAAGTCGATGTTGGGAGTGTCGGTGACGGTGCGGAGGTGTTCTAGAAGGTTATGCAGATCCATTGCGAGTCGTGCGACGTGGTAGCCGCCGGCGGAATGGCCAGAGCGGCCGTGTCCGCGCAGGTCCGAGGCAACGACCCAATGGTGGGTTGACAGGGTCGGGGTGTTGCGGGTGAAGTAGGTCGAGGAGCCGGAGAAGCCGTGGAGGAGGAGGATGCATCGAGTGTAGGAGAGGTGGGGTTTTGGCGACGGGGGGTTGAGTTGGAGGGAGGTTTGGAAGGCGAGGGAGGTGCCGTCGTTGGCGATAAAGGCGTCGTAGTACATTGTTGTGTTTGTTGAGGCTTTTTTGCTGTGGGTTGGCTCAAGTTTTGGTTCAAGTTTTGGTTGAGTTGGTTGATGCAATCTGTTGGTTGTTTTTCCTTCACCCAGCGCCAAATCAACGAGGTGTTAGAGAGGGCCGCAGATTTGGCTACTCATCCCAACAAGGCAGGCGCTGTCTTTGAAGTGAGGTTAACCTATGCACCTCAGTCAAAATCCCCTCACCGGCCGGCTAAACTTGAGCTGGGGCGGGGCTCCAAGTGGAGTCATGACGATGAGAGCTAACAGCTTGAGAAAGAGCGCTCATCATCAGAGCGGATAGAAGACTGAAAAGTGAAGGAGGTGTTTGCTTCAATTACGCAAAAATTCTACTCAACGCCACAACCGCTGCTTCCCTTTGCATTCTCTCATAATCTCTCGTCTTCTCAGATTCTCCTTAAGTGCACGATCAAGACCACATCGACAAAGATGCAGACATTTCTATTTCTATTTACATTTGAACTAACGTTGTAGTGTCAATAAACCAGGTCGATACGGCAACTTGCCGTAATCACCGCTAGATCCAGGTGCCCGTCCCTGGTACAGCAGCTGCAGGTTGCACGGGTCGATGGTCATGGTCTGGTCGGCACTGACACGGATCAGTTCGCCGTGGCTAATGTTGTTGGTCCAAGTTGCGCCGCTGTTGGCCTTTCCCGCAAAGGATTGGCTCTCAGTGGCTGCCTGTGGTGTCCAGGTACCACCCAGGCTGGTGGCCGTGAAGGAGCGGAAGTAGCGCCCGTTTGACCCTACCGCCTCGACAATCATCAGGTACTTGTCTTGCCCTTGCAGCGTGTACACTTGGACTGCCTCGAACAGGTTGTTGGTTGTGTCGGTCATGATTACCGTTGACGATGCGCCAAAGCTGCCGGGGAAGTTGCTGATGGGCATACTGGCGCGGTAGATCTTGCCATTGTCTCCCGCGAAGAAGAGGTACATGTTTGTGGCGTCGCCGATGACTGCCTGGTCGATGCATCCCGTGCTCGAGCCCGAGATGGTGCCTGAGAATAGCGTCTGCACGGCCGACCACTCATTCGCGTTCGTTGGGTCAGTTGATGTGCGGTACGAGAAGGCCGTTGGGCCCCACTGGTACGCGAGCACCCATATGTTTTTGAGGGTGAAGTGGAAGAGCGAGGGCGCGACAGTGGCGAAGTTCATCTTGTTCTGGCTCGCCGTCGTCATGTCGGACCAGTTGCTAAACAGGCCAAAGTTCATCGAACCCCAGCTCGACCCCGAGTCGTGCGTCGTCGCGTACACGAGGTGTTGGCCGTTGTACGGTGCCGTGGTGAAGTCCTTGAGAGAAACCCAACCCGACTTGGGGATGGCGAGCGGGCCCGACGAGGTCCAGCGGTATGTCGACGGCAGACTGCATGTCGCTGTCTGCGCGGCCGATGATGCCGCCGAGGCCACCACGACGAAAATCTTGGAGAACCGCATTGTCACACTTTCCCGACCTCGCAGGATTGGCTACGGTATGTAGAAGCAGTCTTCACGCTCGAAAGTTTGGAGATCTAGGGGCTCCTATTTTATATCTTGAAAATCGCAGTCAGGAAGCTCATGGATTCTAGATCTGTTATGGAAGCAGTGTTCCCGGCTTGGTATCTCGGCCATCTCCCCTTTGAGGCGCATTCTTCCACCAATGTCGATGACCTAAGCTGGCTAAGAAAGGCGACCATTTCCAATGAGCTCCAATTACTCCGTCCTAGTACTGCGGGGAGAACCCGGCAAACATGGCAGAGTTAACCTTGTTTTGATTAATTAATATCCGTACGACCACCTTAATGGTGCGCTTCTAGCCCATATCGTCTAGCCCGTGTCATCGGGTCACAGCTTCGAGTACCATAGATCGCCCTGCAGCCGCGCCAGTCCGGACTCTTTGGGCCTTAATCTTTTCACACGGAGGGCAACGAGCGCGCAAGGTCAGGAATGTTTGTCTGCCAGGTTGCATCATGGGCAGGGATCAAGCTCTACTAGCGAAAATGCGCCTCGACCATGACCGGGTAATTCGCACATCTCACAGTTCAATGGACAACATAACCCTGCCCTGAGGGGTCGGAATTACAAGTACAAATTATGCTGGCTGTGAGTCGCGAGTTGCTCTTCATTGTCCCTGTGCTACCACTCGCAACTGTCTCGTTCCTACTTCAGGGATTCGCTATCCTCGGGCGATGTTGAGCGCTGCTCATGCTTTCCCTTCTCATCTCGAAGGTGTAGATGGCGGATAGCGAGGGCGGTTGTGACAGCTCCTGCGGCAAAGCCAGCGGTAATGTAGTTACCAGTGACGATAAAGGGTTGCAGGTAGGTTGGGAAAGTGAAAATAGGAACCCAGGCGGTGAAGATGTAGGCGAAAGCATTCATCTAACAAAACAACATGATCAGCTCTCGGTCGATACAGCGAGGAAGTCAGCACAAACCATGGCAGAGACATAGGCCCGCTTTTCAGGGTCATGCCGATTGACTTCGTTCACAAAGGTCCAAGTGATGCCGGCAGATGTCAGCATGAGGGCACCCATGTCTAAAGAAACGTCAGGAATCGTATTTGAGAACACCAACTGTACAGTATCTTACAGTAAAGTACCCAGCGTGCTGCGATGTTCGGAGGGTGGACGGGTGTGGCGGCCAGGGCGATGGGAAATATGATGGCCATGGCGGCTGTAAACACGATGCCTGGCCACCTGGCCGAGCGAGGCAAGCTGTCCGAGATCCAAGAATTGAGAAGAGTGCAAGTGATGGTAATTATGTTGATCTGACTGCAGTAAGCTTCATTGTAATCTCTCGAGGTCAAGGATACGTACACCGAGGGGAATAATGTTGATTTGCGGAACAGTGAATCGGGGGGGCTGTCCCTTGACGTTGTAACTTTTGACCCAAAAGATCACTGTAATGATCAGTATGTGGGATCAGTACCTCTATCTGGGCTGTTCGAGACCTACTGGAACCTGTCGGCTGGCCGAACTGGGACATGAAGGCGAAAAGCAGGGGAACTTTTTAATAGAGGATATCAGCATCCAAACTCAATAACAACTACTGCGGCACTTACACAGATACACATGCCATGTCCCATGCCAGCGCTTGATGTCTTTCCACTTGAATAGTCCTGTCAGAGGTTTCACCTCGCTAGGCATCCGAGCGCGGGCTAGTTCGACTTCTTCCTGGGTGAAGATCCTAGCAGGGGTCAGCTCCTGATCTTGGCAAACTGCAGGACAGAGGCAAACCAATTGGCCTTTGCGCGGCTGGGGAGCTGGGGAATTGCGAACGCGGACCAGACAGCGCAGGGAAAGGAGACGCAACCGCAGATGCTGTGGAGGTCAGTTTTGCTTGAAATGTGGGGTTACAATCCAGGGGCACGCACATATACATCCACCGCCAGCCTGGCAGTCCCTGAACACCATCCAGCCCGGCAAACACAGCCGCCATCAAGAATCCCGAGAATAGAGGTCCAACCGATGTGAAGACTTGGATCAGCGTGTTACGCCGAGCCAGCTCATGAGGCTTGTAGTAGCTTGAGCAGATGTACATGACACCAGGAAAGTGGCCGGCTTCAAACAAGCCGACGCTATCGCCGTGTTAGCATTTGAAGTAGGCGGGGGTAGGGGGCTCATGAGGCTCACAAGAAGCGGAAGACATAGAGCTGGTTGACGTTTTTGACACCGGCAGTTGCAAAGGTGAAAACAGTCCACGAGAGTTCAAGAAAGGCAATGTAGAGCGGGGCGTTGACCTGGAATTTGTCAGTATTGACCTGGGCATATAAATGCGAGTGACGCACCCGAGTGAGGATCAGATTGGAAGGAATCTGTCCAATGACGTATGCCGCACTCCAAACAGCGTTGGCGTAGTTGAGTTCGTTTCCGTGGAGCGAGAGGTCCTCCTTCATACCGCTGTCTGTGAACGTCTCAGCATTGGGTCTCGGTAAACCAGTTTCTGGTAATTCTCGTACTAAACGCATTGGTGATGTTGACTTGATCAAGGTAGCGGCACATGACACCTAAAGCTGATGCTGAGATGAGTGTCAAGTCAAGTTTGGTGAGGAAGCGGGCCTCTGCCGGAGGGACATCGAGTGCTATGCTCGGTCAGTGTTGAGTTCCACATTTTCTCAATCTGTCCGAGTCAGAGGACTTACACGACCAGAAAAAAGACTTCCATGTCCTCTTGGACTCCACGTATACAAGGCCCGAGCCATCTGGGGGTGAAGTGTCTACTACTATGGGAGTAGTAATCCCTTTCTCATCCACAATGGAGCCATTCTTGGCAGTCTTCTCTTGAGGTTGCGACATGTTTGTAGTTGGTGTACGCAGGACCTCAAAATGCTGAGAAAGCACATTGACAGCTCATTGTCATGCCCTCACAGTGGGTACCGGGCGGTTTTATCAGTCGCATTCTCAGTCGCATGCTCAGGCCATTTTCTGTTGGTTTTCTGTCGATATCTTTGTCGTCTTCAGGGATTGGCATGGCGACATCGAGTCGTGATCGAGGCGTGGCGTCTTGATAAGAGAGCACCCGGGCCATATTTGATGCGCTAGGCACCATGGATGCTAGCATTTGCTTTTGGACCGGTCTCGAACCAAACGGGTGATGATAAATCCAAGCTGTGCAAAGCGACGTCGCCAGCCGTGGCGACCTATCATGGTCAGAATGCGGCGGGAACGTGCGATTGCGTGCTCCATTATCAGCACTCGGCCCTGGTCACTCTCACGCATCCTTCGCCTCGTTGGGAGCTGAAGTCAGGTCTAGACCCCTCACACTAAGTCAAAACTCTTCTAGCTACTGCACTCCGCATCTTCGGCGTTACCGTCCGGCCGGAAGTGTGGGGGGTAGGACCGTCATGATCAATGTGGAGGGAGTGTGCGGGAGCCCTCCGTCTGCTTACCGGTCGCCAATCGGGTACAGCAGCCCTGGGTCGTAAAGGTTGGTTCAATATTCTACTAATCATCTGTCTACTGTTGGCTTGAAAATGGCGGTCGAATGGCCAGTGCATTTAATCGCATGGAATATTGTAAGTGTGAGCTCAAGGGATCATATCGTGGAATTTTGGTGTTTTCGCCAATCAGTGGAGAAGTGAACACCTCTCATGCACTGAAAGGGTGAAATCACCGAGCTGATGTGCTTACGTTTCTTTCCCGCGGAGAGCTAATGAGCTTTGAAACACCGACATTGAACGCATCAGCTTCGCATGGCTTCACGGAATAAACAAGGAGCAAAAGCACAGGAGGTAATATGGTACTTGTATAGAAACTTAGGTTTTCTCATTCTTTCAGCCAGCATCGAAGCATTCCGGTCCTCATTCACACCCAGCATCAGGTTACCACGCTTTCAGCCTCCCCCCTGACGGGGGGTGATTTGTCCCGAGTCCGCCTTGATGTCTCAAATATTGCTATCCGCTTCTATCTTTGGGAGTGTGTGATATATTCCAGATAGACATATATGACATTGTAAAAGGTATAGTTTTGTGCATAAAGAGAGCATCCGAGTCTTCATGTTACACCAAGGGCGGAATAGATTGCCGTCAAGTACCTTACTCACCCGGTTAGATAGCATCTGCAGTGTACCCTGAGGTACTTTAATGCAACTGCACTTAGAAGCAGTTGCCTGTCAGCCCCACCCCCCCTAACAGCTGCTATATGTTGTCACTTCACCAGGCCAAGTTGTCATCGACTATGTGCAATAAATGGGGCACCTTACCTCAAGTGGAATGATACAATACCTCTTTTCAGACACCCCATCCTTAAAATCGCCCCAAAGGACACTGAATCCGATGAGGACTATGTAAGATGTATTTTACGAATTCAACATATGCAACACATTCTCAGAGGGGATGGTCCCGCTCTAATGCAGTGCAATTTCAATTCCCTTTCGAGTCGATTCATTGTTGCCCAAGGTGGATTCAACACATGTAATCCAAGAACCTTACATAGGAACTTCTGCGCTGTGTGCGGAGATTGAGTTTTGCCGGGCTATAAGCCGGATATTTTGCGGGAGCAAGTTGACCAGGGAGTAGTAATCTGACAATTTGTTGTTTTCGCGAGGTCAGATAGCCTAATGGCTCGGAGATATTGAATATGTTGTAAATATTGAGTGGGAGGATTCACACTATATAGGAAGGATGAACATATGCTCTTGAGATGCCCCAACTGCATGTGCATAGGTGCTGCACGGCCGACAGATGCATAAAACAAGAGCTTGCTCCATTTCCAGCGGGTTATCTCGATCGTGCAAAAGCCCGCTTGAACTTGTGATCATTAGTGTTGAGGCTATGTCGTGGAACGAGTTGTTTATTCCCGGCGGCCGCCTTTATGAAGTAGGATCGGGGCTTTGTAGAGCGATGACCCTTGTGAAACCTTTTGATGCTTAGTGTCACAAACGGTTCTGTTATGTGCCCTCGCTTGTCCTCCGAAATACAGGGGTAATGACAGCTAATGTGTAAGGAGGATGGGATGGATTTTAACTGAGGTAAAGTACATCAGTACTCGGCCGACAGTCGGCTTGAGTGGAGTTTGCCTAAAAGATCAACATACGGTGCTCAGTGACGGTTGTCTACGTTAGGTAAAGTAGGTGCCCATTGGTTGAATGTCCAAGGCAATATTCGGGCAATATTTGTATGTCACAGACCCCGATGGTTATACTGTAGCCTAGGCTGACCATGCATTGAGAACTCAAATTGGCTCTCATTAACCTAATACGGACTTGTATCGTGACAGGGGTATGAGGGTCACGGCCGTGTATTCTGTGTATTTAATAGAGGGCAAGCCTCCAAGATTTTGACGTCCACTTAGACACTTAGACTGTCAACCAACAAGCACCCTTCAACCAAATCTCATCCTAACCCATTCCGCCTTCTCCCATATCCCGCCCAACATGCATCTCTTCAACATCATGCTCGTTGCTGCCACCGCAGCGCTGATGAGCCCCACTCTGGCTTGTAAATGCAAGTCAGGCAGCTACAATGCAGTTGACGCCACCCGGTCATGCTGCGGCTTTGCCGGAGGAAGTTTCTATCTCGACGATTGCACCTATACCACCCTTCCTTCGGGGGGCACCAACAGCTTCAAGGACTGCTGTGGGCGACAAAGCTACGCTTCAGATTGCTGAGCGCGTCCCCAATGTACCCATACTTGGGTATGACATTCACCATTGCTCGTAATCCTGATATGATAAGCTAACACTTGAAGAATGTAGTGCCTGAACGGAGATGTGGGGCTTGCAGTGGGATGTTTCATAGTATGTGGATATCAGGATACTTCCATCATATCTTCAAGTGTCACAGTGTAGAAACAAGTAATATGGGAAAAATACGGTATGTATATATGAGAGTATAAAACGTTGCATTATCGCAATGTCGATCGATGTCACTTGCCCATTTCACCTTTGACTTGACATCATGAGGTCCAAGTCACGCAATACCCAACTAGTCCACCTAATGACCCTGCAATCCATCGTGTGAGAAGGGCTAGTAACATAGACTATGGTAGCCTTGCTACCTAAGCCGCCGCTTTTCAATGTATTAGTAAGCCTTCCATCGGGAATGCTGGATGTTGAGAAAATCACTGAGTTAGCTTACCATCAAATTAACCCATGTATTCGTCCAACTCTTCTCTCGCTCCGCAATCCGCAGGGTTATCTCCCGGTTGGCGATATAACGTATGATGGCGTGGGCTGATGTCTGGGCATTATCGTGGCGTGTGATAACAGCTCCCTGTTTACACATGGTAATAGAGACCTCCTGGCTGCTGAAGCTGAGCCATCCTATCGGTATCTAAGTTTGGGTAGCGGAGTTCTTGTCTCATAGTTGCCGCAAAAACAAGCGCTCTGTATTCTTCATCCCTCAGAATATCACAAAGGAGCTTGGTGTAGTGCTTCATGGAATTGGAAATCCTATCCAATGTGATGGGATGAAAGATGATCAACCCGCCCAGGAGCTACCCTCGCTTGTACAGCTTCACAAGATAGTCAATGATAGATTCCAATCATCGGTCCGCTCTTCGTTAGAAAATCCCGGAGCGTCTATCAGGGTGATTTGTCGCCCGTCGAGCCGAAACGCCACTTCTTGTGGGGCTTGGGTGCCTACGTCTCTAGTCAGTCTGGGGCGCGGAAAAGAAGTTTGTTGGACCAGCGCTAGGGAAGGGCGTAATTACATGGATACATAGTGTGTCCCACTGGTAGGTCATCTCTGCCCGATGCGGCGTTGGCGAATGCCGATTTTCCGCCCCCCGGTGATACCGATCAGTGCAATGCCGAGTTGTCGAGAGTCATGTTTCACGCCCGAGTCCCAATGTGAAGTTATGCCTTTGCGTAGAGAATACTCATCCTCTTTCTTTGCCAGGGGCGTCTTGAAGTCCTCTGCAATCTGTATGCGACTTCCCTGTGGGACTGTGGTGTCTAGGGGATTCGTGCCTGAGGGATCCGTGCTTGGGGGATCCGTGTGTGGGGGATTCGATCTTGGGGGATATGGATCGACGAAGCCATCATTGGCGTCGCTGTCCTGTGAGCCGCTGCCCCTCTCGCTTGTATCCGACAGGCTTACAGTATCCGACATTGTGGCCTTGCCCGAAACGAGGGATTCTCTACCTTCGGCCACCGTCAGGGGTAGCGCGAAGAGCGCGATTTCCTCCATGTGTGTCGCAAGATGTGTCTGCAGCTCCGAGAGTGGGAGGTCTCTTCCGCAGACAATGCAACAAGAGTCTTGTGTGGTTTTACTTGCTGGGCGACTAGACAAATCCAGAATGACTGAGAACTGGTATGGCGTCGGTTGGCCCCGCCGTGTGCTTCGTCTGCGGCACAGTCTCTCCGACTCGAAAGTGGCGTTCTATGACCGTCTCCGCCGCTGGGCCGGCAATTGCTGGCTGGCCGTGTCTTGGATCGTAAGGATGTATTAATCCAGTATTCAATTTGCTCTCTCCGTCTCATGTTGGCTTCTGTGAAGCGCAGGAAGAAAGAGGCGAGACTGTTGGAGGTGCAGTCCCACCTTGAGCGCAGGGTGCAGCCGCCATCCCACCTGGCCAGTGCCATGGCCTGTGTGCCATGCCACCTATCCTATTGAGCTGCTGCAGGCCAGGAAATCCTGGCCCGCAACACCACACACAATCCATCACCATTCCATTGCTCTGTCTTGCCCGAGACTGCTGCGCTGGAGGTCGCTGGTCAACCTAGTCTGCAGGTAGATGTCAGCTTCGTCGAGGGGCATAACAGCTCCCCACTTCTCGGTGAGACAGAACCACTTTCCCATACGGGGGCTTCTGTGAGGCAAAAAGATCTGCCCCTCGCCCTTATCTCCCTCGCACTGCGTTGTTCTAGGTATCTAGGGATGGGCGTGGTATTGAGGGCGGACGGAGGGCAGTGCGGCCGCCCAAATTGCGATACATTCCTGCTTGAGTGAGCCTCTGTTTCTTAGAGCACGGCTTCCTCCTCGCATCGCCTGCTGACTGCATCGACGCCGCGACCCTGGATGGCGTCGTGGTCTCGTCTTCGTACCGGTAGCACCTCTCGCGCCGGCTGCACCCGCTCCGCCCAGAAATACGTCTCAGCCGGTGAGCGATGAGTTTCCCTGCTTGTGTCTCAACTGGGGCGTCCATCGCATGCGCGCTGGCGCCGTGCTGCAGGCTGCGATGGGGTCAACCAATAATCACCTCGTACTAGAATATGCACTGCCTTGCTGTCAGGTGCCAGCTCTAGCGCGGGGTCATGCCCAACCTTTCTGTACCATCCTAATTGCTTCATGTTCATTTCAACATCGACCGCCAAGATGTTGGTCCAAGTACTCCTGTGGTGCCTTTTCGCAGCTGTGGGCTGGGGCTATACTAGCTTTGACCCAGTCTGTACGCGACCTGTCGGTTCTGTCAACTTTGTTTCGAGCCCCGACGCGCGCGGAACCATGGAGATTGGGGCTATCTCTTCACCCTTATCGCCTGCACGTGGATCATCCACAACCCCGGCTGGAAAGCCGACCTCCGGTGCTCAAGAGCGCCTGCGAGAGTGCCAAGCTGGTCTTGATTACCTTACTCGTGCCCGAGCTCATTATATCCTTCGCACTTTGTCTCCCTGCGCTCCGACGTGTTCATTGCCACTTGGACGGTGAATATCCCCCACTTTGCTTAACCGAGATCAAGTGGCTGTCATCGTGATGTCGATTGAAATCATTGGATAGTATTTTCTCACGCGGAAATGCGTTGTTCTTTGAATTATGCATGTTCAATGATTTTGTCCTTCTCTTTTTGCGATGGAGAGAAGTATGAATTTGACACGTTTTGACGCGTTTTGATGTAGATGGGAATGGTGATTTATGTACGGCGGTGGAATTCGTTTTGTGCAGAATGTGAGCAGTCCAACAGAGAAATACGCTGCCATTGGTGCAGATGAACGTTTATTGATCTCCGAAGGAGGAAGGAGAAGAGAGGGTTCCGCGGCAGCTGAGATATACCTAGTTCCCGAGTTGATATCTAATACAACCTGACTCATACCAACTCCATCAGCCTATGGCAGCCAGCACCGTGACAGTGAAGTTCCAATCTTCGGATACTGCAATAACAGGTTGCTTGACAGGGATGCGCACCATCCATTCAGTACCTTAGCCATCTTTAACATGTAATAATGATGTAAATATGGAGTGGGTAAATAGCTCGGAGCGTTCGCAGCAATGGTGAAAATCCTAACGAGCACACAGTATACGGTAACCCTTCCAAAGGGAAATGTTTCCTCTTTAACTCTGGAACAATGATTTTGGTTTCCCCCTTTGTGAACCCGGGGGGACTAATGTAGGTACCTACCTCAAGTATTTTAGGCCTTGTGATGATGATTCAGTCAGACTGGATGGGAAACCCTGTAGGTATTTTAGTCAGCTGAAGCAGGGCCCAGTTGCAGTATCATTCTAGCTAGTCTTCCACAGGCAAATTACTACAGAAAAGTCCATCTTCATGAGTCCAGCATTCTGGTAGTACCTATCACTAAGCCGTCCCACGGGGTGACATGTACTGTGCGGACATGCAATGTGTTGGGTGAGGCCAGGCAACTAACCGCCAAAGAGCGTAGCCCAAAAGCTCTTAAGTTTGAACTGTTTGAAAGCAAAGAGTCAGTAACGCTAGAAAGTGAGTGCCTCGTGCTTTGATTGACCCTGCAAATTCCATACCCGATTTTCCTCTTGCATATCTGACTTGAAGGAAGGATAGGCTGCAACTTACAGATAACGAGCTCAGCCGTTTCAGTCGGAACTGCAGCATATCCAGCGTCTCTTGCTGTGTTTTTCTATCGTTATCCCACTCCCTCCGCTTTATCCGGGCCATGGCATTTGCCTCGGATGTGTTTTTCCGGTGGGGCTGGGGCCGAGGAGGTTTTTTCTTCATGTGATCTTCGAGCTGGCGCCTGGTATTGCCGATTTGTTTCTCGAGCTGTTTCTTCACGTCTTTCCCGGCTGTCGTTTCGACAACGAGCGGGTTTCCGATCAACTCCGTCTGCAGCAAAGGTTTGAATTTCCCGGACTTCTCGGACACGAGAATAGTCTTCCGGATGATTTCGTGCGCCGACTCTTTGTTGTTTGCATGCTTCACAATCTCAGCACCCTTGGCCAACATATCACCCCAGAGATCGTCTCGGCGGCCCTGGAGCCGCTCTTCCATGTCATTTTCATCCTTTATCTGCTCCCACATTGTGGTGGCAATGATGATGTGCTTGTAGGCATCTTCGCCGAGAATTTTCTTCAGGAGGCGCGTACGTTTCCGCTCGGTGCCGCCAACCCGGTGCGCGGTGATCGGCTGGAGCAAGATAAGGCCATCAAGCTGATTCTTTCTCAGGTGTCCCCGACTCGCCAGCCATCTAGCAAGCTGTTCGAGGACCTCCACATCGGAACGAGTGTCATCGTCAAAACCGGGGGTGTCTATTAGGGAAATTGAACGTCCGTCTAATTTGAACGAGATGATCTGGGGCTCTTGTGTGCCTACAAACCCGTTGCTAAGTTAGGTACCCAGCCTTTGATAGTAAGGTACTTAAAAATTTGGCGGTAATGGGTTCGCTTACATGAATATATGCTATGTCCGACCTTCAAGGTCTTATCGCCGGATGCATGCTGAGCAAATGTCGTCTTACCAGCTCCGGTCACTCCCAGCAAAGCGATCATGACACTGCACCCGTGGTTGCTTTTGTTGTTTGACGGCGTCATTCCTCTGGGCTCCTCGGTTTGCCGATGTATCGAAAGCCTGATCGACAGGCGTTGGTTGTCCTAGGAGGTCTGGTTGAAGATGGGGTGGAGAGGGGAAAGTGCAGGGGCAGATGCTCAGTTGCAACTCCCCTAGACCTTCATCCCTCGTCGCTTTCCCCCCCTGGGTACCTATCACTTCGGATTGGCCCCAAGCCCGCCGCTGGTCAGCAGGCCACGTTGGGCTAGTGTCAGTTGTGGTCGGGCATCGTGGAGTCACACCCACCTCAAGCACCCGACATCAAATCGAAAAAATCACAGAGGTACCTTACTGGCCGCGGGAGCCGACACGTCAAACGAAAATCCAGTGGTTGCGATGGGCCGCGGCATTTCGCCCCACTAAAGTGTGTACCTAACCCCACATTCCTGCCACGTCTCAGAACTCAGTTGCCCAATTTCCATTTAGATCCTTAACGAAGAACACTTTCCCTCGCATCGCCTAGGACTACTAACAACTTCTCGAACCGTCATTTCCCAAGCGTCACATAAAGAGGGAAAGGATCTGGCTGTGTTGAGCTGTCCCTTATGGCGTCCTCAAATGTGGTCATTTTGCTCGTGGGCCTTCATGGGGCCGGCAAGTCGACCTTTACCAGAGCGGCAACGGGCCGGGACGACATCGAACTTGGGCGTGGTGTTGCTCCTTGTAGGTTGGATTGATTCCTACAATACGCCGTAAATGGGCATGTGACTGATCATCCCGCTCATCAACTCTTGGATAAAGGCACAGAGACATGCAGCACATACTCATTCAATCATGCGGTGACGATGGAACATGGCCTTTACTCCAAGGATTCCAAGTTCACCATCATCGACACCCCCGGGCTCGCGGACAGGAATACGACCGAGCAGAACCTCGAGGTCCTACAGGTTATCGCCAACCAGCTCCGACACCTGGGCCAGGAGCGGGTCAGCGGTGTCATCTACTTCCACAGCATCGAGGGCGTGCGTCTGCATGGGGTTGACATGGCCAACATCCGCCTCCTCAAAGCGATATGCGGGGCGCCCTTCTTTCCGCGCGTGGCCTTCGTCACAACCCGATGGGATCGCATGAGGGACAGCGATTACGAGATGCTTATGAAACGGAACACCGAGCTTGAGGGAGCGCGCAAGGACTTGCTACCAGACGGCCCCGAGATCTTCAGGTTTCTCAACGATGGGAAGAGCCACCAACCCGTTCTCGAGTACTTTGCGCGCAAGGGCAACATAGCCGCACAGCCACCGCTCCTGTTCGCACAGGAGCTCGAACTGTACCGTCAGAGAAAACTGAAAAGCGCGGTCAAAAAAACGACGGCGGGCAAGCAGGTAACAACCAGGAGAAAGGTGCGCAAGGGCGGCGGTGGAATCTGCTCGTTTTTATAGAAAGGTCTTTGGCTCCTCACGTAATGCTTCTTTATCGTGAGAATAACTGTTTACATTTCTTCTTTAGGCACCTAATACGTTTCTTTACGGCTTCCAAACATTTCTGAGAGACATACTAGACCGCTAGGAGACCGTGGTGTATCTGCTGAGTGGAGGGCGGCGAGTGGACATTCAGCTTGAACTCAGTCTATCTGGGTACTTCCAACTCATATGGATAGAGGAAAGAGAATGTGGCAGGGTATCGACGGAAGAGGAGACCCTGGTGGAAGCAGAAATATCTGTTGCATTGTGACAGCGGTTGTCGAGAGGGCGGCGCGGTCAGGCACAATGTCCAGTCATCATTATGTTGCGATCTACTAGATTCAAGATATCAGCCCTAACTTTGGAAGAACTGCATCATGATGGAAGTGAAGTATTGATGAATACTGGCGCTATGGTGGCTTATTATCAGAATGGAATCGACTTTATGATGCATCAGTCGAAAAGGTCTTGGGAGGTTGAGCGTTTTGTTCAAATATTCCGGCGACGCAGTTTGCAAGGTTTCTTAGGCTAAGCCGTGTGAAGCCCATTCCTCCAAGGCAACTAGTTACCTTGAACTTGCTAATGAAGACGCTCAGGCCGATTGCTTGCATGGGACTTATCGCCCAAGCAGGTCCAATTTACTTGGACGGAAACGGTGCCTACCTTCCTCCTAGCCCCTAATTATTCAGTTATACCTCTATACCTCTGGTCGCCGGAAATAGCGACTGAACTACAGGCCGTGTTACAAAGATTTCGTTTTGTTTCATCAATACCTATGAAGCCGGGTTTCCCATCGACTGCTGAAGGAGGTCTCGCCAAGCGATATCGCGCCTAACACAATGGCGTTGGCTAAGATTAGACATTCCGCCGGAACTTAAGCGGGGAATGCGAGGCTGGGCCACTTTATATTGCGTTCACAATATAAAATAAAGTAATTAAGTTGCTTTCTTGATCCAATTGGTACCTATGCCGAGTCGTCTCCGTAAAAGACGGAAAAATGTGAAGTTGGCTAAAATATTATAAAATTATAAAAGCCCAAGCCACGGCAGTGTTTATAGCTACGTGGACGTTAGTAACACCAATTCAGCAGTGCATCATAATGACAGCTCAAATTCTCCTTGAAGCCTGACAACACTGAAGCTATCGTATCCAGCTTCCCTATAACCATTTCGCAATGCATCCCCTGTCGGCGGTTTCTATCGCGACCCTCGCGACCCTCGCCTCCAGCGTTCTCGCCTCCCCCCAACTATCCAAACGCTGCTCTCCAGCACGCGACCCCGAAGTGGCACATGGATACTATCCTCCGGCGCCCTGCTGGCAAGACTTCGACACAGCGTGCCGGCCGTATATCGCCGAAAGCACGGAAATGACATTGGACACTAAACACAAACTGGCTGTCATTTACGGCGTGTCGGAGTACTGCGCGGCCGAGGTGGCCGAGGAGCTGGCTCGCAGCACCGACGGACGAAAGAACTACGGGTGGGCTGGCAAGCACGGAAACTTGACCGTGATCAAGGGTGGGATTTTGGTCATTTCAGGCATGTCCGAGGACGCGGTCACTCGGTATTCCAAGCTCACATACCAGAGGTCGCAGCAGCCAGTGCAGCCATGAAGATTGCCAAGATTCCGATCAACGCACTTGTTATAGCATTCTTGTAAAATGAGAGCACTCCCTGATTTTTCAGGATTTGCCTGAGTGATTTCAACTTTCAGCGCTAATTCCCAGTTCCATCACCAGCTCGCGGTAATCAAGAGAAGAAGCTTGGCAGCACTTAGCGGGCTCCCACTCGTACTTGGATGCTAATTACCTGACCCCAGTAGCGGAGCTCCTGGGACCAATTGTCACTGATTCCATCCCTCAGGCCCATAAATGTTTTCAATAGCGTGAATTATCACGGCAGGTTAACCTGGGGTTTAAGATTGTCAGCCTTACCCCGTATGCGGATGCTGAGCGAGATCAACATCAGTTCTAACAGATTTGACGCGAATTCTACCAAAAGGGACATGTCGATTGTCAGCGAGTAGCTTCCTCATCATAACAAAACCGAGCGTCAACGCCACTTCTGCCCCTATGCTAGCTTGGCAGACGTTCTAGATGGCGATCAGAGGGAATACCGGGCTCCATATACCGATGTCGCCCCTTTTGTTTGTCCTATCACCCCCCCCCCCCCCCCCCCCCCCCAATCCTCCTCTCGCCTCGACGCCGTCACGGTGAAGTTCCCACTGCAGCTCTCCGGACTCGCAGCACTGGCGTGCATGGCCACTGCTGTTGAGCACACCAACAAAGAATATCCCGAAGTCGTGCCCGACTCGTGTCCATCCGTACTCGAATCATGCCCGCCAGGAGCCAGCGTACCGGATCTCAAGCGCAGCTCTCCAGCGGCCTTGAGCGCCTTGAGCGCTCGTGCTACCGAATGCATCGACTGCGAAGCCCCGCTGGTTGCGAATGACCATTGGCAGAATGGCCTCCTTGCTTCTGGAGAGTATTATAACCCCCAAAAGGAAGCAGGAAATTGGGGCATTGCGACCAGCATTCCTGGCGAGGGCTTGTTGGAGATGCGCTACGAGAAGGATATTGGCTACTACGTCCGGAACACATGCCCCTCGTCGCATATCGGATACTGCCGCGTCCATCTCAACCAGGTCATCACTGTCCAGGAGGGTGTGGCGTACAACTTTGATACCGAATACCAAATACGCAACGCCCGGGCCGGGGCTCAGATCGACGTGCTCGAAATCTACGTCGAAACCCTACCCTCGAGACAGCGACTTTTCAGCGAGCTCATCTACGCCCAAAACACGCTCTGGACAGAGTTCACCACTGGCAGTTGGATCCCGAATATCAGCGGAGATGTCTTGCTCACCTTCACGTGGCGCAATGACGCCAGCAACGCCGTCGTTGAGATTCGGCAGATCGTAATGGTCCCACTGGAATGCCAGCCTCCCCTGGTCGAGACTTCTACCAAGACGTGTTCCGAGGAGCCTGTGCCATCGTCTACGGCGGCTCCCTCGTCCGCGTCGTCAGTATCATCAGCAGCTTCCTCGGCCGCGTCCTCGCATCCTCGGTTGCGTCTTCAACCGCATCTTCAGTTGTCTCTTCGGCGGCGTCCTCATTAGCATCATCCGTTGCTTCGTCGGCTGCCTCGTCGGCTGCATCGTCAGGCGCCTCTTCAGCTGCCTCTTCAGCTGCCTCTTCAGTCGCATCGTCGGCTGCCTCCGTGGCATCTTCAGCAGCATCATCTGTTGCCTCGTCAGCTGCTTCTTCGGTGGCCTCTTCCGCTGCATCACCAGCCCCGTCCTCGGCCCGCAAGTGCAAGAAGAGAGCAAGACATCGAGCGTGGCAAGCTCAACAGCTGCACCCGACCTCGACAGCTCAGCCATTATTACGGCTGCTGGGCCCACTTTCACCACTACCGTAGGCTGAGCAATGAAATGCGGTGGGCTGGGGGTAGAAGGGCTGCTACTGGCGGAGGGGGGCATCAACAGCACAAGCCGGGCGGGTTGCATCTCTGGACCTCATTTAACAGCTTAAGGTCGATGACTCGATGTAATTATGACGAATGTTTCATTTCAACTCAAGGCGCATGTGTTCGGCGAAGCAGGTTGGGCTAGGGCTTGGTGCATCGTCAGAGAAGACATGTTACCACACGAGTGAAGTCATGTTCAATTCAGCTTCCTTGACTTACTTGACTTGCAGTTTGTTAGGCCTCTGAATTGTGCCAGTGCTACTATGCGACACTCCAACTGACATAAAAATCCAATCGACAAAGAAGCAGAACAGGTAACAGTCCCTTCAGTGCACGTCACAATGTCTACCAACTTCAATGAATCAGTTGAATCGAGACTTTTGATGTTGTCATCGTCCCCCCCTAAGACATCATTACGTCTTACTGCGCTCTGGAACAGCAACGCCGCATATGTCATTGGGTATAACACTGGCGGTCAATGGTTATATACTCTTCACATTCAGCTTGTCTGGTGCGGATGGTAGGGCGGCCAGGCCCCTGGAACGGCCAAGCGAATATTACTGGAAGGTGAGGTGGTATTCATTTCCATTCCCGATGATCATAGGTGGGCGGACCGATCGGCTTGACGCAGGTCCATGGCGTTCCATCCGCCAAAAAACTTGGAATCCCACCATCACGGATCGCATCCCAGTTCCTTTAAGTGGCTGCCAACCCAACCCTCCGATGGGGAGTCTGGTACCTGAGACGGCGCGCTTTGCCTTTAGCCGACTCGAATTACTGCGTCATAACTCGCAACCACACTGCCTCGCTGCCAGGCTGAATCCCACGGTTACATGTACCCTACTCTTGCTGCCTCTCAAAGATTGTGAATTTTCCCCTTCAATTGCTGTGCATCTCGTGTTCAAACTCGAAAAAGGTTTTCTTCATGTGCATAGAAGAGGGTTCAATGGTCGCCACATGTGGAAAAAAAAATGTGGTTTTGATTGGTGGTCGGGTGCTTCGTGTTGTGTTACAGTTGATGGCTGGGGCCCCTGGAGTGGCGAGTCCCGAAATTAGAAGGCACTGTTGTGGATGACGTTCGGGGAGTTTGCAGCTTCTCCACGTTCCCAACAGGGAAACTGGCCATTGCCTTGCAACGTTCTCTGCCAATGACATGGATGGAATTAAGGCTCGCCACTTCGATTGAAGTCCGGGTATCTTGTTGGCTAAGCTGCCTCCTATAGCGAGAGCCCCAGACTATAGCTGCGACTCCAAGAATGAGATCGTCAACGGTCAAGGTAACTCCATTTCCTGATTCTCAACCGCTACCACAGAACAGCAGTTCTCTAAGCCCCTTGGTGACGCAATTGAATTAGCTGAACAGTTCGACGGAGGGGCTAGCTAAGCTCTTGGTACCTTATTGACATTGACGAGGCCTCCTTGTTTGCAGCAGGCCAAAAAGGGGCCCGCTCCCTATAAGTAGATCATGGATTGTCCGCCCAACATCGTGAATTGAATAGTATAACACATCAAACACCCTCAGTCCCAATCCTCTACTCTCATCACTCACCAACACCTCCAACCAAAAAACACACACCACATCATCACTACCCAACCGCCAAAATGCAATTCACCCTCACCGCCATCACCGCCCTCTGCGCCACCCTGGCCATGGCCCTGCCAGCCCAGGTAGCAGAGCGCCAGGTGCCCTACATTCCCTGCAGCGGTCTCTACGGCACCTCGCAGTGCTGTGCCACCGATGTTCTCGGCGTTGCCGACCTCGACTGCGGCAACCGTATGTACCCTACTTTGTGATGAAGGATCGAGCCCGGCTAACACTTTTCCAGCTCCATCGCCTCCCACAAATGCCACCGAGTTCAGTGCCGTCTGCTCCGCCATTGGCCAGCGCGCCCGCTGCTGCGTCCTGCCGATTCTGGAACAGGGTGTGCTTTGCCAGACGCCGGCCGGTGTTGTTGACTAAATCACCATCTCTTTGGTAGATCATGTCCTTTATGTACAGTATTTAGAGACTTCGTGTCGGGGACGCAACTATTGCTAGCGCTAGGAGTTCACAGCGGGGATGCGACTGTAAGATTCACGGGGAAGAAAACATACACGGGTCATTGGGAATATCGAGTACATGCACAGACTGGTTGATAAATTTCAATACCTAATCTAGACAATTTCGCAGTACTTTTGCGCAATGCATCTTGTCCATTTGCCACTGTAGCTGTGTGCACACCATGCACTTTGATGAGCGATGACTTAGGGGTAAGAATTACCCATTTGGTAGAAATACTTACGGGCTGTACTGCCAGAAAATTTAGTGAA
Source organism: Lasiosphaeria hispida (assembly GCA_033439745.1). Taxonomy (NCBI): domain Eukaryota; kingdom Fungi; phylum Ascomycota; class Sordariomycetes; order Sordariales; family Lasiosphaeriaceae; genus Lasiosphaeria; species Lasiosphaeria hispida. The sequence continues at coordinate 5,475,867 of JAUIQD010000003.1, forward strand.
ATCCTTTCAAAGTTGGTGCAATCGACAGCAAATGATGAGGGCTATAATCCTACCAAATTTGGAATTCTGTATTTCAAAGCAGCAAAACGTGCACGGACCAAAATCTACCCACGGGTACCCATGGGTGGGTAATTCTTACCCCTAAGCGATGTTGACTCGGAATTAGTCGACTGGCAGGTATTTCAGAGACCACCTTCTTCCCACGATTCAATACAGCGGAAACAACTCGCCAATCTCACACGGGTCGTAACGGCTCGAAACGTCTTCAGTGGTCCGCTCTAACACATGGCCCATTGACGAAGCGAGTCCCGGGTCTCTTTCGGGGTGCTGTTGAGCTGGGCGTAGCCTATTGTGATTTAACGCTCCTTAGTATGCACCGAGCAGAGAGAGGACACCGAGCAGAGAGAGGACACCGAGCAGAGAGAAGAAGAACGCACCGTAGCCAAATGGAGAGTAAGGGATTACTCCTTCGAATTTTTCGGCAGTCTTGCTGAATGCTGCTTTGACGTCTTCCTTGGGCTGATTCTGTTGGGTTGGCATCGGGACTGATTTGGATAAAGAAATAGGGAAAGTTGAGGTACACTAGGGTGAAATTCCTAGGAGTAGCGAGCTCTAGATCAGTACAGGGCTTCTCTGAGCACATGATGTTTCTTGTGGTGTGATGGCAAACTCAAGTGCTCAACTGCCAATAGGGAGTTCCCATGAGAGTGACAAGAGATATATCTCGGGGGTGAAGTGATCGAATGCTTGACACGCAGAATCGGTCTCATAGTGCACACTGTTTCTTGTTTGCCTGCCCTTGGTCATACCAGGTAAGATGAGATCGCTGCATTTTGTCATGATGCATTTGAGGAAGAGTGTTCCCATAGCAAACCCTAACCCCGTTTCTTGATAACAACGCGTACAGCTGGCAACGGGTGATTTACGTGGAGGACAGGTGTGAGAGACTAAAGCGGAAAGGTAGCCAACGGCAGGACGGCACGGTGCGGCAGTTTGCGGGTGGCTTGGCGGGAGCTTGGAGCTTGGCCCCCCGCATTTCTGCAGTTCTCTCTTTCGCAGCAACACCAGCATGCTAAGGAGCAGTCTTGCAGCTATCATGACGACAAACTGAGGTGCTCGCGGGGCCGTTGTCGCTGTAGCCTTCACCCGCCAGCAATTGTTCCTGTCTGGCTGTTCCGGGCTCAGGAGAGCTCAATTTCCCAACTTCTTTTCCAGGTCATTTCATGTTTCATTTGATGTCCGATTCGAGTTTCTTGGACCCGATCGGCGATCACACCACGTCTCTCCCACCCACCCTCACCACCACCCATCCAGCCCTAGGTCCCAACTCTCCAGCTCGGGCCCCAACTCTTGCCCATCGTATCCATCCCGCACATCCATGCTCCGCAGAGAAAGCGACTCCATGATGGACTTGCGATACATCGTGCTCAACTCGCCGAGTCTCCTCGACAGCGGCGACACCGACACGTACATGGTCGCCGCCCTCGAGGAGATTGTGTCAAACTTCCCCCCACGCAGCCGCTATCCCCATGAAGCTCTGCAGGGGCTCTGGAGCGGACCGACCGGCATGGCCTACCTCCTGCTGCAGGTGGCCACGCACAAGCCCGACCTCGTCATCAGCGGCCAGCCCATGAACCACTGGGCGCAAGCCTACATCTCGGGCTCGCGCGGCCACAACCTGCGCCTAGGATCCCACGGGTGCGGCATCAGCGACGAGAAGCTAGCCTTTGAGGCCGTGCGCGCCGCCATCTCGCAGGACCTGCGCCATGTGCGCGAGTTCGTCTCGTCCGTGTCCCAGATCCTCGCCGTCGAGGAGTACCCCGACGAGAATCTCTACGGGCGCGCCGGCACGTTGTACCTACTGCGCATGGTGCGCCACTGGGTGCCCGAGGGCAGCGCCCTGGTCAACCCTGCCATCGCCGAGATCTCCAACACCATCCTGGCCCACGGCCCGCTCTGGAAGTGGCACGGCCGCCGCTACCTCGGCGCCGTCCACGGCGACATCGGCATCGTTACCCAGCTTGTCCTCACCTCCCCTGAGCTCGCGCCGCGGCTGGAGCCTGTTGTTGATAGGCTCATCAACATGCAGCTGCTGGACGGCAACTGGCCCAGCGCCGAGGGCACCGGCCAGAACGGCAAGGGGCTAGTGCAGTTCTGTCATGGTGCCCCGGGCTTTGTCATTTCGCTGCTGAGCCTGCGCGAGCACTTCCCAGCCCTGCAGGACCGCATCGATGAGGCAGTCACAAGGGGGAGGGAGTGCATCTGGACCGAGGGGCTCCTGAAGAAAGAGCCCAACCTGTGTCACGGCATCTTTGGAAATGCGCTGTATGCCTGATGAAAACCCGGCCCCACTTCGGAATGCTAATTTACATGTCAGGACCCTGCCCCTTGGCTCTCGGCGAGAGCACTTCCTCGGCGTTGCTGCCCCGGATAACGTCTCCCGCATGAAGAAATCCGACGCCAACGGGACTGTGTTTGCGAGGGCAGACTACGGCCGCTCTTATTCTACGCTAACGAGCTATACGCCTGGTGCTGTGTGGACTTGGCTGGTTTGTAGGGAGGAGGCACCTAAAATGCTTGCATACAACGATATATGATGGCAATGCTGGCACGCTTATCGTTATCAGCCTATGGGGCGTACGACATGAGGGATTTAGCGCCAGGCTTCAAAATCACATCGATCATGTGTATACTGGACAACATGACCCTCTTGAGAACCTTTGTCCGCGTCTTTTGTCCAAACTGAAACACTTGTGGTAAATTGTGTGTTATCTGCAAGCCTTGTCGCCATGGCACATTGAGCCGCCCATCATGTCTGACTACGTGCAGCCGGTATCGAGTCTCAAGACGGCGGCAAGGTGTTGCGCATAAATGTGGCTTGCATTGCCCGAGCCAAGTTCGGCAGATATCATCAACGCCCCGGGTAGATTTAAAGACCTTCCATTGATATCCAGCTCGCCAATACTGAGTGGTCCCATTTACCTGGGTAACTGCACACACACACACTCTAGATGTGCGGGCATGAAAAGCTGGGAAACGATAGCTCGATGCCATTATCAGGAGAATAAATCCTGCGCATATATTGCTCAGGTTGGTCTCCTATGCCATTTGTATTTCTCGCACAGTTACTGACATTGCAAGACTGCAGTGTCAACGGACCTAACCTGATAGCATCATCAACAAAAGCTGGCCATACAGCCATCCAAGACAACCCACGTGCATCCCGACAAATCAGCGACGGAGCTGTCAACCGAAAAACGCGAAAGCCAATCAGATTCGCCGTCCAATTCATCCTTCTCAGTGCTCCCGCATTAGGCCAGGGCCAAAAATGCAAGGCGTTAAGTCGAGGATAATAACCGGAAACGCAACCTTCAACGGCATCACCAAAGACAACATTGACAAACTCATATGGCGCGGCCCGTACAAAGGTACGAAACTCTCCCACCTTGCCACCTCCACGGTCCACCCCCAAGACCTAACCCAATTCACACGCAGGCTGCACCACGCTCTGCCCGCAGCCCACAATCCAATGGAATACCCCCCAAACGGCCCTCAACATTGCCGCGACCTGGATCTTCCCCCTGGCCGTCCTCCTCGGCCTGCCCTTCGAGCCCCACCACACCCGCAAGATCCGCCGCACCCCCGGCGCCATCTCCAACAGGCTTGGCAGCCCGCAGACGGCACTAACCGCGGCCGTGTGGAACTTTCGGCAGACGCGCGACTGTCACCGGAGGGTCCGGGATGCGGATATGAACTGGGTGTGGACGGATGCGTATTACATTTTGAGCTGTCTTGACCAGTTCGAGTTGGGGTTGGGGGATGACGGGAGGGAGGAGATGGTGGGCATGTTAATGTATGGCCTGTTTCGGCCGCTGTCGAGCACGATGGTGGGAGGCTAGGGGATCTCGTTGCATGATTTGGATGCCGAGGGGGAGGTACAGGCCTGCCGTCGGCTGGCGGACAGAGAGGTGTTGCCCCTTACTGAGATGCTGAGGGCGCTGGCTTTCCAGCTGAGGATGTATCGGCGCCGTGGGGTGATTCCGACGGTGGCGAGTGCCGGGACGTTTTGCTGGCGTTCATATTCTCGGTTGTGTTGGCCTTTGGGGACTTGAGTGATAGTACTACCATTTTTGTGTTGGATATGGGGATTTTCTCTCCTGATTGCCGACTTTGGTCATTTTTGCCATTGTAGACCGGAATCCGGTATCTTCGGAGCGGCAGGCTTAAGTTTTTCTCCCGCAGTGTTTCTCACCTTGCAGCCTACTGACACCCTATGACCAGAATCCTCATGTCCCGCTGGCTCTACAACGTCCACGCCATCTACCAGTGGTCCAGCTCGCAAAACCTCACCCTCCCTCAGCCCCAAGGAGCAACCGAGATCGTAGTACGTCAAGAGGTCGAGTGGTGGCCCCCAGGGGACGACCTCTACCTAGGTCCCTTTGCCGTAGGAGATTTCCTCGGCCAGGGGCGCACTTTGAGCTACTACGGACTGGCATCGGCAACGATCAAGTCCATCGAGCGGCGCGGTGAGGGGTTGAGCAATTGGGGTCGCGATACGCCCGAACACTTGAAGAGGGAAGTGGCTGAGCAATTAAGAGGGAGGCCGGTATCGTGGTACTTTACTACGGTGCTGTGTCTCGTTGTTTGGGCGGAGATTATGTTGGCTTTCATGGCGGACTTTGTCACCCCTACTGCCGGGCTCGGGTGTTTTTCGTCGACGTTTCTGTTCTATGGGTGTTTGAGCTCAGTGACGTGGTTTCTTCAGTTTGTGCCGCCGAGATTTCGCCGGGGGAAATGGAGCGTGGTGTTGAATGGGTGTCGCACTTCAGCTTGCTTGCGGTTATGTGGATTGTTTTGATCATTATCATGATTGTAAGTATCCCACCTCCTGCACGTCGAAAAGGTATTTTTGCTGACTCCTTTCGATCTTGAACTTTGAAGGCCAGCGAGATGCTCAACAATTGTTATTGCAACGCCTGCATCCGGGGCTAGGGTATGGGGGCTATGTTGGATTTGAGACATTTACCTCTTACCGCGACAGCTACAGCCTGAAACCATTGTGGATACTTGCTGCGACACTTCCCTCATTTTTCCCCAGTGCAGCGCTGGTGACCGCGCTTTCTTGGTTGCTGAAGTGCAAGCACTTGTGGGCTGCAAACGAAAAAGGGGCTGTCGATCCACAACAGCGGCTGCAACAGAAGGAGGCTCATCGACACTGAATGGTTAGGGCAGTGAAAGAGAGATTAGATCGGTGTAACTTCAACACGTTATAGATTGTGAACTTCTCCCAGGAGCAATTGCTTTCTTCCATATTGGCTGACCCTAACCCTTTTGGTCATTTTTCGTTGTTGGCGCACTCGTCATTGACTTCGAAGCAATTGTCCGCAAGCGTGGACACCCTGCAGACGGGAGCCGTGTTTTGCAATGGAATTTCGCCATGATGATATCATAAAAAAGGTAGCATGTCGACGTCATTCGCGCTCTAGGGGACAAAGGGGAGAAGTTTCCCACTTTTAGCCAATCAGAGAGGTTGCGTACCTGCAGCTCCCCGCACAAATGTTTGCACCTACGTCATAGATGCTGAAGTGCCCCATTTGCTCTCTATTGCTCGATCGCAGCTGCCCGGGCAGTAAACACATGCTAGCCACGAGCAGACCTCTTCCCATTCTGTTTATGAAGGCCATTTGCGGTCTTTTCTTCTCCTTCTCCTAAACTCACCTGTCTAGACACGACCTACCTGGGCTTTCCGACTCAAACACTGAATAATCACGACATTTTGAACCACACCTACCTCAACAACACCACCAACATCCCAAAAATGTTCACCGCCCGCACCCTCGCTCGCGGCGCCCCAAAGGCAGCCCGCGCAATCCGCGCCTCCAAACCCCCTCGCCGCCTCCAATCAACCACCACCTCGTCGCAAGCCACCCCCCCACCAAACTCATCCCACCTCGCATCCGGCATCGCAGGTGGCCTCGCCGGCGCCTCTCTCCTCTACGGCATCTACCTCTTCACCCCCTCTGGCCGCATGACAAGCAAAATCAACAAAGCCGCGCGCGAAGCCAACAGCAAGTACCAAGCCGCCGCCGCGACCCTCAAAGACAAGGCGCCGTCCACCGACGAGGCCGTCGACCGCCTCAAGCAGATCTGCTACTCGTATGTGGCCTGGGTACCCGGCGGTCGGGCGTACGTTGATACGGCATTCAAGGATATCGCAGCGATACGGGAGAAGAATAGTGAGGAGGTAGATAAGTTGGTGGATGAGACCTACAAGAAGTTTCAAGGCATCGCGAAGGCTGGGTTGAGCATCGAGGCCGTTGGGAAGGTGTATGAGGCGCTTGGGGAGCTCAGCAAAAGACTTGCGAAGCTCGCGGGGGGTGCCGCGGAGCAGATCCTCGAGAACCACCCCCAACTAAAGGACAAGGTCGGCGGACCGATCGAGCAGTTGAAGGAGATGGGGGAGCAGTATGGACCTGAGGCAAAGAAGATGGTGGACGAGACATGGGATCAGGTCGGCGATGTGCTGTCAAGCGGGTTCTCGGCGGACAGCGTGAGCAAGGTGAAGAAGCTGGTCGAAGAGAAGACACAGAAGCTGAAGGAGCTTGGAGAGAAGGTTTGGGAGAAGGGTATGGAGCAGGCCAAGCCTTATCTCGACAAGAATCCTCAGGCCAAGAAGTTGATTGAGGAAAACCAAGACATCCTCAAGAAGGGAAATGCGACGGACCTCTTCAAGCAGGTCAAGACTGCGGTTGAGGAGGGGGACACAAGCAAGCTCGAGGACTACGTCAAGAAGGCGGTTGAGAAGGCCAAATCGTCAACAGCGGGACAGGGCGCGAGTTCTTTGATGGGAAGCACTGGCTTCACCGCCCTTGGCCAGTTCTTGGGCGGCGGCAGTGGCAAAATTCAGGAAGACATCGAGGTGTTGACCGAGGTTGTCAACAACCACTCGTCTGAGGGCAAGAAGTTGCTGGAGGAGACCAAGGAGGAGCTAAAGAAGATGTTGGAGGACAAGGCGAAGAAGGCACAAGGAATCGTGGATAGCGCTCAAAAGCAAAAGGCGAATTAATCCCTGCGGTAAACCCGTTTGTATTTTAGCACGTTTGTAAATCATTACCTGACATGAACCTAGGAAATTACAAAATGTAACATAGGGCTACCCATTCCCCTGGAATTCCATGCGAGTTCAGGCCCGAGCCTAGGGCAATGTGCAGCAACCCCCCTCCGGCAAAATGCTTTAACGCGACATCATCTTTAGCCGGCACATGTTCAATCGCGTTCAACACGCGAAATTGCATTTCGGAATCCAAAAAGTCAACATGCAGACAGCTACGGCTCGGAACGACGGCCCTTTGCAGTCATCGCAACCAAACAAACACGCAAAGTTCACGTGATTCGGGTGGATGGCAGTCCCATCACCCCGTGTTCAGTTGGTGAGAGTGGATCCCAACACTTGGAGATCACCGCACAAACCCGGTCGACGGCACCGCAGCCCGGCGCGCCGCAATTGGGGTACGGCGGCCGTTTGGGGAATGCCAGGGATCCCCTCAATTTGGGGCACGATGCCTTGCCTTGGAAGCTACGGGAAGCCCGGTAGCAAAATGAACTAGGGGAATCCGGGGAATGGAGGCCAGGTGTGACCGTTGATCCAGGGCCATGGCCGTCTTAATGCTGTTGCGGCAACTTCGAATGGATCGAGCGGTAGGTAGAGTCACATCAGCCCCGACCACACAGACGTGGTTGCAATGAGAGAAAATCTTGGATTTCCTTCATAATACGGCGCTGCCTCCCCAATCTCTTCACAATGCCCCCTTCCATTCAAACAGCGTGTTGTTCGTTCAACAAGCCAAGTCTGCCAAGATGCATTTTCTGTCCACCACCTCGCTGCTCTTCGCGGCCGCTTTGCCCCTGGCTTCGGCTGGCAAGAAGCCTGCCTCAACCTGCAAGGGCCTTGACTCCCTTGCCAAGGAGGCAGGCCTGCTCTACTTTGGTTCCGCCACCGACTCGCCCGGTCAACGGGAGCGTGCCGGTCTCGACGCCGCATATGCTCAATATGACGAGATCATGTGGAAGTCGGGCGAGTTCGGCCAGACGACTCCCACAAACGGGCAGAAGGTTCGTACTGCATTCCACCCCCAGTGCCCTTGGCCCAACACCAGATATTAACTCGCAAGCAGTGGCTCTTCACTGAGCCCACTCAGGGCGACTTCAACTTCACCGAGGGCGAGATCGTCGCCTCCAAGGCACAGAAATCCGGCATGTACCTGCGGTGCCACGCCCTGGCTTGGCACAGCCAGCTCGCGCCCTGGGTAGAAACCGCGGAATGGACCCCCGCGACCCTCCGCGCCGCCCTCACCAACCACGTCACCAAGGTGGCCGAGCACTGGAAGGGCCGGTGCTACGCGTGGGACGTGGTCAACGAGGCGCTCGACGAGGACGGCACCTACCGCGAGTCCGTCTTCTACCAGGTCCTGGGGGACGAGTACATTAAGATTGCGTTCCGCGCCGCGGCTAAGGCCGATCCTAAGGCTAAGCTGTACTACAATGATTACAACCTCGAGTCGCCCAGTGCCAAGACGGAGGGGGTGAAGAAGATTATCAAGCTGCTGAGAGATGATGGGATCAGGATCGATGGTGTTGGGCTCCAGGCGCACCTGGTCGCCGAGAACCATCCGACGCTGGATCAGCACATCGATGCTATCAAGGGGTTTGCGAACCTGGGAGTCGAGGTGGCGCTTACCGAGTTGGACATCCGTCTCCAGACGCCCGCGACGCCGACAAACCTCGCCCTACAGAAAGAGGCTTACAAGAACGTATGTCACGGTATTATCCCAGTGACAGCTTGATGTTGATGGTTCCCACGCTCACAATTTACAGGTCGTCGGTGCATGTGTCCAGGTCAAGGGGTGCATTGGAATCACCCTCTGGGACTTTTACGACCCCTTCAGCTGGGTACCCTATGTCTTTCAGCAGGAGGGTGCTGCGCTCCTATGGTTCGAGGATTTCACCAAGCATTCCGCGTATGCCGGCGTGGTTGAGGCTTTGACTAACACTTCGAGTCACGGCGGGAAAAAGGCGAATCGCAGCGGTAATGTGTGGATTGTCTGAGCCTGTGAGGCAGGTTACCGAGAGGTTGTGATATCAATTAGGTACCTGGTTGCGGGTTATGTTGGAATTCGACGAGATGGCTGCTATCAATTACACGCATAGACGTTACAAAATAAAACTAATTACCACCACCATTACACTATTATAGCAACCTAACCTCAGCCTCGTGACGCCTCACTAGGACCTTGACTATAGGATCAGAATCTACATGATACCGTTCGTGTAGATCTTGGGAGGGGAGAGGGGTTGATTCGTTCATCGATCTTCGCGATATTAAGATCTGGTATTGAGGCCCCCCTTTTCTTTACCAAGCAGCTGATATTTTCCACTTCCTCGACGACCATATAGTGAAGGCTGATCCACTTGTCCAAAGTTTTTTGCATGGGAAGCCGACTTATGACCCCGCCGAGCTCCGCCGTGGTGTAGACAAGACCGAGACCGGGGAGTACTGGGATTTTTGGGAGGTCATCAGTAGATTTTTGGGCCCAAAGGAGCTACGGCAATTTTACAGGAAAAGTTGGTAGGTATTATAGAGTTGCAGTGCACATTCATGTCTATTAGATGCCGACGCCCGCATGAGAGACTTGAAGCGATCCAGAGAGCGTCTCCGACCTCGCGGCGAGTCTTTCCTATGGCCGAAGGCAGCATTCTGACCGTGACCTGATTCTGGCTCTCGCGGACGAAGCCAGACGGGATTTGGAGCAGAGGGATTCAGTAATCTGTGTCGCCCCCGGCGGTAAAATGACCATCTCGGCGGACGATATGCATCGAAAGGGTACCAAGATTGGCTACGTGATATTTTCTGGGGCGGAGCTGGAGGTAACACCTGGCAGAGATAAGAAAAAAACCAATCTTGAATGTACTCATCGGGGTACAATGTTAGATGAAGGCGGGTGTTGTGAGGTTTGCGGCCGCAAGCGGCCCCCTCGGACTCTTGCTGATATCGGAAGCGTCGTCTACGATTTGTTCACCGGCAGATAAGTTGTTTCAATCGCTCATGACGAAAGGGTGTGCCCAGATTCGTCTCATATAGCCCACAAGAGTTCCGAGTTCTTTGATGGCAGCGGTATTCGCACAACAAGCTTCTGGTCACGAACCTCGCCCCTTTTCAACATGTTTAACCCCTGGGTGTTCCCCTCCCATCCGCCATCAAACTCCCGCAGCGGATGCGTCCTGATTGCGCCCCGACTCCACCAGCATCTGCATCTCGCCCGCCCGCTGCATGCCTATCTCATGAGTTTCATGTCTGAACGTCGCGTATACACGGGAACTATGCTATTATAGCCACCACCCGGAACCCATGGGGAGCTCCATGTCGGTTCCCAAAACCTGAAAGCCCATGGCCTCCTTGGCCTTGACGGCGCGGCGGGTGCGCCAAGCCCCGGGACACCCTTCGAGACAGGCGTAGCGGCCTCCGGTGCGGGCCAGAGCGCTGTAGCAGACGGCGACGGATTCGGCGACGATGATGCAAATGAAAAGTTGACTGGGACGCCGAAACCGCTCTACCTGAACCTGCACCAATATCAGCAAGCAACTCGGCCCTCTCGGCATCACCCCTCGCGTCATCTTCCTTACCGGCGCCACCGGGCAGCTCGGCCGACGCCGTCGGCGGAGCGTCTAGTCTCGACTGGATGAACGAGTTGCTGCGGTATGTTCTACATAGTACACACCAAAGCGGCCCGAGGACCGGCGTTTGTGCATCTGCGCGGCGCGTTGGACCTTGTCAAGGTGTATACTATCGTGGAGAACGTCGCGCGGTGCATCTTTGGCAATAATAATGTGCCGCAGACGGACGCAGCAGAAGAAGCGGCGTCGTATACCCATCATGTTGGTGGCATGGTGCTTGAGTTGGACAGGCTGAACGAGTTTGCGGCTCGGGAGACGGGAGATGAGTGGAGGTCCTTAATTTCGGGACGTGGGCTGCAAGAGCTGTGGAGAGCGGGCTGCATCGTGTCAGATTAGTCACGTGACCCCAGACGCGACTTTTGCTGCGCCCAACAGAATTTTCCAGCACACGGGAGGAACACAACACACACAACCAATTGAACAAGATTGAACCAATTGATCAAAGTGCTGGTTTCCAACACATCGCGCGGTCGCAGCTTTGAATGAGTCGATTGATGAGGAAGGGCAGGCGAGCTATTATCCGAAAATGCTTCGTGCGGGGGGATCGGATGGCCAGTGGCAACAGGTGCCGATAACTAGAACTAGGCGGGAGAGGTAGGTAATGTACCTGCCTTACCTTATGAGACTCGGTGCATAACCCACCTCGTCTTTAGTTGTTCGCTTGTAACTTATGGAAATGCCTCCCGTGGAGGAAGCCATTCCTAGTATACCCCGAATCCAGAACCCAGGCCCCGACGTCCTTGTCGTTGCCCACACAGACCTACAGCACGCCTGCCTCTCCCTTAGCCACCAACAGGCCACGGTAGATATATTCTCGATATATGCAGCGTCGAGACCGCCGGGAACTAGGGTTATGGATGGTGGCCCTGAATTCTCATTGGAGCGCGAGAAAGTATTGGTTTTCAGCTGTGGCTCTAGATCAGCGCCTCGTTCCCAATGCGTGCAGATTCAATTCAGCGGCTCCTCATAGTTTTCCTTGGAACCCTCGTTATTCTTGCATATGCGAAATGAGAGGGACGGAATGCGCCGTGCTTGTTGGGAGATAAGTAAGGCATGGTTGCCACGGACTCGTGGCGTTCGTCTTTTGTTTTCCCACTCACCAGGGCACTAACACAGCCAGCCGCCCCTGACAATCTGTTGACGCTGAGGGCAAGATGGGTTTCAACATGTCCCCCCTGATCATGATATCAATCGCACTGGTGCTGAGCCTGCTTTCTAGGCACACCGCCGCGTCACTCCTCATTGAGCAGGCAACGGATCAATGCTCCTTCCACACAACCCCAGGCACAGCAACATGTTGCTGCAATGGCGACTGCGGCACGGAGTCCTTTTCACAAAAGGACTTCATCTGGGGGAGCGGCTGTCGAGAGTACGAAACGCCATCGGTTTGTTCGTCCACCCAGGTTTACAGCTCAACCAACGACTCGGCCACGTTTGACAACGGCGGGCGGTGCTACAGCACGTGCAACTGGGAGAAGTGGCAATACCACTACAAATGCTGCGACTGCCCGCCGGGGTACAGAACATCGACATCTGAGCTTCCCAACTGTGGCTTCGTCAACAGCTGTATCGCCTGCAGCGAGCCTTGGGAGACCCCAGTGAGCCTCGGCAACTCAACAATATTGTGGGAGTGCCGACGAAAGGGACTTGACTGCAGTGCCGTCGACGCGATAGCTGGCAGCTTTGATGCCGCCACCAAGGGCCCGGAGGGAACCACGGCGACCAGATACTACGGCCAACTCCTCGACCAGGCCTGCCTGCGCAGCAACTGCACAGCCATTGCTGCGTGCCAACGCGTCTCAGGCTTCGAGTCTGACAATCCCGAGTGTCGTAGCCTGGATGGGGACGTTGACTTTGAGCAGACAGTGCTCGAGGAGACAGCCAAGTTGAAGCCGTCTGACGGGGCAAGCGTTGCCACAGCGGCCAAAGAAGCCGACAGTGCCGGCACAGCGCTGGGTAACGCCTTTGGCGCGTCTTCCATCGCGCTTGGCAGCGAGAATCCGCTGCTCTCCCTCTTCATAGTCGCCAGCGGCGGGACGGATCCATCGGCATGGGGCAAGACGTACGCCGGCATATCTCACTTCTCCAGCAGTCTCGCCCCCCAAGTTCAGGGCTACATCCGCAACCTCGTCAAGTCGAACCTCGACAACCAACAGCTCCAGTCCAAGCTCTTGACCCTCGCCGACGAGCAAGATCGCATGTTCCGCTGCGCCGTCATCCCCAACCTTCAGGTCCAGGCCTCCAAGAACGAAATCCTCCCCAATCCCTCCCTCGCCGGCGGCCTTCTGGCTCCCCTCGGCGCCACCACTCACCGCATGGCCGCAACCAAGATCGAGCTCGACCGCGCCAAGCGCTTCGAGTCCTTCAAAAAGTCCCTCTCCACGATCGGTATCACGCTGCCCCGTGACGACAAGCTGATCTGGAACCCCCGCAACTGGGCCGACACCCCGACTCTCCCCGGACTCTCCACCAACCTCACCGAGCTCTCGCCCTCCGCCGGCGACGCCAACCCGCTGATGTCCCTCGCCATCCCCTCCAAACTCACACTGACGATCCAACCCCTCGACCGCGACCACGCCACATCCGAGCCCCTCATGGCGCGCACCGCTCTGCTGGATCCAGCATCCAACCCCTCCCTCCCCGCCCCGTTGTCCTGGAAAATTAGCGGCCACAACCTCCAGCTCATCTCTCCCATCGGCGCCATCTACCCCGCCCTAGGCGACCTGGCCATGTGGAATTCCACACACGTGATTCCGAGCAACATCTCGGCGCAGCCGGTCCTCTTTGGGGAGTACCTCACCAAGGGCCAAGGCCAGCCAGCGCCTACCGTAGATAGGTATATCCTCTACAGGAGGGCAACGGTCAAGTTACATCTGGCGCAGGATGTACTAGACAAATACCCGGCCGGGAATCTGGCCATGTATGATCTTGTTAGCGGTGTGAAATTGGACGCGCAGTTTAAGGCGGTGCCCGAGGGAGGGGGCGAGTGGAGTGCGGATGTGAGTGCTGGGAAGGGGAGCTACGAGGGGCAATGGGGAGGAGGGGGGTGTTTCGGGGTTGGGCTGACGACGGAGGGGAAGTCGGCGGGGGTGAGGGGTAGAATGGCCATGGGCAACGTGCTTGCCGGGGTGGGCTTGGTGGTGTTGATTCTTGGGGGGTGGCTTTGAGATTTTTCTGACTCGGCATGATGGGACTCCCTTGGGCAACTTTTTGTTGCAAATTCTACAGTGATGGCGGCCGCCCGTCTTCCTGCGCTGAGGTTGACAGGAAACAATGTAACGGATGGTGTGGTGGGCGAAGCGAAGAAGCGGATAGGGGAAATTTAGTAAAGGGGTATTACTTATGAGCCTCCTGGAGGGAGTAGCGCTGTCTTGGCGTGTCGAGTTTGTTTGCCAGGGCCATCACGACTTCGACAGAGCCGACTGGTTTGTAGCGGATTAGCAAGATCTGGCTTGCCATGCAACTTGACCCCCAGGCCCCAGAACTTGCTGCAGCTGGTCAAAAAGATTCGATGCCATGAAAACGACCATGAGCACGTGCGTCGCCATAGCGGCGGGCGTCGGCGGGGCAAAGCTGCCGATTTGATGTTGAGGAGTATCACGTCTTATTGTGGGCATGGACAGGCGTGATTTGGTGCTTGCAGTTAGCCCACCACATGTATCCTCAATTACACAACTACAACACTAGGAAATAACAATAACTGAATCAGAAACAGATGAATCGGACGATTCTGCAGCCTCCTTACACATACGCGCATTATGGCCAGGCTTGCCGCACACGCCACAGCACTGAATCTTCGTGCGAGACCCCCCTGTACCCCCACTCTTTTGCCGTGTTTCCTGGGCTACCTGCTCATCCACAGCCTCTGATCCAGTAGATCCTGTGCCTCTTGTACAGTAAGTGACCCTCCAAGCTGCACACGTGTTTTTTTGGCTCTCCGTCGCTTACTAAGCCCCTCATTGGCCTTTCGTTGTGCTAAGACCTCTGTACACAGAAGAGCCACCTCGTGCATCACAGCCATTGTACCTTTGGCTAATCGATCCACAGCAGTGAGCATTGAGATTGGAGAGCTGCCCTGATGGTTGTAAATTCGAGTTTTGATAAACGCTGACTGTGAGGTGGCCTCTCGAGGGTTGTGTGGCGTTTGGGAGACCCAAGGTAGTGCTGCTGTTGGGCTTGAGGCTAGGGGTGTTGGGGTCCGAATACACACATCCAGCTTAGATATTACCCCCCTGGATGTTCTTTTCTGTGATTAAAGTAAAAAAAGCCTCTTTAAATGCACAGAGAAATTCCAGCTGCCTGATGTATGATGTTTATCCGTATGAACCGCTTAATTTAGCGTCTATACGCCTTCTTTAACGGCCCAAAACAACTAAAATCTAAGGGCTGGAGTATGTATGAAGAGTATGGAGGCATATAAAGTATGATAATTTCATGCTTTTTACAGTAGTTATCAAATTCTTCAGAGTAGTGGCTTTTATGGCCATCAAGGATTAATAGCCGGTGTATACCCTTTATATGTACTATATGGAAATCAAAGTGCCAAATCCAATCTATGCCTTTCTTGTTGATAGTCTAGCTATTATCAGTTATTGTAATATGCTAGGTGGCCAGGAGGTTATACTCTCAATACCAGTTGGCAAGGTAATATTGCCTAGCCAAAATGATAAATGATAGGATAGCCTAGCCTAGAGCACTCACTCCTTGGATGACTATAGCCCACTCTTGATTGCCAGGCTAGGCCTGTTTGGCCCTGCTGTGGCCGTGTGAAACGGCTGGAATATCGCATTGTGCAGGCCGATCAGCGCGTTGGTCCTGGAGGGTATCCTTATTAACGGTGTAGATCTTCGCTGCAGCTTAGATGCTAAGAAGAGTGTTGAGTGCCAGATTTATCCTAGCTTTGTATGAAGTAGTTTCCATTGTTGGTTGTGGAAAGATTTGGTGTTTTGTACGGAGGAGGCGTGTCATGTTGGAAAGTGGCTGACTCGCTTGTCTGGCTGACTCGCTTATCACGCATGTTAAGTCGGCACAGCAAGATAGCTTAGGTTATGGGCAGGTTGAAAGATGTTGAATATTTGGGATGTCAAGGACCGGCAGAGTCATTAGCTGTAGCAGGTACTAGCAAAGACTGCCACGGCTAGAACCAGAAAACCTCTGACACAAAGATGCCCCAACAACTCGGGACGACTGTTATCTGCGCACAGGTCCCGCCATCAAAACTAACACCATGTTCTTTGAAACATGAGCTATGGCCTATCTACAAGCCTCTACTCGTCAGATTGACCCAACCCTGCTTGGCCCTGTACGAGATATCATACGATGCCTCATGGGTCGTCAGGGCGTCCGCCACCTGGCCAAAGTCAAACTTCAACGTGACCATGGTAGTCATAATCCTCATCTCGAGGTAAGCAAGCCGGCGGCCCCAGCAGGAGCGCACGCCGAGGCCGAAGCCCAGCTGGGGGTACGTGGTGCCGTCGAACTCGAGCTCACCCTTCTCGTTCTGCACGAGCCAGCGCATGGGATCAAAGTGCTCGGGGCTCTTGCTCTCCTTGCCGGGGAACTGGCGTGCCGCATCGGCCTTGGTCCCGCGCCAGTACGCAGACGACGGCGAGGGCGAGAAATCGGGGCCCTGGCAGACGAGCAGGATGGACGTCCCCTTGGGGATCCGGTTTCCCAGAAGCTCCGTGTCCCGTGTTGTGTCGCGCGGAACCAGCATGGCGGCGCGGAGACGAAGCACCTCCTCGAGGACGGCGTCCAGGTAAGCCAGCCTTGTGTTGAGGATCTCGTCAACGGTGGGCAGCCGGTTCTCTTGCGTGGCCTCGACGAGGTGGGTTTGCAGTTCCTCTCGAAGCCGGTTTGTGACTTCTGGGTGGTCGATTAACAGCTTCAGGATCCATACCATGGCTGCGCTGGTCGTGTGCTGGCCGGCGATGAGATTTCCATATGCCTAAACCGAGATGATATGTGAGTTCTCCCCGCTCTTTTTGGGAAAAAAAAAGAAAGAAAAAACAGGTCGTGACAAACTACGAACCTCGTCAACCATGGTCTGTTTCCCGATTACGGACGGCTTCTTGGCCTTGACAGCCCCCCTTTTCTCACGAGAGACCATAAAGTCCAGCCCCGTCTGTAACGGTTCGTTGTTGTTCAGCCGCTTCAATGCCAAGTTGATGTAGTCTCTGATAAACCTGTCCTTGGCTCCGAAGAAAGGTCGATAATGCGGTGATATGTAGCGTACCCAGAAAGACACGAGGGCTGGAGGCCACACAGTCGTGTAAATGTCGGCCATCTTGTCGCCCGTTTCGATCAGACCCTCTTGAAATTCGTGCAGCGGGGCCTGGGGGAACTCGACCTCGCCGTTTTTGCCGACCGGTAGCCGCGTGTTCTTGCTATCCAGTTGGCCGACATGGTGAGACTGCCTGGCGAGCGCGGAGTCGGTAAAGTCGTCACCAAAGTGAAAGTTGGTAATGACGTCGAGGGCCAGGTCCCGCAGGTCGTCTACCATGCTGAAGCTGTGGCCGTTGGCTAGGCCTGACTTCTTTTCCCAGAGCTCCAGCAGCGTCAGTACGTGTCCGTAGATGCGAGGGGTCATGTTGGAGATGAGATGCGGCTTGTCCAAAAGGTCCTTCAGCCAACCGCGCGACGTCCTCCAGGCATCGCCCGTCTTCATGTTGAGGTGGAACTCGCCGAACAGAGGGAAACGGTCAATGATGTAGGCGGACCGGTCAAAGTCGCTTCTGCCCATGAGCATGGCTCTCGTTTCGGGAACATCGGCGACCAGCACGACAGGCTTTGAGAGGGGACCCATCAGCGCCTGGCAGATCGGAGTGCCGTGTCTCTCGAGCTGCTTGCCGCACCACTTGGCCAGCCCGCCCGTGTCGGCTCGGAGCTCCAACACATCGCCCCAGATGGATTTGACCGATTCTTTGTTGTAAGGAATCCCCGCCAGTGGACGCGGAAGCAGCCACAGGTAGAGCCCGTAAACTGCAGTTAGGATGGCAGTCCCGTACAATGCGGCTGTTTGAAATCGAGGGTCAATGCCACCGAAGTTGGCCTTGAGATTCTCAGAGAAAGACATGGCCTTTGTCGACGAATTGGTTCTTCTGACGGATGCGTGGCAAGGCTAGATGGGTTTTCAACCCAAGGTATAGTAATGGCAGCAATACCATACGGTACCAACTTTAGAAACATTGAACACAAGCATCGCAATGGATTATCTGATAGCTTAATATCCTCATGATTGCCGTCAGCCCTAGCATGTCATTGGTAGACAGTCAGCTTTGCAAACGAGCATTGTATTTCATGCCAGATGACTCGCACGGCGTGTCTCTTGCTCCATCGGGGGGTCATCTTGCACGGATTGAATATCGACATTGTCCGCGAAATGTCGGCCGAGGACATGCGCCCTCACCATGAATTTCCTCGGCCGACGCAAGATGCCGGCTGTCTAAAGATTCCAGGTACTCAGGGTCCTCAAGCAGGATACTGCAGGCGCAATCCTTCGGCAGTACAACCTGCAGGAGTGACGTATCTACGTCAGCCGCAGTGCCGATGGGCAGCGTCGATGCGTCTCGGTGGCTGATTACGTTATATGCTTGCATGTTAGGTCAGCGTCGTTTGTGAAGACCCGACGTAGGGTGAGAATGGGGGTCGGAGTACCGGGTATATTCCGTGGTACTCCCTGGATCTGCGGGGTGTATGAGTGACTGGGTCTGCCGGGTTCCAGTTGGCTCCTGATTGGTCTGGAGGAAGTTCTAATTAGGGACCTGCCTATTTCGTTCCTACGAACTTATCGAGTTCCCGCCGGGTTATAGATGGACATTTGAGCTCCGAGTAGCCCTGCCTCCCAGTAGATGAACCGTGCTATGATTTACAGCGAATTATGTATAAGTCTAGGGTATACACCGGTGCGTGCTCATGGTATGAGAAAGTCCGAGTTATGCAGCTGCAACGCCAGATACGAGTTCAAGTCCTCAGCCGCCACCGTGGTGGCGGCTGATTCACTCGTCAAAGCTAGAGCTGTGTCGTAGCTTCCCAGAGAGGCCAGAATTGCGTCCTCATTCCCGAAAATCTCGGGGTCAGCACACATGGGCCATATTCCGTTACTAAATGGCGCGGGACCGGCAGGAGTCTCGGGCTCTTGGTCTGGTGATATCTCGTTGGACGTGGACTTGGGTGTTGTCGCCTTGGCGAAAAGTTGGGCCACAACCCGTGCTCCCGAGGCGGCCATCTCACTGACCTCGGCAAGCACTTGAAGGCGGCCGAACGCCACCTCGGCCATCTGTATCATCTTGGCTTGGGTGGGGCTGGGCACATTGAGGCCGAGGATTTGTTCGTTCCCTTCGTCGCCCAGATCAAAGGGGCAGTCAGGGAGGGTACAGAGGTAGAGCGAGAGAACGGCAGCCTCAAAGGTATTAAAGATGATTGCGGCGAAGCGGGTATGTGAGCCTCCAAACAATGAATGCAACATGGAAACGGTCTCGAGCTCCTTGAGAACCGCCATACACATTCGTCTCTTTTGAGACCGGAGGAGCACCCGCTTGTAGGCAGGCAGGCTTGCGACGTGGTCGGGTTTGAGCAGCAACAGGGGCCGAAAGTTCCAGCACACCGAGTCGAAGATGGCAATATGCAGTAGCTGGCGCTGCATGACAAGCTTGGGCAGGCGGCTGTCCCACCTAGTGTCCGGCTCGAGAGCAAAGACAGGAGGGAGAGTAGGGAGGTACTCAGCGGCGAATTTCTCATATCTCTGTTCCGCTTCGGTCGGATCGTAGGGCATCTTTCGCTCTCGCGAGTAGCGTCTCCAGAATATGCCTAGTTGAACCTGCATCATACGCTCGGCAAAAGGCTCAGGGGCTTCAGAGTCCCCGTTCATCTCGTTCAGGTCACCCGCAAGACGCATGCGCGGGAGATTCTCGGCAACGAGATGATCGGGTAAGATGGGGAAACGGTCAAGCTGTCTGGAGAGATGGCTTGTTGTCAAATATCGTGTTAGTCGCCTCTTTGTTTTTTTTTTTGCCGCCGCCGCCGCTGGAAAAAAAATTGCTCACCTATCCAAGACAAAGAGACTGCAGAAGGTCCTCCGACAGAGCTCTTGCTCTAGTGCTTGCGTACCGTAATACCCAGGGGCGGTGATGTCGGTATGTATGCCAGCACTTAGGGCAGCTCGACTAGCAGCGACGATGCCATCCCAAAACTTATCGGTCCTCCCTTCGCACGAGGCTTTCATGGAGGCGTACAACATGTGCTGGACTCGAACCAATGAGCCTTTGGAGTCAAGACTGCAGCAGAGATTCGCCAGGCTGTCAGCCACTTCGCTGGATGTCCGGCGGATATCGGATAAGGACATGCCGTGGATGGTGTCGACACTCTTGGCAGGCGACGGGAGGAACTGGGCGGCGTAGGCGCACACGCGAAGGATGAGAACGGCGAACTCAATGTCAGCAACTGAGAGCCGGTTGTGTCTAGCCCACCATGTCTGGTAGCGATACAAGAATGTGGCGCCGTGTATGACATGTTTCATCCTGGCGTGGCGGTTGTAAGCATCTCTCGAGGGGAATACACACGGACAAGCGAGGAGAGCCTACCAGTTGAGTTCTTGGACGTGGTACTGGACGAGAAAGTCTAGCACCGCTCGGGGAGGTATGCGATCAAACTCGCGCCTGATCTCGTCGAATATGGAAGGCGGCATGGGCTTCTCGCGAGCAACTGTGTTTGCTTGGTTCAGGAGCGCCATGGTGTTGGTGCTGCTGTGCTCAGAGTAACCGAATGACTCGGCAAGAGGCGAGTGCGAATGGAGCTGCATCGCCGTCAGGGCCAGGGCTTGCATGGAGAGAGCGGGACACGCGAGGTCAGACGAGGACGTACCGGATGGGGAAGGCTTATCCCCCCACCGTCATGCTCTGTTGTCCCACCTGGGCCTACATCCTCCATGGCCGTCGTGGTACCGACAGAATGACTAGAACCCGCGACCTCGTCTGGCGGGATAAGAAACAATTCGGCGGAATGACCACGCGCGGGTGGCGACAATGGCGACGTCGTGGCTGTCCATCCGGCCGCGGTGGGGGGGTTGCCAAACAGACACTCCTCTGGCCGCCGGCGTCGTGTGCAGTGGTTGCAGGGATACTGACGATTGCACTGTATTTTTTTGTCAGCGATGCTGACACTGGTGGGATCGTGGAAGCCGCATAGTCTCGGCCGAAAGAGGGAAAGCGGGTGAGGTAGATAGAAAGCGGGGCGGGCGTACCTTTTGCTTCCGCGTGTAGCAGGGAACACAGGTTGAGATCTGGCGCTTTCGGGTCCGACCTTGTTGCATTTTGAATCGGATTGGCGACACGATTACTGAGAGAGGATTATATTTTGCGTCTCGACGGCGCCTTTCGCGGAGATTCCCCGAATAATCGTCTCGATCGAGAGCCGCCGTCCTAGCGGTGCTTTGGCGGTCTCTTCAATGTTGTTTGTTGGAGGTGAAGGAGAAGATTGCGACATCCCACAGAGGCGCAGTGGGGGTTGCTTAAACCCCCGGAAAAGTACCTGCACGGACCACCCTTCAGCGCTTCTCGCAGCGGCCTGCTGCCCGTAAGACGGCCCGGGGGAGGTAAGACGAGGCTTGCCGGCACACAAGCTTTGTGGAAGCGCGTCGCCTCAGAGCCGCGTGAGAGAATGGCCTCCATTCCGATTGGATCTACCTGCCCCGCTCTCGCTCTCGCCAGGGAGGTAGGGATGTGGTGGGGGGATTGGTTACCGCCACCACCAGATAGGGACAAGAGAGGTCGCGCCGCTCAACCACATTCACCAAACTTACGCCTTGGCATTCTAGGTGCCATTCCAATACAGGTGGGCACTTCATTTACTGCTTATCTGGTGGTCAGATAGCCCGCCATGATGTCCTGCAAGTGTATGACTGCGCAGCAACATTACATGCGGGACCAGAAGACTTTACAAGAATTTTGAAGGACTTTCGCTCGGCCGAGAATACTCGGACTGCATGTGAACGGTAAGAAAATCTTCTACCTTCTACAGCGATGATTAACGTCAATGTTAGCAGGACGGCGTGGCGATAGAGGCATCGGAAAATGCCGTGGATTTCGGGGACACTCCGAATAGCACCCTTATGTCTGGCGTCTGAGGATACCAAAGGTAGAGATGGTCGGCACCATGGTTCGACATTGAGTACAGTTTCACACACATATACGGGTTTACACGTATATAGCTGCTCACCCCAGCGAATACACATACACTTGCTCATTTCCAGTCGTTGAAGAGACCCTACCTATACTCAGGTCGTGTCTTAACAGTATCACTTCGTTTCGTTTGAACCAACAGCATTAACCCGCATATTCAGCAACCTGGGACAACATGGCAGCTGACAAAGAGGGCCAAGCTGAGCCGGTTGCCATTGTTGGCATAGGCAAGTCGCTCAAGCTGATGTTTGGTGATTTGTGCTTCGAGCTGGGGGCTAATTCAAAAACAGGCTGTCGTCTGCCGGGCGGTGTCCGTGACATACCCTCTCTGTGGGAGTTCCTCCGAGACCAGAGAGACGTCCAGCAGGAGTTCACCGAGCCCCGTTTCGCTGCAAAGGCCTTCTACCACCCCGCCCTGGAGCGCCCGGGGAGCGTGGTGGCCAGCAGTGGCTTTCTGCTGGATGAAGACCCACGCTTGTTCGATCCGGCCTTCTTTGGCATCACTGATGTAGAGGCCGAGAGCATGGATGCCTCCCAGCGCAAGCTTCTCGAGGTCACGTATGAAGCCTTTGAGAACGCCGGAGAGACCTGGGAGAGTGTCTCGAACCGCCGCATCGGTGTCTTTGTCGGTGATATCTCTTTCGACAACTATGTGTCGCAGACCAGGGACTGGGACTACTCGGGCAAGTATTCCGCCACGGGTGCTTTCCCCAACATACTGGCCAACCGCCTTCACTATGTCTTCAACCTCAAAGGGCCAAGTGTGGTCTTGAACAGTGCTTGCACATCTGCCATGGTGAGTCTCCATGACCCGGAATCCATGCAAACATTGAATCCCATGCTGATCATGTCCCAGTACGCCCTCCATCTGGCCATCCTGTCCATGCAAAATGGTGATTGCGAAACGGCCATAGTCGCCGGATCCAGTATGTCCACGGCGCCCCTTTTTCCCGGCCTGTGCACTTACGGCTGGATGACTGACAGGAAACAGACTGGATCATGGACCCCAACTGCCACCTCGCCATGGGAAAGCTGGGTGCTCTCTCTCCCACGTCGAGAAGCCACACGTTCGATGCGTCGGCTGATGGCTACGCCCGAGGCGAGGGCTTTGCTGCCATTTATCTCACGACAGCATCAGCCGCTATCCGGGACGGTATGCCCATTCGCGGCATGATCATGGGCAGTTCCGTCAACGCCAACGGCCGCGAAAAGGGCATCACGAATCCGAGCGGTCCCGCCCAAGAGGCTGTGATTCGAGCAGCGTGAGTTTCCCACGGCTCTTGGCGCTTGCACCCGCTTTCAATTTCTAATTATTTTATTTTTTTCAATAGTTACAAGAACGCCGGAAACCTCGACCCTTCACTAACCGCCCTCCTCGAGTGCCACGGCACCGGCACACGAGTGGGCGACCCGATCGAGGTCATGGCCGCCGGCAATGTCTTTGGCCCATCGCGGTCCAGCGCATTCGAGGACCGTCTGCTGATCGGGTCCATCAAGACCAACATGGGCCACCTCGAGGGCGCCTGCACCATGCCGAGCATCCTCAAGGTGGTGGCCGCTCTCGAGGCCGGCCAGGTGCCGCCGGGCAGTCTGCACTACAAGACGGCCAACCCCCGAATCGACTTTGAGAAAGCCAAGGCTCGCGTGGTGACGAGCGTCGAGCCCTGGCCCAAGAATAAGCTCAAGCGCGCCAGTGTCACCTCGGCTGGCTTTGGGGGGACGAATGGACACTGTGTCATTGACCACGTGGAGGAGGTCTTGCCCAACTACATCAAGCCCGGCGTTCTGGGTCCAGTACCGCAGGGGCAGGCAAATGGAAGCAGCGGCGTTACTAATGGCGGTAGTCGGACCAACGGGGTCAATGGGAAACATAGTGTCAATGGATCCACCAACGGGATCAACGGAATGAATGGCAGCCATGGTGTACAGAGTCATCGCCCCGTGCTCAACGCACCGGGCATGATCAGGAAGGCTGACGTTGCCACTCGTAAACTGGTGATCCTTCCGTTCTCTGCCCGTGAGTGCTCACTACGATCGAATTACACATGGAGCTTGTGTTTGACATGTTGATTTGGCTACAGATAACACCAACTCCCTCACGGCAAACATGATCGAACTGTCCGCCGTACTCGGCCAGCATTCCCTCGCCGACGTTGCCTATACTCTCTCCGCCAAGCGCTCCCGTTTGGTGCACAAATCCTATGTCATAGTCGATCGGGACCAGGTGGCCCAAGACGGCCTGGGCACGCAACCGCCGCCACCCCCTCTGGCGTCGTCCCAACAACTCGGTACCGTGTTTGTCTTCACGGGCCAAGGTGCCCAGTGGCACGCCATGGGCGCGCAGCTGTTAGAGTATGCCGTATTCCGCAAAGCAATCTCGTATCTGGACCGTATTCTCGCCGTGCTTCCCCTAGGTCCGGCCTGGAAAGTCGCCGACGTCTTGTCGGGAGAGGGCTGCGACGAAAAGTTCGTCCAGACACCCGTAGCCTCGCAGACGTTGTGCACGGCGCTGCAGATTGGCCTTGTGGATCTCCTCGCCTCGTGGTCGATCCGGCCAGCTGGTGTCGTGGGTCACTCGTCAGGCGAGATGGCGGCAGCCTATGCCTCAGGACGAATCACGGCTGCCGAGGCCATCACCATGGCTTACTACCGCGGCTACACCGTCGCCCGCAACCAGCTGAAGGGTGCCATGATTGCAGTGGGCATGGGACCCGACAAAGCAACCGAGGTGGTCCAGGATGCCGGCCTCGAGGACAAGGTCGGGGTTGCCGCATACAACTCGCCCGACAGCGTCACTTTGTCCGGTGACGCCGATGCCATTGAGCTGCTTGCTGGCAGACTAAGCCAGGCGGGCGTATTTAACAGGCTCCTCCGGACTGGTGGGCTCGCATACCACTCGCACCACATGCTCCTCCTAGGCCAGGAATACGCCACGGTTGTTGAGCAGGGCATGCATCGTCTCCAAGAGGCCTTCGCCGAAAACGTCCTCTCGGCGTCGCACAAGTATCCCGTCGTGCCATGGTTCTCGTCTGTCTACCCCGGCAAGGGCGGCCTGTCACCCGAGTACGTGACAGCATCCTACTGGCGCAGCAACCTCGAGTCGCCGGTCCGCTTCACCGAGGCCGTGTCCAAGCTCCTCACTTCGGATCTCATGCCGCCAGGATTGGTAGCCATCGAGGTGGGGCCACACCCGGCGCTCAAGAGCCCCCTGGCCCAGATCGCCAAAGCGCTCGGCAAGAAAGTGCCCCACATTGGCACCGTCAAGAGAGGGGAGGACGGTCGCCGCTCCCTCCTCGAGCTCGCCGGATCCCTGTTTGCCCACAATGCCCATGTGGATCTCGTGGCCGTCAACGCGGTCGACGAGGGCGAGGGCGGTCTGCTGGCACACGGCTGCATGGCAGTCGACCTGCCTTCCTACCGGTACACCTACGGACCCGTCCGATATCTCGAGGGCCGGCTGAGCAAGGAGTACCGTCTGCGCAAGGTGGCACGGCACGATCTGCTCGGTGCCCGGGTGGCGGGCACCACCAAGCTCCGACCGCAGTGGCGCAACATTCTCCGCCTCAAGGATCTGCCCTGGCTGGACGACCACCGTGTCCCGCCGCACGTGCTGCATCCCGGCGCGGCGCACATAGTCATGGCCATGGTGGCTGCCGAGCACGCCTACGCCGACTTCCCCGATGCGCTGCCCATCACCGGCCTCACCCTCCGCAATGTCTCGATCAAGAAGGCCCTCGTGGTGCCCGAAGATGACGAGGGCGTCGAGATTGTCCTCAGCATGGAGCTTGAGGATGGCGCCACAGCCAAAGCACCGGGCTGGGCAAGCTTCTCCATTGCGTCGCTGGTGCGGGACTCGGACCAGTGGACCGAACACGCTTCCGGTCTCGTCAAAGTCGAAGTGGGCGGCGAGCTTGGCCCGTTTGCGCCCATCCAGACAGCCGGCATGGACGCCCGCGCCGTGGATGCCCAATCCTGGTACACGCGCTTCGCCGACATGGGCCTCGCGTTCGGCCCTTCGTTCCAGGGATACTACGACATGGAAGCTGACCCTGTCAAACGCATTGCCGTCGCCCGGCTCGCCATGAATACCACAGCCCACATGTTCCCGGGCGGAGAGTCGCGCTATCCAATCCACCCGTGCTCCCTCGACCTTCTCGTGCGCCTCGGGCTGATTGCCTGCAGCGGTGGGCAGGCCGAGAACCTCAGCATCCAGCTTCCCGTCCACCTCGACCA
Source organism: Lasiosphaeria hispida (assembly GCA_033439745.1). Taxonomy (NCBI): domain Eukaryota; kingdom Fungi; phylum Ascomycota; class Sordariomycetes; order Sordariales; family Lasiosphaeriaceae; genus Lasiosphaeria; species Lasiosphaeria hispida. The sequence goes on from JAUIQD010000003.1 coordinate 5,502,008, forward strand.
GATGCGCTTCCAGTACGGCCGCCTCAGCAACAATCCGGGCACCTTCGCCACGGGCATCTCCCAAGGCGAGCAGCGTGGTCTCCGCGGCGCGTATGCACAGGCTCAGCTGGTTGATGAGACGGGCCATGTCATCCTCGACGTGGACAACTTCCGCTTTGCCAGCTTGTTGAATGAACAGGAGGGCAGTGCCGGTTCCACCAAGGCCCAAGCCGGCAGGGCGTATGCCAGTCCGTTTGCACGCATGGTATGGCGGCCTGATATCCGCTTGCTCAGCAAGAAGCAGCTGCGCCATGTCGTGGCCGCCCGCCGTGCGGGAGAGACTCCGGGGAGCGACGGAGCCCCCACCGACCTCGACACCCTTTTCGGGCTCCTCGGCCACGCGAACCCCGATTTGCGCATCTTGCATCTCGGCGCCGGCGGTGACCACGGCGCATTGCTAGCGGCGGATGTGCTCAAGACCCTGAACACGGGTCCCAACGGCATCAAGCTGTATCGTGAATATGTTCTGGCCGACGTGACACAGGAGAGCCTTGGCTCGGTTGCCGAGGCTCTCTCATCGGCGGGATCCCGCGATGTGAAACAAGTCGTCTTGGATATCGGCGCAACGAAGCCATGGGAGGAGGGCTCGCAGCCAGGTACCTACGACGTCATTATCTGGTCGACGGAGAGTCCTACGACTGGGACCGCTATCCGGAACTGCGCCAAGCTCCTCCCATCAGGGGGTCGCTTTCTCTTGGCCCAACCCAACAGCTCTGATCCTACCATCTGGACAGACGCAGGTTTCGACTCGGGCGCCAGACTATCTGGCTATCTCATTGCCACCAAGTTGCCTGACCCCGAAAAGGAGGAGGAGCTTATGTCGGGCCAGGTGGTCCTCTTGCACAGCGCCAGCGCCGCTCCCACGTTGCTTCGCCGCCTTGCCGAGGCCCTGAAGAGCCGTGGCACCGCCACCAAGACGGCTCCGTTCAACCAAGGCCCCGAGGTCGTGCCTCCCGGCTCTCGGGTGGTGGCATTCCTGGAGGGAGAGGATCTCCTGACCAACGGCGCCGACCAGCACCGCATCGGCCTCTTCCAGCACCTCGCGGCGAACACGGCCACCATGATCTGGATCACGTCGTGCGGCATGGTCAAGGGCCGCCATCCCGACGGAGCCTTTGTGCATGGACTGCTGCGGACCGTAGGGAGCGAGAACCCGGCGGGTCGATTCCTCGCTATCGACGTGGATGCCGACGGCTTCCAAGTGTCCGAGACAGAGGTGGACGAGCTCCTCCGCTGCGTACTCGAGCAGCAGGCCGCGCTCGAGCGGAGCGGCAGCAGCGGAGCGGATGATGAGGTCAACCGCGAGTTAACCTGGCAGGAGGGCTGCATGTGGACGAGCCGTATCGTGCCCGACGCCGCGCTCGGGCCGTATGCCGATGTTCCCACTGCAGCCCATGGGAGCGACGAGGATCAGAAGCTGGTGCCGCTTAGTGATATCGCCGGGCCAGTGCGCGCTGCGTTTGCCACGCCGGGTCTCCTGACCTCGCTCTACTTCCACCCGTACACCGAACTCTGGCAGCCGTTGCCGAGGGACTGGATCGAGGTCAAGGTGGAGGCCGTGGGTCTCAACTGGAAGGATCTTAGCCTTTGCACTGGACGGGTGGATCATAATCACCTCTCCAACGAGTACTGCGGCATCATCACCCAGACGGGCTCCGAGGTCGGTGCTCTCGGACTGGGCCTCCAAGTGGGTGACCGGGTGTACGGCTTGGGCAAGGGGCACTTTGGAAACTACACGCGCGTGCCTGCCTTGTTCGCGCAGAAGCTGCGCCCAGAAGCCTCTGTGGTCGAGGCCGCCACCATGCCTGTCGTCTACATGACGGCCGTGTACGCCTTCGAACACCTGGTGCGGCTGCGACCGGGCCAGCGCGTGTTGATCCAGTCGGCTGCCGGCGGCCTCGGCCTCGCCTGTGTACGGCTTGCGCAGTACAAGGGCGCCGAGGTTTTCGCGACGGTCGGCAGCTCCGACAAGGCCCGCTTTCTCACCGAGAAGATGGGCATCCCGGCCAGCCACTGCTTCTCCTCGCGCGGCGCTGTCGACCGGCCGCGCATGATGCACGCGACCCAGGGCCGTGGCTTCGACGTGATTGTCGCCGTCGCCCAAGGTGACCAGCTCTACGAGTCGGTCAAGACGCTGGCACCCATGGGCATGCTGATCGACGTGGGCCGCGTCGATGTCACGAGCTCCAAGAACATGGCACTCGAGCTCTTCCAGAAGAGCGCCGGCTTCCTGTCGTTTGACCTGGGCTTGGTGGTCGATAGCAACCCGGCCCTCGGCCGCGAGCTGATGCAAGCCGTCGACGCCCACTGGCGCGCCGGGCACATCGGCCCCATTGACCCGCACACGGTCATGGACATCTCACAGCTCGACCAGGCGCTGCTGCGACTTTCCAAGGGCACTCACATTGGCAAGACGGTCATCTCGTATCAAGACGCCAACGCCCAGCTGAGGATGCGCCCGTCGGCTGGCATCCCAGCCACTTTCGACCCCGAGGCTCGCTACGTCCTCGTTGGCGGGCTGAGCGCGCTCGGGCGGTCCATGATCCGGTGGATGGCAGACCGAGGAGCGCGCCATCTGGTGGTCTGGTCGCGCCGCGGAGCGGCCAACCTCAGCTCGGAAGCGGCCACGCTGGTCCGGGAGCTAGCGGACAAGGGAGTCCATGTCCAGCCGGTGGCCTGCGACGTCGGCAACCGGGATCAGGTGCTGAGGTCGCTGGAAGAAGCCCAAGCGAGTGGCGCCCTCCGCGGCATCCTCAACTACGCCGTCGAATACCACGATATCTCGTTCGACAAGATGACCGAGGAGCAGTTCCGCCGCGGCATGGCGGCCAAGGTGTTGGGAACCCGCCACCTGCACGAGGCCACCATAGCACTCAACCTGGCTCTTGACTTTTTCGCCATGGTCGGCTCCTTTGGCACCATCTACGCGTTCCCGACACAGAGCACGTACCTGGCTTCCAACAACTGGCTCGACTACTTCGCCCGCCACCGCCGTGCCATGGGCTTGCCCGTCTCGGTGGTCTCGCTCGGGTACATCAACGACATGGGACCTCTGGCCAAGGATCCCGTCACCATCAACCTGTTCGCGCGCATCAAGGGCCAGACGGTCACGGGCGCCCAGGTGCTGCGCATGCTGGAGCCGGCTTTTGTTGCCAAGGGCAGTGAGCAGGGTCAGTGGCTAGGAAACGCCGATGATCCGCTGTCGGCAGCCAACATCTTCACCGGTGTCGACCCGGCCGTGCTGGCCAAGATGAGAAGCGACGAGGCCAAGGGGGCGGCTAAGCAGTCCGGCGGACAGGTGCCACGGTGGTACCACGACGCGCGAGTCTCGATTATGCTACGCGGACTGGACGACGCGTGGCGGCACCAAAGCGATGTCGCCGGCGGCGCGGGTGGCGGCGGTGAGGGTCGCGAAGAGGACGGACAGAATGCTTCGCCCACGGTGCAGCTGCGGCGGCAGTTCAAGGCTGCTGTCGGAAAACTGCGGGCCACCGCCGAGGTGGGAGGTGGGAAGCAGCAGGGGGAGGTGGAGGTACAGACGGTGGCGTTTGTGGCTGAGGCTATCAACACGATGGTGGCAGCCATGAGGTTCCTGGATCCGTCGGCCGTCAGTGCTACCAAGTCGCTGGCCGAGCAAGGCATAGACAGCCTGCTGGCGGCAGAGTTCCGGAGCTGGTTGAACAGTGCCTTTGGTAAGAACATTAGCATGCTGGATTTGATGGGTGCTAAGATGAGCCCGAGTAGCTTGGCCCAGGGTATTGTCAGCGAGGCTGTGGGTGCTTAGTTCAGGAGCATGGGAGGCTAAATTTTCTTTTGTAGAGGAAGTTGATTTGTTCTATAGAAGCAGCAAGCGCAGAAATGGAAGGGTTTGTGCGGGTCAACCTGCAGGTATCTGGTCGGTTCTCAACGGAGGGCCACAACATTCTTGTACATTTCACAACGAAGACAACTCCCTAGGTGCCTTCCTTTAGTCGGAGTAATATGGTAGTTTGCTTCCTAATCTAAATCTCTCCAAGTCACATAGGTAAAAGCGGATGTAAAATCGACAGACGTTATACTGGTTGAGACACAGGCTATCCAGGAAGCAACGCCGGACACTATGTGGCTTGTGGGTAATTCGGGCACCCACTGAAGCTGGACGTTCACCCATCATCAAGTTATGCCAATTGCTATTAAGTTCTCCGTGTGTATAATTACGTCGGCATTTCGCTCAATCTATTTGCCATAGGCCCCCATCGACCATACCGTTCTCTTGTGTAGATTACCGGAACCTTTTTTCTCAATCTCCCATCCTGGCCCACCGCCCGTCCTGACTTTTTACGAAAACAGTCTTTCCCGATGCATGAGGCAAGCACTGATGATGCTCAGTATCCCGGCAACGAGCGGTATGATGAAAGCATTCCGCATCGCACTGATGATGGCCTGCATGACCGGCGCTCGCAGGTCATCGCTCAGAGACGTATACAGGGAGCTCTGCGCCCCGGCTACCATATCTCGAATCTGCGCCTCGGTAAATCCCTGGCCCGCCAGGACTTTGTTCAGATTTTTGACGGCTGTTGACTGAAAGGCTTGACCGCCAATCACGAGGCATATGACGGTTGCGCCGATTTGGGCCATGTTCTGCATGTTAACTATTTCATCCCCCCCCCCCCCCAGGTTAGTCTCACATGGATAGGAGCGTGACAAGAGAGGAAAACGTACTCGCGCCAAAAATGTCGACCGGCCTCGAAACCTTGAGGCTGGCTACCGGGTATCCCAGTTGCATGGTGATGCCGCTCCCCACACCCATCAGAATGCTGAAGCCATAAATGTGCGCTGTCGGAGTAGATGGCGAGAGAAAGGCAAAGAGCAGCGAAGACGCCAGGGTGATGAGGATGCCCGACACGAGGCACACGGGCATGTAATACTTGACCTTGGGCAAGGCCCAGCCCGTGGCGAGATTGACCGAGATGAGCACCAGGAGATAGGGGAGCAGCCGGACCGCCGCCATCAACGAATCGTCGTTTTGCGTGAACTGGAAGTAGACCGGGATGTAGAAGGTGGTGAAGAACATGGCGGCGTTGGCGCACGAGGTGGTGATGTACAGGAGAACCTGGGTTCGCGACCGGAGGAGGTGGCCTGGGAAGCATCTCGTGTCGGGTGTCGTAAAGAGGCAAAAGTACTGCTGCAGGGCGTACCCAACGAAGAGCACAGCGAAGAGGACAACAAAGGCGATGGACCGCCCGTCGCTCCATGCCCATGTACCACCCGCGAATATGAAAGCCATGGCGAAAAAGGCCCACATGCTGGCGCTGAGGACAAACCCAAGGTAATCAAGCGAGCCCGCCCTCTCGCGGAATGACTTGCCGGGTGCTGGGTCGATAGCTGGCAGACAAAACAGATAGATGGGCGCAGTCAGGGCGCCAATCACCAGATTGATGTAGAATCCCCATCTCCATGTCGCCGACGACACCGAAAAGCCACCTCCCACCACGGGTCCCAGAATGGCCCCCAAGCCCCAGACAAAGCCTGTGCCGGTCAAGTACAGACTTCTCTCCTGGCGCGTTGTCATGGCCGAGAAGTGGTTCAGGCCGCCGAGGTAGATGCCCGTGCCTCCGGCGCCGGCAATGACGCGACCGATGATCAAGGCATTCATGTTCGGGGCAGCCCCGCAGAGTGCTGAGCCGGCCTGGAAGAGAATGATTCCGCCGATGTAGAGCCACTTCATGTTGAAGGCCGTAAAGAGGAAGCCGTAGGGGAGGATCACGGCGACAGATCCAAGCGGGAACCCAGCTCCGATCCAGGCCAGCTGGGCTACGTCGGAGAAGGTCCCAATCACAGCTCCCTGGACATCGGCTGCGATGGTCGTGTCGAGGCCGTACATCAAGGCCGAGATGTAGAGCGCAAAGCATATAAGCAACCAGCGGATGCCCGTGATTTCGCGAACGTCTTCATTTGTGCTGGCTCCGGAGTCGCCTTTCTCTTTTTCGTCCATCAACGTGTCGCCGCTTGCGACAGCCGCCTCCGCCTCCGGCATGCTATCATCTTTTTGGACGGATGATGACGTCGAGTCTGGGGAGTCGGTTGCCATTTCGTTCGTAGGAGCAAACGGGCAGGGGGGGAGAACGGAGGGAACTCCGAGTCGATGGGATGTGGCCTAACGGGTTCGGGAACGATGAGTCGTGATGATTTATGGGATATGCAGAATCAAACTGATGCCCACAGTCTCATCTCCATCGATATGGAATATTGGTGGGATTTCCAATGGTAAATCCGAGAGTGCAAATCTCGATTGGTTCGGATGCAGCAGTGGTTTCACAGCAGCATCCACATTAGAAAACGGACTAGGGCGGTAAAGGCGGTGCAGCTCCATTGAGATCAGAAAGTAGCACGTTGGGTGACGAAGAAGTGTGCCGTCCTTAATGCAGACTCGGCCCGAAATTCGTCGGCCGGTTTTTTTCGGCCGAAGTTTGCCAAGTCTGGCCCCCACTTTTTCCGGACGCTGCCGCCCACTGGTTGGTTGAAATCGTGACAGAATCCGCAACCAGGCATGTGCGTCGCGCGTTTCGAGATGTTGCTTGGAAAGCAACGCGTTGCTTTTTTATGGAAGCTTACAAACCGTACGAGGGTGAAGAACAGACGAAACAGAATGAAGCTTAAACCTGCGTCCACTCCCACTTGCCCTCCAATCTCCAATAATGGAACGACGGGCGGGAATAGCCGCCCCTGGTGGTGTGCACGGATGTGAGTATCTGATCCTGTCAACTCCCGATCCGACTAGGGTTGAAGAAGACAGATTGGGCGAGGGTTCACATGGTTCGCGATTGTTGGGCCAGCTCCGAGTCCTACTCTTAAAGTGCTTGAGCTTCAAGTTAGGCGGTGAGAAAATATGCTGACGGAAGCGTTTCCAGGGCCAGATGGAATATGCGGTAGGAAGTCCTGGTTCTTTCAAGCCATCTTCGTATGACTTGTGAAATTCATCGGCTGGTGGTAGGAGGTCAACATTGGGGACGTCATGGCACGAAGAAATGGCAGCTCAAAAGGACATATATGAATCGGAACTAGAGATGGTAATAGAGGATCTGGGACCATTCGTGGGTCTGCCAGACCCACTCACCCCAGATCACACTAGCAGAACAAGACCCACTTGGACCCAGATCACGCTACCCACGGAACCAGAGATCACCCGACCTGGTTGCGGGGCACAGGGGATATATTCTCTGCACCCCACACTCCCTCCATTCCTCTTTCCTTTTCTTTCCTTAGCCTGAGATCTTCTGACACCATTGGTTCAATTTCCTTAAGTAGGTCCCCTGTCTACTGTATATAAACCTTGATATGGGTATATATATCTACCTGTTAAACCAGGTGTTATTGTTAGCCATTTTTGTATTTGGAATGAGGTTCAGGGTTTGAAGGGAGGTGTTGTGACCTTGGTATATGTAAAGCTTGATTTTATAGTAACCAGATTGACAAGTATCTCTTAATGGTGCGAATTGGGACTTTTAGGTTGTGGCAGAAGATTGGGTTTAAATACAGAATACTTGAATGGTTTCGTAACAGTGTTATAGTGCATCAAATGTGAATTCAGTACCAAGACCTTGAAGAAACTGTATTGTATTAGGAAGTCTTCAAGAGAATGTGAAACACCGAACCCTTAGGGCAGATGAAAGAACTTTACACCAAACTCCTTTACATATCTTGGAGTGTATTCTTGATCATTCTTATTCCCTTGGAGAGCAACTTAAAGATACTTGATTCTCTAAGATACCATTGGCATCTAGGTTTATACTTCAAATTAACAGCTCCAGCATCACTAGACATGCTTCTTAAGGTTTACTAAAATAGGCTTGATCACTTTTCTCTTTTAACACCGTATATCATATTGTCAAGCTTACAAGCCTCATATAACTTTAGTGTTAGTAACTTATCAAAAGGGAACTTTCCTAACCATTTACTTTAGTATGTATTGAACTGGTGCAGCAAAACCAGCAAACAAACAGAAAAACAGGGGCACACTCTAGACGTTGGAGTGTGCAGACCTCCGATCGGAGGGATGGATGAGGTAACCGAGTAATGAAAGAACAAATCGAGTAACGAACCGAGTAACAAATAACAGAGAACTCAGTCACAATCACGGCTTTTGTGGTACTTTTTCGTGGAACAAAGTCGCATGTCCCCATTCAACTATCTTTGATCGGAGGACCCCCCTTTTATGGGGGCCTTCCACGTGAAAAACCGAGCGAGCAGCGAGACGAAAGAGGAAAGCGCGAAAAACAAACAGGGGCCGAGCCAACCATGAAGATATGCCCCAAGTCAGTATGACAAAGTAGAAATAAGGCCTAAAAGACCTACCTTGCCGCCAAAGATCGATCATAAGTAGGATTGACTATGTGGTTTTAGGGTCAACAATACAGGAGCATCTTTAGTGCTTTCTTAGAGAAGTGCACTTACAATGGAGGGTATAGAGTCCCCACGATGTATACCCCAATGTGTGATCCCTCTTACTAGATGCTGTGACAATGTTACCTGTAAAGCAATATCTGGCGACCCTCCAACACTGATAATCCCCCTTGCCTTGAGTGCCAAATGCTGTTGGGTGGCCTGTGCCATAGTGGCCTGTGCGCCCACTGCCCACCTGTTTCCTGAGGGTCCAGACAGCCCCTACCTTTCCTGCAGATCACCACAAACCTAGGTAGCAATACCACCACATTTCTCCCTATAAATGCCCTGCCTTCGTAAGATCTCCCCGACCAACAGGGCATAGTCGAAGCCCAGGCTGTCTAATGTCAGCTCCTTCAACCACTCTAACTGACCCTCCCCTGTCAGACCTGACGAACACACTCGGGTTACATGGCCAGCTTAGCAGCCGAGTGATCCACAACAACCAACCTCGCCGACGCCGTCAACTTGGCCGCCAAATACGCCGCCAACCCAACCGAACCGGCCCCAAAGATGCAAATACTGCTATTCGGCGGCGGCCTCGCGACGTTGAACACTGCCCTGGTGCCGGCCTGAAACCTGCACCCCAAACTTGCAAATAACCTCATCTCCTCCGTCGCCTCGGCCGCCACCTTGACCGCACAGTCCGCCCTGGCCACGATCCCCTTGCCTATGCTACTCTGCCCGAAGAAATGCCCCCTCAGCCTGGTCCCTGCGCATCCACCGCGACCGTCGACCCGTCCGCCCGAAACCCCGAGAAATGCAAGCCCACCAGCTCCCTGCAGTCCACATTCGTGCCCGCCACACACTCGGGGCGGAGCGGCAGCTCGCGTACGAGAGGACGACCTTGTCACCCGGCGCGAAGCGGGTGGGCGGCACTGCTGCGCCGACCTCGAGGATGGTGCCGGCGCATTCGTGGCCGAGGATCATGGGCGGGCCGCTGTAGACAAATACGTCATGTCTAACCCCAGTCGGTAGACATGATGCTGGTTCGAGGCTTCAAGCTGGCGCTGGGTCTATTGGATCAACCATCAACCCCTCAGCCGAAACCGCTTCCCTGGTCCGACGCGCGTCGCTTCCGGGACTGCTGCGGTCTGGGACCGTTGTCGACGCCGTTGTTGCTGTCGGCAGCAGACTGTCTTTGGCCGCATGTCCCAGGCCGGGCGCGGGCTGTAGGGCAGTCGCATGTGTGCGAGGTGCGACCGCCGCCGCGTTAGGCTCATCATCGCCGTCTCTAGTCAGGTCGATGGGTTCAATCACCGGGCTGCGCACCGGGAGGTTCATGGCCCTCGGGAGTGCGGGGGGGAAGGCATGGGGTCGGGACGCGAAAATCTCGCCAACCTCAATGTGGACCGAGATTAGCTTGTTGATCGATTTGAAGTACCGGACCTCTCGGCCGATCTCTGCCCAAGTGACGTCCTCGGTCAGGTCCAGGAAGCGACGCTGGGAGCCGACGAGCCGGACGCCATCGTCGCGCCCTGCAAGCCTCACGGAACCGATGGGACGATTGTGACTGGCACATATGATCTTGGTGGCTTCTCTGATTGCGCCAATTCCGAAGTCTCTCGCCAGTCTGGATAATTGGTCGTAATAGTCCCAAAGCAGAAAGGCCAGGAGATGGGGGCCGGGGTCGCAGACGTGGCACTCCTGCAGGTGGCGGGGCCACTGGTGTGAAGTAGTGGCGTACGTTGAGAAGGAGGTAGGCGTGCGCCGGCTTTTTTTCCTCTTTGTGCTTGACGATGAAAGAAACACTATAAGTTGAAAGAGGTAACTTCCGATGAGAGGATGATGGTTGGTATTGGAGAGAAAAAGGCTCGAAAGCATTTGCCTGGTTGTTTGGGCAATGGCAATGCCTTTTGCTGCATTATGAATGGCACGCGAATACCAAGGTGAAGGCCTCCCTGCTCTGTTTAAATGTGGGCTGTGCTCTCGGCGAGGGCTGAAACCCTTCGCGGAGACAGACCGCCGAGAGGATCATCAACATAGCTTTTCCGTAGATTGTCAGGGTCAGGTAGTGTGCTATGCTAGCTTATACGACCGATGCCGGGATCAAGGACATGTAACCAGAGGGTGTTCGATCTGTCAAGAATCTCGTTTGGTTCGAGATGCAGTGTTTACCAAGTACTAGCAAAGGTGTAGTCTCAGTTCAGTTAACGTCTATATTTACCACTCACCGCAGTTATAAAGAAGCCTAGCTCACGACACAAGGCGACCTATCACCCTTCAAAGCAATACCAATCTTCCAGCCGTGGTAACAAAAAGAGCAGGATGAAAGGACAATATCTCCTTGACTTCACGCACGGGTATATAAGGTATTGATGTGTGTAATATCTACCTGAGACAAGTATTTCCAAGCTTAACCAACTCATAGATCACGACCTTCTGTTCTCTTCAAGACACCTTCGCTGTCTCAAGTACGTCAGCCCATAAAAAACCATTCCCATGGACCTCTGGACCACAACCACCGTGCTCGTCGAGCTGCGCTGCACCCTATGTCAAGACGGAGGGCGCTCAAGACGGAAACTGCTCCCAATCGTCTTCGCGGCCAGTCTGAAACTCGAGACAGGCAAAGCCTTCGTTCACTCTCTTGACCACGCCTGTCTAAAGCGGGTGCGGGCGGCGACAAGATACGACTTGCGTCGGATTGACCCCGTCGTCAACTACGAGATGGAACCTTCATTTGTGTGGCAAGGCTTTGAGGAGGCCAAGCTGGCGATTGTGAGCCTGACGGAAATGGAGATCAGGGACCAGTTGGACTTGATGGCGAAAAGGGGCTACCGCGACTCCATATTGGTTCAGATGGTGATTGAGGTTGGCGAGGGCGACGGAATGAAGGGAGAAAAGTGCGCATGAGGTCTGGTTTAGGGGCAGCAAGCAATAATGTGACAACGCGATGGAAGCGCAATAAGACCAGAGAGGTTCACTTTGGGAGTTTATAAGGAAGATGGGGAAGATGGAAGAGGCGGAAGAATTTATCCACAGAGCTTGATTCGAGGCACGCAAGGAATTATTGCACCGTCAAACGATTGAAATCTATACACTCCCAAACTTCCATCCGTTCTTGCTGTCCAGTTTCTCACTGGTGATATAACCCACATTTGTGACTTGTAATGAAGTTGGCAGCCAAAGACTACGATCTCCCAAATTGCTGCCTTGCAGCTCAAAGGCAATGTTTTAGGCATCCCAGCACCCACCCCGTTCAATCGTGACCCACATCAAGGACTTCCACCTGATTTGACAAAGCTCGTTCGGTGTGTTACCTAAAGCTGTAACCCTGACCAAAAGGAATTATCTGCAATAGGTATTGTAGCCTACCATTGGGTCTTCGTCCTTTGGACTCCTGGCTAGAGAAAAGGGGCAAGACTCGCTGAAAAGTAAAATTGCAGGTCGATCTGCTACAACTCTAGGACACTCAGCCCCGAGCGTCTGCATGCGGAGAATTGAGAATGCATGGAAAGGGAACTTTGCATGCGGGCGATATTACCCCAAGGGCTCGAATGGACATCTGTGCTCGCTTGGCATGGCGCCATCGATGCAGGCAGATGGAGGCTGCAGCGGTAGCGGTGCCGTAGGGGCAATCAGGAGAGCGAGGCTTCCCAGCGGCACATGAAGAATGCAAGCAAAACGATGTATCACTTGATGTATCATCTGAGATCGGGTGTTTTTTTGAGCTTTGTTTTGACGCCTGACGTTGAGACAATAGGTGCTGTCTTGCTGGGGAAACAAAGGGGAATAAAGGGGCAACCCCCCCTTTGAAGCGGTGCTTGGTCTGAGGTCAAATGCACCAAATGCAGCACCTTCAGGCAGGTTGACTCAAAGGGAAGGCGGGATGCCTTAACTTCAGGCAGGCGCTTGTACGACCTCACGGCCACCATCGGCAACCACGACCCTGCCCTGGCCATGACAACTGTCAACTGTCAGATGGCATGGCAAGATGGCATGCAGCAGGCGCGATCGGGTTGTCTCGGCTGGAAGCAGGGCAGGACTTGAGGGACACCTGGACAAGTCTTGGAATATCGCGGTATAGGGGCACCCCTCTCGCGGGTGGGACATGGTCATGCATCGACCACGGGAGCTCTGCGATTCGCCAACCGGCCCGCTTCCACTGGAGTCAAATCAGAGAGCCAGTCGAGCCCGTCCTAGGCCCTGTGGGTTTGCCTGGGCCTGCCTGATACTCGCCGAGGCAGGAAAAAGTGCCAACAAGGGCCCAAAACGATCCCCGAAAGAATTGCCTCATGCTCATTCCCCAAACCGAACCTGAACCCCAACTCGCGGTCCCCCATGCCACCACCACGCCGATAAAGCACACCGGGCACACGCATCCCCATCACACCAAGCACACCCGACCCAGCACACCCTGCACCGCGTCACTGGCAATTGAAGCCGAGGGTGCAAAGGGGGCCAAGGGGCGGGCAGGGATGATATTATCGATGCTTTAACCTCCGACTTGGCAAATCGGAACATTAATCCCTCGACTATGAACCGCGGGAATCGGTACCGGACCGCCAGTCCAAATCCTACCTCAACGCCAGCCATGCCGAAGCCACTCGCCGGTACGAGTGTGCCCCAACGACTTGATCTTGAACAACAGCAACAGCAGTATCACCACCTCCACCACCACCACCACCATCAGCAACAGCAACAGCAACAACACCAACACCAACACCAACAACACCAACAACAACAACAACAACAACAACAACAACAACAACACCAATACCAACAACACCAACATCATACTCAAGATGGCCAGCAGACACAGGCGGCAACACACCGAAATGCGGGTGGTGCCGCCCCAGGCACCATGTCACCGCCAGGCCCAGACCGATCCGGGGCCGGGTATGCTCCGGTGCCGACCTCGGGCAATTACCACGCTGGCAGCAGCGGCGGTGCCGCGGCACAGCCCGCGGGTTCTGTGCCGCCCTTTGGCAGAATGAGCGGTGGGGGGCCCGAGTATCCAGGAATGGCGCATTCGGAAATGGCACCCCTGGCCGCATATGGTGCGGCCATGTCTATGCCACTGCCACTTGCCATCCAACCCATGCCCATGCCCATACCCATGGTCAATGTTACTCCAGGGGACGGAATGGAGCCCATGGAAAACAACAATAACAACAATAACAACAACAACAACAACAACACGCCCACCATGGCCGAAGGCCAACAACTCCTTCCACCCGGACCGCACCGAGACGGCAGCGTCGGCGGTGACATGACACCCAGACCCGGACCCGGACCCGGCGCCGGCGCCGGCGCCGGCGGTCCCGAGTACCCGCAGTCGGCGTACAACTACGGGACGTGGACGGCGGCCGACGACCGCACGCTGCTGTCGGCGCGGGCGCGGGGCCAGCACTGGGCGGACCTACAGCGGGCGCACTTCCCGTCCAAGACGGCCAACGCGTGCCGCAAGCGGTACGAGCGGCTGATGGAGCGGCGCGGCGTCTACGACTACGACGCGCGCAAGCTGGAGCGCATCGCCAAGGAGTACATGACGATGCGGCGGCAGATCTGGTCGGGGCTGGCGGCGCGGGTGGGCGAGAAGTGGCATGTGGTGGAGGCGCAGGTGTGTCTCTTCTCCTCCCCCTTGTTTGATTTGATCCATGTCATTGACAAAAAGACAGTGCATGTCGGCCGGCCTGCGCACCATCCAGTCCAACGCCCGCTCGCACACCAACCGCTGGCGCCGCGAGACGCGCATGTCGCAAAAGTCGCGCCTCGAGACCGAGGGCGTCCCCCCCGGCCTGACCAGCCCCGTCGAAGACGAGTTCTCGGCCGGATTCACCGAGCCCCCCGACCCCACCACCACGCCGACGGCCCACGAACACGGACACGGACACGGCCACGGCAATATGCCCGGCGCCCGAAGCAGCGCAGAGATCATGCCGCCGCCCTTCCTGCCCTCGAGTGGTCCACCGCTGGCGTCGCCCTTGCATCCGGCGCCGCCAGGGGTCCCGCCTGTGCCGTTTGGCGGGTACTTGAACGGCAAGTCGACCAAGGCGAGTGGCGGCGGACGGGGGCTGGGAGGTGCGGCAGGGCAACCGGACACGGCGAATCTCGGGCCGGGACCCGGACCGGGATTGTTGGAAGAGAGCTGGCAGAATGCCAATCTGCGAGGTGGTTATGTCAATCAGTCGGGCCATCAGCAACAGCATTACGGCTGGGGCGATGATGATGGGAGCGATACTCTGGATGAGGGATCCGGGCGGTAGTTGCGCACTTGGAGGTGTGGACTTGACGAAAAGAGTTAAAAAAGATGAGAGAGGCCTGGCGAAGCGGTCTGCGTCCCGAGCTGCCAGGGGCAATGCAATGTGAGTGAACGACTTATGACGGATACGAAGAGCGATATAAAACCAAAATATCAATAGAGATAGATCCACTCCTGTCTTTCGCGTCTCCTGAATAACACTAGGTGATTGGTGCTGCTTTCCTAGGTAACAGTGGTAAGGAGGCATCCCACGCTGTAGTTGGGAACTTGGCAGAGCCCAACTGCGGGGTGGTTTTCATACAGCTGGCCAAACCCAAAAGATAACGATTCGTCACATGCCCCGCCATCTGCTCGCATCGCAAGGAATGTGCTGAGGGAAATTCAGAAGCCGACCAAGTTGACTTGAGGGCTGAGTGGTCGACACGAGGATGAATTGGCCGGAGTGAAAGGAATAACGCCTGTACCAGGACCTTGGTATTTTGAAGAAAAAAAGAAAAAAAAGAAAAAAAAAAGACCTCGAAAATAGGCAGAATAGTAGGCAAGGTAGGCAGATAACAGGGGAAATAACAGAGCAGGTCCGAGTCGCCCAGTCGGCGGCCGTGGCGGTGCAGTGCCTGCGGGGCCGCATCCAGGGCGGCCCAAACAACCACGCTGCCGGGAGCTCGAGAGGGCAGTATTTGATCTGCTGACAGCCCGCCCAACGGAACCTCAGCATTCTGGCTCTTCCCCGCATATCGCACCCACGCCTCAGGCCCCGACACATTTCCCGTCTCGCCAACACGGTAACACCCACGGCACGATGCGGCTCATCAATCTCAAGACGCTCAAGCTGGAGGCGTTCGAGGGCCACGACGTGCCCGAGTACGCGATTCTGTCGCACATGTGGACCGACGAGGAGATCAGCTACCAGGACTACGTCTGGCTGGACGAGTTCCGCGAGGACGTGGCCGACGGCCTGGTGGACGAGATGCCGCGCAAGATGCGGAAGAAGCTGCACGCCAAGTACGCGACGCTGACGCGCAAGGCCGGGTACGTCAAGATCCAGCGCTACATCGAGTGCTGCCGCAACGGCCAGGACCACGAGCGCAAGCAGGGCAAGGCCCCGAGCTTCAACCACGCCTGGGTCGACACGTGCTGCATCAACCGCGAGAGCAGCGCCGAGGTGGCCGAGGCCGTCAACTCCGTGTGGGCCTACTACGCCGACACGGCCGCCTGCATCGCCTTCCTCGGCGACGTGGGCGGGTCCGAGATGCCCAACGCCGAGTTCTACCGCAGCCGCTGGTTCACGCGCGGCTGGACCCTGCCCGAGCTGCTGGCCCCGCACGACGTCGCCCTGGTGAACCGCGACTGGGAGGAGCTCACGGCCCGCAGCCTGAGCGCGCGCGCCATCGCCAAGGCCACCGGCATCGACCCCGAGTACCTGGGCAAGACGCTCGACCGCACCCCGCCGCGCCAGGCCACCGTGGCCACCAGGATGATGTGGGCCTCGACGCGCAAGACGACGCGGGCCGAGGACGAGGCCTACAGCCTGCTGGGCCTGTTCGACGTCAGCATGCCCGTGCTGTACGGCGAGGGGGCCCGCGCCTTTGCGCGCCTGCAGGACGAGATCATGCGGTCGTCGCCCGACCAGTCCATCTTCACCTGGGGCTACAGCTCCATGCTCGACGCGCGCCAGGGCGTCGACCTGCTGGCCAAGTCCCCCGGCGACTTTGAGTTCTGCGACGCCGTCAAGCCGCTGCGGGCCCCGCGCAACCTGCGCCCGCTCTTCGAGGACGTGCCGTTCCGCGCGACCAACGTCGGGTTGGAGATCACCACGGTCCTCTTCAAGCTCTTCCTCGGCAGCGTCGGCCGCACGCGGACCTACGCGCTGCTCCCCTCGGCCGTCAACGGCTTCATCCTCGGCATCCCCGTCAGCGGGCCCGACATTGACGAGAAGCCGCTCCTGGGGATCCACGACGGCGCCGTGCTCTCGCGGTCCTTTGCCGAGCACCCCGTCATGCCCCTTTTCCACGCCGAGGGCGGGCCCTGGCCCGAGACCATCGCGCGCCGCCGCGTGCTGATCCGCGCCGAGTCGGGCGTCTGGAACGACGGCCGCCTCCTGCACGTCACGCGCCCCGAGCGCCCGCCCTTCTGGGTGCTCAACCTGCAGCTGCAGCGCTGCGTCCAGCTGCGCGAGACGTGGTCACCCTCCCTCGTGGTCCAGGACGTGCGCCGCGAGGTGCCCTCGGGCCGCCTGGTGCTGCGGTTCAAGGGGTCCGTCGCGCACGAGGAGGCCGGCCCCGCCCACGTCTACTTTCGCGTCTACAAGCACCAGTTTGGCGGCGACTTCCACGCCGAGGTCGTCCTTGTCGTCTCGGTCGACCTGCAGATGGGCAACGTGTTTTCCGTCGCCACGTACGAGTGGGACCGCGTCAAGCGGCTCGAGCAGTCGTGGGCGCCGTCGCTGACGGCCCTGTTTTATACCGCGCCGTCCATGCAGGACGTGTCGCGCTGGCCGTCGCAGTTTGAGGAGTGCGTCATTGAGACCAAGGCCGGGGTTGAGACGCAGAGGGATCGGGATCCCGATGTCGTCCAGGTTTTCCGCGTCGATGTCAGCCATCCGGGGCGCTGCAAGCAGGTCCACCACTCCGGGAGGTGTTCCAACGGGCGGTGATGGGGGTTTGACGTGTTGTGGTGGTTGTGATATACCCCTTGCGGAGTCGGTTGATAGCTCGGAGTTTTGTTTGTTGGTGTTTAGGGGTCATGGATGATGGGCTTGGATGACTTGCCTTCTTGGCTAGACCGGGACCGGCTAGAACATTGCTACGAAACGACTAATGAGATATATATTCATGATAGTAATGCCATCAGTATGGGGTGTCCATTCGCGGTGCAAAATGGCGGGACTCTAACTCACCAACGCAAATAGTGATACGCGTAACTAAATCAGTCCCAAAGTACTAACCCCCCCCCCTTGCGCCACGCTTGCCAAAGAACGACGAATGCATGCCGGCATCAATATAACCTAAACGTCTTTGTGATATCCGCAAGGTTCAACCCGCTTTCCCTCGCCCTGTCGATCCAGGTCCCGTCCATGAGCAAGTCACAATACACCTCTCCAATCAAGACCGACTTCCCGTCCCTGTCTCCCAAGACGACGGGAATGTCACACCCCCACAGCACACACACGACGTCGCCCATCTTGGCCCCCGGCGGCAACATCATGTACATGCCCGTGCTCGACAGGCCAAACGCCTTACCGCCCGAGGCGGTGCGGCGCAGCTGGATCATGTACTCGGACGGCAGCAGCGCCTCCTCGGCGCTCGTGAGGTCATTGTCCGCGACAAAGTGCTGCAGCGCCGAGAGCTCCATCTCCTCCCACTCGTCGGGCGCCCCGAAGAAGTAGCCCGTGGGGAAGGTGTCGTAGACCAGCGTCTTCCAGAAGGCCCCCTGCCGCCACGGGACGTCGGGATCGATCAGCCCCGACGTCAGCGCCTGCGTGTACCACGTCCGCACCTCGACCAGCAGGTCCTCAAAGTCGGTCGTGATCGTCCGGGGCCCCGTGCGCGCCGGCGTGTCCCACCCCGCCACCCGCGTCACGACGTCGACGAGGAAGCCCTTCACCTTGAGCATCTTGTCCATGCGGTTGAACGAGTACTCGGCCTCGAGCTTCTGGCTCGCCGTGAAGCGGTTGTTCGTCAGGTCGTCCACCGACGTCTTGATGGTGTAGTCGCTCCAGTCCGGCACCCACGACGGCATGCCGCGCCTGGACGACGAGACGTGCGACGCCAGACACAGCACGTTCAACGGGCCGTGGGCGCGCGTCATGGGGCCGTCCGCATTCGCCGCCGCCGACTCGGCCGTCTCGTGCAGCTCGCCGTCGGCGCCAATGGCAAAGTTCATGGTCACTGTCACCATGGGGGCGTGGCCGGTGGCCACGTCGTCGGCGGATTCGGCTCGGCGGCGCGGCGGGATGAGGAACTTGAGCGTGTCGAAGAAGACCTTGCGGATGTCGCGCTTGTAGTTAACCTTGAACGACTTGCGCACCGAGGGGTCGAGCAGGCCGAGGAGCGCGTACACCTTGTCGTGGGGCTCGGTCGACTCGAAGCAGCGGTAGCGCTGCAGGGCCCCGAGAAGCCAGCGGGCGTCGCGCGGGGGTGGCGGGGGCGAGCCTTCGCGGTGCTCGTGACGCTCCGCATCGAGGAGGAGCGGGAAGCTGTCGTCCAGGAGCGGCCACAGATGCAGGAAATAGGTGGCGCCGGGGACTCGGTCGGCCACCATGGCGAAGATGGACCCGATGACCAGCTCAAAGTCGGCCCATTTCACCTCGTCGTTGCCGCACAGCACAACGGGGTTCCGCGACACAGACAGCTCCTGGATGATCCACATGCGCATCCAGTAGTTGCGCGCGCACAGGTGGAACATGGCCGTCCACAGCGGAAGCCACTGGGGTTCGCGCACCGTGTCTGACCACACCACACACATCGGTTAGTTTGTGCCTCTGGGTACGAGACGAGGGGAACACATACAAAAGTAGTCGTTCTGGGTTGTCATACCCAGCCAGCGGTTTGACATGGGATTCTTGGACCGCTCCGGCTCCAGCTCAGCATTGGCCCTGATGTACTCGATGACGGCAGAGCTGTCGTCGGCTTCTAGACCCAGCCACACCACCGTCTTCATGGCGGTACGGTAGATGTCCTGCATGAGCTGGAGCTGCACCGCCTTCTCCTTGAGGTCGCTCTGGTTGATGGAGATGGCGTCAATCCATATGTCGTACTTGACGTCGGGCTTGCGCAGCCGCCTCAGCGCCGCGAACAGCAACTGACCCACCCAGAAAATGCAACCGTCGAGCGTGATAGGCACTCTCACCCCTCCGCTGCCCCAGCAGTAAGAGAGGGCGTCGAACTGGACAAAGTATGGGCTGCTGCGGTCCAACAAGAGATCGATCTCTTGCCGCGTATAACATTGCATATCATCAGTCGGAGCCCCCGGCAAGATGGTCACGAGGCGTATCGCCTGGTCCTGCTTAATCTTCTCATACTTGTGCTTAGGCTTGTAGAGTGTTTTGCTGATTTGCATTTGCAGCACCTCCATTCCCGTCATGGGGGCGGTTGCTGCCATAGTCAGTTTCGGTGATCGGGTGGCTTGGAGTCTCCATCTCAGATTCGGGGGAGAGGAGAAGCTCAAGTACTCCCCATCAAGACCCTAAAGGCAGCTTCAAGCAGCGCTGACGCCTGAGTTCGCAGAGCCTCAACCCGCCATTCCCAATCTTGATTCTCAGCCGCGGCACGCTTCGTCCCCTGATTCCTTGGCAAATATCGTGTCCTTGGCGGTCTGCTTCCGGCTAGCAGTCGATCCTCTTAGTCCCCATTGACACCTAATATTGACACTAGTTCTGATCAGCCAGCGAAAGTAAGCGCGCTACGGCGCAAAGGGCCGCGGGGTATTGGATCCAATCTTTTATCTCTCACGGTGGACCTTGAAGCTTGTCTGGTATACGGCCTAGAGGGTCATTTCAACAGGGGTTGGGCTTGTCCCTTGCGTGCTAGTCGAGTATGATGCGGTCTGACGATACGATAGGAGGCGGGGTTATCATTCCGAAGCGATAATATTGCAACAGATATCGGTATCTTGTTGAAGCCGTATAACAAAATCCGCCCCTGATAGGCTGTTTGCGAGGCAGAGCCTCCAAGTCGGCGCTCTGCCACCATCGGTAAACTGTTTCAGGGGTAGACAGTTCCACGACCCCTTCTCGAATCCTCAGACCAGCGCTAGACAAGCATGTCCTCAGCCACCTCACTCCCGGCAACCCCGGCCATCCCCGGCACAACCGACAGAGCGGAACCAGGAGGAGCAGTAGAGTAATGGATCCCATTGCTACCCGCTTCCCTGCATACCTGAGCAATTGGCCTGACCTGACAAGGGCAGCCACCTTCATTATCAGTTGGTAGCCACGTCCAGACGGAAAGCCATCAAAAGTGTGATAATATGTTGGCTCCGGCTTGACACCGTAATTGAGGAGTCGGCTGATGACCTTCCTGTCCCCTGCTGCGCCGGCGGGATCGCTCCAACATTTACGCCTGAATCAAAAAAGATTTCCATGATCCCAGCTGCGATGCCAGCGTTCACCTTCCAGCTAGGCCATACGGCTACCAAGTCGGCTTGATACTGAACGAAAACGTTGGCGATATTCTGATATATTTGGAGCGAGTCCTCATAAGTCGCCTTGAGGATAATGCTCCGATGATCGTATGCCTTCCATTTGGTCGTCCGATGGTCTTAGAGAAGGCATTGACAATATCGGTATGTCCTGCCGCCGCGGCAATATGGAGGGCCGCTTGTCCCCGAGTGCCATGTTCACATCTACATCGCCTCGCTTCAACAAGCATTCGACAGGTTCGAGACTATTCAACCGTGCAGCAAGGGTCAGGGTTGTCCGAGACAGTGACTGGTCGTTCTTGCCAAAGTATTTGCGATTTAGAGGATGGTTGATATCGATGTAGATTAGTTTTGGGTGTTGCATGGTGATAGAGAACTGTTGATTCCTGACGGTTCGTTATGGCCCAATGGAGGATACCATGTGTCGCCGATGTGACGCTCTACCTGGCCAACTCGGAAAACGAACACGCAGGTAGCGGATAAACTGAAGAGTCAAGAACCTCTCCGAATATGAGAAACGACATGCATCCTACATAACCTCGACTTCATTCTTTTGCTAGTCGGGTATCAGCTTCCCCTCAACATTCCGATGCTATACTCAGCAGGGCACAAACCTTGTCACAAGGATCGGTGGCCTCGCTGTCCTTGAACTTAACCAGAAGAGTGCGCAGCTGTCTGTCCAAAATCCACTAGGGTTTCTCGCGATTGGAGCCCTCTGGAACCAGGGACTGCGCAATATCTCTTGGAACGCCCCCAGTGTCCGCGACAGGTTTCCGCGGTGCTCGATCGGTGCATCCATCACGCGTGCCTCCCACCCGTCCTTTTCGGTGCCTCGTTGCCCAAGTGCCGCTTGACATCGGGGCTGTTGAAACAGGTGAGAAGTTGGTCAACCTTGAATGAGCCGTTGCCTAACCAAACGATGACCTCCTCGGCCGTGGCGTGATGCTCCGCATTTCGACCTGGTGGCCCCGCTCCTTCTCATTTTGCTGGTCGATGTAAGTTAAACACCCTACTTTTCGACCCCCCCCTGTTTTCGCGCCCTTACAAGCCACACACAAAATCCACATCCAAGAGAGTGAATTCCTCACCACAACCACCAACTCTGCACTTAAAAATACAGGAAAAATCAATCCAAATCTTCATCTACTGGCCTTTGTGGCTTCCGCCTTATTCTGCCAGACCGGCGCGGCGGAGTCCAAGCCGCATCCTCCCTATCCTCCTCCGCAGATACCACAGTTGGATCTACTGCAATTGAGTCTTCCGCACTCGCCGCCTCAACTGTGCGTTGTGCAGGCTCGCGGTTTCTCTGGGCGAGTATCTCTCCAAGCGTGATAAATCACTCGTTCGGATTTACTCACACCTTGCGCCGGCGAGTTGGCTTGAGAAGCTCCAAGCACGCCTCCAAACTCGCGATCTCTCGGTCCTTGACTGCCAGCTCGAAATTCCGCTTATCCAGAGCACTAGCGATCTTCCGGATGACCAGGCGCATAGTCAGAGTCCTTACCGTAGTGCCGAAAAGCCTGGAAACGTCACTGCTCCTGGATGGGGTGGAGATAGTGGAGGGCATAGTGGGTGGTGGAGTGGAGGCTCTGCACTCAAGGACCCACGGAGAATTGAGTGGTTTTTGCCGGTTATTCAGATACAAGCCAGTTGCTCGCCATCCTGCCTTGATGTTCTTCATATCTAGGCCAACTTTGCATGCTTTGCTGAAGATCTCAAGGAATTTAAGCTTTCCAACCCTAGTTGAGTCAGAAAGTGAAACCCACTCGGCAAGAAGGCTCCGATATTTCGCCTTCAAGCTTGAAAAACAACCCAGATCTAAGGGCTGTGTGACATGAGAGGTGTGGGCAGGTAAAAATAACATATGTATGTTATTTAGAAAGCACTGAGTCATAAAATCATCAGTTGTGTGCAAGCCATGGCCATCCACAATCAGAAGCCTCAGTACTGAGATGTCACCTCTTTCAGTTTCCAGAAGAAAGATCTTCTCAAGCCACTCAAGAGCAATCTCATTACTCATCCAGCCATTCTCAGAGTTGGTGACTTGCCATGATGGATATGCCTCACATACAGCCTTCTTAAACCACTGGTCCTGGAGGGTTGTGCCTTTGAAGATGACAAGGGGGTTCAAGGCAATGCCAGTTGCTGAGATACACTCGATAAAAGAGACCCAGGACCATGAACTGCTGGTTTTCACAGGGACCTTCTTGGGGTACATCTCTGCACTTCCAAGCACACAACTATTGACTCCCTGGCCCTCCATAATGCCACCTTCATCGGCATTATAGCAGCAAGATGGAGGTATGTAGTTGACTGTATCATAGAGGTCGAAAAGCTTGTTGATATTGGCCGGGGAGGCCTCATTGACTCATTCCCAGTGAGTCCTGCAACCCAACTTCGTCCTCAGTTGTGGGTAGCAACGTAGGAAGGAACACATCCACTTCCTCCCAAGTTTATTGTGGTCGCCGCCATGGCAAAGTTGTGCCATGGCAAGATGCCGCACTTGTGCATGTGAAGGTGCATGTCCGAGCTTTTCCTGGCATAGAATCCAGTCGCATAGGCCTTGCTCTTGGGGTATAGAGAGCCTCTGTTGGTGTTGGTGAGCCGTGGAGTGAGGTTCACCTTCCAGGAGGCGACTGCACAGAGTAGAGGGGGGTATACCATGATGGCACGCGGCGCCATTCAGTGTGCCTCCATCCAGTACCTCAGTTATGGCATTCTGGAGGTCTGCTTCCGTGTAGGTGCGCATGGTAAGGTAGCCAATTGAATGCAAAAAGGTGCAAAGAGAAAGAGGAAGAATTGGATGTGTGGTGGTGGAAAGGATGATATAAGTAGGGTAGGGGACGCACAAGGATACGCGTCGCGTGGGGGCGCGAAAACAGGGGGGGGTCGAAAAGTAGGGTGTTTAACTTAGATGTAGTCAATCCACAGGATTCGGTCTCGGTTCTCGTGAAGACGTCGCAGTGCAGTGTGGAGATTGCTGGTGCGTGTGCTGTTCGACCGTTTAGAATGATGGCGTTCTCAGCGAGGGCCCCGCCCCACGTATACGATAATGCTTCATATGGGACCCCCTCTGTTTCATGCAGAAATGTCTCGAAGAGGTCGCACGCGACGGGGTCAAATTCATCGCCTTCGGACAAGCGCACAAGGCGGACGGAATCTGTAGGCAGGTCGAGAGAGCCATGATGTCGACATCGCAACTCTGAGGTTGACAGTTTTGAAGACGAGTCCAAAAAGCGGAATTGGCGATGCTACTTCTTGAGATTGAAGAGATCCCTATTTTTCTCTTCCTCCAATCGCTGCTATGGACGCTATTGCTTTTTTAGCATTTCTGCCCGCCACAAGCCGCAGCAGTAGCCCAGGAAAAATTCCAGGGAAGGTGCGACTCTGGGGCAAAGGTCAACAATCTCTCTCGTAACTTCTCGGGGAAAGATGGAAGTTTCCTAGTGATTTTCACCAAAGTGAAACTAAGTGTATTCTTATTTCTAAAACAAGACCGCCTACCACATACCCGGCGCCTTGCCATGATAAACAAACAATATATTTTCTGCGCCCTTCGGCAAGAAAACCTCCTTGATGTCCGTCCCTTCCAAGTTGCCGTTTGGCCTCTTCCCAACCTGTTCCTCACCGGCGTCACCACCACCCTCATTTCCGACCACCACCATTCCTTCAATGTTGCTCCAAACACCACCAAATTTGTGATAGATACTGTGCGAGAGCAGAATATTAAGTTTGCAATTGATGCGGTGCGCAATGGCAGTACCCAGGCCGAGGCGGCCGCGCAGTACGCAGTCGCGCCGTCAACCCTAAGCGACCGACTTCACGGAGCAACCAACAAGAAAGCCAGTAAACTAGAGGCCAGAAGACTATCACCTGTTCAGAAGGGCTTTCTGGTTGACTGGGCCCTCAATCAGGAGGCCTCTAGGCGTGCCCCCAGCAAAGCGGAGCTTACTAGAATGGGCCAAGAAATCCTCCATCAGAGCGGTGTTTTTACACCCCTTGGCTACCGTTGGGTAGATTTCTTTCTTACCTGCCACAAGTGTGTCAAAATAAAGAAGTCGATACTGTTGGAAAGACCTAGAACGTGTGGTTCTACGAGGGAGTGATACGAAGATTTCTTTAGCCGTTTGCGCACTCAAATCGACACCAAGAAGATCACCCCCTGTAACATCGCGAATATGGACGAACATGGCATGCAGGAGGTTGAGACTTGCTCCGGTACTGTTATAGGGGACTCCCTTACTGACAGGGCTGTCGTCATGGCTCCTGACGGTACAAACTGGGTCATGATTATTGAAGCTATTACCACTGAGGGCCGGAGACTTACGTCAGCAATCGTGTTTACGGGGGCTAGTCTGTAGGGCCAATGGTACCCCCGTTGGGTCAATGATCATGAGGATATTTGCGATTGGAAGTATGGTCACTTGTCCACAGGCTGGAGCAACGCCCAGATAGCCATTAAATGGCTAAATGGGGTCTATCTTTCTGAAACAGAGCCACAGAACCCCAGAGACTGGAGACTCCTTATTCTTGATGAGCACTCCAGTCATGATGCCATTGAGTTTATGTGGCTTTGCCAAACCAACCGCGTATAGCTATTATTCCTCCCCTCACACACTTCACAAAAATCCTAGCCCCTGGATCGGAGCGTTTTCTTACCCCTGAAGAGGTTATGGGGTCACGCTTTCCTACCTCGGAACGGCACTCAGCGCCGCGGCGGCTTACCCTAGCCTTGAGATTATCGAGTTTACCTTACCGTGAGGTCTACGCCACGGGGCCGATGTCAACGTAACCGCCAGGTACGGACGAGACCGCCAGTACTTCCCGCTAATAGCCGCAGTAGAGAACGGGTTTACTGAAATCACCAGTACACTCCTAAGGACGGGAGCCAACCTAAATCCCCCGGACAGCGTACCACCCCTGGTAACCGCCGTCCGGTCCGGCCACCTAGCCGTCGTTATATTACTCCTAGACGCCGATACGGACCCCACGGCACCCAACAGCCCTTACTATCTAAATTCCTTCCACGTAACTGTGGATTGCCGTCATTTCGCCATTGCGCGGCTCCTCTTGGAACGTTTTCCCAACGTATTATGTGGGGACGTCACCTTTCTAGATACAGTCCGCTTCTACGACGAGTACCCTACTATCTTAGAGCTCTTTATGGGGAGGGGCGCGAACGTCGACGCGCTGGGAGACGCCGGCTCTACGTTACACGCCCTACTGATTCAGAGCAGGG
The DNA here is from genome assembly GCA_033439745.1 of Lasiosphaeria hispida. Lineage (NCBI taxonomy): Eukaryota > Fungi > Ascomycota > Sordariomycetes > Sordariales > Lasiosphaeriaceae > Lasiosphaeria > Lasiosphaeria hispida. The sequence goes on from JAUIQD010000003.1 coordinate 5,528,050, forward strand.
CTACCGCGTAGAGAATCCTATCACACAACCCGTATATACATACCATAACAAGTATTGGTATACCATTGACGGCTGTGATCGAGGTAGGATTTACCAGAGTTAATCCGTAGGGGTACGTCCATCTATCGGCGGCAGTTGGTAGAACTATCCAAATCGATAGAACACGTGGGGTTTGGGTCCTAATAACGCGTTATACCGAAATGGCTAGAGACGATTAGGATGTATCAAAATTTCAGTCAACAAAGGACGAAGCGGCCAGGAGAAAAGAAAGCCCTAGCCTCTAGCTTTGCATATTTTTATCTAGATCCGGCTGCTCTAGAACACCCTTCTCCTTGAGCGCGTCCAGTACTTCGGCAACCCAATGTTGACAATGGCGTATCTGATCCGCGGGGACAAGTCGTCTAGCGCCATTCCACTGCTTCTTCAGAGGTGGGACTCACAGAGATGGCTTTGATCTGGTCCAACTTTGCGTGTGGCACCCAGCCAACCAGTTGCATTAATTTGAATGTGGCGGATTGGGATGGATGATTGCAATTCTCCCTTAGCTTTAATGACATACCGCACTGTAATGTTCCGACTACATGGAAAAGATGACCACATTTGGCCAAGCTCTCATTAAGCTGACATAGATGGCATGATGGTCGATATTCATTCTTTGTTTGATCAAGGTTGACTCCTGCCTTGTATCAAAAGGATGGCGGACCCCCTTTGTAACACGTGCACCATGCATCCAGCGGATAGCTCGCAAGCGGGCGGGGAAGCTGGCGTTCTGGCCAAGGAGGCTGCCACGGGCCCGGGGCAAGCAAATGAATCCGTAGCGGGAGCGTAGCGTTGAGTTGCTGCTTCTGACGTCGCCGACAAGGCTGCCAGGGAAACTGCCGTGTTCACCTGCGTAACCGATGGCAAAAGTGTCGAGGTGTTTACGCACCATTTCCGGGGCGAAGAGTAGCACCAGGACTTGGTGGCCCGCGAGAGAAGGTCGACGATTCTGGCCGTTTTCGATTGGAGGACCTCCACCCGTACCGTAAGCTGTCAAAATAAAGGATAAGATCCGCAAATGGTGGCGGGGCTGGAAGAAGGCCCCCGACTTCGATTCCCGAAGGCAGAAGAGGTGGTCGCCGTGCTTCTACGACCCCCGGAGCACTGGTCTTCCCGCTGGGTGGCAGTAGGGATCCGCCGCTGCGGGCGAGATCGCTCGCGTAAATGTCCAAATGCAGCGCCCCAGAATCTCGCGTCACCAGCAGCCGCCTCCTTTGTTCCAGCCATCTTGTTCGTTGAAGGTTTTGTGTTTGGCTGGATTTGTGCAAACCCGCGATTGTTTGCTCTGAGATGATGCGCTTTCTGCTTTGCGTGTTCTGTGCCGTGCGCGTGTGGCGGGTGTGTCTCGGATGCGAAATTGGGGGAGGACCAAAATAACCGACGGCGACATGTAGGGGTAAGAATTACCCATTTGGTAGAAATACTTACGGGCTGTACTGCCAGAAAATTTAGTGAAATCCTTTCAAAGTTGGTGTAATCGACAGCAAATGATGAGGGCTATAATCGTACTGAATTTGGAATTCTGTATTTCAAAGCAGCAAAACGTGCACGGACCAAAATCTACCCATGGGTGGGTAATTCTTACCCCTAGCGACATAAAGAAGAAAGAACTGGGTAATATTTTCTTGTATGATATTTTCTTGTGTGATATTTTCTGGTGTATCTATTAGTTGGTCATTGTAGGAGTTGATTTGATGGGGTGCAATATATTGTTCAATGTGCTACAATCACCCATTCTGCACGATGCTCTGAAGGTTTCTAAAAGGTGGAGATCAGATGACTGGGCATCCAATGCAGTTGAGATGGAATGCAGTAGTAATTTTTGTCCCCAAGCGTTCACACGGCTCGTCCCGAAATAAGGTATTATGCAATCCACCACCAACCCCATCTACTACCATCGTGTGGCCCGACCGTACAATGATTGTTTATGGTAGCATTCGGGCCTGGATAGTGGGACACAAATGCCCAAAGAAGAGATAAGCTCGCCATTCAGGTCACGGCATATGTGGCGCTCAATGTATGACGGGCTGATGATCTAGTACGACACTAGGTGAGGTGGTGAGATTTAGTACGAGACAATGTCGACGGCGTTTCGGACGGCGGGTAGGTATGGCTTATTTATGTGATGTTCTTCCTAGCAACCCGACCCTAAGTACTCCTGTCTTACTCTTTCCATCCACCTTTTGAATCGCTATCAACAACACATTTTTCCCATTCGCCAACAGACAGAACTGGGGGAATGCCAAGATTTCTTTAACACCAAAGACACACAACTCCAACCAACACCCACTCTCATTTTTAGTCACAGCACAACATTTTGGCTCGACCAAAATGTCTTCCATCCCCAAACTCATCTTCTCAAAAAAACTTGTCACCATTCCCGAACTCACCACGAAAATTCCCCTCATTCAATCCAAACCATCGCATGCAACCACAACAAAACCTCCAAACCCCCCACCACTAACACCCCAAAATGAAATCCCCCCCTCCCGCCTCCTCGCACTAGCCTCCAGAGACCCCACAACCTGGTTCCTGCGCGCACTCGTGTTTCACTACCGCGCCTATCTCACGCTTCCTCTGCACAGCGGTGTTCATCCTCGCAGTCACGCACGGAACGCTACGCCAACTTGAAGTCATTTGCACGGCGATGCAAAAACAGCATGCGCATGTGCGCGGGAGGGGGTATAATGCGCGTGATGCGGAACTGTAGAAGTGGGCGGCCGCGATACTTTTTGTGGCGATGTTTAAGGCGCGGGGGACGTTTGGGGCGAGATGGAGAGATGATGCGCCGGTGGGGTTAAGAAGTAGAGGGGAAAAGGAGGTGCTGTGTAAGGAGTTTAGGAGGTTTGCGATGGTGTTGGATATGTCGTTGGAGATGTGGCCTAGAAGGTTGGAGGAGTTTGAGAGCTATTTTGAGGGGCAGATGCGAAGGTTGGAGGGGAATGGGGTGTCGAAGGAGAGTAGGGAGGGAGATGGCGAGGGTGTTGTTGTTTGGGCTGGGGCTACCGTGGTACTTGGCGTGGGTGATGCCGGTGGTGAGGTTGGTGGTGGCAAATTGGCTACCGAAGGGGTTGAGGGAGGCCTATGGGCTTTTGGACCCGACGACTTAGGGAGCAAGGGTGGGTTATGTGGTGTTGGTGTGGTTGATATGGGGGGTTAATTATTTGATCCCAGGGGTTGTCAAACATATGGGGACTGAGTTCGTGGTGGGAGGGAGACATGGCGAAGGCTGCGGAAGGTATCGAGCGAACTGGGGGAGATGGATGATATGACAAAGAGGTACCTGAGAAATCAATCAGAGAAGGTACTCGGCAGCAGCTCTCATTTGGTGGCCAATTTGCCCGCGTGCCCATGTCGCACGGCCAGAGTTGGCGGCCTCCACACCTCTGCTGCCTGGAGGCCAGGCGCTCTGCAATGCCAACAATAAAACAAACTCGGTGTCAAAATACACCAAATCGACGAGGCCAGCGACTAAAATTCAGGGTTTTAACTCCCAGTCAGTCACATAGATGGTACTTTCTTTGTGGGTTCAGTGATGGTCTTGCAAACTGAAAAGGGCTCGAAGCGGAATAACGGTTTGCATTCCTGTCAGACAAGGATCTGTCCTATAAATCCAGCTACCATTCCAACTCCAACTCCAAATCCTCCATCCGGTCCGCCCCCTGCTTGCTATCATCACCCATCTGCTCAATGACAATATCTACCACCAGCCTCGGTGGCGTCCCATCGCTGTGTCGCGTTTGCCGATGGAACCAGCCGCGATGCTCCCTGGCGATGTACCGCTTCATCGATACAAAGCTGTCCTCATCATCATTGGTGATACGCTCAACCGTCCGCATGCAATCACTCTCAATGGTAAAGATGAGACCCTGTGACTCCCTGTCGTGGAAAGGGAGCTCCCTCAGAAGTTCGGCAAGCGTCTTGTCTTGGAATCGGCCTTGTGGGTTCCAGCGCACCGTAATGGTTTTTGGTGTCCGTGATAGTACGATGCGGTAAATGAAGTTGATGGATGGCTTGATGCTGCCACCGGTGCTTGGTCGTCCGTTGGGAGCGCTGATCGTGACAAGGGCGGATGAGATGCTTGAGTGTGAAAAAGATAGATTCAGCTGTTCGCTTCCATGTTCTCGTCTCAAATTGGCCAGCTTTTCTTGCCTGAGGCTGACTAGATTTCCTTGCCTAGGCTCTACTCGCTTCTCAACGGTAGGACGCGCAGCGGGGGGATGGCGGGAAACGGCAAAGTTAGCTTCGTCAGGTTCCGGAACATTTCTTTCCCTTAGAATAATATCGTGTGAAGGAAGCTGTCTCGGAGTGGAAGGAGAGTCGGGCTCTCTTTCAGCCCTCAAACGTGATGTTAGCTCTGAAAGGGACGGCAAAGACTGCCCAGAATCCGAAGGCGGCGACTCCCTCATGTGGTCAGCGGTGCCTCGGAAAGTCATCATTGGCGCTTCGGGGGTAAGACTCCGACGGAGACGGCTAGGACCATCTGGCTGCTGGGGACTATGTTGTCTTTCCAGACTGACGACCTCAGTGGTATTATCGAGGGCGTCGAGGCCGGTGGCGTATCCTAGTCTCTGCATAGGCTTGCTTGCTCGTGGTGACCGAAAACTTATCGTTGGTGTCTCAGGGGTGGGACTTTGGCGAGGGCGGCTGGAAACACCCTGTCGCTGTAGGCTGGGACCTCTCTCCGGGCTGACGGCCTTGGTGATCTTGTCGAGGGCATCGGTACCCATCATGTAGCCCTCCTTCTGTACGCCTCTAGCCTTGTTTGTTCGAGGTGACTCTCGCTTCTGGGGGTTTGGGGCGTTACTTGTGGTAATTGGTCTCGTAAGGCCGGCCTTTGGGGGCTTCTTCTGACGCTTCCATGATTGTTGGTTTGGGTGTCCTGGGTCTGGGGCAGTGGGAAGAGATCTCTTCGTTCGCGACCGCTGGTTTATTGACTCGAATTGCCGCATTCGCCGAGGGTGCATTGGGGGGGACGTCGGGTTGCTTTCCGGTACCTCACACACATCCTCGTCGACGTCTAAGACAGGAAGTCCATCGTACATCTGATCAAAGTTGGGGAGGTCGGCTGTTGCGGATTCAACAGTGGCTGACTCCTCGTTGGACCTGGGAGAGTCATGGTTGATGGTCGACTCAACATCGATGGCGGTTTGCCTGTTGCGGCCCCTGTTGTCATTGTCTTCCCGTGCGTCAGAGTTGTCTTTGTTTTTGTATTTCTGGTTCCGAAACTGCTGTTGGTTCAAGCGGAAGAACAGTTGCTTGACAAGGCGCCTTATTCTGGGGTTGTGTCAGATGTATTTGGCTACGATTGTAAGGAGTGAAAATAATAGTCTAACTACAGCACACGTTGTCTTGTATGGGATGCATGTGTCGTGGTCGGACCCGCACTTTTCTAGATGCATGTAGGGGGGTACTCACCGGTCACGATCCTTCGAGTACTGATACTGGTTATAATTTTTGGATGACTTGTCGTCCGGCCAGAACAGTTCTCCATTGCCTTCCTTGTCTAGGTACGCCGTAGTCATTTCGTTGAGCCCGGCTTGGGAGACCTGGGATCTCCAGTCGTATAGGTCAACGCCATCGACGCCGCGACTGGTCTTGAACTTTCTTCGAAAAGCCCTAGTGTCGTCGTTGAAGGTCGCACATCGGGGAAGACGTGCATCTCCATAATCGAGATCATTCCGAAGAGCAGTGATGTTGGGGATGCTTGCGGCAAAAATCGTCGGAGAGCCGGGCATTTTGACTGTGTTTGGCGCCAAATTGCCGCACCAAGTTGAAAAGCAGTGAGAGAACCCAGGTGGGCTTGAGGTGCGCAATTCGATTGCGTTGAAAGCGAAAAGGAATGGGAACGAAGACAAGCGATGAAAGGGGGAAAGACATGGGTTTGGGAAGAGAGAGGGGTAAATTGAGCACCATGTCGGGGATTGCATCCGGTCCAATAACTTGACCTTGTTGTGTGATCCTTCGCAGTGTGGCCGTGTCTGCCTCGAACACACCGAGAGTAGTTGGCCATGTTGGACCCTGTACGGTATACCTCCAAGCAGTCAATGAAGCGTGCTCGCAGTACCAGCTCCCAAAAACCTCACCAACCACTGCGGAGCTACAACAATCCCAAAATATGGCAAACACGGACTCATTGCGCTTGCAATACGAATTCCATTCTAATGAAGCATATATCAGCCTAATTTATGGTGTGTGAGCTGCAGCTTCTCCAGTTCCACAGCTGTCTCTGTTAGGGCCCACGGAGATCCGGATGTCGCTGCTTCTCCGGCCAACCTAGCGACCGGCTCCACATGATGGATGCGTATTGTATTTTCCAACAACTACATCGGCTAGAGAAGTAATACGCAACACCAACAGGGCGGCTCATTTCCTGGCCAGGAGATTTTTGTTTGGAGAAATTCTCGGATGAACCACTTTGCATGCACGGGTAGCGTAATGTCCGAGTCGCGTCTTCGTACCTCTCAGACTAGGCTCGACAAGATACATGACCGTCAGTCGACTGGAAGTTCGGGAAAGAGCGAGATAAGGGATACCGTCAGCCGATTTTAAGTGACCGTCTCCCCTTTGCTTCGAGGTGGAGCGAGCGCATTGACGAGCGGGGACTGAGACAGGTCCCACCGTGGGCAACCTGCTTCAAAAGGGGTGCCAGCGTGTATTTTGGTTTGTACGGAATACAACGGTTCTCTCTTCTCAATCCTCCCATGGCCTATGGCTGCCTTATTTCCTGTCTCAGCAGCGCATTCTTCAGCTGGTTCATCCATGACTCTACCTATTTAAACCCGCACCCCTCTTTTGTCCTCCGACACTTTTCTCCCTGTACATATATCATTCCTGACATCGCCACCAACGCCTCCTCGCATAGACACCATCTACATTCAAGCCACTCCCCCCTCACGTGCATGTGCTTGCATTCTTATTTTCATAGCTTTTGTCAGCCACTTCAGTCAGTGATGGATCTCGCCCACCTCACAACCCCAGCCAGCAACAAGTTGTTTCCCAGCATGACTGAAGATGGGTGCTGCTGGATGCATAACATTGCAGTAGCCTTCCTCATTATTTCATTCGTGTTGTACCATACCTACCCAGGTGCCACCCCCTTTGCACCACATACAAACAAGCATCATCACTAACTTGGTGGATGACCTACAGTGATACACCGTATGAGCCATGTTCTCCAAATACAGGCGCCACAAGTCGCCGTCGCCCCTGTTGCCTCGACAGGCCCAAATACACCAACACCTGGCGATTCCTTCGCATACCAATTGTACGATGATGGGAAAGGCTTCACAGTGAATAGGACCCCCCGCGAAATAAAGTCACACCGCAGCAACAAGAATCACATCGTGACTACCAAATTCTGACGGATCCAGAGAATGAAAGACACCACAACTACCTCGGTTCAAATCCGAAGGTGTAACCTCCTGGGTAGGAGGACCTGAAGCACTTTGAACTGAGGAGCAGTTGAGTTGGTTAAGATGCTGATAGTTTTTCTATGTTCATCCTCGTTTGCCCTAGACATCCTCTTCCTTTCCAAGGTTTTCCTACTTGAGCTTTTTGGGCCATGTGTAGAGTTTCCAATATTCAATTTCTCTTTTGATCTTTTGTTCCAAGTTCCCAACATTTGTGTTCGCTTAAGCCATCAAGTCCTATGGTCTCTCTTTCGAGGAGGACGTTGGACAATGGATTATGAGGAGGTGAATCAAGTTTCTTATCTACATAAACATTCTACTTCTACGTAGCGCCACTTATAGAGACATTCATTCACGTTGCGAACAAGTTAAAAGGAGTTGAGTTCTACTCTAATTACATTAAACACAACCTGCAAGTTAGAACTTAGAAGCCGTGAATAGTTGCATATCGATGAGGCTGCAGCCAGCGTGACGGGCTATCCTCACCTCTCATCTCAGTTGAAGCACTTCAAACGCTTTCATCCCAACAATGCACAATTGCACCCAAAGGAACATAGCTGTTTGGACGAGGTTGTCACACAGCGCATGGACCACAACGGTCTTTGCATCCCCTTGTGGCCCGTGCACGTGTCTTCCCAGACAAATCGCGTCAAAAGCAAAGTCATCGGACCTCTTGCCATGTTTCCATGACTACGCCGCGACTTTGTTGGCCTTGCAGCATCTCCTTGAGTGCTGGATGGGATGAGCTGGACAAGCAGCATAGCATGCGCTGTTCCCTAGCTGAAACTTTAGCACGAAGATTTAAAATTTACACCATTTCCGCGTGCAAAGGATGGACATCCAGCTCTTGGCGCAAGCACTCTAGTGGGGTTGTTGTTCTAGACAATTTGTGTGGTAGAGCGCTGAGCCGTTGTGCAGAACGCGCTGTATGGACAACGGGAATACAGCTTACGGCACAACGGGAGACAGCAACGAGAACGGCAGGTATTTTAAAACTGCCTGGGCATACAAATACTTTAGTGGTTGGCCCCGCGTTCACCCTAAATTGCCAGGTGCCGTGCTTTCCCGACAACTTAAGTCCCTGACAAAATCCTGTTGACAAAATCCCATTGACAAAATCCCGTCGACAAAATCCCGTCGACAAAATCCCGTCGACAAAATCCCGTCGACAAAATCCCGTCGACAAAACCCCCAAAAATGAGCCAGTCGCAGAAAACACCAGATCAAATTGCTGCAGCGGCGAAGGCCAATGCAGCGACTTACCTGGCCACAATTCCTCCCGAGATCCATGAACCCGCCTGTTGTATTCTTGAGAAATACAGTGGCATCGCTGCTGAAGATGTGGATGCGCACATCCACGACATTGTAAGACCCAATTGTATTCAAGTTTTATTCCCATGTAATTATGCTGCTGCCGACGACACCACCGCAGTGAGATAAAGCCTGGGCCGTCTTCCCCTACGGCTGTGTCGGCTCCTTCTGGTTTCTGAATTTGCAGCCCATGACGCAAGACGCCCGGTTTCAGAACGTCGCTGCACGTCTCCAGGCTCCCGAGTCGACAGAGACATTCCTTGATGTGGGCTGCTGCCTTGGCCATGTCATCCGCCACCTCATTGCCATTGAAGTGTCCAGCGATCGCCTGCACGGCACAGACTTGCAGCCGCACTTCCTTGATCTTGGCTACGAGCTCTTCCGTGACTGCAGCCCGGCCAAGAGCAAGGCCACTTTCGTTTCGGGGGATATGTTGCGTGATGATGACGCTGGGCCTGACCAGCTGACGGGCAGGATTGATGTCATTTACGCCGCGTTTTTTTTTCATCTGTTCGAACGCGAAGGCTAACTCAAGGCTGCAAAGCGGATGGCCAAGTTCCTGAGACTTGGAAATCCCGACGCCATAATCTTCGGGCAAAACGGAGGCCCAAAGATTGTGGGGTGGGAGAAGTACGTGCTTGATGCTGAAGGCTGGCACAGCTTGCGGGACAAGGTGGGCGAGGCAACTGGGATGGGGTGGAGGACCGAGATAGAGATGATGAGCGGATTATGGTCAGATTTGGTGTGTATAGGGTGGCGTATAGGGTGGCGTATAGGGTGGCTTGACTTCTATTTCCTGACTTTTTCGCTGGTTTCGCACATGAAATCGTTATGAGCCCATCTGGATACGCATGTTTCCTGCAATGCTCTCATTCTAACGGGACAGGAGAAAGGCGCATGTGTCCTGCCGGGTTGCCCGTCACATTTATATTAGGAGCCAAGGTGGGGATGAACATTCGGCCATGGAATTCTGCCCAGACTAAGCAGGTGTGGTTACTGTTACTATATTCTGTAGTACTTCGGGTGGATTCCTTGATGTCGGATGTATATCTAGTAACTGAACCCTACTCCCTATCCTCACGAAGCCTCCATCTTTACACCCATGTCACCACAAACCCTTCGAAGCTCCCCGTCATCCCACCCCCCAACCTCATCGGGAAGAACATCCCCCTCATACCTCTTCTCAGCTGTGTGCACGAGATGTTCAATCTCCTCCCCGTTCGTGAAACTCAAGACCCTGACATACCGACTCCCAAACGCCAACTTAAACCCCCTCCCAGCAGCCAAAACCATCGTCTGCCCCAGCTCTCACAACCGACCACCCTTCCTCTGCCCTTCTCAACTTGACGTTTAACTCCCCGTCCACAACACAAAGGTAATGATCCACCTCTGGAAACTCGAGATGATATTTCCCGAAAACACCAGCACCCCCTTTCTCACCCCCTTTCCCCCCATTCCATTCTCATTAGAGATCGTCTTACATCCGCCTGACGACTTCTTGAGGAGAGCCCCTCGGCTACATCCTGATATGGTGTAGATTGGTCATAACAGGTCCGAAATGTATGTACATGTCAACCATTCTCTTGATGTGTCGCTATCACTTTGCAACGTGTGTGAGGTATGTGCACCACACCGATATCTGCAGCATCACACCGGTACCACTTTCCCAGTAGTGTTCGACACGATTTTACACAAAGGTAGTAAACTCAAAGACTGCTCAGATCTTCTTGGTGCTTCACACAATGTATCTGATAAGCTGGGCTGCGGTCCTATCAAACATCACTGATACGGGGTTGCCTCAAGTCTCGTGTGCCTTCATTTTTCCTAGACGTTTTCCTCCTGTTCTGTGGTCAGTCCCCGTTTTTCTCTCATCAATTGCAAACTCCAGCGCCAAGTTTGGTTGCTAGCAGCGCTGAGCTGGCACCCAAGTGACAATGACGGGAGAGGAAGTTCATGAGATGCAGGCCTTTGGGCAACAAGAGATCAACTCCTCTCTCCTTTGTATTGGGATTTTTTTGAACGCGTGCAGATCGCCCAGAACGAGATCCATGGCCTGTTGGTTGACCTGGGTCGTATTGCCAGCCTCCACCAGTGTGTCCTTGGGAGGCGAGAGGTCGACGTCTCGCTGCATCAAGTGCTTGATCAGATCGTCTCTGTGAGCTGGCAAAAGAATACGACTATCGCGAGCCAGATCCGCGGTCTTAAGGTAGATATCGAGAGCATGGGCGGCGAAAGTAACTTCGGTATTAAGAAGGACCTCGCTGAGTACCTAATTGGAGACGTCAGGAAGACGTTGCTGCAGGCTCTACAGGAAGAAAAGACATACCGGACCTTATGCCGCGACGATATGGATCGGCAGTATTGGGTTGTCAACCAAGACGCGCATGGCATCGGTGACAAGAGCTGGGACAATGAGTCGTACCAGTAAGCTTGCATTCCTTTTGACTGTCTAGGTGGTCTGTCATAGGGATCCCCTGTCATATATCAAAATAAACTGAGGTTCTCAGCTTCGCATCAACAGCAACCGGAACGATGTTGTGCCAGCAGTTTTGGAAGCTACACGGGTTCACTACTATGAGCTGCAGAAGGTTGAGCACTCCATTGTCGTGGAAAAGCTTGTCCGCGACCTAGAGGAGATGATAGTTGGCCATGAGACTGTTGCCGAGCATGAGCATGACGAACACGTCGAGGGGGTCGAATCAACGAGAGGGGCTGCGGATGTGGAGTCGCAGCACTCGGAACTCAACTGCGACACCAAAAGAACTCTTATCGTCGTCGCCGTTTTCGCGAGAGCCGCCGTTGTCGCGGCCTTGGTTTATTTGTTTATATCATTGGGAAAGGGCAGCCACTGAGGGAAGAGGAAGAGGGAGAGGAGAGAAATTGGTGCTTCGGTTGGCAGTTGCAAATTCCGAGTCAAGCCCAGACTAGGTACCGATTTACCGTAAGCACGCCAGGCAGGGCAACAGCTGAGGGTCACACCTGAAGTTCGACCTTGTTCAATTGATCAATTTTTTTATTATATATATATTTTTTTCGACCTTGCTCAAGTTGGTGAACGATTGATGAAAACCCTAACCCTGCAACCTGCAACCTGCAATGCAACCTGCAACCAAGCATGCTCCCGTTCCAGCTGGCGCCAGCTGCTGCAAATTCTCCATCATTCCATGACTGCCTTCCCAGTTGATGAGCGCCCTTCGCGTGACTTCTGACTTCTGAGATTGCCAGTCGTCACACGAAACAGGCACCATCCCCACTATGTTTTTCTCAAGAACGTCTCGGTGATGTGCGTCTACCACAGCAATATCTTGCATCAATATTCTGCATCATGACCGCCAACAGCGAACCATCATCCCCACCGGGCCTCGCCATCCGGCCCCGCAGCCCAAATGAGGAGACCCAAGAGGATAAGAAGGACAAAAAGGACAACAGCAACACACTCCCCAAAGGCGCCGTCCTCGACCACTGTTTTGAATCTCTGATCACACAATGGGGGACCTGTGTTGACGAGCTTCGCCAGCTTCAAGCAGCAACCGACACATCGACTCCCATCCATGGCCTCGGCGGTCTGCTCAAGGTCCAGCAGCGCGCCCTGGACAAAGCCGTCCAGAAAAGAGATCTTGATCTTCTCTCCCCGGCCAATTATTTTGGAACCAAGAGCTGCTGCTGGGACGACAAATGGACAGCCGTCAAGAAATGCCGCGGCCTCGTCTCCATCAACAAGGACTTCCCAAGGAGTCCTCGGGTTGCGGTGCCCCCTGGCGCCGGTTGGCTGGCATACAAGGACCGCCCTTTTCAGGAGAAGCCGGTCGCTGTAGATGCCGTTGTTGACAGCGGAGCCACCTGGCTGAAGTTTGTTTCCATCACGCCCAGAACTCTGCAGTACCAAGTTGTCGCCGAGGGCTGGGAAAGTGAAGACGACGATGAAGAGCCCGGTGGTGGTGGGCTGGGCCACACTGAGTTCGCCGATTCCATCCGGAAAATTGTGCTTGCTGCCCGGTGGAACCACTGCCACCATATTCACCTGTTGCTCTCTGGACTGCGCGAGGGTGAGTCAGAAGTCATCGACAAAATGCTGGCCTATCTGCGAACCAAAATCGGGGGGGACGATATCTCCATCACGATTAGCTGCGCTGACAGCTCGTTCTTTACTACTGAACCTCCCCCCTTGAAGACGGCACTAGACGCACTGCTTGGCAGCCGCGGCCTTCTCGTAGGCGAAGACTGCCGCCGCCTCACACAAACAGTGAATCTGGACCCAAGTGCGCTCGCTGCGCTCGTCACCGATCTCCACCACGGGCCGGTAGCCCTCCAGCCCAAGTCCCAGCAAGAGATCATCACCAAATCTATCCTCGACCACGAGACGGCCAACAACGAACTGGTATCTCGCCAGGACATCCTCGCAACGGTCCTCCTCCCAGCCCTCCGCGGCCGCAAGCTCGTCTGCACACGCTTTGCCGCCAGCTACTTTCGCCAACTCATCGGCGCTATCTCAACGCACTCGGAAGAAGTCCGTGCCTCCCTCATCCTCCCTCCATCTTCTTCCCCGCCGCCTTCCCGGGAGTCCCTGCTCGGCTCCCTCCAAAAATGGACCAACGTCCCCCTCCCAGCCGACCTCCTCCTCCCAATCGAAATCGTCGACGACATCACCCTCGCCGACGTCGACCCTCTCATCGCCGCCCACCGCCTCCCGCCCATGGCCGCCGGGGTTGCCGCCGACCTGTCCCGCCTCAACCGCTCCATCTACCTGTACGGCTGGGCCAACCAGATGACTACCGTCATGGGCCACCGCGGCATCGAGCGGCAGATTCAGCTGTCGTTGGCGACGCATTGGACACCACCCTCCGCGGGGGGTTGCGATGAACGGCCACCGGACATCTGGCACAGGCATCTCGGGGGGTATCTGGTGCATCGCGACAAGCCCAAGGATTGGAGGGAGATGATCCCGGATGTGGCTGGTGGTAAAGGGGAGGTCCCTGCCGAGGTCATCAGGTGGACATACCCTTGGACGACATGGGGCCGGGGAATCAGTACTTACGGGGTCCCAGATACGAAGACGTGGGATGGTGTTGGACACGAGGACATGTTGGGCTATGGGAGGAGGACGGATAGGAGGGAGCGCGATGCGAAGGGGGAGGAGAACGCGGAGGACATGGGAGAGCAATCGTGATGGTGACTTGAGAGTCGTTGGTTCAATTCATTTGTTATCATGCCAATCGGAATGGCTCACTTCGGCCTGGCTCCTCTTATATCTCGGTTTATAAATCTATATGTGGCTGATGGTAAAGGGGAGGCCATCAGTACTTACGGGGTCTGGCGACTGCGCGTTGCACAGGGTAGTTATCAATGACGTAGCCCGATTAATCTTCATATAGTCATGTCTTACCTCACGTAAAAGAATTGAAGAAAAAAAAAAAGATCAATGGGGGAAAAAATGGGAAGTCGGGTCATGGTGTTTTTTGCTCTTTCCCCTCATCATTTTTGCCTTGTGTGAAACATTCCCCGTGGTACACGCTCTGTGTTTGCTAATAAAAAAAGAGGGAGCGGGTGGCTTGCTTTGTGGAGGATGTTTTGCCGTAGTGAGAAGTGATGGCCCACGGGGATTTTAGTGGTCGGAAAGCAAGCAGGGCCCGAGCAAAATCTGCAGCAAGCCGTCTGATCAAGATGAGGATACGTAACCGCATAGTTAATTTGCTAGGATAAGATATTAGGTTAGCTGGTTGTCATACTAGCCAGCTTTCTGTATCCTTGCGGGCGTTTCACAGGCAAGAAATGACATGGAAGCAAGATAGCTAGGGCACACAGCCATGCAACAGGGCTTGATCTCTCCCTCAGCGCAGGCAAACAACCAGCTGATGCTCTTCGCGCGCGGCGTCGACAAGAACATCTGGGTCAATACAGCCTCGGTGCGCGATTTTTCCTCGTCCGCGAACCCGTCGTGGCTGCGCACACAAACCTGGCAGAACCTCCACGGCGGGCCCTTCCTCAGTCAGCCGACCGCAATCACGTGGAACGACTCGACACAACTCACCGTCGTGGCTGTCGGGGATCCAGACCACGGCGCGCGCTCGCAGACGTACGCCATTGCCGACGCCGCGTGGAATCATACGTGGGTTAACATGGGGGGGAAACTCACCTCGCCCGTCGCGCTGTGTACGGTGAGAGGGAGGCGGGTTGATCTCTGGGCTGCAACCGAGGAAAAGACGCTCGTAGCGCATGACTTCTGGTCGTTTAGTAGCAGGGGGTGGTGGGCGCCGGATCTGGGCAACGCGTGGCAGGGCTCTGCGAACTACGGAAGTGACCCGAAACTGGCGGGGAAACCGGGAGTGGTGTGTCGGTGGGACGAGTTCGGGCATGATATCGTCGTGTATGGCGACGGCGGGAAAGTGGTGCGGCATTCGGCGTATAGCGACGGGACGGGGTGGACTCCCATGTTTACGTTTGACGATGGGGAGATGGTAGTTTCGAGTCCTCCTGGGTTTCAAGGATTCCAGGGCGATCCGGTGCTGCTGGCCACGGGCAACGACAGGTTGGATTTCTTTGGCGTGGGCGTGGACAAGGCCATGTACCACGGCGCGTGGACAAAGTCTGGTGGGCATGCCGCACTCGTGAATCTCGGCGGGTCGTTTCAGAGCGTGCCGGGGGCGGTGGTGACGGGCGGTGGCAGCCGGGTGGATGTATTGGCGCTCGGCATTGGGGGCACACTGCTTCATCGCACTATGCAGGGTGGGCGGTGGTCGTCTGAGTGGGAGGACCTCGGCGTGTTTGGGAACAGCGCGCCGTTTTTGTTCAACATGACGACGACGCCGGAAGTGGTGGGCATGTTTGTCCTCGGGACCAACGGGGAACTGAACCAGACTGCCTGGATTGTGTCGATGGATCTGAGCTGGAAGGGACTCAAGTGGGCGAGCATGGGAGGGAATTTGACGGCGTCGTATATGAAGGGTTAATAATTCTCAGCGAAGAAGCTTGAATCGGGCCGTGGATCTCCCACACAATACAATTGACCTAGTGTCAAGTTAAATAAGCCGATACCGTGGATCAATTGGATCCGGAGCGCTCGCGCAGGCCAAGATGCCGACGCGCCAAGGCGCTAGTTAGGGCACTTGAAGACTCTGCAATAATAATACATGCAGCGTATTTGCTCTCGGTTTTGAGAAGAAACATATTACCGTCCGCGCACCTCTAGGTAGCGACCGCCAGTGGCTTAACGACGCCGACGGTCTATTGGGTGCCTGGCAAGCGATCGTTTACGCCGATACAGAGGCCCAGTTCTGGCAAGAATAGAAGACTTTGAAGACTGAATTTGCTAATCAGCCAGGCAAAGCTAATGGTAAGCTGACAGCTCACCACGTGATGATGTACCTTGACCCCTCTTCTCGTGGCCAACGGCTTTACCAACAAAAATACACGAATCACAGACAACAACATTTCAGGGCCTCGGCGACACAGTAGCGAAACCTCTTAAATATCCATGATGGCAGCCCTTACAGACTACGTCAATGACCCGCGATTCAGTCAAAACTTTGTGTTGCCTGCAAGCCCAGCTAGGGGCCGCACCAGTCCGTTCAAGGTCAAATATGCCGACTACGGCTACCACCACGAGGGCCACCCCGAAGAAGACAATGTGGTTCTCTTCTTTGGCCCGCTGATGGCATCTCGCCTACTCCAGATTCCCAAGGACGAGCTGGCGAAAAAGCATAAACTTCGGATCATCACCACTGACAGACCCGGCATCGGGGGCACTGATGACGCCGAGACAAAGGACAGATTGAGTCTGTGGCTAGGTAACCTTACCCCTTTTTATCTTTGTCATGGTAGTTACTCGATCAAGTTCCCACGCTTACCATCCACCCAGAGGTGATCCCCTCTCTCCTCGCCCACCTCGGCATCCCGCACGTCTCGGTCGCCTGCCACAGCGGCGGCACAATCTGGGCCCTCGACATGCTCCTGCACCACCCCCACCTCCTCCACCCCACCCGGCCCTACCTCGCCATCGGCGGCCCCTGGATCCTGCCCGCCCACACAAGCCCCCTAGTCCCCTCCCTCCTCAAGGTCCTACCCGCCGGCCTGGTCGGTTACACCGACAAGCTCGCCCGGCTCATCAACAACCACATCGGCCCGGCCTTCGCGTCCACCATGGGCCTCAGCCAGGCCCTGGGCGCCAAACTCGCGCCCGCGCCGGTCCCCGGGGGGGAAGTGGAGGAGCCGGCCGATGATGTGCCCGAGGGCGCCCGGTTCGAGGACGAGGTCTTTCCCAAGATCATCGAGCGCATCTACCTCGAGGGGATGAAGGGCATCTCGTCGGAGGCCGTGTTGCTGCTGCAGAAGGTGGATGGCGTGGCGGGGTGGGGGGATTGGGGTGATTACGACGAGCTTGTGCCGCGCCTGGCGCAGGCGCTGCGTGCCGCCGGCAGGAGGCTGAGGGTGGATGTGTTTTATGCCGAGAAGGATCTGTTGATTGGTGATGGGGGATCCAAGGGGCCGGTGTGGTTTGACCAGTGCTGGCGTGAACACGGCGGTGATGTGATTGACTACCAAAGTAGGGTTGTGGAGGGGGCGGACCATGATGGGGTGTGGAATTTGAGATGGGGTGCTGCGGAGGAGGTGTTTGGGAGGGCTGGCAAGCTGGGTGAAGCAACAATGTCAGGTCCTACTGATTGATTGATCAATGCGGACTCGGAATATAGCTTGATTTGCTTCGTCATCTGTCGATGCATGAATGAGTCTTGGGTAGATATGGGAGGCCAAAAGAAAAAGTAAAAAATTTCAATAAAGACGTCAGTGTGTTCGGTATAACGCAGAAAGTACCGTGGGATCATAAAGAGTTGAGTGTACTGTTATAATGGTGAGGGGTGTTGAGGTGATGGTAAGTGTGTTCATGGATGCCGGAGCCCCCTTTGGCAGTAGTGATGGGGGGGGAGCTGTCTCTGTAGCTGTGCTTAAGTTCACAACTACAGTGCATTCCAACAGCACTCATACTACTGCTGTTACTGCCTTACCTATCTGTGCACATGTACTAGAGGCCTTGGCGAGTTTTATTTACAGAGGCTGCTAGAGCAAAAAAGAGTCGCCTTAGTCACTTAAACCTCCTGTATTTATAAGCCGGTAGCTACTATACTAGGTGCTATATAGATATTTTAGAGCCGTGTTCGTCCCAACCAATTACTAGTTGCAATATACTCAATCCCCCGACTAAGAGGGACTTTAACCAAAAAAAACACACACCCATTTTATTACCCTTCCTTCATTGGATTATTTAAACTGGCCCGAAAACGAATAAGTAGTTCTCGCCTGACAGGAACCAACCGACTTGGCGCTGACGACGAATGCCCGCTGGTCACCCTTTGAGCAGTCGTGGTGCGGCCAGATGGTGACCGTCAGCGCCTTTGACTGCGGGTTCTCAAAGAAGACGCTCGCGTAGGCTGAAGCGTACGTATTGCATTTCTTCTCATAGACCGAGACCAGGTCATGGTTGGTGCAGCCCTTGTGGTCGTCCAGGTAGGCAAAATAGTTCAGCGCCGCAGCTTCGGCCCTCTCCGCAATTCCTCCCGAAAGACCATTGACACCACCGGCCGGCCGCGTGCTGGCCGCCTCCTTGCCGCTCGCGCCCTGCCCCACCAGCCACTCGTGCGTCACCTGGCTGCTGGGAAGGACCGTGTGCGCCTCGTTCTGGGCGAGATTCGACTCGGCGGCCACGAACATGTGGTCGTTGACGGCGGTGATGGCGTCGAAAAGCCCGGCGTCCTCGCCGTCAAAGTCGATGGCCCGTTGCACCGTCGGCACCACCACGGTGACGCCCAAATCGTCGACATAGATATTGTATCCGATGGTGGTGTTTTGGAGAGAGTCCAAGAAGGTGGACGACACTTGGTTGTCGAGCTGGTTGGCCCCGTAAACCGTGAGGCCCGCCGCGGTCCCTGCGGATGCTGCCACCACCAGGGGCGCGAAAGCGATAATCATAGGCTGGAGCTTCATGGCGGCTTTGGTTGGATGGAAAGAAGGGAAGAGCGGGATAATGCGATGAGTGATAATGATGTGAAAAGGTATCTTATAGCCGCTTGAATCGATTACATGCTCCCTGGCCTTTATTTCTTTCAAGTTTCTTATTTCACAAACTGAAGGTCAGATCATTCCCACCTTTCGCGACCCCATGCACGCATTCTTGGTGTATTGGGATGGAGGCGCATACCCACAGGAGGCTCAGCAAATACATGTGTGATCATTTAATCTGTAGCGCCGTAGTAAGCAGCGAGGTATAATATGGCTAATATCAAACACGAGGAGCGTCGGTGAGGTCTATGGGTTTTAGGTGCGCTCCTGCGCTGCTTTTCCATCTTTGGATACAAGGCCATTGCTGACTGATTCAGAAAACATCAAAACCTGGGCTCCCATATAGGATAGATTAAGGCGTTTTCGAGCTCCACAGAGTATGTTAACCTGTTTGGACACAAAGTCGTGCTGGGGCATTGCCAACGGCCCGCTTTGGCTGCGTGCCCTAACTAATATCTCCAAGTTGCTCACGTCAGCCTGCAGTACTCAACTGTGTCCGCCTTAGGGAACCAGCTGAACCACTTCACCCGCCGTTTTACCCTGCCGTGCGGAACGTTACAGGGTCTTGCAGCGCCGCAGCATGGTCAGTCCTTCGGGAATATTCGCAATCGATTCTTAGCTTTGCTCCGATTCCATCCCAACCCGTTAGTTCTGCTCGTCCCTTGCTTTACTTACGCCTCAGGTCAGAAAACTGTCACAATGAGCATGGGGCCTTGGAACGCAAAGGCTTTCTTTGAGCGCTACGCTTATGCCATCGAGCAGGAGTTGACCTCGACGCCAGGAGTCGCTCCGACGTGGGCTCCTGGCCATCCCCAGGAATGGGGCCAGGAGAAGGCGGCGGTCCGTCTCGGACAAGACAGCCATAGCACCCCGGCCCTCAGCCCCGACGATCGCCTGCTTGCCGTCGGCGTCGGCGAGGACGTCCACATCTACGAGGTTGCCACCCAGGAGCTCGTGCAGGTCCTGAAGGGACACAGCGGGACTGTTGAGGCGGTCCAGTTCTCGGGCGCGACCTACGACCACGGCTACCTCTTGGCCTCCGACAGCCAAGCCCCGATCCCGGACGACATTCTCGGGGGCACGACCTCGGCTGCCATCTTGTGGCATCTCGACCGCCACGGCAAGCCGCTGTCCCCGATCGTGGAGGAGGCAGGGACAGGCGGCGTCCCGGCCGACGCGAACCTCCGTTTCGAGGGCGGCGAGCTCGGCCGCTACGGCAGTTCCCCGTTCAGCCCGGACGGCAAGACCCTCGTCTTCCTCCGCGGCAACCAGACAACCCAGTACGACGAGGAGGAGGGGCGGTCGCGCGACGCGGCATCCCTGCCCAGCGTCACCCTCTGGAGCCTGGAGGGCCGCGCAGCGCGGCAGCAGCTGCGCGGCCACACGGACGCCATCCAGTGGATCGCCGCCTCGCCCGACAGCTCGCGCGTCGCGTCGGCCGCGTGGGACGGCACCGCGCGCATCTGGGACGCCGCGACGGGCGCGCTCCTCCGCGTGCTGGGCCCCTGGAACGAGGACGGCGCGAATCCTCACGGCGGCCAGCTCTGGGCCGGCGCCTGGTCGCCCGACGGCAGCCACCTCGCCGTCGCGCGGGGGGACCCGACGGCGCGCGCGTACGTGTGCGAGATCGCCACGGGGCGCACGGCCTCGAGCGTGGACTTTGGCGTCCAGGCGCGGTCCCTCGCGTGGAGCCCCGACGGCCGGACCGTGGCCTGCGGCGGCGGCGGCGCCACCCTCGTCCTGTGGGACCCGTACACGGGGCGGGAGCAGATGCGGTGGTGCCTGGCGTTCGGGCATGATGTCCGGATGGGCCGCATCTCGTCCGTCCGCGCGGTGCGGTTCTTGAACGCGCGCGGTCGGGGGGCCAAGATCATCTTTCAGGTCAATTGCGGGACGGTCCACGTGTACGATCTTGAGACCAACGAGAAGTACCAGTTCGCCAAGCGCGCCGAGGACATGCCGGATAGTTTCCCCCGCGCCGAGCCAGCTTGCTCGACCCGTCTTGTCGTCGTTCCCGGTTCCGAAGGAGTTCTGAGACTCTGGGATCTTTGATTGCATGGCGTTGCCGTCATGTGTGTTTTTTTGCGTTTCTTTTCACATAGACCTGGCGGGTTTGGTGCTGAAAAGGAAGAGGACTAAATACATGGTGGGATTAAAACCAAAGTCGTTCAGTTCAGAGCGCACCGGGCGATGAGTAGTGTGGTGAAGCGGGATTGTTGACAACACCATATTGTTGTACCCTAAAGTTGCCCTCGGCAATTTCTATGATTGTGTGTGATCCTGAGCCGCTTGTGAGCTGGGGTGAGCTATGGGTGAGCTAGCCTCTATAGCCGGGTGTCCAATTTTGGACCCTCAATTAAAGTTGCCATTTGGATGTTCCTGTACATTCTTCGGTTTATGTTAGCTAGTGTGCGGCTATTTTAGCGATGTTGTTAGTTGTAAAATAGGATTCTTCTGGTATGTATTGCAGCCTAGACCTTTGACTGTATGTAGCAAGGCGAAGTTTGGAAACGAGCGGAGGAAGAAATGCCCTAGATTCCTTACTGCTCTCTCGATGACTTCCCCGTCACATATCAGGAAGTGCTTTAATAAAGGGAGGGCTTTAATTAATCAGTTATATATACTCTATTATACGATCCATCATTTTGCAGCGTAGCCCCTATCCTCGTCGCCTTAACCCGACCTGCGTTATGGTTAAGACCCAGATTTGGGACTATGATTAGAAACTTTTAATGGACGAAATTGCCCTGATAGCCCAAATCTTGGACCACGGCCCCGAATTGGTCCAGAATATACCAGTATATACCCTGAGATGGTACAAAATACCCTAGATCAGATTTTAGGACAGTATATGATATTCCAGCTTGGAATTTAGGATAGTACATGATATCCCAGCTCGGACTTTAGGTAGCACTGATAGAACGTTCCACAGTATACTAGTATATGATAGGATGTCTTGGAATATATTAGTATGTCCTGGGTTATCGCTATAATCCTACCGGTAAAAGAGGATCTCTCTGGCTCCACTAGAGAACAGCAGGCAGGCTTCAATTAATCACTTACTCAACCCCCTACTATATAGACCGCCATCTTGCAGTGCACCTCCTACCTTCGTCACCCCTGACGCACTGACCACCGGTTCTTAGGAGTGACAGATGGAGTTTGTCGATCATGCTGGTGTGAAGATAGGGTTAGTGGAGTCCCGATCACCATATGTTTTACTAAATATGTTTTTTAATTGATCCTTAATGTGTCCACGGTTAGTAAGTAGCTAGCTCAGATTCGTTAAGAAGAGCGCATGTGTCCGACCCGTTTGTAACTCGTGTAGAATTAAAATAAAGAAGCCCTGTTGGTCTTGATAAGGTACACCGCACGCGCTACAGCGGTGAGCGTGTCAAAATCATTTGTCCAGCGGTTGGGGATGCTGCCAATTGGAGGGTTTCACTTCAGGGTTGCACCAAGGGTGTGATTACCTCCTTTACTGTCTTCGGGCTCTGGCTGAGCATGTCTAAGCTCCAGTTTCAACGAATCTTTGTAGGGAACGCAAGACGGGCAGCTCTCGGCCTATCAGGAAAGTGAGGCAGCCTGTCAAACAGCCAGTAGGTCGATACACGGCATGATTGGACCGAGTCTTGCCAATAGAAATGAGACAGTCGCTTGACGCGCCTTGGCACACCCGATCCACTATGTGCGTCAACATCACCAAGCAAGATTTGGAAGCCCAACTCCGCTCCTGTCACATGGCAACATCAAGGCCGCAGTTGGAGGGAGTTGAGCCTCAACGCAAGACCAACTGCCAACACATAGATGAGTCACGGCGCTACGCGCCATGCACGGAACTTTGTAGCCCATTGGGCACAGGAGTAAGTCAATGGCCATGAAGGCCGGCAGAGTCGGCCTAAGATACAAGAAGCCTTGGACTCCCCAGATTGGAATCTTGAAGGAACAAGGACCTTGAGGCCATTGAGAATTATTGGTTGAAATTGACTGTATTCACATACACGAGTCCGAGTCTCTGTTTACAGACCCTCGTCACAGCTCCCCAGAAAAACACGGTGCCAGATATCGTCAGCAATAGAGTGTTTATTTTACATGCCTGATATCATGGCGGTCCAAGACCTGCGATCGTAAGAATCTAGTTATCCGATTTACTTTCTCCGTTACTCCGTCTTCTTCACTGCTTAATCTGTTGCCTCGGCGATGCTAATTTGGTCGCAGGTTCAAGGCATTCGACGAGACCATACTCCACGCCAAAAATGATAAAGTCCTGGTCATTCACGTCTTTTTCCCAGGCATGGGCTCAAAGCATTTTGAGCCGCAGCTAGAGAGGTATGATATAACACCGAGACTGATATGTTATTATTACCTACTTTAGACATACGATGACTTGGTTGTATAGCATCTCCGATGTCAGCCCAGACGTCCGCTGCTTCCGGCTAGACCTGAAAACCGCCGAGGGAGACGCATCAGAGCGGCTTGCCGTCCCCGGTCTGCCCCTCGTCGTGTTTTTTCGAAACGGCGAAAAGATTGGCGAGATAGTCGGCCAGGTCAACCCGAAGCAGATGCAGCGGGTTATCGCGAAGCACCTGTCCGGCATACAGTTTCCTCCCGAGACAGCTCCGTCGGCCGCAACTCGCCCACCCCCGCTTCCAAGCCAAGGCGCGCCAAGAGGTTGCCAGACGTGCCGGATGGAGAGCATCATCCCGATGCTGCCGTCTCACCCAAAGGACGGCATGACGTATGTTCAGAACACGGTGAATGTCCAAAAACTCTTGTCAGGCGCGGAAGGCTGCAGCTACTGTCGGTTTGTCTTGGATACGTGTAAGAGGGATGTGTTATTGTTTGAGCACGTCGAGGCCGTTGGAGGAGACATTACTATAAACTCCCAGCGGAATCGAGGGCTCGCACGTCTGTTTCTGGAGGGCTCCGCATCAAAACCTGGGATGAAGAAGACAGAGCGTTTCAGGTCGAGAATTTTGCAGAGGCCTGAGAAGACAGAAGAGCATTTTGGCGGAAGACTCGTTCCCCGCCAGCTAGACTTTGGGCGGTACCAGAGGTGGCTGGCTAACTGCGTGGACTGCCACTCGACGGCATGCAGCAACCAAGATGCGACGACGGACGCCTACGGGCTGCGGCTGAGGCTCATCGACCTAAATGCCTACTGCGTCGTCGACGCGCCAAAGGGCTGCGCGAGATACGCGGCGCTAAGCTATGTGTGGGGGACCGCCAAGCGGTTGGAGTTGGTCCGTGGGAATTACCAGCAGCTCAGGTCAGTTGGGGCTCTCTCCAACAAGTGCGACGAGGTCCCAAAGACGATCCGGGATGCGATGCTCATCGCCAAGAGCCTTGACTTCGAATATCTGTGGGTGGATGCGCTTTGCATCAAGCAAGACGATGCCGCCGACCAGGCGCACCAGATTCAGCAGATGGACAAGGTGTATGGATTCGCCGACCTCACCATCGTCAGCACCGGGCCCAATTCAGATTCGGAAGTGCCAGGCCTCCACTCGCCCAGGACGACACCGGAACAGGCTGCATGCAGGATAAGCAACCTCGAGCTCATCAACACCCCCCCTACCCTATCCCAAGTACTCTCGGCCTCCAGCTGGGATCACCGAGGGTGGACGCTCCAGGAAAAAGCGCTGTCGCGGCGTCTCCTGATCTTCACGCCCGACCAGGTGTACTGGCATTGTAACAAAGCGATATACGCAGAGGACACCCAGCTCGAGTTGTCTCGAGACCCTCGAAATCTGGGCAAGATCGTTGAGCACTACGAGGAGTATTCCGCCGAGCTTAGGCGGATATACAAGCCATCGCCGGCTAAGCATGCCCTGTCTCAGTATGTGTCGCTGTTACGATCTTACGTGACCAGGAGTCTCACCAGCCAGGGCGATGTCGTTAAGGCTTTCACCGGGGTGCTAAACTCGTTGCGCTCTGAGCTGGGCACACACCACCACGGCCTTCCCACCCTCGAGTTTGACGCGGCTATGCTCTGGCAGACCGCGGGGCATTTCCCAGGCCGGCGGGAAGAAGCATTCCCGAGCTGGTCGTGGGCGGGCTGGCGAGGCGGCGCCGATGTTGAGCTGAACGAAGGCGGTCTGAAGCCCGTCTCCAAGATAATCTGGTGGAAGATGGGCGACGCGGGCGCCTCCCCGGCGCACGTGCGCCTCATCCCTGGCGACGCCGAGGTTGAGTCTTATACGAACGAGTTCTTTGGCGTGGATTCTTCTACGCCACCGCCCCGGCCGGACATTGCCCCTATCGACTGCGGCGAGGAACCGAAAGAGCGGCCGCCCAGGTCACATATCTTGCGATTCTGGACCAGCTCCGCCCGCTTCACTATCGGCCGTACCGCAGTGCGCTCCCGCGGAGACACCTGCTCCGAGTACCCGGTCTATGTCCCAGCCCAGAAGGACCGAGGTAGCGTCTCTACCATCATCTTGGACCGCGCCTGGCTCGGCGGCCGCGCCGAGGACGACATCGACATGATCTTTTTGTCGCGGGTGGGGGGCGCCGACCAGGGATTCAAGTACGATGTCAAAGTGTGGACCATGGCCGTCACCTGGAGCGGTGGCGTGGCCTATCGGGTTCAGCAGTTCGTCTTTCCTCTTCGCCTAACCTCCTGGGAGTCGGCAAAACCACAGTTCAGGCTCATCACCCTTGCTTAGTTCCAAATCATTTTGGGGGGACCACACTATTGAAATGACCAAGTACTGTACGCCGCGTTTCTATGCGTATATCTGAAGACTAAATAAATGTTCTCAGTTTAATTTCTGTATAACTGGTCAAGAAACCGCCCACACTTCAAGGCAAATACGGCACACCTATTTTGCGGACTGGCCATGAATAGCTAAGGGGATTTTAGGGTGCGATGTTTCCGAGCGCGGACAAAGCTAGCCTATTTGAAGAGGTCTTTCTCTTCATAAATAGGCATGTCCAGTTTTTTTAATGGGGATGGCCAGGCTCGAAGAGATTATGAACTTGAAGTCGTATTCGGTGGGCTCGTGGTACTGTGTGTTCGTAACCCTAGAATTCATACGTGTTATCGATACCAACAATTTTCTCGCCGATGGAAAGAGGACTCTTTAGACAGGGAGTATTGGGGGGGCTAAGTAACTTGGTAGTAGAATAGAGCCATTAGTGGTAATTAAGAATATACAGCTAGTTAATTTTACGTGTGCGATCTTTAAGCCCAGTATTTGTTAGTCGTACACCATTCCTGCTCACTACAATGTCTTTTTCTTACCTTGAACAATATAGTATAGCTAGTAAAGACATAAAGTGATCCGGCTGGCCCGAGGACACCAACGATACCCCCAACTCTTCTAATGGTTTGTCCCCATTATGGATCTTTCATCTGATCGCTCCTCAGCAGTGGAAGCCCAGCAATAGCAGGAACTAAAAATCCCTTTAATCCAAATCAAACAGAAATACACTATATATACCAGAGATACAGCTCCAGGAGTCGGGGTGGCGCAGGATAACATCACAAACTTCATCGTTAGCGCTAGGGTCGGCTATAAGCTTCCAACATGCTCGAAATATTGCTTTCCTAATATCCTCAATGGGAGGGAATTATATTGGTAGCTAACGACTCCCAACATCCAAGACTGTATGATACTCAACAGGTTGCAGTTCCCAGTTTTGGGCCACCTGTAACCCAAAAACTGGGACCTCGCGAAAAGTTGCCATCCGAACCGCGGAGTAGTTACTCGTCTAAACCATATTTGACAATTTCTCTGATTATTTCCTGATCAATTCCTGAGCGGTCCTGAGTAGCGCCTGAGCAAGGGGGCTAGGGGCGGGGTGGGTGACTGGGGGATGGTGAGGGCAACATTGGGGTAAAACAACAAGTCATGCTAAGCGTAGTAGCTCTATGCGCTTATTAGTGAATATTTCCCCTTGCAGTTCTCGTTGCCGTGCGTGGCCCCGGGTCGGTGCTGATCGTAGTGGTCGTAGTGTCGGTGTTCACTACACTGACCCAAGTCTCGTTTCTAGCTTGCTAGAAAAAGGAAGGGCTAACAACGTCTTGTTCTATAAAGTACTACCAATCCAGCATATATTCGTACAACGATTGCAACTCCTCAAGACATGTCTCGGATTCTTTGCCTCGTACTCGAGAGACGCCGTTGCATCCTACCAGGCACGTGCTATATCCTTCAAAGATCAATAACAAGAACTGAGGGTGTTGAAAGGGGCTTTCCATCCTGTCGTGGGGGGCGATTTGGCGGCTTAATTTGTGCTCGTTCCGTCGACCAGCTCTCGGCAAATGATGAACTGTTTGGGTGATCTTGAAGCCAGAGAAGAAGCATATGTGGAGTCTCTGTTTGTCATTAGAGGGGATC
The DNA here is from genome assembly GCA_033439745.1 of Lasiosphaeria hispida. Taxonomy (NCBI): domain Eukaryota; kingdom Fungi; phylum Ascomycota; class Sordariomycetes; order Sordariales; family Lasiosphaeriaceae; genus Lasiosphaeria; species Lasiosphaeria hispida. The sequence continues at coordinate 5,555,207 of JAUIQD010000003.1, forward strand.
TAGACAAAATAGCATGAAAAAATACCGTTCTTTCCCGAATCTTTCTTCCCCGACCCTTTGTTGCTAATACGGTAGCTCTCAGCCTGTGTTGCTTGAGTGGACGATGTATTCTCGCGGTCAGCCATCTCGTCCCAGTTCTAGGATGGAACCTGATCCAAATAACTTCATCGCCGTCGGTGGGTCAGCACCGCCAGGTTCCGTAATATACTCATTTGGCTATTTGTCCTGTTGTCCTGTTGTCCTGTTGTCCCGAGAGCGTGGACAATTGCCCCATACTGGGGCTCTTTGGTTCCAGCATGGTGGTGTTGTCCCGACTAGCTTCTACGTTGTCCTGCGTAAAGCTCTCTAGACAGTATCATTGACTGTGAGCCAATGCCAAGGTCCAGCTGAAGAGCTGGTGGATCACGGGCGTGATGCGAAAACGCGGCACAACCTTCACGCGATCCCGCAAGCGTCTTAGCGCCGGAGGCAGTGCATGCCACCGTCATCAGCATCAGCCTTCTTCTAGAAGCTTCTTTCGTCTTCTATTTGACGTGTCTCTGTCAAAATCGCGGATTCCACGAATTTCTAAAGCCCATGGTAAGGCCGTGAAACTACTGTCAACAGGACAAACGCTTGTGCTAAACTACCGCGTGACTCTAAGGTCTACACTTGTCCTGTCATGGATCAAATACCACAGTTGAGCCGAATGCCTGCAGGCCCTCAATTGGTCTTCGGCATCACACTTGCCACGACCTGAGTCGAGTACCCGGTACCTCCTTGCGCCATTCGGCTCGACAAACACGGCAATGGAGAGCTATGAGGACATGTCCGCAGAACCGGGCGACCCGATGTCTTTGATCATCGGCTCCGATCCGACCCAGCTGGAGAGGGCTCTGGCCGAAACCGATGGCCTGCTCGCCGGAATGCGAATTCTGGACAAGGCCGAGCCCCTGGACCAGGAACGTGACACCGGCCTCCTTGACTATCATGCGGGCGACATCTCCCGGGCGACAACAACTGCACTTGGCGACGATCCTCCCCCCTCTCAATCCCATGGGCCAGTCAGCTCGATGGAACTACTGCCACTGATAAGGACGGACGTACCCGCCGTTTTGGGGGTGGACGGTCGGTATCGAGATGGCAGCACCAACATCACGAATCTCGTGCGCAGGAGGAACCCTATCAGGGTCCCGACATGCTATAACGGCGCACCCACCGACGGGGATGCACCGACGCAGTGGGCTGTGCTGCGATGTCTACGCCAGGCGATGGTTGCTCACCACCGGCGCTTCCAGGAGGTCATCGCCAACTCCCCCGTACCGGCCGCGTCGAAGCTAGCGCACGCGTACCCGAGCGCCAAGGCAATGTGCGAGAAGGGCATCCTCACCTTCCGCGATATCCTCAACGGGGTGTCCCCCACAGGTCTTGCGGGCGTGTTTGCCTTCGCCAGCCTGTCCTACGCCATCTCGATCCTGCTCTTCGAGCGTGGCCGCCTCAGGAGGGAGCACATCCTTCTCGGACTCGAGGTGTGGAAGGACTCTATTCACGATTCCGAAGAGCGGGAGGCTTTTTCCTGGCTGGCGCAGGCGCTGTTTCTAGAGGCGGAGACCCAGTTGCGGCAGCCTCCCAAGGGGCTGATTGAGGATTCCGCGACGGGTTTTCGACTGCATCACCGCCCCCTCGAAGGCGACTGCTTGGAATCTGGTCTCTGTGTAAGGGGCGACGGCCCGCTGGTATCGGGCCCCGATATGGGATCGACGTCCGGAGAGGGTCTGGACTCCGGGTACGGGGCCGTTCCGACGGTAGAGGAGATGGTCCTGCAGCTTGCGGATCTCTCTTACGCCGAATTCCATTTCTTTGAGCTGGGGGGCCTTTCGGAACAGGAACAGACATTTGGTCGCGCGTCCAGAGAGGGAAACGTCACCGAGACGGTAGCGTCGAACGACAACAGGGCAGCATTAGCCGCTCCGCAACCCCAGCTCTACCTACCGTCGTCGGAGAGTCCCCATGAGCCCACCCGGACCAACGGAGAGGCAGCGAAGCGCACGCACATCTTCCTTGCCGTCGTTGACTTCGTCAAGGGAGCGGGTGGCTTCCTGTACGCCCTGTCCGGGAACGGCATAACCACCAAGACACGTCCGTCCGGTGACGGCGGCCTGGCCCGGGCGGACGACCGATCGCGCTTTGAGCGGCAAACAAGAAAGGAATTCTTCGATCGGCTTCCCCGCGAAGAGGCAGATCCCGTGTTTCTCGGCCTGCTATCAGCGGCGAAGAAGTTTGTAGCTCTGGGGTGCTTGCAAACCATGGAGGAGGTGCTGGAATTGTTGACTTGCGTCTCGAGAGTAGGTCATACCGGGTTTCTCCCCACTGCATCATTTTATCGACCTTGTAGAGGATGATACTGACTGGACACTGGTAGAACGTCTTGTCGGCCGGTAAGGCCTGGCGTATCTTCATGGAGTGGATCTACGGCCGCTCTGCCGTGTTGAGGTCGCAGCGCAGCGCCCTCAGACCTGAACGAGTGTGCTCTCGGTCCGAGTCGGAGAGTCGGAGCCGGGCGTCGAGTCCCCGGGACAGAATCTCCAAGTCAAAGTGAGTCGACTCCAACCAGTCCTGGGCTCCATCCAAATATTCAACATCCCTGACGTATGCTAGGAGAGTTTATACCTGCTCGCACCCCGGATGCGACCGTAATTTCCAGACGGCGGCTGGCAGGAGCAAGCACAAAAACAGCAAGCACGCCGAGCAGACGCGCGTCATCGACTGCCCGTTGCCTGGATGTGTGTACGGGCATGAGCGACGGGACCGCGTGCGGCAGCACTTTCTTATCGTCCACGGGCCCGATCTACCGTTGCTCCTGCAGGATAGGAGCCGGCGATCTTGATTGAGTAGGAAAGCGGTGCGCTGCCCAGCGGTGAACGGCGTGACTTGGGCATCGGCGTTCTGATGTGGTCTTGCAATTTAATAATACCCGGGTTTCCAGGCATATCGGAATAGAGAAATTGAACAATGCAAAGAAACTTACCAAGGTACAGAATGGCACTGGAGAATACCGAGCCAATAAGGGGGGTTTGGATTGCTCGGGCGATTCTTGGTGTTGAGGGGACACAGGGTCAGATTGACGATTTTGTGAGACGAATCTGGGCTCACGAAATTTCCATTTTCCTGCCTCGCCCACGTGACATTGCTCACCAGTCTTTGCTACTATTTTCGGCAGGCTGCAAGCGCAGCATGATGAATCGCTTCAACTCTAGCCAAGTGGGCCCAGAATCGGTCCCATATAATAGGTAATTGCTAGGGACGCAATACCCAATTGCTAGGGGCGCAGTACCCAATTGCTAGGGGCGCAGTCCCCCATCCTAAGGTCATTCTGCCGGCAATAAGTTCAACTCCTTCCACTTGTGCATTGCCAGTTGTCAAAATCCCAAAAATCCCACCAATACAATGCATCAATTGACTCGATGAACACCACAACAACAGGAGCACCAACGCAATGCCCTGGCCAGGAAAAAAAGGTCCTTGAAGTGCCGCGCAATTGAATAACGTGGGTCTGTCCTTGGAAAACGCCAAATCCGCACTCTTTGAAGTGCCAGATCAATCCAGGCTCAGCGCCCTGGCCGGCCGCACCTCGCGACCACTTCGTCTCTTGCCACTGGAGGTTCCGAGGGGCACGCCTTCTCTTGGTGGCAGATGGCTCCTCGGCACCTCCACTAGTCAGCAGGGCCCCTGGGCTTACCCTTGAGTGTCAGCCGGGTCCTGGGGCTTGGCGGGCATCGCGACCGTAGCCTTGGTGTTGTTGTTGGTGCGGTTCTTCGATCCGCGTGGGCGGCCCCTAGGCCTCTTGCCTTCCTGCATGTCGTCATGCGCACGGGGGCTTCATCGGCATCGGGCCTATCTTCTTCATCAGAGTTAGGCTCGCCATCTTTAATCCACTTCTTCTTCGCGTTGGCTAGCACTCTCTGGATGATGTGGAAGATACAGAGTTGTTGTTATGTGTCAGGGAACACCTCTGTAATCGCCGCCTTCATGGCATCGCAATCGTCTGTGAGGATGACTTCAGGGGTCGGATTCCGTATTGGGCACGAAGGTCTTTTATTGCTTGACAAAGGAACTCGAAAGCTTCCTGCTTCTAGTTATCGATGAGGCCGAGATTGTACCAGTAGCCGTCACACTCGTTGCTTGTAGGAGCGGGTAGCCCATATAGTTTGTACTCCAAGTGTTATCGTCGATCAAAAGCTCGGGATAATGCTTGGTGAGCTCCATGCATTGTGGTAGTGAAAAGGCCAAGCCAATAAGATCTGTCTTTTCTTCATCCCCCCACTTGACCCTGTAATCGATGCCCTCATCGAGGCCTTAATAAGGGCGCCCGTAGCCGTGTAGCGCCCGTAGCCGTGTAGCGCCCGTAGCCGTGTAGCGCCCGTAGCCGTGTAGCTAGCCAGTTCCTTGCACCGAATACCCGCCCTGGCGTTATAGATATCCTTGCGCTTGAAGCTAGTATTCAGGAATCGGCCCTGGATAATTGCTCCCACCTCTCTGGCACCAATACTGTGGTGCTTGGAGATATCGGTGATGGCTTTAATGATGCTTCCAATCATCTTGCGTGTGGATGGGCGGAGGGGTCAAGAGATTGGCCGTGGGTGTGATGTGAGACGCATAGTTACAAAGATATTTCAAATTTCAACTCAACCGAGGTCCTTCGCTTGATCTGATTTGCGTATTTTCCAGGGCCGTTTGGGTTGGGTTGGTTGGGTTATTTGTTATCTGGGTTGTTTCGGTTGGCTTGCTGGGCACCCTGTGTGCAACACTGGGGACTAGGGAGCAGAGCTGCGCGGCAGGGATTGTGGACTTGCGAGTATGTTGTAGGGGAGTCCGGGAGGCTGTAGCGACGTTGTGCATCGGCTGTGGCGTTGTGCATTGGCTGCAGCGCTGTGCATCAGCGCCGTGAGATGCGTAATGGACACCTGATGAACTTGGGTTGATGAGGATGGGCAGACCCTGCAAGGGTAGAAATGGCTATTCCGGTGACAACGAGGCTTAGGAGGTACTGATGGTTATATTTATTCACCTGCGGCTTGATGGGGAAGATGCGGAGGGCACTATCAAGAGAGTTTAATCGGAGAACTTTAACCGTTTTAAGCTTTTGCAGATGTAAGGCAACAAAACCTAAATCTTAGGAGCCACGGCGAGGACTGGCATTGCCAAAGATGACTGTGCTAGCGAGCCGAAACTCTATCGCCCAGCTATTTGCTAGATAAAATGCTATTGTCGAACGCAGTGGCCGGATCTTCTTTCCTTCATTACACAACCTCCTCCGCCCATCTATATTATGGCAACAGCGACCCCGGTGCCTACGTCACAAATTTGCTTGCTTCACTCTGAAACGAGCAAGCTCCATCAACACCCTTGTGAACATCCTTGCGCAGACACATTCTTCTCTGTTGAAGCCAACGACCTATATACCAATCAATATCTCCACTCCCCCCATCCTACGTACACGAAATGGATACTGGAGCACCCAGCAGCGCCGGTTCGCCCCGCAAGCGCCGCGTAGACGACGATGAGACGATGGAGACGATCGAAGCAACCACAAAGTGGTTATCTGACTTGTTGAAAGAGAGAAAGCCGGATGGAACGCCTGAGGGACGCCGGGTCATGAGCCCGGCAACTGCAGAGTCGGTTCAGAAGCTACTCGACTTGTTCCAGGATGCCGCCGCCGCCGACCCCAAGGACCGGATTACAATGACGCAATCTCTCTCTCTCCAGACAATCCGGCAGGTCATTGACAGCCGTTTAAAGGCTGATGAGAAGTACGCGCCGGCCCTTGCGAAAATGATTCAGTTCGAATCAGATGCATGGCATTTGAGATACGGGGACTATCACGCGAAGAAGCTAGCAGCTCTGAGAGTCGAGGCCCGATCGATCGCACAAAAGGCCGAGGGGTCCGCAGCAAGGGCAGTCGCTGCTACCAACAGGGCGGCAAAGAAGTATGGAAAGACGACTCCCAGTAGCAAAGCAACACCACCACCAGCTTTTCCTACGGCGGCAGAAGAGGTGGCCTTGCAACAGTTTGTCTCTGTCTCCTTTGTGGAGATCAACGACATCCTGACAGCCGAGGATGAATTGGCAAAGTTACCAAGCCTGCTTCCACCGACAAGACCTATGACTGATTTGGTCCACAAACTCGTCACGTTGATCCCAAGTCTCACCTATCCCAAAGTGAGAACAAGCATTAGCCTGTATGCGCACCAGAACAATGTTGCACATGAGCATATTGGAGAGCTGGCGCGAACTAAAATGTTTTCGGTCCTTGTGGATAAGCTGAGGATGGACCTCAAGGACCTTCGATTCGAGGGATCAATTACAGATTGCGAAAGGGAGGCGACACTTGCCGCAATCTGGTACAACATTGGATTGTACTTTGAGGTTTTCAAGTATGACGAGGAGACATGCCAGGTCTTGGAGTACAAACCATGGCCACAGGACGCTGGTGGAGGATTCCAAAGGGGAGCAACAAGGCCTTGCCCGCTTGACAAGTATGGTTCGATGGAAATGAGTACTGGCGGAGAGAAGAGTGATGGATGGCGCCAGTGACTGCGACGAGAGTGTTGGGACGATCATCTGGTCTTGGGGTGATGATAAGGTCACCATCTTGAGGAGTCTAAGGAAAGTCTAAGGAGATCCTTAGGAGATCCTTAGAGTATCTGATTACTTTCGCGCGAGGGGGGGTGTTTGAGCGAGCAACCATTGGTTTTTGGAAGGCACGCGACACCTGTAACTAGGGATATTAGGGTTGGTGCTTTCTTACGTCTGCCACCGGATCCATCGCCGAAAGGATGTTTGGGGGAGGCTGGCCCAGCACCAAATCGTGAAGCGTGGCTAGCCTCTCGCCCTAATAAATGTACTAGAAATCCTCTACTAGAAATCCTCTGCTGTGTCTCGGGACACCTTATATCCCTCGTAGATGTAGCAAGCCTCGTCGAAACCCTTCTTCTTAACGAGCTTTTGTAGGATGACCACCTACCTCTCGTCGTCGTAGCGGAATAGGATGGACTGAAAGGAGTGTAGGGGCTCTGCAAGGAGGGTTGGGCTGAGTGTACCGCTGTTTCTACGTCAGCCAGGAGGCCCTGTTCAGGTACCTACACGGATGGGGTCCTCACCGTTCAAGGGCAGTCGTATTGCCTACCCCCTTAACCGCAGGTTGGTCGCTCCACAAGTCAAGGTGGGCCTTGACGTAAGCAGCGTGGTGCAAGTAGACTGTCGGTGCCCCTGAACACAATGCCTAGTCGGTTCTTGAGCTTCCATGCATTGAGCGATTTCTTGTCCGGCTCCGGGGTCTCCGTGTCCTCGCTGTTCCTTAGTACGAGTTGCTCCAATTTTTTCTGTCGGTGCCGTCTTTGAAAGAGATAATTTCTGGGTGAACGTATGGAGCATCGATGAGCGAGGCGAATTGCTTCAAGTAAGCCTGTAATTTGCTGGCAAGGGAAAAAGGGCTGCAAAGAGGTTGTAAGGAAACCACCCTGGCACACCCACACACGTATCCAAGCACACTAGCGCACACGCGCTGTTTGGCATAGGGGAGCCCTACTCCCAAGCTGTATATAGACCACGGCCCTCGCCCACTTCTTAGGATGATCTCTAGAGTAGCCATATATATAACGCCATCTATCTTAGACTAGAATATTAGTACGGTGATGTTAAAGGCGCTTATATAGCGATTAGCTAGTTACGTATACCTTTTAATCTTCCTCCTATAAGAAGGTAGTGGACAGCGACCTTCTATAACTCGAAGTACTTCCTGGTATGCGGCGTGGGAATCACTCTTCAAGAGGGCAATAAGATCCTCAATGCTTCAAAATAAAGAACGGGCTGGAATCAAGGACATTCCTATCTCCGACCCTTTCTATACTCCACTTCACTAAATGCAACCAAACGTCTAGGTAGCAATGTATGCCAGAGGAATCCTATTTAGCGACCAACGCCACCGCTGACGTGGCCGCACCCTATACGGTATGGTCAGCATAAACTTAAAAACCGAGGAATGCACCGGAATCTCTGCATGGCAACATTAATCGAGGCACCAAAATTGGGCCATGCGGGCTAGGCTCACCCATAGCTCACCCTAGATCAGGGCAGCTCAGGGTCACGCACAAACATGGGGATCGCTGAGGGTAACTTTTGTGTGAAACATAGAGCTGTTGAAGCAATCGAGGGCAAAGCGCAAGAATTTTACCTCGCCAAAAAAATTTCAGGCCCTTTCATCCCAACTCTCAAGCGTGCCCAACCTAGCCCACCTGCAGAGAACCGCGTCCGCTATTTTAGTTTCTCCCAGAGAAGTGAGCGGCCTTTCCCTCTTTCCGCCTTCCCTTCACTGAGCAGTCGGTGACCCAGGAAGCCATTGGTGAGCAATCATGCGCCCATTAACGACACTAAACAACAGACAATCTAGCGCATAGGTATTTACTACTCGTTCAGATTCGATACCTACGGAGGCCCAAGGCGCCCCCTCGACGGCCCCTGCGCAAGATGCCGCGGCACCTCCGCCCTCGTAAAGCCCAAAAACGCCTCCGGCGCTCTCGATTACACTCCCAGTAAGATTCTATTGCAGCCAAACACAACTTGGCGCGGGACCTAATCCGCATTTCTTTAGGCCTCCCAAATCCAGCAAAAAGGCCTCGACCCACGCCGCGCGGCACGATCGGCCCGGAGCTTGGCCCTCCACAGACAAAAGCCTCACACCTTGAAGGAATACCTTTAACGCCTTGGTATACATCTCGACGGCGGCCATCTGACCCCCAGACACCGCAACCAAAGCGTAGAGATTGCCGCCGCCATGACCAACCTGTAGGTTGTTCAGGGGCCGAACCAGTACCTGACCAAGGACCTGGTCTGCAGCAAATTGGTGGAGCTTCTCAACGCTTGCCACGCCGGGCGGGATCTTCTCTGGAGGCGCGATCGGAAGGGCGCCAAGCTTTGGCGTCATATCAAAACCGTCGTCGCTTGGACGTCGCCTTTGGATGACCAGCTTCTTCGGGAGTTCACCTTGAACGTTGTTCACGGTGTGCTTGGGCCGAATGGCAACACAATCCCATCTTGGGCGCTGGCGCCTTAATCGGCAAAGTGTCCGAGGTTACCCTCGCCGGCCTCATTTTTGCCCAGGATCTTCTCATCTACGAGGAGTATCTAATTGGCACGGCTCGCCACGACTTCTTCATACATTTAAAGAGTGGCGCACTCCAATCTGCAATGGCGGCGATGGAAGCCAGGTGATGGACGAGCGGGGCAAGGGCCTCACATTGCTGGCGTTCCAGGCCCCTGCTGCGGCTACAGAGGATGAGGCCAAGATGGAGGCAGAGCGTGAGCCTGGGGCGGATGAGAAGGAGCAAGCGTTGCGAAAAGAGATGTACGAGCTCACTGGACGTGAATCCGACATGATTCAGACTGTTCGTGCTTCAATCTTGGGCACGAAAACAGCTGGCTAGGTAGAGGTATGAGCTTGTTTGTTATTATCGACAGGGCTCATATGCAGACTACGTGGATAGGTTCTTTAGACCTGAATTCAGAGACAACCTGCCATCACATCCATGATTGACTGACAAGGTGAGGTACTTTAGAATGCAGTGAACAGGGCCGTATTACATTTTCCATGTAAACCAAAAATCCATCCACTACTACTATATCCGCTATCCAAGATTACGGCTCGCCACCGAGGGAATTGCTCAGTGACCGAATATCTTCAAAGCAGCCATTCCGGCCCAGCCAACAGCCAGCGCCTCGGAGAGTCCCATCACAGCGGCTGTGTCTGAGATGGCATTATTGTAGTCGTCCATCAGCGGCACCTTGCGCTTGTCGCCCCAAAAGGAGTTCATGTACCGCACAACGCCATACTCAACAGCCGCGAGGAGGGCGGCCCATAAAATGCCAAAGGCGCTCGTCGTAAAGAATGCGAAGTAGTAGCTACTGATGAGAGAAAGTAGGGTCTGGGAAATAGTCAGTAAGCGGCGCGGTAAGGCGCTGCGTGCTCAGCGCACGAAGAAAGTGGCACCCACCGTGGCAAATCCAGCGCCGACAGTGTACCGCGTGTCCCAGAGACGCTTCTCGGCGACGTTGCTCCATTCTGCGGCCTTCTCTGCCTTGGCCTCGTACCTGCGCAGCTTGGGTATCGACTGTGCCGAGTAGAACAAGGAGTAAAGGCTCCCAGCGGCGAGAGCAAGGGCGAGAATGGTCGAAAACAAAGCCATTTTTTTATTATGTTGTGGTCTGCTGAAGTTTCCCTTGCGTGCTCAAATATCACGCCGTTCCATATTGTGTCAGTTTTCCTAGCTTGAGTACTTTCTCCACAATGTGTGACGTCATCGCAACCCAAGTTTTGCTGCATCGTTGTTGCGCCAGGCAACGACGAGTAGTCAAATGCTGAATCATATTATTTGGCAGTGTTCGGCTCTTCAAGGTCATGTCAATAGCACCTGGGTCTTGTGGACTGTCAGTGGTCATTGAGTCGCAGGCAGCCTTGTGTCAAGCCCTTTCTTTGGTCCTGGGGTGCACGTTGACTCTCACAGCACTGTAGGCTTGCTGTAGATTCTTCTAACAAAGATTGGACAAGAAATCCAGGATTGAACGACTGTTGCACAGTCCACCATTCTGGGCAAGCCATCGATACAAAATTGATCCTGTGACAGTCAAGTTGGTCAAACTGCAGGCGCACGAGGACTGCTCTTTCCTGTGGGCCATCGCCCAGTATTTTCTCCATGCAGCGCTAATGACAAATGTCGACAGTTCGGAGTCCTTCAAAAGCCAACAGGCCACCGTTGACAAATAGTGTCACCATCTGTACGACATGGCCCGAAATGTTGCCTCCTCCAGGCATTGCGGATGGGCTGGCGAGGCAGAGTCGGAGTTAAAATAGATAGAACAACCTCAAAGACAGAGTCCACTTGGGTCGATTGGGTCACCGACATAACGATAGCCTCTCCGCAGCAGTGCTTAGCCCCGACTGGGCTCCCGCCTCGGTATATCAATTCGGGGCATCGAGTCTGCAGCGTCGGCCCATTCCGTGTCTCGCCCAGGGCTCAAGAATCTGTCTGTCGTCTGAATAGACTTGGGGTGGGGAACCCTGGGTGCAGGGATCAACATTACAGGCCACCGGGTTCACTCATGTCCCTGAGGTGGAGGGGGATACGCAAAGACAGGTCGCAGTTCTGATGAGTGGTAATCGGTCGCCAAATGTGGCGCAGGGTCTTGCCCATTTGTTTGTTGTTTGCCTGCCCTGTGGCGGCTATGCCGCTGAGCGTGTCTGCCTCACGTGTTCACCTAGATTCGAAATTGGCGTCCAAGCAGCGTCCAAGCAGCGTCTCAATCGCGCAGGAGCTGAGGTGGGACCTCGCACAGCCCGCTCCCCCACAGAGCGGCAGAGCCCAGTCGCTTGGCACACTAGCTCTTCTGATCACCGTAGTCAGTCAACACAGCCATTCTTCTTTCGGTTGGTGCTTCTTTGCATTTTCCCCTTTGACATCTTCAGGTAGTGTCGGTGGCAGCTTAGTGTAGTAGGTGGCGCCGCCCCAACGGCCATGCCGCCGCAGCCGTCGCTGGCCGACCGTCCAGCGCGCGGGCTCCTTGCCACCAGGACCGGAGAGTGTTGAAAGGACGTCAACGACCTTCCTCATCTGCCGTACCCGCATTGCCTTGGCGCCTTGGCAGTCCCGCGACAAGGCCGAGCAACACCCAACAGCCTCTTATCTCTCTTTCCAAGGCCGCCATAGATTTGGGGCTTTGCGCTATGGGTTGATTTTCTCTGCTTCTCTGATCACTTCTTCGTTTGCAGACGACCGGTTGGGATACCGAACCACCGTCTGCACTCGGCAGCAAAAAACATGCCGGCCCACCGCGCTGGACAGCTCTGACAGCTTTCAGAGGTCCAGCAGGGCTCCAGCGGCCTGTTACGGTAGGCCAGGCTCTGCTGTGGCAGATCATTGCCCGCTCCCCCACCTTCCAAGTTCCCATACGGATTCGGGCCCCATCGTCAGGCTGCAGGGAGCAGCGGCGAGGGTGGTTGGCGCTCATGGCGCTTTTGCCAAAAATGGCAAGGAGCATATGAACGCAACTCGCTCATCGCCATCACGACATCCGCAACCGCTCGCGCGCGCGCTCGTGGGGGAAGAGGAGCGCCAGGAGGGGCAATGCCAGCTAATATTGATATCGCAGTGGGGATACTTCCCCATCCACCTTATCTTGACTTTTCTCGCGTTCGACAGCCGGGACAGAAGCAGAAACCAGGTTGGCTCTCTGTGATTGTTTGCTGCAGCCCGGCTTTGGGTCCTCCCAAATTCATCCGAGACATGGCTCCAGCAAACACTGCTTACGACGTAGCACCGTTATACCAAGCCATCCAATGACTTGATCTTCCCATTCCCCGCAACCTCTACTACTGCAGGGTGGCATGGCCCCGGTCGGCGATTGCATGTGCGTCCCATTTGGCACACCGAGCCTGATTTAAGTTCAGCGCCTCGATATTAACATCCCTGTCCCTCGGCTCTCTGCTGCTGACCCTCTCTACTGGCCCTCTCACACACTCTTATTTTCTACTTGTACCCTCTCCCGCGTCCAATTCTGCGGCTCCTCCTTCTACTTTGATACCACTGTCCTCGCCTACGCTCTACGCGCCTCCTGTCCCCTTCGCAGAGCAAAAACGCAATCGGCAACGAACCAGATCGCGAGCAGGCGCGGCCAGCGCAGCAAGGCCGACGATGGCGTTTTTCCCTTTTTCCAAGGACAGCAAGGATGAGAAGCAGGCCGATACGCCCCCGTATCGGGGGGAGGTGTCTCCCGTGGGCGACTACACGAGCGATGAGGGCGTCGTCGACGAAGCCGAAGACGACCTGCATCGCGGCATGAAGCCACGACAACTGAGTGAGTCCCACTTCCAGCGACCTCGGCCCGTTAGATCGCGCTGACAAGGTCGCCGCACGAAATAGACATGATGGCTATTGCCGGCGCAATTGGAACAGGTCTCATCATTGGAACCGGCAACGCGCTCAAATTCGGTCCCGGCTCGCTGTTGATTGGGTACATCCTGATGGGCTTGACCGTCTACATCGTTATGGTTGCCCTCGGCGAAATGGGCGCTTGGCTCCCACACAAGAAGAGCTTCTCGGGATACGCGACGCGCTTTGTCGATCCGGCTATGGGGTTCGCGACGGGGTGGAACTACTTCTTCAAATACGTCATCGTGCTACCGAACAACTTGACCGCGACCGGCATCCTTCTGCAGTACTGGCTACCCGATCTTAATGTATCGGTATGGATTACAGTGTTTGGAGTTGCAATTATTTTGCTCAACGTGGGTTTCCCTGACGCGCCTTGGTTTTTGATGCGCAGCTGCTTATCCCCCAACAGTTGATTCACGTTTCCTTCTTTGGCGAAGCCGAGTTCTGGATGTCGCTTGTCAAGGCGCTCGTCATCATCATGCTGATCCTGCTCTGCTTCATTCTTGCCATGGGTGGCGGCCCCAACCACTTCCGCTCTGGTTTTTACTACTGGCAAAATCCCGGTGCCTTTGCGCAGTACGCGGTTACTCTGGGAGACACCACCACGGTCATCCCCGGCGAGACGGGTCGCTTTCTGGGTGTCTGGGCTTGCATCGTCCAGGCCACCTTCGCCTACCTTGGCACCGAGCTTGTCGGCGTGGCTTTTGGCGAGACACCGAACCCCCGCAAGAACGTGCCGCGTGCCGTGAACCAGACTCTCATGCGCATTGTCTTCTTCTACATCGCCGGCGTGCTGGTCCTAGGCATGGCCGTTCCGTACAATAGTCCCGAGCTGATCAAGGCCACCAAGTCGAAGCTTGGCGGTTGTATGTTTTAACCCCTCCTCTGTATAGTTAGTTTTCCTTACACTAATCTCAACTAGTGGCATCGCCTTTCGTCGTCGCCGCCAAGGAGGCCGGTATTGCTAAGCTGGCTGACGCCGTCAACGGCCTGCTCCTCGTCTTCACCATCAGCGCCGCCAATTCGGATATCTACCTCGCATCGCGCACAGCCTGGGCACTGGCCAAGGACGGACAAGCCCCCAAGTTGCTACTTCGCACCAACAAGCGCGGCGTGCCCATCCCGGCAGTCGCCCTGTCGTCCGTCTTCATCGCTCTCGGCTACATGAACGCAAGCAAGAGCTCAGGGACCGTGTTCGGCTACTTCGTCTCACTCGTGACTGTTTTTGGTGCCCTCAACTGGGTCGCCGTGCTGGTGTGCTACATCGCCATGCTACGCGGCATGAAGGCACAGGGCATTCCCCGCTCCGTCATGCCGTACCGCAACCCGCTGCTGCCCTATGGCGCCTACTTTGCGCTGGGCGTCACGATCTTGGTCATCGTTTTTAGCGGCTACACTGCCTTCATCCCCCACTTCCAGATCGACAAGTTCATGACCAGCTATATCGGCATTGTGGTGTACTTGTTCAATATCCTGTACTGGAAGCTGGCCAAGAAGACAAGACGGGTGAGGCCGGAGGAGATGGACCTAGCCACGGGCCGGAGAGATTTTTAATATCCTTTCGTCAAGCTTGGGGATGGGAGGCTTTTTGCAATGGTTGCATTTAGAGATGCGGTGTTAATAACGATGACATGCGATACCATAGGGTCAATACCAAGAACAAAATTTTCATAAGCAACCTCGCCGGCAAGTGAATTTGCAGGCCCGATTTGGAACCGTCAGGCGATCAGGCGATCAGGCGATCAGCACCGCTGACATTTGACCGCGATTGGACCTCTGCCTCCGCGATGATCGCCAGCCGGCATCATGATCTCCCCCTCGCCCCAATGCAGACAGCTACCGCTTTAACTCTAGATCTCGGTTGACTCTTTATCACCTGACAGTTCCAAAAGGTAAACCCCCATCCGCCGCCATCCCGCTATCAATGCAAAGTTAGCAATGCAGCCCCGCCGCAAGCGGATAAACTCCTCTCAGCAAACTCCAAACCTTCCCCCAACGACGACCAGCTCAATAGATTGCGCCCCTCCCCACAAAAAAAAAAGAACACAACGCGAGTCCCGACCCGCCGCGGCCCAGCCAGCGGCCCACCGCTCCACCGCCTCCCACGGAGGGGGAGGGGGGCCCATAGCATTGCGCGCTATGGATTCAGATTGACGAGGTCGCTGACCTTCCCGGGTCCCGCCCACAACGCCGTGCCACGCGCGCGGTGGCGATCGCCGCCCAGGTGCTTGCTTGTCTTGATTGAGGCCCTGCTGCGGGCTTGCGTTGGCGGGAGGCAGGTCCCCGTTTCCTCGGGACGGGTACTATATGATGGTAGGCGAGGAATAACGGGGGCCATGCTGCTGGGGTTTGGTAGATTGGGGGGGAGGGTTTTTTTTTTCGGTGGCGGGAGGGGTGACGGTGTGCTGCGTTGTGGGGATGGGATGTGTATAAAGGGGAGAGGGGGTCTTGGGATTTGAGGTGAGAGAGGGCAAGCAAAGTCAGCAGTGTTTACCTTTGCGATATATCGAACAGAGTCCAACAACCCAGAAACCGCTTCGCTCAAGATGAAGAACTGCCGCTCCGCCGTTGCTGCTGTCGCCGTGTTGGCGCAGTGCGTGTCCCTGGTAGCCGGGCACGCCTCGTTTCAACAGGCGAGCAAGGGGGCAACGGATTTCGGCACAATGTGTGTCAGACTGCCAGTATGGGCTCTTCGTTCCATCAACCCTTCTTCTTATCGGATATCTAACAGACTCGCTGCAGCCCAACAACTCTCCCGTCACAGCTGTCACCGGTGCCGACATGGCCTGCAACGTAGGCGGCGCAAAGGGCGTAGCAGGCCTCTGCGAAGCCGCCGGTACGCTCCCCACACCTCCACTCTCGTCAGCTGCCCCATCCATCTAACCTCCGGTAGCCGGCGAAACCTTCACAGTCGAGATGCACCAGCAGCCCAACGACCGGTCCTGCGGGTCGGACGCCATCGGCGGCAACCACTACGGCCCCGTCATGATCTACATGAGCAAGGTGGCCGACGCGGCCGCGGCCGACGCCTCGGGGCTCTCGTGGTTCAAGGTCGACGAGGAGGGCTACGACGCCACATCCAAGAAATGGGGCACCGACTCGCTCAACACCAACTGCGGCAAGCGCACCTTCAAGATCCCCTCCAAGATCCCCGCCGGCGACTACCTGGTCCGGGCTGAGGCGATTGCGCTGCACTCGGCGTCGCAGGTGGGGGGGGCGCAGTTTTACATGAGCTGCTATGTGAGTTTTCTTTCTGGTTGTTGGCTATGCGAGGGCCGAGGCTAATCGGGACATGTGCAGCAAGTCAAGGTGGCTTCGACGGGCGCTGGCCAGGTTCCCGCTGGCGTCAAGATCCCCGGGGCGTACAGCGCGACGGATCCGGGTATCAAGGTTGATATCCACGGTAATGGGTTCAAGGAGTATACCATCCCTGGGCCAGCTGTTATCGATCGGAGCTTCTTTTAGAGGTCCCATCTGCAGAGTGTATGAGTTTGTTGCAGCCGAGATCATGGCTATGAAGGAAATACCCGCTCGTTTAGATGACAAAATAGAGTCTTGATTGAAACCACTTATGTCTCCTCTGAATAGGGGATGGTCTTCCATTTTGGTCGTTCACCAAGAGCCCGGGCTCTCGGGGCTTTGTCTGAAAGACACCATTTCCCTCAGCAACATCTCTCTCAATCACTCATGCCTTCAACATCAGGGCCGAATCGCGGCTTCTGAAACTTTCCCATGGGGCGGAACGCGCAGGGTTCTCCTAAGGAACAGATTATTGGCTTGGAATGAAATACGTAAGGATTTGATGTCACTGGCATTGGACAAGAGCACTGACGACCCGATCCGTTCCCTGGTAGAGGTAGAAGCAACTTGAGCCCAAACGAGTCTACTTGAGACACTCCCAGATTATCGACGCAATAACTTCGAATAGGGATAACGACTTCATCATCACTGGCTATCGGTGAGCGAATCTTGGACATGGTTATGTTGAAAGAGAATCATGCTGAACAGCTGCAGTCGAGCTTTCTTCTCGTACATTACCTCAGCCTGGAGCACATTTCGTCTGCACAACGAGTTGGGTATTTCCATGTCCCTATACCTCCGTCCCAAACGGTATCCAAACGGCAAACCCGAACTCATTGACTTGTTCACAGTCAATATTTGGTCCCACTTGCTGGCTGGCCTCCTCTTCGCCGCCTTATTCGTCCATTTTCTCGTCCTAGTCAGACTCCCGGAGAGCCCAAGACTCCAAGATGTCGTCGCAGTCGGGGTTTACATCTGGGTTATGCATTCATTGCGGTTACCGCCACAACGTGCTTGGATTTAAGCTCAGCTGCAAAAACTTACATCTGTTCCGGGGTCCTGTTAGTTTAGAGAATTGAGATTTGACTTAGGTATATTAGAGTTACGCTTTGAGAACGAGCGGTAGTTTCAGTGGGTCTATCAACGGTAGTTGTTTGTATAGGCAAAAGGAAAAACGATGGTACTTGGTGGCAGACTGGTGTCCTAAACTGGGTCTAGGAGTGGATCCTTGCAACTTATATACACCCTCTGCGACTAATCTGGACCTGGTCAGAAAATATTGTGGGGGTAACCATGTTTGCATTGTCTTGGTGCCAAGCTGGCCGGGTATGGATTAGGGCCTCAATAGTTTGCGCTAATTGGGGTTTCTTTCTTTGTGTCTACTATCTACTATACACTGTAGGAGACCTTTACACAAGAGACATTTAAGACCTTCCACCTCCTACAAACCTCCAGGCTCTTTTATTCACAAATTCCAGCCAGCTTGTGTTATTCTAAAGCGGCTTGATTAGGCTTTGCTTCTTGTTCTTGGGTGGGTGTTATTGTTACCGCCTGGACTTGCCAACAATTAGGTTGGTGCATGGTTCAGCCTCCAGAGCCATACACGGATTGGGTTTCGCGGCTTCAGTGAATTGCCCGTCCGCTAGTTTGGCAAGCCTTTATAGTAGTAGATGAAGAGCTAAACCAAATGCATCTCCTAGGAGCTCTCATACCGTATTCTCAATTGCCTGCTCATTAAGACGGTAGAGTACGAAAAAGGCTGCCAAGCCAGAACGCCAGCGTCTTTCACGCCCAGGTGGTGCTTCCATCTGCTTTTTCTGGTAAAAACAGCCTGGTTGTCCGAGACGAATCTGGCTCACGAGGTTTCCTTTTTCGTTCGTAGTCCTGAGCTAGGGTGAGCTGTGGCTGATTGGTCCTGAGCTTTCCCTGATTCTTCCCTGAGCTAGGGTCCCATACACCACCGCCGCACAGTACGTGGCATCCTAGTCTAATTCGTAGGACAGTACGTAGTATCCTGGTACCAGAACTGGGATGTTATTTAGTATACTAGTATATTACATGCACCTCCTGCTGACAATACCAACCCTTTGCCTCGCGGACCGCCTGGACGCGCGCGGGCATCGAATCTACGAGGGTATTCACAAGGTCGATTTCAAACTCCAACCATACCACCTCCTTTCCAGAGCTCTGTATCGCGCATCGCACCGCTCAATCAATCAATTCAACCACCACAACCACTTGTTCCAATTGATTGACCCTGACCCTGGGCACCCCCATACATCACCAGGGTTCCATACGTGACCTCCAACAGGACTAATTCTGGGCCTACTTGGCTACAGTTAAAGCAATTCACCATACGGTAACGTAACCTACCGAAAATGGTAATTAGGCTGAGCAAAGGTGAGCAATGTCACGTGGGTAAGGTTTGTGTGATTCGTCTCACAAAACAGGGAGATTGGTCATCCTACTGCCAAAAAGACGCTGTCAAATGATGCTCCGCTGAGGCCATCTCAGCTCCCCTATTAACAACCAGTCCAGGTACATCCTTGCATTGACAAAAGCGAATTGCACAAGCTATCTCTTGTCTGTGGACGGCAGACCAGAGCGAAATACAGCTCCAATAGTTTATGGCGAGGTAGATGAGCAGCAAAGGTATGGACCTTTACTCCGGTCGAGATTCCGATGCAATCTAGACGAGAGAAATAGCCACACACTTCTTCACCTCAAAAGCGCCCCCGTACATGATGCCATGCACATAAGCCGGGCCAATAAACCGCCAGTCTTTCCCGGAAGGCCGGAGTATACAAGGCCTCGTCACGCCTTGGACAAGCACGACACGATCGTCCACCCTCGCCGCAGCAGGAACAAAAGCCAGCAGACCCCTGGTTGTCCGCGCCATGACCTTGTCCGACTGATCAGGATCCACAGGGGTTGTATACTCGGGGGCCCACCCCAAGCGTCCGGAAACGAGGTTCACCAGAACAGCAAAGCCCATAATCCACATGTACAGCGACAAAAGCGCCCAGATAAACGCCCAATGCAGCCCCCTGTCAACCCTCCGGACAAACCAATCCATCCACATAAACATCCACTCCCGCACCCGCAGCGCCGCCTCAAAGTCTCGCTGTGCGGACTCGTCGGTTATCGTGGCAACGTCGGGGCGCAGCAACGTCTGCCAGAACGCCTCGCGCATGGTCTCGCCAGTGGCATACACACTCCCAAGGCCAAGCTCGTCGGGACAGCTCAGCACCATCCAGTCGCGAAGTACCTCACACGAGTCGGCGACGATCCCGTACGGGTCCTTCTTGGGAAGAAGAGAACCGTTGAGCCAATACTCGCGCCCGAGCTCCGCGTACGACGGCCGCCTTCGCCCCACCCGAGCGACCCGATCGATCACGTAACCTGAGACCAGCAGGCGGCCGTCGCCTAGGAAGCTCGCCTGCGCGCTCTCGCCGCGGCTCGCGCAGAAGCGGTCCTCCGCCGAGACGGCCGCCCGGCCGTCGCCTAGGAGCAGAGACCCGGGTACGAACCAGTCCGGCAGCCATGACGGGAGACCGGCTGGCGGGCGGCCGGAATGGTTTTGGTCATGGTCATGGGTATGGCGGTCCAGCAGCAGGGACAGGTCGCCGGTCTCCTCGACGGCCCGCGCGGCGGTGCGGCGAAAGACCTCGTCGTCGGGGGTTGCCACCGAGTTGTAGTCGATCTCGATAGCTTCGGGCTGCTTTAGTAGGCCCTGCAGCGCAAAAACCTTGTCGCGTGGCAGGGTCGACTCGAACGGGGCGAAGCGCCGCAGCGCGTCGCGAATGGTGAAGCGCTTTCCGCCGGATGCGATTGCGTCGCGCGTCTCGGAGAGCACGGTGATGTAGAAGTGCGGCGCGACGCTCAATGTGTCGTGATACTGGCGCCGCGGCGCCTTGGCCATGTCGATGAACCTGACGGCGTTGATGAAGGCGTCCCAATCCATGGCGTCCCGGCCGGAGAGGACGACTGCCGAGCGCGCAAAGGCCACCTCTTGAATGATCCAGACGCGGCGGAACCAGGGACGGCGCAGCAGGGTGGTGACCGCGCGGTGGAATGTTTCGGGCGGCTTCAAGACGTCGCCTAGGCTCGTAGGCAGCATGGGTTTGTCGAGTATGAAGTGTGCGCCGGTACGGCCGAGGCCGCTCGAGAGAATGGAGTCATTTTCTTGCTGAAGGCGGAGAAAGCCACCCTGCCTCCCTTCGTTGTATTTTTCGGCTGCCTTGCCAAGGAAGTGGAAGGCGTCGCGGCTAGTGGTGTCTTGAGGCCCTAGCCAGACCACCACGCGGATGCTATCAGAATAGATGGCTCGCATCAGCGGTATCTGGTTCACCTTCTCGTCGCTGTCATCTTGGTTGATGCAGATCGCATCGATCCACATCTCCCTTTCGCCGTCGGCTCTTCGCAGCTGGCGTAGCGCGGCGACTAGGTTGGTTGTCACGGGGAGGACGGTGTTCTCGACGAGGATGTCGGCAGTAATCTTCGCATCGCCCCAGCAGTACGAGAGCGCTTCGTACCGTGGGTCTTTGTCGAGATCGACTACGCGGAGGCTGCAGCTTATGGGCGCGTCGAGGTCGGTTGATGGGTGGATGACGACGAGGCGAATGTCGGGCTGCGAAATCAGCAAGGGATGTGCTGAGTATATTATTGATGAGGCGACTGTGGGTTGCTCCATTGTTTTACCGGTTCTTAGTTTTCGTGATACAGGCAGTTAAGTATCTAGGCTCTAAAATTTGGCGAGAAATTTTAACCCGTAACTAGGCAGTAAGATGCTGTTCAGGCAGCAATAGGTGGTCGAGACACGTGCTAGCGATTGATTGATTGATTCATTGATTCATTAACTCGTTCATTCGTTGGTTTAATCGTGAGAGGCTTTTTCCCTGGAGGCCCAGAGGGGAATCGTACATGACTAGTCTGGCCGGCCAAAGCTCACTAACTAAAGGAGAACCTTTGCCGCGTTCTATCTAAAGGAGACTCTACATACAATTGGACTCCTAGCTGGTCTCAAGCGCCCTGGCTAATAATACCGTATAGTAAGAAACGAGACTTG
Source organism: Lasiosphaeria hispida (assembly GCA_033439745.1). Taxonomy (NCBI): domain Eukaryota; kingdom Fungi; phylum Ascomycota; class Sordariomycetes; order Sordariales; family Lasiosphaeriaceae; genus Lasiosphaeria; species Lasiosphaeria hispida. The sequence goes on from JAUIQD010000003.1 coordinate 5,576,537, forward strand.
CTAGCCAGGTACTACTCCTCTATAGGGTGGGTTATGTATCGAGCCCACTGCACCCCCACGCCATGGAAAATACTGCCATTTTCTGCCATCCTGCCAACATCGTCACACACCGAAATCGCCATATAAATCCGCACTATCGCCATACAAGATGCTCAATTGATCCACCGCAACACTACTACAGTAACCACAGTAGGGCCCTGGGCCAGGAAAACACCAAATCCGCACTCTTCAAAGTGCCGCATAATTGAATAACAAGACCTGGGCCAGGAAAACACCAAATCTGTACTCTTCAAAGTGCCTACGTAGTTAAATGGTGAGATAAACCTAGCCTCGACCCTTAATCGTCGGCCGTACCTCCCGACCGCTAAGACTAGTCTTCTTAGTAACAGTATTTCCTGTTTTTTCGTATGTACGACTTGGTATCTAATACCATTCCACCTAGCTGTAGGGTCACACTCGGGTGACCCCGAGAGCCAATGTAAGTGCGCAGGGTGGCCGAGTTACTTCGACAAGCCCTCTGGCAGCTTAGTAAAGAAAGAAACGGCTCCCAGTGACCACTGGAACGGCATGCCTTACGATCATGCTGACAAACTACCTGGGACGGGTCTTCACGGTTAGCGGCCCGAGAGGTGAAGGAAGAGATGGAACTGGGTAATACGAGATGACAAGAGGAATTAGTACGCTAAATAGGACATGGACCTGGACTAGTGGCTTGTTGGTTCCGTATGAGAATGTTGTGATTTCTTATCAATTTTGCTACTTTGTTTTTAGCTCAACATGGGATACACCACTTTCCTTGAGGCAACCAAGGAAGTGCTGTTGAATGGGCGTACAAGCCAGCGGTGCTACGGAGTCCATGGGACATGCTGGCAAACCACCAATCAAATCAGTCAAAAGTATCCCCCGTGGCGCAATTGGCTAGCGCGTCAGACTGTTATCTCACAGGCATCTGGAGGCTGGTGGTTCGAGCCCACCCGGGGGAGTTTCTTTTTGCCTCAGTTGAAGAACTCCCAAATCTTCCCCAGCAATTTAATTTGTTTTGCATCGCGTTCTTTTGCAGACGCATTCCATTTGGAATCATGGCGCCAGAATGTGGCGGTAGGTACCCAACCCTAACCCACGCTCGCCATCATGCCAAGACGTCAATAAACCGCCAAGGTTGATTGATCACCGCCGCCAACAACCGATCGATTTCACACTTGAGCCGTATCTTCTTCCTCAAACAAAACAGGACTGGATTTTGGACTTCCAGAGCGCAATTTCACCACCGCAAAAGCCGCGTGATTTTGATTTGTCCCTCCATCCAGGGCGACCAAAATCTACATGCGAGCAATCGTCTCACAGCGCTCCGCTTTCACGACGACTTGGACCAACCCCGCGAGGCGGGCACCACTCACTCTCGCCAAACCCGACCCCTCGCGCTCCTTCACCATGTCGCACAAGACGCAGGAACCGGTCATCACGCGAGTCAGCGACCTGCCCCTATCCGAGGCCAAGTGGGTGACGCTCAAGAAAATCGAGTACGTCGACCAGGTCGGCAAAGCGCGCACCTGGGAGGTGGCGACGCGCAAGACGCGCGCTGAGAAGGCCGGCGTCGACGCCGTGGCCATGGGCAACATCCTGCTGCACCCGCAGCGCGCCCCGGCCACGCTCATCGTGATCCAGTACCGCCCCCCGCTCGACGCCTACACGGTCGAGTGGCCCGCCGGCCTGGTCGACGCCGGCGAGACGGCCGAGGAGGCCGCCGTGCGCGAGTTCAAGGAGGAGACGGGCTACGACTGCAAGGTCCTCAGCGTCAGCCCCGTGCAGGCCGCCGACCCGGGCATGACGAATGCGAACATGCAGCTGGTCATGGTCGAGGTCAAGCTCGACGAGGCGACCGACGAGCCCCCTGAGCAGCGGCTCGAGGACGGCGAGCACATCCAGCGCGTCGTCGTGCCGCTGTCCGAGTTTTATGACAGGCTGGTTGAGTACTCGAAGAAGGAGCGGTTCATTGTGGCGGCCAAGCTGTTCCACTTTGCGGCAGGCATGCACTTTGCAAAGACGGAGACATACGGCATATACCCTAACTAGAACAATCTTTGGGTTTGGCTCTGCTCCTTTGCGTGAGGATGGTTGGCCGACTTGGGTTCGTTGTAATAAGGTAACTTGATACCAAGCACTGCCCGTCATATATACATGCCAGAAATGGATTTTTTTGTTGGGCCATCAACGAGTTGAAAGTCAAGTACTGCCAGTATGATGCAAGTACTTCTTGGAAATCAGTGTCTATGATTCTTCCAACTATGTAAGTTGTGAGACGTGAGACGCCAGCTACCTAATTGAGCAAACAGCAGTACCTCTGTTTGCTCTTCAAGTAGGAAAAAGAGGGCCCAACTGCTTGACATCAACTCTCGCCGTGTAGTAACAAAGGTAAAGTCTGGCACTATCAACAATCCTGGACAACGGCGGGTTAGAAGCACCTGGCAGAGAACGTCAGAGGAAGACATCGTTAAAGTAGGAGCTGAGTCACAACAGTAGAGCGAAAATATAGGTTAGTAATCGACAAACTTGGCTGCTTCATGCTTGAGATTGTTATATTGGTGAAGGTCGTCAGCTGCTGTTGGCAGGTGGCAAGTCCGTCCTTGCTCTGGGTGGCAGGCCGCGCATGACAGGAGTCATTGGAACAGGCCCAAATGCGGACGCATGAGTGAACAGGTAACCAGTTCTGGCAAATAGGAGCCGTTTCACATCTACTGGATGGCAAGAACGGCACTGGGCTGCCAGTGGCTGGTTGTGCCGACCAAACTTGAACAGTGTCTGTCCGCTGAGAGATCTGAGTTGGTATGGGCCTGTTGGTAGGCTGTGTGGTTAGTGGCTATTACACCCTTGACTGGTGACGTTGGCCTGGAATGGTCGGGATATATGTGGTTGCTTGGCTTGCCGGACGAAAGAGGAGAAGGCCAAGTGGTGCTGTCGCAATTTGTTTCTTCATGCTTTGAGCAAGAGTGAAACATCCGGGCTGAGGTGCTGAGCGATGTGCAATTGAGCGGAGTGGCAATTTCGAAACCGCTCTGCTGTGGAGACTCAAAGCCCAGCGAAAAGTGCGGCAGCGACAGGCCGTCATAAAACGATCTAAATATTTTATCTGTCGTGGTGAAAGAACGGAACCGAATTTCGGCAGCCCTGCAGTCGCAGTCTGGGCGACAGTCGGGGAAGGGTGGAAGTCAAGTCTGGGCTAGCAAAGTTGTGCGGTGCAGCCAAGTGCAGCGACGGTGCACGGTTGCCAGGGCGGCAGCAAGTGGGATTGTTAGCGCCATGCGACGGCAAGGGGAGACACAGGCGAGCGCCAAGGAAAACACCCGACCCTCGCCCTTTTGGCGGGCTTCTCTTTCCTCCAACATCGTCGACATCCGACAACGACGACGACGACAACGGCCGCACATAGGTAGGTAAGACGGTCGCCGGCCCGGATTTTACGACACAATCGCCCAACGACGACACGACCCGACTTCCCAGCCCCCAAGTCCCAACCGGTTTATTTTTTGGACAACGCGGAACGCTGCGACGCCCCTCGGTACGCCTCTTGCCCTCGCGACCAGCCAATTTGCGGAGCGTTGTTGATGCTAACTCTGCAGGCAGCAGAACCGCACCGCGGGAAGCTACGAATGACCACGACCACCCCTAATTCCTAATTATTCCCCTCGAACCTAACGAGCGACGCACGACTTGCATTTTCCTTTGTTGCGACCGACCATCGACATTCCCTCCAATATACTTTCACATGCAGAACCGCGTGGTCCGAGTCGCAACGTAAACAACCCAGTCCAACATGGCCGAGCCGCCCTCCTCCCCCCCCAGCGCCGAGTCTACCACCGAGGAGGCCCTGGCTTGGTACAAGTCGCAGTACGAGATCCTCGAGCACGAACTATCCGAATTCCAAACCTCCAGCAAGGAACTTGAAGCCGAACTTGAGAAGGACCTGGATGCGGCCGACAAGCGAGAGCGGGGCCTGCAGGAGAAGGCAGAAGGACTCAGCTACGAAGTAGAGGAGTGGAAGGTATGTTGCATCTCTTGTCTCGAGCATTTTCCCCGCTATGCGCCCCTTGCATGCGAGGCGGTCAGGCTGACACATGGACCCTCAACAGAGGAAATACAAAGAGTCCAAGGCCGAGGCAAACGCCGCCCAGGGCGTACTCGAGAAGGAGATCACGACGCTTCGCGACGCCAACAGGACCCTCCAGCTTAGGTTGCGCGATATAGAAGTGGCAAACGATGACTTTGAACGCCAAGCCCGGAACACTACCTCGTCACTAGAGGATCTTGAATCCAAATATAATGTCGCAATCGAGAGGAACGTTATGATGGAGGAGGAGGTCAAGATTGGCGAACAGGAGCGCGAAAACCTACGGGTTGAGGCGCAGCGGCTCCGTGAGGAGCTCTCTGACCTCAAGATCGAAGCCGAGATTCTCCAAGACAAGATCAGGAAGCAGGAGTCCCGCCACCTCTCGGCCATTTCGACCGACATATCGATCCCCGAATCGCCTACCTTTGACCACTCGCCACAGTCGACCGCAAGCTCGCCCATGGTTACGACACCGCCTGATACCAAGTCCATGTCGACAGCAGAAACCATATCTGAAATCCAAGATCCTCCCTCACCGCCCATGTCGGACGCCTCGGCACCCCTGCCCAAGATCGGTGCCTCCAAGACGCCAATGTCTGCGCAGCGGAAAACTCGCCTGCCATCCTCCGACAACAGCGCTACTCCCAAGCCTAAGCAGTTTGCTACGTCTACCACCCGCGCACCAGGTGCCCGTGTTGCTACTACCAACGCGCTGCGCACACCCGCCTCCACGAAGCCGCCCGTTCCCAAGTCAGCCCGCGCCGCCTCGCACCGGATTCCGCCTTCCAACTCTCTCACGCATATCCGCACGCTCACGGCCCAGATGCAACGCCTCGAAGCCCGTGTGCACTCAGCTCGGTCTAAGCTCCCAGCGCCGGTTAATACCCCTCCGAGAGCGTCGCCCCGGTCTTCAGTCAGCGTCCCATCAACCGTCACCATCCGCAGTCGCAAGCGCACCATCGGGTCGACAGCCGCGTCTAGCGTGGCATCCAGCGTGGTGGGCGGCGACGACGCAACCCCGACGCAACCTCGCCACCCGCACCACCACGCTCCCTCGGAGCTCCGCAGCAGCATGTCGTCATCCACCACCAGCAAACACGTGCCGCGCCTCAGCACATCGGGCGTCTCGCGCCTCTCCTTTGGTCCTCTCCCGAACCGCAACCCGGGCGGCAACGTTGAGTCGGACATGTCGCGCCCTAGTAGCCGCGCGAGTGTCTCGAGCTACGCGCGCCCGGCTAGCCGGACAGATTCGCACAGCGGCATGACCGCGAGTGGGATAATGCCTCCGCCGCGGCCGATGAGCCGGACGAGCCTGGGCGGGGCACGCACGCCGCTCGGCAGGCCGCGCAGTAGTCTTGGCGGCAGCATGCACGGGCACAGCCAGAGCGTTAGTTACAGCACGGCCGAGGTGGATGAACTCGCTGCGGGACTTGATGGGGCCAGCGCGGATGGTAAGAACGGAGATCTACGCACACCGAGCCGCAGGGGGACGTACAGCCGGCTCGAGATGGATGCGATGGCGAACAGTGGCATCCCGATGCCGAGTGGGATCGCTGCGCCCGGGAGGAGACAGAGCAGCGGGGGTTCGGTGTCGGGGAGGAGGACAAGTTCCGGAGCAAATTTGGGTGCGGGGCTGGGACAGAGCATTGGGCCCGGGGGCAGAAAGTTGGAGGACGTGGGAGAGACCTACTGATGCTTCGCTTGATGTCGAGGTCAAGTTTATTATACCTACTGCCTTGCCTTGCCCTGCGGTACCTTCTTTTAGGTTGGTTCACATAGAAAGCCTGTTTTTGCGTGTTTCTTCATCTTTCCTCTACTCCCCGAGCTGCGTCCGAGATTTGATGTTTGGGAAATGGACTGGGCTTTGTTTTGGGTTGCTGGCTGGCGAGCATGGAACTGGCCTGGCTGCGGGGAGTGACTGGTGTTTGTTTCTTGACGGTGACGCGAAATACCTGGGGTTTCTTTTGTCAATGGGGTTGATTGGGGGGGGGGGGGATACATGGATGACTTTGATGGGCGGCTCGTCACTCGGTGCTCCGTACTGAGGGTATCGAGGATGGGCGGATTTTAGTTGTCTGGTTGTGGAATACCTCGTGTTATTTTCTCTCCGGGTGTGGCGAGAGATATTTTACCGTTGGCTTCTGGTTTCTGTTGCATGATTACCCCAAGATGATGGAGGTCAGGCATTGAGGAGCATGGGTGGTTTTGTTTTTGGCTATTCCCCGGGAAGATATCAGTAGGAGAATGAGTACGTGTTTAATACCCCCAATTCATCCCTTTATCTTGTTTTCTCTCTCTATGTGTCATGTCTAGATTGGTGTCACTCGTTGTACGTACGTACGTACATACATACCATAGCTACCTTATGTAGTGATGAGCTTGGGAAATAAATATGAGTGAGGTCTGAATCTGCAACGGCACAGATCTTATACAAGACCAAGATGGGAGCGTCACACACACCCTCCAGGATGTAGCATGGGCCCAGCAGCATACACACGCACATGGACCACCCAGGACACACTGGATTGAGCGGCTTGCAGGACACAGGACATACATATCTCGACTACGACCTTGTCCCTTTTAGGGGGGGGGGGGGGGGTCACCTCATAGCCCCTGTCCTGTCAACCTGCCTGTCGACCTGCCTTCCGTCTTCCCCTCACGTGGCCGCAGCGATGGCTCTACATATATGCTGTAGGGCATATGCGTGTCCTGCACTGCGCCTGGCGCATCTCGACAGGGCTGAACAGGGTGATGTGATGCTGGGTGGGTAGGCGGTAGGCAAGGGAAACAGGGCTGGGGTACCCGTGGGCTGGGCCAGACCGAGGAGGGGGGAGGGGGGACGCGAGCAAAGCAAAGAAAGTGGTACGATTCTGATGTCAGAGGAACCACCACGGTGGGGTGGATCAGTGTGAAGGTGATATTTATTCCACTCGGAATACCAGCCGAGAGACGGGTCGACTCTTTCGACATTGATCCATCCATCGCTACCTTTGGCACGCGTGCCACACACATCTCAGATCGGATCTCGCTGGGCTGGGTTTGCATCTGATGTGGAACTCGCTGCCAGGTACTACACACGATGTGGGCGGGCGTGTGGGGATCGCAGATGCTATTTTGCGCCGCGCCGCATCGCACCGCACCTTGATGACGGCCACTGGAACCATATAACAAAAGGTTATCGCATTCTTAAAAGCAACAGCCCGTGTCGCCTGGAGAGAGGGGATATCTATGTGATCACTTGGGGGACTTGATTGGCATGTCCTTATCTCGATATTGCTCGGAGCGCATCTACGGTTCCCTTCGCCTAAGCGCTTTACTACCGCCCTAGGAGATGACGACCGGAGAATAGATGGACGGACAAAGGGGGAGTCGTCAGCGCAACATGTCGGCTGTTCAGCCGGCACTCTTCGGGGTGGCGGCGGGATAGCACATGAAATCCACTCGGCTCGCTCCGTGCTGGATGACGAGGGCTGCGACGGCTGGTGGGTTTTCTGGCGGGCGGATGGCGGCGCATCCGAGTGTTGATGCAAAAGCTTCAATTCAGACTTCAGACTGAAAAGGAGAGGCTGCTCCGTGGCGGCAACAGGAGCGGCGCTGGGCGGGCGGAGGAAGCGGCTTGTGCGAGGCTCAAGTCAACTTCCATGTCAAAGCCCAAGAAAAACGACGCTGGAGCCCAGGGAGACGCGACTGGGATCTCAAGTGGTTGCTGCTGTTCGGTTGCCGCGGACAAGCTGTTGGGGATCTGCGGGTCCGGGACCCCTGCGCTAACAGTTCACCTCTTCTTTTTTTGTCGATCACCCACCGTGCCACCCTGGAATTGCCCCTCGAGCGGGAGCCAGGGGTGCCGCACCAGCGCAGGAACTCAACAATTGGGGAGCCTCTTTTATTTTATTTTTTTCTGTCTCGTTGTCGTGCTCACTCTAGCACGCTGGCTTCGCCCTTTACCCGTGCCCCACCTCAGCACACCGTGTTCGAAGCTGACACCTATCAATTCGGTACATGCGCAATGTGATTGTGCTCGCTCTGTTCACGAGCTGAACATGGTGGTTTCTTCGGCAGGACGGGCTTTGGTGATGCCCATCTGGGCTCCGCTTAGCCTGCCATTGGCGCGAAGAAGCTTTCCCCGGGTCCCGCTAGGCCAATCTCGGCATGGACGGGCAAGCCAGCAAAAAAAGGTTGAACCAGCATCCTGCTCTTGTTGAGAGGCTTCCTGCTGTTCATGTTGTTAGTGCGTTCTGAGCCGCAGGTACCCACTCCCAAGTGAGACCACAGACCCAGATGTCAACGACATCGAGATTCAGAGTGCTCCGATGGAGCTCTGCTCGAATTCTTCTGGAGACAGCACAGCTGTCGACTGTCAGAGCATATAAAAGATAGGGTCCAAATATCAAACGTGGCATGAAACTATCCGCAGGCGGACAGCTAGATGGATGCACGCTGCCCATGGCACATTGAACAGATAGTTATATCGCATGCAGCCCTAGGCCTAGTCTGGACAAGTATGCGGCAGTATTTCCTTCGGACGCCGTGGTGGGTGTGGTGCGGTGCGGGCGGTGCGAATGTCGGAGCCCCGGGATGGACGTTCCCTGTCTTATCGATTCCTGGGACTCTGCGTGCTGGACTCCTTTCCATCTCGGACTTCTCAACTCCCAAGACGTCCAGCGCACCTCCCAAGGTCCAGCGCAGCTGCGCCTTGGGCCCTGCCGCACAACAGGAAGCGGAAAGGATCCATCATGGAGACACATGGGTATGTACAGTTTCGGATTGGCGATGCATCGAGATGGGACGAATGGCGGATTGGATGGCTGGCGGCCAGCTGGTGGCTGAAGGCGATCGAGTAAGTGGCCGAGTGTCGCACACCAAAAGTACTTGGAGCTGCAGTGTAAGAGCTGCATGAACGAAATGTATTTTGAACACCGAGGGTCAGCATCGCCATGTCGCAACCACCGGGCCTCTCGGACCGAAGGTACCCCCACACCACAGTGCAGTAACGGGAGTACTTGGGCCGGCGGCTTGCTGACAGCAGGTGGGCCTGGGGGCCCTGGCGATTCATGCCCTGCAGTCTCGGGTGTCTTGTGCGGTTCTGCAAGCTGACGTTTTTTTCTCTTCCATTTCGCGCTGAGCCTTTTGGGGACTTGGGATTTGGGGCTTGGAGCTTCCCCAACGTCCCGGTGACGAGCGCGATGATTGGCCTGATCTGGCTTTCGGGCTGCTTCGCCTGGCTGAATTCACCTCCCTTTCGTGTTCGATGCTCGATGCTCGGTTGCTGCTCCATGCCCAAATGGACCTCGAGAATTCAGATAGCCCTGGCCCTGACCTCGACGGCTCAAGGTGCCCATGAAAATCCCCTCCGTAATTCCGATTTAGTGTGTGGGCTAGGGTGGACTGTTGTACGTGTGTGTTGGTGGACTGTGAAACTGTGTGCACTGGGTATCTGTCACTTGGACACTAGGCGAGGTGGACTAGGTGGAATGGATGCTGGGATGCTGGGATGCGGGAGAAGCAGACGGAAAGTGCAGGGTTGCGGCTGCCACTGCCAGACGGGCCCTGTAGGCGGTAACTTTTTTTTTTGCGCCCTCTAAGCTCGGATCCAATTTGGGTCCCCACCTTCTCACCAGCTTCACGGGTTTCGGGGCGCGCCTCGCCAGAAAGCAGAAAGTCAAGATTGCCATTCATCTATCTACCCCGTCTCCGCCTGCTCCCCCCGTTCCCCTTTCTCCCTGGAATTCTCTCTCCTCCTCATCCTCTCCCGAAGAATAGACTCGGTGGCAATCACGAAATCACGGGACATACGATCGAGCCATTCCCTTCTTGTACTTTGTTTTCCTCCGCGGCCATCGCATTCCAAGTAATACTTTCGACGCCCCTCTCCATCCGCATCCGCCTCCCTTGCAGAGATACCCCCGTGCTGTCGTAATATTGCGAATTTGACATCCATCTCGAGCCCAGCTGGACACCAAGGCCCCCGGCTGCCCCCGGCTGCACCTACGACACCCAATTGGCATCTCTTCCCAGCTAGCTCTCGAGTTTGCTGGCTGCGCAGCGTCGTAGTAACACCGCACATAAGCAAGTGCATCCGCCCCTAATCCCCCGAAATCATCGGACTCCGAACTGGGTAAATATCCTCCGCCTTTCCCCTGAACCCACCAAGACCCAGCCAGATTCAGACCCAGCGCCCGAATCTCGACAACCGTCTCGGTGACGGCGTAGCATTGATGCTGCATCCCCTTCCCGGATTTCGTTTCTGACAGCTTCACCCCCCAAACAGTAGCAGCCATGGGCGAGACCAGTGGTCACAGTGCCGCCAACGGCACCCGGAACGGTGTTGTTGTTCCCCAACAAAACGGCAAGACCACCTATGCCGAGAAGTTCAAGCTGGCCGACCACTTCATTGGTGGTAACAAGCTGCAAAATGCGCCTCCCTCCAAGGTCAAGGACTTTGTCGCGGCCAACGATGGTCACACCGTCATCACAAACGTGAGTATCTCGAAGCAGCCGCGGCGGGATGGCTTAGCGCCTCGGGACACCAGCTGACAGTCTTGCGTTTGACAGGTCCTGATCGCCAACAACGGTATCGCTGCCGTCAAGGAGATTCGTTCAGTGCGAAAATGGGCTTACGAGACCTTCGGTGACGAGCGGGCCATCAAGTTCACCGTGATGGCCACGCCAGAAGATCTGCAGGCCAACGCCGATTACATCCGAATGGCTGACCACTACGTCGAAGTCCCGGGCGGCACCAACAACCACAACTATGCCAACGTCGAGCTTATTGTAGATGTTGCTGAGCGTATGGACGTCCACGCCGTTTGGGCAGGATGGGGTCACGCCTCAGAGAACCCAAAACTACCAGAATCGCTCGCCGCATCACCAAAGAAGATTGTCTTCATTGGACCCCCCGGCTCGGCCATGCGCTCTCTCGGTGACAAGATCTCGTCCACCATCGTCGCCCAGCACGCAGCTGTTCCTTGCATTCCCTGGTCAGGTACTGGCGTGGAAGAAGTCAGCGTCGATGACAACGGCATCGTGACTGTTCCTGACGAAGTTTACCTAAAGGGCTGCGTGAACTCGTGGGAGGAAGGTCTCCAAAAGGCCAAGGAAATTGGCTTTCCCGTTATGGTAAAAGCATCCGAAGGTGGTGGTGGCAAGGGTATCCGCAAGGTCATGTCGGAAGATGGATTCGAGCAGCTCTACAAGGCAGCCGCCAGCGAAATTCCCGGATCTCCCATCTTCATTATGAAGCTGGCGGATAGCGCTCGGCATTTGGAAGTTCAGCTCCTGGCTGATCAGTACGGCAATAACATTTCGCTGTTCGGCAGAGATTGCTCGGTTCAACGGAGACATCAAAAGATTATCGAGGAAGCGCCAGTAACAATTGCGAACGCGACAACTTTCAGGGCCATGGAGGATGCCGCTGTGCGCTTGGGTAGACTTGTGGGTTACGTCTCGGCTGGAACAGTCGAGTACCTCTACTCGCACTCGGACAACAAGTTCTACTTCCTCGAGCTCAATCCCCGTCTGCAAGTCGAACATCCCACTACTGAAATGGTCAGCGGTGTCAACCTTCCCGCAGCACAGCTCCAAGTTGCCATGGGTTTGCCACTGCACCGCATCAAGGACATTCGGCTCCTGTACGGCGTCGACCCAAAGACGTCAACGGAAATCGATTTCGAGTTCAAGAACCCAGAGAGCGAGAAGACACAGAGGAGACCGACACCCAAGGGCCACACCACGGCTTGCCGTATCACCTCTGAAGATCCCGGTGAGGGTTTCAAGCCGTCAAACGGTGTTCTGCACGACCTGAACTTCCGCTCCAGCTCAAACGTATGGGGTTACTTCTCCGTCGGCTCGGCTGGTGGTATCCACAGCTTCTCTGATTCTCAGTTTGGTCACATTTTCGCGTATGGTGAGAACCGTGCCGCATCACGGAAACACATGGTCGTCGCACTCAAGGAGCTCAGCATTCGAGGTGATTTCCGCACAACCGTCGAATATCTGATCAAGCTCCTTGAGACCGAGGCATTCGAGGACAACACCATCACAACTGGCTGGCTGGACGAGCTTATCTCTAACAAGCTCACTGCGGAGAGGCCGGACCCCATGCTTGCTGTTGTCTGCGGTGCCATCACCAAGGGTCATATTGCTAGCGAGGCTTGCATGGCTGAGTACAGGTCCGGCATTGAGAAGGGCCAGGTCCCTTCCAAGGACATACTTCGCACCGTCTTCCCCGTCGATTTCATTTACGAGGGCTATCGGTACAAGTTCACCGTTACACGCTCGAGTGCGGACAGTTACCACCTTTTCATCAATGGCTCGAAGTGCACGGTCGGCGTTCGTGCTCTCAGCGATGGTGGTCTTCTGATTTTGCTCGACGGCCGCAGTCACAACGTCTACTGGAAGGAAGAAGTGGCAGCTACCCGCATTTCTGTCGACAGCAAGACCTGCTTGCTTGAGCAGGAGAATGATCCCACCCAACTGCGGACGCCCTCCCCTGGCAAGCTTGTCAAGTACTCTGTCGAGAACGGCTCGCACGTCAGGGCTGGCCAGACCTTTGCCGAGGTTGAGGTCATGAAGATGTACATGCCTCTGATTGCACAAGAAGACGGTATTGTTCAGCTCATCAAGCAGCCTGGCGCTACGCTCGAAGCCGGAGACATCCTCGGTATCCTAGCTCTGGATGACCCCAGCCGTGTCAAGCAAGCCCAGACTTTCCTTGGCCAGCTCCCAGAATTAGGTCCTCCCGTGGTTGTTGGCAACAAGCCTTCGCAGAGGTTTTTCCTGCGCCACATGATCCTGAAGAACATTCTCAATGGGTTCGACAACCAGGTTATCATGCTCCAGACTTTGAAGGAGCTGATCGAGGTCCTTCGCGACCCCAAGCTTCCTTACAGCGAGTTTTCCGCGCAGTTCTCTGCGCTCCATGCCCGCATGCCCCAGAAGCTTGACGCACAACTTGAACAAGTTCTGGAGCGCGCAGCGCAAAGACAGGTGGAGTTCCCCGCCAAGACCTTGGCCAAGGTGTTCCAGAAATTCTTGGACGACAACATCCCCTCGGTGGCGGACGCTGAGATGCTCAAGACAACGCTCGCTCCTTTGACTGAAGTCCTCGACCTGTATGCCGAGGGCCAGAAGGTCCGAGAACTGAATGTCGTTGTGGGTTTGTTGGAAATGTATGTTGACGTTGAGCGTCTCTTCTCAGGCCGTCGCCTGCAGGACGAGGAGGTCATTCTCAAGCTTCGTGAGGACAACAAGGAGGATGTGCAGAAGGTCGTCCAGACGGTCCTGTCTCACAGCCGTGTCGCGGCCAAGAACTCGCTGGTTCTCGCCATCCTCGAGGAGTATCGCCCTAACAAGCCGAATGTTGGCAATGTCGCCAAGTTCCTTCGCCCTGTCCTCCGTAAGGTGGCCGAGCTCGAGTCCCGCCAGACTGCCAAGGTATCGCTCAAGTCTCGCGAGATTCTCATCCAGTGCGCTCTCCCCTCCCTCGAGGAGAGAACCGCCCAGATGGAGCACATCCTGCGTTCTTCTGTCGTCGAGTCCCGCTACGGTGAGACCGGCTGGGACCACCGGGAACCGAGCTTAGATGTCATCAAGGAGGTTGTCGACTCCAAGTACACCGTCTTCGATGTCTTGACTCTCTTCTTTGCTCACGAGGATCCTTGGGTTTCCCTGGCTGCCCTTGAGGTCTACGTTCGCCGCGCATACAAGGCCTACGTCCTCAAGAAGATCGAGTATCACACCGATGAGGTCGAAACCCCAACCTTCGTCTCATGGGACTTTGCCCTGCGCAAGATTGGCCAGTCCGAGTTTGGATTGCCTATCCAGTCTGCGATCGCCTCGTCCCCTGCCACCCCAGTTGATCACAGCTTCAAGCGCATTCACTCCATCAGTGACATGTCATACCTGACCCAGAAGACGCAAGAGGAACCCTTCCGCAAGGGTGTCATCGTCCCCTGCAAGTATCTCGACGACGCTGAAGAGTTGCTGTCCAAGGCGCTGGAGACCTTGCCCATTGCCGGTGCCCTTCGCAAGAAGTCGCCGAGTGGCCTTATCCCCGATCTCAGCGGAAAGCGCCGGCCGGCACCCATCGCACGACTTGACAACATTGACGAGCTCTCGGCTGTCGTCAACGTTGCCGTCCGTGACGGTGAGGGACGTAGTGACGACGAAATCCTGAAGGACATCCTGCCGCTGGTTCATCAGTACAAGGATGAGCTCTTCGCCCGCAGGGTGCGTCGTGTTACATTCATCTGCGGTCGCAACGACGGCTCGTACCCGGCGTACTACACTTTCCGTGGCCCAGAGTATATCGAGGATGATAGCATCCGCCACAGCGAGCCTGCTCTGGCTTTCCAGCTTGAGTTGGGACGTCTCTCCAAGTTCAAGATCAAGCCCGTCTTCACTGAAAACAAGAACATCCACGTGTACGAGGCTATTGGCAAGGGTGTCGAGACCGACAGGCGCTACTTCACCCGTGCTGTCATTCGGCCCGGCCGCCTTCGGGATGAAATCCCGACTGCCGAGTATCTGACTTCTGAGGCAGACCGCGTCGTCAACGACATCTTCGACGCTCTCGAGATCATTGGAAACAACAACTCGGATCTGAACCACTTGTTCATCAACTTCACACCCGTCTTCCAGCTGCAGCCTGAGGAGGTCGAGCACTCGCTTCAGGGCTTCCTCGACCGCTTCGGTCCCCGTGCTTGGCGTCTTCGCGTAGCCCAGGTTGAGATCCGTATTATTTGCACGGATCCCGTCAGCGGCATGCCGTACCCCCTTCGTGTCATCATCACCAACACGTCTGGATATGTCATCCAGGTGGAGATGTACGCCGAGCGCAAGTCGGAGAAGGGCGACTGGGTATTCCACTCCATTGGTGGCACCACCAAGATCGGTTCCATGCATCTGCTCCCAGTCTCGACCCCCTACGCCACCAAGAACTGGCTGCAGCCCAAGCGGTACAAGGCTCACTTGATGGGTACTCAATTCGTATACGACTTCCCCGAGCTCTTCCGCCAGGCTATCCAAAACAGCTGGTCCAAGGCCGTCAAGAAGCACCCCGCTATGGCAGAGAAGCAGCCACCTATCGGCGAGTGCATTGATTTCAACGAGCTTGTCCTCGACGACCAGGACAACCTGGCCGAGGTGTCCCGCGAGCCCGGAACCAACACCTGCGGCATGGTCGGCTGGCTCATCCACGCGCGCACTCCTGAGTATCCAAAGGGCCGCAAGTTCGTCGTTGTTGCCAACGATATCACCTTCAACATCGGCTCGTTCGGCCCCAAGGAAGACAATTTCTTCTTCAAGTGCACTGAGCTGGCTCGCAAGCTTGGCATCCCCCGTCTTTATCTCTCGGCCAACTCGGGTGCTCGCCTTGGTCTTGCCAATGAGCTGATGCCCCACTTCAGCGTGGCCTGGAAGGACCCAAACAAGACCGAGGCTGGCTTCAACTATCTGTATCTGACTGAGGAGCTGAAGAAGCGCTTCGAGAATGAAGTCATCACTGAGGAGGTTGTTGAGGATGGTGAGAAGCGGCACAAGATCGTTACCATCGTCGGTGCCGAGGATGGCCTTGGTGTCGAGTGCCTGCGCGGCTCTGGTCTCATTGCTGGCGCCACCAGCAGGGCCTACAACGACATCTTCACCTGCACGCTCGTCACCTGCCGCTCTGTCGGTCAGTTTGATCCCAATTGCTCTACTTCACGTCGCAGAATGCTAACCATATTTTCTTTTAGGTATTGGTGCCTACCTTGTCCGTCTCGGCCAGCGTGCCGTCCAGATTGAGGGCCAGCCAATTATCCTTACCGGCGCCCCTGCGCTCAACAACCTGCTCGGGCGTGAAGTCTACACTTCCAACCTTCAGCTTGGTGGTACTCAGATCATGTACCGCAACGGTGTCTCTCACCTGACCGCCAACGATGACTTCGCTGGTGTTTCCAAGATCGTTGAGTGGATGTCCTTTGTTCCCGACAAGCGCAACAACCCGGTTCCTATCAGCCCTAGCGTCGACAGCTGGGATCGTGATGTTACCTACATGCCCCCTCAGAAGCAACCTTACGATGTCAGGTGGATGATTGCCGGCAAGGATGACGATGGTGGCTTCCAACCCGGTCTCTTCGACAAGGACTCCTTCGTTGAGACCTTGGGCGGGTGGGCTCGCACTGTTGTCGTCGGCCGTGCTCGCCTTGGCGGTATCCCCATGGGCGTCATCGCCGTCGAGACCCGTAGCGTTGAGAACATCACCCCTGCCGACCCCGCCAACCCCGACTCCGTTGAGCAGATCACCAACGAGGCTGGTGGTGTTTGGTACCCCAACTCTGCTTTCAAGACGGCTCAGGCCATCAATGACTTCAACTACGGCGAGCAGCTCCCGCTCATGATCCTCGCCAACTGGCGTGGTTTCTCTGGTGGTCAGCGCGACATGTACAACGAAGTCCTCAAGTATGGATCTTACATTGTTGACGCTCTCGTCAAGTTCGAGCAGCCTGTATTCATCTACATCCCGCCTTTCGGCGAGCTGCGTGGTGGTTCGTGGGTCGTCGTCGATCCCACCATCAACCCTACCGCCATGGAAATGTACGCCGATGTCGAGGCTCGCGGTGGCGTCTTGGAGCCTGAGGGTATCATCGGTATTAAGTACCGCAAGGACAAGCAGCTGGCGACCATGGCTCGTCTGGATCCTGTCTACGCCAACCTCAAGAAGCAGTCGGCCGAGACTGGCCTCACCAAGGAGGAGACGGATGCCATCAAGAAGAAGATGACTGCTCGCGAGCAACAGCTTCTCCCCGTCTATGCCCAGATCAGTCTACAGTTCGCCGATCTCCACGATCGCGCCGGCCGCATGAAGGCAAAGGGTGTCATTCGCGAGATCCTGGAGTGGCAGAATGCCCGTCGCTTCTTTTACTGGCGTGTGCGCAGAAGGTTGAACGAGGAGTACATTCTCCGCCGCATCTCTGCCTCAACCACCGCCGCCGGTATCCACCACAAGGCCACCACGGCATCGACAACGCCGCCGACTCGGGCCCGTCATCTCCGCCTTCTTGAGGCGTGGTGTGGCATTCCCAACTTTGACAAGAGCGATCGCGAGGTGGCTGTGTGGTACGAGGAGAACCGCAAGCTGGTGCACGATAAGGTCGAGGCACTCAAGGCTGAGGCCATTGCGGCGGAGATGCGCGATCTCGTCCGCGTCGGTGCCTCTGCGACCAAGGATGTAACCGAAGGCCCGGCATGGAAGGGCGTCCGCGAGATGCTACGGGTGATGCCGGTGGAGGAGAGGGAGAAGATACTTGCATACCTGAAGCAAGTATAAAGGAAATAGAGTGTGGGGATATATATGGAGGAAGTGTGTGGATAGAGGGAGGAATTAGCACGGGTCATTTGTTTTGATGTCAGCATAAGTAATAATGACTGTCTGATGGGACACTGGAGTTGACGCGGGCTTTTGTGATGGCAACTTGCGTTGGGCAAGACGTGCTTTATTCTTCGAGTCTTTGGGTCATTGGGCAGTACATGTAAGGGGAGTCTGCAAATGGTTATGTTGTGCTAGTATATGGCAGCGATTGGGTTTTCTTGCGAGTGTGTGTTCAAGGAGGGCGATTAGATACTAGTAGAGTAGAGGTATTTACTTGTTCGTTACCATGATGTCTTGGGGATGTTGTGACTGCCGCTTGTTTGCTTTCAGTTTTGGCGAGAGGGGGGAGGGTCCAATTGCATGTCTAGGTGTCCACCCTAGGAACCACATCGTAAGGGGAGCAAGCTGATACGTAGCTTCACTCTATTACCAAGGAAGGAACTTTGCTCTTCGTGGATATGGTGACCGCTACAGGGAGGGGCACTTTGTCTCCTGACACTCGTCATGGGATTCCAACTTTATCCCATCCACATAATACCCACATTGACTAACGACATACAAACCAGAGGCATCCTAAGAGGCTTGCCCATGCAACACGAGAAAGATCAATCCCACGACAGCTAGGTTGTGCGTGATGTTTGGGCGGGCTGTGGTTGGACATGTCAGGAAGTACGGCTCTGGACGTAGCTATTTGGGCAACGTAGTGGAGCCAAATTGGTACATACGACCATACCTACAGGAAAACTCGGGATCCCGTCCGCTCTCCCATAGATAAGCCAGTGAGGGCCAGACTAGTAGTTGGGTCGGTGACGACCAGCGAATCCCTGGTGTTGTATGTCTTTTGCCGGTCCTCATGCTGGACCACTGTCTGTCATTTTTTGTGTTTTTGTTTGTTCCATCTATTGGTGTCTGTTCGGGGATAAATGGTACTTGATTGTCTCAGGGTCGTTTGACTTGGTGTCGACGTGAGGAGCGGGTTTATGGACCAGAGGCTGTAGAAACTTTCAACGACAACAACACCTGGGTTAGTATCTGCTGGTTTAATCCCCAGTGGTAGCATTGATAAGGTAGGTGTGTAGACTCAGCTGGGATGTCAGAGACGGGCATCATGGCCTTCCAGGGAACTCGGAGTCTCATGCGGCTCAATGTTGAAGACAGTTGGATGCTGGCAAGAAGGTTTCGAGCAGCATTTGGCAAAGTGGTTGGTTGAATGAGTTGCATCTGGGGACTTCTGCAGACACACTGACTGGCTTTGCCTCCGACACAAAGAAAGCTGATGTAAAACCACCTCCCAAGCTCCCATGGAGAAGCCCGTCTGTAGCCGCTGCCGACACATCAAAACACTGAATAACAATGGCCCGTTCGTTGACTTTGACCTTCCAATAGAGACGAGCAAACGGTGGACCCTCATGACCTTCGGACACGCTCTCAGTCCCTTTTCACGTGATAGGGTACCTAGGGTGAGTGGTGACGTGGATCCCACTTCTCAGATCCGAGGCGGGCTGAAAGACAAGGAGCAGTGCGTACATACCCAGACCAAAAGTGCCTACGCCGTGTGAGCAAGGATACGATGCAAACCCTAGAGCCCCATCTCACGGCTTGCCTGGCCGCTTTCGGCGCCAAAATAGCAATTCAACCCCCAGATGGAGGGTCGGGGCGGAAAGGGGTGTTGACGACGCGGGACAAACAGCCAACTAAAGGTTGGGTGCCCAGGCAGCTAGTATCGGTCCCGTGCAGGTTTCCTTGGCAGCCCTGTGGTCTTCCGAGACAACTGAGGTTGGTTGTGCATCTCCGGACCGTGATGGCACCAAAGCGACAGGATGCAGAGGCGAGGTGGTTGGAAGCTTGGGAACATGACTTCTGATAAGTAGCCGATTGATTTTTTTTTTTCAGGAGGCTTTGCGCGCTGCTATCATGGGTTCTGTGTGCTTGCGTTTCGGGTCTTGCCTACCATTACCTTGGTAAGGTATATCTTCAAGGGCAACTAGCTGGGTGTGTTTTGGCTGTTGCCGTGCCCGGGTCTGGGGCCGCGCTGCTGGGAAACGTGGCGTCATGACCATGCGGCCATCTATTATGACTGGCTCGTGAATGGCTGGCTTGGCATGCCTTCTCGGCTGTTGATCCCTGGCTTCCGGCATAGTTCTGCTGATCGAGGCGGGATGCACAACGAGGTATTTTGTACCCAGTACCTACTTTGATGGGTACTTGGACCCCTGAATCGTCAAATCCACCGAGCCATCACATTTGCAGGGGCTCGCGATTGTTCCGCCAGCATCACGACGACGACGACGACGACGACGACGACGACGACGACGACATCTTTCACCAGACTGGTGATTTGCAGCTGGACTCCCTGGAGCCGGAGGCCAGCAGCCAGCAGCCCCCATGTGCTTTCTTTTTCCTTTTCTCGAACTACTCCTTATCGCGCCCTGCGCCTGCGCCGTGCCAGTGTTGTTTGTCCTTGGCCCATGTGAGTGAATACCTACCTCCCAAAGCCAACTGCACAGGAGGTCCGCCTCAGCCAGGGTCGTGTGCAATCTTGGCTTTGGCGGAAATTGCCGTCAATGGGACTTGGTGGTACCAGCTGCGCGGAAGACGAGCACAAATCAGTCACAGATCCTGACCGCGGTTGCGATACGTGGGGGTTCCCACGTGTTCATCAATACGGCGATCGCCTCAAGTGGTGCCGTTTTCTGATTGCTGATTCTGAATCCGCCGGATCTGTTTAGATCCGGGGATGCGTGTCTCTCACTGCATGCGCAACTTCGAATTGTGGCGCACATTTCGGCCCATAGCATCTCGGATCGCACCGGGCCGCAGGCGACCTGTTGTCTTCAGCGAATGGGGAGTTCCAGAGCCTGAGCCATTGAGTTCGCAGCGAGCTTGTGCTCAGTACTGGTAGCAGTATACATCAGGTACCTTGGCTCCAAAGGAAGTACCTACCTAGCAGGAGGAGGGGGGGGGGGGGGGGGTGACATTGCTTGGCATGGCCCTTTCTAGGTAAGGTAGGCTGGCTGACAACATGCCTGGCACATCAGGGAAGGAGTGGACATACACGGTTCTAGCATGGCCTACCCCAAGTAGGTAGGGCATCTGCTAAGTGGCGTGCTATCATCATGGGCATCGCCGGGAAGGACAAACTAGCCCACACGTCGCACCAATTTTCTAAACTCCTTTGTTGTCTACCACCACCAGTTTGCTCACCACCAACTTCCCCACCCCCCCCGGTCACCCGCCGCTTTCAACACCAGATATCTCAGCCTCCTGACGAGCAAAGATCGGAACAGGTACCCATCGGGGGGCCCGGGACTGAACACGAATGGGCAATGGACTTTTGGAACGAGGCATCTGGGCGTCAGGGGCGCCAGGACGAGGGCCCAAAATATTATAAAGATGGGCGGTAGGCCGTCGACACGCTCAGTTCCGGAACAACAGAGAGCTCACCAAAGCCATCAGCCCACGCACCAGCAAAGCCAAACCACGGAAAGTCTTGGCCATTCGAGCAGCAACATGTCGTCGATTTGCGTCCAACCACCCAGCCATGCAACGGTGAATACCACCTTGTATCCTCCCATTGTGGCCAAGGTCAGCACCGCTACCATCGATGCGCATAGCGCATGGACATACGCTCAGATTTGTCTCATCGATGGCTCCGGTCAAGTCATCGACAGAGAGGACCCCCCTCTCCGTCTTGGATCCATGTCCACTACGGCATCGCCATTGTATCTGTCCGAGCAGGGGGGCCGTAGGCGCGGCGGAGGAAGCAGCAGCAGCAGCAGCGGCGGCAGCGGCAGCAACTCCTCGTCCCATATGTACTTTCAGTTCCCCGACGTCCAGGTTACCCAGCCCGGCATCTACTCTCTCGGTGTCGTCGTGCAGTACATCGACAAGAATACTGGCCAGGTCGAAATTCTGGTTCAGCTTCACACGGAAAGGGTCACAGTCCACGAGGAACAGGTAGCCGTTGGAAGGCCGAGTAAGCAAAGAGTGCCTTGCCACAACTACATGCTTTGGAACTAAGCTAATATGATTTCGACCTCAGGCGCAAAGGAGAAACGGATCCTAGACGGCTTGTCCGCCACCAATTGCTAGGGGGGGTTCCTAGTATCCCTGGACCCTCAGCAAGCTTTGCTACTATGTTAGGTCATGGTTTCGGAGGAAACAGATTGAGCGTGCAGCCATGCTCGCAAGGGAATCATGATGGGTGATTGTGAGCTTGGATGGGTCAACTTTGGCACCTGACTGTTAGCTGAAAGGGGGCAGGGGGGCAGGGAGCAGGGAGCCAGTAATTCTCTCAACTATCACCAAGAGTCTACATCTGACATCTGCTCTCTTTCTGAAATGTGACCAACGTATGGGTTTGGGCCGTCTAAGCTGCTGCGCGGCCCATTGCACAACCTTATGACCACAGCAGCATCACAAAAAAAAATCAACAGCAATAGCCTGAGACGCCCAGCCATTTTGGCGCGCTTGCACCCAGTGTCCAGTGTACATAAGGTACCGGTACTTTGTTCGGTGGGCTTGTGTACATGCACAGAACCGCCATCTCACGTTGGGCTGTTCTGGCACCTGTCCAGTTAAAAGGGGGGCCGCAATCGCCGCTGACGTAGGTGTGCCCCTGAGAGAAAACGGCAAAATAGAAAAGGGAATTGAAAACAGGGCCCCTTCATCGCATAGGCAATGCCATTTTCTCATTGGACGCTGCCGTTTTTGTCTCATTGGCCGTTAGCCCCATCTCCCCTTTGCTCGTACTATTCAACTTTTTTTTTTACCGTCACAACGCGAACGTCCCGATCTCGAGGTGCTGGGCATTGAGCCTGGGGGTCTAGGGATCGAGGGGGGCCCTTGAAAAGCTGGGCGGCTAGCCTGGGTCGAGGCTAGCCTGGGGACGCCTTGTCTCACATCCTCCACGCCCTGACCGTTGGCTGGTCTTTTTGCGCCAAATCACATCGTCACACATTCGGTTCGACGACAGACGACAGACGACGCCACAGCTTGGACGCCGCACTGCAAGGCTGCGACCATGACCATGCCTCTCTCTCTATCAAACCGAGAAGAAGTCAAAAGACAAAAAATAAGATCAAGATATTAACCAGCGACCCCCACCGAGACGCCCTCCGGCATGACAACACGGCTGATGAGTGGCACAGAGCCGTGACCAAGAGCTGACTGTTGACCCCTTCTGCAGCCGTCTGGTTGATGTCACTCGGAATACACACAAGCTTGGTTAAGAGCACAGAAAGATGTCCCCGAAAGGAGAGAAATGGCAGAAGGGGACATGTCTCGACCGAGACACTCGCCGACACCGACTGACGTAGATGGCGCCCGAGACCGGCCACCCCCCTGGCCCCCAGGCTCGTCGCCATTGTTCTTTGCCAAGACGGCCCCCATCGGGATTGACAAGAGACCCCCGAAACTATTCACGGAATGCCCAGCTTCCGTCCTCCCAAAACAAAATATTCCCCTACAGCCTCGCAAAGTCTATGGCAAGGCAAAAGATCAAAAAGAGCATCTCGATGGCGAGGGACACTGCGTTGAGTGGGCATCGGGCATTTCCAATCAAACACTCACTTGCACCGTTTGGTTGAAGCTGTTTCCAAACTGTTTGTTTGTGTCTTACCGATTGCAGGATCCCGGGCCAGGAATTATGAATTCGGACTCGTAAACCATGTCTTCATCCTCACATTCGCCATGTTCATTGCCGCACCATCCTGGTTTCCCAAGGCGGGTGAAATGGTGAACGGGGCCGACGATGTCGAGGCCAAGGCCCGAATTCGGGGGCTTTTGTCTTCGATTTTGCTCTGAGAGTCTATCAATTTATCTCCGTATTTCACGTCACTAAATGTACCATGGGACGTATTCGAGTGGAATACAGATCGTGGATAATGCTGAATATGCCTTGTCCAAACACTAGAATCTGAGTTGAGCCCATTCCACATGAGATCTCGGTAGTTAGTGAAGCCATGTGCAACTGAAGAAAGGGAAGAAACAAGGCAAAGGCCTCCGGCATATCCCTAAGAGATCTCATCTCTAAATGTCATGTGAGCTATACGCGACCAAGGCTACCGGAATGCATCCGAGGGAACCCAGACGACAAGTTCTCACGGCGGCAAAGTTTATGCTGATGTTGTTTACAATGACTCCATTCCCACCACCTCCGAGAGTCCTGTACACTCACATGGGACCCAAGTCCCGTAGCATGTTGGCGGTAATACTGTCCTTCCAAAACTATTCCGGAAGTGATGTGCCGGGCTGTGAATCTACGTGTTCAAGGATTGCGTGCAGAGAGGCCAGCCAGGGGGAAATATTGAGCAAACACAACACGATGTAAGGCGAATCACTTCTCTTCCCCCCACCTGACGGAGCTTTCACACAGCCCCGGATTTCCCATGCCGAGCTCTGTACTACCACGCCGAGTTCTAGGAAGATTGCCTCCGCTAGTCTCTCCAAAGCTAGGTACTTACCTACCTCACTCGTGTACTATCCATCACTCGCATCTCGACACGTCGGCTCGTTGTCCGGAAGGCCACGCCCGGCTCGGGCGGTGAGACACGGGCTGTCTATTCAAGTTGAGATTGGCGAGATGCAGGACAACATCGATAGTCTCTCACCTCTGGGCGTCTCATCGGTCCGTTGCGAAAAGGACCGGGAGAGACGCATGATGCTAGATCCAGTCCATACCAGACGGCGTGACCATATACCGCTTCGTGCGCCACACGCAACTCGAGGGTCCGGTGCCACATCCGACGGCGTATGCAGCAAAAAGGTGATGTTGTGCGAGGCTCACCGACGAGTCTTGAAGTCGGCTTGTGATCAGATGAGACAGATAGGAATACGGCAGCGTGTTGGGGCGACCAGCACTACCAAATGCATGTAGGTACCGGACGGCCGAGTTTTCGGGACTCGGGGCAGCACGCACACGGTGGAGGGGTGGAGGGGGAATGGCTGTAGGTGGTGAAATCATGGGCCCAATTGACAGAAACTGCTCTGGAGGGTTGCTCCGCTGCGTTGCAGCGTAAAGAGTGAGGTAGGCAAGTGCATTGGTGGAACGTAACTTCTGGGCAACAGATTTTGCCCGCAAGCCGAGGTGCCCCCCCCCCCTTGGCTCCCGCCCGGCTCGAAGAATCTCTCAGAAACCAGCGAACCTCCCGAGAACACACCTCCGATGGTACTCAGGTTTTGGTAGGGGGCCATATGGTCGCACGCTTAAAAGTCATTCTTACCATTATGGGGACGACTCAAAAGGGAGGCATTCGTCAGGGGCTGTGTTTACCTACCCCTGGCCGAACCAAAGTCAACCGCAAACCATGAAATACGGCCACCTCCCATCTTTCCTTCCAAGACTTGCCCTATAAGATGCGGGGCAACTCATCTCGGAATCTCTCCAGCTGACATCCACCCAAATCAAACAACGCCCCGTCACTTCCACCAACAAACAGCACATGCACCCCCCGCTCGACTCTCTCAAACCTCGCGGCCTCCCAAGTTCTTTCCACGCGCATTTCAAACCCTCACCCGCCGCCCGGTCTCGAGGCCGAAACCGATTGCGGTGCACACAGCCTTCACTCGAAGCCACGATTGCGACCGGCCACTGCCGCGCACCGCACCTTTGCAGCAAAAAAACCCAAAAACTCAAAACACCACAAGAGATAGGAAGAAAGGTACGGAGGAGAGGTCCTTTCGATTCGATAGTGACAGCTGCAGCTATCGGGTAAACATGAAGGATACCTCATACAGGTACACACATTTCAACCTCGGCCCAACGGTCAAAAAGTCCAACTTGACAACTAGCTGGTTGATCCCTTGCCCACCCATGAGTGCCAAAGTGGTATACTGGGCCGAGTTGAATTTCCCACAGCCGAGAAAGCAAGGCCGCGGCGGCCCCCATCCCATCCCTCTGGGACTTGAGCTTGGCGGAGGAAGGAGCGGCGTGTCCTTCCAGCGGCAGAGGAATGGGGACTTTAGTCATTTCCAGCGCGGCAGGTGCAACATGGCATGATTGTGATAAAAAACCGCAAGAGCAAAATACTATAACCCCCCCCTCGCTAGTCAGTCGAATTTCATCTTTCTTCCTCGGACCTCAGACAGCGAGGCAACGCCAGGGCGGTAGAGAAGCTCAGCAACTCAAATATAGCTTCTTCCAACTCCGTAATGCAATAATTGAATGGAGTATGAAGCATCAGATTTGGTGCCTCGACGCGTTGACGCTTGAGATTTTCCTTTAAATGCCGTTTACATTGTCTCGCATCCAGTCGTCTAGGCGAACAAAGCACTGCGGTCACTTGGCAATGAAGGCGTACATTCAGCTTGTTTTCCTACAAATACACAGACACGCTGGCCCTCTGAGCCAGGCTAGCATCCAAGAAAAGTCCCCAAAGTCCGCCAACCAGCAAGCCGTCCTTCCTGCCTATTGACCAAGGGAAATTGTGGGAGTATCCTTCCTATAAACCCCCCCCCCCCCCCCCCACGCCGTCCAGTTCCTTCATTCCTGTCAGAGTACTTGGTCCAAAGATACCTTACCGAGTATCTACCTGCTCTAAAATAGGAGACCAGGCAAGGAATTTTTCCTGGCCCTTGATGGCCACACATGATCGTAAACCCATCTCTTACATGGCAAACCGTTTCAGCATCGATAGGCCGCCAACCCAGAACCGCCGGGCAATAGAACCACGCCTAATCACGCTCCAAAAAAATAACAACAACGAAAAGCGGGGGACCGGCTTCGAATCCGACAACTCACCACCCATCCCATCTGACATCTGAGTGTGCTGTCTAAGCGGGGGCGGTGGTGCTGCTGTGGCGGAGCCGCTTGCGGACGCTGCTCGGGCCGGGGTGCATCTTCTCGCTCCGCTCGCGCTTGAGCTTCTCGTCGAGGACCCGGGCTGGAGGAAAAGAAGATGAGGTTAGCAAAGGCTTTGCCGTCAATCAGAGTGGGAATAAACCCACTAAGAACATCGTATCCGAACTGGGGGAACTCCAAGCACAGGCCGCGGAACTCCTCCTCGGCCTCGGAGCGCAGCGTGTGGCTGCGGATAGCCCAAAAGTTGGCGACGGGCGCGCGGATTGGTGTGTCGTCCTTGGGAGTATTCTCATAGACGTAGCGGGCGTAGGCGATCTCGCCCTTGGCCGTCGAGTTGACACAGTGGATCTTGCTCGAGGCGAGGTTCTTGAGTTGGGTAAGCCCAAACTTCTCCGCAAGCGTGTACACCTTGGCGTGCTTGAGGAGCTGATCGCCAGTAAGGTCGATTTCGGGGATCGACGGGTCCTTCTCGAGCTGGCGCTGGCCGGGCAACTTCTTGGGGAAGTAGTCGCCCGTGTAGAGGAACTCGAGGAAGCAGCCGACGGCGTCAATATCCTCATTGGGGAGCTCAACTTGGCGAGGCTGTTGAACCGCAGGTTAGCTTGAGCGCGAGGTAATCTGGGCGGGGGAGATGGATATACACTGCCATTATCGGAAAACTTAGCATGGGCCTCGGCGAAGTAGGTGCTCTGGGTCAGCAGGCCCTGGTGAGCGGTAAGGATGGTCTCAGTGTCGCCGCTGCCGATTAATAAGGTAACCATAGGGCTGGCGAGGTATTGGAGGAAGCCGACGCGCGGGGCGGGCGGATCGTCTGGCCCGTTCTCAGCGAAGGGCAGCTCGGCGCCGTTGGCATTCGCAGCCGTCTCGTCGTCGCCGCCTGCGCCCTTGGCCATCTCGATGTCAGCGGCAGGCGCATCCTCGAGGACCTCCTCGTTAAAACTGTCGGCCATTGTGCGAGTCGATAAAGCCTATTGTAAGGAAGGATGTGGATGGGGTGCGAGCATCGAAGCTATCGAACAATGGCGGGGGATTATTGATTGGGAATCGCGCGGGGAAATTGTCGTAAGATGCGGATGGCAAACCTAGCGGTAAAAGTGCAATGCAGAAAAAAAAGAAAAAAGAAAAAAAAAGCCCAGTTGGAGATAGGGCCCAATTGAAGGAGAGCGAAAATGCAAAAATGATCGTGGTGATGCTGTTGGCTGATGATTGCTGTGGGGGAGGTGGGCTCAGGTTTGCGACGAACGGCCGTCGCAAGATGATGGCCAAAATCCAGAGGCTGTTCGCGGGCAGGAAGCTCAAGCTCGCTCACCTTACCCTTGGCTGTGTGGCTGTTTTCTGGTTGGCCGCCCCACCACAGAGCGACCGGGGTAAGCTTGTTTCCATGTTCGCTGGTCCAAGGTCCTTGCCGACCTTACCGACCTTGCTCACCTTGAGCTAGGCAGGCACCACTCACCACACGCCGAAGCTGCTGCAAAGATTTTCACCAAGCGTGGCTTCCTTCAGGATGCGGCGGGTAAGGCACCTGGCTTCTATAAGGTATCACGAGTTTCGATTTTGCGCCTGAAAGTAGCAATATCTTGGACTGGGGGTCTACGCCTCACTTCGGACTCCGCACTGTTTTGATCTACTGGTATTGCTCCGCTGATTAGATTTCGCTTGTTGTGCCCGTCTTTTGTCGCAGCGACAAGAGGGTAAGTAGGTATATAAGTAGTGTACACGCGAGAGCCACTGAAAAGGTCATCTGGCCTCAATTCCTCCTCATTGTCCCGAATGACCCATTGAACTCCTTGGCTGTGAGAGCAGGAAAACTCCTCCCTGGGTAACATACACCATGATCATCGACCGCCATTCGATGGAATAAACACTAGAGCCGCCCCTGTGGGCAGCTGCTGGGCGGATGATTCCCCATTTGCACCAAACCCAACCGGAAAGGAAACAAAAAAGCGAGAGGTAAGAAAATAATGCTCCGTGTTTCCATGAGTCCGCCAACTCCCTACTCACCAGCGACCTTGGCAGTCGCCTTCCTAACGCGGCCACTACGCCGCAGGCTAGAAACGCTGCTCTCGTCCCCGTGGTTGTCCCGGGCCCTGGTGCGCCCGCGCATCTCAGAACTCCCCTCCTCATACTGTTGCTCGCCATCCCTGCCCGTGCCCAAGCGCTGCTTCCAATGCTTCCGCCCCCGAATCTCGGCCTCCCTCTCCGAGCCTAGAAAACGGTTGACTTCTCTATGATCAAGGACCCGCTTCTCCTTGTCCCACTTTCCTGCGGGCTCCGTCTTGGGCCAGATGTAGCCATACAGCTTTGAGTGACGCTCACAGCGAGGGCAGTTTGCGCGGGTGTAGTAAGCATCTTTCTGGACGAAGGCGACCTTGCAGTTGGTGCAAACAATCCATGCCGTCATGGGCTCTGAGAGCAGAAGCGGGGTGAGCGTGTAGTCACTGGGAACGCGCTGTCGGCGGGCAGGAGGCGGTGACGGCTGTCTGGCGATTGACTTGCCTCTGGCCTTCTTCGGCTGGGCTGTTGAGATTGGAGTGGCCGGTGGTTCCATAGCATGTGTCGCTGGCGCCTTTGAGGGAATCATCTCGTCCACGTCCACATGCTCTGAACCATCCACCTGAATGGCGTCTGGTAGCGAAATGCTGGGAATTTCGGGAGTGGGCTCCAATGACTCAGTCATGACGGCATCTGTGGTGGCCAGAATTGCCATGTTCTCCTCGGCCTTTGTGCTCGCGTTGCTCAAATCCTCCGACGGGCGCGCCGTTTCAATCGTAGGAATGAACGACGAGGTGAGCTCAGGAGCCTCAATCGAAATCTCGGGGATTTGCTGCACATGTACCTCGTTGATGCCCTCTTCACGCTTGAGTATTTCGACGGTTTGCTTAGACGGCGTCGGATCTGGCGAGAGAACTGCGGGGCTGGGGCTGTCTGCCTCGGGTGAAGTAACCTCAGTAAGGCTACCAGTATCAACCTCTGACGGGGTAGAAACCTGGCTCGATTCAGCCACCGAGCTTCCTCGAGAACTAGAGGATCCGAGCGGAATCGAGTGAACTTCGTAATGGGTAGTCTTCTGCCTCTTAGCCGGGGTAATTGGTGGTGTGTCCAATGCTGAAGCATTTCTCTTTCGTCTCTGGGTGAGCTCGGCAGGCAGGAGACCCTCGGGAGTAGCAGAATCAGTTGTGGATGCTCTGTCGCCAAGCAATTTTTGGCTTTGGCGACGCTTGGGAACTCGCGGCCGGATGTCCGGGGTGACTGAGGGGGTCCGGGATGGTGCACCCGTTATGCTCTCGTCACGCCTTCGTCGGCGAAGTGAGTAACCCATAGCGGCGCCAACAATGTCCTGTTCGATGCTCTTCTTGATTGACGGACTGCCGTCAGTGGGCTTCCAGCCGTTTTCCAAACGGCTCTCGCAAGTCTGGCAGAGACACTCGCAATTGTCCTCGCCAAAGTAGCTGTCGCCGTACGTTACGGTGATCTCCTCGCCAACCTCGATATCCCTGCATGAGATGATCTCGATCCCTGCCTGACCTCTAGTAACAAGTCTGGCATTAGCCTTGCAGTCGTGGTTGGCAAAGCGCGCGGGGCCCATAAACAAGCTCGTCGACTTGCTCCTGCTGCTCACAACGAGACTGAAATCCTTTTTGCGCCGCGACATTTCGGCTTCCTCCTTGGGGGTAATCACGACCTGGATGCCGGACAGATACTTGATCGTCTCGTTGCGCTTGATGAAGCGGCGGGCGGTGATGCTTGCCTCAACCGTGACAATCGTGTACCGGTTGGT
The DNA here is from genome assembly GCA_033439745.1 of Lasiosphaeria hispida. Classification (NCBI taxonomy): domain Eukaryota; kingdom Fungi; phylum Ascomycota; class Sordariomycetes; order Sordariales; family Lasiosphaeriaceae; genus Lasiosphaeria; species Lasiosphaeria hispida. The sequence goes on from JAUIQD010000003.1 coordinate 5,606,568, forward strand.
CGCGTTAACCTCGAACGGACAGTCGGCGAGATAGATGGACATGTAGCGCTGCAGGTGGGCCTTGAAATCCTCCTTCTCCTTGGGGGTTTTGAGGCCGGCGTAGAATCTTCGAAGGCCATCGGTCTCGAGCAGTTTCTCTTCAGCCACGGTGAGCTCGGGCTTGACGACGAGGTGATTCTGTATGATTTTTGTCACGTCCTCCTCTCGGATGTGGCGCGAGGGGTGGTACGAGGGCCGGTTCTTCGGTATGGAGGTCCAGTAGTAGGTCTGTGGCTCCGCGTTAGCTCCCCGTGTCGGCCACCGAGTAGATACGAAACAAGAGACTTACATGGTCCACCAGCGCATCTGTGAGGATGTCATCGTAGGCAGCGAGCTGATCGAGGGTCAACTGCTGCCTTTTCGCAGCTGGGCCAGCTGCGCGAGGCATGGCGACAGGGGAATCGAGTGCCACGGGGTCGCAAGTCGAAAGGAGTGACTTTGTGGTCGGATGTTGGTCAAAAGCGCAGACGAAAGGCAAAGGAGGAAAAAGAGGCAGGCTGCTGAGGGTATTATCGGATTGGTGCCGGCGTGAAGAGACAGGAGGCCACCTAAGAAAAGCTGCCAATGAAAAAGAGTGGATGCGCAGATGCAAATGCAAAATGCGATGTTGCAGAGTGAAGGTCAGCACTGATGCGAGACCTCCTTCATGCGACCGACAGGGCCCAAGCAATATTCCCGCGCCTGCCAAGGGGAAAAAGGAGATGCGACCTGAACCAACACCCAGACAAGCGGGCGGCTGGTCGATGTGGTGAGACGGCGACAGAGGAGCAGCAGAAAACTCAGCCTCCAGCTGCAATTGAAATGCGCGTCTGCAGCGGGAAGAAGTATTGGAGGTACTGCGGTATACTGCGGGAGCTGGTGTGGTGGGAAAGGTCGTTGCACTTCAGCGCAGTCCAATCGAATGGGAGTCGGCAAGGCCTGCTGCCGTCATTCCGGGGCTGCGACTGGCCGGGTATCGAGTACTTGCAAGGATGCCGGGCTTCCCGCCGCGAGCTCAAAGGTTGGTCAAAGACTTGCAAAGACTGAGCGAGGCTGGAATCCGCGCTGAGAGGCCGGGAGACAAAGAATCGAGGGAGGAAGTCGTGACGCGCCAGCTACCCGCACGCCGTCGATATGCTATTAGTCGGGTCTGCGGTCGAGAGGAATGGGAAGAGAAGTGTGCAGCATTGCAGCATGCATACTACAAGACCGAAATCTAATTCGAGTTGCCGTGGAAATTCGGGGGGCTGGGTGGATTCAATTCAGCCCTGGTTTGCCTGTTAGTGGCCGACATCACCTCAACACAATATACAGCGAACCATTTCGCACCAAGCCCTAGTTACTATTATTCTACGTCTTAGCCAACCCGCTGGACACATCGTACAAAGTTCCGCATTCAGTTTCTAGTCATTTTACAACCTTTTGATTGTGTCAATAAGCCATACAGTAGCAAGTTACCGGCCCCGCGAGCTAACAGACCAACCAGTGTTGACCATTCACGATAAGCCTGGGGGGAGAGCACTGGCGGGCCAACCCAGCTTGTGGGCGTTGCGCAAGCGCGTTCATTGGAGCGTGTGCGGTTGGCAGTGGTCCGGGCTGAGGAGTACATCGGTACAAGCTAAAGCGCATGCATGTGCTTCCCGATCAGACTGGGCAATGGACACCAGATGGGGTGGCTTGATTACATAACCGGCCTAGCGAGTAGAGGCGGGCGCGAACTTTTTACGACAACAGCTCGGCGATGCGGGAAAACGGGAGACCAGCACCGCAACACTCCGCATCCACCCCATCTCTTCCACACAGCTGCACAGCAAAGGGTGCCCGGCAGGAATTGGGACAGACGCGATGCTCCAATTAAAGGTACATTGGCCTTAGAGCCTGGGCACAGCATCTTTCGCAGGGGTAAAGCTAACCTCATCGCCAGTCGTTGCTCAATTGCATCGACAACTCCGGCGCAGCCATTGTCGAATGCGTCATGATTGTTGGCCAGAAGAGGCTCGCCTCAATTGGTACAGCACCGTCTCCCTGCACTTTTACGCCTTCCCGCCGTTCTCTAACCCCTCTTCCCGCCCGCAGGTGACCGAATAGTCGTTGTCGTTCAGAAACAGAGAGGCGCCCTCGCCGAGGGCATGTCCGCCTCCACGTCCGCGAACAAGGTGAAGCGAGGTGATATCCGACACGCCGTAGTAGTACGGACGAGGCAAAAGGTCACAAGGAGGGACGGGAGCTGCGTGCGGTTCGACGACAACGCCTGCGTGCTCATCAGCAAAGCCGGAGATCCTATCGGGTCTCGTATCAACGGTATTGTGGGACAGGAGCTGCGCAAGAAGAAGTGGAGCAAGATTCTCAGCATGGCACCGATGCAGGCGTAAGAGAAGAAGAGAGTATTGGCCGATGTCGAGGAGGAAGGCGCAGGAACATACACCCAAGCATTCTGTTCATGAGCGAGGCGGTGTCTTAGCTGGGAGAACTCGCCTGCCAAGTAATGGGAGTTGGGCTTGGGAAGCATAAACCACTTAGCCTGGAATGTACCATATCACATTCGTCACTCTTGGAGCCATAGCACCGGTCCATCATGTGTCGAATTGCTGTATCAAAGACAAATAAACAGTTAAATAACCTGATGACGGCGAGCACGTAGTGGGAGAAACGGAGTAGTGTCGTGCAGTTGTGTCTATATTTTCCTAGCCGAATCTATACACACAAAAAATACGCTGAAAAAATGCCAGTCCTGCGCCTAGGATCCTAATATGGATCCCTGTAAATCAGCCCTCCACCCTAAACTCCGGCTTCATGCATGGCGTCCTTCATGTAACGTAAACGATGGGTATCTCTGCGGCTCTACTGGAAGATGTTACCGCAGTCGCAGCAAACGTAGAACAGTTTCTGGTTCACGGTTAGCGTCAAATCGATCAGACAAGGGGCTCAAGGCTCCTACCATTCCGGTTTCCGAAGTGCGCTGCTGCGACTGGAAGAAGACGGCTTCTTCGTGCTTGCAGATAGGGCATGTCTTGTTTGACCGTGGAAGCTAAAGCGACGAAGTCAAGTCAGCCAGCGGTCTAGATCTAGGTACGCTAACCGTATTCTGCCAAAACAGAAAAACAGTCACTCCTTCTCCATCGCTGCCGAGCAAGAATGCGCCAACTTTGGGCCGACTTGTTGTCATGCGATTAGTTCGATCGAGTAGAGTCCGAAAAGTGGTCGTGATTGTGTCGTGAAATGTTCGTCAATCCTGGAATGGTGGCCGCCGCCCAAAGGCATTGCGTTCAGCATTGGAGGGTCAGGGCGCGGAATCTGTCGTGCCGTGTTTCCTGGGTTGTTGTGAATTGGGCTCGCTCCACTCGCTCCTCATCCTCCTCTTCCTCCATGAACTCCTCGATGTACTCCTCCGCTTGAGCCATGAAGGACGCAATGTCTTCGGGCATCAAGTCGATTGAGCGAACGTCCATTTCCTCGAGTCCCATGCTAACATCGGTGCTGATAGATGATGTGGAAGTGGAACGTGGTGCGAAGTCATGGGCAGGAACAACCGCGTAGTTGTAGCAGCGTTGACACTCGACGAACTGGCCACAACACGTGCAGTAGATGTAGGCACCGGGGTTCAATCCAGAGGAAATATGCATCATGGCATCAACATCAATGGAATCAATGTAGAAAGATGCACCCACCGTTGGATCAGATCCGACATCCTGGGTCACGCCGGCCGTCTCACCGGCTGCGTTGTTGAGCACGTTGCGAAAAATACACGACGAGGTGGCTTCCTCCGAGTAGCTGCAAGTGCGGCATGTAAACAGCAACTTGTGCTCGGCCTCGTCTTCCTTGGGGTACAACATGTTGCTGCATTCGGAGCAGAAGCGGAACGTGATCTGCTCGAGGGGCTTCTTGGCGCCGCCAGTTTGGGAGGGTGCCGGTGACGACATTATTGCGCTGCAAAATTTGGGCGTGTGGGTGCTTGAGGTAGAACGAGGTGCGAGTTTGTGGTGACCGGGGGCGCGTTCAAGAAGTGTGCAAGACTCTGAGTCTCAAGTCTGAAGTGTGATGCGCGTAGCGGTCGGCTGTCCCGATAGTTGTTGAAGAAGCTGTGTATCGTTTGAGGTGGACGGCGTTGGCTGAAGATATATCCCGGGGATTCTGCTTGAGCTTGAGAAGTGCAGATATTTGGGTAGTTGAGTTGGGTTGGGTTGGTGATTCGAGTGAATGAAGGCGACGCGAGAAAAAAAAAACGTGGGGCTCTGAAATCTAGGCTCAAATGGAAATGGCTCGAAAAGTCATTCTAGGCGGAAACGCCACCAGCCCCGTTTGCGGCGGCGAGTCACAATGGGCATAATCAGATTAGCCACAGCCCACCCCGCACCCCTCGTTCCCCAACAAGACAAAGAACACCACCTGAGGCATGGTCAGTACCTATCATGTCGATTTTCGAAATACCGGCAGCCCAGCACAATAGGTATGTAAAAATCGGTTTCCAATCAGCCTGGCAGTCACGCCATCACCTGCCTGATATATCATGGTAATAGCCGTTGAGCAGAGACGAAGCTCATCAGGTGCACCCACACTCGTGCATATAACTGGAATCCTGTGGTCACCTCCCCTGAGACAATGAATAGCCATGTGGCAGCCAGGAGACAGAGCCCCTTCGACACACCTTCCATTCAACCTCATTGCATCCCCGGGTATGTAGATGTACCTTAGAAATTCCCTGATGTTGCTATTGGTGTAGTAATGGAATGCCTATCTGCTTGCGTCTTGCCTGATGTCGACCGAGCTCTCAGTCCAGTTTTGTAGGAGCAATGTCTCTGTTGCCAAGAGTGGAACGGACGTAGTGATCGGCTTCCCAATCAACCGCTCTACCGGGTTCCTCAGCTGCTGCCGTCACCGGCTGGATTGTTTTGGTTACCTCAGTTGCCGCAGCAGACCCCTCGAAACCCCTCCCCTCCTGGCAGCGGGCTGGGACCTCGTGATTCACCGCATATAAAGTGCCTGCCACACCACGATCAGGAAATCGTAGGAATCGCCGGAATCACCAGGCGCTAGCAACCAGTTGCGCAGTGGAACGGGCAACAGCCAAGGAGTGAGACGAGCGCACAGCGGCACCAGAGGAAGCTTGGATGCATACGGGATCCGTGCTCTGGCACCCTTGGCTCCTCAGCATTGCGCTAGAACCAACAGGGCCAGAGACTAACCCCGCCTTCCCGACAGAGGGCGCGCGCTTCTTTCCCGCCAACCCGCCAACCCGCTCTCGTCCCATCTGCATCCCACAGGCCACAGCAACCCCAGAGCGCTGCCCTACATCCTGCTACAGTACTTGGACACCCTGTGACATTGTCCCGTCCCCCGTCATCCGTCATTCCGCCGGCCCTTACATATACAATTCCATCCGCGACACGATCCCGCCAGTGAATTTTTGGCTTGTCACCAGGTCTTGTTCCGGCTTCTTCTGCCGGCTTCTCCCTGACGTGGTCGCTTGTCGCTTTCTCCCTCTTATACAGCACAGTCGAACAACACTCGTGTCCTACTCAGGGGCATCATTTGTTTTTCTCGCTTCAGTGTTCCAGCCTTGCGCAAACCACTACCTAGGCACCACCAACCTCTAAGCACATCCACATAACTACCAGCTATGGCCGACGTAAGTCGCTTTACCCCTCCCTTCTCCAACCCAACTCAGCATTCTTGTCACCATGGTAGCAGCTGACATGGCCCTGTCTCCGCCCGCAGCAACCCGATACCGGCCTCCCCGCCAACTGGGAAGTGCGCCACAGCCAGAGCAAGAACCTGCCCTACTACTTCAACGCGCCTGAAAAGAACTCGCGCTGGGAGCCGCCTGCGGGCACTGACACGGAAAAGCTCAAGCTGTATATGGCCAAGTACCATAGCAGCAGCTTGGTGGCCGAGGGCGCGCAGCCAGGCAAGATTCGCGCTGCGCACTTGCTGGTCAAGCACAATCAGAGCCGGCGGCCCTCGAGCTGGAGAGAGGTTTGTAGTCGTCCACCCGCCCACTCTGCTTGCCATCATGGACAATCCACGAATGCGCCGCTTGAGACGCGCTCTGCAGCCGGCTAACTATGAGCCGGAACAGGCCGAGATCACGCGCTCCAAAGCCGAGGCCGAGACCATCATCCGGGCTTACGAGGCGCGCATCAAGAACGGCGAGTTGCTTGGGATGGTGGCGCTGACCGAGTCAGACTGCAGCAGCGCTCGCAAGCGCGGCGACCTGGGTTACTTTGGAAAGGGCGACATGCAAAAGGAGTTTGAGGAGGCGGCCTTTGCCCTTAAGGTTGGCGAGATATCTAGCGTTGTCGACACGGCAAGCGGGCTGCACTTGATTGAGAGGTTTGCGCTGCCCCTATCTTCTCAGGATACAACAATGTGTAATGCTGACATATTTTGCTCTTAGGCTCGAATAGCGAGACGCGGGCTGAGAGAGCTGAAGGACGTCGAAAGATGAGTAGGATTTCATCCTACTTGTTTTTGTTGTCATATTGAATGCCATGTTCCAGCCATGACATGAGGATATAAAGGAGGTTATTTTGCAACCAAACAAGAAACATCAGTTATATGGCAAGTCCAGTGTGGCGAAGCTATAGCAGGGGCAAAGCGAACAGCACTCGGGATTTTAGCATGGCATTGCTTATCGTCTTGCTTATAGGTCAGCAGGCAAAAAAGTCACGGCTCCAATCGTGTGGGTATAAAGCAAGAAGCCATCTCCTTTTTTTAAAGTTCGAGTGTGCCGATGCCGTGTATCTCGTTCTCTGTCTCATCGCTATGAACATATGTGAACCCCGTTTTCGTCCCTTGGCCAATTTTAAATATTTATTCCCTCTCGGGAAGTATTGAAGAGCAGCTAATAAATGAATGATCCCACACGGGAGCCGGTGCTCGACCGTCCGTCTAGAAAAGGGGGGTATATAACAAATTACCGAAACGCCAGATGAGAGAAACCCTCCATCGAAGGTAATGCAAATTGTCAGAACCTTTTGATATCCTGGTATTTTTCGTGTTCCCGCTCTACCCCCGGCTCGTCAGGAGCCAGCTAGCAGAGAGGCCTTCGACATTCTTATTTTGTTGTGTCATTTGAGGTCGTATCAAGTCGTTCCCTTCCCAGCGTGGTAAGAATTACCAATGCCATCGATATCTTTTTTCTTTTTCATCGTTCTTGTTATTTGTCGTTCGTTCATGCCGTGGCAGCGCCGGCAGAGGCCACCTGCTCAACGACCCAGTGGGCCAGGGGCTGAATGGTTGAAAACACTACCGTCATGATGCCCAGCGCCATCATGGACAGGGCTGAGTACGGCGCAGCTTCGCTCTTGACCTCGTACAGGTACGCCGTACCCATGGCCGCTGCGTTTATGCCGATCGTCACGCCCGCCGCGACCGTCCGGGGATCGTCGGTATGATCCCGACAACACGCCGCCGTCGCAGCCTCCTCCCCTCGAGCCTCCACATCCACCCCGTCCGCAACCCTCGTTCCCTTTCCCGGGGCACCACCACACCCTCCCCCGTCTCGCCTCGACCTTCCCCCAACCATCCCCTGAACCCACCGTTCCATCCACCCGCCCACCCCAAACCCTAACCCCATCTGGAACACGATCCCACTGACCACCACCATGGCCGCATTCAACCCGCTATCCCCTCCCAACATGGCCATGACCGGGCTCCCAAGCGCGAGCGTCACGCTGCGTGCGGCAAACGCGAGGTCCCGCGCGGCGGGCCCGAGACCGACGGCGCGCGCGAACGGCGGGCCCAGCGCGACGTTGCCCAGGGCCAGCAGTGACGAGACCGAGAAGACGGTCAGGCCGGCGCGCGAGAGCAGCTGGGCGCGGTACTCGTAGAGCTTGAGGCCCCACGAGACGAGGCCGGCGTTGAGGATGGAGAGGGTGATGTCGCCGGCGGCCATGGCCATCATGGGGCGTTTAGGGTTGGCGGCGGCCGAGAGGATGAGGTCCGAGAGGGTTGTGTTGGTTTGCAGCGTGGCGAGGACCGCGGGCAGGGGCTGGTGGGAGAGGGCGGACTCGGTGAAGGCGAAGGCGATCAGGGCGAGCGAGGTGCACAGGACGGCATTGGTCAGGGCGGAGAGGAGGGTGCGGAGGGCTGGGGGTAGGGAGGTGGTGGTTTTGAGGTGGGATTGTAGGGTTAGGGTGGTCAGCCAGATGGCGGAGAGTAGGGTTGTGGACAGGATCGTGGTGGTTGGGGAGGCGAGGCGTAGAGGGACGCCGAGGACGAGGGCGAGGGTCCAGCTCAGGAGGAGCATCGGATGGTCGAGGGCGAAGCTGAGGAGGCGGGCACGCTTGGTGGGCGGTTCAGCGCTGGCTGTGTCGGTGACGTCGGGAGACTGCTGCGGCTTCTTCTCGGAAGCAACCTCGGGATCGAGTCCGACGCTCACAGAGCTCAATATGGACGAAAACTCGTGGAACAGCTTGTTCTGCCCCTCGGACTTCCGGTCGGCCCGTCTCTCGCTCAACCCTTCCTCTTTGGAGGTTCGCCTGTCACAGAATCGCTTGTCCCAGCGGACCATCAGCCCCTGGAGGGGTAGTGAAAGCGCATATGCCGAAAAAGTGTTGAGCACGCCGGTGAGGACTTATGGACGGTCAGCGGAAAGGGGTCGCACGGGAAAGGCAGACTCAATTCGCTTACTGAAACACGCAATGATAAGTCCAATGGTGCGAGGACTAGCAAGTTGACTCCGGCAGATCATGACAAACGGGATTGTGAAGCCGATCGACATGTGGCGGTTCAGAAGGTCGGCCTGGGCAAAATTAGTGAGGGCTTTGGGGAAATAGGGGCTCGGGGGGGTTGGTTCCTCACCGGCTGCCGGAGATGTCTTTGGTAGAAGAGTTCGACGCCTGGTAGGATGCGGCCGCACACTAGAAATACAGAAAAAACAATGGCCATGGCGAGAATGGAAGGGGGGAAGTCCACATTCTTCTCGCTGAGCAGATATTGAATCCCGGCTATGAGGAGCTGGGCTAATAAGGCGATGACCACAGCAACTAGTCCGTTCCAGAGTCTCGTCCGCATCTGGAGAAATGGCGAACGGGGAAGAGTTTGTCGATTTACTGCTCCTGTCCTTTCTGCCGTTGAAACCGGGCTTGAGATGAGAGGCGCAGGTAGTGTAGAATCGAAGAGTGGTCGAATGCACATGGAAATCGGAGACCCCGTAGATGATGACGATGCCGTGGCCATGCTTGCTCCGGTGTTGGTTCTCCTTAGCAGGCGAGGTGTGCAGATGTAATGGTTAATATGGTAAAGATCTTGGGCAACTGGACAACCGAGTGTTTGCGTTCTCAACCTCTAGACACAACACCAAAACGGCGCATATGTCAAGCAGTGTGAGACACAAGCAAAGTAAGGTAGCCAAAGCGAGACGTGGCAGTTGGGACGAGCAGCCAGAGTAACAGCAAGGCATGGCCGCAGCGGGACTTAAAGGAGACTGCAAGTCATCTGTTAACCTCGTGGTGTCTGGGACATACTCTTTCTGCAGGGCCCCTCGGCGGGTGTTGGGCTTGAAAGGTCTCGCGTTTGTACTCCCCGTGCCATGTGGTTGCTCATCACAGCACCGGGATTGCGCCTGTTTCGGGCCTTGCAATGTTAGGCCTGTTTTCCGAGTTTCCGAGCTCTCGCTCTTCCCATATCGGCGGTGACGAAAATCAGGGTCTACGGGATAGGGTAAGAGCTCGAGAGCCGTGCTGTGTTGTGTTGTTTTCTGCTGTGCTGACGACTAGGGTAGATGCTGTGCCATTGTTGATCAGGGAGCTTTTCGGTGGTATTATCTTTATGACGTTGCCACATCCTTGGACGGGGCCTTGAGGAGCTGGCCTCCTGGTCGCACCGTGGGACTATCACGCCAGTTGCAGTGCTTAGATCGAGCGAATAGGGTGGATGAGAAAGGGCATCCAAATTAGGGAGCGTTTGTCCGGCTGGACCCACGGTATGAGAGACACGTCAATATGTCGGTGAGCAAGACTTTAGACACTGGGGCAGCAGTAGCATCAAAGGTACAAAGATATTTATGGGAGCGGCTCCATCTGGTCCCTAAGCGCATATCCGCCGGGCCGCAGAGGCCTGCAGGGTGCGGTCAAACAGAGCAATAGCCCTCCGGAGTGACTTTGTATGTACAAACACACGCAAGGTCGTAGGTTCCGCGTTGTGATATCCCGCCCAAGCAATGGAAAGGAGCGGGAGCGGGAGGAGGAACACAAGAGACCCGGGAGTCCGTGTTATGAGATGTCATTGCGCCCGAACTGGTGGCTCGAGATGGCAAGAAATATATGGTGGCGTCTCTGGGCCTTGATCATAGCTTCCGCATCTCGGTTATGATAAGGGTAGGAGGAGGGGGGGGGGGGGGGGGGCGACCCCGGGAACAGGAACAATCAAGTGCAAGCGAAGCCCTGTATTGACTGGCGGATCCAGATCTTTGATGCCAAACCCCGCATACAAAGAAACTCTGGCCCGTCTTACCGATACCCACCCCAGGCCTCGGGAATAGCTGGCATCTTGGGTAGAGGGCACACTATTCAACGCCATCCAGCGCTACTGCGGCGCCCCCGCAAACGGCTGCCGGTACATGAAGAGGCAGGGCCGGTTAGGGCCACTTGCTGAGCGGTGGGAGAGCCGATGTTGGCTGAAAGAAGGCAAAGGGGGTCCGGGGGCGGCATGTGTCAGATGCTGGGGAGATGCCCAGATGCCAGATCGGGAAATGCAGAGAGCAAGCTAACAAGTCCCTGGCAGCCTTTCAAGCCGCCGCTTGCACTTGCAGCTTCCTTGCAGCTGGCTCTGGCCGTGACAAACGAAAAGGGTATGCCCAAATGCTGATAGTCAAGACGGCTGGGATGTGGCGGTGGGCATGCGAGCTCCCGTCTCCGAAACAACGGATGGCTGCGGCCAGAGCCGCCCCCTGGCCAAAGTAAGGCAGGCACGTTTTCTCGAGCACACAAAAAGGAATAGCATTCTCTTTTGGCTCTTGAAATGGCGTGGAAGGACTGGTTGGGCTGAAGGCATCGAGGGAGGCCATCGGGGAGAGCCTGGGAGGCTCGCCGTTCCACGCTGCTGTGGAGCACCGGCTGGACATGCTCCTGTTCACAGCACCGCGTTTGTGCTGCCGGGGGAAGTTAATTTAGACGATCGCTCCTCTTTCGAGTGGTCGAGTCACGGCGAGCCGAACAAGGCTGGCGGTCTGATCTCTCGGGTGGGCACTGTAAAGTAGCATGCTCGGGTTCTCCATGGTAACGGCGCTGCGTCTCGTGTCGGACGGGACAACTGGCCGTCCTTGCTGCTCCATCCCTCATTCTCGGCGGGGTTAGCCACCCTGATACCAAAGCGAGCACTTGCTTGCCATGCAGACAGCTGCGAGTCTCATACCCTTCCTGCAGATAGACGCCAGCAAGAGGCCAGCAGACGGCCAGCAGAGCGGGGATGCCCCCCCGCGGATAGCCCCCGTGGAAGCCATTCAAGCCGCATCATCCCTGCCGGGCATTCTGGCCCGGATGGGTGTTGGAGTTGGAGGCCGGCACATGGCTGATCCGAGATTGTCTGTCGGCACCGTGCTGGCAAGTGATGGAGGACATTCCGCATGTTCTTGGCGATCGGCTCTGGAAAAACACATAGACAGCGACGCGCTGCTCCGAGCCATGCCAATCACGCCTCGTCCTGGAGGCGGTGACGGCAACGCTGTTGCTGTTGCTGTTGCTGTTGCTGTTGCTGTCCAACTGCACCCAATTGCAGCTACCTTTTTCTGTCACGGCCGAAGAAAAGAATCCGAGATTTGGTTGCTGGGCGATTAAACAACTGGGCGATCGGGTCCCGGCTTCAGGGGAAATGCGGCGGCGACATGGCCACCTGGTAGTGATGGAGGAGGGAAAGGACGCGTTTCGCGTTCCGCTGCTGATTTGTGACGCCGCCGCTATTCCCATCAGGGCAAAGTCTGGGTTCGCAGCTCGCAGCGCGCAACGCAGCAAGGTTTGTTGTTTGGACACGACGTGAAGTAACCTGCCGAGGATGCGATGTGATATGTCGATGCGATGTCGATGGATTATCCGGGCTGCCGCTTTGCATGTTGCGATACGGACGTAACATCGATCTCCAGCGACGGGTCAGGAAGATGGAAACCCAGCCGTTTGTTCCGACAGGGACTCCCAGTGGCTTACGACCCCTGGAGCCAAATGCCAACCCCAAGTGCCACGCGGGGAGGCGGGGCAGATCAGGGACTGCAGCCAATGCAACCAATGCAGCCCAAATTCAACAGCAGCCAAATCGACGAAGGCCGCGACACGGCAGACGACGAGTACAGACGACAACCAAAACAACAAGGCGACACAGCTGCCGGGCGCACACCAGCTGCGCCATTACACCCTGGACTCTCTGGATTGATCGGAGGACAGTGCTCCGCAGCTCTCTCGCCTTCTTTTTCTGGCATGTCCCGGCCACTTCAGACATGAGAATGGATTCCGACGCCCTTGTCAGGACCCTGCGGGCATATGACGCGTCTGTCGATGCAACGGCGGTGAAGGCGGCACTTGACGACGGCCCCAGTGCTCTCAGGGACTGGGTCGCACTCCATGTCACCCCGGACACGCTGCTCTCGCCCGACGAGCTCAACCAGTAAGACACCAAGACCCTGCCGCAGAGAGGAAAACAGGAGCTAAATCCAGGCCCCAGGTTCGCAGCTCTCGAGAAGGCCGGCTTGGCCGAGAGACTGGCCAAGTCCACGGATCTTGCTGCCGTCCAGTTCCTCAGTGAGCAGGAGATCAAGGACGCCATCCTGGAGCTCAATCGCTCCACCGAGGCCATCTCCAAGCAGGCCGAGACCCTCAAGCTGCAGCACGAGGCCCTGGACCGGCTCGTCAGCGGCACCAAGAAGGACGTCGACGCCCGCGCAAGCCTCGAGTCCACCCAAGTCCAGAGCTGGGAGACCACACGGAGATCCCTCGTCCAAACAGTAAGGGCACCTACCTCGCCATCCCCGTCACGACCTTCGTTGACCTTGGCCTTTTCAGGTTGAAGAGCTGTCTCAACGTCTAGATTCTAGAATAATCGAGCTCGAGCAGCAGGGCAAGGGCGACGGAACCAGCATCCGGCAGACTGTCGATACCCTCTTCCATTCCGATGACAAGCTTCTGTCCAGTCTCCAGAAGCTGGGGTGGGAGTTGGAGACCGAAGACCCAGAAGAGCAAGACAATGTCGTCATGCTGCGTGAGACATGCGCCAGGCGAGCTTACCTTTCCCAGTCCGACAGAAACCAAGAAATAGGGGACTAATGCCCGCCATAGGCTGATCAAGTTTACCGTTGAGGGGCTCCGTACAAAACTCGATCGCATCTACCTCGAGGCTCTCGAGTCATCGATGCGATCGGGTGCCACCAGGCGCGTTTCCCCCAACGAGGTCTCTGCCCTCCAAGAAGAGTTGGAGTCGCTCTATGCCGAAATCCTCCCCGTCGCCCAGATGGCCGCCGAGCAGCAGTTTCTCGAGCCTGCCCTCAAGAACCTCGCTTTGAAACACGGCCAGGGTCTTGCCAAGTCGGACGAGGCCATTGTCTACGTAAGAGAGCATCCTGGATGCCAGGGAAACGGCCTTGGTTGGCTAACCGTCCCCGCAGATCCATGACTGCCTCGACTACCTGCTCGACCACACCGAGGAGATCTCGAAGCGAGTTGAAGCCTTCCAGGCGTACCAGGTCGCCACCACAGCCCTCGTTGACGTCGCCAAAACTGAACTATCTGCCAAAGTTGAGACACCACCAAGCAAAGGCCGCGCGGCGGCCATGCCCGCCTCCCCGTCTCGCCCCAAATCGACCAGCTACGCCATGTCTCCGGTCCGCCCCTCCCAAAAGTCCCGGCCGCGCCGTTCCTCCGGTCTCGGCGGTCTCGCAGACGACCCGCCGCTTGACGAGATCCTCAGGAGTCTCGCCATCAGCCTCCCTCAGGATGAGTCGGTCGCAAGCGAGGCCCGGGCCCAAATGCATGTTCGGGCGCTGGCATCTATTCTTGCTGACCGTCAAGCCAAGGCCAACGACGTTGCTAGAAATGTCCAGGAATCCTTCGAGGCTGCGGCGACCAAGCAGATTGCCGATGCCAAGGTTGCCGTGCAGCTAGTGCGTGACTCGGTTTTGGCTGAGAGTCCGTTTGGGGAGGTCAGATTGGTGGACCCAGAGATTGAGGGGCTGATTTCGGTATTGACACAAGAGTTCGACAGTGTCAAGGAGCGGCTGGAGAGTGTTGATGTCGGCTTGGCCAAGGTCAAGGGTAAGAGTGTCAAGAGGGACGAGCTTATTCGCCGGTGGGGGGCATGATGGGGCTGGATTATAGAGTCGGACGTTTTGGCCCGCGCGTTGGCATGTCGCAGTAGCTGAGTGCCGATAACCCCTTTTCACGACGACCCAACAACGCCTTTGGATTGCGCTTCAACGACTAATCACATGCTGTCCACTGCAACATTACATGACTCCGCAAGATCCCCTTGATGCAAAACTATGTGGGTATCTGGGTATCTATACCTACCGCTGCGGACCGCTTGTTTAAATGCGCAAGGTGAGGTAGATGCCCCCTAGGATAAGGTACCTTACCCAATAACACAAACCCCTTCACCGACCCACATCCTTAATCATAACGAGGTAAAGTAAACAGCGCTAAAAGTAAAAAAAAAAGCAACTTAAGGGGATCACAGGCTCTAGGCGTGTCCTCGAGCAACTAGGACACATCGGGCAACCACATCCACTGGCCCCACCACGACCTCTTTCCCTCAAACCTTCTCCACGTTCCCACGACGGCTATGACCAACAGTCTCTTCACCGACGAGTTTACCGGCCCCGCCCCATAGTCGGTGCGGGCATAGTACCACGCCAACTCGAGGGCGCGCGCGAACGCGCACGCATCGCATACGGGCGGCACCGCCACGGGCGTCTCCGGCACCCGCATGCACGCGGGCAGCTCGTCCTGCGCCCGCGCCAGCGATATGGGCGCCCCCCGGATGCTGTGCTCACACTCGGCGAAGCCCAGGTTATGTCGGCAAAAGGGACACGATCCCCGCGCCCGCCTGTGCCACTGGTCGCGGGCCACGGCCGGGCCGTGGCGCAGCTGGTGGTGGGCCGCCATACTCGCGGGCCCGGGCCCGGGGCCCGGCGCTGGTTGCGGGTTGGGGGACTGCTGCCCAGACTGCTGGGCCGGACTGTTGTCGGTAGTGTTGGTGCCGTTGGGAGCGGGTGCCGTGCTGCTGCTGGAGGCCTCTGCCTCTTGGTTGGGGTCCACATCCCGTAGTACTCTGTAGGCTATGGCAACTGCCTCGCCGCCGTGAAAATCCATAACCCCTGAAGATATCAAGCCCCGAATTGTCCAAGGGGGGGTGCGCCTCAATTCGTCTTCAATCTCCTCCAGGGACATGTTCTGTGGCCCTCTGGGGGTTTCGGGGTTCAGCTTCATTCCCAAGTGGGTGTTCATACACTCGCTGCAAAAGATGTGGGCGCAAGGGAGGACGACGCCCGGGACGGCAGGGTCATCGCTATCGCACATGGACTGCGGGATGCCGTGGACCTCGATCTGTCGGAGGCAGATGGGGCACATTGGGAGAGGAGGTGGGCCCGAGCGAGACTTGAAGTAGGCCGTAATGTGATACCAAAGCGAGACACGTTCGCGAGACTCTCGCGAGTCAAACTCCGGGTCCTTGCCTTTTCCCTTGGTGGTACTTGCCGACATCGCGGCCACATTGATGGCGTTGATGAGCTCCAGGTAGGCGCGCGGCGGCCTGGCGCGATCAGCCTGGGGACGGCTTAGGCTCTCGCTGCCGGGTTGGGTCATTTCGAGGAATTGACCGAACCCCATCCCGTGATGGTGCTCCAAGAAGGTGTCGACGTGGACGCTGATCTCGGAATTGCCCATCCTAGGACGTGGCGTAGCTTGACCTGTCAGCTGGCTGTGGTACCGCCACTTGTAGCGCTTCAGTCAAAGCCTGAATCTCCAGATATATAGATGGCTCAGGTAGTAGGGCTTTTATAGGGCTGCTAAATAGTCGTACTGCAGATTAGCATGTTTTTCTAGGGCTTAGGATATGTTGGAGGTTGCCTGGAGGTCCGTAAAAGTATTGGCATTTGAGTGAAGTTTATTAGATGCCACTCGGAGCTTCAAGAGCCCAGGGCATTATTAGCGAGGCCTTCGGTTGTTGGGAGGGGCCTCCTGGGCAAGTGGGGGGATAGGCTAGGCGCCAGAGACCACCTTCTGGTTGGGCTGCCAAGCGGGTGAAACTTACAGTACCTAGGTGCTGCTTCTAAAAACGGAAGCCTTGATTCTGCAAGTTGTCGGGAGTCTGTGGTATGGATCGAAGGGCAAGAAGCATCATGTTAAATAAGTGCTGGGCGTGATTTTGAAGGTTTGAATATCCGCATGGGGAATGCAGCTTTAAATCAGACATCTGCATTTTGAAATCCGTTTTATTTCAGATAGACTTTTTAAGAGGTTCCAAATTTTCTTTGGTTTTGGGTGCTCCATTTAGATTTAGCACTTTATTGGCCTCACGGCTCGAAGACGGAGATAACTGCACAAATCCATCGTAGGAGTTCGACGGGGGACTCGGGATTATTGGAGAACAAGGCGTTTTAAGGCGAGACTATAGACATTGCTAGGCTTCAGGTACTGGTTCCCATGGTTCAAAGGAAGCATATGTGGCATTTGTCTAGTTCACTATACCAAGCATATTTGTCCCAGATAATCTAGCAATGATCTCGCCAAAAATAACGTGCGGCTGGGATTGAAGGGCTTGGAAACCTCAATTACGTTTGCTCGTGGTTGGGCGTTATACGTTGAAGTCAAGAGGAGGAAACTTGAGCTTAATCGGCACCAGCCCAACGGTCCTGCAAAATAAATGGCACACTCCTGGGGGGCTGAATCCAGTTCAATGCTCCCGTCCGCATCTGTCCTTGCCAACGTGGAGTGCCTAGACCAGGAAAAGGCCTGTGGTGGCAAAACCGGCGACCACAGCAGCTCCCCATCCCACCCGAAACTGATTTCCAGCGCTTATCCTGGGATAGCCCTCGACCGCATATTTCCCGCTCTCGACACCTGCTCCCCTCGTCGAATTGACACCCGCGTGCACCCTCGCCTCGAAGACGAATATTTTTTCAGGTGACAGTATGATTTTGGTGCTGGCAAGCGCGTCCTTTTGCTCTTGGGGGTTCCACTTGAACTCGCTCTCCCCGGCGCTGAGGGGGTAGTTCTTGGTGAGTTGGTAGCCGAATCCAGGGCTTTGCCACCAAATGTCGACCAGGTTGTGGTCTTCTGTGCCGACGCCATCATGGGGATCCACCTTCCATGCTATAATGATCTCTGGGGACGAGAGATTGAGTTTCTTGCCCATGTCGGGCTTGGTAAATTCCAATGCCGCCAGTCCCGGGACCAGGGCCACTAACAAGGCGAGGGACGAAATAGTGTGCATTTTCGGGTTGCCTCTCCACCGAGCAAGGTGGTGGGTGTTGCAAGCGGAAGAGGAACCAACAGCCCTTATATGGCTACCTACCTATGTTTGTACAACACGATCTCCCGGGCAAATGGCAATGAGTACCTGGTAGTAGTTGGCCGATCGTAGTAGGGTATGGTTAGCTCTGTTGGCTGCGCCCCAAAAGGGTACAAGATTGCCAATCATTATGCCTGAATACTTTAGGTTCCACATAATATTTGGGATGCGGGTGCCTAAAAGGGAAGCCGTAAGCTAAGACCACCAAGTTTCGGGTAAATGGCACCCAAGCCAGGATCATGAGGCATCAGCCAGGAACAACTTGGCATTAAAACCAACGCAGAGCAAAGACAGCATAAACACAGCTAGTCTCTTCTTTCAGGGCTGAATAAGACTGACTGCTCACAAGTTCTTGAAATGGGAGATCGTTCGCACTAGCAACGGAACTTAGCAAGGTGAAGCCATTGCTCTGTGATGCACGGGAAAGAACCATGCACTAGAAGTTGTTTACCAGGTAGGCAACGTTCCCTCCATGGAATGGGATTGTGGCAGAGCAGGACAGAAATATGGCCAGTGGCGCGGAGTGTTACACAGGAAGGAAATAGCCATATTTATTCGCTTGTAAGGATCCGTAATAACAGGGCTACTAGGATTCACGAACAGCCCCAACCCACAAAGGCCCAGTTCGCTAATTAAAGCCCTGACACGACTGTCGACAGATAGCTTGCTAATAGTCTCTGACATTTACTATATTTCTCAGGCAACGGACGTAATATAACACACGCGCAAAACGTAAAGTAGACATTTATCGAATTAATATCCCCCTAGGCCCACCATGGACTACGCTGTCTTGGATGATGCACCATTGACAACAACATCATCGGCGACGATGTCATAGGCGGAACTACCGAAGATGGCATGATCACCGATGGTAATAGTTCATACCTGAAAAAGAAGCCATCCAGCTAGAAGGAAAGAATTTGCCCCACGCTCAAATTTATTCCAAGCCAAAAAGTTACAGTGCCTACCATTGTTATACTTTGTTCTATCCACGATTTTGTTTCCTTGTTCTTTATGGTATTCACTTCAGATAGCACCGCACCCACCTGACCCTCAAAATAGCCAAGCACGTTGCTACTATCATCATGTTTCCGCTGGACAGTGGAGTGTCGACAATTCTTCTCTCAACAATCACACAGGCGCGTGGCCAGAGGAGATTCTTGGGCGTTATGGTGGTAAGCAAACTTGAAGTTCAACTCACCTCTCGTGTTGATCATAAGCTCATGGTTTGTGAGTGCACAGGGTCAACCAGAATTCAGTCTATTTCTGATTTTCATGTTGCCTAGCTGTCATTCATGGAATTCTTCGTTGCGCTGCGCTTGGGACACAGGAAGCATTGATGGCGTGGGGTTCACCGCAGTAAGCGGCCTTGTAATGGTCATTGTTGCCATGGCTGCGAGCTGTGGGCCTGGGGATTTGATGAGGAACGGAGTGGACGTGGCGGATACTTGTCGTTACTCAACAGTCCCATCGGAAACTGGCAATCAATAGTCTGATGCTCTTGCCCCATCTGAGTAGGGTGGTTGGACAATGGTCTTGTCTCCATGTTTTATGTCTACCTTACATAATGTCTACCGGTTTGGCCACCTCAAGGGTATGTTATTACATATTAAGTATGCGTTTCCTCAAAATAACCTCTGTTCCTAGAGGTCGCATCTCCGAATTTGGGTGCAAGGTCAGCCGATTTTGGAGTGAAATTTACGAGGTAGGATCTGCCCGGTCAGATGCACTCCTGTCTTGGATTTTGTTAAGCGCCCCCTTCCCACTAATAGGTATATGTCACGTTGATGGTGGCCGGGCCCTCGAAGGACACAACCCATCCGCCGCTGTTAGTCTTGAGTCTTGACCGCCCTGACCGGGGGCGATGCTCGTATAGGCGGCCACCTCCTATTGCGTAGTGTCTCCTGACAACCCCTACTAGGGGTGTTGACATGGCCGCCGCCCCTGAGCTCGCAGAGCACTGATCCCGAGGCTGCACAAATAATGTGCCTTCGGCAGGGTATGAAGTGTGTTTTGCCTACCAGATGACTTTGCTCGTCATGTCTTCCAATTAGGAGTACGGACCCCCCTTTTCTGGGCGGGATACGCCGTTGCCACACGCGCATGGCCGCTACCTAACAAACGGAACAGAACAAACTTGGAGACCGTCAGGGTGGCCACAACAAAACCGATGTGTTGTTATGATGCAGAGCTTCCCGTTGGTGGGCATACCCTCATTGGGGACCACCAAGTGCTGCAAACGCGCAAGGCAGCTGACAGTCAACACAGCCTAACTAGACCCTACGATGCAAGCTTGCAGCTTGGGCACTCCTTAGCGCAGACAGTTGGGGAAAGATTTTCCTTTTCTGTGAAACCATGATGTGAGCTGTACAATATGAGCAGTAAGGCAGCGAGCCGGGCGGCTCGAAAGAGGGGATTTGGCTTGCAGACGGGGAAAAGCAGTGCGGCTCCTTGCAGTCCAGGACGGACTGGACCCGTCACTAGCGCCATCAACCACTGGAGATGGCACAGGCCAACTGGTCCCTGCGCAGGGCCAGCCCACCACCTTTTACCTTTCCTTTCCCTTTCCTTTCCTTTCCTTCCCTAAAAAAGACCAATACAAACCTCTTACCCCACATGAATCATGACGTGTGTTATGTCTGTTGCTCTCAACAAGGACCCCTACTTTAGCTGAGTCCATATCCATGGTCATTACATCTCGGACGAACGATAGCTTCTAAGTTCATTGGACGGTGGACCCCAAACTCACAATGATATTTACAATCGCCGCTTTGTTCCTCGCCACCTTGGTATGGTCGGCTCCGCTTCCTGAGACTGGCAACGTGACTGTTTCGGGGCCCGGTGTCTCGGATCATGGCAAGCCGAACCTTGTTTGTTTCCCCCCGAGTCCCATGGACATCGCCATCTTTGTCTTTGTCAATTATCTCACCCACGCCGCCAGTTCCCGGATCCCCGCCGGGGCGTCGACCAGAAGAACGCTCAAGGTAGTCATTGACAGTCTCTGCTACCCTATCCTTGGCGTTGGGTACGCCCTCGATGCCATCGCCCAATGGAGCGTGCGGCTCCAACGTGAGTTTCCCTGGATTCACCTTCCAAAGGACGACCTCGGCACGGCACACAGGGCCGGGGCTCTCATAACCGCATGCCGAGAGGAAGACTGGGTCCCGGATCCCAGAGACGAGGGCTATGAAGGAGTGATGGTGGTTGATGGGGGAAGCCCTGCCGACTCCTCGAACGACGGCAAAGCCGAAAACACTGCCAATTTGAGCCGGAAAGAGCTGCCTTCTACCCCCTATACCTGCCACATCAGCAAGCATATACATGACGGGAAAGGGGGGATAAAAGAGTTTAAGCGCTGGTTACGATTCGGACAACCCAACAAACACTTCAATATCTTCGGTGGGCGCGACCTGCCTCCGGGTTACGGTTGGGTCTTTATACCATGGGGTGTCAAAATTGAACCTCCCAAAACGAACGCGGCACCAATCACTCCATCACTATCGAGATGGTGGACACTATCAAGAAAGTCCACGGACCTGAACCTGCTGGAGATGCCACTCGGAGCCGACTACAGCCTTTTCCAGCCCATCGCCGCTGTCGTGCAAGCCATCTCGGCGGCGATCACGCTATATAGGACCCGGGGTGACCAGCTCGACCGCTATGGCTTCACTTCGTTTGGTCTCACTGTGGTTCCATACTTGGTCATGAGCGTTGTCAACTTCTTTGCCCAGTATGTTCAATTTCAGGTCCATCCCCTCCATATCCCGTTTTTTCCTCCTCTCGCCACCCTCTGTGCTTAGTTCCACTTTGCCCCTCTAAGGGCAGTTATCCATATGTCTAAGTCTCACGCTCTCTTCCCAGTTTCGCCGTGCCCAAGTACAGCGCTCTCTATGTCGTCCAATCCGATGTGCTCGACGAGGCGACACGTCGGCTCGGCGATGATGTCCCCCGCCGCTGCGTTGTGGGCAGACTGCCTCCCGAGAAGCCATCCAAGGCAAATCCCCAGGTTAAAGTCTATTGGGGAACTTTGGAGAATGGGCTGGTGACGATTGACTTGGTTGAGTCTGAGAAGGTGGAGCCCAAGACCGCCGAGTCGAAGAACGCCGGGCCCGAAAACACGGAGCCCGAGATTGCTGAGGTCGAGAATTCTGAGGGTACGAAGCCCGAGGACACGCCCTCTATGTCTAGTAGACAAATGGTTATCCCCTCGAACCCAAAGGTTGGACCAACGGACAACGCCAAGGATAAGCCCGAGGAAAAGCTCAAGAATGGGCCCAAGGAAGACGCCAAGGGCGAGCTCAAGGCTGAACCAAAGGACAAAGTCGAGATCAAGAAAGCGTCTGATGATGAGCGCAATGCCAATGCCAATGCCAACCCCGGGCCCCAACCCCAACCCCAACGCGAGATCATCGTGTCTCGGTTTCCCAGCGTCATGCAGACGGACGCAAAGAAACCGATTGGTCGCAAAACCATTAAAGTCTTGCACTGGGCCATCGGGCTATCCTCGCTTGTCATCATCGCCGCCATCTCACGGCTCCAGTTCGGCACCGCAACCAGGCCCAGGTGGAGGGACATCTTCATCGTCTGGCTGGTTTTTAGCTGCCTCAGCGCTGCCGCCACCAGTATGGTCTTTGGCGTGTCAGGTACCGTCCTCAAGGGCTGCTTGTGGATTGTTCGAAAAATGGTTCATCTTTTCCAAAACGCCCTTGATGGCCTTTTGCAAGCCTGTCCCAATTGTCCGAGGGGCGAAGTGAAGGACAAGAAGCAGAGATTGGTGTCAAAAGCAAAGGAATCAAATAAGTGGTGGGGTTATGCCAACGATGTCATCATGTTTAAGTTCTCTTTCTTCCTCATCCTTCTTGTCATGATCAGCCAGCAGCTTCTGGACTATGGGGATTGTACCTACTTCACGCCTTGAATATTCTCGGCTCAGGCTGTCCCTACCCACATCCTAGGCCGACTGTTCCTCTTCTCTTTCCTTCCCTTCCTTCGGTGACAGGAAGGCGTAAATTGAAACGAAGATGAATCAATGGCGAAAGGAAAGAAGTGCTTTTATTTTTGGGACATTAAACCTACGACGATATTACTAGATACAACAGGATCTGGTGTTAAATGACAAGCTGCAAGGCAGGACGCCTTGGTGTGGGTGGTGCAGGAAAGGTTGATACTCAAAGGCAAGGTACTACGGTCTGTCAAACAGATTGCTATCAGCAAAGCATGCAATGCGTTAGGATACAAATAATTGCTTACGAGAGGAACAGGAGTCCTCATGGCCACAATGCTAGGAAACCGAAGTCACTTATACCTTGCTCCTCTCCTGCTCGGTAGCCGAGCATTTTAGCACACCAAAATACTCCTTGATAGTGTTAAAGTCAGGGGACGGTGGTAGGCGCTCTAATACTTCTCCTTCATCTCCGAACATCTGCAGGATCTTCTCTGAATGGTGCCACGATGCCGTCTTAAGCGTATGCTGGAAGAATGTGCCATCTTCTCCACGGCCGAACCTTGTAATCTGGGCCGAAAAGCGTGGCGAGAACTCCGATGAGTGCGATGATACCTTTCACCCAGGGGAAATCTGGGGAGACATCCTCCAGCTCGGTAACGATTTTGGCTGAGTTCAATGGTGAGCCGACCTCTTTCAGATCTTTGCCCCAGGTATCAAGAAGAGCATCGTAGACCTTGCTCATGTTTCGCAAGGTACTATTTCGGTGGTTAGTTACCTAGGATAGCTCTGAAACTAGAATCCTGAATTCTTATCCTTGAGGTTACTTACGATACTGATCGTTTAGCAACGACAGGAGAAGTTCCGCCGACAGGCTTGTATGTGTCGATATCATAACTACAATGATTAGCCTAACACTGAAGCTAGAATCCTTGGATTCTAATATTTGAGGTCAGGGAACTTACCGAGGTGACAGGTACACTGTCAGGAGTGTGTGTGGTGTGGGGGGCCGGGCTGCTGGTAAGAAGACTGGGAAAACCTCCTGGCGTCAAGCTGAATTCTGAAATAGTCGGGATGAAAATTGGCATAAAGGCAAGAACGGCGAGGGTGAGAAGCCGCATTGTAGGCGAGGTTCGAGGCTTCAGGTTGACGTTTGTGGAATTATTTTCAGGGATTGCTCGAGTAATTCAAGTTGAGTCTGATTTTTGTGGGAAAGGAATTCCTTCGAGCTCTGGTCGAAATGCCAGGCGAAACTCGGATGTTGAGATTTCTGAACGTACTTTCCGCTCTTAGTTTTGACTCAAAGGAAGGAGCCGATTCCACGAAAAGGAAAAAGCGAGAGGGCCCGTGACTACGCGTTTTTGGGTGACCCTCTGAATATGTGTGAATTAGTCTATGAAGATGCCGCAGTGGCGGCACCGAGCGACACCCCGTATCCCAACTCTGATCAAGACTATTCAACCCTGGAGTCCCAAAAGAGACACCCCATTCCTAGGTCGACCCTCCATCGTCAAACTCCCAGTGCCCCCCTAAAGTGCCGTGAGGTGAGGTATTATAGCCAGGTATCTATCTCCAAGTGGTAAAGTTAGCACCTGAGATATACTCAGGTATTTAATAGGTAGAGCTAGGTTAATCGGGATATGAGGTAGCTTACTGTATGATGGCCTCACTATGACCTCTAATACTGCTAATAGCACTTTCCGCATCTCATATGTTTGCATCTGTACCCATCCGGCAGCCCCCAACTCTGGGCATTCTCGCCGGAGAACCTACGGTTGCAATTGTCGCTCCACCCGTGATGGGCGCTCTGACAGCGGCAGCAAATCCAAATATCGAGTCTCTCTGCTTGTTGGCAATCTGGGCAAACAATAGCGGCCTGGCGCTGGTAAGCCTCCGGGTTTTCGCACCGCCCCGAGCCATTGCAATAACGCCCGACTCTGCGGAGGGCCTTCCGGACAGTATGTCCGCACCCGTACGTGGTGTAGTATATTTGGCACATTGTCGTATCCCTTTGTGGGTGCCTTGGCTGTTATGTACCTTAGGTGGCTTGGTTGATGCTGGGTGAGGTAAGGTAGGTACTTGGTAGTGCGTGGTTCCATTCTGGGTCGGCCTAGTCGAGACTCGAGATCTGTGTGGTTTACAGGAAGAGAAGACTGTGCCTGGGAACTAATCCGCCTTTATATATCTCGAGAGTACGACACATTCACTCCCATCGACATAATACCAAGCACCAAAGGCACCAGCTGCGCATTAACTAAGGTGAATTATCTGACCCTAAGTCTAAACAGAAATATCTACCATAGCAAAGCCACACTTCACTGTAGCCCCACCAGAAACCGTACATCATCTGTAAATCCTGCCCACCCAAGATTCTGAGGGGCGCTGTCGGGGATCGAGAGGTGGCGGGAGGGAGAGGTGAATGTTCTCGTGGTGAAGTTCCTTCAATGACAATAATCTTTGTAATCTATGAGCTTTGGAGGATTGAGCGCCTTGGCGAGTCCTCTGAGTCCCTTTCTTCCTATATTGAATTTTTTCTTGACATCGGTTTGAGTCCCGCTGGCGTTTGACTGGATTCTGTGTATGGTGATCCTGTAGTGTCCTTGAGTTGTTCTGTTGGGGTGGGTGGTGTTCCTACTGATTCCCCCTTGTTGCAGGTGTCCCACCTGTCACTAGCGCCACGGACCCCCATAATTTCGGCAGTGAGTTCGACCATCATCCAAGCAACTCCTCGGGTGTCGGCTATCAGGTCTCATGGCATCATCGAGCTTATTTCTCGCATATGGAAGCAACGGTTCAACAAGGAGTAGACTAAGAGAATCAGGCTTAGGTTTATCAAACAATAATGTGCCTTACGTTCAGAGAGTGGCTCGGCGACATCTACCAATCGAAGGAGGAGTAAACGAACAACCTGGTGGAAACCGGGCCGAAGTTCATCGAGTGGCTTAACAAACTCAAGGAATGCTCATGGGAGCAAACAAAACACACAGTACCTCCCCTGACAGCTCTGGGGAGCGCTCCTGACCCCTTATTAACTTGATACCTGTAATCATAACCCGGCTGACTATCAACCTTCTCTCCTACCTTACCCTGGAGAAGAGAAGAAAAGGGCTATTGAGATGGCGCAGGGTAAGAAACGGGCAAGCGATGCTGTAACGTCGGTCTTGGAGTGGTGTCGGCACCGTTTCCGGGGTGGTAAGTAAAGGCGACGGGGGTCTATCGGTAATGACGTAGTGAAATATTTGGGGTAGGCCCGATCCCCTGTAGCGGAAGATGGCCACTTTATACCAGGGCCCTAATGCCATGACCAAATACCACCACCAACGTCGGGGGTTGCCACGGCGTGCCGTATTTCGGGTGGGTGCAGCTGCTGACACTGGCGCCATGCTGAGCAGCAGGCTTATATGTTTGGAGCTCGCTGTAAAGGTCACAGTGTACAAGCGGTTGCTGGCCCTAAAGGTCGAGGACATTGGGGCCAGCCCCGTGGTCGAGCAGCAGCCACGCGACAGCTGGATCTAAGAAAGTGCAAGCAAAAGGCTTCTTCTGTGTTTACCTGTCTGTCCCTATCAAGCTTCCTACTCCCGTTACTTTGCCAGACGATATCCTGCATCCACTACAGCACTCGCGCTCGCTGAAGCTGAAAATCCAGCCCAATCTCCCTCCACCACACAAAAGTGGTAAAACCCCAAAATTATACCATCGTCATTCCATACCACTGAGCCGCAAGTGCCGTCGGGTGGCCGGAACTTGCCTTCGTTTCCCACCTCCTGGCCCATATGCGACCATTCATAAACAATGTACTGAAGCTTGCTTTCCGCAAGATATGGCGAGGACTGGAAGAGCCGAACAGATTTAGCGACCATGACTGCGTCCATGCTGCCCGTGTAAGGGTTATTGAGATGGCAAAAACCCCATGGAAGCTTATCGTTCGAGGTTTTCAAGCGGGTAAACTCAGGACTCCTGGTCTCAGAAACTCGTAGGCTGTGTTGTCGATAACGCCCGTCATGGACTACGGCTAAATTACATGCTTGGCGGACATATCAGTCCATGACGGCCTGTGAAGCTCCCGATTGCTGAGGTACCCAACAAAGCAATTGCCGATAAAGCCAGGTACCTTGTCTCTGACTTGGTTAAGGATTACATGATCCTCCAAGACGATGTAGATGCTGCGTTCACACGTATACATCAGTTCTAACACGCGAAGGCCAGGGGTGTTCTTCTCGAAGTTGGCGTGGACCTCGGCAGCCAGTCGGCGAAGGTCAGCGTCCGAGAACATCACCGGATCGTACTCGTCGCGGCAGATTGAGATCTTGGGGTTTCCGTAGATTTGCCTCGGTAACATGAGGGCACGACCCTGGTTCTCTGCCAAAAGAGTGAAGGATACACCGCCAACGGCGAGCGGCCAGGGGCTACTGGGTAGCTGATGGACTTGAAAATGAGGTGGGACCGGTACCGAGCTTCACCGACGTTGTACGTTCCGGGAAAGATGCTACATAGCAAGTTCTAGACTTCACAATCATCGATGCTGACCTCAGGATCCCGCAAGTCAAACGGAAGTAAGACGTGCTTATTGTGCCAAATAGCATCCTTATCTTGCTTCTTCCACGGTGGCGGCTGCGGATGAGCATGGGTATGTTGTTGGGTGATATTGGCCTCGCCGCGCGGAAAAAGAGCGAACTGATCAAAGCAATGAAATTTCTCTGCCAGTGTTCAGGGTCGCTGAACTCGAGGTAAACTTCGACACTTCCGGCCCTTCTGGCCAGCCCTTTTGGCCGCGGCTGCAGGACTACCTGCAGATGGCACAAAAGGACCCTGACCAGCTCTCCTGCGGAGAGTGGCTCTGAGAAAATCACGAGCCAACTACGCGAACAACCTTATAGATCGGTGAAACTCGGGATAAAAGAAGGGCATGTCTAATCCAAGAACTAGAAGAATTGGAAAAAGAAGCAGCTGAACTAAAAACCGAGGACGAAATACTAGGCTTGGAAGTCAAAGTAGAATCAGCGCGCAAAAGCAGCTGGGAACTTAGGGGCCCCCATCGCGGCACGTCACCGGAAGAAGAGCGAGACTCTGCCATCCTCGTCAACGTCTACGAAACCCAAAAGTGTGCCAGCCGCAGATCAACAATGCCTCGAGCAGCACCACCGCTAGTTACGTCACAGATGGGAACAAATCAGCTCCTTTAACCAACCAAAAGGTATTTTGCACCGCCTATTTACCCCCTGTATCTAGCATTGAGGCACTCACTCACCCAGT
Source organism: Lasiosphaeria hispida (assembly GCA_033439745.1). Lineage (NCBI taxonomy): Eukaryota > Fungi > Ascomycota > Sordariomycetes > Sordariales > Lasiosphaeriaceae > Lasiosphaeria > Lasiosphaeria hispida. Next base: position 5,634,271 of record JAUIQD010000003.1, read on the forward strand.
CCAAGATCCCAACGCAATGACCTATTACAAAGGCCTCGGCGATATATCTACCAGAGGACAAAGCTCAATCCTACGACACCATGGCCCTCGCCGACCTTCGCCGTCTTGTCGACTTTCGAGAAAGACACAGTCTTCGATATTGAACAGGCCAAGTTCGCTAGCCATGTACACTTTGCCATCTTCAACGGACGAATTCGCCAGCCGATCTAGACGGGGCTATCGAACACGTGCCAAGGAGCAGATGCTTGACTTTGACGATGTACATCACGCCTCTCACCTGAACAACTTGATCTTTATGCTTCTGAATAAGTACGAGGTTTCGGGTTCTGTCGACTGTCTCCAGGAAGCTATCTTCCGTGCGATGGAGATGAATCTAGGCACACCAATCGAGCATCCGGACCGGGCCGGCCGGCTTTGCGACTGGGCCTTCATGATGTAGGCATAACAAGTCCGACGAAGAGCTCAATGAATTGATTGTGACGGTGAGGGATGCAGGGTTAAAAATTGCTGTCGGCCGCACAGAAAATGGGGGACCATTGAGTATCAAGGTCTCCATGCCGAAGGCAGCCTAACACTTGTGAGCTTTGCCCACTCCCTTTCTATAGCACAGTTAGTCTCTATCGGTAAACGTTGTATCTGTGGTTTAGAGAATTGAAATTTGACTCGGGTACGCTGGAGTTACGCTCTGAGAACGAGCGGTAGTTTCAGTGGGTCTGTTAACGGTGGTTGCTTGTATGGGCAAATGAAAACGGTAGTACTTGGTGGTGGACTGGTGTCCCAAAACTGGGTCCAGGAGCGTATCCTCGCAACTCACATACACCCGAATTTAAATTGCGGTAACTATAACCGAGCTAAAACCTGAACTCACCTCGGCTCAGGGAGCTTCTTGCTTTGCCTCACCCCCTGCTCAGGCTCTTTGACTAATCCAGACTTGGTCAGAAAATGTTGTCTGTCGAATAAAAATTGGTGGAAACAAAGAGATAAGAAGCTCCTCTTTTTAGGCTGAAACAGCGTGTTAATCCCTGTGATGTTCTCTGAACAGCACATTGGTTCGGGATGTATATATAACCTGCTAACATATGACAAACATACCCACATGTCCTGTAAAAACATCCTCGACTCGGGTCTTGTTTTTCAGAAGCAGCAGGTTTCGTTCAGAGCAGACAGACCACAGGATAATACCACTAACAAGACGCAGCAGGATAACTTCTTTGACAAGATGCAACAGGGTAACTTCCATCACGGGATACAGCCGTTTGGAGCTCCAAGGGTCTACGAATCTGATAGTAGTTCGGATAGCAGGTTGCAAGCGTTACCTTATAACCCGCACCGGTACGCAGTCGAGGAGCTCTCAAGAGCAGAAAGCGATGCAGAGGACAAGTCGGATGAAGATGATTTGTACACTTCATTCGTACCGGACTCGGAAGACAGGCAAACGGCCAGGGACGAAGGGCTGCCAGGTGAGCCACTGAACTCAGAGGTAAACTTCGACACTTCCGGCCCTTCTGGCCAGCCCTTTTGGCCGCGGCTGCGGGACTACCTGCGCTTGGATGACGAAAGCCGCCAGATGTACACCCCGCCCTCCCCGGCCTGCATCATCTGCGACAAGCGCCTCGCCATCCCAAGCATCGCCCCGTACAATGTCTGGCCGGTCCGCCTCCCATTGCCGCGTGGCGAGCCCTACGCCGGCTGGGAGGTTGCCCTTGTCTTGCCGTGCGGCGACATGGTCGGCCGGGACTGCTGGATCGAGATCGACGGCGAGGCCAAGGCTCGCATCGTGCCCGCCCAGTGCCCGACTTGCAACATGGAGATGGTCTTCTCCAGCTGCGGGCACAAGGCGGAACCGAGTGTTCTCGAGTTCGACTGGCGGCCATCTTCGGCCCTAGACCTTGTCCCCTGGACACTCCCCGAGGACGGAAGGGTGCTTGATCGGTGTCACCGCTGTAAGATCGAGAATCCCCGGTCTCCCGTGATGCCGAGTTTTGCTGAGCTAGCAGATCCGGACGAACGGGAGGTGGAGGTGGAGGTGATCGATCACTCCACCGAGTCCCAGTTTTCAACCAACCAGTGGGCTTATGATTGGGAGGATGCTCCAACGTGGAATGGTTCCTTATCTCGGAGAAATCCATGCCTGCATCGTGAGGACCGAATAGAGCACGCTGGTGACTTCGCCGACGAGTGCACCGACCGTCTGCGAAGACGGTTAGGTTGGCCATCCTGAAGACTGGGTTCAGAGAGCTGACGATGCAAGTGACGGTGGTGATTAGGAAGTACTGAAGACTGAACCAGATAGGTATGTATTTTCAATAAAATTGCATTGAACGCCAACCAACTTGAATATTTATTGACGTGGGACTGTTGCCGTGATGTGACGCCGGACGAGGAGAACGAGGCTGGCAACTTGAAGTACAGGCCACCAAGATGTGTCATTTTCAACATCCGCCCGTGCTATACCAGGACCTATAATCAGTGCTCAAAGCTGCGAAGGTGGTGATTGGTGACAGAGCAACCAATATTGGAACCAATACGATCTACCCTGCTCTTGAGGTGACCCTGTACTTACCCGATCTCCTTTCGACCCCTAATTAAGATGCCTAACCTTGAACGCAGACCATTTGGGGGCTTTGGAGCCATGCCCGGCAGCCGCCGATGCCAGCTGGCTTCAGAAAGCCGGATGCGTAGACCAGGCTACGCATGCTCTTGTTAGTGCCGACAATGGAAGGTTATTTTCTACCCGAACTTGAACATTCGCGCGCTCGGCAGCGAGTGTGTTTTCAGCCACGAGCCGGGTTTCCACAGCGTTGCAGGTACAGCACGGCTACAGTCGGGCTGAAATTGTCGCCCGAGTCCTGGCTCATATTGCTGTCAAGCTTTTGAGTAATACTGCAATGATGCAACCGCCATGTTGGGGGTCTAATGGCGGCGAAGTTGTAGTGTGATTGGAGCTTGACGATAGAGACATCGATATCTTCAAGCATGGCCGTTCGACTTGTGGTATTTCGTGCTCAACTTTCTCAAAGACGAACACCTGTGGCTTGGCATTGGTCACCCACATGACCAAAGATACTCGAGCAGCCGCCCTTTTCTGCTGGCTCAGTAATACGCCCATCTACAGCCACAGGACCAGACATGGCGGAAGCTGTCATCTGCCCTTGGTCGATCATAGATGAGCCATGTTCTGCAGATCTGACGAGACAACTTGACGCGTAGCACACCTTCCTGAAATCAGCTCGTGACTTGCCACCCAAGGCCTGGCAAAGTCAGCCCCCCACCCATCCATGTGTGGGCTTGCATGGCTTGACGACAAGCTTTTGGGGGGGGGGCGCTCAAATGGCTTCAGCATGGGCCAGGTTCCAGAAGGATGCCGGTTTGAGAATGGCCTCAACCCCCCTCTGTCGTGGGAATCATATTCAGCAGGGCGCCGAGCGGGTGTGGGGGGGGCTCGGGGGTAAACACTAGTTGTCATAAAAAGCCTCGTTGAGGGCAGATACAAGCGACAAAGTGCTTATCTCTGTTCAGATTCTGGGTCATGGTGTTGCGGTGTAATTGGCATATCAACAACGAGTTCTCGGCGCATCGACCTGGACGGCTCAGACGACTTAGATTTGGTTGGGCCTTGAGCCATCGAGGGATTAATCTTCAAATGCGAGAATTGCACGCCGAGCTGCACCCATTGGGATTGGGCCTGATTGAGGGATGGACAGACATGGTAGAAATAGCAGGAGTGATAGGAGTGACTGAATTGGACGGCCCCCACACCAATAATTGTCGAGAATCGTTGCGCAAATGCAGGGGAGATCCGGGATGGGCCCAGCCCGCCACGGTGGTATGTACGTAGACCAGGCTAGTACCTACATACCAAGCAAGTTAGACTAGTACGCACTGGCTCAATGGGGAAGTCGGCGAAAGCGAAGAAATTGGGAGGGAATTGATCGTATTTAGCAGGCATTTCAGATTGCGATGTGGGAGCTCGAGAATCGCAGCAATCTCAACAAGACGAAAATTGCGCTGCCACCTGGCTGCTGTGGGCGGTGTTTGGTGGGAGGATGGGCTTTTCTCGCGCTTGGCTCGCCTGAGGTCTCGTGGATCTCCGCTTTTCCCTGTCACACGTGACATGGGTCTAGCTGAGCCTGGGCTGGGTCTTGTCTCAGTTGCGATGACGAGCTTGCCCGGCAGTCGGCCGGCTCTCGGGCGCCACCAGATTAGTTCCTGTTGTTAGGGCAAGCACGTCACTTTTGGGGAAGCGGCGCATACTGGACGTGTGGTCGATACCCGCAGCGCGCAGCGCGACATCGTCACGTTATGCTGTTTTCCATGCTGGGAACATTTGAAAAGTACGATGACAGCCTCTGATTCTTATTTCAGATTTCAGAAACCAGCTATGCTAGATCTAGCACGGCGAGACGTGTTGTGAGCGACGCTATGTAGGCTAAGGCGTGGTACCTGGATCCGTGTGCTAGTTTTGGCTCTGTGGAGGGTGTCCTTCCCGCAGAGGGCGGCCGCTAACAGCTGGAACTTCCCCGCATGCAAAAAGATGCAGACAGCAGGGCCATAGACCCAGCTGACGAGCGATAACGCCATTTTTGGGGCAAAGCAACAAAGAGCCCCCCTCCCGTCAAGCCTTCTTGCATCGGCTGGAAATCGGAACCCACCTGCCCAACAATTCGACCACGCTCGTCCGCTCCACTCGACGTCGATTTCGCCATTCTGGCCCTGTCTTGCACCAAAAAGCGACCTCAGGTCCTGCCCTATCTTACGCTACAACGCCGGTCACTCTCTGCCACCACTGCTCTCCGGCTCAAGGGGGGGGGTCACATCCTGTTCCGGTTGTTGGCGATATATTTGTCTCATCAAACAGCGTCGAGCAGCCCCCAGCAGCGCCGTCTGGGCATTCGTGGGCGTTCTGGGCACCGGGCACGACACCCTCGACGGCGAATCCTAGCGATCGCAGATATCCCGACGCAATCTGCAATCTCGCGCCAGATACGCCAGATAGTCGCCCGAACCGTCACCGGCACTTTGCCATCCCCCGCTGCTTATTGCTTATTGCCAACTTTCCATTGCGAGTTGCCTTTGGTGCATTGCGTGCGCCCCTGCCGCCGTGTCTCCCGCCGTATCTGACTGTCCTCCCGCGGGCCCCAAACGCCCACATCGCATTGACAGCTCGACAGGCCGTCCGTTGCCAGCCCAGTCCCAGTCCACAGACCACAGTCCACAGTGCGCTGTCAAGACAACATATCCCAACCTGGCTGGCCGTTTGACCGCTTGACCGCTCCGTGTGCCGCCTGTCTCTTACACAGCCGAGCCCTTCAGCGTCGCTCCCTGTCAGCACGCAATTGCGCAATCGCACAAATCGCCCTCAGCCTGACGGGCGCCGGCAAGCGAGCCCAATGCCTGCGGTAGGAGCTGCCACCATTTAACTTGTCGACGACGCAAGTGCCGCGGGTTGCTTGCGTCTTCGCCCTGTTCCTCCCATGGAACCTTCCCGCCGTTCCGCGATTACCAACGGTCGCCCGCTACCCACGAGTCGACGTGACGGAAATCACTCTGACAATGATACCGATGCGCTCTCAAATGACGATACCCCGGCCTACCACGTCCATGTAGGCCGCCTCGCTCACTCTCTCCACAAAAGCACGCCCTTTCCCCCGACTGGAGACGAAGACGAAGACGACGGTTCGACAGGAGGGTTGTTGAAGGTGGACAAGAGTTGCGAACGTGTACGGCCGGAGGAGGAGGAACGGCATCGCTCCCTTCACAGCGTTACAAACATGTCTTCGACACTGATCGGCAAGACGGTCACCCCATTTCTCAAAGAACATATCCCGAGCCTCTACGCCCCGATCGGTAAACCCCACAATGAGGAGACGGCCAAGCAAAAAGATCCAAACACCAGGTATTGCTACCGGCACCGTCCCGACTCCAAGTGTCGGAGGGCCGCCGACGAAGCAAAGATGATAATGATACAAAGGGAGCTCGACAAACTGAGCTCGGCTGTGAGTCTGCCTTCTGTGCGTTTCCTGCAGTGCGGCCCTGCACTTGCCATGTGGTTGGCGATGATTTGCCACATATCACACCCAAACGCTAACCCATGTACCAGGATCAACAAGCCATCACACATGTGTGGTCTCTATTTTCTGCCGCTCCGGCCCGTCATCGCGAGTTGATGCTGCAGGGCGTCCTTGCCCAGCTGTGCTTCCCCCAGCTGTCACTGGTCTCACGGGAGGTCAGCGAGGCTCTCAAAATCGACTTCATCACCGCCCTCCCTGTCGAGATTTCACAAAAGATCTTGTGCTACCTCGACACGGTAAGTCTGACCAAGGCAGCCCAGGTCAGCCAGAGATGGCGACTGCTGGCAGACGACGACGCTGTCTGGGTACGTATGTGTGAGCAGCATGTAAACCGCAAGTGCACCAAATGTGGATGGGGTCTACCCCTGCTCGAGCGCAAGAAGCTACGAAACTACACCAGGCAGCGACAGCTCGCAAAGAGCAGCTCTCAGGGGAGAATCCAGGAGTTGACCGACGCATATCGTGCCGAGGAGGCCAACCTAGCACTCCCGCCCGGAAAGAGAGCTCGGACCGCGGGCTTTTTGGACAACCCGGATGGAAAGCGACAGCGATATAGCGGTCTCGTCGACCGTGACGTGCAACCACAGCAAGGGCTTAAGACTCGGAGCTGGAAAGCCGTGTACAGAGACCGGTGGCAGGTGAGTGCACACACTATACGCTTTGGCTGAGTTGGGCATCCCACTAAACTGTGCATGACAGGTCGGATATAACTGGAAGTACGGGCGATGCTCGATCAAGACACTTAAGGGTCATACCAACGGAGTGACGTGCCTCCAACTTGATGACAATATTCTTGCATCGGGGTCTTATGATGCCACCATCAAAATTTGTAATTATGCACCACACCTTTTAAAATTTGTTTCTCAGTCATCACGCCCACTAACACGGCATAGGGAATATTGACACGGGAGAGGAGATTCGCACGCTGCGCGGCCACACACGGGGAATTCGTGCCCTGCAGTTTGACGACTCCAAGTTGATCAGTGGCAGTCTCGACAACACCATCAAGATTTGGAACTGGCATACGGGCGAGTGCATCTCGACGCTCCAAGGCCACACGGCGGGCGTCGTCAGCGTGCACTTTGACGCCCAACTCTTGGCGAGTGGCTCGATTGACAAGAGTGTCAAGATCTTCGACTTCAACTCCAAGGAGGCATTCTGCTTGAAGGGCCACAGCGACTGGGTGAACTGCACCCGGCTCGACATCAACAGCAGGACTGTCATGTCGGCCTCGGATGACACGACCATCAAAATGTGGGACCTGGACACCAAGCAAGTGATACGGACTTTTGAGGGCCACGTCGGCCATGTGCAGCAGGTTCTCCCCCTACCGCCAGAGTATGAGCCCGACGAGGAGTTGACACAGGGAGTCAACGGATCCAGCGATAACACGGACAACGTGTCGGTCACGAGCGGGCGGGGCGGAACACCAGCCGTGTCCTTCGCACAGGGAGACCGTGCATCGAGCACATTGACACCCCGCGACGAGGATATCCGAGCGCTCTACGGGCCATCGTTTGCGTCGGACCCCTCACGCCCCTTACCACCACGCTACTTTTTGACAGGCGGCCTCGACAGCACGATCCGGCTTTGGGATAGCGCCACGGGCACTTGCTTGAAGACCATGTTTGGTCATTTGGAAGGCGTGTGGTCACTTGCGGGCGACACGATTCGGGTCATCAGCGGGGCCAACGACGGCATGGTCAAGTGCTGGGAGCCACGCAGCGGGAAGTGCGACGCGACTTTTACAGGCCACCGAGGGCCTGTGACCTGCGTGGGCCTGAGCGACAGCCGCATGGCCAGCGGCAGTGAAGACGGTGAGGTGAGGATTTATTCTTTCAAGGACGTTAGCAATGGCTCAGATGTCGGAACGCCGAGATAAGAGGGCGTCGGTAGCGAGCGACGGAGAAAGGGCAAAATGGGTTTGGCTACTTTTTGGTTGTTTTTATTTTGGGTGGGGGGGGGCGTATTGCTGTGTGGGTGCGCATCTGCATCTGGGACAATCTAGATCTCAAAAGCGACATAGAAAGGGCATAGGGATACGGGCTACGGAAATGGGAATCGGTACGGGATACGGCATGCGGGATACTACGACAGGTGGGAAATGCCGGAATGGAAGGAGAAGGGATGGGAAAGGGCATGGCGGCATTCATTTATCAGGAGAGAGATATACCCTTTGACCCTTCACAGTGATGTAATTTAATGGATGCATTTGCTTGTTGTCTGCCCCCTTCGCACGATAACCTCGGCTTCGAGTGCAAGCCGGAAGCATCCGAGGGCGGGTGTCGAGGGTTGGCAGTGTGCTCGGCAGGGGGGAACTCGGGGACGACCCCACAGCGCGCTGCGACGGCAGGGCAATTGCCTCCCCCGCAAAATCACAAGCTCGGCTTGGGGTCGGTTATGGACCTTGTCGCGACAAGGTACGTCACTTGGGAAAAGATCACAAGCCTTTCCGCCTAGGCTGCTCTTGCACAATGGCAATGGGACAGTCACGGGGCTTTGTTCCGTCGGCTTTGCGACACGGGCAATTGGCCTCTTGCTGGTCTGGATTCGCTGGGTTCCATGGCTAAGCGCTCGCGAAGCTGTCAGATGCCAATTGTCGACTGGTGTTGTCGGTCGTCAATTCTTGGACAGCTCCGTTGCGCCGATGGAGGGGCCTAAGGGGCCCCGCGTATCTGTGTCTGGCCGGCATTCTGAAAGTCTTCCCCCCCCCCCCCCTCCTCCCTTCTCCACACTTTTATGCCCGCCGCACAGTCGCATCCATCCCGCCATGGGCAGTATGGGCAGTACTGTTCTGTCGTCTCGGGCTGCCTCGCTCGGCCGCGGGCCAAAGGTGCCTTCCCCCCCTTCTGACTCAATGCGGCCGGCTCGCTGTGGACTGCGGGCTGTGGAGATCATCTCCCCGGGCCATCCAGTGTCCCACACGGTTTCCCAGGTTTCCCGGATCTGGATGCCATGGGACCGTCTCTGGAATCTATATATCTCGCGCTGGCACCATGGTGAAGACGGAAACCAGCTCTTGACTCGCCCTGGCACTTGTTCCGCTTTCTTGCCCCAAATCTCGCATCCTCGTCACGCCTCCATCTCTTAGTACGTACCCCAACGGCTGCGACAGGACACCAAACCATATCGCCATTGTTTGTTCGACGTTGTTCGCTTCCGGCCTATAAAATTGTCTCCCCATTCCAAACAACCGCGAGTGGATCCGGAGCTACCCTGCCTTCGCCCTTTTTGTCGTGTCTTTATTGTTTTTCCCATTCTCGGCCTTCGGCCTCCTTGACTCGTGTTGGTCCCGCTACCCGCGTTCGCCCGGTTTGCCGCTGTTGCTGCCGGCCGTCGCCCACAGCCCAAGCTACTACCAGGCTCCCCTTTCCCCGAGCGACCCCCGACCGACCAAAAAGAGCCATCTCTGTTTTTCCGTCACTGAGTCAAGAGACAAGCAGGAAACGACTGCGGCCAGACGATTGAACCAAAGCGACAACAAAAGAGGGAGAAACAAGACCTCGAGACGACAGATAGACACAGCCGTACCGCTCCGTGGCGATTGGGACCGAAACGCCGTCGAGAGACTACCACACACACACACACACAGTCCCAGCAATGTCGACAAACGTCAGCGGCGGTGGGAGAAAACCGCCGTCGGCGGCGACCAACCTGATCGGTGAGCTTTGCCTCGGGGGCACATGGTCTGCCGATACAATGCTAAACAAAGCCCACGGGGCGATGCAGCTGGCGGAGGAGCAGGCATGATGGAGGCATTGGCGTGCCATCCCCTCGGTGCGTGGCCCCTCACTATGCCCTGACGGTGGCATTGGCTGACACTGGACTCCTACCAGACACCATCAAGGTCCGCATGCAGCTGTCCCGGCGCGGCCGGCAACCCGGCATGCCGAAGCGCGGCTTCCTTCGCACCGGTATCGAGATTGTGCGCAAGGAGACGCCCCTGGGCCTGTACAAGGGCCTCGGCGCCGTCATGACGGGCATCGTGCCCAAAATGGCCATCCGCTTCACCTCGTTCGAGTGGTATAAGCAGCTGCTCGCCGACAAGAAGACGGGTATGATCTCGGGCAAGGGCACCTTCCTGGCCGGCCTGCTCGCCGGCATCACCGAGGCCGTCGCCGTCGTGACCCCGATGGAGGTCATCAAGATCCGCCTCCAGGCCCAATACCACAGCATGGCGGACCCGCTCGACATCCCGAAGTACCGCAACGCCGCCCACGCCCTGTACACGGTCGTCAAGGAGGAGGGCGTCGGCGCCCTGTACCGCGGCGTCTCGCTGACCGCCCTGCGCCAGGGGAGCAACCAGGCCGTCAACTTTACTGCCTACACCTACTTCAAGGAGTGGCTGCGCAGGTGGCAGCCCGAGCTCGAGGGCGGCAACCTGCCCTCGTGGCAGACGACCCTCATCGGTCTCGTCAGCGGTGCCATGGGCCCGCTGAGTAACGCGCCGATTGACACCATCAAGACGCGGCTGCAGAAGACGCCCGCTGAGTCCGGCACCACGGCCATGCAGAGGATAAGCGGGATTGCAAAGGACATGTTTAGGTTTGCTGCTCTATTTTGTTTCGGGTAGGATTCTTTCTGACAGAGCCGGAAACAGACAGGAAGGCATCCACGCCTTCTACAAGGGCATCACGCCCCGCATCATGCGCGTCGCGCCCGGCCAGGCCGTGACGTTTACCGTCTACGAGATCCTCAAGGAGAAGCTCGAGAGGAGTGGACCGGCTGCCCTGACGGGGGAGAGGTACGAAGAGTGAAGAGCGAAGAGGAGGCGAGATGAGAAAAACGACAAACACGGCGCAACACACGAGCTCCCTTCCCCCTTTGCCATTCCCGCGCGTCGTATATAACATACATACCATGACCCCGCTTTTCTTTGGGGTTGGCTGATGCATAGTTGGAATGATGTCTTTTCTTTTTAAATGTGTCTGATACTCGAGGAAATTACCTCATATATATATATACCTGGATACTGATCGGATGCCTCTTTGCGTTTCCCGTTTACGGCAGTCATAACAAGCAGTTCACGACCATAGAGGTCAATGTCCAGGGAAGCGGCGGTGGCGGTGATGAGAATGGGGGGGGCTCGGATATAAAGAAAAGAAGCGCGATATAATGGGGGGAGGCAGCTTTGTTTATTGCACCTTTTGGCTTTTGCTGCTTCTCATGCGCTCATCATACATGGCATTAGACACTCAGCACCTGGTCTTGCTCCACGGCATAGCTTGGCATCGGGTGGCGCTTTACTGCGGTTTTCAATTTGTACATGGGGAAAGAGATGTCATTTGAGAGACTTGCAACCGAACTGGAGGTGTGGTGGTTGATAATTGTGGTAGACTTACAAGTGTAACTTGTAGAATCGAGGAGAAACAGTGTGGAGGAGCAAAAAGGGGAGCGGCAAAAACATACAACACCAGGGATTCGCTAGTCGTCACCGACCCAACTACTAGTCTAGCCCTCACTAGCTTATCTATAGGAGAGCGGACGGGATCCCGAGTTTTCCTATGGGTCGTGGTCGTAGGTACAAAGTATGCCGAAGTTGGTAGCCCTGGAGTCCAGGAAATGGGATAATAAGTTCCGGAAAATGAGACGTATCTGACGCCGGAAAGACCGGCCACCCACGGACTTTTAAAGATAACATTGTTTCGTAATCCCAGTGTTAAGGTTAGGTCGCCATAACGGATGTAGCTAAAACGGCAGCTCTTGATATCGTTCTAGAGACGCTACCCCCAGATATATCTTGCATGAACGGGCTTGGAGTCCAACGAATGGGACTACGTGGAAAATGCGCGCCGGGCTGGCACAAGCCCGCCAATGAGGGGCAGTGCCAATCAATCTGCATTTGTTGGTTCATGCTGCGACGAAGGTAACCCCGGCGACACCCTGCTAGTCATTGGCTGCTGCGCGTACTGCACGGGTTTTCCAGCGACAATGCTGCTCACCTCCCATCCAGCACTCGGTGTCAGCGCACGGGCCAAAATGTGTCTCCTGATGCCCCGCGTACCAGTTGCTGGATCGCGAAGTCAACTCTTTGACGATAAATACTTTCATGCCCTCAGTCCCTCCCTACGATTCTGCCTTTCCTCCTCCTCCTTTTGTTTCCTCTGGCTCTGGCTTCCCGTATTCTAGCCAATGGCAAAAATTCCGCACTCAAGCTCAGACGTGCAACGCGACGCAACGCAACACGACCCGCCGCACCGCTCGACGCCGGCTAACCCACAGTCTAGACTCAGGAGGCCTTCAACAAAGGTTTGACGCCCATCCCATCCATCCCTCTCCATACCAACTGACTCCAAGTTCTGTGCAGTCTTAGAGGCTTGGCAATGAGTTGTTTTACAGACAGCAAAGTACAGACAACACAGTAAAGCTACCCGTCAATGAGGAGGGTATGATCGCCCACACTTGAGAGTGTTCTGTTCATCCATTAAGAGGAGACCCGGCTTGGCAAGCAGACAGCAGATTCCCATCTTAGTTGGTCTGGAGCTATACATAGCCAGAAGTTAATGAGAGAAGACTCACCATAAGCACCACAGCAGCATTACTGCCATGTCCATGTCACAAAGTCACAAGGGTAGGCACTGTCAAGCTGGTTCCCCCCCAACTGGAGTTCTAGCTCTGACGTCAGCGAGGAGAGTCCAAACCCGCTGAGATTGCAGCACTAGGGTACGGAGTTGCAGCAGCCCGACTGCGGGCCGGCGATGGTCCTCCGCCCCTATTCTATATTGCCGACTGCTCGGGCATCTCGCGACAAGAGCGGCGGTGGCGGCCTTACTGGCCCTTAGATCCAACCACATGAACAACATCATGACCTCAGCACCATTGGGTATATGTGTCACCGTCGGCGTTTCTCTTTGTCCATCCACACGGCTGCCTCTAGGACTTCGCCAATAAAAGGAGCGGTTTCCCCTCTCGAGGGCAACGGCTGCGACAACCTGCTTCCTACATCAGGAAACAACTGCCATTCACTCTGGGTACTTGTTAGGCCCCATTTGCCCTTCTGCCGGCCATCCAACATCACCATTGTCAGCCATCCAATACCAGCTTTATCAGGGAGCAGGAAGAGGATAGTCAAGGCATAGATGCCTAGACTCCAGGGTATATAAACCTCCACTTGCTCCTCATGCCTTTTTCCTTCTCCTCTTCCTTTAATATTTTCCCTCTTAGGAGTCCTATGAACCAACAGCCTGACCAGTGACATCTCATACTCCTCCCATGCCCTAAGAGTCACCACATTGGCCACTACCCTGGTGCAAAATGGCCATAATCCATGTGCAACTAGATGATAGTGTCCATCTGCAAAGCATTGCAAGCCTATTTAGTGCCATATCCAAGATTGTGACTGTCATAGGGGCTGGCATTAGTACAAATGCAGGTATTCCTATACATATTCCCACCTCTCTTCCTGGCTACCTCTTATCAGACTTAGGACTTCTGATCAAAGACTGGCGTTTATTCCCTCGGCCATCGCCACCTCTTTTATTTCTTAGTTCTCTCCAATCTGGAAATGAGGCCTTGCTTCTACAATGGCATCACCAAGATGTGCCGGGACAGTAAGCATGCCGACCTGACAAGAGCACATCGCTTCATTCTTGGTTTGCGTGATGCTGGCAGGCTGGTTTGGCACTATACCCAGAATATTGACTGTCTTGAAGAGAAGGTTGGCCTCTCTACCGATTTGCACAAGGGGGCTGGGAATTGATCTTGTTTCAAGAAGTACCAGTCAAGGCATATTTGAGACTACCACCACATCCACTATGAGCCACAACCCCAAGACAGAGGTGTCAATTGTGTTCTCCTCCATAGATCTCTCCACAATTTATGATGCCCCAAATGTCTCAGCACTTGTGGCTGGGATAAGTGTGACCAAGAAGTAGAAACTCTGGCTGGACAGGAGCCTCCATGTCCCTGCTGTATTGACATATCTGATGCCAGAATGGTAAAGGGGTTATGGGCAACCTCAATAGGAGCTCTTTGACCTGATATTATACTTTACAATGAATAGGACCTGTGGGCTGACATGATCTCTGCCATTATATGGTGTGATGTGTTGCTGCGCCTAGATGTCCTTCTTATTATGGGCATGAGTCTTAGAACATATGGATTCAAGCGCCTGGTGAAGGACTTTGTAAAGGTCATTCATAAATAGGCTGGAAAAGTGGTATTTGTAAACCTCACCAAACCAGCTGAGAGCTGGGACGGTGTGATTGGTTATTGGGTCGACTAGGACTGCGACGCCTGGGTACAAGATTTGATGGACCACCGGCCAGAACTTTGCTTACCAACAGACTTGATAGACTTGACTGGAGAGGGTGAGCACATGAAGGTCATGGCTTCTTGTGGGTATGATAAGAGGCAAGGGAGCAGCCAGGACAACCCGATCGACCTCACACTTAGCTAGATAAACAGGCAACAAGAGCATCAAGCTCTTTGATGCAATCTGGATGCTGTCATGGAGGTGGGAGATTCACTAACACACAGTTGCGATGGCGCTTGTGTGTCCGCCACTCAAGCATGAGGTTCAGGAGCGCCGCCACTCACTTTTGGTGCGGGGTGTTGCCTGTTGCGGTCTTGGTACCCCCTTAACGGTTCTGATGTTTACTTTGCCCCTGCTTTGACAACCAAAGGTATATAACCACAGTCACAATATGACATGGTATTTGGCTAACTTAATTCTAAGTTTCTTGGGTGTAGGATCCTTTGCCGTTCAACATCTCGGCCACAAAGATTCGCTATTTGCATGCGGCGAGGACGCCGACGTGCGCGCATTCGGTGTCGAGTACTTCAAGAAGGTGCACGTGCGTTCGATTGGCTGGGTCCCCTGGGTGGCGCAGAACCCGCATGGAGCTGTGATCACAGCGAAGAAAAACCGCGGTGGTTTCTGTGTACTTAAAGGACACACTGGTATCATCGAAAAGGTCCGTCTCCCCTGAACACTTCTCCAGGGCTCTTTTCTTGGTCAGGGCACACACCCTTGTACCAGATCACGCATGTACCGGCCAGCTAGATGTTTGGCAACAAAGGTAGGAAAATTCACTTACACTTCCTCTGTAGAGTACCTCACCCCAAGTTGTCGCGATGTTATTGTGCTGATAACATTACACGCAGTCATTCCTCGTCCCCTGCGACGACATCTAAATCTAGCAGACTGTCAAGGGGACCCATCCAAACACAGCAGTTAAAGCAGTACCAAGATACCTTACCCTTCAGTGAACTGATATTCTCTTGTCTCAGTGCTACAGGTTACAACCATACAAGTGAGTTGCTTTTTATGCTTGTTTGTGAAACATCCCTGACCTAGTTCTCTTAGGTACTTATCACACTACATATATATATAAGATAATTTTGCATGTCGACAGCCTCATCAGCCGCTTGAGCATGCCCATATGGGCATCTTGTGATGAGGGCAGCGGTGGTGGCCTTACTGGCCTTATCTGACCGCATGAATGACATCGTGAGGCTCCTCACCCCTTTTGCTTTGGGAAGTGTCACCGTTGGTGTTTCTGTTTGTTTGTCCACATGGCGGCGCAGTGCCTCTAGAGCTTCGCTGATAAAAGGAGTGGTTTCCCCTCCCTCTTGAGGGCGAAGGCTGTGACAACTTGCTTCCTGCATCTATCTTGACAGCCACAACCACCACTTCCTGTCACGACAGCCCAGGCCAGCATTTTGCTTCACCTTGAGATGCCCGACTCCCTGATCAAGAAACGGCGGCTGCCATTCAGGAGAACAGCTATTCCGTTTGAGGCCGGCTGGAAGCCCAAGCCTCGCTGGTTCATCCAGTACAAGCACGCATTCACAAGGACCTAACGGCGTTTTGACGAGGGTGACTGGGAGCCTTGCGATCTGGTGTGGGCCGAGAAATGTGTCACTCATGTCCTGGCTCCTGATGGCAAGGGTATCCTCATAGACTTGGAACTGCATAGGCTTCACTTGGAGAAGCGCTGTCCTTGCTTCATCAAAGACTATGGAGGCGGCCTGCACTGCTGGTGTACCTGGAAATATCACTTTGAAGGGGTGTGTGTGTGGCGTGGAGTCAAGGGCGAGATTGATCGAGTGGACGATGATGGGCTTGCCGTTTGGGCCGCGGGCATCAAGCAAACCGGCATCACTGACTTCTTTCAACCAACGGGGTGTGTGGGCTTGGAGGAGAATGGGAAAGAATCGGGTGGGACACTGTGGGCCGACGGTTCAAACGATGGGCCTGGGTTTGAAAAGCGAACCACCCCGATGTGAAAGGAAGATCACAGCGTTCTACTTGCATATCGAGAAGCGGCAGGGTGTGGGGGGGAAGGCAGAGACAGATTGAACCTGGGTGGACGCTGGCGCTGGAGAGCATAAGGCTTGATGCGGACCACTAGAAATCTTGGGCTGCGACATGGGCATATGTATTTAGTTTCTGGCAGTTTTTGAATGTCTGTATGGTAAGACGTGCTGTCTACTGCAGGTGGAAATCCGGCGACGGTAAGTCTTGTGATGGTGTTTACACTCGCTAGCATCACCCACCGTGTATCTGGCCCTGCCTTCGCTATAGCTAAAATCCGGTAGTTTTCTCCTGGTCAGGCTTCACAACTCCGTGTGGGCAAGAAAGACAATGCACAGTTAATGTAACCGTCCGGGTATCCCTACGATATGGGTGGCAGGCCGGCTCCGCTGGGCGTTCCGCTAGGTGCCGGGTAACACGGCATCCCAAGGACAACACTAGAGTAAAAATGACATACTGTCTGGATGTAGGTCATTATGCTATGATCTGTGAAAGGTGGGTTGGCAGGCTGCGCTGGCAGTGGTAGATATCTCCGACTCATACATCATGATTGATCACAGGGCGGGCCCACTCAGGTGGTGGGATTTACACCACCTGAGTGGATCCGCCGAAAACGCGTTCCCACTGGCCTGAAAGTTTGGTAAAATACATGCATTCCTCCCCATCCAATTGTATCGACTGAAAAACTAAAGCTCCTCTTCTTCCTTTTCTTCCTCTTCTTCTTCTTCGTCTTCCGTATCATAGCTTCGAGGCTTCCCTAACCAAGTTTCTGAAAAAGTCTCGAGTTCTCCCGTTTCCCTATGGGGGTGGCTTGGAAACTGCGTGTTCTTAGGGTTCTATTTTTTGGATGAACTAATAGAAGGGCCCTGGAGGGTGGATGGGGGATTGCTTTGGCTGTGAATTAGGGCTCCTCTCGGACGAAGACGTGCTGGGATGAGTTGTAGGAAGGCTACCTCTAGATGTACTGGGAAGGTGTATGGGGGGTCTTGGCTGCTCTTTGCCTCCTGGATGTGCTGCTGAGGATCGCTTAGTGGGTACTTTATGCCTTGGGAACTTGAGCGCTTGTATCAAAGAGATATCTACTGTGTCTTGTGGAGGATCGGGTGACTTGGTCAACAGTGTCGGCTGGTTCACATTCACATTCACCTGAATTTCTTTTCCTTTACCCTTTCCATCCTCTTGTTCTATATAGCCTTCTCTGTGTGGAACTGGCTGACCATGACTGAAAAGATTTCTGAGAAAAGCAGTTTTATTCCCAAAGGCCCTCAGAGTTGGCTTGATTTGGGAAGTGATAGAGACTGATTTAGAGGGATAAATGGGAGGCTGAGACTCTGGCTCAGCTCTTTCTAGGATATTATCTTGTGGAAATCCGGGAGTTTTGTCTAAAAGGGGGCTTACTGCTTCAGGCTCCTTGTGTGTATGAGGCCAAAGCACCCTGCAATTAACATTTAATTTGGGGTAATTGCCTAGGCATGTATCTTGTTTACTGATGACTGGTTGTATTTGCTGGTAAGAGATTTGGGCAGAGCCATTTGTCTGTTCATGAGCATGTTCATTAGGTGTAACTGATTGACTGTCTGGAATGGATTGGAGGGGAAGATGTGTCTTGGAGGATGACAAAGCCCTTAGATTGCTTCTGTTTTGTTTTTTAAGGACTTTTGGTTGGTTGGTCTGGACCGTCCTTCTCTTGCCATTCTCCATTTGCTTCTTTAGGGGGGAGGCAAGTTAGAGAGGGGATAGGACCGGAGATTGCTTGGATGATGACCCTGCTTTTGCCTACCAGTTAGCTTTCCTTCTACATTATAACTTACTATGATCTTATGATGGCCCTGATGGGTTCTGACTGGGCATGCGTGGCTTGCTGAGTAGACGGAGCCTCTTGCTATGCCTTGGTGTTTGGATATTATTATACAGACGGAGCCTCTCGCTGTGCCTAGGTGTTTAAACCTTATTAGTAGACTCTTGGCTAAGCAGGCAAGACCTCTTGCCGTGTCTGGGTGTTTGGATCTCGTTGGAAGGCTCTGTACCTAGTAAACAAGCTGGGATAGTGGGCTCTATTGGAGTGTGGTTGCTGCCATTCTGGGATTCCATTGTCTATAGTAGTGGCTGAGGTGTCTGGGGCTGGCCATAGCGGGGAGGTAGAACTAGGGATCGCCTTGACCATTTAGCAATGCTACTTTGCTCCACTATTGCTTTTCTCTTTGGATGAGGTAATGTAGAGTCTGGAGAAAGGATTAAGGACTAGGATAGTAGTCGGCGATTAGTACTCTTATCTTAAGGCGGATTTTAAATTATTTGCTATGTGGGGCTGTCTGGAACTTGGGGTTGACCTGAGAGCTTGTCTAGATAAGTACTTGTCTCTGCTATTTCGGTGACGTGGGGGGCTTGCAGACGTCTTGCTGTCTCTCTGGGGGGGCTAGGAGGTCGAATTGGAGATCGCTTTAATATTCCTGCTTCTGTTGTCTGCTGTGGTGTGGTGCGTTTGAATACTGGCTCTTATGTCTCACTAGCAGGACATTTATTTGCTAATAAGCTTATGTTCTGTATTTGATATGTTTTGTAGAGTGTGGGGGATGGACTTGAGGCTGTCTCAAGGGTGATTCCCTAAGCCGTTTGGCTTTGGGAGTAATTAGAGGCCAGATTAAAGACCGCCATTCTAGATGATTTTAAGATATAGGACTTTAAAAGGTGGGTGATTTACTATAACATGGATGATAAGCGAGCGCGCAAAACAAGTGAGCACGCACTTTTCCCCCCTCAATTGAACTTTCGCGCGACATTGTAACACCACAAAGGAAATGATCAATTAAAACTACTTGGAATCCAATTCCTCATCCATTTCTGCATCCTCTTGGTATGTTTGAGAATTGTGTCTGGTTTTGCCGCAGTTACCACAGTGTCGCAAACCTCCTGCATGCCTCTTTGCATGACCACCCTCCCCCTTCATTTCTTCCTTTTGTGCTGCCAGGGCATCCTTTTCTGATAGAATATTGCTTGTATCCTGTATAGTTAGTAGTCCTCCTGCCCTAATATAGCTTTTTTTAGCCCTTTGGCGTTTGCTTAGTACTATATTTGCCTCCTTTAGCTGTCAGACTTCCTCCTTCATTAACACTATTTTATGTATAACCTTCATTGTACCCTTTATAATTTGGTTAAGGGCCCTAAGAATTGGTATCAGAGAGCTTCCTTGATGTCTGGTAATATGATCCTTAATATATGTTGATTGAAAGGAGGCTTTAGTTGCATTTTATGGCATCTTAGAGACCTAAGTATTGTATGTAATCTTAGGGGCTGTAGGAGGTGTTGGTGTATGAAGCCTCATATCCAGCTTGGAAATCACCCTCTCTGGGTTGAATGGAATAAGCCCTGCTCCTTAAAATCCTCCTTATATGTTTTTAGGCAGAAAAGTCATGTTAAATGTATTGTAAAAGGTAAGAAAGAAGTCTGGTTTTGTAATGTGGTGGATATGGTTATATATTAGTTTTTCAATTTCCTTGCCATATAATCACTTTAATATACTGAAATAGTTAACATCAAGTGGCTAAAGTAGGTAAGATGAGTATGGAGGCATGTAAAGCGTGACAATGTTGTTAAACCGGCAATAATCCTTAAACTGAAGTAAATGGTGGCTCTTATGTCCATCTAGGATAAGAAGTCACTTTCCACCTGTCATATAAGGGCAAGAATGCTTATTGAAATGCTTGATCCAATCAAGACCAATCTGGTTATTTGTCCAACCAGTTTCTAAGAGATCGATTATCCAACTAGGCAGGAAAGGGCTATTGCAATACCAGCTTTCAAGGTACATTTTCCCTGCAACCACCACATATGGAGGAATGGCATAGCCGCCTGACTACATGGCCTGGATCACCATAACCCATTCCTGATTGCCAGGCTGGACCTTCTTTGCCCTCCTATGGCCGTTAGAGGAGGTAATGACAAGCATAGACGAGATCTGGCCTATCAAAAAACCAGTCTTGTCAAAGTTCCAGATATCTGACTCCTGGATCCCATGCTCTGTGATTGTGTTGTGAACAAGGTCAAACTATGTGCCAATTATCTTTGGATCTTTGCATTTGGCCCTCTGGTAGTCGTATGGACACGACCAATGTGTCCAGAGCTCTGGTTGTTGTTGTATGAAGTTGGAAGCCCAGTGTTTTCTGACATGTGACGTGTTACGCGATATGTGTAGTAAATTGGCCATATCTTCAACCATATCATATCCTGGCGAAAATCCTTGCTCATACAGGTCGAGGATCCTTTGCACAATAACCTGCTCCTCCAGGGGATCTAAATTCTGATTCTTAGGGGTAGTTTCTGCTCGTGGGAGTATTCCGTTCCGTCGTCGCTCAAGTGTTCTTTGGTCGGCCGAATGCAGTCGTGTAGTGGTTCCAAGGCGGAGTTTCTTATTGCGTTCCATAGCTTGAACGGCAAGCTGCACTTGTGCTTCATTTCGTGTGGCCGGCATGTTGTGTCATGGAGAAATTCGCAATGTTGCGTGAAAGTTCAATTGAGGGGGGAAAAGTGCGCGCTTGCTTGTTTTGCGCGCTCGCTTATCATCCACGTTATGGTTTATATAAATGGCCTCTTTTAGATTGCTTATAAAGGACATTCTAGACACTCTCCTTATCTTAAGGTAGAATGTTTAGTATAAACCCCCTTATATCCCATGCCTGATCAAGTCTTGGTTCTTAACTAACAGTCTATGTTAGAGGTTGAGGCGCTTATGGAGTCTGCGTCTGACTGATTTTGGGTTGCCCCATTAGCTCTTCTAGAGCTGATTCAGCTCCAACAGGTAGCTGGATTGGGGGTTGTAGGCCTTCTTTAGACTGTTCTAAGTTAGGCTGGTCTGGGTGCCCCATGGCCCTCTGTGTACTATGGTTTGCCATATGGTGTATATTTCCTGTCTGAGCTTGCTGTGTGGGGTCTGGTGTCTGGATGGATATAGGCTCTTGGGGGGAGATTCTTGGACTTCTGGGCATAAATGGATCAAGATTCTCTAGTACCTTTTGGGGTTGCGGTAGTTATGTAGGGTGCTGTTTAACCCTGGGAAGACTAGGGGCTGGAGTAGGGCTAGGAGGCTGAACTGGAGACCGTTTTGCTGGTGTGTTTACCCGCCCTAAGGTAAACCCGCCAGGTCCCATGACCTACTATCTATGAACAATTCAGCGGCGCTGCGACCATTCGTGCAAATTATGACGGGCCCTCAGGTCAATGACTTTGCACCTTCAGCTTGGGGGGGGGCGCCTCTTTTGAATGGGCCACTAGGCCTGCTAACAAACGCGGCACTGTCGTCCTGAATTTTGCATTTCCTTAAGCCAAATGAGAAGGGATGGTCAAGGAATGGCCACGAGTTTCTGGTGCTTAGGGCTGGATTGGCGACGATGTCAGAGCCCAATGTCTAGCTTCATGTTGTGCGATGCAAAGCGTTGGAAAGTGGCGCTTTTGGTCGGCCAATCACGCAGCGGAATATGCTCTGCCCCGCTCAACAACAGACACGTTGCCCAAAACATTCCAAACACGCCTTGGTTCAATGGTGACTTTGCCCCGGCGAACGTGCAAGGAAAGCAACACACGAAACCTATGTGATAAAATACACCTGTCTATATCATTGCGAAAGCGGTACCCCGGTCCCGGACAAGAACTTCTCCGTAGTTTGAACGGAAGATGGAGGAGCCTGATAAGCGTCTCACAGGCGATGGCCAGATTCTGGCTGTTCCCCCGCCGGTTGATGCGCATGGGTTAAGAGCCCTTGTCTTGGCCAGGCTGGAACAATATCTGCGGCATCTGCGGCTACAAGCCGCTGGCGCGCACGACAACGGCTCTCTGGACGGTATGTTCACTAGGACTGGCCCGATGGACTATCGCTCGCTATTAGGCTCGCTGACTTTGCCCAGTTATAAATCCTACCAACCACAACGCAATCTGCTTCCGCGTGACCCAAGTTGCTTTGCTCCGGGATGTTCGAGAGATTTCCCGCTTGACATCAATCTTAGAAGAAAAATTGCTAGGCAGATGAAAAAGAGTGTGGGTTACCTATGCTTCGCTGTATTTGCACCCCGCTCGAATATCTTGGGAAATTGCCTGTTAATCACTTAAAAGCAGAGCGCTGATGAGCCATGCCCTAATGGTCTGGCTCGTCCCCACTCTCATGGGGCCTATCTTCTGTTCCTGGCAGTTACGAGTCGAGATGAACAAGCATCAGCCCTTCAGCCTCAGGGCTTCTACGCTTTTCTTATCCTTGGTACAGTGGTCCGGCTATCCGATTGCCTTCTACAGCATTGCGACCTGGGAGAGGCGTATGACGGACACTGCGAGCCTGCGGGAAGGCCTCGCCGCGATAGCCCTGGCCGTCGAGAAAGGAATACCTGTGAAGAATGCGACTTGTCTGTCTGCCGAGTCGTGGAAGGCTATTCCATGGGAATTGCTGAAAAGGTAGATGTGAGTAGAGATAGCCCGGCGAATAATACAGAATAGCTGCTGTAACGAATGCCCATTTCGGTTCCCCTTAACTCTATTTCAATAGAATCCGGTGTCATTCTCGCAACCAGCTGCCTTCTTCATGCAACAGGCAATTCCGCCTTTCTATTGGTCTTATAGTCCGGGGGGGGTCTATAGGTTATATCCCTACCTGAGAGTGTATTTGTTATTAGTGATTATTGCATAGGTTGGTCAGATCTGTGTTGTTTTTGTGAGGAAGGGGATCTGCTATATAACCCATCTCCTCTCCTCGATACCTTATAATGGTTGTCACCATCAAGCTGAGATAGGTTTTCTGTCTGAGAATTCATAAGGGTTTACAGTGTCATATTGAGGATTAGCTCTTTCTGTTGCTTGCTGACCAGGCCTTTAGTTGTAGCCTGGGTCTGTGGTTTCTTAAGGGGTTGTATAATGCTCTGTGTGGGCGATACCATTGTTGCTTTACCTATAGGAGGACTAGGAGCTAGAGGATTAGAAACTGGAGTACTAGGGGCTTGAGAGCCTAGGGGGGTAATTATAGACTGTGGTGACACTTCTCTAACTTGTTCTTAATAGTAACGATTGGGACTTCATAAGAAAGTGGATTTACTATATGACCCAGCTCCTCTCCTAGATACCTTATGGCTTTCATGATTATGATCTTTAGTAGGTTGAGGCAGGTTCTGTGAATTTGCTTGTGACTGGCTGACCAGCCCCTCATATGGCCTTAATGCCCCTTCCAACATTATAGCAATCAGGCTAGGAGGAGGAATTAGAGACTACTATGCTATCCTACTCTGTTCTTGGTGGTTTCTGGAGATGAGGCCCTGGGAGGCAGGAGATTTACTATATAGTTTACTCTCCTGTCTTCATGGCTTATAACGTTTGTCATGATTGCCCCTGTTAAGTGCCTTGGCAAGTATTAGTCCTTGTGTATCCACTACCGCCACATTAAATACTGGTGTTTTACTATGTAAAATGTCTGAGACCTCTGCCATCTGGGAGTCTTGCTGAGCCTGTTGTACCTGCTCTGATCCTTGGCTAGATAGAGGCCTGCCCTGGATATGTGAATTTAGCCCAGAAATCTACTTAGTGTATGAAGAAAGTAGTATCTGGTTGAGGAATTCACCAGAAGAAGGTAAACCTAGCTAGAAAAAAGTTAGGGTCGATAAGGCCAATTGGCTGGCATTTCTGGTCCGTCAATCATGTATGAACATAAACTAAAAAACATCTCTATAAAGTCCTTCTATATGAAAGTTACCATTACTCAATCTTGGCTTTTGGCTTGCTAAAGGGTGGGAAGGAAGGCATTTTACTATAAGTTAAGAAAGTTTCAAGTGATAGGCATCCCAAATCATCAGTCTTTTCTTGGTATGTCCCTATCTAATTCTTCCCATCCCTGCCTCCATTCCTCCTACTCTTTACTCCCTCTTAGTGGGGGCACTATAGTAAGCCTGTGATTTATTTTATTTATAGAAAATCCTTATTGTCTTGCTTAGGCATAGAACTAGAAGATATACTAATTGTCCTTTCTAGTTGTCAGTAGAGGCTTACTGTGCCTGTCTTAGAGGAGGTTTTGGTTTAATAAATAAGGAAAATCCTAAGTTTATCAAGAAATAGTAATTAGTAGGTTAAATTACCATCTAGGGAAATTAAGGGCTAAATAATGTCTTCCTATACCTTTATAAGTGGTCTGGCTGGCTGTATCTAATCTTTGAGTAGTCTCTAGAAGGGAGACTTGTTGCTCTTCTAAGTTTTATCTGGCTCCTTATCAAGAATACGTTGAGTTAGGATATTAACCCCAATTGTGAAGTATACCATATTTTTGTGGAATGTCTTGAAGCTTTGAATAATTATGTTGAGAGAGAGAAGCTCTGTTATAATGGTTTGCCAGATAGACAGGTTTTTTACCTTCGGAAGGGCTTGGCCTATATCCATTATATGCCTTAGGTAGCTGCTATCTTGGATATTCAAGGGATTATGGCCTTTTATATTGCTGATGAATTTGATATTGAAATGATATATAATTAAGAGTATGTTGCTTGTGATCTGAAAGATTTGAGAGAAGATTATATATAAGCATTGCTCTAAGTTATCCAGACATCATAATACAATATACTTATATATACTTCCAAGCTTAAACTCTCTTCTTATACCAGGGATGCTAAGAATGTTATAGAGGGCTGTTACAATGCCCTGGTACTTGCATCTGCCCTTCTATAGGTAAATGTAGGGCTAGTGTATAATGGGTTTAGCAGTACTGTCTCTATCCTTGGTTTGAAGCAGCTGATTGAGGTTATTTCACTTACTTGGTAAAAGCTTAAACCTCTAATCCTTGGTTAACTTGGTGTTTTTAAAATGGAATTGGAGAATTCTCCAGCATATATTGCTTGCTAAGCTGAATATGCTACAACTATGCCCTGACAAGTGGGTGAAGGCACCTACGTCATCGACAGCGTTCTCAGCTGTCTTCGCAATGGTCTCGTAGGGTGGCACATGCGTTTCAGGTGAGTGACCCTCGTCTTCGGAATTCAAGTTGAAATTACGAATCTAACGCTGCCGAGAAGCTTTCTTGTCGCAGGAGTACAGAGACGGGGATCCCGACGAGCACCATGTCCACGTCAACCATAAGCTAAATCTCCAATCTTCTAGACCCCGACGTGCCCATCTGGCATGCTCCCGTGGGTCAGCATATCGTCTTGCTCTTCCCACACGATTTCATGCCAGAGATGCTTGGTTACAACATCCCGCACATGTACGGCCATCTTTAATAGTGAAAAGAGAGATTGCTCCTGGTAAGGCGGTCCCCAAGCCTATGCTTGAACTACCATAATGACGAATGACTGGCTACAAAATTTAACTCTGGAAATGGGCCTCTCTCTACCTTGCTCCCCCCTCACCTCCCATACCTGCCCCTTCCTCGGGTTTGCGAAAAAAAAAAAAACGAGGCAACCCGGGACAGCTTGATCTTGCCAGGCATCTCCTCCTTGAGTTTGCGATAGCTACCTTTGAGGTTATCCCTGAGGCTCAGCTTGGAGAGCTTGGCGCCGGGGGTGTTCAGTGTATCCCCCTCATTCTCGTCCATCGCACTTATCTCCGTCACAACGCCATCTTTCTCCTTTCCCTTTTCCTTCCTATCTTCATGGCTGGCATCTTTTGGGTTCTGAGTTCTGCCAGCATTGTCCTGGATTGGCTCGATTCTCGGAGTGTCGGTGTCCGTCTTGGTAGCTTGGTTGGCCGAAACTTTGTCCACAGGTGGCGCTGAAAGCATAGCCTTGGAAGATGATGCATCCTAGTCATCCTCCTCATCTAGACCATAGCGGTGACGCGTATACGCTTCAAGAGCCCTTCTCCATCTTTCTACGCTTGCGCCATCAAGGACACTTTCTGCTACTGCAGCTTCGAAGATGAGATCCCAATCGCCGGAGAGAGTCGTCTCCCGAACAAGATCTTGATCGTCCTCGGGCGGCTCACCGCTGAAGATGCTGGCAAGGGCACCAGCTGCCATTGCGCCAGCAAGAAGCTTCTGAGTCGCATAGCGGATCTGCAGAAACTCAATGGATGGGATGGGGTCCCAAACTTCGATCTTATCGCCACTCGCTCCAGCAATGTCTCCTCAGTCGATAGACTCGAGCTCCCAAACGCTGCTGACGACCGATGAGGAACTGAGGCAGCAACTCGTCTAGTATATCCGAGCGCAGATTCATCATCTATCACGAAGCTCTGAGGACTCTCAAGCCGATTTCGCACCTGATACAATCACAAAAGGCGCAAATGCTGAGGCGAAGAAGGAGTACCAGTACCTGCTAGCTGTAGTTCTCGACTCGACGTCGAAGCTGTTTTCCTTATCTATAGAGGGCATAACCGTTTCTTTACGCGATCAGAGGCATGACGTTGACCACCATTTTGCGTATTTTTGTGAGGCCTTTCTCGGCTTTATCCGAAAATTGGTATCTGGATGGACTGGGTGGTCGAAAGCACCCACCTAGGCGCCGCCGTTAGCTCTTAAGCTAGTACAGAGGCCTATCACCTGGGCGGCAAAGAGAAGGGCTGCCGAAAGCATCGACGCGGATTCAGACCATGATGCGGGCGATGGCAGCGCTGGTACTTTGGGTGAGAGCTCGGCCCACGCCGCATCCGCAATGACAGGGCGGAGTAGGCAAGATACGAAGGCCCAGGGCATGGTCAAGACCTGGTATGGGGGACAATGCGTCCTCTCTGGTGCTGACAAGCTGGTCCAGGGAGCACATATTGTGGATGTGGTAGCCTGCGACAGCATGGGGAGAGATCCAATTCAGTTCTGGAACTGGCTTAAGATGCCCTGGTCTTTGGATCGTCTCAAGGAGCTCAAGATTCGTTCTCGAGAGAATGAGAATATTCTCCCGCTTCGCGTCGACGCCCACCAGTTCTGGGACAGCCATTGCTTCGCTCTCCAGCCGATCAAGCACCAAGATAGCCCAAGTAGCCGCATTTATATTCAGATGGTGTGGCTAAAGGACCTGGACACCGAGGGCGGGCTTGCCAATGGTAACGAGGACATGATCATTCGCAGGTGGTCAGTCGGATTCAGGGGAGGGCGGCGTGCTGGACCAACCTCGTGCCTTTTGAAGTTTTCGAGTTGAAGGATTGGGTGGGTTGCGTGGGGACACTGCTCGTGGGAAGAAGTTTGAAGCCAAGATAAGTCGGCTTTAGCGTCGCGTAACATGGGATTTCGTAGGGGCCAAAAATTCGCTTGTGGCCGCCTGCCCGGCGGCTGACGTGGAAAGTGAGGCACGGACCACAAAGCCACGAGGAGCAGTCCATCAAACAAGTCCCTATCAGTCAGGTAGGCAACACGAAAAAATACAAGAGGTTAAGGCGAGGCTGTTTAATTTCAAAATGGGGACCGATTTTGGTCATCATTATATATGGGAACCAATTCTGGACCCACTCGGCTAGAGTTAAAGCAATTCAGCATGCTGCGGCGCAGCGTACCGAAAATAGCACTTAGCCTGAGCAAATCTTGAGCAAATTCTGAGCCGGGCCTGAGCTGGGGGTAAGCAGTGTGACGTGGGCGAGGTACAAGAAAAGAAATTTCGTATGCCCAGATTCGTCTCATACAACATCTTCCTCCCCTGGTCTTGCACACTCCTGCTTATAGGCATTTGCCTATAAGATCTTCAACCCCTGGTATCTCGCTCTTATTTACTTCTATCTGCCTATGAGACCTTCTAATTATCCTAACCTTACAGAACCACAAACCAAAGACACCAACTCCCTCCTGATTGGGGATGCCGAATCTTCCGACACAAGCGATATAGTGGAGTAAGAGTGACAACAACGAGGACGATGAGGATTTGCCTTCACATGGCTTATCTACCCAAGCACTAGACGCACTAGAGCGCGAGTTTGTCACGAGCGTCTTAAATTCGTGTGAGGACGATGAGGACTACGAGAACGAAATTGAACAGCGACGACGATGACGATGACGATAATAATCCGGAACATGCCCGCACCCAGCCCGTCGCCCACATTGAGCCAGACAGTCCAAATGTCCAACGCTTTCGACAAATCATCCACAACGCGATACGAGTGATAAAGGAACCGGCGATGAAGGGCCGAGCATAAACTATGAAAGCCTTGAGAAGAATGGGACATTCCTTGCGTCCCCCCCTATGCAGCTACTGCCCAGTCCTCTGTTCCCGTCCTCTGTTCCTGCTCTTCATCATTCCCATGGGAAGACTTGCTTGTTTCGGATATACCGAACGATCGTTTGGTCAAGCTTGAACGCGACGCGGCGCAAAAGCCTTCCCCCATCCGTAGCCCGAATTGTGTCAAAAATCTGCGGGACTGCTGACAGATACGGAATTTGACGGCTAAAGAATTTGTCAGCCAGCGCGACAGGAGAATGGAATAACAATTATACTTACCCGCTCACCCCGATAGGCAAATACATCACAGCACCTTTGCCAAACGTTGTGACCATGGCAGTGGCAATGTGACTGGCCTTGTATAAATTGTTAAACTTTGCTGAGGTGATTCCCAGCTTTTCGCAAATTGCAGCCTTCGCATGGCTGACCTTCCTTGCCCCTCGTGTAGCGGGCGGCATACAGCGGAGGATCTGGCGTCCCTCTGCGCTGCCCTGGCTGATACAGGCTTTGACATAATCCCAGTTGGTATGAAAGTCAACCAGGGCGAGGTAGTACTCGATGTTCTGGATGATGCTGATACCACCTCCACCAGACTTGAGGGCAGCCAATGTGGTGTACACTGCGCGAAGGGCAGCTGGGATGTCCTCGTCGTCACCTAAGAGTGCAGCCCTGATCGACAAGTTGTAGTCTTCAGCCTCTGCGACAACGGCAGCGACCCGAGAAAGCGTCGTACCGACCATATCCTTGAAGAACACTGTGGTGATGGCACGGGCTTCTTTGCCCGTGAGAACATGGGCAGTGCTTTAGTTTCGCACGATGACTACAACAGCGGTACCGGTGAGGGTGTCGCAGATGAAGGCCCGGAAAGCCTCCAGATCCTGAACGCTGAAGTTGTCACTGATCTGGAGATCGATCCCAACTTGGTTTACCACGTTGGTCATGACCTCATCCTCTTCTTTCCTCATCCTCGTCATCGCTTTTCTTGTCGTCGTTGTTCTCTTCCTCGTCGTCGTCCTGCTCATCTTCCTCTTCGTCTTCATCATTGGACGCGTAATCTTCATCAGCGGTTTCCTGAGCGCGGCTGATTCTGAGACCCATGATTGCGTTTGCCATTGTGGTTAAAACTTTGTCTTGGTCGACACCTTCCCAGAGCGAATGGTTCATCCATACGGCATTGAAATGCTCCGTGAACTGCAACTGTTAGTTCTGTGAAAAACGATATTTGAGTGGGGAACACCAACTTCGCTCATGACAGCCGAGTGGGAGCCTGTGGCGACAATGTTCACAATTGGTGTGCCGGGGTCGGAGGGGTCCGAGCCATCAAATGCAGCAAGCGGCATGATGGTGGAGAGTATAAGAAGAAGGTGTGGTGGTGGTTTATGTCGGAAATTGTGGTTGTTAACAGTGCAATTGAGTATGTTTGTGATGTGTTGCGTGGAGGAGGGAAAACGAAAACAGAGCCAGGCAGGCTGTCGATTGTACAGCCATGGCGTAGCGTGGTATTAGGGCGGGGGAGATTTGGTCACGGTGCCTTCAGTGTTAGATCTCATGGGCAAATTCCTATGTGATAATGAACACTGTGACCGCTCGCTCGGTTATGTTCGGTGCTGAAATATAAGATAACAATTCCAATTACGACATACATAGCCGCGACTCTGGCAGTGATGTAGAAATTGGAGATGGAGGTGACGAGCTCTAGTAGCTTGGAATTGGCGAAGTGGGAGGCGGGAGGGCGAGGTAAGAGGAAGGGAAGGGCAATTGCCCTTGCCTTCCTCATCTAATTCACAATATATCTTACCCTATTGAACATCCCCGTCCACTAAAATTGCATCTGTGCTAGTAGTTACATTACTAGATTCATTAACAGTACCCTTGTTACCTATTCCCGGTACTACATCACCCTAGTAGGCTAACCATTACACGCTTCGTATTCCTTGTCCCATCACATACCTCTCGTCAACCGTCTGGCGAATAGCACCCAAGGCGTTGCCCGCACGCTTTACCCGGACAAGTTCGACAGGTTGCTTGACTTTGTCATGCCAGCAGAGCGGCTTAACGTATCCCAGACTCCCCAAGGTATCACCAATACGCGCTACCGAAAACTGTTCATGGGGCTTGCCGTCGTTACCTCGGCTGGGAGGGATACCCCAAAAGCGATGAGTGACCTGCTGGCGAGCGCCGGTGATGTCGTCCTCGGGAAACATGTTGTAGATGGCGTATACCCCGTCGATGCTCCCAAAGTCGCCCAGTCGGGCAACCAAGTGAAAACCGGTAGTCTTCCAGTCCAGATCATCCTCTTGGATACTCGTAATCAATGTTTCGGCAAGAGAAGGGGACCAGTTCTCCTCCAGTTTGTGCCGGGCGTACTCGAGATCACCTAGCTGGAAGAAGATAAAGCCGGGGGTTTGCGCGTCGTCGCTTTCTGCAGAGTATGTCGAGACCTCGGACGTGTTAGCCTTGCGGCGGCTCGTAGGAACCGCGGGCTCGCGTGGCTGGACGGTGGTGTTTACGCCGAGGATGTAATAGGGAATGAGAGGTTCCGACTCGACAGTCATCTCGGAGCAGTTCCGGTCGTGTGGCACCAAGCCATCGGGGTTGGCGACAAGGCGGTACAGAAAGTCGCGATCGGAGCCGATAGGCACTGTGGGGCTAGGTTCTTCCGTCATGGAAGGGATGATACGATTCAGAAAGGAATCCTGGAGCAGATTGGCCGAGTCGACCTGCGTGATGAGCTCGTGCCCCTCAAGGATAGGAGGGCGCGACATTTCACGTTTGTTGTGCAACCACTTTCGGAAGGCTATTAAGCTTTCGCGGTCAGGGAAGTGCTCGTCAATCGTGTCAAGCCAACTCTGGCCGCGTGTAGCGGTGATAGCCTCGTAGGCTGCTTCAAACTCTTGTGTAGTAGGCATCTCGAATTGACTGATTGACCGTTGTGTCGACGTGGCGGTTTGTGGTTTTTGGGGTTAGGTTGGCGTGGTTAAGGTGTACTGTGGTTGCGTGCAAAAAGAAAATGACCCTGTCAGGTACCTGTGGGGCGCACTAACACTCTGTGCCACGCCTGCCAGTACGAGGCCAGCCCATTTTCTTTACCCATAACACTACAGTATTGTGTGGTGCCTTCCTGTTTGAGTTTTCGGGTCGCGTTTAGCGCAGCGTCTCAGGGTCCTCGGTTGCCCCGACTTCTAACCTACCTTCTCCAGGTTGGACGACCACATTTCCTTTCCCTTGCAGAGACACCCGACGACGCTTTTCCTTGTTCTGCCCTGCTTCACTTCAACTGCATCGCTCGGTCCCACAGCTCCAACGGCCAGCCGTTGGTTTTTGCCTTTGGACCCAGGCCGCCTCACCAGCCATAGCACGCCACCAATTAACTGAAAGAATGAAGCCGGCGCTCAAACTTCATACCGTGGCTCAGCTCCCCACTGTCACTATCCTAAGCGATACTGAAATCCGGGGCGCCCGCGATATTGATCTCTTCAGGACCATGCGTCTGCACGAGAGAGACACCGACACCAGCCGTTCTTTCATCCGCTCTGCTGCGTACTACAGTACAATCTTGATCACTAAGACCTTCGAACAATTCCAGGACAGCGACCATGTTTCAGGTGTGCGCCAACATGCGCAATTCCTCGCCCAAGCAATTCTTTAATTGAACTTAATATGTAACACATGAACCAGTTTTAAATTCTCAGAGTTGTATACTTAATGTTGACGAAGTTAGTCTTAGAAATTTCTTAGGGTTATATATGGGATTTCAAAGTGCGCGCTCGCTATACATGCGCGCTCGCTATACAATCACGTTAGTTAATAAAGGTTAATAATTGCTGGGTCAATCATATTAACATCACTTCCTAAGTTAATTAATATTTTAATAGGCTCCTTTGCCCCTGGCAAGAAGATAGGAACAGTAAAATCCTTCCTTAAGTTTCCTATTCTCAAGGCTCTGACTGCCTATTCTCTTAAAGGACTTATTAATCCTAATCTAAAAGGCCTCTTTCTTCTTCTCCAGTTGATCAGCCACCTTAGTAGTCTTACTTACTCTTACTTAAAAAGCTCTCTCCTTTTCCTATATACTCTCTACTTGAGACCTGTGACATCCCACTCTGTGGAGTGGAGTCACGTGATTAGTCATGTGACTTTAATGTGATCTGTGCGATCTGTGACAGATCGCACAGAGCGACTCACATGGGTTTCTTGATCTGCGCGATCTGTAACAGATCGCAGAGAGCGCAGTCGCGCACACCAAGAAAGGTACGAAGTACTTCCCCTCCCGCCACAAGTTAGTTAGCATAAGTAGCCATCATGCACCGCATCATGGAGCGTGAGGATTCCTGTTCCTCACGCAAGCAATTACATTCTATTGTGTCCCATTACTTTGCAAGTCTTTGGTGACAGCAATCTGTTCAACAGAGTGTGATCCCCCTTCTTGAGATACTTGCCTTCGAGAGTCAACCTTCCCCCACAACCCCAACCCTAGAGCGTGCGGCTCTACGATCTGTTGTTCAATACCGGGTACTTAGGTACCTAGTGTGCAGGTTGTAACAATATGATACCATTTATACCAACACTGGTCCATCCCTTTCTCTAGGTGTTAGGTAGTGTCTATAAAGTAGTTTCAGGGTAGCATGTACATTATCTATATAGTTATCAAAGAAGCAGTTAAGCCATAACACCAGGTAATGCTCTGGGTGTTCATGGTCCATTGCTAGAGAGTCTATGCTCCTCACTTGGGGTGGTTCTGTGTTGGTGGTTTCCCACTTATGCCTATGTACTTGTCAGAGGGATTCCCACTCATATTCCTCCAACCAGTTCCTTGGCTGGGTGTCTTCTGTCATCCACTGTTGGGCTAGCAGTCCCACCCTTTCTGATGTTTCTGGTTCTTCTTCAATAGAAGCAGCCTGTTAGGCTGGTTAAAACTCATGACCTCATCATAGAGTTCTGTCATATGTCTTCTATCCAGGACTAGGAGCCTAGTAGGGTCCTTGCTGTAGGCCCTTTTGCTAATCTTGTCTATGATTGTCTTGAGTCAGCTTGCCTAGCTGGTGATTTACAAGAGTTTTTCTTGATCTTCTGGCAAAAAGAATTCTTTAAAGGTGTCTCTAAGTTCTGGCATCATGTCATGCATTGATTCTTTCTTGCTATGA
Organism: Lasiosphaeria hispida; assembly: GCA_033439745.1. Classification (NCBI taxonomy): domain Eukaryota; kingdom Fungi; phylum Ascomycota; class Sordariomycetes; order Sordariales; family Lasiosphaeriaceae; genus Lasiosphaeria; species Lasiosphaeria hispida. The sequence continues at coordinate 5,667,833 of JAUIQD010000003.1, forward strand.
GTTTGCTCGTCACCACTCTTGGCGTCTTCATAGTACTTGTCCACCTCTGGGCCATTGTATTCCTCTAAGTTGACCATGCAAACCACTAGGTCTATACTAGTCCCTGTGATTTGTCATGACTCTGGGACTGGTGTCTAAGAGGCTTTTTTTTGTGAAGGGCTTCTTTACACTTCTACATTCCCATGTATAGTGTCCCTTCTTGTTGTAGTTGTAGCAAGTGACATCTTTCTTGTCCTTCTTCCCCTGTGGGTTCGCTTTTCCTGTCTATTACATTACACTGATCTCCATAGGTCCTAAATGTCTATAGCCTCTGAACATGATGCTAGGGGATTTCTGGTTTCTTTTTTCTTGGCCCTAGTGTTGGTCGCCCTTGGTCATGTTCCTTCTCTTATTATGTTTAAAATATCAGTTATTGATTTTTATTATCTTGACTATATACTCCTATAATGTGTCTGGTTGGTCTTCTCTGTAGAGTACTTCTGTTATATGGTCTTTTAGTCCTTTCCAGAACATTATCATCAAGGCTTCCTTGCTAAGTCCCATGTTTGATGCTTCCAGTTGGAACCTTATGGCATACTCTGCCACTGACATGGTTTGTTTCATCACCATCAGTCATCCTTCTATATTCCATAGTGCATTGACCTTACTAAACTCATTCCTTATCTTCTCTCTGAAATCTTCAAAGGTGAGGAAGAGGTTGGAGGTATACTTATAGTCCATTATAAGTGCCATGGGCATATGATCTTGGTATAGTTTAGCATACCGTGGATGATAAGCGAGCGCGCAAAACAAGCGAGTGCGCACTTTTCCCCCCTCAATTGAACTTTCGCGCGACATTGCAACACCACAAAGGAAATGATCAATTAAAACTACTTGGAATCCAATTCCTCATCCATTTCTGCATCCTCTTGGCATGTTCGAGAATTGTGTCCAGTTTTGCCGCAGTTACCACAGTGTCGCAAACCTCCTGCACGCCTCTTTGCATGACCACCCTCCCCCTTCATTTCTTCCTTTTGCGCTGCCAGGGCATCCTTTTCTGACAGAATATTGCTTGCATCCTGCATAGTCAGTGGTCCTCCTGCCCTGATATAGCTTTTTTTAGCCCTTTGGCGTTTGCTTAGTGCTGTATTTGCCTCCTTCAGCTGTTGGACTTCCTCCTTCATCAACACCATCTCGTGCATAACCTTCATCGTACCCTTCACAATTTGGTCAAGGGCCCCAAGAATTGGTGTTAGAGAGCTTCCTTGATGCCTGGTAATACGATCCTTAATATGTGTTGATTGAAAGGAGGCTTCAGTTGCATTCTGTGGCGTCTTAGAGACCTAGGTGTTGTATGCAATCTCAGGGGCTGCAGGAGGTGTTGGTGTACGAAGCCTCACATCCAGCTTAGAAATCACCCTCTCTGGGTTAAATGGAACAAGCCCTGCCCCTTGAAATCCTCCTTGTATGTTTTCGGGCAGAAAAGTCGCGTTAAATGTGTTGTAAAAGGCAAGAAAGAAGTCTGGTTTTGTGATGTGGTGGATATGGTTATGCATTAGTTTTTTGATTTCCTTGCCATATGACCGCTTTAACATGCTGAAACAGCCAACATCAAGTGGCTGGAGTAGGTAAGATGAGTATGGAGGCATGCAAAGCATGATAATGTTATTAAACTGGTAATAATCCTTAAACTGAAGCGAATGGTGGCTCTTATGCCCATCTAGGATGAGAAGTTGCTTTCCACCTGTCGTATGAGGGCGAGAATGCTTGTTGAAATGCTTGATCTAATCAAGACCAATCTGGTTATTTGTCCAACCAGTTTCTGAGAGATCGATTGTCCAACTGGGCAGGAAAGGGCTATTGCGATACCAGCTTTCGAGGTGCATTTTCCCTGCAACCACCACATATGGAGGAATGGCATAGCCGCCTGACTGTATGGCCTGGATCACTGTAACCCATTCCTGATTGCCAGGCTGGACCTTCTTTGCCCTCCCATGGCCATCAGAGGAGGTAATGACAAGTGTAGACGAGATCTGGCCCATCAAAAAACCAGTCTTGTCAAAGTTCCAGATATCTGACTCCTGGATCCCATGCTCCGTGATTGTGTTGCGAACAAGGTCAAACCACGTGCCAATTATCTTTGGATCTTTGCATTTGGCCCTCTGGTAGTCGTATGGACGCGACTAACGTGTCTGGAGCTCTGGTTGTCGTCGTATGAAGTTGGAAGCCCAGCGTTTTCCGATGCGTGACGCGTTACGTGACATGTGTAGCAAATTGGCCATATCTTCAACCATATTGTATCCTGGCGAAAATCCTTGCTCATACAGGTCGAGGATCCTTTGTACAATAACCTACTCCTCCAGGGGATCTAAATTCCGATTCTTAGGGGTAGTTTCTGCTTGCGGGAGTATTCCGTTCTGTCGTCGCTCAAGTGTTCTTTGGTCGGCCGAATGCAGTTGTGCAGCGGTTCCAAGGTGGAGTTTCTTATTGCGTTCCATAGCTTGAACGGCAAGCTGCACTTGTGCTTCATTTTGTGCGGCCGGCATGTTGTGTCGTGGAGAAATTCGCAATGTCGCGCGAAAGTTCAATTGAGGGGGGAAAAGTGCGCGCTCGCTTGTTTTGCGCGCTCGCTTATCATCCACGTTAGGGGACATACCACTTGGCTATGATGCCTATTAGGAGTAATCCTGTGAACTGGACTTGGTCCACGGACAGCCCAGGTCAAGGAGGTGAGTAACCCTGTTGACCTTCGGTGAGCTTGACCGGTGTGACACGTTAGCGTCGTTAGGAAGTACTGATAGTACTATGAAGGGTAATTAGGCGTGGTATTAAAACTTCAAATGACCGGCGAGGGTACACGGGAGGTATGAGGGCAGAGTTGAAGAGTTAACAAAAATAAGGACCCTGGGGGGGGAGAGGGCGGGGAGAAGGGTGGGTTAAGAGCACCGGTGAACACCACAGGATGCCTTACTCCTGGAGCCCCGGCTCCCCTCTCCCTTTCATCCGTCGCCCACGGTAGGGGGTTAAAAGGGAGGAATTTGGCCATGCTGTGCGTTGAGTTGGTCGGGAAGGGTAGGTGGGGGGGTGGAAGGGGGCACCGAGAAGACCGGTGCTCCTCCGTCTCCTCAAGTAATGGTATAGATCTCCCGGCCCGTTGCACGTGACATGCAGGGTTAGGGTTGATAGGCCCCCCAAAAAATCGACCGCCCCACACAGCCCCACTTTAAGCCCCACTTATGTAGAGGGTTCATCACTTTTCCAGTAGGTATGGTCGTATGTGATTGATATGAGAATAATTTTGCATCATACTGCCCAGCCCAAGTAGGTTTGTGGGTCCCGAGTCCAAAACATCATGATTACCAACATCCATTCCTAGTAAGCGCCCGAAACTTCATGCAAGAAAGCAAAATACTGAATAACCCCGAACGGACTCAACCTAATAAACCCGAGTCTCACCGCTCCGGTAACTCATGTAAATACCTAACATCCACGTCGTTGGGATCAAAGGAATAATATGCTACTGGGGGCGGATGGCGAGTACCAAAACAACAGGGACAGTTCATCCCAACCTGTGGATGATCCTTTTTCTTTTTCCAGGGCACAACAGCTAGACTTGGACTCCGACTACGAGTGCGGCTTTGACTCCAACTTCTGCTGCGGCTTCGGCCGCTGCTCCTGCTCCCGGAGCTACTACCCCTGTTGCCTCCATCCTTGCCTTTGTCGGTTCTTGATTTTTTGCTGGCTTTTCGGGTGCGGCCGCGATCGTCTGTCATGGGGACAGAAAGGGTGCTGCTGTGAGAGGCGGTGTTTGGACTTTTGTCCTTTGTCGACTTGCTTTTAGATTCTACCTCGATCAATCTAGAGGTTTTCTCGGAAGGCTTCTGCCATTTTGATTGGTGTTTAGAAGCCATTTTGTTGTCTTTGGTGATGTTGCTGTTCTTGGATTTCTCACATCTTACCAATGCCTAATAAACAAAACAAAAAAGAGGGCAAATACTTTTAAGTGAGACTTAAATCGTCGGATTTCGATTTCGATTGAGTGCATGGCCGATTGTTATACGCATGTGTAAAGTCACACAATTGTCGCCCGCATTGGACAGTGAGGCAACCAGCATGTTATTAAGCCAGGCAGCAGGCAGTTAAACAGTCACTCAGAAGGGTAAAGGCTGCTGGTCGCTGAAGCTGGCCACTCATCAGCCGCATCGGGAACCACAAACAACCTGACCTCGTCATTGCCGTGATGTGATGTGAACCCCGCCGACTCGAATTAACAGCTCATGCAGTCATAGTCTTTATGCATCTTCATATCTTACAAGGCTACAGGAGACCCAAGCAACCGACATGTGGCACCCCCTCTACCTATCACCTGTGCACCACGCCCGGGTTAGTTGCAAGACTAATTCATCCCCCGACTTCTGGAAGACATGCATCACCCCACGGCCGCAGCATTGGTGCTAATCATGTGGCTTCTGCTTGCATCGAAAAGTGCATTTTGCTGCATTCCATCATGGGACTCGGCATGAACAACATCGAGCTGATGGCGTCTGATTCCAATTTGTCGACGGGCAAACGGGCTGGCGGTAACTGCCAGTTTGGTCGGTCCTTGGCTGTAGTTATCTGATTGGCAAGGCTTCCTCTTTCTGTTTTCCCCCAGCCACGATTGCAGCCTGGCTGGGCATGTCGGGCAAATGCGCATTTGACGCCGACTTTCTTCCTCTTCTCTACTCCATAAATAATTACCCTCGAACGAAATGCGATTACCCAACGCCTAAACCCAGGAATTTGAAGAGTTCTTTGGACCCGCCATACCAGACTACGCCATTCTGTCGCACCCCTGGGAGGCAAACAAGATGCATCGTGCCAAACAAAGTCCGGGTACACGAAGATCCTCAAGACATGTGAGCGGGTCCTTCGAGACGGATACTCGTATGACTGGGTGGATACGTGCTGCATCGACAAGAGCAGCAGCGCCGGCCTGTCTGAAGCCATCAACTCCATGTTCCGCTGGCATCAGAGATCCGCCGCCTGCTACGCCTACTTGGCCGATGTGAAGCCCACCGGGAGCCACTCATCATTTCCCAAGAGCAGATGGTTTACGCGGGGGCGGACACTCCAGGAACTGCTTGCCCCAGATGACGTCCTGTTTTTTTGCATCCAAGTGGTCAGAAATCGGGCGGGCTGCACATAACACTGGCTGGGATGTCTTTTGATGGATACTGGTGACATGCTGTGCTCGCGTGCCGACCCAGGAGGGATGCGACAAGAATGACCGTTATTCCACTCATGCAAATCAACGGGGACACTCTCGCTAGGGTCAATTCCAAGACGACCGACAGGATCTTATTTCTCAGGATTTCTGCAATTTTAGGCTCTACATGGAATCATGGGTACCTGGATTAGGTGGGTAGGTACCCAAACACCAAATTGTGCTACTCATCATCTTCACAGGGGAAAAAAGGGGCTCGGCGCTCGAATTGGGATGACTTTGGCATGAAAGGTATAAAATATCGAGGAAGAGGGATGAAATGCTACTGATGTAATCCGCCATCCAATACAACGTGAAATTCGCTGCAACACGCCTCCGGCCCACCGCACCCGAGCCTCTCGCCGCCTCGAATATCGGAGCAACCTGCAATGTATGTACCCAGACACCAATCCAGCGCAACAAGCCCATTCTCCAGAAAACGGGCGCTCAGTCGAGAATCTTGCGCCAGAGCCGCCCCCTAAGACCGAGATGTGGAGCAGCTTCCTGTGAGGCCTGGCGTTTCCAACCGCAGTTGCTGCAGCACCCATTCCTGTCGAGCGTGCCGCGATGGGAACAGGATTCGTATTCTGTCGCATTCCCGTGCGAGGCAGACCTGATGTCCATAACCCCCTGGGGCATCACGTAGAAGGCGGTCCTGCGGCCCTGCTGGTGAAGATCGCTCCCCGAGATGGACACCCTGCCGCCAGGAGCGACAAACACCACCGCATCTCTCCCTGCCATGTCCTGCTTTATCGCATTTGCAAAAGCTACCAGGGCCGGTTCCTGATGGGAAGACTGTAGCTGGTCATACTGGTTTGGTGGTGCGTAAGCTGCTAGGCGATTGTCCATCTGGGGCGCATCGGGCTGGCCATAGACGGTCATCCTGGACGACGGGTTCTGTCAGATAGGGGTAAAGGGGAGTGGCATGCTGGCTGAAGCGTGGTGACTCACCATCTCTCTTGGGGATAGGTGCCCGGATGGGGCATGCCCATTTGTGCAGTCTCGTATCGGTTCATCCTCGCCGCGTTTGCTATCTATGATGTTGACGCTAAAAGGGGCTTGACATATAAAGAATGAGTGTGCTTGAGGCCTGCCCTGGGAGAGAATGTGAGAGGGATGTCCATATTTAAACTGTCGTCAAGTACTTCTCATGATCGGTACTATAGGCTCAAATAGGCCGGGTTATTGTTGTGGAAGGTGACGAGTGAACTGTCAAAGGCAAAAGCCTCCCCCGCCAAAGGCCTCAGTAACCCAATCGGCCCATAGACCCATTGGGTACCCATTGTATGGCCCCGTATTTTCAACCCCATTTGACTCTGGCCAACACAGGGCGGGCCGCAAGGAGCCACGTACACAGCTGCACAACCACGCAGTATCATGATCAATGCGATAAAGCGTTACCTAGCGCCACGACAAAGCGAGGTTGGCATCTCGTGGAAGGCGTAGATGAAGACACACAAGACCAAGTTGATGGAAGAGCAGGTCAGATGAATGAAAACAGACGCAAAGCAGACGGATGGGCTAGATCAGTAAAGTAGGGCGGAAGTGCTGCCTTATCAACGTGCCACGAAATTCAGTTCAGGTTTCGGACGTGGCAAGCCGAGGCACAACAACATGGCAGGGAGCAGATGATATCCAGGACAGAATCCTTAGACTGATGTTAACTTGCTAGGTATTGGAACATGATGTTGAAAAACAGAAAGGACGTTCTGAAAGTGTGTGTGCTGGGTGGTGTGTATTCATACGAACGCCTTTGGTACACACTTCGTGGCTGCAAGTGAGACTTCCGGGCTGGCGCTTATCCTGGCCAATTGTTGGTTGCTGAGACCTGCAGTTGGTTGCCGCAGACGGGAGTGAACCCGGGCGGAAGAGGGTGCTGTCAGGCGGCTGGGAGCAAAGTCGTCTAGCCCCAAGCAACACAAAAACTACTTTCTGGGAGGATCCAGACATGTCGCCCCAGGGGGTTGATATTGAGGCCTCTTGAAATTGACCTACAAAGCTGCGTTGATGCCACCTTGCCAGACAATCCTCCGGCATCATGTGTCCTGATGGAGCGGCAAACATTTGGGCCAGGGGTTTTCCGGAGTTCTGGTTCTCAGGGGATGTCAAAATACCGGGGGATGACAAATCGCTGCCTTCTCTCCATCAGGATCCGGAGGACGAGAATACCAGACAAAGATGACAAAATGAATACGCATCGGCGTAGACCTGTATATTATTATTTGCAGCCAACTATCCCGCCGCGCGCCGCCGTTTTTGTTGGCGCGAACCTTGGCTTCCTCTCTCAGACGACCAGATACATGACTCGGGTTTCTCGTCTCCTCCCTCTAGGCGGGAAGCCGTCGTTAATCGCTTGGTATGCATATGCTATTCGCGCACGCAAAGCCCCCGTTTCGTGGGCATGCCATCAGTATCCAAACACTCTTCTCGTACACACTTATTGTAATATCTGCCTGTCAAGGCGGCGGTAGCATCCTCTCCGCCCTGATCGTCTCCTTCGGCCGCGGCAATATCCCATTGCCGTTCACAAGCGGGAGTCCCTTCTCGGCCAGGCCTGCCTTGCCCTCATTGTCCTCGTCATCAAAGACCTTCTTTTCGAGCCACATTGTCGCCTTGGCGCACGCCGTATCGACCCATTTCATCCATGCCCACGCCGCTGTGTATGTTAGCGCGGTAAACACAATGATGGCAAGCATCTTGTGGCTCCGGGACTTGGGTTTGATCCACTCCTGCGGCATCGGGGAGCCGTCCTCGTTCGTCCCGGCCTTCTCCCAGGGCTGGCCACTGATTCCGTATGTGATCCACATGCCAACTGTCCGCAGAATCGTGCCGTGGGTGAGGTATACGGCAAAGGAATGATGCCCCAGCCACAGCAGCAAGCGGTGCGAAAGCAGCTTCTGGATTGCGGGAGATACGAAGATAGAGATGGCGGTACAGTGGATAAAGAAGGCCGAGGCGCGGCGGTGTACATTGGACCCCTTAGGAACAAAGAAGCTGCCCCGCGACTGATCTCCCTCCGGATCTACCAACCAATTGTGTAGTTTCTGGGACCATTCGGTCCAATCTTCATGCTCCTGCGGGTAGGAGCCGACCCACCCGCCGATCAAGAGCAGAATAGGGGCGACAATGAAAGTAAAAAACTTTTGGTATTTGGTGATGAAGTTTTGGGTCGGACGGTGCTGCGCAAGCTCGGCAAGGAGGGTGCCGAGGGCAAGGCTTGCGCCAAAGGTCTCTGTCGGTTTGTTGTTAGTCTTGCTCTTACAGGATCCAGGAAATGAGTAAGCTAACCTGTGAGGGCTCCGACGTTCATCAGCCAGTATGCGATCATCAGAACGTGGACCAGAATCCGGTACTTGAAGCGCATCCCAACCGTGGCTGCCAGCACAATGTATACCTGGAATGCGCCGACTAACAAGGGTCGCATTGCCCACTGGTGCTTGTCGAATTGGTTGTCGGTGTTTGTCCATGTCGTGAGCAGCGACTTGAACAGTCTCCTGACGTTCTTGCGAAACGGTACGTACTCGGGGGCGTCGAAGCGGACCCAGAAGCTGTCGCAATGGTTCGAGGCTGTGTATGCGCCAAAGCACGACATTATGAAGCTGATGATAGTCGCGATCATAGCGGGCAGCATGAGGCGCGGCGGCCGTCGGAATGCGCTCCTGGCGACCGACTTGAGCGACGCGGGGACATTGCCTTGTTGGTAGGCTAGCTTCAGGGGCTTATACGCGCATACGAAGCCGGTGAGGAAGGCGAAGATTGGTACGCCAATACGCCCCTGGAATGGTATGCGGAGGTAAGGAAGTTGCATCAACCTCGGGGGTGTGTCTGGTTTGTCGGCTGGCCAGAACAAGGGGAAATCGAGGGCGCGCGCAAGATGGGTCGTGATGACGAGGGCGGAGGTGATGCCTCTGAGGCCCTGCGAAAGAACATGGTGTCAGCAATGAGGGTATTGGCGACGGTGGCAATTCAGGGTCTCACCTCGACCCATTTGATGTTCCGCTGGTTCGACGGTTTGCTCATTGCGTCGTGCGTCCGGGTGCTTCTCTCCCGCGACAGGGTGGACCGAAAAGGGCGCCACAAGAGCCAATTCCAGACTTTCCCCCCCCCCTTTCCTTAGCAAACCAGTGCCCGAAGCCGGATCCAAGAGGTAGAAGTAAGCTGCCGCGGTCAAATGGGCAGATAGTTAAATTCGAGTAGGGTCTAAATCGTTAAAAATGCAAGATATTAAAGAGGCCGATTGGCGAGGAGAAGGTCGAATCGAAGGAGAAAGTACGAAGTCGACTGCCCCGGGCATCGAGGGGTTGTGTCGAAGCTAGCGACGGACCGGATCGGTCGTGATTTGTTCGTTCCGGACGGAGCCGACTTGAGGACTCGAGGGCTGGATGTTGAGACGCCGAAGGGTCGAAGTGAGTGTCGAGACCGAGACTCAGATGACGCAGGGGAGGCGGGACGGACGCAGTCGAAAACTTGACAGCGAGGCCGGTTGCATTTGCATTGGCAAAGTGCCAAGGGCTTTGCGCAACCCAAATCGTCTTTTTGTCTAACCTCGGCCGCCTGGCTGCTCACGGCTGTAACTGGCAGCTGGCACGGCTCTGCGGGCTTTGCTGGTCGTGATCTGTACGTTGCACGTCGTACGGGTGGCACGGCGAGAGGATGCGGGGAAGGAGGGCGATACGATGGGGAGTGAACGAGGAGAGAGTTCTTCGCGATGGGCTTCCATGTGTTTTTGAGAGCCGGCAAGTCGGCACCGCAGACCAGGACAAATCTGGATGCAGGGCGCCCAGGCTGCGGAGGCTGCAGGTTTCAGTGGTTCAGGATGCCCTAGTGGCCAACGTAGCTTAGGGAGCCAAGAGTGGGCTAAAAAGGATTCCACTGTCAGCGGCCCCAAGGGTTCCCTCAGGCGAGCTCACGCGCCAATCCGCCGCCTTTCTAGGCGCTGTGACAATCTGCGAAGGCCGGATAGTGCGCCATGCCAAGAATGCCAAGGCCGCTGAGCACAGAGCCAAGACCGTCCATCGACAAGGGGCCTTGACTGCATCGGACATGGCGCTGCCTGCTGATTTGACCCTCTGTGCTGACCGTCAATGTTCTCAGAGCCATGTGAGCTGACAGTCTCGTCGAGCGCCAGCCGTGTCTTGCGCCTGTCTTCGGCCGGTCTTCCAGCTGTCTTCCAGTTGTGCTACATCTGGCTGATCTTGACTTGAAAGTTGAGACTGCCGGTGGCCGGAAACAAAAGCCCCCTCGCCCTAACCCTTGATCTCAAGGACGGTTGCAACCTACGTCACAGCGATCCTGCCGTTCCTGCTGCTGGTCCAGGCACTACTTCAGCCACGGCTTTTTCCAAGTCCCGCATAGAAGGATGGGGGGCACACAGTGCACCCTCTGGTACGCTAGTCTAACATGGCATGAGGATAAGAAGTTATCATAAAAGGCCGCTGCGGTCTCCCGCCTTCAGATCCGACATGGAAAAACGGCCATGGCCAGCCCTCGTGACACAACAATTTCTCACTGCCCAGCCCGTGAAAACAAGTTTCCCGGCCTTCTGTGTGCCCAAGTTTAACGGATCACCGCACTGTGATGCGGCGCTGCGGGATGCTGTGAAACGCTGTCGAGAGGAGCTCACGGGATTACAGTCCCTTCCCGCGGTTACGCACAGCAACAAAAAAAAAAAAAAAAAAAAAAAAAAAAAAAAAAAAAAAAAAAACTCTCAAAAGCCCCATATACAGCTGCAGACACATTCTGATGTCCTGCGAGAGTCCGTAGCTGCTTCCTCTTGGGGAGCACAGGTTGTTTCTTCCCTTCAAGGTGGACCCCGGCCTAAATGACTTGCCCAAAAGTGCTAAATGGCGGGACAGGCTTAATTAACCAAGGCAGGTCGCTTCCATTTGTCGTCTCGACATGTGGTAACATCAGCCATCGAACAGCAGGGTTGCAATCCACGTGGGGAATCGTTGGTTTTATCCATTTTGACAATGATGACACCTTCATTTTGTATTCTGGAATCCGGCGTCTCTGCGTCGGCTCGTCCTCGGTTTATCTGTTCGCTGCTTGCCCTGACTACTCCGGCTACGGTCTGCCTCCGCTCCGCCTGCTATCCGTAGGTGTCTGCGAAACAAGAGTGGTAGCTGGATGCCACCACATCCCCGTTGCCGGAAAAGGAGACGGTAGTAACCAAGGCACAGCACGCTTGGCAATTTGCCGACTTTGCCGGGAAGGACGCTGTCAACCAAACCAGATCAACCCCTCTGGCTATTCTTTGACGAGCGAGTTTGGCAACGGATGTGCTGTCTTGCCGTTTAGGGATTCCTTGGAAGTTGGGATTCCCTAGACTAGTGTGCTGGGGTGTCCTTGCCGACTGCCAGCAGATTCTTCAATTGGCTGACGCGTCACCGTCACATCGCTGGCTGTCTCTCGATTCAAGCGATCTTTCTCCATTCTTTGCAGCGATCATCAGGGGTCTCGGACACTGCAGTCCCGCCCGGACTCCACAGCGGAGCTCTCTCAACTTTCAACCCCGACCGAGACCGGACTTCATGCCGCAGACTGTTTGGTCTTGACCAGGCCTTCGCCGTCGGAAAAACAACGGACGCCATAATAACGTCCACCTCGTCTCCTCCCCTACCAGGCCTCGCTACATGGGCGCGCGCCTTTCGCTGCTTTTGCGTCGCTTGGGGTAAATATAGGCGGAGGCGTTCGCATGGCTTGCCAGCAGACCAAAATGCTCCGATCAAACCATGAAATCGCCTTATCAATAACCCCCTCGAACCCCTTATCGCTGCATCGTGGGGCACGATCAAATCGATAAAATTTTCATCAAAAACGGCAAGCACTTGTGTAGCCAAGCCTTGGAGAATCCTTCCTTTCTCTCTTTCTCGTCCTTTTCCTGCTCTCTCTATCACAATCATCGAACGCACTCAATGCACCACCCAATGCCCAAGTCCATCACGAACCTTCCTTGCCTCCAAAAAAGGGAAAGGAAAAAAAGAAGAAGAAAAAAGGAAAAGAAAAAGGGGACTGCCACCGAAACTTATCGTGCTGATGACACAACCCGCCGCCCCAGCAACCTGGAATCACACTACATAATACCAGCTTACTTACACTACTAGCTCTATTCGATAGTGTTGCCCACTTTAAACCAAGGATGTATTACCCATTTTCTTGGTCATCAAGGGAAATAACAAACAAGAATGCCACCCCCCCAACACGTAAGCTTATCTCCGAGGTAAAATCGGTATCCTCGCCACCATAATCCGCCACCATAATCCATATCTTGACATATGCAAGCCCTCAATGGCTCTCGGCAGCTTCGAGATGGAAATTACCGTTGCTGCTCAATTCTCGATAGCGCTTCAGCAGCGTGCCTTGGCTTAAAATTCCTGTATGTAAATGCTGTGCGTAATTAACCCTTACCCCAAACCTCGGTGTTGAGCAAAGATCGCGAATGATCGCAGAGCATTGGCCAATCCCCCATGTTTCACTCGCCTCGTCCCCTGTAAGTCCCCCTGTTCCCGATGTTTTGTGGGGATTAGCTTCCATTTCCAAAGGAGTCCAAAGTACCTCCCTCCCCCAAAAGCCTAATCAGACGCGTGTCCTTACTACGTAGAGGCAGCGCCGCGTTACGCCCCTTTGCGGGGATGCCTCCTTTTATTCCCCAATGGTAAATGAGCTATCCGGCTGGAATGTATTTCGTGCATGATGGACTTCCCGTGATGTCATGGGAAAAAGATACCTGAGACCGCCCCTTCACGCGAATCAAAACCCAGGATCAATCCTTTTCGACTAATTGATGCATGAGCCGTATCCGGTACCCTGGTTGAGTCCTGTCCTTGGGTGTCAGCTGAGCCAACCATAGTACCAGAGTTCCAGGATAGGCATCTTGGAACTCAGACACCATGCTTATCCACGTCGTATTTTGAGTCTTTGAGTTGAAAGCCGAGTTATGCCGTAGCAATATCACGAATGCTTCATAAGAGTTAACTATTCGCAACCACAACGGCGGGCTCGCAACTGCTTGATACCACTGAATTTTACCGAGGCTCGGGAGGTGGGGGGCGTATGCGCGAAACCGAAAGTTCCCGGTTACCGATTCTGGCAGCTCAAGTGGGGCAATCAAGCACTTATCGAAAGGGGTCGCGATCGCCCGTTGTGCGGCTGGAGAACACCACCTCGGAGCTGTCACACACGATCAAGAGCAGTTACGAGCCGATCTAGTAGCACATGCCTAGATGTCAGATCCGCATCCACAGCACCCTCTTTTCCAGGGAGGAAGTTAACCTAGGTACCTTATCAGGATTCGAAGGATGTTGTTAAAGGGGTCCGAGCCTCTAGATGTGCGGGTGTATTCGTCTGCGCCTTCCTTCGTGGAACTTTGACTTCACACTGGCTAGGTACATACCAGTGCCATGTGGCCCACTAGCATTGCATTTGAGACAAAGTCAATCTAGGATTGACAGGTGTGGTTTGCTCCTCAAATCTCATCCACCAAAAACTCGACCCCCTTGAGCCTAAACGCCGCCTTGACATCCTCAAAGTGAAAGCCAATGGGTATCCCCTCCTCCACCATCCAGGTATACGGAATCTTGACCAGCAACAAGACCTTTTCCAGCTTAGGCATCCTATCCCTAAAGTCCCCCGCAAACTGTGCCAACATGCGTATCGCATTGGCCCGGTACTCCCTCTGCTGCCGGTAGTAGCTCAGCTTGTGGACCGGGCCCCAGTCCTCCATCTCGCCGTACACATCTAGGTTGAACCACCACCAGTCCTCGAGCGTCAGCTCCACCAGATTCGGCGGCAGAAGCTCCGCCAGCGGCGTCTCGAGCGCTGCCGGCGCGCTCCCGTACAGCACCGCCAGCTGGATGCACAGCTTCTCCAGCTGCTCCATGGCCGGCAGCGACGCGAGCCGGCCCTCGGGGCCAATCAGACTCTCAAAGCCGTAGACATCAAACCACGCAATGTCCAGATGCCGCAGGTTCCGCGCGTGGAGCGTGAGCGCCACGTCCAGCGCCTCGGGGTGGGCGTGCGTCGAGTCTCCTGGGTCACCGCGGTCGAAGGCGTCGTCGCGGCGGGGGGTCATGTAGAGGGTCTGGCAGTCGGGCGCGTTGAGCAGGACCTGGAACAGGTTGCGCGGGCACGCGACGCTGTTGTGCAGGTAGATGTGGCGGATGCCGCGCAGGTACGGGTACGTGGAGCCGCCCTGCAAGAAGGAGCGGCGCTCCTCGACCACGTTGACCCACGCGCCGTCGTCGGTGCTCACCTCGAGCGTCGTCAGCGCCGGCAGGTACTCGAACATGGGTGCGTACCGCCGCGGCTGCGAGCCCCACACCTCGGGGACCTCGCAGTTGCATTCGTCGCCTTCAAAGTGCTCGAGGAGCTCTGGGTCGCCCTGGAGGAGCAGGGTAGATATCTTCTGCAAGGGGATGAGGGGCGCCACGCCGGCTGGGTCGTCGGCGGCACAGGCGGCGAAGTGGTTTTTGATGGCTTCCAGCTTGACAAAGAGGGATGTGTACTCGACGTGGTCGTCGCAGATAGGTACTTGCATGAGAAAGGTCTCGAGCTTGGTGAGGAACATCAAGATAAAAGACATGATGACTTGGGGTACCTCATCGAAGTCGCCATCGCGGGTACTAAGCACAGGCAAGTTGCAGACCATGACGTTCAGGGCGCTGCGGATAGGCTCCATGACAATGGCGGGCTCGGTGACGACGGAATCGAAGGTGCGCAGCAGGCGGCCGACGGCGCGGCGCGTCTCGCGGATAACGGACTCGCGCGTCAGAGTGAGATGGCATGACAGGTAGCGGGTCCAAGGGCCGTAGTCGGGGCGGTCGGTGAGGGTGCGGAAGAAGAGGAACATGGACTCCTCATCCAGGATGGCCATGGTGCGGTACAGCAACGGCTGGGCGACGGCCAGGAAGCGGCGCGAGATGAAACATAGGCTCCAGAGGCCGCGGCGGCAGCGAGTGAACTCGAACCACGGCTCGCCGGGGACAAGCTTCTCGTAGGAGAGGGGGCGGGTCTCACCGATCTCGGGCGGCTGGGGGATCAGGAACTCGAGGATGTCGGCCAAGAGCTCGGGCGGCAGCGAGTCGAGGAGCAGCAGCTGCTGGGGGCTGGACGGGGTAGAGGTGTTTGAGATGCGCTCCTTGCACTGGGTGTTGCGCGGGGCATGGCGCAGGCCGTTGCGCCCGAGGCTGCCCGCCTCGATGGCGTCCATCGCTCCAAGCATTGGTGATGCAGGCCAATGCAAAGTTCAGAATGCGGAAACGAGTTTGATCAATTGAGGGGGGGACAATAACAAGTCTTGACCTCGGCTGGGATTCGGATGCGAGCTGGCGCTTGACGTGGGGTTGATGCGGTGCGAGGTTGGACCAAGGTTTCTGCGGTGAGCAACTGACAACCCCACCATCCCATTTCCAATTTGTGCCACCAGGGCAACCCTAACCCTAGTTCTCTAACACGTCAGCGCAACAATGTCCTGCGAAGGGAACAGTCGCACTGCACAGGGTCTACGCTAGCTTAGGGTGTAATGCAATTCGACTCGCGGATGACCTTCAAGCCACATGGTCGTAGCGGCCAGGGCCCGCCCCGCCACCGGCCTTCTAGAACGTGTTTCTGGCAAGGTCAAGGGACTCGCCCCTATGCTCGCGGTACGGGCCGTCAAGGCCGTGGTCCTCCCCACGCGGCGGAAGTCTGTCACCGCCGGGTTGGTACCGCGGGGGTTAGCAACGTGCTCGAGGTAGTCCTTAACGACGGCCTCCGGGAGGCCCTTCTGGCCTGGAAGACGACGCGGCTCCCCGTTCTCCGACTGGAGGTCGAGAAGACCGGAAGGATGCTTTTGCAAGAAGGCTCATCCAGCTAGGGGGTACACACCCGGTGCTCCGGGAAGGAACAAGACCCTCCTAGAGAAGCTAGCGGCGCGAGTCGGCGGCTCGCCCCCCGTGCACCCACCCGTCCTCCAACCGAAGGGGTTAGGAAGGAGTGCGCCCACACAGGCGTTCCAGGACACAGGCGCTAGAGAGACGGAGTGGGCCGCCAAGCACGCGAAGGCCAGGAAAGCCCGGCTACAAAAGGACTAGTGGGGCGGAGCGCCCGAGAACTCAAGTGCTGGGAGATCCGCTGGAAGGATAAACCATCCAAACTAGCTTTATGTCGTAGGGCACACGCTGCCCTGTCGGCGGAAAGAATTGGGCACGGCGACTTCAAGTCTTACCACGAGAGGTTCGGCCACGGCCCGGAGACCTGGCCCCCATGTGGTGCGGAACCCACTCTAAGTGCCGCTCAACGCGAAGGCGCTCCCCCTGGAAGGCTCAGACCCGCTAAAAGCGGGCCGGGAGGAGAGGAGGACCAAGAAGCATCTGATGGCGTTCGAGAGCTTCATTAACAAAAAGAAAGCCGATGCTATATTACCATGTAAATATGAAAATAATCATAATAATGCTTTGCAAAATGCATGATTGATTAAGAGATCTCTTGGTTAAATGAAATAAAGCTAAATACCGCTACCAGGATGAAAATACTGGGGCAAGAAGAGGGAAGAAAATACCTCACAGATGGAAGAGGCGTTGGCCTTGGGAGACTGATCAAGGGAGGCTTTTCTCCGCGGAGTTTTTATGTTTCTAAGAACGGAGAGAGTAGGCATGATAGGCGAGACTGCTGCGGTTTTTCCTTGAGTCAGGTGCGGAATCGGGTTGTGGTGTCGTCGATCGGGGGCCCGGGATCTCTTTTAGGAGGAGTAGGAAGGAGGGTCTGCCGTCGTGTAGCCACCGTCAGGAGGCAAGCAAAAAGATCTTCCAAGGCACAGAAAAGGCGCAAGGCCTCTTTCAAGACAGGAAAGAGCAAGGCAGGTGCAAGTGCCTGACTTCAAATACCAACCTCGCTCTTTCCTCCACTCCTCCCTCAATCAGGCACCCGCTCGACTACGCCAGTCATTACCTTACCGAAACTCGGTGCATACAAACGCCCCGCCAAGGTCCATCACATCCCCAACCGTGACATTCGCCAATATGCCCGCCGACCAGAGCCTGTGCCCCAGCGTCGTGACATTGCCCCCGCCATCGCCAAAGTAGTCGGTCAGCCTCCGGTTCAGGGGCTTGTCGGCCCCGTGCCCCAACCTCGCGCCCGCCTCCCCTCCCAGCGGCGATGCGCATGTCGCCGTTGTGCTATTTTGCGAATCTGGACTGCCGGTGCCAGGATCAGTGCTGCTGGAGTTGGAAGCGGGCGGGAACGCGCCCGGGAGGTTGGGCCCCGTGATTTGCGCCAGGCGGGTGGCAGGCTCGCGCGACTGCCACTGCCACCAGAGGAGGTCGAGCCAGGTGTGGTGGAGGAAGAAGAGGGGGTCTCCGGGGCTGAGGAGGGTGTTGGACATCTGGTGTTGTCCTGCAGTCAGTTTGGTTCTCGGACTGTTGTGGATGAGGTGCGAGGTAAACTCACGGTGCCCCCTATTCCCCAATGTCCGGCTATGTGCGGTTTCGCTTCGAGACAGTTGCGCACCTCCTCGTAGCTCTTGGCCGCCTGGCAGGCATCGAGGTTTAGCTGCGCTGCCCCGGTGAACAGGCATTCGCTGAAGTTGCGTGTTACGCAGTACCCGGAGCCTTCTACCGTCAGATCCTCCTTGAAGTGCAATCTCATGCTGGCAAAGGGCCCATCTGCGATACAGCGATCGGGCCCTGCTCCGTCACCGCCGAACGCCGACTTGGGGCTGAACACGGCGGCTTTCTTGAGGTCGGATTGGTCGCCAACCTCGCTCCAGTAGCTGAAAAATAGTTGCAGAGTCAGTATGTTGATGTTAGTGGTGGAAGGTCACAGGTGGGATGAACGTACGGCATCGGCCCCTTGTATCCGCACGCGTCCCTCAAAAGAGTGGCATGAGCAGTTAGGTAGTAGCGGTGCCATGGTAGGAAAGCGCCGACAAAGTGGATGTAAGCGGATTGGTAGATGTGGATGTAGTGTAACTCGTCCCAGAGTGTCTTGGCTCCCGGAATGTCGTGTCTTGCTGGGGTATTCATCAGACATAATGTTGCATTTATGTAGTCCGTTCTCTCACTATCAGTGAGCTTTTGCCTGCGTACGAGTTAGCCATCGGTTGATCTTTCATTTCCAAACCGATTGCAAGATCTGACCATGGCTTGCGCTGTGTTGGGGTTGAGCAGGTCCCCTGTGGTCTTGGATTCAGGGGCAGTCCCCATACCAAGGTAGAAAATCCCAGAAAAAGGGGCAAGAGATTACTATGCATAATGACAGCTGCAGTGCAACCAAGAGATTGGCCCAGAGTCCTTCTGCATTCCGCCCATGGTTTGAACGGCTGGCCCGAGTTGTCTTATATGGCAACGCAGGACGCAATTCAGGACCCGTCAACAAGGTCACGGTAAGCGTCGTGACGGCCAGTGTTCCAGGTTGATCAAGGTCCACAACTGAGAGTCCCTTACCAATTTCATGTCAACGTTGCTTACCACTAGGTTTGATGGACCGGCCCAGGCCATCCACTCTACGCACAATCTAAAAGGGTGGCATACCGGTGTTGACTTATTCTGCGGGGGCGGGAGATCGCACGACTGCAGCCAAGTGCTTGGAAGACCGATATATTGACCTCTTGCTTCCACCAATGCCCTCTCAGAGCTCCCCATAATATCGTCGGATATTGATTGGGGGAAAGGCTTGTTTTCAACCCCTATATTAACCGGCCGGGGTGGTGTTGGGAGGGGATGACGACTCTTGACCAAGACTGGTGATGCTGGAGGCTAAAATCCCGGGGAAGATAACTCCCGATGCCGACGGCTTCTATTCAGTTTCCAAATCGGGCAGCTTCTACTTGTAGGGGCGGTGTTCTTTGGTCCGCAAGCGTTTCGCAAATGACGTTGGCGATGCAGGCGTCGGCACTCTCCCATTACGCGCCTCAGAGCTGCGCATCGCTAAGACGCATTGGCTTATGTGCACTGTTGATAAGCTGACCTTGGATTTGATATTGCTGCGTAAGGCTCCTGTTATATATTAAGACCACCTCTCTCGCCCTGCCCTTCGATGGTACGCTGGGGTCCTCCAACCACGCGGCCCTTCCACTGTGCAACTCTCACCATGGTGCTTTAGGATGAATGACCCGTAGGTCGCCAAGTTAGCGTCGAGTACGATACGCCAGTGTTTACTGGATAGAAGGCCGTGTTGGCCATCTCGGGCTCGCAGCCCGTGACGACGTGCCAATGCTGCCAAACAAACACTCACGTCAGAAACGGTCAGATCGACATTATTGCGACTACACCTCTCACCATTCGCCATTGAGAATGCCTCCATCCGGGCCACGCTAGCTCCGATCGAATAGATTTCTTAGAAGGGAGTTGGGGTCGCCAATGCCGGCGGAGCCGTCGCTGGGCAAGAGGCCGTCTCGAAAAAGGTGCCCCAGCCGGTATAGCACTGGTAGCACGGGGTCTTGGTCGGGCAGGCCGTGATGGCTGTTGTCTGAATGGCAACCCTGGAGCAGCCGCAGGGGATGGTGACGGCGGCTGAAGATGGTCATTAGTCGGAGATTCCATGGCTTCCATGAGTGGATTCAGGGGCTGGTCCGCGTTCCGGACCCACCGTCAATGACACAAAATCCGGTTGAGCAAGCCAGGTCGCAGCCGCTGGTTGAGTAGAATGTCTGCGTGACTTTGGTCGTGCAAGAGTCTGGAATCGCAGTGCCCGAGGTGGTGACTGTTGTCGCAGTGCTGAGGGTTGTCGGGGGCGGCGGCGGGTGGCACGCGGGCTCGATCCCGTCTCCGCCGCCGCCGTCTTGGGCCAGCGCGGCGCTGTGCTTTCAAGTCAACAGAGCCCAAGGAACATGAGTAATTCATGAAGACATACCTGAAGAGCAGAAATATTGTTGTGGCAACCCGCATCATTTTGCTGGTCATTCCTTTGTTACTGGAATCAATGACTGGTATGGACTCGGCGGGACTCGGAGTGATCAAGCTTACCTTAAGTAAGGTGCGGCGGACTAGATTGCGCCGTCATCGTCATGGAGTTGAACTTCCCTCGCCTACCCTGACGCCTCGTATCTCGTGGCGGCGTTCCTCGTGTATTCTCAGGGGGGAGCCGGTAGCGAGCGCGCAAGGTGTCATCAAAAGCAGCGATTAACCCCATTGGCTCGGTACCAATATTTGTAGCTTGGCTTCCACCGTTACGGTCGCGCATTTCACCTGCCACTGCTGTGTGTTTAGCATGTTAAACGTATGGGTAACGGATAGTCTCGCCCCGTGTTGCGGGGTACGCAATATTCTTGGCCGACTTAGATGGTCGATTTGCATCCAGCGTCCCATCCAAATCGCCCTCTCCATGTGAGCATGGCGGATTGGTTTATATTGTCGTTGCCAGGCCCGAGATGTGATGGCAGGAGGTATGGGACCTTTACCAACATCCACACCTCCTCATGGCCCGAAGCGCCGAATACTTGGTCCCCACGGCCCTCCCCGTGTGAGTGACCCTGACAGGGGTGGCAATCCTTCCCGACTGGGCGGATCTCAGCTGAAGCCAAGAGTCTTGGCCCGAGCCTGCAGCTCTGAACAACATCAACTCTGTGGCCGGGTGTAGATGCCTTTATGAGGATGTTTCTCACAAATAACATGCCGCTGAGGACGATGCCGACAGACACAATCTGCCACTTTCGCAACAGGTAAGCTCTGGCCGTCTCCTGCTGACCCTTGGAATGTTCCAACAGGACTTGGGCTGCACCAACCGCAAGCCCTCACCCCCCTTCGAATCCGAGGCGACGCACCTGATGGACACCATGGACGCACAACATGGTGCCTCCAGGGGCTGTATGACAACTGCGTTTTTCAGAATGACTGAATGGACGCACAGCGCCCGATCGACAAGGTTATGGGCTCCAGGCCTGAGGGTAAGTCCGCCGTCGGTGGAGAAGCTGAAGGAGTGGCGTTCAAAGTGAAGGTAGGCGTGGGTGGGATATCCCCAACTGGTTGATGAACTGTAGTACTGTAGCTCAAAGGTCGGGGCAGTAGCAGATTGCAACCTAGTTCCAGGTAAGTAACTTTTGCTTTGATATCCAGCTAACAAGAAAATAACGAGAAAAGAAAATGTTGGAAACCACATGCAATGATGCGTTCCCTAACCGAGCGACATGGTAACGTGAGGTTGTTGTTGTTGTCATACACAATCGTTTGACCCAACCAGAAAGGTGTTATTAATATTGGACATGGCCTCCGATCAGGCCAACCCATGCATTTGTTCATGAGGGAGGTAGGTAGAAGCCGGGCGCCAATCCAACAACCACAACGCCCAATGCTGTGCAATCGCAAACAACCCGCCAACACACTTGTCGACGCCCAGAACCGACCCGAGTAAAATTACAGTCAGGGTGGGAGAGCCCATCAAAGTCGAAGCGTCTCCCAAAAACCGTGCCAATGCTGTACCCAACGCCAATGATGCTATACCCTCAACCTCCGCCGCTTAGTCTTCTTGATGATAAAGAACGCAATCCCCACCCCGGCTACCAGAAACACCGGCGTCCTCCAGCTCTTGGACTTGCCCAGTTTGACAATCATCGCGGCATCGTACGAGTGCCACGACGAGCTGCCGAGGTGGTCAAATATTGGCGTTGACACGCGCCCGTTGAGGCTGTGCAGCTTGAAGTTGTCCCTGGTGCCGGCTAGGATCTTGAGCTCGCTTCGGTTTCGTTGGAAGGCGTGTATCATTCTGGCAAAACACGTCAACTCTTTATACCTTCGTAATTTTAGTGGCCAGGGAAACTCACGATGCGTAATGACACCCCGTACTGAACATGACAGTCGGATACGGCAGCCACAGCCAATGTCTGTTATAACTTTGGAGATTGCGCACCAACGCACCCACAAACTCGTTCCCCTTGCTGGCCATCATGAAGCCGACCGAAAAACCCGTGGGGTGTGCTGCTGGCGCGACAAAGTCGAATCGGCGGAGGGGACCAAGCGCCCGCTTGCACTGAAGATCCATGTCGAGAATGACACCTGTATCCGCCATCATCAGCCACTGGCTCCGCTTGCACCTGCAGCCCTGAAATACGCACCTCCGTAGTGATATAACACCATGTACCGCAGCGCATCAATCCTCTGGATCGGGTACCGATACCCCTTCCACATGGAGTAGAGCTCAGGGTAGTAGTCGGCGACGAACTTGTCGGCGGTCTCATCGGTCCACAGATGCGCCTCCCAGTCCGGGTGCATGTCTATGCAGCTCTGCCTGACGTCCTTCCACTTGGCTGTGTGGTCGGCGGCACCAGCGCCCATGGCAACATGGTGAATCACCGGCGGGATGCGGTCGTCAAAGGGCGCGGCACTAACCTGGCGTAGGCTGTAGTTGGCAAAGGTGATGTCGAAATCATCGACCGCGGCGGAGATGAGAAACCGGTCGGCATGGTTCCACCATATGAGGGGAAGGGCGGCCAGTGTCCACACCTCGACGAGCAGCAAACGGGCGCACCACAGGCCGAGGAGGGCGAGAGCGAAGCAGCAGGCAACGAGATGGGTGTGTGTGCGGTGGACGCGGTTAGGGAGAGTAATGACCCCCATACTAGTTGGTACTAGTATGATGGTATCATGAAAAGAGAAGAATGTGATCGCCAAAGGCCAAGCCAAGGGAAGTCTCGAAGAATACCCAAAAGATCGCCAAGAGAGCGGGTGGCGGGGAATGGGAGCCAACTGGTTTAAGAAGCAAGGGGAAAAACGGTGGGAGCAACAGGTGGTACTGTACGGTGGGAGCAACAGGTGGTACTGTACGTACCGGGACGGCGGGAGTCTCTGCGTGGGGTGCATGGGATGAAAATGAGACAGGGACAAAGGCGAGCACCGAGCATTCTCGACTGGAAAGAGAAGAGATTCGGGCTGAGGGCAGCCTGTGGTTCAAGTCACTCGATGTCACTCGGGCTGTCGGTCAGCCATTACTCGCACTGGCTGTACTGTGTAAGCCAGTTTGCATTGTGCCTGCCTGCGCGCAGGGCAGGTTACGCTATTGCCTTTGGGGATATGGGAGACAAGTAGGCTGCAGCATTCCATTCCAGGTCAAGTGGCGTCGCATTCCCCGTGGTCGCTGCTTAGATGGGCGCGCGCTCCTGCAATCGCTAGGTTGTCGTCCAACAGCGCGGCGGCCTGAGTAAGGCCCAGAACGGTCTATAAGGCCTGCATGCGGCGCCATGCCTAGTGGGTGCCAAGTCAAAGCCAAGTTGTCATCGGTACCCTACTGTCACGATGCCGGGCGAATCAGCGTTGGCTCCCCCGATTCCCGAGACTTGGCGGTTCGGGACCGTCGGATCTGTTCAAGAACCACAACGAAGGGTCGGTGGTCGCGTGAATCGGTCATCAAAAAAAGGGGAGAGTTAAAAATAATTAATTTGAAGCTATTAACTGCCCAATATATGCATCGTCTCCTCGACCGCCCGGGGTATCCTCTTTAGGTCGTTGAACCACACGTATCGACTCAGAATCATGTACAGATTCCTGTCCCAGGTGTACTGGCTGGGGTGCCGCGCGAAGGCTTCGCGAGTCACGAGGTAACGATGCCAGGTATTTGCGACTAATACTCGTCCGCCGTCCTTGGGGTCTGCTGTGTGTGCGGGGAAGGATAACGCCTCGATAATGCGCCAGAAAAAAGGTAGCGCCGTCAACGGCAGGTCGCCGAGAATCGTGTACTTGCGCGGGAGAGCAGCCGTCGTGAGGGTGAAGGTAACCGGCGCTTGGGGGTTTATCGAAGCGTACTTACTACGCGAGCATGAGTGGTCAGCAAAGTCAGCAAAGAATAAGAAGGTTGAAGATGGAGATGAGATCGAGAAAATGACGAGAGTTGTGGCTTATAGCCATTGGACGAGCTTTGGCGGGGTCAATTCTTACCTGACAGCAGCACTGACCGCTCTGTGGTTGATGTGCCCGCTCACCCCACCTTCGTCGAATGTGATGATCTGCCCGTGATTTTTGCGCGTCAGTTTCCCTACCCACTTTTGCTTCCCTGCTCCTTCCTACCCTTGCACCAGCAAAGGCCAAAACGGAACAGGAACATGTGATGGATGGTGCGAGACGAACCGCGTCAATCTGCCACTTCTTCACGTGCTCATGCACAATCCTTTCGATCAAGTCAGTGTCCCACCACACGTGCGGGTTGTCCTGCAGGTCGGCGTGGTCTAGAGCAATGCAGCGCTCGTCCGCGATACCCAGCGCTGTGCACGACCCCTTCAGCTCGTGTCGCCTCAGATCCCCGACTCCGTAGTTGTTTCCTAGCATGGGCGTCAGCGAGGCGAGATGATCGTCTTTATATGATGGTCCTTTCGAGGCATAGCAGCGGAGGGGCAAGAGTAAACATAAGATCACTTGCTTGCTTACCCTTGGACATGACCAGTAGCCCTCCGACGACTTCCCTGTTGCGGTCCAGCACGCCCAATATGCTAGGGGCGAAAAAAAGACACTCGTCATCTGGGTGCGCCGTTACAATCAGCAGGTTCTTGGCTGACAGCAGCTGTGGAGGAAGAAGCCGGGCATCGCTGCCAACTAGGTACGCAATGAGCCACTGCAGGAGGAGAGGGGCCACGATGGCGAGCACGGCGAGGCGGATGACCCAGCGCCAGACACGCCGTGGCACTTTGCTCAGGGACTGGACGAGCCGCGCCATGGGCTTGGCGGTAAGTTGCAGCATCTCAAGGGCACGGGGGATATTCGGGGGCTGGCAGCCGAATTTGAAGCGAGCTGAGGGAGCAGAGGAGCTGGGAGGATGTGTGTATTAACAATGCGGGCGTAGGCGTGATTATCTTGGAGGAGGATCTCGAATGAAGCCGGGGGGCAGCTGGACGCTGGCGGGGGCTGGCAAGCGCAACGGACGGGCACAGGGCGGCGGGGCAGCCACACACTGTGTACCTTCCAGATCTTACATGAAATCACTCCAATGACCAATTACCTAGGCTGATGGCTCGCTACCCCAAACACACGCAGATGCCGTGTTTGGTGCGGACGCCGCTCAACTGGCCTGAGATCCGTCCGGCGCATCCGGCGCATCCCGCTGCCATCCATTCGCTGTTTGCCTGCCAGCTTGCCTACCTGCTTGCGTCTCTGCAGTGCGTCATGGGTTTCCCACCATGGACCTGCTTTTCTCAAGACCCTTCTGCAGCGCATTTTGGGTATTGAGGGGCAGATCTCTGCTCAGTTGGTTCCCCTTTCCATCCATGCCAGGCACCGGATTCTAGCCAACACACACCAGCTCCACACCAACTCCACATCTCCATGATGCTTGGCGATGCGAAGAAGCATGGGAAGCATGGAGATCTTCAACGGCCCGATACGGGGAACTGGGTCCGAGTCTGGGGGAACTGGAGACACGGCCAGCTCCCCGTCCAGCGCCTGTCTCTGATTTTGGTGAGCCACATCCCACATTCCAGATCTTGGATGCCAGCTTAACTCCCACTCGACAGCTCGTCCTCCAGAATTCCGTTCTCGTCATGGTCATGCACCATTCGCGAAACAGCCCAGCCGGACAGCAACCACGGTACCTGGCATCAACCGCCGTTCTCCTGGTCGAGGTCATCAAACTCGTCGCAAGCTTAATTCTTGCAACTTACGATACATGCAAATCACATCCCTCCAGCTCACCTTCGGAAATCGCAGTCTTAGTCCGCCGCGCCGTGTTTGCCTCAGACAGCTGGAAGCTCATCGTGCCCGCGGCCCTCTACACATTGCAAAACTCGCTGGTCTACGCCGCTATCAGCAACCTCGACGCCGTCACCTTCCAAGTCACATACCAGCTCAAGATCCTCACTACCGTACTCTTCAGCATCCTGTTGCTCGGAACACACATCTCGGCGCGGCAGTGGCTCTCGCTCATCCTGCTCACCTGCGGCGTTGCATTGGTCCAGGTCACCGGCCCGCTCGGTTCCGAGACGTGGAAGGACAAGCTTACCTCCTTGATCCAGGGTGATGTCGCTCTGCTGGCGCCCGCATCGAGCGCCGCCAGAGGGTTAGTGGCTGTCATCGCCGCGGCGCTCATATCGGGGCTGACCTGCGTCTATTTTGAGAAACTCGTCAAGGATTCGCTTGGCTCGGTTTCGCTTTGGACTCGCAACGTGCAGCTGTCCTTCTTCAGCTTGTTTCCGGCTCTTTTTATTGGCGTGTTGTGGCAAGACGGCACTGCCGTTGCGAGGGACGGATTCTTTTCTGGGTATAACTCTTTTGTGTGGTTGACCATAGCCCTGCAAGCATTTGGCGGTCTTATCGTTGCTGTGTGCATTGTGTACGCCGGCAACGTAGCCAAGAACTTTGCTGCGAGCCTGAGCATTGTCCTCAGCTATGTAGTAACGGCTGTCATATTTATGGCGCCCATGACGATGCCGGTAAGCTTTGTCTCGTTGACCGAAACCCGAATCGGGAAATTGGCTGATATTTCCCCAGGCGACAGGAGGTGCGGCGATCGTCCTCCTTGCCATGTATATGTATCACAGCTGCCCACCGCCAAAGAGGGTTTTGCTTCCAATGAGCAAAGAGAGGCAACTCTACGAGAAGCCCCAAAGGCCGCTTTTGTATCAGCCATATGTCTCTGGCCAATGTTACCAGTTGCCGCCTTAGCCTGAGCCAGGCTGGGCCAGGCTGAGCGAGGGGTCCCTGTTCTAGGCTGCCTCGGTTATAGTTGCCATGGTCTAAAATGGCGGTAGGAGTTACGAGGATGGGCTCCCCCAAAAAAACCCAGTTTAGGGATCCTTTACTCTGATGACAGAGAAACCCCCCCCCCCCTGAAATTTTAATACGTATTAAATCGCTACTGCCATTGACGAACCTGTGATTGCTACGGCCGTGGCGAGTAGTTTAGAGTTTAGAATCCGTTAAACTTTCTGGTGTCACTGGGCGTGTCGTTGAACACTCTGAGAGTTAAGGTGCGTAAGTTGCAGGGACTGCAAATACAGAACCTTGTTTGTTTTCTATAAGAATCATGGACACGCCGCTTTCACAAGAAAATTTCCTCATTCTGATCTAAGCACACACACCCTGCCACTCTCAATACCCAACATGACCCCAGACATGGCACGTCGTCTCTGTGCTCTTCCCGAGGAGCTCCTTCTCATGGTTATGGAGTTGCTTGACCTAACCAGCATCCAATGTCTACGGAGGACCAGTCGCATCTTCCTCCGCTTATTTTCCTCGCCCTGTTTCAGCCACCAACACAATAAGGAGCTGAGCAGTCGTCCGCAGCCCAGTTGGTTGCCGTACACGCCCTGGGCCAGGCCTGGTCGCATATGTGAAGCTCAAGCACACACCCAGCGATTCATGGAATACCTCGAGCGAGATGCAAAGAGAAATCTTTGTACCGAGTGCCGAGAAACGGGAAACAGGCTAGAAGGAACCCGCCAAGCCCGCAACCTGGTGGAAAAGTCAACGTATTGCGTGGGCTGCGACGAGAAGCACCTCTTGGCATATTTCTCGGCTGCTCAACGACAAAAGGACGAGACAGCCCGGATCTGTATCGGACACGAGGGTTATGTCCGGCTCTGTGAGCACAAGGCTATCGACTGGAAAACGGTGGCCAATGCTATGCGACAGCTTACTTCCCGTCCGATGACGAATGAATTCGCTTCTATACTCCTGGAGGAATGCAATGCGGCAATTCACATGCCGACGAACCATGACATCACGAGCCAGAGGTTAGCCGAAGCCCGGGTATACCCCAGGCTGAGTCTTGATTGCCGTCGTGGTTCTGGGTTTTACTTGGTTGTGGTGTGGTCAGGCCATCTTCCCCTACCCGAACCAGTCTCGAGCGGACGATATTCCGTAGGCGATATAACGGACCGCCTAAGTCTGCTACGGCGAGGAGCAGCCGAGTACATTGCCCCTCAATCCGGGCCGGGATACCTTCCGGAGATGAGACTCTTCGACCCAAACCGCTGTTCCTTCCTTGATTACACTGGTACGCCGGCTGGCGCTGGAGGCCTGGGGGCTTGGTCGCTTGCGCCGCCTTCGGATCACATACACCAGTCCTGCCGCACGAATTTAGGTTCAGAGTGCCTACTTCGTCGCCCGAACCCCACCGGCACTACAACAGGAGACCAAGATAACACCCCGTTCGGGAGTCACACTGCACGGACCTTCTCTGGTGCAGGGACGGGAATGCAGCAGAGGAGACCGCCATATGGTCTAACATTGCAAGCGAAAGCTTGTGCTAGCAGTGGTAGCTGCCTAGAGGTCAAATATGTAAACTTCATCTTGGTTGCCGACACAAACGATGTCAGGTGTAAGAAGGTGACGCATTCGTGGTGCGAGGCGCTTTCGCCAGAGTCATATAACCTGGCCAAAGACAGCGAGAACTACGGCACTTTGTGGTGTTTGGACAAGACCTGCGCCAACTATTACCGTTATGTGGAACGGCCGGTGGTGCGGAAATGCCGGCGCAAAGTGGGGGTCATGATGGACTGGTTTGAATGTTACCGTGACTGGCGCCCCACTACGGAAGCAACAAGAGCCGGGGCTGATCGTGTGGGCGATCTCGCTCGTGGGTTCAAGCCATCGGAGAGCAGGATCACAAGCAACATGGCGAACACGGCCCGGGATGGGCTAAGCGTATCAGGCAGGCCGAGTCCAGGCGATAGCTTGCAGCCCAAGACTCGGCAAAGACGCGGCAAGAGGATAGAGAAATTCCTGGCAATGTGCTGGAGACTGGTGCGAGGCCGAGGCTAGAACATGTCATGTCAAGGGGGAAATATGCAAAGACGCAACGGTTACTCCATACAGCTTTACTGTAACCCAAGGCTGAATCTATTCTACATGGCCAACCATTGTCGTGTTACAACCTGGTGCCAAGGAAATATCTTTATGTTCAAGTTTAGGGTAGGTACCTTTGTTCAAGGTACACAGTTCGTTCCATTTAAAAACATCTGACGTCAATCGGTTGGCAAAACAAACCTATGCCTATGCTCATAACGGCTAATAGTAGCGTATGGATAGCACCTTGGTTTTCGGAGTGGTGGAGTAGAACAGGGCGAAGGTGTTCCGTTTGCTGGGGAGTGTCCAGTCCATTCGCAATCTGGCCCCAAGGGCGTCACTGCGATCCCACAGACAGATGAAGGGAGATGGGACCTGCTTAAGGTGCTGTCAGTGGCGTTGCCGCACTCGCTACAGTGTGCACTGGCAGCCCATGGAAGGCACCACCTCGCCGTCCTCGCACTCACTGTGCTGATTTATGTCGCCCTGGGAGTGACGCAACGTAAGTTAAAGATGGACCCATGCACTTCTTACCTCTGTCTTATACTGTAAGATTGGATTGCACTAGGCACTTTTGACGACGAAGACTCCCAGTCCCCCCGGCGGGCAACTGATGCTGCCCGTTGATTCAGTGGTGAAGGGGGGGGGGGGGCTCTGGAGAATGGATTGAGGGTATCCCAAGGTATGGCATCATGTTATCAAACAGCGGGTTGCCAACGAGGTAGAGATTCGCTCCCCACAACACCCCGGCCTTCATATCTTTTCTCCAACTCACCTTCAGACACCAGGTATACACTCAAAGCAAAGACACTCAAAGAAAAGGCTCCGAACTCGGTTTCTTGGTACCCCTTATCAACAGCTCAAAGAAGTCATCAGCATGTAGGCGAGTCAAATATGCATGCCAGCCACCGCTTGAGTGGTGCCATGGGGTCGAAAATGTACTTGTCGACATGATTTGCCCCCCCAAGACCCGCCGTGAGTCCCAGTCTCATTATGCCGGCGCGTGTGGAATGGATGCTGGTCTGGGTATGCAATAAAGTAGTAGGCCGTAATCATCAGCATCATAAGTGCTGAGGTGCCGAGAAACCTACGAGAACCTCGAGGGCGGTCAGCCAATTGCTACTCGCAACACTAGAAAACAGCCACATACGCCTGTTCCAGAAATATCGGGATTCGGCTCTATGATCCTCCTCTCACCATCACTTTTCAGGGCTACCTCAAGAAAAAGGCTCGAGTTTCAATGTGAATTGGTTTTCAGAACCCGGTCTTACACTAAATATATATCTGGGCGGTCGGTACAGTGTTTGCGAGCACTCAATTTGAGTCACAAACTTTGCTCGTGATTGGATGCATCTTGAACCCCTCCTAGATTTCAAGGGACACATACTAGCAGTCGCATCCCACACCGTTCTAAAAATACCTAAGGTATCCTTGATCTAGCTCTTCAACAAGCTGTATCAAGAAACATGAATCTTCTTCCTTCGAGCTAGTCAAACCAGAGCAATCACGTAAATTATTGGTCCTGGATTGCACAGAGAATGAGGACGAGTGCCTCCAAAGAGGGGTGTCTTAACTGAGAGTTGTCTGCTGGTCCCCAGCCAGTGCGGCGTCTAGCGTCTCCCACGTATGATCGGCAACCCTGTTCATTTGCTCTTCGGTCCAGACCGCCTTGTTCCTCAGCAGCCGCCCCTTGTTATCGATGTTACTCCAAAACCTCCCGACCTCCCGACCCTCTACCGCGCGCTCCTCGGCGCCCCTCAGCAACCTCTCGGCGCAGGCATCAGGCGAGGTGAGAACTAAACGGCCTAGGACGCGTGCCGGTGCCTGCAAATACCAGGGTAAGACCTCCTTTAGGAGGCCAGAGTTCACGCCGCCGGGCCAGGCGTGCACAAAGTGCCTCGTATTTGTATTTCCCTCGCGTAATTGCCTGGCTGCCCAGTATTGCACCATGGCGTCCCCCATAGCCATGCAATGATCCGACGCCTTGGTGAGGCTGAAATGCGTCTTAAGGCCGAGATCGTCCCAGATGAGCTTGTTCGGGCTGCCCAGCCACCCGTCGTAGACGAGGATGACGCGGGCGTCTTCGGCGAGGATGGGGAGGAGCTCGCGGATCAACAGCTGCCTGCCGTAGTAGTGCAGCGCCATCTTGCGGTCGATGCCCTCGGCCGTCTCGGTGCGGCCAGCCATGGTCATGATGCCCTGCGTCATGACGAGAAGGGAGAGCTTGGGGCTGCCGGACGCTTTCAGGGCCGTCGTATACTGCTTGATCTGCCGCATCGAGGTCGCGTCGAGGGGCCGGAACTCCATGTTGGCGTACGGCATATCGGCCGGCTTGTTCCGGCCGCTGATGATAATAGATGACAAAGGGGGACTCGAGGCGGCGATCCGACAGGCCATAGCGAAACCTATGCCGCCCGTGCCGCCGACAACGAGAGCGCGTATGCTCATAGCTCCAAGTTTTGGGTTGGTGTGGTTCTGTTCCCTTCGGAAATCCTGTTCTTGTGAAGCGGCGGTTGTTTAAGTATTTGGTTAGGTGGATTGAAAATTTTGGGAGTTTCTGTCGGCTTCGCGCGGACTCTTAGGGTTGCGGAGTTGCGGAGTTGCGGAGTTGTGGAGGTGCGGAAGTGCGGAATTGCGGAACTAACAAGAGGCTGACAGCAATCTCTGAACGGAAACAGCAATCAACTTGGCAACGTTGAAGCTTACATACTATATTCTGCTTTGCGGGGAAATGGCCGGGGCCGAGTACATACTCGTCACTCGTTGAACTACAAGGAAGGCGTATAACACGGGGGCCGACCGCGGATGGAGGGCTTCACCACTGCGGCGATTTGTGATCCTGGGATGGCGATACGCTGCCAGGAGGACTCAACCAGACGGGCGGTGCCTTTTCTTGGTCCGGCCCGAGGGTACATTCTTTTCCCTTATCTCCTTGTAGAAATAGAAGGGGTAAAGTCCCTCCCAAGTCTGAGGGCCGTGGCGGGCCAGCACGACGGCAATGCCTTTGCGACAAACCCGGCTCTTCCGCCGAGGAATAGCAAGGTCTTGCAGATGCAGAGGCCTCTTTAGGTCTCTGGGTGGTAAGAGAGCTAACTACACAGGGTGGCACCTTGTAGCGAACGGAGCGCAACGTCAAGTTCTGCGAGCCTTGATGGACCACGTCCCCCCCAGTGGGCAGACAGACAATCTCGTTAGTCACAGCTTCACCAACATCTGGAAGGCACGCCTGAGATGGCGGGGGGTTGTGGGCCCGCGTTTGATCAGGTAATGAGGGAAGGAGCTTTCCTTAAGTCAGGTATGCTGACTTAGGTGGCCTTTGCAAATCTAATCCCACAAGAATTTCCGGACCTCTCTCTCCCTTCACTTCTTGACTCCTCGTAGTTCTCTCCCGCCTTCTCACTTCTCTTCTACATTCTGTCAACGTTATCCTAATTTGCCTCGCGCCATCAGATTCTCGCAACCTATTTCCCACGCACGGGAGTGACACTCACCAGTGGGCAGCAATCCGCACAGAAATCACACGCAACCAAATTGAGAAACTCGACAAACAGCCTCAAAGATGGCAATTGACGGCCCCCGTGAGCACACGCAAGTGAGCTCCTCTGCGCGCAATATCTGACAATACTGCTGACTAGGTCTTTTCCAAGGCGATCAAGACTGGGACACTGCTTCCGACATCGTCCATTGTCTCGCTACTGAAATCACCAATTGCGTCACCGAAGGCCAGAACTTGTATGAGGAGCCGGAGTTCGCCTGGCTTCAGTACTTCCATGATGGGTTCTCGATCGACGGCCTCGACATGGACCCTGCTACAGTCTGCGAGCACTTGGACTCATCATAATCTAGGTATTCGGTTTTCCACTCAGCAACCTATGTCGCCGTCACGCCTGTCGCGAATGCGTCTATCCCGGTTGAAGAAGATGCCATAAACACAACGTAATTGTCCTTGCAGATGAGGCCGAGCCCGGGCATTCCCTTCTCAACGACATGACCCCTCTGTACGATAAACACAAAACCAGACATACGCGATCCACCAATGGCTGAAAGCTACAGAAATGCGCCCCCTAACTCTAGTTGGACTAGGCAGGTCCCTATGAAGATGCCATCCTTCGGGCGGCGGCCTCCTGTATGCGTCTGGCGCCCACCTCGGCAAAGTTGTCATTCTGCAGCGGGTGGTGGTGGGTGAAGTCGGGGTCGTCGAGCCAGGTGCGCAGCCGCTCCAGGGCGGCGAGGTCGCGGGACTTTCTCGACGTGGCAGAGCCGGTGAGGGGGCCGTCGAAAAACGTCTCGGGGTCCATGTCCAAGGGGTCATTACCCCAACACGAGAACCTGAGCCGGCACACTTCTTGTGAGTAATAATGTTTCAAGAAAGAAAAGAGAGGGAGAGGGGGGGGAGAAAGTGAGAAACGTACACTGGGCAGTGTATCATCTCCTCGCCCTCCGGCCAGGCCGAACCTAGGTCAATGAGTGTAGGGGTGGTTCCGTCGGGGCTGACCATGATATTAGTGGGCTGGATATCGTTGTGGGCGAGGCCGACGACGTTGTGGAGGTGGTCGACGGCTGAGGCCAGAGCTTGTAGGAAGGCTTCCTTGTCCTGAATCGTCTTGCCGGCCTTGGCGTGGTTCATGAGGGTGTCGCCGGGCACCCGGCCAAGTAGGGCAGCGGTGATACGGCCGTTGCGTACGCGGCAGCCGTGGTAGCGGACGAGATTAGGGTGGGCGGCATGGCGCGTAAGCTGCTCTAATCTCTTGACCTCGCACGCAAACCACTGGGCCAGCCGGCTTGGCATGTTGGCGGCGGCGTCGTGATCAGCGTCGTAGCCGGCCAGCCACGGGAGTTTAAGGTAGTAGACGTCCGGGTCGGGCTCCTTGTCCCACGAGTCGTTCACCGTTACGCCGGTATTCGCAAACCACCACGGGATTGGCAGCGGCGGGAAGATGCTCTCGCCGGGCACCTGTACGAGAGCGCTTTGGATCTGCTCGACGCTGTGTTCAGACGACGGGCCGTCCAAGACGTCGGTCATGTACAGCCCGTCGTCCTCGCGTACCGAGCCCAGCACCCAGCGAGAGTACCTGGCCCCGACCTCGGTGCCTCCGTCTTTGGGATCCATGAAGACAGTGCATTCGACGTCGTCCTTGCTAGTAATAGTAAGCTCCGGCATGTTTGCGGCGGGATGGTGAAGAAGGCTGCGAGAGAGAAAGATCGACTTGGGTGGCTGCCAAAAGTCTGGGTGAGTGCTGGTGTTGAATAAAGTAGGAGCGACGTGTGTCGACGTGGCCAGAAATGGAACTGCTTGCCGTGGCCCGCTCATTTCAGCTGTCCATGCAAACCCGGCCCCGTATACCAGTCATAACTAGTTAGCAACAAAGAGAAGTGGACAACAGCCCCTCAGCCCACACTGCAGGATCCCGGGCAAACCGCGGGGCGAGAGAGAGCGGAGAGACACATTGGCGAACCCACAGAAGTAAAAATATAATCTCAGAGGGCCAGAAAAAAGTGACGGATTACCTGTTCCCTATTAGATAGCTACGTATGTGACAAGTTGTTTTCTTCCCTTGCAGCTTTGTTGAAAATGTCTGATGGACGGTTCGTCGGCGGTGAGTTTACTACCTCGTTGCAACCAAACTCCCCGAGTCCCAAAGCATATATTAATTCAAGCGTAGCTAGCGCATCCCACCTTGGGAGGACACGCCATCCAAACCTCACCCACCACCAGACTCTGGGTACGACCTGGAATCCATTTCACTGCAGCAAACACTTCACCTTATTTCATCAAGGATCATACATACCAGGGTACCACTTGGCACCCGCAGCAATGTAAGCAAGCCATTCCCTCCCTACATGTTGAGTTTTGCTTTGTTCCCAGCCCTGGGCTGAGAGCCAACACAGACAGACATGCGCTAACCCACTGGTGAAACTATTGCAAGTGCAGAATTTGGCACAACCTCGGTTGTGGTCGAGGAGGGCATCTTCAAGAGTTCGTGGCACTTCAACAAGATGGATTGCGGCCGGACGGATTGCCATCTGTCGGCCATGAATGGCCCTCAGTCTAATAGCAGTGCCACTGCGGGTGCTCAGGCGTCTTCCCAGGACAAGGAGGGCGCCAAGTGAGATGTCTCAGGGCTACCATGGCAACTCAGACTATCCTATCGTCATGCTTTTCTTCTTCTTTTTCTTCCTATTGTCGCACAACCCTCCTGCGAGCTAGGTAGCCAATGAAAAAAAAGACACCGAGTGTTTTTCACGGCAGCACTGTTTCTGGCCCTCTTCATCTGCGTACCGTTATGCTTGCACTTTCCAACTCTAATGAAGTATTAATTGAAACTTCTCGGATTATATCAAGAAACATACATCTTCTTCCTTCGAGCTAGTCGGACCAGAGCAATCGCGTAAACGCAGATTATGTACAAAGCCGCGATGCTACCTAGAGCTAGCAGCTGAAGAAACTGCCCATTTTCTCTGAGGATCCATGGCATCGACTCATAGAGGGCGTAGGGTACCCTCATGTAGAGAAGCAAGGAAAAAACCAAGGGAAAAACCAGTATGGTATACGCCATGAGAACTACGAAGCTGAGCAATCCCAGCCACGTAGGCATGTGCGTGTTTATGCACAGCAATGTCATTAGATACTGGGTCACCGTGGGTGTCAACAAACACCACACTCCGAATTCTAAAAAGAAGTTGACGGCCGCAATGGTCGACGCCATAAACAGGAAAAGCACTACCGTGATGAAAAGCAGCTGGAACATGGCGAGAATCACAGCCCATTTGAGTCCGAGTGTATGCCGGTGGCCGCAGGTCCTCCAGTCCGATCCGCAGTTGGCGCCATTGCCGTCGTATCTGCCTGGTTCCAAACTGCGTCGCCGGCCTGTAGCTTCCCTCTCTGTACCTTTCTTAGCTCATACCAACAGCGAAGCGCCCGGGTAAATCCGGTTCTTACCCAAATCCGAGATGTGATTCAACCTGGTCGGGCTGACATCTTGCTCCGAGCTACCAGTTGACGGTATTTTATTTGTTCGCTTGCTACCGCCAACCACCGAGATAATGGCAACGACGATCAGGATCATGGGACCGGCGAGGAACAGTACCGGCACAATTTGGCCAAAGGAAAACGAGTTTTCGTCGAGGATCACGGATTTCCTGACATCGAAAAGACTGCAGGATACCCACACGGTGGAGACCCATATCCAATATATCTGCCATCCACTTAGTCATTTTTACCTTGTATTATTTCAAACGTAAGACTTGCCTCGGATAGCATTGACGTGTAAATATCGGTATAAACGTGGCCCGTGAGGTACAAAGCCACCAGCGGGTTGACGACGAGGTGTTTCTTTAGAAACGAACAAGATTCTGTTGTGCGCCAGTGTATGCTTGCGAGACTGCACAGGTCGCTCCCGCTCGCTCGTTTGATCCATCCTTGAAGCCGGCTGCTAACCTTCCCCCGGATGCTCACCTCGGCGAGTGCGGATAGCCGTCTTGAGAGCTTGATGACCTTTGAACCGAATGTCAACAAAAGGAGGGCTCCCGACAGGAATATGTTTTGGAAACTGCGCTGGCTGCTCAACTGGACCCCCGATTTGGCGCTGATTTGGTTTGCTACTGCTATGTTGAAATAGCACAGGGCGAAAGAACCTGGGTAAGCCGCAAACGGGCCATATGCTACCACCCAGTTGAAGTAGGCTGTCGGGGTCATGGCGGCAAGAAGGAGGAGGAACAAGACAGTCATGATGGACAATCTGAAGTTGCGCTCAGGCCGTCGCCTCGGCTCGTTCAAGTATTTGCGCAAAAACGTCAGGCCAGTTTGGTGTGTTAGGTTGGCAGACCAAGCCAGAAACACCGCGATCTGCCAATGATAGGCCGAGATGCCATTTCCAAGGGAAGCATATGCGCTGACAATGATGCCGACCCCAGTTAGCATCTGAATGTCAAAGAGCCTCAAGACACACTGTGGGCTGAGGTCAGCTATGAATGCCACTACAAGGTAGAATAACATACTGTTGTGAAGACGCGCTCAACGCGATCCTGAGAAGTGTGTGGGTGCTTGACTCGAAGTAGCCGTGCTAGCTTTCGACTCCATTTGTGGACCAACTGCAGCAAGTTTTTGTCGAGGCGATTAACCTTGAAAGCCCGCTCGCCTTGCCTTCTCCCATGCCCTTGGGGATTGAAGGGGTCGACTTCTGGATCGAAAACAAAGAGGTAGTATGTCGTAACAATGACCAACATTAGCACCGTGGTGCCCAGAAATCCTATCAGGACCTTGACAGTCGTCAGCAGGTGTTGCACTCACTGGCTGCAGGTAGCAGTGCTTACTCCTAGTCCGGAAATATCAGGATTCGGTTCAGGGATTACATTATCATCCCAACATATCTCCGGGTACCTGGAAATATTCCAAGGGGTGTGTTTAAAATCTTGTGACTCGGGACTGAGCGGAAGGTATAGGTATGGAGGAGACCTTGCTAGCAGCGGTTTCAACACCATTGCTGTGTTGTGTGGTACACATACAGTCAGACATTAGCAGAGAATGTGGGCACCTTAATAAGTCGAGGGTGGTTTACGACCATAATATACCTTGGGGTCAATACGTTCTCCGAAAGCTTAGAAAGTGCGTTAGACGCTGCTTATGCTGCTCGCTAGTGCGTGTACTTTCCAGGCAGGGCTGTATGTGAAGAAAGGCAAATAACCATCGACAACTCTCATTGGGGGTTTAATTTGTAATCGAGAAGTTGCTGTCGCACCCGCCGGGTTTAGCGCCTCTCCAATTTATCGTGCCGCTTCGCCCTGATTGGCCGCACGCTCCCTGCCCCACCACGTCCGCACTCGCTATTTTTTTGCAGGGGATGCGATGCGGGGGGGTCGATTACAGGGCAATGCTGGCACGAGGTTGGCTGCATCGAAAGGGGCTGTTTTTGGCTGCAAATTGGGCGGTTTTGAGAATAGCTTTCGGGGTGTTTTGCGTGAGCGGGGCGCCCATTTTCCCCAACAAACCAATCGCCGACTTTCACAACAAACACAGCCGCCATGTCGTTCTGGGATGAGGATCCATTGGCAGACCTGCCAGAAATCACGCCGCACCCGGGACGATCTGGATCGCAGTCTTCCGAGCTCTCGGCGGCCCTCTCCTCTCTGCCCGCAACCCCGATCCTCCAGCAAAATGAGCTTGATGTCTTCAGCAACGCGCTACGCAAGTACCGGCCAATCCATGCTAGCGACGATACTAGCAGCGTACTGCAGGCCTTTGTCGACAATCTGTCTGGCCAGGGTCTATTGAGATTGCAACATGAGATCTATATGTTAGCCGAGGATCCCCGCCAACTACGCCAACTACGTAATTTCCTCGTCGACGCCATTCTGAAGCCTGGTGTGTCAGGTCACTTTATATACCCTAGGTCATTGTACTAACGCACGCAGTGGCTGCTTCTAGTGGCAAACAGCCCATAATTACACCTCCGCCTAACCAGGCGGCAGCGTTCGCAATCGAATTGGCCATGACAAAAATCGAAGGATCAACCCGACAACCAGGGCAGACGTGGCTTAAAGAGGAGTGTCTCCGTAGAGATAAGAACCGATGTGTTGTCTCGGGCCTCATCGACGCGACGGCTTACGAGAAGATGTCTCCAGGCGAACGTAGGGGCAACAAGTCGACCAGCACTGAGTGTGTGCATATTCTGCCGTTTGCGCTTAGCAAACTCAACGAGAAGAATGCTACGCATACCAAGAACAAGGCAACAATATGGTTAGCACTTCACCAGTATTTCCCGGCCTTGGAGAAAAAGATTGGGGCCGATATGATACACCAGCCAGGAAATGCCATGACATTGGCTTCGACATTTCACAAAGAGCTTGGCCGGTTTACTTTTGGATTCCAAGCTATGAATGAGGTATGTTATGTTTCCTTTAATTAATAGGACACTTTTAATTGACATATTCATATAGGAGCATAAGTACCGTATCGAGATCTGGGACGAGAACTCCTACTTTGCAGGACTGTTGCCAACTGTTGTTACCTTTGCCCAGCATGATGCAAAAGTCCTACGACCCGACCCGGATGTACTCGATGCCCACTTGCGGATTGGCCGTATTCTCAAAGTAAGTGGCATTGGTCGTGCCGTTCACATGAGCCTCGGACGCTATGAGAGACGTAATGTAGACAATATTGCTTCGGATGGATCAACCAACTTGGAGCGTATCCTTGGCGACAAGATGCTAATAGGCATCTAGAAGGTTGGCCACCGTTATAAATGTCTTGTTGAGGAACTGGAAGATGAGGCCTAGTAAACTGGCAAGGGGTCAGAGGAGATTAGGAAACGAGCAGCCTATAAGTAGCACCACATAGAACGCGGTGCGGCAGGCATTATGGCAATAGCAGGAAATGGTGACGATGGGTGCAATTGTAAGATGGAGAGGGTCCTCGACTCTGGAAGCGGATGAGTTGAGGTAGGCTCCATCATCCCCATCAGCTGCACCTACGTCGGCATCGGCATCTACCATGCCTACTTCGGTAGGATCGAAGCAAGGTGACGATCCCGGCACCGTGCGTTTTACCAACGTGCAAGATCTGTTCAATGTGATAGATCGCACTACAAGGGATTCCCTCACCGTCTCAAGTACAGCATCACCCTACCATTTTCTATATAATATACTAATTATTTAGATGTAATTGGGGAATGGAAGGAATGTCGCTTCCACAAAATGTACCCCGAATTGATGAAGACACAGTTGGCAATGGCTGAGCCTGTTGATAATTTGCAGTGCGGCGCAGTGTCGCATTCCCGCTCTTCATGTGCCTCGGCAATTTTGATCAGGATCATGCGTCCATTCCAGCGCAGCTATACAATGAAGCCTAGTTTCTTCTTTGCAACCTTCTCACGACCTATATGGGTTTTAGGCCGTAGCCTGACAGCAAACCCGCCGACCCACCGCCCAAAAAGGGACCACAGACGACGTGAAAAGAGAAGCCGCAGGGGCGCGACAAGGCGCCTCCCCGTCCGTTGGCACCACACCACCGAGGTCGAGGGGGCTTGAGTGCCTGGCTCTTTCGGCACGCCGATAACGCAAAGAGATGGCGGTGACCACAGTCTTGATGACATGGCCCAACCACGAAGACGTCTTGACCGAGTAGACAACATGCTGGAACTCGTTGAAGGCGGCATTGATGCGCGGCGTCAAAAGCCTCCTTGATACTCACCCGCTGGGCGGACTGTTTCCCGGCGAGACAACGGGCAAGCAGGACGCCATCCTCAAGCACGAGCCCGGCACTCTCGCCCTGCCGAGGCATGGCGTGCGCGGCGTCGCCGAGCAGGACGGTCTTCTCCGTCGCCCACCGGTCGGTGATCTTGCCACGGATGCTGGATAGGATTCTCACATCTTTTACAAGTCGCAAGTAAATGTGCAATAAATTCCAAAGTTCCACACCCGACTCGGAACTCGATTTGACATGCAGCATTGGGTGCGACAATACCACTGGGAGGTAGCGTTGGCTCCCTTGGCCAGATTCGGTTGTATTTCGACGCAATAACACGACCCAGAACTTCATGCTGTCCATGGCTGGGTCGCAGACGGCCTAACGGTGGATGGAAACAGTCGTAAGCCATTGATCCCACGGATTGGGTAACCCCACTCTCACTCACCAGGAAGCCATCATACGTGCAGCCTGTTTCACAGCCATTGCATCCGTCGTGGATGTCCCCCCTCCAGCACTGGGTGGAGGCCGCTGTGGCGGCAGTAAGATGAAGGATGAGTATGATGATGATCCTTTTTTGCATTGTGATTTCGTGGAATATTTGCGATGAAGTGGACCCGGTATGCCAATGAGATTGGACGAGCTCGCCCCAGGGCAGCAAAGGGGTGAAGGAGCAGTGTGCTTACATGATCACAAGTCCCCGGCGGCTTGTTTACCTTAGGTGTTGGGGGATGATCAACACAATGACATGCTCTTGACTCCACATATCCGGGCCCTTCATCTTGGAATGGGAGCCAACTCTAATGGAACACAGAGAAAACATTTGATGACGTGTGTTGACAGATCCCTCTGCATAATAAGCTTTCTGGGATCACCATCCCAGCAAAGCTCAGGGAGAGTCCAGTCACGTTCCAAGATGGTGCCTGTGTATGACTGTCATTCTTCAGCGCCCGTGCCGCCAAACTTGTGGCCCGGCACATGATATATATATACATGTACTTCGTACTGTTTGTGAGCTCCGATATTCCGATAATCGACCGACAACAACAATCCGACCGCTACTTGGCACAGCTCTTCTTGGCGCATACAGTATTCTCATGGATGTACTTGATCTGGCCAGCCTCAACCCTCATAAAGTTGTTGGTTTGCGTGCCTGGGTCTCTGGGCACGGCCTTGTCAAGGAAGGGGAAGTTGTGGAAGATATCCACCGCGCCGAGCTCCTCGTCAATGGTGTACCGGCGGTTGGTGACATTGAACGGTGGGGGAAAGTTCAGCTTGCAGTTGCCGCCGCTGATGTACGAGCCGCCCTCGAGCCGGGAGCATTGCGAGCTGAAGGGGGGCTTGATGCTCGAGTCGCCCCAGGCGTTGATGTAGGCGTCTCCGGCCGCCTTGATGACCTCTCGCGAGTCCCGCTTCGCTGCGGGAATCGTGTCCCAGTTCTCCTTCTTATTATAGTCCAAGGAGCCCTTCGCGTTGAAGAGCCAGTCGCCGTCGTCGCAGACGACTGACTCGATCTTGCTGATCTTGTCGTCGGTGAAGGCCAACCGCG
Organism: Lasiosphaeria hispida; assembly: GCA_033439745.1. Taxonomy (NCBI): domain Eukaryota; kingdom Fungi; phylum Ascomycota; class Sordariomycetes; order Sordariales; family Lasiosphaeriaceae; genus Lasiosphaeria; species Lasiosphaeria hispida. The sequence continues at coordinate 5,709,466 of JAUIQD010000003.1, forward strand.
TTCCGATGACGTATGCGTGCTTGCTGGTTGCAACAACCTCCGTGTAGGAAGCGCACAAAGTCGTGTCATAGATACTGCGGTTGAAGTCGATCGTGATGCCCTGGGACAAGACCCCCTTCGAAATATCAAGGACCGCGTCGTTCTCCTGGTATGCGACGGTGCCTGCGGCCAGAGCTGAGAAAGACGCTTTTCCAGCGGCGAGAGCCTGGAGGTATCCCGCGGTACCCTCAATCAGAGATGCTCGCGTGCATGCTGCCGATGCTTGCGAGACGAGACTCGCGCTCGCGAGAAGGACAAAAGATAGCATGACTCCTGTCTTGAGTCGTCAAGGCCGCCGTTAGATCCTTCAACGTGCTACTATCGACACGCCATCGGGGGCCTTGACTTCATTTGTAGACGCGGGGCGGAGCGGAAGAAGGAGGGGCTTCCCCAATGCTGCCCCCTGGCTTGGCCCATTTTCCCGGCGAAAAACATTTAAACACGCTCCTGGTTGCGGGGCTTCGACTCCGACCCGCGGAAGTTTTAGCCGTCATGTCGAACGTCTATAATCCTCAGGCTAGACCGGCGGCAGTTCCACCCACGAATCGTAGAAGATCAGGCATCAGATAATGTGAGAAAGAGTGCCGACCAAGTAGTCGAGACCTCTGCCAACTGCCGTCGAAGTGGTACTGTGGTAGAATGAGGCTCCCTGACTGCATGTCCACCAGTTTTTATCTTATATAGGTGCTGCCCATCTTTGCCATCAAATTTGGGTGTCCTATGGACGAATTGCAGCCGCATTGAACAGACAGCTCAAAGTCATCTTGGCAACAGTCGTTTGGCACGGAACCTGAGAGGAGAGGGGGATTCGGCCTTCAAACTCGACGCGGTCGTGCTTTTCTCCCGGCGTTTCTCCTCGCGACAGGAAGGAACGCTGCAAAATAAGCTTGGCATCGCCTTGGTAGCTTTGCTCTAGTATGTCTTTGTCATCCTCCTCCTTCAAGACCAGTATCCCATGTCTGTACGAAATACCATTATTCCATTCCAGAATGATAAAACACAATTCGGAGGGATAGCGACGAACCAAAAACCAATCGTATGGAGTCTGGCTGCATAGCAAGTCACGGTCGTTACAAACCAGGACTGGCGAAATCTTAGTTTCTTTAGGGAACAAGAACTGGAAAATAATTCCATCCACAACTAGAAGCTGTGTCTTGTCGGTCTTGGAAAGGTCGACTTCAATCTCGGGCGTCCTTGCAACTTGCACCACGGTCCTGGCACCCAAGATCAGCGTATGATTGTCAAGCCTAGCCGTGTGCTCTTTGGCAGGGGTCGTTTGTGCGGGAACTTCCTTGCCATCCGCGATTGTGAAGACCTGCTAATACGGTTGAGGGCTCTGGAACGACGCGGACTCGGAGTTCATGAAACTTTGGATGTTCACCTCCAATCTGGCCCAAGACCACGATGGAAAGGTACTTCTCCTCTCGAAAGAATGTTGGTCAACCGGAGCTACCACGGTTTTGCTTGTACCGGTGATCAAAGGCCGACTCTTCGGCGCAATGACGCGGCGAGTTTGAATCACCAAGTAATCCACAGATTCGACAAGGTTGCATTCGAAGTATGTTTGCCCCTCTGAAAAGAATTAGACATCGGGGAGAGAGCAGCGCTTCTTGTGACGTCCAACCCCCAGATGCCCATCTTGACCGTGCTCTCTGGTGATGTAGTGCTGGGGGGGTCCCCACGAGAGTGGTGCCACCGAAGTACAGCTTGAAGCCCAATGAGAGGTTCGCCTGCAGTCTGGGCTGTCTGGGTCTGGCCGAGCTCTCTGTAAGCCCAGAGGCAGCATCATGCCGGTTAGTGCAACGATGGTACCCACGCGCCGCTATAGATGGACGCCATCATCTGAAACCGCTCCTGCTTGTCGAGCTCGTCGCCTTGGTCGATACAGAGGGATTCTACCCAAACAAACCTATTCCCTAGATCTACCGTAACCTTGATGGCGTCCTCAATGGTCCTGGGGGGGTTCTTGATAATGGATCCAACACGATATCGTTCTCGTTGCCCAGAAACCCACTAGACGTAGGCCAATGCAACGTAGTCCACACGGCCTCGTACTGGGTACTGGACGATGGTTCGACTTTGGACATCAACTAGTCGTATTTGGTGAAGCTTATCGTGCCACTCCACTTAGCACACAGTAGAATGAAGAGCTGCCACGCCTCCTAGCAGCTGCCGCATAGTGGGTCGTCATGCTTCACAGCGGCGAGAACATCAAGTGTTCCTTGAGGGATATCTTCCAAGTATCGTGGCATGGGGCGGTATTTTTGCCGTTTGATGCCCGACGTCTCGACACCACAGACAGAGAGGTATTGATTGTGTTCCTGGATGTCAAGTTTGCCGCATTGAAGCCAAAACTGTCCCGCGGAACCGCGGCTGGTCACCACCTCCGGAAGGGCGAGTTCAAGCTGCTCTAGCGAGGAACTTGGCACCTTGGGGAAGGTATGATAAGGTACCACTTACTGGCTTGTTAGATAACAAGAAGGCAAGATAAGGTGCCTACCTACCACCAAGGTTGGTAGCCAGAACGGAAGGAGCGTCCAGGCGCAGATGAGGGTGAGCCAGTGAGTCGATTTACCCCGCAGGCAGCAGTGTGCTGTGGTCCAACAGTGGTCCACTCCGTCTTCAGTCTCATGTCAAAATGCCGGAAGAAATCACAGTCAATGCGCTGCAGGGCAGCTGGAAAACTCTTTTTTATTTCGACTTGGACACATACTATATTCCGCAACAGAGACTCATCTATGCTTCCAGAAACAGGAGTGTGTGCTGCGCAAAGAGGGCAACATACTGGAACAAAAAGCCATGGCCGCTGTTGGGATACACGATCAGTTGTCCATTGGGCACTTTCTGCTGGAGCACAAAGCTGTTGACGGTCGGAACCATGTAGTCGTCCTTGAAGGATCATTAGCATCCCCTCTGCGCTCTCACTCGGGAAAGAACAAAGACTCACATGTCCATTGGCCACAAATACCGGAATTTTAAGCGTCGCCAACCTCGCAAACGACCCCTCCAGCCCTTCACTCGCCTCGGGACTCGCCCAGCTCCCAATCTGCCCACCCTGCGCCTGCAACCCCTTCCCGCCATCGAGATAGCCCTCGCTCAGCCACGTCGCCGGCTCCTCGCCCGACGTCGCCACCGACCGCTCATTCAGGCGATCCCACCACTGAAGGTTCGCCGCAGCGCCCTCCCGACTCTTGGGGAAGAAGAGCGTCTGGAACCCCTCGACCGTAACATTCTGCACGCCGGCCCACGTGCCCACATCGGTGTTGGGCGACTCGACGATGCCCTCACCGGCGCTCGGCTGCGTCCCGGCGAGGATCAGCTTGCGGACACGGACGCGCGCAGGGTCCGCGTTGAGTGCGACGAGCTGGGCCACCATGCCGCCGAGGCTGAAGCCGAGGACGTCGACCTCGGTCTCGCCAATGAGGCCGAGAAACTCGAGGATGTCGTCAGCGGACTGCTTGATGGTCGAGGCCACCTCGCCGGTGCTGAGGCCCGCCCCGGCATAGTCGACCGTGACGACGGTGCGGCTAGCCGCGAGGGTGTTGATCAAGAGGGGATCGAACTTGTCCATGACGCCCCGGAAGTGGGTCAGGACGATGAGCGGGGTGCCCGAGCTGGTGCCGAGGCGGCGGTAAGCGAACTTGGTGCCGTGGGTGGTGTTGACATATCGGGTTTTGGCGGTTTGGTGGCTCGACATCTTGGCGGTTCGGAATAGAGGCTTTTTATTTGGACGGTTGAGTTTGCAAGGCGCGTAGGGCTGATTGGTTTTTTGATGAGATGAGATTGGATTTGAACATTTGAGTTGTCGACAAAAGGTGTTCCTCTCACGCCTACAAATACAACAACACATTTCGAACTCGATGTCCCCGAACGACGAATGATTCCTAACATCACCTATACGACTCTAATCTCAAAGTCAGGTTTGTCATCCCTCGTCCTTCGGCCCACCGAGGTTACTAGTATGTGTTTAGTATGTGGGTGGGACCACGCAGGAAAGGTGTTGGTTACTAATCTCGGCCGCGGACGCGCAGCAAATAAGAAGCCGAGGGGATACAAGCGCGTCAAAGAAACGCCCCAGCTGACAGGGCGGGTATGTCACAACTGTCCGGTACACAGATCCGATCAGTAAACGGCTGAATAAGAGCACAATCTGCAATATGACAACTGGAACTCGGAGTTTTGTGGGCTCTTTGAGATTCAACTCTCGGTTACCACCTAGAGAAACCGACCTCAAGTAGCCGGCCTTGCCCAGCCTTGCGCGCACTTGCTGATTCAATTATTCCTGCATCTCGGCATCATTCTGCACATTGCCCGACATCTACATCTTATTTCACTTTCACAACTTCCCCTCGGGATGCTGCCACTCTACCGCCCTGTTCTTCTCAGCCCATACCTTTTCCGCCTCACTCTTGTCTGTGTTCCGGAGACGCCTCAATCAGCAACTTCCGTTCTTGGAGACAAAACAAACCACTTACGCGGCGGCGGAATGAACCCATTGATCCTCCACAACTCCCTGGGCGTCTCATCCACATGGAACTCATAATCATAGCCCCTATCAGCGATATGGGGCTTCAACTTGGTCTCAATGCGCGCCGTTATTCCCGCCTGCCGTTTGACATCGCCCCCTAAGTGCACAGCAATGTGATCCACCGAGAAGCGGATGAAGGGTTTCTCTGGCGGCGGATTCCTGCCGCCGACAAAGATGCTTGAGTTGGGCAGCGAGATGAAGTTGATGACGACATAAAAAGCCGGCAAACCGACCGCCGTGTATATGGATGTGATCTCGGCTGCGAGCGCCTCCTTGGCATCGGAAGTGAACGTGCCTTCGGGGTGGTAAATGAGCCAGAGAGGCATTTTGGTGGTCTCAATTGAAAAGCTGGCAGGTTAGTCGTTGGCGCGCGATGACGGTTCAAAAGATGCTTGACCAACTTCAAAACGTCTTGAACGAAAGACCAAGGAAATTGACGGGCAACATGCCTTTATAGCACATGGTCACAGAAAATGCGATTGTAGGAAATCTACCGTCGCCTAATAACCGTTGCCGACGCCAGGTCAACACCGTGACCCCTTTCTCGGCGAACAGTAAAGAGGGGTGTTGATTATCTGATATGTAATCAGTCCCGACCAGGAGACAACTCATTGCACTACGAAGGACGAAACGAGGGGAATGGTCCCACTGCATGGAGACGCTCTATGTAGCACAGACAGACTTCACTCGAAGTCGGGATTGATCGGTAATCTTTTGGGGTAGCCTAGCTGGGAGGGTGCCAAACACTCCACGATCGTGGCAGGGGGCTGAATGAGACTGGCTGGGCACAGCTCGATTATGCCAAGGGGAAGAGCCTAGCGCTGAGGCATAATATCTTCATTCCAGCAGGGTAGTTTGATGCTCCATGGGTATTGGGAACTCGAGAGTGTGCTGAACAATAAAAGGAGGCTGATCCTCCCTGTCCAAGGTTCTGAAGCCACCACGAGCATCCCGCATTGCATCTTGCCGTTAATATCACCAAGAAACAAAAGGATCCTCGATTAAAAATGGCAAGTCAAATCCTCATCTTCATCACCGGTGGCACGGGCTTTATCGGCTCGCACGTCGTTCAAGACACGCTCAAAGCCGGCCATCGCGCCCGTCTCACTGTCCGCAAGGCAGCGCAGATTGACGAACTTGAGAGCCGATTTGCTCCCTATGCCTCACAGCTCGAGTTTGTCGTTATTTCTGACATCACCGACACTGCTGCTCTCCGTGCCGGGCTCTCTGATGATGTCCAATACATCTTCCACCTTGCCTCCCCCATGCCCGGCAAGGGCGACGACTTCAAGACCGAGTACCTCCAGCCAGCAGTTAAGGGCACAGAGGCAATCCTGGAAGCCGCAGCAGCAGCACCGAGCGTGAAGAAGATAGTCATCATCTCGTCCCTGCTGGCGCTGATTCCCCTCGGGGCTCTTCAGACGCCGGGGCTTCACATTCAAGGTATGCCACCCATCCGCCTACCGCCTCTGTGTGTCGGTACGCCCTGCTGACCGATTCCTTAGAGGGTGACAATGCCTCCATCACCGTCAACCCCGACATGCCCTTCCCCTCCGGACCAGCGGGCAACGGCCCCAAGTACTCAGCGTCGAAGATCCTTGCCCACCGCGCTACCGTCGAGTGGATGTCGAAGCACAAGCCTCACTTCTCGTTGGTAACAGTTCACCCGACCTTTGTGCTGGGCCACGACTTCACGCAAAAGGATGCCTCGTCGCCCAGCGGAATCAATGCGTATTTGCTGCGATCGCTGACGGCGCCGCCAGGGGGCAAGCCTATAGTCCCCGCCTCGTTCGTCGACGTGCGGGATGTCAGCTTGGTGATGCTGCGCTCGCTGGGGCTGGAGGGGGATGAGAAACAGCCGCTTACCGAAGTTCTCGTTGCGGGATATGCAACAACGTGGCAGGAGGTGGTAGACATTGTGAAAGAGAGGTACCCCTCAGTCGAGGTTGCCCTGCAGGGACCTTTCGCTGCACCGTTCACGGCGGATACAAGCCGCGCGGAGCAGCAGTTGGGGATCAGGTGGCGGATTGCCGAGGAGATTATCTCAAGCGTATTCGATCAGCAGATGGAATTGAGGGCGAGGGTGGGGAGGGCTGGCCTGTGATCCGGATGCAGTTTCTGTTGGCTTATCTCCCAGGTCCGAGTTAGAGTATGGATACTATCCTTGCAAATGTCACTCGGAAGGTTGAAAATGTGCCAGCAACTCGCACGCTCAATCCTGATTGCCACCATGAGTGTCGAGAGACTCAGATCGAGCTTGGGATGGGAAGACGGTGGACACCCAAATTTGCGCATCGACGGCCCGGATGGCCTCTACCACCAGTCGTTTGATGCTGTTTAAGGCAGGTACCTATCGGGTGCTTTCCCTTTCCCGTCGAGAGGCAACTTGGAGAAGACGCCACTCAAAGGTCAACCTTGGAAACCGGGCTTGTACCAAACGAGATGGATGCTGTCAAGCAATGGACCGATGGATGATGGGCATTGCACCTGCCTCCGCCAAATGGAGGGCCAGTGCTCTCGCTCCGCGTTCTGCTGATGTACGTCATGCCTGTGGAATTCTGCATTTGCAGAACATGTGCAGGAGGAAGGCACGTCTGAAGAACATGGTTATGCATCTGTACCCAATCCCACTCTCTCCATTTTGTTTCCGCATCTCAACATCTTTCCAGAGGACATGACCAAGCAACGGACGGGAGCTGTCCTAGTGTCATCTTTTCTACCGCATTTCCTCCAGGAAGCATCTCCACATACAAGTCGAGTCCACGCCCTCGAGCACCAAATGTGGATATTTTGCTATCGGGGGGAAAAACGACAGACAAGGCAACAACAGGTAACTACATCGACCGTTGCATTCATTCCTAGAATGAGAAAAGTCTCTTCAGATGTACATATACCGCTGACGACTGCTCAACACCCGCACTCAACCGCCTTACAGTTTGTCATCGTCACTCCCTTGTTCGATCTTTGGCCCTACCCCTCCTCAACCATCCGTTCAAAAGCCTCACGGGAAGCCGCATGGGAAAAGACGCCAGGTAAACGCTCTCCTACCTGAACCATACGCGTAGCAGGGACTGCAGGCGCTGCAGACGACAGACACATGGGCCATCGCTGTGCAACGGGTCGTTCCCGATGTGCCGGTCTGCGAGGCGTTCTCAGAATGGCATGGAGAGAGCTCATTGCCACGCCGATGGCGACACATTTTGCGGCGATGCCCAAACACAGACAACCTGTCTTTCAAGGGTCTGACTTCATCCCATGTTTCCATCACCACCACGGCCATCATTGCTTTTGTTGCTTTTGCTGTCACTCTGCAGGGGAGGCAGCGGAAAGACATTACGGCGGAAAACAAAGCAGCAAAACTGACATCTCTTTTGTTTGCCTTTGAGGCTCGGTTTGCCAGACACGCCCAGCAGTAGGACCGGCAGTAGCTCACATGTTCGCAGCTCGTGGCGTTTAGCAACCCAAGCCCCGCCTTGAAAGTCAACTGACTCGCATCTTCTCTGCCCTGCAATCGCCCCCTGCAGGATTTGGATATCCATGACACTAGGCCGCCAATTGAAGCAGTCTGATCTTCAGCTGGCGTACTGCGGCTGGCGGGACATGCCATGCAGCAAGAACTTGCCTGCTGCATGCGCTGTGATCTGGCAAACCAGCCCTGGGTGATCAAGATCAGATTCCCGAATGTGGGGACAGCTGGCTCTATGGGGCTGCTGGGAGGTCTGTGAGTCCAGGGGGAGAGGCGAGGCCGGCTCCTGCGTCTTGCCGCAAGACGGTCTTGTTTGCCCTCCCCTGGCGCCCCCTAAAATCCGGAACCGAAACGATTGGTCATCCATTTGTAGACGCTTTTTGGACGAATCAAAAACTGACCTCGCCCAGCCGTAGCTATCCGACAGCCTCCCATCCCGAACACTCAACACCACGCTCATTACTCGCCACCACTCACCGGGACCCACAGCCACCAAGGTGGCCCCCATGTCCTCACCTTCTGAGCAGAGAGGCCACCCCCATATCACTTTGCGCTGAGTGGAATATGAGCACTGAGATGTGATACCCGCTCTCGGATGGACTCGACACAAGGCACGGACGGCCCGATGACTGTTCTTATGAGTTTTGCTGCGGGGACAGAGAAACAGAGAGAACCAAGAAAGCCAAATCGATCCACAACGGGAGGAGAAGAACGTCTTCATCCAATTGTGGTAATATGGCGTCCATTTTCAGCAAAGTCCCCGGCCTGGTCTCAAGCTTGTTGATCGGCCAGGCCCCTTCTCAATCTCCTGTGCCTGGGACAAAGTGACCCTAGAAATGAGTTCATTCTGAGGGCATGGGTTATTTGATGGGTACAATGGGCAATGGCTTGCTTCATGGTAGTGTCCAGTGTCAGGGGTCGGCATCCCCTCAAAGGTTCAAACTGATCTAAGCGGGGATAGAAGAAGGCTTGACCCGATATTTGATCAGTGAACGATTTCTCACATTTCCCCACGTACTCAGTTTGTCATTCTTTTCCGCTCCATCACCACTTTTGGTTTATCAGCTTTACTTACTTTTTCAAAGTCTCGGATACTGGAGACACAGCTTCACATCGAGTCCAAAACAGAGGTCGAGTGTTGCTTGAGCTTCAGCTTTGGTCAGCCCACCCAGCTCAGACGACCGATAGTCCAATTGGATTGACACTGAACCTATCAAGACACGGAGCCACAACGGGTCTTCACCGTCTCCGGGAACCTACACCACTGCCTGCATACGAACCAGATACCCACTAGCACTGACCGCCTAGCAGTCCTAACCCGGAGAAGTCTTCGGTGGGTTGGGCAGCAGTTCGACCCTGATCTCCCTAACGGTTCAAGCGGGGCCTCTCGAGCGGGCAGAGAAACGGTTGGAGCCAGACAGCACCACTTCACTGAAGGCACATCACCACAAGCAGCGGTGAGAGATTGAGGGAAGAGGGATTGGTGGCTACGCACACATCTGGCGCGGTCGGGTACAACCTAGGCAAGATTGACAACCTAGCCAGAGCTTTCCACTAGACGAAGAGCCGAAAATGTTTATCAGCGTCGCTGCCCAGTCCCATGCAGCATGGCCTGGACCGGACTCCGATGTCTATACCACTGCTGCCGCTTCGGCCATCTTCCCGACGTGGGAGCAGTTCAACTTCAGTCAGTTTGACTTCAGTCAGCTCATAGCAGCACCAATTCCTCACAACCAAACATTGTACGAGATGCCCAGCGGTTCAGCCTGCATGCCTAACCGACGCGCCGAGATGAGGCTCAAGACACAGTCAAAACGGGCACAGCAGGCGCGTCAACTTTCAACTCCCCAACAAAATCGAGATCTCGACCTGGCTGTCTCCAATGACGCGTTTTATGGCACGCAGCTAAGAGGTACGGGGGCTGATGAAACGTTCATGGTATGTTGAATCTCCAAAACATAACCTTTCTTTGTTCCCTTTTGAACTATGTCTGAGGATGTATGTGATGAGTTAACATGGTATTGGTGGCTGCAATAGCCGGGGGATGGATATGCTATGATGACCAGCCAGAATAATTACCCATCACATCCGCCCTATGTCTCACACCAACCGCCCGTGGTGGGCTCCAGGAAGGAGAGCCACTACCATGCTCTCCCTGCCCCTGGCTACGTTGAGCTAGACGATTTCGTCAAGCCAGAGCCTCTGACCCAAGCCTATTGGTCCCCGCCAGTGCCGGCAGACCTGACCTTTTCTTCGTTTGCGCCCTCGGGAGATCTCACTAGATGGCAACCCAGTTTTCAGGAGCTTCAGGATCCGATGCATGCCGTGTTGGGCTACCACCAATACGGCATCACAACAATACCCCATGGCATTCCGCAAATGCCATTTGAGGAGCAAGCAGCTGCCCAGACCACGAGTTTTGGAAGCATGGCTACGGATTTCAGGAGTTATTCCAGTGCAGATTCCGGCTCGAGCTCCACGTTTGGAAGTTTTTCGTCGACGGGTGCTTCAGAAATGTTGGAGTCGATGGTATTGAGTGATGAGCCAACCCATACCTCCTGGCTAGTGCCGTCGACCGGGAACATGGCCCGCGACTCCATGACTACAGCTTTGGCTCCCGGCCTGCGCAGCAATGCTCAGCTCGACAACGCTGCGTGGGGACCCCCGCCGTCTACGCCTCAAGTCCCAACTGTGTCTCCCAAGTTGTTGAGGCTTCGGCCATCTCCCACGATCACACCAACGTCATCTTCGGAGTCGATTCTCACAGCCTTCTTTAAGGGATCCCGCGATAGCGAGCAGTCTGTAGTACCTGTCGATTCTGTTTCCGTAGAAACAGAAAATAAAGACCCTCCTCCCATCGCGCAGGCTACCCCATCTGCTTCATCCGCCTCGTTAGCTACATCGGCCGCTCCAACAAAGTTCCGCAAGCTTCTTCCGAGCTTCGAGTCACGACGGAGGCAATCGCCTCCCAATCGTAGCAAGGACTCTGCTGGCAAGGCCAGTGCAAACGCCCGCAAGCCCAGCCGCCATCGCCAAAGCTCTCACAAAGCCCCGTCGCCACCACCCATAAAACGCAAAACAAGCAAGCAGAAGTGCAAGCCGGGGGCAGGCTGCGATTCGCTCGGGGAAGCACCGATCATCACACCGCCGCCGCCACAGTCCTCATCAAGGTCACCGAGAAAGTCTCTCCGCCTTTCACAACGCTTGGTGCCGCCTTTCTCGCCATCCCCAGCTGCGGCGCCAGCTCCGGCTCTGACCTCAGCTCCAATTCTGACTCGAGCCCCTACCCACACCTCCATCGTGGCTTCGGCGACGGCATCGGCATCCGTCGCGGCGCCGGCTCAGCTTGCGCCCCTGGCACCGCGCCCGAAGAAAGCCGTACCTGCTTGTCCTGCGCCTACGAGGTTTATACATGTACCCACCCAACCGCCATCTGCCATTGTGGTAACACCAGCACCAGATCCAATCCCAAGGGGTTTTGCGACGCGTGCTGCCGCAGACGAATATTTGATTCGGAACAAGAAGGCGGGGTGGACGTACAAGGATATTCGCCGCAGGGGCGGCTTCATTGAGGCAGAGTCTACGCTGCGGGGGAGATACCGAACACTGACCAAGAGCCGCGAACAGCGCGTCCGCAAGCCGGCATGGTCCGGCAAGGATGTGAGCACCTTTTACAAACCCCTAGTATTGGAAGGGTCTGACCAATGCTAACACTCCATCGCCAGCTCCACCTCCTAGAAATCGCCGTCCGTATCCTCGCCAAGCCAACGCCGGGGTGCGTGACAGTCGACTACCCCAGTTCCGGCTACTCAGCAGCAGGCCCTGGTGTTGGGGATGGATATAGCATGCCAATCCCCATGGTAGATCTAAATATAGCAAAGGTTCCTTGGAAGCAGGTGGCCGAGTACATCTCCGGCAACGGCGGGAGCTACCGCTTCGGTAACTCGACATGCCGGAAGCGGTGGGACAAGCTCGTGTCCGAGCAGGTCGCAGCGGGCAAAGATGCGAACAGGCCTTTCTATGAGCAGCCGGGAAAGCCGATACAGGGGGACAGGAAACTGGAGAAGGGGAAGAAGAAGAGCGAGAAGACAGAGGAGATGGAGGAGGTGGAGGATGAGTCGGACGAGAGTGAGAGCGAGGATGATGATGTGGAGATGGAGTGAGTGCTTGTGGGATCAATTTTCCTGGATTTGGTGTTTTTGGGTCATTTGTTGTGGGTATCCTGGTCGGTGTCGGAGGAATGTGGAAGGAAAAGGGGCGTTTGGGCGCGTAACTGAGCTTGGAAAAGGAACTGGGGTGTTTTATGTGTGCGTATTGTGAAAATGGCGAGTTATGACTCGGAAAGCGGTAGTGTTTATGTTTAATTGTCGCATAGATCAATGGAATCGGTTCCCGGATTTGACGCTTGATGGCCGGATAGGGCGACAGCGCTGGCCGGTGGTGGGAAGCCATGTGGAAACACTTCCTTCGACAAATGCGGGCGATCGAAGACAAGCGCTCAAGAATGTGCAATACCACACATCTCCATGATATCCGGCCAGCGTTTCATGCCCCGCGATACTTCCCTGGCGGTTCTTGGCCCTGGCTCCGGGGCCCGCGATCGTCATCCTGGTTCGGGACACCTATCCTCTTCAAGACCTCAACAACCTGCCCCGGATCCTCCCTCAGCGCATCCCATTCCGCCTGGCTCTTGACGAGCGCCGTACCCGCGAGCAGAGTCCCATTGAGCGCAAGCTTTCCGATAACATCCCCCCGCCCCAGCGCCGTGACCATCGCCCCCTCCGCAACCCTCGGCACGACAACCATAACCTCCCGCGTCATGGCCATGTTATAACTAATCCTCCCCTCCCCCTCCTCCCCACCCCCCTCCACCCCAACCGCCGTACACGCCTGCCGGTACAAGTCCAGATACACCCCCCTCAACCGATCCCCATCCATCCCCGGCGCAATCTCCCCCGCAAACGCCGCGAACGGCAGCTTCCCACACACCGCCGGGTCCACCATCCGCTCCGCCAACACCCCCCACCCGTGTCCGGCGTCCAACCCCTCCTCCATCCGCGCCACCGGGAGTAGCTGGATGTGCCGGTGCGGCTGGCTCGCGCCCGAGTGCTCGCCCGAGTTGAAGAAGGCGAAGAGGGGCGCGGCGGCGGAATGGTAGGCTGCGATGCAGGCGTGGGTTGCGGCCAGGTCGGCGGGGGCGAGCAGGTGGGTTTGGGGCTGGAAGGTGCGGGTGGCGAGGATGAAGTGCTCGGGGACGATGGCGAATTTGTTGAGGACGAGGAGGTGGGCGGGCAGTAGCGGGGTGATGAGGAGGGTGGGGGAGGGGTTGTCGAAGGGGTCGAAGGGGGGTTTGTCGGGCGGGTTGGGTTTGGGTTTTGGCTTGTTGGCGAGGGCCGGGGAGAAGCGGAGTTGGAACTGGATGAGCATAAAGTTAGTACCTATCGAAGCGAGGATGGGGGGGGGGAAGGGAAATGCTGACGGGAATGGAATTGATGTCGAGCAGGGCGACTTGGGTCGGGTAAAAGTTGACGTCGCCGCTGGCGCGCGCTTTGCTGAATGCCGTCCTGACTAGTCCAGGTAAGTCGCTGGGTACTTTTATAGGCGCCATGTCGGTTGGGGTTGACGACATGGTGGGAATGTACAGACGCGAAGAGTTGCGGGAGGAAAAGACGCGTCGGGTGGGAATAGCTTCGATCAGGTCATGCAAGTCCGTGCGTGTGACTACTTGGCCCCATTCACACTGTGCACGCAAATTAGGGGTAACGCGACGTAGGATAAGATAGTGGTGGCATGGTATTATTACTCTATACAACTCCGCTATGCTATGCTCATGTCGAACCCTGCTCGTTCTATTGTTTCGTCCAACGTTCAAATGCCCGGCAACCCCACAACTCGCCGTAACGCTGGCACCCACCGCGGGAGGACATATGTGATGTAGAGGCCAGCCAGGGCGACCAAGAGCCCAGTAAGCTAGACGATGAACACGTTAGCAACTGCTGTAGGCAACTGGTACGGGGTGGCAAACTCACCTTCTCAAACCACGTGTGAAAGTAAATCGCTGTCATGAGCAGCATCCACCCGCTCAGGCCAATCACTCCGGCTGCTAGTCCGCCTCCGCGGCCCAGCGCTTCCACGACCGAAACGGCATCCTCCTCCCTTGCGCCAAGATGCTCTCTCCTCTCGGCCTCAGTGCCAGCCCCCTTGACAGCGCCATCATACATCACCACACTCCTCTCTTCCTGGATAACCCGCGCCCATCTCGCCGCGACCCAGCCGACCTCCTGGACAAGGAAGAAGCTCCCGAGCACCAGCAAGAAGACATGCCCGCTGATATCATGCCCCCCGCTCCATTTGCCCCCGGTAGACTTGCACGCGGCCGCGGTGAACACCTCGCCGACGTCCGCCTCTCCAGCATACACCTTATCCACAACAACATCGCACTTGCCACCCGTCCAGCGGAACCCCCTATCGATAATTGCCGGCCCAAAGAACCACTGCGTGACGAAAACCCACCAGACCGTAACCGCAACCCACCGCAGACCGGCTCTCGTCCTCCGGACCCCGTCCACCAGCGCCGGGTGCGTAAACATAAACGCAAAAAACGCCAGGCTGATCCACGCCCACCCGCGCTTGACAAAGAGCACGTTGAACAGGTTGTCCTTGCGCGCAAAGTACGAGGGCGACAGCGCGGGGTCTTGCGAGTGGGCGTGGCGCAGGGCGTCGTAGGGCGCCGCGCGGGTCTCGGGCGAGATGAGGGAGAAGAGGGCGCCGAAGAGGAGCAGGGCGGGGTAGCCGGCGAGGAGGGCGAGCTCGGTCGGGGTCGGGAGGTACGGCGTGTTGCGCTGCTGCTGGCGGGGGGCCGCCGCCGTCGGGGCTTGGGAGCTTCGCGGGGAGGGCGACATAGTGGCGAGTTCCGAGGGGCGGGGTTTGCGGCGGGAGGAGGAGGGTGTTTCCATCGTATGTTTTTTTTGGCCGAGTTTGTTGCGGTTGGTTAAGGGGAACGAAGGCAGGCAGGCACTGCGGCGCATCGGTTGCTGCGAATTCCAATTGACGCTGTTTTCGCAATAGAGCTGAGTCGTGACAGATGCTGTTGTACAAGAGCTCGAAAGGAAAAAGACAAATGCGGCAAAGCAAACTCGCGGTGACAGCGCGTGGGGATGTTGTTTGCTGTCCTTTGTTGGTGGCAGAAAAAAGGGCCAGGAACTTCGAGCTATGACGTTGTCATTTCGCCTGGTGCCGTTTGCGAGCCACGCTGAGGTCTGCTGACTCATCCAAGCTTCTGAGATCACTTGACAATCAGCTTATCGATAGGACAAACTCCACAACAAAACATCACCGTCTCCAGATCCAGACTTTACTGTTTTTGTCATATCCACTGTTGTCATCGTCGCCAAGGCACTCTTGTTTTTTTTAAGCATATTTCATTTGCATCTGCAGATGTTGCGCAAAACACCTTTGGCGCCCGCCAGCACGTCTAACTCTGCCAGCAGGTGTCTGAACTCTGAATCTCATCGTGTATATATAGCTACACAATCGCAATCACGGCCACGATCACCTTTCCATCCATTGCCCAGTTTTCCTTTGTGTCTAAAACCAGTTTGCCGCCCATCACCCCACCCTTGAACGCCGCCATAAAGCACAAAAACCACCAGATCCAAGTGCCCAACCACCCATCCTAGGATGTGGGACCAAATGTCTGAAGAGAAGAGAAGGGGAAACGTAGAAAAGTTCATCAGTAATTTTGTTGTGAGCCTCCCTCGTGGAGCTCACCTAGTCATCTATCCACCCAATGACTCCCGAACAACTCCCAATCTCAGCCTAGATAGAAGGCGAGGATTGGAACAGCGCCAGGGTGGCGCAGAAGTTATTCCGGTTGTCCGAGTCAAGCGCTGCGCTCTTCCCGTTGACAGTGAGCATGTTGACGCTAGCCTTCGTACTCAGTCCGAAAAAGTGCACGGCACTGTCCTCGAGCGATACCATGTTGGCCTGGCACGACTGCGTCTTGAGACAGTCCTGGTTGTAGTTGTCAAAGAACGAGTACAGACCAGCGCCGTAGATGAAGACGTCCTTGGAGTTGACCGCCCGTACACCCCACGAGCGCTCGCAAGTGCCAGTGGTGTCGCCCGCGCACGAAGTCTTGAAGTCTGGATCTCCGTACTTCGTGTTGACGTCAAACGGCGAAGTTGCCACCGGGTTGCCCTGGTAGTAGGGTGTCTCGGTCTGGATCAGTGCCAGGTAGACGGCGGACGCGTTGTTGAACTGGTAGTTGTAGAGAACCGAGTGCTCCGACGCCGTGGCCCAGCCCCAGACGGGTCCCTCGCCCTCGATGAGCACACCGCGTCCGTTGAAGACGTCAATCTGCCCGTTGTTGGCCGAGGGCTCGAGCGAGTGGTCAGCAACCCAGTACCACGTGTTCTCGAGGTATGCTGAGCCGCCAGGAGCGACGTGCAGCATGAGGAAGGCGCCAAAGCAGTCGGGGTTGACCGGGTTGGTGGCGTTGGGGTTCTTGGCGCACTGCTCAAGCTCGAGCTGGGTGCCTGCGTAGCCACCAACGCGAGTATGGACATCCCAGAGTGCGGCCGAGCCTTGGCTCTCGCCAGCGATGTTCCACTCCATAATGATGGCTCCTGGCTGCGGGCCAGCAGTTCCAAAGATCAGGTCCGACATCTCGACAGTGCCCTTGTCGCCAGGTTGCCCCACTTGGAAGACGGGCTTGGGGTTCTTCTGATCCTTGAAGGTACTGTTGCCGCCCGCTAGGATCATGGGCCAGATCTCGCCGGTGATCTTGATGTCCTTGGGCACCTTGACCGTCTTGGTGACAATGTAGGCGCCGTGGTCAAAGTAGATAACCTGATCCGAGGTGGCCTTGTCGAAAATGGCCTGGATAGCATCCGTGTCGTCGGTGACGCCGTCACCCTTGGCTCCGTTGGACTTGACACTCACAAAGGAGCTCGCAGGCAGGTTCTCGTACTGGGGCTTGGAACGTGTAAAGACCTTGCCGCTGGCCGAGTCAAGGAGAGACTCAGGCTTCGGGATGCTGTTCTGGGGGCTCTGAATCGCCTTGCCGGGAGCGCCAGCACCGCTATCGTAGGTGCGTCCCTGAACAAAGAAGTTGACCTTCTGAGACTTGAGGATGACGCTGCCGGTGGCGTTGCTGAAGACGCCCTGAGAGGTGCCACTGAGGTCGACGTTGTCAAGGATGAGGGTGCCGTTGGTCTGGGGCGATTCGGGATCGTAGGCGGTCCGGATGCCGATCGGAGTGTTGGTGAAGACGCTGTCGACAACGAGAACGGAGCCGACAGTCTGTCCGGTGGAGCCACCATTCGCCATGTCGATACCGACGCCGCAGTTGTTGATCTTGACATCCTGGAAGGTCCATGCCCAGTTCCAGTTCATGAAGATGGCCGTCTTGCAGTTGTTGAAGGTCATGTTCCGTGTCGTGAACTGCTGGTTGCCGAAGAAGGCACCGAACTTGCCGCCGTTGAAGGTCAGGTCCGACATGAAGCCGCCGGATCCGTTATCCATGAAGATACCCTGCTGGGCATTGGCGTCGCCGCCATCCTCGCGCATGTTGAAGACAAGGTTCTGCAGGCTCGTAGCTTGCGCAACCTGCCAGTGGATACCGGCTCCGGCGGTGAACGGCATGGCCGTCAGGTCGATGTTGAAGTTGCGGATCTGGCGGAAGAAGTTGTTCTGGTTGACCCAGAAGTTGTTTCCTTCGTTGTCGTACGGGTCGGCGTCGATGACAGCCATGCCCTCGAACTGAGGGGCTGCCTTGATCGTGGGGAGAGAGACGGCATCGCCAACGAGTTGGGTGTAGTAGAGCTGGAGGATGGGCTTGCTGACAACGTAGGTTCCGGGGGGGAAGTAGACGAGGGCGGGAGTGGTGGTGCTGGATGAGCAGCCCTCGCCACATCGGTTGCCGTCGGAGATAGCCCGGTTGATGGCCTCGGTGTCGTCGGTCATGCCGTCACCTTTGGCGCCATACTCGACCACGTTGCGGAACACCTTGTAGTCGGTGCTGTTGCCGAAAGGTACTGCTCCTTGTCGTTGGATGGTGCTAAGCCAGTAGCTGGAGGCAGCTCGTGGCGCCGGCACCGCGAGGGCGGGAGCCATGAGGCTCCACGCCAGGACGAAAAATGTGAGGACAGATGATAGACCCATCATGGCGTAGTACCAGCTATTCGCAGATGTTTTGTTGTAGGGGGATGCTTCTTGATGATAACCTTGAAGTCTGGGGTCGGTGTTAGTTTTACATGCACACAGTGCACACAGGAATGCTTGACGATCTTCGTGCTCCAGAGCAGTGAAGGTATGGCAGAAGCCCGTGTGGAATGAAGTAGAAAGGTGAAGACAGGTCGGGGAATGTGGTGTTTAAAAAGAAAGAGGGGACATCTCATCTGCGCAGTGGTCGGCAGATAAGTAGGCCATAGGGGTGTGCATGATGGCTATTGTTGACCTTGCTGAGAGACATTGTGCCGCGCATCTAGACCACACAATAGATTGTGGTCATAACAATAGGAGAACAAAGGGAGTGAAGTGACTTTGATGAACGGTGCAATGCTATTGGCTCCCTCACTCGAGGCTCTGCTGGGTGGCCTTACAGAGCAGTGGCGACCCAAAGGGGAAAGCGGGACATCGGGGGGAGACGGGATGGCACCTACAGTGATGAAAAAATCCGACGAAGAGCTCCTACGACCAGTCGCAGTAGAGGTCGAAAGCAGCGAACGAAAGTCGGAGTCGGTGTACAAGAAGTGAAGAGTATGGTGTCGGCCACGGAAAGGAAGCCAGTCGACTTGGAGAGGAAGCTTCTCTTGGGGGCTGCAACCAGGGCCGGAGGCATCGAATCTTATATTGCGCATGCAGCGTGGGCAGTCTGGTGTGCGGCCTGGTCGAGGCTCGTGTCCATGGCCCGGTGCCCCTACCGACCCCGTCCCCGTTTGCCATGTTTCTCCACGCGGCAAGGTGTCTGGCAAGGTGTCTGGCGGGGCGTGGAAGCGCGTGCGATGGTGGCGAGCAACCACGGCCTCATGATTCCCCTCGCACACGCCTGCTGTAACCATGTCGCTATATGAGCCGGGGTGGGGGAACACCGGCGACATGTCCCATCCACCCGTGCCAGAGCCGCCGTGTACCTTGAGCGAGACATATCAGCACGCCGCGGCTGGGCTCAGAAAGTTATGGGAGCGAGTGGATGACTCTGGCGACTTGGCAGGGAATCGGTGAATTGGCAGCCAGAGAGAGGGCAGAAACACGGGGTTCGCCGGCCGCGCAATTGGCTGGGAGCACCAGAGCCTTCAAACAGGCTAGTGACCAGCGCAGAGCAGGCAAAATGGCCGCGCCCGGGCACAGGGAACGCATAGCAAAGGCAGCTCACCCCTGCGATGCGAATAGCACTGCAACTAGGGGAGAGAATACCATCGGACGAAGACAGCCAAAGAAGCCCAGCGGGCACGGCAAGTTCTAGCGGTTGGCACCCAAAGCCCACCAAAAACCCGCCAGTCCAGAAATCCAGGGGGTCGTCAATGCATGCGCCGATCAAGCGACACGGCCACAGGCCGTCTCAGGGTCACTGTCTGCCAGGGCAGCCTGTTAAAATAGGCGACGTGCTGCAGGAGGGCTGCTTTTAGGAAACTGTGCAAGTTATTGGGCACTTCATCAAATTTTTCTTGAAAGAGGTTCGTGATGCGCTAGAAATGGCCAGGAACCAGCAGGAACTGACGTCTGCTTTCGCTATGCTCGGGCTTGCGAATTTGTGTTGTGACGTGGTGGCGGAGAAGGCGCGCCCGGGTGGCGTGCAGATTGCAGATCGATTGTTGTGACTCTGCTTGGCACTGACGCCCAGCCGTCAACTGGCCCCTGCTCTGCCGGCTTGGGCGCTTGGGCGATACCTAATCCAGGGCCTTGCCTGTACTCTTCCAAAATTCACCTCAACTTCCAATTCCTATATTCCCAGTCAGCTTCATTTTCCATGCGCCGCTGTTTGGCTACATTTGGCTGCAGGTGACCACATCGCCTCGCCAAATTAGAATTCGTGGGCACAACTGAGTCGTTGGCCAAATTGCGCGGAGGGCAAGATAAGATGTGGGTTGACTCGCTCCTGAGAGGTTGAGAGCCGTGTTTCAAAACGATATGGTGGGGGCCCTCCACGAGAGCTTGCACACCCGTCGACACAAATTGGGGCGTTTGAGATGGTGTTCCTTGCAGGCGGTTGCGGCACCTGTGTGGCTGTCGCTGCGCGATAGTACCTGAAGACACCTCAACTCCAGATTCCCCGCACCAATCGATTCCCGATCGCCACTCCCGTCTCCAAGATGGGTCTCTCAGAAAAATGCCACGAAAGTGTTCCACTCCGAGGCACCGCTGCGTCTGTAGCCGTATCGTTGGCCTCACCTTCGCTGGCTACCATCACCCATCGCCAGAGTCAAGGCCTCAAAACCCCACGGTGGAACTAACACACCGGCACTTCTCCATCTGCCAGATCTGGCTGACAGCCCAGAGGCCCCATGCTGTGCAACCGCCAAGCGCCCTCGACACATCATCACGCTTCCCCTTCATATCCCAGCTCGTACGACGACGCCTCCATCCCATCGGGCTGGAAAGAGAAGCAGAGACACCTTATTTCCGGCCGTGCACCATCTGTCAGGTCAGAGGTGGCCCGGTATAGCACCTAAATACAGGCCAACTCCTGCCTCAGATATATTGACCCGCGCCGCTCCCGTCCTCTTTGCTGAGCTGAGACTCTCTCGGCCAAACCCTCCGGCCTCTGACTTGAATCTGCCATCTGCTGTCACGTTTCCTCCATGTTCTTTCCCTTGTCACACAGTCATCGCCTGCTCTTCACACGACGGCCATATGGCATTTTGTCCCGTCTGTCCTTCTTCACCTTCCTTCGAGACACCGACTGCCTGTGCAACAGACCAATATTGTCTTACTTTATCCGTGTCGGTTCACCGACGTCGGCCGCAAACAGGTGCACCCTTGAAGCAGACCGCCTGTTCGCGACGTATAACCCTCTCCCTGACCTCCACCCTAGACCCCTTTTGTGAGAAGCCCTGTGGCCGGGTCACAAGGCAGGAGCTCATAAATTAGCCGGCGGTTTTTCTCCCCCCTACACAGGCCGAGACAAAGGAGCTACGTTGCGGGATCACGTAGACTTGACTCTGCACTTGACTCTGTAGTACCGAAAGGATGCTCTGGTAGGACGGTCGAGTTCTGGCCAGCGGTTTATCGAGCTCTCTCTTCCAGTGTTGGTCGCCCATCATTCATGCGTTGCATGCAGGTTGGTCCTTCTTGTGACGATTGGAGAGCCTCGAACAAACCCCTTGCCCAATCACCGATGCTTCTCCGCAAATGCCTAGACCCGTCTCCCAGTCCCGGCAGCGCTGGTCTAGAAACAACATCGCCCGCCATGTATTAATGGTACAAGTGTCGATCTTATCGCTGCAATCTCTAGAACAGGAAGGATTGTTCATAGTCTCAAGTGATCATTTATTTACCTGCAATTAAATATCTCGAGTCATATCCCGTGTGGCGATTTGATCAGCTATCAGTACCAAGCCATACTCCGACAGCACGCGGCACGGAGGCTCCTCCGACCCCTCCATTGCGTCGTCCCGTCCCCAAAACGGGGGACGTGCTTCGAGAGATGGGATGAACATTAGCGACCGCCGAAACACAAGCGTTTCCACGTCCACGGCTATATCGCTCTTGTTTCAACGACCTCTCGACGATATTATCGGTGGTAGTTGTTCCGTTCAATTGCCCCTGTCACTCCGAGTGTGAGAGGATACTGGTCAAACCTATTCTTGGAAGAGTGCGCGCCTGCTTCCCAACTCCGCATCTGTAGATCCCCTGCCGAGCTCGCGGGCATTGGTGTTTCGTTTGCGAATATCTCTTACTAGAGCTTACGTTGCGAATGTTTCACTCAGCAACGTACTCATCTTGTAGTTGCCTGGAGCCTAGGTACTTACCTCGCTGGACAATGGCAACTAGGTAGTCACGGGGGAAAAGAGATTTTGAGAAAGCGGGAAAAGGGGCTCTGGGCTATTTACCAGGCTTGGAGCTTCACTACAGCACAAACCATCAAACTGCAAGTAGATGTTAGCCGTCTACAACCTAGAATACGTGCATCTACCGCGTGCACCATTCCCGGAAGAATCATGCCGGGAATGTAGGCTGCAAAGCAAGAAAACCGTTTCCAGTTCCTAAACCCCATCGTCACTCAACCCAGTGGATCCAACGGGAAGCCTCGCCCAACATAAACAAAAAAGCAGTCAGAAGACAAGGACACGCCGTTTTTGCGCCAGCAACAACACTCAAAATTTCATCAACACGACTAGCAAGCTAGCCATAACAGCTATATCCTGCCTTTCAGGTCGCCCTGCCAGGCAATCAATCACGCAGCTAAATACTTTTCACGCGGCCGCCATACCATCAACGAGCACCAACTCAAACACTAAGCCAAAGCCAAACATGCCAAAGCCAAACATACCACTCTAGATGCTTGAAAAGGAGAACGACATCAACACCCGCTCGCAATGCAAACGGCGAGCCCCAAGCAGAAGCGCTAAACCCCGCCTCAGCGAATGAGACAAACAAATTAACCCAAGTCGGCTCATACCGTCTCGACCACTCTCTCGCGCCACGGGTACATATATGCGTAGGTAAGGAAAAACCTACCAACGACAAGAAAAAACCAGGGCGCCAAAAAGCCAATTAAACAGCTCTTCCGTCAAGCACCTCTTGGCCTCGTTTTCTGCGTTGACCACATGATGCGCCCTCCCTTGCCGGTTTCCATTTTTGCACGCTTTTCTAAACAATTAAACCAGCCAAATCGCAAAAGTAAGAAGCCAGGGTGCTGTAAAGATCCGAGGGAAGCCCGTGGTACAAGGGCTGGCCCCCTAACAGAATCAAGAGCTCATGGGTTGAGACTGACCAGCAATCTCAACGATCCAGGTCTCTCAGCCCAATAGACAATGTGTAGCGATTGGATGTATGCGCCCACTTTTACGGGCGGGTGAACCACCAGTCCGTAGCGACAACGCCAAAGTCCCTCAGAGTATTAGTATTACCCAGCCATCGGGCTGGTCCCTGTCCGTCCCCATAGGCCTTGATTTCCTCGTCGTCAGATATACCCTCCATCCTCCCCTTTCGGTGTTGGTGGCGGCTGGGGTTTGCTCTTAAGCATATCAATGCCCTCGACGCCCGCCCCAAAGTCCAAGATCAAAATTTTGGGGTCCTGCCCCGAGCTGACAATCCTCCGGTAGTCGCTCTTGGCACTCAGCACCCAGCTGTTATGCCACTTGGGAAAGTCCAACAGCGGCTGCCCCGTCTCCATATCCCACACTTTGATATCCGAGTCATAGCTCCCACTGATGAGCCGTCCAGACACACTGTCCACATGCAGACTCCGCACGAGGTTCTCATGCGCCTTCATCTCGCGCACGCACTCTCCCGTGTTGGCGTCCCAGATACGGATCACCTTATCATTGCCTGCTGACGCCACATACCGGCCGTCCTCGGTGAACTGACTGCATGCGAGACCCTTATTATGTCCTAAAAACTCGCGGATATTCTTACCCGTATCAATGTTCCACAGCTTAACGCGGAAGTCGCCACTGCATGAGACAATCGTGTTGCCGCGCATCTGCACTGCGTTAACAGGGCCGTGGTGACCACGCAACTGCTTGAGCAGCGCGCCTGTTGCGCGGTCCCATACGCAAATCGAGATGTCCTTAGAGCAGGTCACAATGTGCTTTTCGTCAAATACTAGATCAAGCACTGCTGCACTGTGGTGGCGCAGCCGTCGAACGGGACGGTAGCCGGAGCGGATGTTGTATACGATGCACGTCGAGTCAGAGGAGCCGGTGACCAAAATCTCGTCGTCGTACTGGAGACAGAGAATCGAGGCGCTGTGGTGTATCGGGGGGCAGTAGAGAACTGGCGTCGAGGGGTGGGCGCGTACAGGACTCCTGGGTTGCCCATCCACCGAAGGAGTTGCGTCGAGGCCTGGCAGCGTTGCGTAATGCATTGCGTTGCCGCTCTCGTCGTAGAGCAGAGGCACGGAACAGTCGCTTACAACTTCGGGAGGGCCTATCACCAAAGTACAGCCGTATGTTTGCATGTCCCAAACGCGAATGGTCCTGTCACGCGATCCAGTGATGATCTTGGACCTAGTAACCGGTTAGCATGCCGCCAGAAGATGGAAGGGAGGGAAGGTGTGATAACTTACTCGTCGAACTGCAGGCAATAGATACTATCTGTGTGCCCGTTCAAGTACACCGGACGCGCCTTGCCCTCCTTCCACCTCTTGTCGAGCTCTGCCTTGACCCTGTAAATCTCCTTCCAGTCGTTAGTTGGCTGGACAGTAGGCACACCCAGCCCGATACCCGGCTTGACGTTTCCACTCGTCGCATACGTAGCCGTCTTCTCGCGCAAAAAAGATTCGCGCCAGATATGCTGGTTTTCGACAGCCCGACGCCAGCTTTGGCTCACGCGGCTTACCGTCGCCAGCATCGAAGCATCGAGCAGGGCAAGAATCTGGATGGCGAGCTCGATCGGGAGCTTAGAGATGAAGTCAACCTTGACAATGTCGGTTTCGTCGTCGCCCGATGCAGCACCAATGTCAACGTCCGAGTCAACCTCGCTGCTTGGGACATATGCCTCCATTTCCGAGCTGGTCAAGGCGATCCCAATCCCGCTTTCGTGGTCATCGAGCCCGCATTCAGCGAGCCAGCCCGGCCGCGGGACTGGCGAGTTCAGCACGTATTCGTACGACTGGAGTCCATTGCATGCATTAGCAGCAGCCTGCCGCGCTGCAGCGCCAGTGCTCCGTGGGATTATGGGCGGCTGCTCGCCGGAGCCGGGTATCGGAAACGTTGGAGATTCGATAGGGCCGAGATCGAGCTCAAAATTGCGTTCGCCGTAGCCCGTGGAGAGTAGGCGAGATTGTCGGTGAAAGCTGGTCGCCTGCCGTAGGCGGTGCCACGTCGACGAGTGAGCGGTCGTCGGTCGAAGGTTCCCGTGGGAAGCGCCGCCGCTAGATGGGGCAACAAGATGGGGCCTCTGCTGGTAGCCTTCGCTGTCAAAACTCGTCGCTGCTGGGACCGAGGTTCTCCTGTGAACGAATCCCTTGACACCCGAGCGAAGCGAGATTGACGCTCGGCGCAGCATACCCTTGATGTTGCGATGGTGTTCGGTCTTCGAGGAGGGCCCAGGGCCGCCATTCGCATCGTCGCTTCCACCACCAAACCCGTAGCTTTTGCACTTCTCGAGCGACAGGTGATGGTTCCCCGCATCGACGTCGTCAAAAAAGGCTGACTTGGGTCGAGTTCGCCATGGTAGTGACACGCTCATGCTCCGCAACCGCAACTGGTTAGGTGGCTCAGTTGCGAGGTCGTGCTGCGAAGGCACTTGATTCGTCGTTGTCGAGGAGGAGCTGTCACCGACGAAGATAGACTCTTGGGCGGATGCCCAGTCGCTCATTTGCACAATCCTACGGGCCGGCGTCTCCATTGTTCCTGCTGGTACCGAAAGGCGGCGGCGGGCGGAGAGGACGGAAGGGCGGAAGGGCGGTTGCGAAGAGAGTGACCCGGGGGGATCAATTGAGGCCGATGGTGTTTAGTCGCGGGACTTTGATGTCATCGAGCCATCACCGGGATCATAAATGCCACGCCGCGCAGCAGATACCAGGTCCCCTTTGTAGGAGGCCAGGGGCCGGTTTCTCAAGGGAATCCCTGGTTTATTTTTTTCTTCCCCCTCCCTCGCAGTTCCGGTGGCGTAGGGGGCGAGAAGTGGGTTTGTCGAGACCCGTCAGCGAATGCGGTTGGCGGCAGCGATTTGCATGCAGGTCTGGTCGTCCGAGAGAAGGGGGCGGTGGAGCACTGGAGAAGAAAGCGCTGTTCTCTGTGGGCGGTCGCGGCGGGCCAAGGGCGAATAGACAGCAAGAGTCGGGTGGCAGGGAGGCCGATTCGTGGCAGAGCAATCAAGTTTAGGAGGTCGAGTGGCCGAGTGGACTCCGAGTCAGTCAAGGCGTCCCGTTCGAGTTCCGTTCTCTTCGACCTGCATGAAATACAAAAACAGACACAAACAACGGGGTCCCGAGGGCGATTGGGGGACCGGGGAGCAGGACAACTTAAAAGGGCTGATTGGAATGGAGAGCGGCAGACAACAGACTCAAAAGGGCCGTGTGCAGCGGCTCGGGACTGCTGGTTTAAATCACAGACCCAAGCAACCAAGAAATGCATCTCGCAGGCCAAAAGGCCACTCGAAATCCATTCCAGTTAGGGAAGCGGCACAGATGCGAGGGGGGTAGGACTGGGGGCGGCGTGGGTGGTCCACCAGGCCGGGCAGGGAGGACTTGAACTTTTTAGTGGAGATGGGGTCTGGCCTAGGCGGTCAAATCGCAGCAGCTGCTTGCATCCATTCCATGGATCCAACATGCGGCCAGGCCGAGCAACGGTCTGCCTTGCGTCTTTGCGCCCTTTGTCTTCAGTTTTTTTTTTTTTGTGGAACGACAACTGCGGTTTCTCTGGCCACAGCGATAGCTGAAAAATAGCGAGCACAGTGGCGCCTAGGCCGACCCAGCAAATTGCAGTTACTGAGGCGATAAAATATGGTAATGCGGTAGCGATGTGGGTTCGTACCCCTTATCCAAGACAGGGCGAAATATGGTCATTCGCAAGATTGAAAAGACGGGGAAATTGTGAAACAGCCAGTGGTGCTGCACGCAATGGGTCCAAGAGCTCAGGCCTCAGGGGGCTTGTGTTGTTTATCTTTTGGGCAAAAGCCATGACCCTAAGGATGGCGTGGTGCAGCACCCCTGCCATGTGCTTGCTTTACTCTCCCGTCACCAGTCGCCAATCGAAATGGCGCTAGGTCCATGGATATCTGTTGATTTTTTTGGTTGTATTTGTTACACCAAGTCGTGTGTCACAGGTTCTGCTGCCGTCCTCCCTAATGCCAGCTGGGTGGTTCCTGCCGAGTTGCCCGGAGTTACGAGCTGCCCTGCGTTAATTGACTCGCGTCCCGTGATTGGGAATGCCGTGCAACTTCTTGCTCTGCTGTTCTATTGCTGACCAGACCGTTGACCGACCATGCGCTCGCGCAGCCACCCGGCCCGCCCGAGAGCAGCAGGCTCTCTTCTCAGCACCATCCACACCTGTGACGTTGTCCACACCATGTCGCACTCTCATCCGCTCCATTCACCAGCACCAGACTTTGCCGGATCTTGCCCCTTGCGCTGATTGCCCAATCGCCGAAGCGGGGACAGGGCGGACCAGCTGAGATCAGCCATGCAACCAACCGCTTTCCCCAGACCCCGATTTTCAGCCGCTCCAAAGTCTACACTACTACTAGACTATATGTGAGGGGACCTAGAAAGAACGGGTCAAAACGGTGGGGTTTCAATCCCTAGGGTCCAGGGAACGACCTGGCAAGTCCACATCTCGATCCAGCGTCTCATTCTATCTAGCGGAGTTCGGGGTTCGCTTGAGCATGACCTGCATTTCACGCGCGTCACCTCGATGCCTTTCTCCCACTAATAATTTTTGGTGGAGACTGGTAGCAAAAATTGTTAGTGGGAGAGGGTCGACTTTCGCTCTCCACGTAGCTGTGTCCGTCCTCAGCTGGGATGTGCCTTCCGCAATGCTATCCCTGGCAGGCGACCCTCAGTCGGGACACGCCTCCATCTTTCTTACCTTGTCATTCAGTTCTTGCAAAGTCGAAATCTGGCCAGTCTGAAAAACGCTTGATCGGCCCAGACAGCAGAAGTTCTGCGAGCATAACTACTCTTCTTTTCCCCATGATTTCCTTGCAGTCCTATGCCCTTGCAGATCGACTCGACGACACCAGACCTTGCTAGTAGGCAAGAATCCGAATGCAACTTTATCACCATGTCGCTCACTAGCCAACTGGGCAAAATTTCAAGAGGTCCTCTGACTATCCCGTGCTATTTTGCGGTCTCGACGGTTCGGGCAAGACCACGCTGCTGTACAAGTGGCACACAGGCGATGGGAGAGACACTGCAGCAAGTCGGTCAAATTTGAACGTTGCTACCATTGATGTCCGAGGCGGCGACAGAGTCACATTTCGGGATCTCAAGTCGCATGGCCGCGACGTTGGTGAGTATGCCCCAGGCCAACTTGGACTGCCTGACTTGGGAGTTGATGTTGACACCAGATCTCCAGCACCGCTACGGCTGCATCAGACTCTTCGCCTCACGACCGATGATTTTGGACTGCTGTACGTGCATGACGCCAGTGATCCAAGGCTAGAAGACTCCCTCCTATGCCTCCACCGGCATATTGAACTGCTGTGTAGCTATGGTGGCAGAGGCGTTTGGGTCATCATCAACAAGCAGGATCTTCTTCCAAAGAAGGGTCTTGCTGACACTGTCGCCGACCTCGAGGCTCAATTCGGGTTGGAGCTGAACAAGTATGGCGATAAGGCCTGGTGGCATGTTCTCCATCTTCTTGGCTTCTCCGCTATGCCTGACGACAAAGTCCATGATTGGTGCTTCAATGTTAGCTATAGTTTTAATCAATGATCTACCTTGCGTGGCAGTTGCGTCAACCCATGCAAGTCGGGAGCATCCAGTATTTTCCAGAGTCTTTTGACACGTTGAAGAGGTCGGGACTTTAGTAAAGGGCCGGCAGCGTTTCGTTCACAGCTCGGGCATGTGCTCGAGAACCTTTTGAAAGCCATGGCGCTATAACTCGGGCGGCATGCCTCGATGTTGCGCTCGACAAGAGTCCATTGCTAGCTTAACGTGATACATCCAAAATACCGTTAACGTCCTGTATGGGAAGTAAGTAAGTACGGGACTATGACAACCGTAGGATCAACGTGGGGGTGGCTGATGAGGCACTGACCTGGACTCCACCTGCAGCAGGAACGGAACGGCTCGCTGCTTGAAGCTGTGCATTCTTGCTGCAAAGTCAGATGCGACTTCCAGCAAGCCTCTCCCATATTCTCCGGTTGCAAGAGGGTCAAGTAGGCCGCTCGAAGATGGACCATGTGCCGCCAGGGGGCGATCCGGCCATGCAAGAATGCATCCCAGAAAGTGTCAAGGTCGTTTGGTAGATTTGATCCGATGCCAGCGATGAAGCAGCCGTTGCTTGAAGCGCGGTTGGGAGACCTGCCGTCTGTGTACTGTTAACTTCACCAAGTCCAGGGCCAAGTTCTCGGGCAAGCATGTTGAGTGCCGGTGATCCTGGCCGTACCCTCAGATTTGCATTCACCGTGGTCCAACGCTATCTGCGTCCCGACTCGACTCAGCGGCGCAGTTGGTTCATTGACCTCGGCTTCGCATCGCTCGAACAGCATACCCTGCGGCTGAGGCCATGGACCCTTCGATTCCGCAGTATTCTGTGGCGCAGTCTTACTTTTACCTCCAGCCCGTGCGTGTGGCCCTATCACAGCTTCTAGGCTCTGGTAAGTCGCCGCAGTTTGTCTAGGACCTGAGCTACCCGGGCTTCAAGGGCCTCTTCCATCTTTCGCCTACAGTGTGGACCAAGTTCTACAGCCCCTTCCGGACGTAATCGGTCCACCCTCCGGCACCCTGGAGTCCAGCAGCAACGAAACCTACCGCCGCCAGGGCCTTACCCCCGAGATGCCCTCCCTCGAGATTTTCAACTTCTACGTCGCCGTCCTCCTCAAAGAAGCCAAATCCCTGCCTGCCGCCTTCCCCGCGTCCTCCATCACATCTCACGCGGCCTTCTTCAACTACGTTCACACTCACATCATCTCCCCCCTCCCCATTACCTCCATGTCCACCCGCGCCCGCACCCACCTACCACTCTTGACCTCATCCCCCACCCTCTCCCAAACCGAAGCCACATTCTAGCTCACCCACTCCCTCGCCGCTGCGCGCGCCTCCACCCCGCCAACCCCTTCATCCCTCGACCGCACCCTCCTCAAACCAAGCCCAACGAACCCCACCACCGGCGCCCTCCTCCTCCCCCCGGCCCCCGGCCCTAACCCCTCCCCTGTGAGCTACGCACACAACTACCCTTACGACCACCCGCCACAGCAGACGCACCAGTGCTTCTGCCACGCGGATGAGGGTATTGATCACGACGCCTTTGCCGCGCCATGTGCGGAGGGGTATGCGCGGCGCGAGGTGTGGGAGAAGCGGAGCCGCGGGGAGGTGCCTGGAGAACGGGCGTACGGCACAGACCCGTGGGAGAGGTTTGTTCGGTTTAACCGGCGTTGGCGTGGGAGGGGTTGTGGGAGGTTTCCTATTGTCGGGAGAGGTGGGAGGGTGGCGGTGAGGCAGATCGAAGGGGGTTGGAGGGAGTTGTGGGGGAAGAGGTGGGCGTTGTTGCGGGTGAGAAGGGGGGTTAGGAAGAGGGTTACGGAGGAGATGAGAAAGGGGGTGAGGGTGGTGGGATTCAGGGGGGTGGAAGGAGTGGAGGAAGAGACTGACATTGCGGATGGCGATATGGAAGATGAGTTGGAAGTGGTTGGTGTGATGGGGTGGAGTGGTGGGTGAAAAAAGAAACGGAGGGAAAAGTGCCAAATCTGCATCCGATATCACTTGGCGATGGATCCTCATTCACATGATTCACTTGGCGATGGATCCTCATTCACTTGGCGATGGATTCTCATTCACTTGGCGATGGATCCTCATTCACATGGTCGTTTTGGAAAGAATAAGAAGAAAATTGGGCTTGACTTGATTTTTGCTGTCCGGAACATCGTGATGATCAGATGCTGTGGGGGGTGAAGCTGTGTTAATGCTGGGAGAGGACGGTGTGAAGTTTAACGATACATAGGATTGATCTTAACAGGGATTGTAATAAACGCCCTGGTAAATCTTGGGGCTCAATTTACAATTGGCCCCAAGTTGTAAATTGAGCCCCAAGTAAATGTGCCAGGGAACAATGAGCTTGTTTCTGTCGTTGATTTTCAATCCATGGAAAGTCCAACGATAGGGGACATTTCGCTTCACAGCAAGTATTTTCGAGCGGGGATAATCGACGCCAATAGCTTGAAATGAAAAATGGGAAGCGTCACAATAGGTCAAGCCTTGGTTTTTTTCTCCGCCCAATCTATCCATACATTTCACCCAGTTCACCAACTCAAAAATCATCTCTAACCTTGAAGTCATCCCAACCAAGCCGTCGTCTTTGCTAAATTGAGAAAGCGGATTACACCATCAACGAGACATCAGGTCTTGATTTTTCTTCTACAGCCCATACCATAACATTCTATTCACCAAGGAAACCATCGCCGGCCATTAAATCGGTCAGAATTTCCGTTCCTTCCTAATCCGCTAGCTAGGCTCGCATCATCACCGACCACTTTTCGACCACTTTTGGCCCGCTTCTTCTAAAGGCGTGCCCTTCTAAAAAGCCTCTCTTGCCTACAACCCAGGACCACACAAAGCCCTACACATTACAGCCAGCAGCGCAGCCAGCACAAGCCAATCCAGGACACCAAGTCCAAGAATTCTATCCCATCATCAAGCCAAGTCATCTCTTATCTTCAAGCCAACCTTGGCTTCTTCATTCTTTCGCCACCCTGCACTGGCCATCTGAAAAAGGAAACCCCCCACCACAAGGCCCGTGGCCTCTTTCTTTTCTTTTCCTCCAAACAACTTGCAGAATTTACTCACAGATCATTCCTGCGTTGAGCAGCTTATTTTCACCACCGCTCCCCATCCGACCTTGCTTTGTGCTACATCAGACATCTTGACCTAACGACGCGGGACACGTTGCATGACGGCACGGGCCATATAGAGGGTCGTGGCTGCTGTCAGAAGTGTGGTGAGTCTAATCTGTGGGTCTAGTCCGCTTTTTTTTTGGGGCATTTGTAGCTGGGATCCTGACTTAGACTTATAGCACCTGCAAAAACCATTGGCCAAAACCCCAACATCATCACCACGCTAGCTCGCCCTACGATAAACCTGGAGAAACATGGCTTCCGACTCCACCCATTTCTTGGGATCGCAAATTGGGGGCGCCACAGGCCACAGTAGTCAGTCCTGGCAGCTCCAGCCCCAAACACAGGCCCATTCCCAGCCCCAGTACCCACCCCTGCAGGCCCAGTTTCGGCCTCAATCGCCCCAGGTCCGGGTCACCAATCGTCCCAGCAAACCAAGCATGGTCGTTGAAGCATTGGTTTCCATGGCCCAGCCCTCTAAGAAGAGAAAGACGGTGACCGCAGACTTGAGATCAGGCGCTGTTGAGGACAAGAGCTGGCGAAGGCCCATCAACCCGGCGCGCGTCATTCCCAAGCCCAGAGACAGCGAGATCATTGTCATCAGCGACGATGAGGGTGGACCCGCCCCAACGCCCAATATCCAGCAGTGGAACTACCAGACCCCCAGCACCCAGGCACCGATGACCCACGCGTCGAGGTTGCAGCCATCGGGATATGTAGCTCAAACATCAGGAACCCAGGCAAATTCCACTGCCTCCTTCAGTCAGAGCCAGGGCTCGAGCTCTTCAAGGATCAGCCCATCATCGAGCGTTAGCCAGACGGAAGCCACCCAAGCGGCAATCCTCTCGGCGTCAAGCTTTCCAGCATCGTACAACACACCGCAATACTTGTCACCGCCATCGGGCGCCTTGACGTACAGTACGCCGGCTAACAGCCATGCTTCGCAGTCCCAGGCCCCGACTATGCCACGCCAGCAGGGAGCCTTTCAAGTTGCGCTTCCCATGAAGACGAAGCCCATCAACGTCAGAAAGGAGTCACTCGGCAACCGGGCTAATCATGAGGGGTTGCATGACCATAGAGGCTGCCCTCTATCAGAGGACGCAATCAATGCGGCCCGAGCCTACTGGGACTGCCAGCGCGAGTATGACCAAAGCCCATTCGGTGCTGATCACATCGAGGGGCCCCAACCTTACGATGACCCCCTGCTCGGCCTGGCTCGTGCTCGAAGGACTTACACCCAGCTCATCTTGGGTTTGGATGGCCTGGAACCCGGAACACGCACATATGAGCCGCCGTACATCGAGCCCAAGAAGGAGTCTGTCTCCCCCATCAACACGGGCGAGAACACGGAGGCCGCGACGGAGGCCGCAGGAGCCCTGCCGGACTCGCTGGCCCGGACTGAGCCCGTTTTGTGCCCCGAGCAAGCCGCTATCGTCGAGCTTGCTGCGAGTGGTCGCAACATATTTTACACCGGCTCAGCGGGCTGCGGAAAATCTACGGTGTTGCACGCTATTAGGAAGCGCCTCGAATCTATGGGGAAAAGGGTGAAGGTCATGGCCCCGACCGGAAAGGTTGCTCTCGCCATCAACGGCACTACCACGTGGACATTCGCGGGCTGGAATCCAGACTCCAATAAGAAGCCGATTGAGGAGCTGGAGAACATGGCGCGCAGCAGACGCACCCGCCGCCGCTTTCGTGATACGGATGTCATCATCATTGATGAGATCAGCATGGTCGAGAACATGCACTTTGAGCGCTTGAACGCCATCATGAAGGTCGGCCGATTCGACCAAGAAGCGTACTTGAGAACTGGCCTCAACGCTCGTATCATGCCCTTTGGCGGTGTTCAGGTAATCGTCACAGGCGACTTCTGTCAGCTCCCACCGGTCAGGCCCTTCGAATACTGCATGCAGTGTGGCAAAGAATTCACCATCAAGATGGACAACGGCGAGAGAAACTACTACTGCTCTAAATGCAGGCTCACGTACAACGACGGCGACAAGTGGGCGTTCCGCAGCAGAGCCTGGCAGGAATGCGACTTTGTCAACTTTTATCTCCAGACTATCCATCGCCAAAACGACAACAAGTTTATTTCCATGCTTCAAAAGTGCCGAATGGGCGTGCCCTTCAACCACGACGAGGTTGACATCCTGATGAACCACAAATCCATCACCACCAATGCCGTCAAGCTCTTCTCGACGCGCGAGGAAGTCCGCAAAATCAATGAAGAGAATTTCATGCGGCTCAAGACTGAGGCTCATCCCTATCAATGCCTTGATAGGTTCATCTGGAACAAGCTCAAGCACCCAGCCCTCGAGTACAAGAACCGGAGGAACGCCGACAACTCGCTCGCCGCGCTCAACGAGCACCGCTTCGAGCGGTACGCGGAGCTCAAGGTCGGCATGCTCGTCGTCCTGCTCGTGAACCTCGACCTGCCCTCCGGCCTCTGCAACGGCAGCCAAGGCATCATCGCCGGGTTCGAGGACTACGACCCGACCAAGCTGCCGCGCAAGGGGGGTCCCGACAGCGATGCCAACAGCATCATGGGCACCTACTGCAACATCAAGGAGGAGCAGATCCGGGCCTTTGCCGAGAAGAACCGCAGGGGCCTCGCCTGGCCCATCATCAAGTTCCTCAACGGCGTTACCCGCGTAATCTACCCAGAGTGTCAGGTGCACGAACTAGGTGATGAGAAGGAGTACTCGCTCATGTGCCGCACCCAGGTGCCGCTCACGGCCGCCTGGGCCCTGAGTATCCACAAGGCCCAGGGCATGACGCTGGACCGCGTCGTGGTCAACCTGTCGCGCGCCTTTGAAGAGGGCCAGGTCTACGTCGCCCTGTCGAGGGCCACGTCGCTCGAGGGCCTGCGGGTCGAGGGCGATCCCAAGGGGCTCAAGGTTGGCGCGGGCGGGAACAAGGACGTCGCCTTGTTCTTGAGACAGAAGTTTGGGCTCGTGTAACGGGATGGGGATGCGAAAAAGGTCTTTTCACAGCATTTTGCAAGCCGACTTGTAAGTGACCAGGGGCAGAGATGTTACCTCTGGTCGTGCTTGTGGGATCGGGGGCGTGGACTTGTCCTGGAAAACTGCTGCTGGCGTTATTCGGGATTCTTTTGTACCTATAAGGCCCGGGATAGAGGGAGGGCCTCAAGCTGGGAAACAAAAACAGCCTGGACATATGATGCGAGTTGGGCTTTTGCGCTCGCGGGCGTTTCGGCGGGTCGATCCTAGGGTGCATCATAAGAATAGGGATTTTGGAGCTGCCTGGCGGCCCTCGCTTTCACACGTGGGTGGTTAAACCCGCCCACGCTGCCAGCTTCGATGCCAAAAGAGGATAGATTCGTGAACTTAGTTAGTTAGCGGTTATCAATTTTTCCTTGACTTACATGGCGAGCTATGTTGTTGCTCCCCAAATTGTGAGCCCCGATGGATAAGGGAAAGAAAATCTCCGGATTTTTTTCAAGGAAGAAGCCTCCCAACAGCAGGAATATAAAGTCACAGTTTAAACCACAAAACGCAGGGCATGGAGCTAAGCCGTCAGACCTCCTATCATTCCAGCGACAACCTCCAATTTGTCAAGATTTATCCTCAGCTTGTTGATTAGCAACGTTGGGCTACACGTTGAGAAATCCCGTGGCACCGCGTGACCGGGGGTGATCTCCCGTGGTTCCTGGTCAATCTGGGGTAACGAGGGGGGTGCGGCAGGACGGGTGTCTCCGAGATGGACGAATGCGGCATCGGGCCACCTCTCCGATAAATGAGCATTTCCACATTTTATGCCAGAAGCCCCGGATTCCAAAACTCTACATGGAGATTATCGCTTGACCATGCTCGAATGAGGGAAATACCTGATTTACCCGCCGTGGCATATGCCCTCAGGGCGCAATCTGGGGTGTTTGGTGACGGCGGAGAAGCCCATCATGACAACCCCCTCTTTCCCCAAGAAACATCCATCTTGAAAAGTTCAGTGGTCGGCTCCAGTGCAACCTTGGTATGGCATATCAGTAGAGAGATCGGCAGTTCTTCGTCCCTTTGCTCCCACCATGATCCGCGTTTCACAAAGGTCACTCGCTCCACCGCTCCGTGTTTTCCCGCCGTTCAACCTCCAAGCAGTTTGCCCGAGTTTGCGGACCACATGGATTGTGCATGGAAGCCACGCTGCTTGGCATCTTGGAGCGAAGATCTAAGGATGTTGAACCTGGTAACCGGGTTCGTGGGGGCAGCAGATACGGCCGGTATGTAGGAATTCACGCGGTTCATAACGCGGCGGAAGACGGGCAAGATCAACATGGCTTCAATCAGGATAAATACCGCCCGTAGGGTACTGCAATATCGCCACCCGCTCTGTTCCCCAACTTCCAGCCTGGACTTATATGTCCTCACACCGACAGCCCCAAGCCCCTTTACCTATAAGCCGTCTCAAGTAAGCCGCGCAAAAACATTGCATCACCCGCGTCTCAGCCGCCTCGACACCCTCAACCCACTCAAACCGACACAATGAAGCGCCTCGTCCTCGCCACCCTCCTCCCCACCGCCCTCGCCCACTCCCACCTGGCGTACATCATCATCAACGGCGCCCTCTTCCACGGCTTCGACCCGCTTCCGGGACGGCAGACCAACGCGCCTGATCGGGTGGGGTGGTCATCGACCAACGCCGACGACGGCTTCGTCGGGCCGGTCAACTACACCTCGCCGGCGATCGCCTGCCACCTCGACGGGGCGTCCACGCCGGCCCACGCGCCGGTGCGCGCCGGCGACAACATCCACGTGCAGTGGAACGGCTGGCCGATAGGGCACCCGGGGCCGCTGCTCTCGTACCTCGCGCCGTGCGAGGGGACCGTCGACGGGTGTGCGGGCGTGGACAAGACGAGGCTGGAGTGGACCAAGATCGATGACTCGGCGCCGG
This sequence comes from Lasiosphaeria hispida, assembly GCA_033439745.1. Classification (NCBI taxonomy): domain Eukaryota; kingdom Fungi; phylum Ascomycota; class Sordariomycetes; order Sordariales; family Lasiosphaeriaceae; genus Lasiosphaeria; species Lasiosphaeria hispida. Next base: position 5,746,071 of record JAUIQD010000003.1, read on the forward strand.
TGCTGATTGACCCGACGGCGGGCGGGGGCCCGCCGGGGACGTGGGCCACGAATGTCCTGATTGCGAATAACAACAGCTGGAGCGTCCATGTGCCTGTGGGCCTGCGTCCGGGCCCGTATGTCCTGCGCCACGAGCTGATTGCGCTGCACTTTGCGGCCAAGAGGGGAGGGGCGCAGAACTACCCGCTGTGCATCAACCTATGGGTCGAGCCGCCAGCGGAGGGGGGGGAGGTGGTGATGCCGTTTATGTTAGATGGTGTCAGGGCGGCCGATTTATACAGGGAAGACGATCCGGGCATTTGGGTCGATGTGTTCAAGACCTTGACGACCTATGTCGTACCAGGGCCGACGGTGGCGGCTAATGCCATGCCGGTGCCGCATTCGCTGCAGTCGAGGAGTGTGCCGCTGAGGGATGGGACGCCGGTGGGGGTCACGGGCACCAAGACAGTGCCGTTTTTGGCGAAGGAGACGGGCAAGAGGAGGAGGATCTTGGTGCACGAATTTGAAGGATAGGGCTAGGTCGGACCTTCCACTCAACTTCCGTATCTTTTGTTCCTGCCTCACTAGACGAGATACCTAAGTTTCAAGGCTACGGGGCTAGACATTCATCGCACAGTGAATTGGTGACTTCCCACCGCACGGATTTGGGACCGCATTTGACATCTTGATCTGTCGGCAAAACCGTCACTCCGTCCCATCAATATGCCAAAATCTTTCTTAATCCGGCCCAAAAATCTCAACTGAATGCAGGCCTCGTCGTAACTTCTGGTCAAGACTGGCTGCTGGAAATTTCACAGGAGCCACTGGTACTGTTGATTCCCTCTCCATTCATTTCACGGCTGATAGCTGATTTCTAACCTAATTGTTGATTAGTTCGTCACCTACAGCCGACGCCGCCTCAGTTCCGACCCCCTCCGGTCCACACGAACAACTGTATGCTCCTCAAGCTACCAGGTGAGTTTCTCTACAGGATTTCCACATATATCTACTATCCAGATATGCACATGCGGCGCGACTACATGGCTAAGGCTCCGAATAAAACATATTTGGCGAGCACTAATAAAGAATCCCTGTCGCGACTAGGACGCACCTGCCAGCGCTTAGCCCATCATGTACGGTACTATCAAGGTTATACGAAGCCGACTAGAGCGTAAAATGGCATACTGAGTTCCAGCCTCATTCAATATGCGCTAGTCGCTTATAGCCCTCTACGAGAATGAACGGCTCTCATCTCTCGTTCACCGCCTCAACTTCACCGCCCCAACCTCACCGAGTGGGAGCGAAACGATGTCAGGTTTTGGGGGATGGAGAATAGAACCGAAAAGATTTATGGTCAAGAAACCCAAGACAGGCTCACAAAAAATCTCGGGGCCTATTATTCTAGGGCAACCAAGTCGTAGTTGCCAACGTGGCTGGAGTTGTTGTCACTTGCGGAGCAAGCAAAAGCACCGTTTGTATCTGGGGGTGTCAAACTTGTCGTCAAACTGTCTGGAGACAGGAGACCCGATGGCTATTTTACCAATCTGGGAGGGCTTGATTGGCTTTTTCATGAAATCACAACAATCGAGCAGATCTTGAGGAATCCCTCATACGAATCCGACGAGGATGAATAGACGGAGGAAGAACTTGTACCAAGTTAGAACAACAAGATGGGACACAATACCGAGTTATGGTATCTAGAATAGTAGACTTGGATTGTAACCCTACCAAGTAAGCTGCCGATACAAATATATAGTGTAAAGCAGCATATAAACTGATGAGGCCTTAATGGTTCTGGAAAGGCCTGGTAAAATAGTAAATACGCCTTTTAAAGTACCTACCGGAAATGTCTTTTTCAATGCTGGAGAGGTTCTTTCGGGAATAGTATGTTTCTAATGAGCGCTTTCTCAAGGCTCATCTAGTCAACCAGCCTAAATGAGCAGCAGCAGGGCATCGTCATGAAGGAGATTCATGAGCCCATGATCAGAGCCACGATAGCAACCTTGACATCGCCATTAATTGTGTCGTCAGGGTTTCGCCGGTGAAGAGCTTAGGGTCGCTGAGGAGCGGAACCCAGAGTAGTACCAAGATACATTACTCGATCTCTACCGTCAGCAACCGGACCTAAAAAGCACGCCGGCCAGATATATACTCCGTGGACGCCATGAGATTGAGGGCCTCCGATGCTTCCCCTAAGGAATATGGTGCGTCGGCAGCCCAAGCAGGCCACAATGCGCTATCTTCTGCGGATATCTCATCACTCGATGAAGCCGGCAACCCCGGAATTCTAGACCTGCCGAATGAGGTACTGATCAAAATCGCAAATTATATCAAGTACCAGTATGATGAGGAAACTGGTCTCCAGGACACGCGGTCATTAGCTCAACTGGCGCGGGCTTGCGTGCGTCTTTGCGACATCGCGAGGCTTGCTCTCTATGCCAAGATCGCTTGTACCGACGACAACCATCTCCCGCATTCAAGGTTTCTACTTCCTCTACTGCGGACGCTAGCTGAAAAAACCACCAGATTGCTTCCCTGGTCCGGTCAATCGACTTCGGCATTTGGGATTTCCACTACCCAGATCACAAGACACCGCCAAAACCAAGTCATCAAGACACCGAAATATATTTTGAGTTGACGTCTCTACTTCAAGTTACCAGAATGGAGACCAGAACAAATCCCACCGAACCTAAAGCAACCCAGTATTGACACAACCCGTTAGAATCCTCCCTGATTTCTCCTTCTCCTCTTGGCACCCAATATGTCAAAGGCATGTCTCCCGCCTGAATGCGATTGGAATTCGGCTCATTTCCCGAGCTATCACGGTCATCTGGTCGGCTCTTCTTTGACAGACCTGACATTAAGATCATGCTGGGGAGGCGAAGTTGACCTAGGGACAACCATCAAGCTTTTACGACATACACCCAATCTCGAACTCCTCAGCCTATCTGATGTCAACAATCTTCTTGCCGACGACCTCTTTCAATTTACAAGGGAAATTGCTGCTCACCAGCTTCCTCGGCTACGCACTGTCAAGCTTGTTTCCGGCTACACTCGAGAGAATCTTGCGCCGGCGAATAAGGTTCTTATCCACTGGGAAATATTACGTTTAAGAGATGGTGGATGTTCCTATCAGCCGCGGGAGAGGCTGGAGCCTTGATCTCACCTGTTGGAGTGGAACTCGTGATTCGACTAAAACAAGGGTATGACAGCGATGTGGGATGCCCTGAATGGCATTACCAAGCTGGCACACTCGAAGAATTTCTAGAAATGGCGTCGGCCTTCACAACCCAAAGCTCCGAGTCTTGAACTGGGGACGGGCAGTATTTTGGCTTCTGAGAGAATGAAAAGTTGAGGGGTGGGTATGATGACCTGGTGAAAGGGCATGAATCGTGTTTGGGTTGATATGTCAGAGTTTGATGTTTAGATGGTCCTACCTTACCTACCTTTGTACCTTTAGATACTTTTCTAGTTCTGACGGTCAACAGTCTCCCACTACATACTACTACTTGCTCCGGTTTGGCATCAATCTCTCACATCTCGTCGATCTGAGAATTGAAAGCTACGGGCTGCCGTTCGAGAACCTCTGGATGGTAACCAGCTTGTGCCTGGACGCCAAATTCTTTATGATTTAGTACCTTCAGCATCGAACCTTGAAAGGCTCAGCTTTTATTTCAATGATCGCGAATGGGGATATCAGAAATACCAAGGCTTGCGTCCTTTGGACCGCGAGAACGACATGATCCGTACACTTCAGGGATTCAAGGAGCCGACCATCGCCGGACGACGCCTCGGACTCATATACGAAAACAGGCTCGTTGACCCAATCAAAGATTGCCCGAACCTTGAGTTGCTTGAGTTGGCTGGAATCAATGTTGAAAGATGCATGTCAAGCAGTGCCGCCGCCGTGGCAGCAGCTCGATTTCCTCGACTCCAAGAAGTCACAATCTTGCTCAACAAGGGATCGACGACTCGGAAGACGTAGGTAAAAAGGCTGAACTTCATGATGAAAATGAAGCATAGGAGTCTTATCGCTTCTAACGGCGTGAAGTTTGTCTTCGGGATGGTGTTCTGTGATTCCTACCTAGATACGAAATCCGCTCTTCGGCAAACTCTGGAAAAATCCTGGGGGGCATTGAGAAGAAGGAGGATAATTGGTGAGCAGCTGCCGGATGGGCTAGTAAAGATGGGAGAGCGGCGATGACTAAGACAGAAAGGGAGTGGAGAATTTGGGCACAGTGACAGAGTGCTTGGATAGGTACATTACCTCAAGGTACCTAGGAGATACGGTCACGGGGTCAGTGGAGGAAGATGGGAGAGCCTCAAGTTGCGGCCCGGCCAACTGCCGAAGAAGATACCTACTTATATAAATAACACTTCGACAGCGTCAAATCCGACTTAGGTATCATGTGTCAAAATAGATGCTGCAAATGAAGGGACATGTGATGACTTGCAGTAGTGTAAAAGCTAAGTTGTGGAGGAAAAGTAGGAGTCAAACCTAGTGGTTTTCCCACCTTAAGTAGGCCTGATTGACTCCTCTTCATCCTCTTCTACATCGGTTTGCACTATTCTATGGTTGGCTGAAGTCTTTGATGGTACTGGGAAGCAAACTCCCGTTTTTCATGTGTTGAGAGGTTGTTGGCCCGTTGCGGCTGAGGGGCCACCCCTGGCCAGGATCCTAACCTGGGCGCCATTTCCCCCCATCATGTACTATCAGCTCTCACCAAAACCTTCACTTCGCCATTTCGTCGGTACAGCTTGAACCCGCTGAACCCAGCCCGCCAGCAAACTACTACGACGGGCTCTCTCCTTTCTTCCGTCTCAGAATCAGCCAACGAAATGGATAAGCTCTAACTTAGACGTGGGAAGGAGCAATCTATTCGTAAACCAATAATTTTGAGGAAAATAATGCAACGCCAATTCTGCGGCTGTAGTAATTACTTGAAACCTCACTTCAAGTTTCTGACCACCACACTCTTCTTCCAAGGCCGCTGGTCCCTGGACGAGGAAACTACCACTGGTACGTCTTTATGAAATGCCAAAAATGTTTTTTCAACTCGAATTCCTCGCAGGCGGTTTTTCGGGTGCCGCACCAGCCAAGAAACACTCCAGACAGCACCTTGAAATCTTCACAACCCTTAACTCTCGGTTGGGCCAAATCCCCGCGATCGCCTCAGCCCAACGACTTTCCGAACTACTTTGGGAATATCCCCACTCGGCATCAGAACACCACCCAGCAAGGCCGCCACAACGAGCGTCTAGCCGCTTCAGCCTGGCTGTCATTGGCCATGAACGCGGAGCGGTCGGCCACGGGCGCTTCGAGCGCTTTGGGCTTTTCAGTGCTCGGCAACGCAACCCCGACGACGAACCAAGCACATTCCGCCAACAAATCCTGCCTGCTCGGCTTGCCTGTCGAGTTCGTCGTCAAAATTTGCAAAAATGTCGCCGAGGAGCCATATTATGGCAGAGCCTATTTAGCACGCCTCGGTCGGGTGTGCTCGAGTCTCCACTGCGTCGTCTTGCCTCTTCTGTACCGGGAGATCATCATCACCTACGACGAGGGTTACGCTGATATTGATCCCGGCGTCGAAATGCTTCGTCTCATTCGCACCTTATATCAGAATCCTACGATCGCGTCGTTGGTTACATTCGACTTCTCGGCTTGGGAGGAAGAAATCATGATATTTGGAAGCCCAGGACGCGTAACTCGTCGAGACTTGAGAAAGCACGAGGAGGACATGGGACCAATCTTTGACAGCCTTGGGCTCCTGGATTGGCCTGAGTTGCTTCTCGATGAGAAAATTGGTTCTGACTGCCCGGCTCTCTCAGCAACGGGTTCCTTGACACTTCTCCTTCGCGTGGCCCCGAATATCTCGGCGGCACGCATGCCAGGCGGCTCCGAATGTTTCTCGTATGAGCAGCAATGCTTTAGCGGGGGTCAAACCAAGCCTCGGGCAACCTTTTCGAGCTTACGTACACTCGAGATCGGAGATAAATCCTTAGGGAGCTCTTCGTTTGGCCTTGCACCCATTCGCAGTTTGTTGCGTTCGGTGCCGAAGATCGAGACATTGAGCGCAAAATGGGAAACAGCCAGTTTCCAAATCTCCTAAACCTGACGATCGTAACCGATCGGTTTTCAATACACGATCTTGGGGGGGTTACTCGCAGCTGTCCCCGGTTGGTAGACGTCTGCATCCGCACCGAGGCTTCGATGTTGGTACTTTGAAGTGAATGTGCCTTATCGATGACAAATTATGTTACATGGATGATACTCATGCGGCTCTAGACTGTGGGCTGTTCAGCTCAGTCTGAAAGCTGCCTGCCCTCAGAACGCTGAGTATCCCCGGGCGATACCTGAAAAGGTTCAAGAATCGGCTGCTTGAGTCAATCCCACGCTGCACAGCTCTCCGAGGACTAGAGCTATATGGGGTTGAGGTTAGAAGGCGTACCGCAGAGGGCCTCTCCAAGCTTGCCGCTGCTGCTGCAGGAAGCCCTACCACACGGCTTGAAAAGGTCATTATTTCTCTCAAAAGGCAATTCGATGCCAACGATAAAGAGAAAAATCAGAATTGGGCCCAAATGGCGAAGGGATTCGGTGGACATCATAATGCGAGCCTGATGGCTTCCGCCAACGTTCAGTTAATCGTCGGGCTGTTCCTGGATGTCATCAGGGACTAGGGCATCTTCCCAGACAGTCTCTTGTCTGAAGAAGGAGGACATGGTTCTGATGGAGAGGGTCGAGACGAAGACGGAGACGTAGACATGGACACCGAGTAACTTGGGCGCGATGGCGGAGCGCTTGGACAGGGAAGATAGCCATGAGATTGGAGGAAGAAAAGGGGAGAGGCGCAAGATGCGGCCCAGTGGAGTGCTGCAATATGTAAAAACACCGGCGACATTGGGACTCATATGGCGGGTACTAATTGCGTGGACCATAGAACAGAACTGACGGCAGATATGTAACCTACGCAAAGATCACCACAAGGAATGGTATGAACGGTGGACAGGGCTATTGCTCTCCAATTCATTAGGCGAGCCTCAGGGAGGGTTGTTAGGTTTTGACCCTTTCGTAGCTGGGGCAATCGAGGTAGATGCTGAGACCCGCCGTATTAGAATCCTGAGCTTCTCGGACCCTAGTGTCTCGTGCCAGTGAACCCTTATGCATACCGTACCCGTGGCATCCCCTCTGACGATATCAGACCTTTCTTGGTCGGGGATATGACCCAATGTGTACCTGAGGTACTTAGCATCCATTGCATTAGTGTCCGTCTGACGCTCAAACCTGGATAAACAGCGGCCTACGGACTTCACCGATCACCAAACAGCGAGATCCTAGACACAATACATCAGGACCAGAAATGCAAAATTGAGGGGGGCTTCCTCGAGCAAGCGGTAGCGGTCCCCTCACGTGGAGCCACATTCCCAAAGTTTACACACAAGGCAGGAGCGCATCTAGTCCCGCTCCTCCACAGTGCCCACCCCGAATGTTCAGAAAACACCAGCAGCACTTCCGGCTTGCCCTTCTGTTTATCAATATAAAAGCAGTATCAATACCTGATCGGAGATACTTCTTGGCACACTGCATCATGTCTCTCCCAAAATTGGAACAAGACAACGATGAGCGAAAAGGCCAAGACCAGAGCCAGAATCAGCCCTCTTTCAGGCCCAGTGTTCCCAAACGCATGGCAATTGGCGCCTTCCACCTCGTCAACAGAGCGGTACCCTGGCACAAGCTGCCCGCCTTTGTCGGCGCCCTGAATCTCGCCTCATTACGCCTCGAGCTCCGCCAGTTTAATCTCCACGATGGGCACGCATCTCCTACCGCCCAGGGAAATGCAACAGACCTCCCACTTCCAGACGAGCGGTACCGAGAAGCACGACACTCCGATGGCAAGTTCAACTCGCTCGAACGCCCCCTCATGGGCTGTGCCGGCATGCGATTTGGCCGCAACTTCCCCCGCGGGATCACCCGGAAGCCAACAGACGAGGAGTTGTGGACACCGAATCCGCGAATGATCAGCGACAAGTTCATGGCGCTCAGGGACGGCAAATTTATACCCGCCACAACGCTAAACTTGCTGGCCGCGGCGTGGATCCAGTTTCAAATCCATGACTGGTTCAATCATGAACAGGTAAGAATGTCTCTTGGGGATACTACCTCGTAGCCTAACGCATGGTTGCTGTCTAGAGCGATGAGAAGTTCGATATTCCGCTGCCCCCTGACGGCCACCCGTGGCCGCATGGCCGCATGCAACTCCGCCGCACCAAAGAGGACGCAGTGCGTGATCCGAGCGACATCAAATGCCCCGGCTACCTCAACACCAACACGTCGTGGTGGGATGGCTCTCAGATCTATGGCTCAGACGAGGCCAGCACACAAAGTTTCCGCAGCGAAAACCCCGACGGCAAGCTGACACTCGACGAGAACGGCCGCGAGGCTTTCCTGCCGCTTGGCATTAACGGGACCCCATTAACGGGGCTCAACAACAACTGGTGGATGGGCCTAGAGCTTTTACACACCCTCTTTGCACGGGAACACAATACCATCTGCGAAAGGCTACGAGAGGCGTATCCTGAGATGACCGGGTGAGGCCTCTAAGATTGCGACGAAGTCGGGGCACGCCGTTCTGACGTGATCTCAGAGACCAAATCTTCGACAAAGCCCGCCTCGTCAACTCTGCCATCATGGCCAAAATCCACACCACCGAATGGACGCCTGCGATCCTCGCCCACCCAGCCCTCAAGATCGGCATGAACGCCAACTGGTGGGGCATTGCCGGCGAGAAGATCACCAAGCACCTTGGCCGCCTCTACCCCACGAGCGATATCATCAGTGGCATCCCCGGCAGCGGCGCCTCACAAGACGGCACACCCTTTTCTTTAACCGAAGAATTCGTCTCGGTATACCGCATGCACTCACTAATTCCCAACACCGTCACCTTCTCCTCCGCAACAACCGGCGCCTTCATCAGCGAAATCCCCCTCCCCTCACTAGCCTTCTCCCACGCCCGCGACCCCTTCCTCTCCAACACCTTCACCATGGCCGATGCCCTCTACTCATTCGGTATCAACCACCCCGGCGCCATCACCAACAACAACTATCCCGACTTCCTACGCAACCTAACCACCCCCGACGGCCAGATCATCGACCTCGGCACCGTCGACATCCTTCGCGACCGAGAGCGCGGCGTGCCGCGCTACTGCACCTTCCGCCGTCTTCTCCGCCTTACCGCGCCCAAGACCTTTGAAGAACTCACGGGCGGCAACACTGCGCTAGCAAAGGAGTTGGCGGAAGCGTACAATGGGGACATCGAGCTGGTTGACACGCTGGTCGGGTCGCATTCTGAGCCCGTGATTCCGGGGTTTGGATTCAGCGAGACGGCGTTTCGTGTGTTTATCTTGATGGCGTCGAGGCGGTTGAAGAGTGATCGGTTCATCGCGGGGGATGCCTGGGGGCCCGGCGCATATACGGAGGTTGGGTTCAAGTGGGTGCAGGAGATGGGCATGAAGGATGTGCTGGCACGGCATTTTCCTGAGTTGGGGGTGATTCTGGGGAAGACGGAGGGGAATGTGTTTGCGCCGTGGGAGAGAGTTGGGGGGTGAGGGCATACTTGGGTCCTTGTTGATGCCTGGCTTGGAGACCATCGCTGACCGACACAGCTATTGGGAAAAGCCAAGATTGAGATATCCTATACATGCCTACCAGCAACTCTTCTAGCCTAGTACCTACCTAGGCTTGCAATACTATGAGTATCGCCTATTGAGGGCTGAGGCAGTTCCGAGTTCAGCTAGTAAGGTTGCAGGTGCGAAGGAGTGCGGGACTCGGCCGCTAGGTCAGTCTGGCTTGATCCCCGCCGGCCGGCCGGCTCCCGATGTTGACGTTGGCGCTCGTCCCCTGGCAAAAGGAAATCCGATTTCCTGTGCGGCAACACCACTCTTATACTGATATGCCTGCTATGCGATATCCTTTTTTTTTTTTCGAGGAGGTCGTTCAGGGGAAAGTTTCTCCTTGGCACCTTGGCAACATACAAAGGCCCAGCACGATTGGTATCTCCGCATTTCGGCGATACCCATCATAGCAGCCCCGGAGGATATTGGATACTTCGCCCAATCAGTATCCCTATTGCACTGTTCGCCATATCTTTGAGCGGAATGACTCCTTTAGGTCGATGGTTAATTTCCTCAGCTCGTGGGAGGATCTGATTGGAAATCACAGCCCGGTCTGATCCCTTCATACTCTTAACACACCATCGGACACGTCACAGAGTACAGCATGATGCAACATGGCGAAAAGACTGCAAGCGATGCCCTCAAGAAGCCGCCGCTACAACTTGCAAGGCCGACTCCGTACACGATATGGAACTCCAGAGACCGAAGCTTGCTCGTCTGCCTCCTTGGCTATCTGGCACTTGCATCGTCACTGACGGCAAACATCTACTTTCCGCTGATTGATCTCCTGGCGGAACAATACGGTGTTTACACCCAATCGATCAACTTGACCATCACATTGTTCTTTGTCTTTCAAGGTATTGCACCGTCGTTCTGGTCGCCATTGTCTGACTCGTTCGGCCGGCGCCCCGTCTACCTCATCACCTTCACAATCTACACGGGTGCGTCGCTCGGCTTGTCAATTGCCGACAAGAGCTACCCGGCCCTCCTCCTCCTGCGTGCAATGCAAAGCATCGGAGGTTCAGGCGTCCTCTCCCTTGCGTACGCTGTCGTGGCCGACGTCACCGTCCACTCGGAAAGGGGACGGTTTCTGGCGCCCATGCTGACGGCAACTAACATTGGCCCTTGCATCGGGCCCATCATTGGGGGCGGAACGGTTCTTGCATCCGGAGACCCGCGGTGGTGCTTCCGCGCGCTGCTGATATTCGGGGCATCAGCGACGTTGCTCATCGCGTGGGCTCAGCCTGAGACGGCCCGGGCCGTGGTTGGTAATGGCGCCGTGCCAGCCAAGGGGCTCTGGAGGACGTGGTGGAGTCTTCTTTTCGCGTGGAAGAAGAAGCGCGGGATCTCAGGTGTTCCTGGCCCCGATCTTGAGGAGCAGCCTCAGGTCGGTATTTCTGAGATCGGCACTGTGGAAAGCGCCGCCGGAACCATCTCCCGAGCCACGCAAGAGCGCGCGACGATTATCCCTGCCGCGAGACATGAGGAGGTCATAGTGACCGAAGTTGACATCAACACTGGCCAAACCGGCCGGGGAGTCCTCATCCTGCCCAACCCCCTCCCATCGCTCCGCATCGTCTTCTACCCGGACTCCTTCCTCACCCTCTGGCTTGCCGGCGCCCCCTACGCGCTCTGGTTCTGCGTCCAAACCTCGACGACGCCCATCTTCAGCCGGTCCTACCACTTCAACCCGCTCGAGGTGGGCTGCTGTTTCCTTGCTGGTGGGGTAGGCATCATCGCCGGGGGCTTCATCACCGGCCGGCTGCTGGACAGTAACTACCAGCACATCGCCAAGCAGGCGGGCTTCGCGATCGACCGCGTCCGCGGCGACGATGTCACACGCTTTCCCATCGAGCACGCCCGCTCGCGGGGATCCATCACCATCATTGCCGTGTCCATGTGCGTCGTGGTGGGCTATGGTTGGGTGGTCGAGCGGCGGGTTCACGCCGCCGTGCCTCTGCTTTTCCAGGCGTACATGGGATGCAAATGCACTGTCCTGCTTCAGACATACAGCGCCCTAGTCGTCGATGTCTTTCCCGACATGCCGGGGACGGCGGCCGCAGCCAATAACATTACGCGGTGTTTGCTGGCTGCAGCAGCAGTGGCGGTTCTGGAGCCGCTGACTGGTACAATGGGCTACGGCTGGGCCTTTACGCTCCTTGGGTTGTTTGACGCCACCACCTGCATCCTCGCGGTGGTGGTGTTGAGGCGATGGGGCCGCGGGTGGAGGGATCGGCGGGTGGAACGAATCAGGGTCCGGACGCAAGAGGGCGCATCTATCGCCTGCATGCACACACCCGAGAAGCGACAAACTTAAGGTCACACGGCTTGCTCGCCGAGCTCGTTGTCTTGTGCGCACATCATTTTTCCCCTGTCGTCGTTATCAGCTCTTCAGCAGCAAAACCCTGGTTTATTGGGAGCCGAGCTTGTCCCCTGAGTAGACGACAGCGAGAAACCGGAATGGAGAGGGGCTTGATGAGTATCTCAAAGTCGTTTAAAAAAATGCAAGGAAAGGCCTCGGTGTGGAGGTTGTTGTGAAGAGCTTGATACGCCTCCCGTCTCTTATTGGCTAAACAGCTCCTTCCCTCGATATCCTGGACGCCCCAAGAAGGTAGGATTACTATCTAAGGCGTCATGGACTGATCAAGCGATAAAGTGGTCGATTAATTCGTATGATGCCACTATCATAGCTATCCTAGTCCCCTTCTTTCGCAACAATTCCAGGCTTCTTTCTACACCCCTTCGCGCATTGCGATGGCGACTTTTGGGTTCTCGGTTGGGGACTTTGTCGGTGTTGGAAAGCTAATCCTCGACATCAGCGTCTGCTTGAGAGATGTCGGCGGCTCAAGGACCGACTACCAAGAGCTCATCCAGGAGCTCAACTGTCTGCAAATGGCACTTACGCACTTGGAATCTCTACAGTCAGACGCCAAATCTGCGAGCATCGAATCGACCAAGTACGCGGCCTTTGGCTGCAAGCAACCCCTGGAATCGTTCCTGGGCAAGCTGGGGAAATATAAACCGTCCCTCGGAGCTCAAGCAACGCACCTATCCTGGAACACCCAGTCTGACAAGGTGCGGTTTGCCTTTTTGCGAAAAAGACGAGGTTCGCAAATTCTAAAGCTACCTCAGCGTCTATACTGGGACGATCAACATGATGCTTGCCGAGTATGGCCTTGAGACCATGGACATTTCGATGGGGAAGTCGGGAGCCCATCACCTGCACATTAGAGAGCGGCTCGAGGTAACAAGAGGTATGCTGGACCAAGTGAGGTTAGGTGTATACGGCCAGCTCCTGGCCATTTACAAGGTTGCCCTCATGCTTGAAATGCTGTATCGCATCGTGGACAGCGAATTGCGCGCGTCGTGGAAATCGCTCCAAAACATGGTAGTCAGTGTGTGGTAAGTCAAATCTGCCTTGTCAACCTTCCCTGGGGAGGTGCCTGCAACGTTGCCTGACTTGGAGTGGCTAAAAGCAAGCGGTGTCGCAACGCAGGAGATTTACTGTGTGCTGATGGAGATTCGAGAGTCCATTCAAGCCGTGCACCGCCCCGACGTTTGTTGGGCCTTCTTTCAAGATTCAATAATGCTTGAAGGTACTATCGGACGCAAGTTCCTCATCCTTTCCGAGTAAGATTTCGAACTTGTCGGCAAGATCATTCAACACGAGTTCCAAGGCGTGCCAGGATCTCTCCAGGCGAGTATGGGGAGCTACCAGGTACTTGATGCGAGGTGTAGGCACTATCCTCTCGTCCAGGTCGCACTTACGGCCGGGAAGCTCGCTAATCATGGCTATGAACGTACCTACATTCTTCAAACGAAACCTAAACGAACAGTATTGTCCCACCTTTGGCTGTCGTTCGTCCGAGTTCGTAAAGTTGGAGGAGGGGGGGAAACCTGGTCAGTCTATTGGATGGTGTCATGCTTTACACAGTCAACACGAGCTGACCTCCTTACCTAGTTGTGTGTGTGGTGTGTGGCTCACCGAGATTGACCAAATGTCTCCCATGGACTCCAGTAATACGGTACTCGTCAACTTGCCGAAGGAAGGCATGAGCATCGCTACGCCAAAGGAATTGGTCCTCTGGAAAAACAATGTCCTGCAAAACGGGCCGGTAGAATTGAGAGATGAATGGCCTGGACGACTCAAAACCAGGAAACAGGACTAGCGGAGATCATCCAGAGTTCAAGTACGTGGCAGTCACGAGACCTGAACGCGGCGTGATGGGCTCGGAGTCGAAGGATTACCCCGGAACCTCAAAAAGCCTATTCCGTTTTCTGTCACAGATGATCCCGAACCCCAAGATGCAGAAGCTATACAACACGATGCGCAGGATAGATACACAGCGGACGTTGGCCCCACTCCTCCAAGTTCCGGCACACTACGACCCGGTAATGCTGCTCAATGGAAGTATATCGTTTCGTCCGAAACACCGCCCAGTTTTCATTGGTACGAGGGCTCGGTCAGGCGATATGAAGACTGGTCTCAGTTGCTCCAAACCTGCAGACGGCAGCATGTTTGGAGCCACCCAGGACGAGGATCGGGAGAGAGACCCCTGGATCAAGGCTTGGGTCGCCTTTATTCGGGCGACAGGCTCACACCCCTCCCTGCCCGAGTGTTGAAGGGGAGCCCCTTTTGACCATTAGCCTACAGTGTCTTCACTACGACCCAATCAATAGTCGCCAGCAGCTTTGAGAGGGCGTATTCGGGAGCTTGTGTGCACCAACCCTTGTTCAGTGTCCGGGCCCATACAGGCTCTCCTAATATAGGCCGACTGGAACTGCCATTCATGGATCCATCAAAGTGGTATTGCGCTCCTATGAAATAACAACTTCTGAAATACCTGGTTCATCACTCAAAGAATCTGTTCTTGGGTCTCGGAAGACCAAGATGCTCTCTCAGTGTCGTGCCCTCATAGTCCTCCCGGAACAGGCCCCGGCGCTGTAACTCGGGCACGAGTTTCTGCGTGATGTCGTCCAGCCCCTGAGGCAGAAACGGAAACGTGACAGTGAACCCGTCGGCCCCCTCCTCGGCCAGCCAGATTGCCATTTCATCGGCAATCGTGGCAGGGGTGCCGACGAAAGCGAGGCCGGCATAGCCACCATAGCGCTGGGCGAGCTGCCGCACCGTGAGCCCTTCCTCGGCGGCAAGCTTCGCCACGCCGATCCGACTACTCTTGCTTGCATTGGTCTCGGGCAGGTCGGTCGGCAGCGGGCCGTCAGGGTCAAACTTGGACGCGTCGGCCCCAAGCGAAACCGACAAAGAAGCAATCGCGCTGTCATAATGGACATACGTATCCAATTCCAGCCGCTTCCCCTTGGCCTCCTCCACCGTGTCCCCGACCACGATCAACGCGGCGGGCAGGATTTTGATATGCTCGGGATTGCGCCCCGCCGCCGCCGTGCGCGCCTTGATGTCCCTGTACAGCTCCTTGGCGCCGGCCAAGTCCTTGGGCGAGCAAAAGACAACCTCGGCCGTCTCCCCCGCGAGCTGGCGGCCGGGCTCGGACTGGCCGGCCTGGACAATGACGGGCCACCCCTGGACGGGGCGGGCGATATTCAGGGGGCCCCGGACCTTGAGGTCGTCGCCCTTGTGGTTGAGCACGTGCATCTTGTCGGGGTCAAAGTAGACGCCGCTCTCGCGGTCGCGCACAAAGGCGTCGTCGGCGAAGCTGTCCCACAGGCCCGTGACGACGTCGTAGAACTCGCGCGCCCGCTTGTAGCGGTCGCCGTGCTCGACGTGCTCGTCGAGCCCAAAGTTCTTGGCCGAGTCCGGGTTCGCCGTCGTGACAATGTTCCACGCCGCGCGCCCGCTGCTCAGGTGGTCGAGCGAGGCGAAGCGCCGCGCAATGTGGTACGGCTCGTCGTACGTCGTCGACGCCGTGGCCGCCAGCCCGATCTTCTCCGTCACCACGGACAGGGCCGACAGCAGGGTGAAGGGCTCGAACGAGGTCACCGTGTGAGACCGCTTGAGCGCTTCCACGGGCATGTTTAGCACGGCGAGGTGGTCGGCCATGAAGAAGGCGTCGAACTTGGCCGCCTCGAGCTTGGTGATGAAGGACTTGAGGTGCGCCAGGTTGAAGTTGGCGTCGGGGTACGAGCCCGGATACCGCCATGCACCAGTGTGCAAGCTCACAGGCCGCATGAAGGCCGTAAGGTGGAGTTTCTTGGTATCCGGCATGTTTGCTTAACTTGACCTTTTTGTTTTGGGATAGGAGGGGAAAGGGGTCTGTGACTAGAATTAAAGAGTTGAAATGGTAGATGAAAACGGACCCGGATATCTCGGTCCAAATATACATATATATATACACGTCTTCTTTCAATTGCGGACAAATGTCCAACCAACGGGCCAACCCAGCTCGTTGTGATTATATATCACGGATGACAAATTAGCGGAGATCAATTAAGGGCGAATGCCATCGCGTCATGCGGGGCGACGATGGCAACATCTCAGAGTGTTAGCTTATAGAGTCCAGGTCCTATATTCCCTACTAGTATGGGTTGTCTGTTAGCGTGCGATTCCAAATCGAAGCTCTAGAATAAACCGCGACACACTGTTTCAATAGTACCTATAGTGAAATTTGGACGAAAGCAGTCAAATTGTAAAAAAACGCGACCTTGCGAAGCTCAAGACATCGCCTTTTCAGGGATGTACTCGTTCACTGCGTTAGTGCGACGGGCCTAAGCCTGTATTTGCTAAGAGCGTCAGCAATCTGTGGGTTGAGGGTGGGGTTGAAACTCCTTTCCAGCACAGAATCTGAATTCCGGAGTAGCAAACACCAAGAAAGGGAGCTCAGGTCAGGGCCGAGAAATCGAGATGCGCTGAGGTGAGAACGGCGGGCCGTGCCGGCGCTAACCCTAACCCATCCGCCAAGGGGGGTGGGTGATTGGCGGCGTTCTGGTTCAAAACGTCCAGCGTCACAATTCACGCCCGCGCTATACTCACTAGACTACATCCGCACAGTCGCAAACCCAACAAGCCGCCATCTTTCGGCAAGTGACATCTCCAAGCTGGGCAGAACACCACAGGCCACACGGAATCATCGCGTCCAGCGCGGCGCCAATCTGTCCGAATCATGCCCCGACAAACCAGGTCCACGGCCAGGGCCGTGCACACTCTCCAGGCAACCATAACCACGGCGGCAACAAGCCCAAAAGCAAAACCACCGAGATCAGCGCCGGTACCGACACCACCAGCATCGGCACCATCCCCGACTCCCGCCTCCCTCCCCATCCAGCACTTCCCGTCCATGGCCGCCTGGGAGAGCTGGCTCGGCACAAACCACCTGAGCTGGACCACGGGAATCTGGCTCAAGATCAGCAAGAAGGGCTCCGCCATCGCCTCGGTGACCTACGACGAGGCCGTCGACACGGCCCTCTGCTTCGGGTGGATCGATGGGCAGCGCAAGGGGCACGACGACGGGCTGCACTTCCTGCAGCGGTTCACGCCGCGCCGCAAGAAAAGCATCTGGTCGAAGCGCAACGTCGACAAGGTCGCCGTGCTCGTCGAGGCGGGCCGGATGCGGAGGGCCGGTCAAGATGAGGTTGATGCTGCGAAGGCCGATGGGCGCTGGGAGAGGGCGTATGCTGGGTCTGCGACGATTGCTGTGCCCGAGGATTTGGAGAAGGCGCTGGCGGGCGAGGTGAGGGCGAGGGCCTTTTTCGACGGGTTGAGTCGGTCGAAGAGGTATTCGTTTCTGTGGGGGATCGAGACGGCCAAGAAGGCGGAGATAAGGAGAAAGAGGATCGAGGAGGCTGTGAAGTTGTTGAAGGCGCAGAAAACCTTATAGGGACATTGGATACCGGTCTTGTAAGATACCTTGGACATCTTGCGAGATGGTGTGCGAATTCACCATCAATGGCCCGGCCGGCCAAATTCCGCCTGATAGAGGGAGAGACTCTTTAGCGAAGCGCGTTCCTAGACAGCCTAGACAGCGCGTTTCCCTTCGAGTTTGGTGGGGCAATTCAAGGGAGGAGTGCCTCCAATCCACCCACCACAGTCCGATCGTCTTCATGGCGGCGGGGCCGCTGCACCCCACCCTAAGCTAGGCCCCAACTTCCAACTTCAGTGAGAAAGTCAGCGGGGTCGAAGCAGCCCACGCCGCGACCTATCCACATCGACGGGAGACAGCAGAGTCAATTCTCGCAACAAATTCAGGATATTCTTATGATTCAATTCACGTTTCATTTCTGTTCCGCGGACAGCCATCTTTAAGCTACACACCCCGCAATGGACCAGATTTTCGTGCAGGCGTCTAAGCAGGCCAAAGGTAACCACCCGCCCTGCCCCGCAATGCAAATAGAGGCTGCCACGGTTCAGCACCGCCGTGACAGGCCGAAGCTAAATGGTTCGTGCCGCAGATTACAGCCCACTGCGCTCTTGCACCCTTCCTGCAAGCAAATGCCCCAGGCCTGCATAGGTAGTTGTCATTGCCAATGTTCCAATTGGCACAGCATGAAGAGTCTGTCACCAAAACCGGTCCACAAATTTCACCCCCTCCTGTACCCAAGTCTCGTCCCATGCGTGCTTTACGTCAAATCCGTGGCCGCCAGGCAGCACGCTGTACAATACAGGGGTTTTGGGGTGAGCTATGCGTAACTCATGAACCAGTTCGTCGGCAGCCAACCGAGAAACCTACATCGAGACCTTTGGTCAGTCACCACGTACATACGGACTTCACCTGTCTCTCACAACTTACAATGCGGTCTTCGGCCCCTTGTGACATCCATATTGGCGGCACCGCCTTGGCCTGGCACATGTTTTTCCTCAACCGAAGGGATCCATCGGTCCCTACCATATCTCGAAAGCGGCCTGTTTGATGGACCGCGAACAAGAGATCAAAGTATTCTGGAAACGGGGAGGACACCCGAAAGGTCCCTGGCCTAATCCTTTGCAGGTATCTGGTGACAAACCCATCCAGGTCTCTCGGCGGATCATGAGGTCTTGGGCTGAACATGGGGCTATCGGTGTCGATGGCGCAGTACTGTGCCATAATAACCTTGATTCCCGTCTGGGGCCAGAGGAACGATGACTGCAACGCCAATGTGCCCCCGGAGCCTTGCCCGGCCGCGGCGATGTGGCTGAGGTCAATTGATACCTTGGGCCAGGTGTCCGACACGGTCGAGGCAAGGGATGTGTACACCCAGTCCCAAAAGTCCTTGATATCTTCGAGAATCTGGGACGCTTTCGCCTCTGGGAGGAGGCGGTGACACGGTGACACAATAACCGCACCTCGAGCTCCGGCGTACTGAAGCATCCTATCGTCAGTCAGAACGGAGTGCACTGCCACCTTGGCCTTAACAAAAAACAACTTGCCATAGAGGAAGCGTTTGAGGATCCAGAGCCGTTCCCAGGATGAATCCCCCGCCGTGAAAGTGTATCAACACTGGCCTGGCGGGACACTGGTCCGCGACCACCTCCCTTGGCGCTATCACCGACACCTCGAAGGGGATCCCGTCCACCTCTTTGTAGACCGCGTCAATACGCTCAAACTTTCCGAGCTCGATATGAGACATGTTTCCGCCTGCCCTTTGCCTTGGTCATTGCCTGAGAAAATGAGGAATCCTGATAGTCCTGATGGGCGTGGCCGATGCGGATTTGACGAGAATTAGGTGAAAGAGAATCGGGGAAGCAGGTAGCTGTATCCGCGCGCCAACTGCCCGGATCTGATAATGCCATCCGTGCAGCATGCAGTGTTGTCCTAGCTTACGGTGTTGGTAGCAATCGCTTCTGCGGCGTGTCAATATTGCGACTGGCGGACGAACGGACAAAGGACAAGCCTTATCGCCATCTTTTTTTTTTTTCCCTCCCCCTTGTCCCAAGCGCGGAAAGGCGTTCGCGTCAGCGGCCTGATACCAGCCAATCGTCACCGCCTCGATCGACCCCTGAACATCACCATGCCGGGGAGCTTCGGAGGCCAGGGGTTAGCCCTATTACCTAATCTTCGTTTCCGGCCTCGCAGATTCGCGGGTGTTGCCGACCTGCGGGGTTCTCGCGGAACACTCGATTGAGGATTCAGAAAGAATTTGCCCTTAGCTTCGGGGGCCTACGGACCGCAACACAAGCGGGAGACGCTGTGGAACAAGACGATGGACTCGCCCGCGCACACCTTCATTGCGGAGACCGGACTACCCGCACACCGGCGCCGAAAGGTGCGCCTCGCATGCAATCCGTGCCGTGCCCGCAAGACAGGCTGCGATGGCAGAAAGCCTGTGTGCACCGCCTGTTCGCTGCGAGGGTGGGAGGACAAGTGCGGATGGCAGGATAGTGTCATGCAGCCGTCCCAGGCACTGTACGTTGACAGAACACGGGGCCTTGTTATGGCTTTGTAAGAACCGTGGTTGCTGACCTCGTCCAGGACGCTTGTCGATCTAGATAGACGGATCCAGAGATTGGAGAGTGAGGGTGGTCGCGTCGACTCCGGCCCGTCCCGTCTTGGGGGGACGCCGGACACGGCCTCGAATGGTAGCAACACCCCACCCCCCTTGGAATCCTTCCGAGCACCACCACCAGTGAATGGACGGGCATGGCTAACTAACTTGCGCGTAGCTGGCCACTCAGAGGCGGTAGGCTTTACTTGCGAGCAAGAAGGCGAGAGCCCCGATGATGGCCTGCCCGACGGAGAAGACTCCGTTGCCGCCCTGTCGTCGAACTCAAATTTCATGCGCCATGTTGTCGATGCGGCAGGTCAGGACCTACTTAGAGGCCCCGAAACGGGGTCCTCGGTGCCGTCGCCCCATCATACCGTCCCAAACTTTGTCGGCTTCTCGGTAGACACCTTCGACCCGTCGTTTAATGTCTTTGAACGCCAGGCCATCACGCTCCCTCCCCAGCGCCACGCAGACCCACTGCTCCGCTGGTTCTGGCGTTTTGTCCACCCCATATTCCCCATCCTCCACAGACCGTCATTCGAGGCCCAATACAACCGGCTATGGAATCCCGCCATGGCCCCGCATCAGGGCAGTGGTGGTTTTGATGAGATTCTGTTCCACGCCATCCTAAACATTGCGCTTGCCATGGGCTGCCAACGTAACGAGTCCATATCCTTTGCGCAGAGGGAATACCAAGCAGAGGAGTATTACAGGCGCTCGCAGCGCCTAATCTCCATCGAGACGCTCGATGTCTCGTCTTTGCCCGTCGTCCAGCTTCTTTTGCTGCGGGGCATGTACCTCTATTATGCAAGTAGAGCCGACCGATGCTGGCTCATGATGGGGGCTGCCATCCGCGTCGCCATCGGAATGGGTCTGCACAAAGGCACGCCAAAGGGTGCCGCGACGCAGCAAGAGCGTGAAATGTGGCGCAGGGTTTGGTACTCCGGCTGCGTTACGATGGACCAGTATGCACAAGCCCCCCCCTACATGGCTTTGAACCCATGCTGACAAGAACCGACAGAGTCATCTCCAGCACCTTCGGTCGACCCACCATGATATACAAGCAAATCAACATATGCCCCCTTCCCCAAGCGATCGATGACGAGTATCTATCGACGACAAGTAAGGATGGTCGCCAGCCCAGCAACATCCCCTCACGTCTGAGTCTCGTAGTCTACTCGACGATGAGGATGACTGAGCTTCTGGAAGAGGCGCGAGCGATCATATTCGCGCCACGGCTAAAAGCCAAGCAGGCCGGCGGTGCCAGCAAGGAACCCGCGGGGCCGGATCCAACCGCAATTCTCGCCATCAACTCGAAGCTCGACGATTTCCTTCATGAAGTGCCCGAGCATCTCCGCCCCGATTACGACTACGGCTCATCGGGCTTGAGTGAAGCTGACATTGCTTGCTTTCGGATGCAAGGTGCAGTGTTCAGATCGAGGTAAGCTTGACGTTGTCTCATGAGCGAGCCATGTTCTGACTTGACGGCATCAGGATTTTGTTTGTGAGACTCTTGCTTCTTCGACCATCTCTCCTAGCAGAAGTACAGAGGTGGGCCTCGCCAATGTCCCCGCCACCGCAGACTTCGACAATGAAGCTCCAAGAGAGACTCCACCAAGAGATATGTTCGATCTGCCTATCGACAGTCTATTCTGTACTGGGGGAAATACATGCCAGTCTCGGCAGCGCGTACCAAGTTCCAGCATGGTACGCGCTTCACTGTAAGGAGAATGCCCCGCGACCCTGCTATCATTCCGTTCTCTGATACTATACCGCAATAGTTAGCTTCGCGGCGGCAACCGTCCTCGTGGTTGCAACGCTGTCACCGAACCTCGGTATCCGATTCGACGTGGAGCCAAACCGGTCGGCGTGGGAGAGAGCGATCCAAATTCTCGAAAAGCACAAGGCGCACGTAGCGTCGGCAGAAAAGGGCATAGAGGCGCTTGAGCGTTTCCGTGCCTACATCACCTCGCGCGTGTCAGCGAGACAGGGTGAGTCGGCGGCGCGGTCATCCAGTACGTCGCCAACCTCATCTGGTACTTGCTGGTCCTCACACAGCGGCTCCTTAGGTTCATCACGCACAGTTTCGGAGGCTACGAACAGCCCCAGCCCGTATCGTAGTCCGAATTACCCCCCTGGCCACCATCAACCCCCACAAAGCCAGTACCAACAACAACTGCAACAACTGCAACAACAACAACAACCACACCAACAACAGCATTCGCCATATGAGCAACCATCGCCGCCTCACCAGTCGCCGCATCCACAGCAGCTTCATCAGCAGCAAGAGATACACCAACGGCAGCTCCAGCAACTACAACAACAACAGCAGCAGCAGCAGCAGCAGCAGCAACAGCTCGGCCTGCCTACCACGGTGGACATGCAAGGCATGTTTCAACACCAGCAGATAGGTATGATGATGGAGGGGCTGGACCAATTTTTGGGATCCCACTCCTTGGATGAGGCGTGGCTGGCAACACAGGATTTCGGGCAAGACGATTGGATGCTTCACTGCTAAGTGTGGTTTTCATGACATAATGAGTAATGGAGACGGTAGGTGCATCGCAGCTCGGAGTCGGTGGGAGCTGGGAGCCAAGGCGTTGTTTGATCGGGCGCTCAATGACATTCACTTGGAAACCAATACCCCTAAGGAGTAAGGAATGCCTTCGCGGCTCCGGAACTGGGGAGGAAGGGATCTTGGCGTGGGGGCAACGGGTCATCATCTCATACACACGAAAGTTTGGACTCGGAATCGCATCGGCAAGAACATTGAATAAGGTAGGTACCAAGGTAGTTTAATGAACCAACTATCAATCATGGGGCCGCATCCGACAATCTGACAGGGGTTTCGTGGTCGAATGCTACTATGGAGTGGGGGATTGACTTGTAAGTTCTGAGGGAAGAGCGAGGGACCGAGGTTGAGGATTGTTTACTTTTCGCAGTGTCTACGCCCCTTTTCCAGCGCAGCCTCCGAAGGTAGCTCACTGCCCGTCAATTCCGCTGCGCGGCCAGACCGCGGCCATTTGCTGTCGCGTGGTACGTCGTGCGTGCGAGGGCCATCTCTACCGCCCAGGCCCAACGGCTTCTGGTTTGGAAGGAGCAACGGTAGGGAACTCACGAGTCACGCAGACCACGACGGGAGCACGAACCCTACAAGCAGCAAACTCCGCAACCAGCAAACGCAAGAGGTGGATACCACATTCTCTTGTGTGTCTTTCTCGGCAGGTCCAGCCCTGCTGGTAGCAGCTAGCAAACAAAACGGGCAGGAGCAAAATACTATAGCCCCCCCCCCTCGTCAAACACTCGCAGGGTAGGTCGAAGGGTGAGGTGACAAGGGTGACTGTTTTCTCTCTCCGTTGCTCTTCAATGCGCTTCCAAAGCCAAACTAACCCTGCAAATGCCCAAATCTCCTACGGTACACTTTTTCATGTTCAACAACCTCAGCCCTCTGCACAAACTCTCCACCTGCGCCGACTTCGATGTACGGCATCCGGGTGACCTCCAATCTCCATCTCCCCCTCCATTGCACAAATCGCAAGCCCAGCCACCACACAACCCCAACCAGCGGAGCAGCCCAGCCCACCGACGGACCCACCCAGTACGGCAGATTGCCGTCTTCCAAATCCGGTTTGCTCGCCGTCGGAGGCACAAACACGGCCACAAGCAGGAACCCCAAGCCGAAAGTACCCACGATAGCCGGAAGTGGATCAAGCCATGGCCGCCATTGCGTCTTGCGCGCCCACCTCCTGCCTCCGCCTCTCGAGAACCACGAGTCGACCTTGAGGTACAAGAGGCCAGCCACAGATAAGAGCCCAAGCACGCCGATAATTGTAAAAGACTTGAAGAATGTCAACAGCCCGTAGGCCTGCGACGGCCTCAGAGGGATCCCAACCCCCAGCACCAAGATAACGGCGGTACCCCAGTGCAGCCCAGTCGCCGCGATAGGCGACTGTTCGCGATGTCGCTCTATGTCTCCCAGCGCTGGGGCATTATGCCGATATGAGGACGTAGGGGCCGATGTAAGGCGGGACAGCAGCGTGTCGCTCCCCTTGGCAAACTTGAGCGACCACGGCAGGATACCCTCCTTTGCAACCTCTTGCTTGACGCGCGACGCCGTGAATGTCTGCGCCATGATGCTGCCGACAATGAAGATTGCCAGTATCACGGCGACCAGCTGCACCACGCCGTCTTCGCCCAGGTCCCCTCCATGGCCGCTGTCCGTGTTACCTGATACCTTTTCGAAAAAAGCGATAACTATGTTGGCTGGGAGCGACGCCGTGCCGTCATAAGGGACCACACACAGGTAGCTGATGTTGGTCAGTGGGAAGAAGACCGCCACAGCCATGATGGCCAGAGTCGTGGCTTTGGGAAAGATCTTTTTCGGCTCCCTCACTTCGGCCAGGACATAAAACGGCTGTTCGTATCCGCCGTATGGGTACAATGCATAGACAAGCGCAAGTACCACGTCGCCAAACGTGCCCCCGGCGCCATGGCCTTGGAAGTTTATATTGCGACACCTGTTGTCATGGTTTAAGCCATACCCGATCCCGGCAAAGACAAGGAAGAGGATGAAGAGAATTTTGACGACGGCAAAGGCGTTGTTGAGACCGATGGCGAACTTGCGCGTCGATATGTTGAAGAGGGCGCACCCAGTCAGCACTCCAATGGCCCAACTGAGAACGGCGCCCTTGTTGACGCAGGCATCCGCCCCCCGGCATTTTGGGTGTCTGGCCATCTCGACGAAGATACCGAACTGAATGGCATTGCCCGCCAGGTTCCCAAAGACGATAAAGGTGATGCCGAACACGCATGTGGCGAGCAGGGCGGGCTGCTTGTATATATACTCGAGCTTTCAAATGTCAGAGGCCGCTGCGCTCGAGCTTGAAGACAGCTCACACACATAGTTCTTGTCCCCGCCGCTTCTTGGAGCCGACCTCCTGAGCCATTCCCTGTTATGGAGAATGTTGTAGAACGGCACCGACATTCCAACCTCCAGCCAGCACACCGTGATGGACAAAACGATGAGCCCAGCAATGATCCACAAAACGATTGCGAGCCCGGAACTACCCGCGTAGAGAAGAACATTGACCGGCTGCGCAAAGATGCCGCTGCCTATTATCCGATTCATGATGAGACAGAACACGGTGAAAAAGCCGAGCCGTTGGGATGTTGTTGGAGCCACATCGTAAAGCTATTGGGAAGTGAGTCAACACCACCTCCTGACCACAGCTGCATCTCGCTTACATTCTTCTCAGCATTGAGGTTGTCGATGGCTTGCTGAAGCCCCTCCCTTGTCAACGCTTGGTACTCTCTCTCCTCCTCGGCTTCGCCCAAGTTTCGATCCGCCATCTCCATGGGAGGTCCCGATATCGTCGGCATCTTCATCCGCAAGCATCGACGGGATTCTTCTAGGCGGGCTCGTCCAAGCACAAGCCTCAAATATAAAGTGCCGCGGAAACACTGCCGCCAGCCCCTGGCCTTATACATCGACATCGACGCTTTGTGCCAAGCCCTGGCGTAACGGTCTTGCAGCACACTGGGAGGCGCGAGCAGCTGGGCCACCTATCCTGTACCCGAGACAAATGTGGCTCGGTGCATTGAGGTTTCCCGTTGCCCAATTGCCGCAGAAATCGGCACGAAAACTAGTTTTCTAGCGCCCCAGTGTGTGTCCAGGCTCCCTGGCCTGATAGGTGGCTTTCTGTCAGCCGAGCGAACATTACCGACGATGCAGGTGGTTTCGACTCGTGCTGACGATGCGGGTGCTATTTCGAAGGACGCCACGCGCTGAGCCTGATACCAGGGCGAGGTGCGTACCCGCGCATGGCTATGCCGCGTTATTCCTTGTTCGGAGGTATCACAATGATAAGAACCCAGGGAGCCCAGGGACACGTTATCGTCCCACGAAGTCTGCCTCGGGGGGTGTCGAGACTTTTCTATGCTCTCTCCCGCCCCGGCCCGTTTCATCGACTTATACCGGCATAGCACTCACAGGGTTTGTTTCAATCCAGTTCCGAGGGGGTTTTGTGCAAATCTTTGTTGTCGCAAGGGCAACCGTCCCTGTCGAGAAATGACAATGAACACACTAGCGGAGTGGCCCAGCCAGTTCGGGCCGGAACAGCCAGCGGAGGTCTTCTTCCTCACCGGGCAACGGCAGCTCTCGTTTTACCGGCACAACAATAGCAATCGCGTGTTTCGTGTTGTCGAGAGCGCACCTTCTGAGACGAATCGGAATAGGTTGTTCATCAATCTCGACAGCGACGCCGTCCTTCTTCTATACGCAATTTCGGGGGAGCCGCGAACTAGCTATGACATCCAGGTCGAATACTTCGAGGGGAAGATGCCGGTGCTGTACTCGTTCCGCGACAGAACTGAAGCCTTCCGGTTCCAGCGACTCGTGACAGGATTCCGCGCGGTTGAGAGCTTTAGCAGGGTGGGCTGTTCCGTCGTCTTTCGCGGCAGGCTCGGCGTTTTTGGCCGCGACAGTGAGCGAGAAGGGCGTGGGGAGGTTCAGTTTTGGAGGACCACGGCAACTGCACCAGAACCGAGCAGTCTCCCTCCGATGGGACCATCGACAAGGTCGCTACCACAAAGCCTGGCGGCACCCTCGACGAGTTACCAGATAGAAAGGAGATCAAGTGTTATTACTGTGCAGTCAGATCGTTCCGGAGATAGAGAGCTTGTCATCTCAGCCGCACCGCCAAAGCCCATCCTCATGGCCTTCATACAAAGCTCAAGCCGATACACAATGTTGAGGATAGACGGTAGGTTTAATGGAACAAACGAGCTTGTCAAAAACAACATCGAAGCTGACAAGACGCAGTCACCGACCTCGTGTGCAAACACGTATCTGGAAACTGGATTGAGCTCTCATCTGCAAATCGGTCGTTCGTGATCGAAAGCCTCTCAGTGGAGAAGTCGAAACGGCAGCTGTGGAACGTTTGCGCCATGGGAAGGGGGGCGGAGAATAAGGACGAGGGCATAGAGTTGCTCAAGTGCACCAACCTGTCGTTGGAGCTTCAGGGCCCACAACAGATCGCGGACTTTGAGAAACGAATGCTATACCTGAAGGCGCAGTGGCTCAAATCCGAACAGCAAAGGACGGTAACTCTCAGCGCCATGAGCAGCGGAAAGGTTCCAGCGACAGCAGTATCACCCAATTCAGCGACAAGCCCCGTGTCTTTTCTGAGTATTCCCTCTGCCGCGGCCACCAGGCCGGGGGAGTACTTTGAGCTCGCGACCGAGCCGCCAACTCAAGAACTGGATAGCATCTCACTCAACAATATTGCTGAGTTGGATGGCAATGGAGTGGATATCGATGGTTGTGATGACTGGAGTAGCATACCCTTCGTGCCACGAACGTCTTGGGAGCCAATTCTTGTGTCGCAACCCACCTTCACTCTACCGGAAGCCAACTTCACGCCGATGCAGGAAGACGACAGGATAGGTGGAACGCGGCGTAGATGGGGCTTTCTGGAGAGACTCCGCCCCTCAGTCGATCGGCCGCGGTGATTGACAGCGGGACCACTTACAACAGGCTGCAAGTCTGTCGACGGCTCAGACTGATACAGTGGCAGTGCTCCATCACGGCTCGGCAGCCTCTGATAACCTGGTTTCGCCCGGCGACTGGTCGGCGGCTACCCTGCCCACCCGCCTCCTCCAAGGCCGGTATACCAAGACAGATCCCAAGCCTACCAGCACAAACACGCCGCATATGCTCGCACCGATGATATCGAAATGATCGCCGATTGCGCTAACTCCGTCCCAAAACCGTCCCTCGGGTTCGGCAACATGCTCGATCAGGGAAAGCAACTGGATGATACCGATGAATGCCGATACAAAGACGGTGATACCTGTCAGGACGATTGAGTAGTACATGATGGCGACTACGTCTCTGGAAAACGCTTTCGAAGTGTAGAGCGCCATCATCAGGGCTCCATCAGTGGTGTCCAAGAGGCACATGCCCGCTGAGAGGTCATCAGTAACTGTCTTGATGAGGTTGTTCGGAGAAGACTCACCCGTGAAGAGGACTGGAAAGATCAAAATCAGCCACATGCTCGTGCCCTGAGCCGCCTGGATGCTAGCGATACCGAGGATCGCAATCTCGGAGCTTGTGTCGAAGCCAAGTCCGAACAAGACGCCAAGCGGAAACATCTTCCACGGCCTATCAACAACCCTGAAAGCCTTGCGAAACACGTTTGCCAGGAACCCGGCGCCTTCAAACTTCAACTGCCCCGCAGCCGCAGCGCCGCCGTCATCGCCCTCGGGGTTCTCGGCGCCTGCACCAACGGCAGGGGTCTGCTGCCGCGCCGCGCGCTGCTCCGCCAAGAGCTCCTTCAACCTCTGCACCAGCTTCCACAGCACCCACCCATTACCAGCGCACAGCAGCAGCAAGAACGTAGCCGACACGCTCGTCCCAATGATGCCGCCCACGCGCTGGAAATTGTCAAAGCGCTCTCGCAGCGCCCCAGACGTGGCCGCCACCACGACGCACGTGATGATGACGATGGTAGAGTGCCCCAGACTAAAAAAGGTGCCGACGGCGACGGGGCGTTGGCCCGACGCAATCAGGCGCCGCGTCATGAGGTCAATGGCGCTAATGTGGTCGGCATCGAGGGCGTGGCGCAGGCCCAGCGTGTACGAGAGCACGGCGGGCGAGATGAGCTTGGGGAAGTACCGCAGCAGCACGCCGGCGCCGGCCCAAATGACCAGGTTGATGACGACCAGGAGGCCGATGAGGCGGAGGGCGGGGGTCGGGATAACCGCGAGCGGGGCCGGGACGCCGGGGAGACGAAATGAGGGGAAGCGGCTGCGGATGCGGGGGAGGCGGAGGGTTGGCATCGTTTTGAGGATCCCGGCTCTCCGAGACAGGGGGGGGGTTTCGGGAGGAATGAGTTGAGGGTGGTTTCGGATGGCGATGGAGCATGAGATGGGATGGGATTTTGGAAGCTCGTATCAAGTTTTGTTCGTGGTGTCTTAGACAGCGAGGTCGCACATGTCACACGTCGCTGCGTGCAAAAGAAAACAAAAAAACGTTGAGTTTGCCAAGTTCAAATCCCTGGACTGCCACGGCTGCCAAGTTGAGCCATTTTGCAAGACACTGGATCTCGCGCAGCCCGCGTGGATTTGTCTCTGGTTTTGCTTGGCTGCTGCGTTGTGGCAGAGACAAACGCCCCACTCTGCAACGCTTTGTCGCAGGAAGCTTGATCGACAGTAGTGTGAGCAACCCCTCTTCCTCCACTCCTCCGCACTTGTTTCCTGCAGTGTGATAAGGCCGCCTTATCGTTGTTTTAGCACGAGGCGGCATTAGTCATGGAGCATTCATTATTGTTGTTGTGTATGTGACGCGGAGTCGAGGTGTGAAAAGGTCGATTGTCAACTTCGAGGATCAAGTTTAAACCATTGTGGGTTTTTGATGAGACTGTTGGTGATAGGCGCAAGACTGGTGCGGTTGATGTGAAGCTGTTATGTTGGAAACAACCCTAATAATAATAAAATTGCTGGTGGGAATCGAACACATGGTACTTACTCTGGTTGGCCCAAGTAACTAGGTTTTGTTTTCCTTCTTTTGATTTGTTTGGTAGTAGGGCGCACTTGCGAACCGCCCAGGGTTGTTGCTTGTTGTTGATGCAGGCACTCTTGCGAAATACCCAGATGCTTTCTTTCTTTTAAGGCACTCTTGCGAGATACCATGTTGGTTTGCTCAAGGCCTATTTCGGCTTTGGCACTTCTTAGCTCTGGCACTGTGTGGCTCTGGCACTTTTTTCGGCTCTCGATATTGCCACCCGAGGCCGTTAGTTCTCGGGGGCTGCTTCCTAGAATCGGTAATTACTCGATCTGTATTGGATCAGCTAAAAGGTTCCTGGAATCGTAAGTCAATGCCAAATTGACCGCTAGCCGCCTGTTTTTGTTGAAGGCAGGTGCAGAGAGCTAGTACATATACCTGGGCTGCCGGGTGGCATGCTTTGGGGGAGCGGTGGGAAGGAACAATGCAGCAGAGCAATCCATGATCAGCCAGAGGCATGGTAGGCAGGCTGTCTTCCTTCTTGCAATCTCTCTTTCCTACCTTACCAAACTGAGCTAGCTGCAATGCCCCCTCGACATTCAAACTGGATGCGCCATCCAAAATGTGTATCTTTATTCTCAAAATTCAACTATCCAAGGCATCTGTTCAGAGCTGTCAATAGCCTGGCACAACCAGCTTCCCCACGATGGAAAACGGCACCTGCCAGTCCTGCATCCTGACTCCGGCATAGCCCTTGACGAACCACCAGCCACTGAAGGAGAACCAGGAAAACACCCAGACATACCCGACAAGCCGACACAGTGCCGCGCCTATAGACCGCAGAATCGCCGCTTTCCCGGTTGGCGTCGTCTCCCCAGTCCCCTCTACACCCCCAGATACCACGGATTCGGCATGTCCATCCGCCAAGCCAGCCATCTGCTGCTCGTTGGGCTTCCGCTCCGTTTTGGAGTCTGCCTGTACGGGTTGTGGAGCTAACACATAGCGACTGAACAGCTTCATGACTGCAACTTCCACCATTGTTGCTATTGGCTGGAGCATGAAGAATATGCTCATGTCCGAGATGAGGTTGGCGAGTGGGTAATAACCTGGGGCCACTGCACCAACGCTCAGAATGTGAAAAAAGGTGCTGATCGCGAAGGCAGTTGTGAGGTGGATGAGATATGCCAAACTCGAGCGGCGGGGAATGCGCAGGACATTGACGATGTAATGGCTGAAGCCGAGACAGGGCTGTTTTTGTGTTAGCATGGAGGCCATGATGCCATGGTTCAGGGCTCTGACCAAGGAGGTCTTCACGAGAAGGGGACCTACCTGACGGATGTATTGGTGCCAAAAATTTCCCCAGACGTTATTGATTGTATAACAGTCGACGACACTTCCAAATAGGGGCGGCCATTCCTACCGACAAAGTCAGCATCCCACCTTCCAACCATCGAGCCATAGATACATCCCCGGAAGCGCTCACCTCGGGCCCGTTCAGCCCCGTTGCCACTCCAATCGCCGCCCCAAGATTAAATTGCATTGTCATCCCGCAATACGTCACCAAGACCATCAACAGTTCCGAGAACAGAATCCTCCCAACGACATCACGATCCCACGCCCACCCCTCAGGTATCACGAGCTTTCTCTCGGCCAGCATAACCCCATCCCACACCAGATAACACCAAAACGCCCTCACCAGGCACCCAAGCACAAACCCAACCCTTGTGACCTCCCCCCGCCGCCTGGTCTCCAAAATCCCAACCCGCTGCGCATTGATCGCGCGACTCCCAAAATTCCAGCCCACCGCCCGCGGCGTGACAAACAATCTCACCCCCCACCACATCTTGGCCCAGCTCCACTCCCTTGGCGAAGACCCAGACCTCTTCCCCTCCAAAGCAGGCACAGTACGGGCATCAGAGGGATGACCAGGGGGATTATCCACCCGCCAAAACTCGCGCTCAGGGGTGTGCAGCACCAACCGCTCCACCGCGGGCAGCACGAACAGCCAGGTGCAGGCCAGCCCGTAGCGCAGGGCGCGCGTGTCGCCGGTGTTGGGCGGCCAGGGGGAGACGGCGCAGCGCCACTGGAGGAGGGCTGCCAGAACGAGGACGAGGAGGGCCCGGCCGGGGAAGGGAGGGGGAAAGTAGGCGAGGGCGAGGACGAGGGGGAGGAGGATATGAGGGAGGATGCCGAGGGCGAGAGCGGTAGGAGGGTTTGCTGAGAGGGGCGGCATGGTTGGGGGGGTGCTGGACATGATGATTTCGGGCGGAATATTTCTTGGAATTATGGAAAGTAGATCCATAGTCGATTGGCAGCAATAGCATGGCACGAAAATAAAGAAGGGTCGGATGGGGCTCACCACCTTATATTCTTTCTGCTAGGGAGCCACATTTGCACAGCCCGGCTGTCACACCACATCAGGATATGCTCCATGGTATTTTGATCCATTTCATAGGGAATTGGACTGCAACAGCAGATGTGGCGGACATGCTACCTTTTGTTTGGGTCGACAATGGAAAGTGGTGTGATTCCACACGGCGCGGCATTAAACCTCGGCATTACAGGTTGGACTTCCCCACGATGCCGGGCCGGCCATGCCGAATCACAACCCATGTCGCAGAAACAGTTTCGTAAAACAAACAAGAATTGAACGTCGAATTATCATTACACTCATCATTGTTACCAGCGCCGTGTCGTTTCGGTATGTACAGGGGATCATTCAAGCCATGCCTGCAGCAGATCAAGTATCTCCAGGAATTGCAACTTAACCAATTACTAGTAGGTAGTCAAAAAGATTTCCCCATGACAGCTACCGTCAACCCTCCGCGGGTTTGCGTTCGCGCCCTTGACTTCCCTTGAAAAGCAAGATACAATGAGAAAAGAGCCGGCCTCACCAGCGCCACGACGCAAAGAGAAAGTAGTGGGTGATGAACAGGTTGTACACGTTTAGGAAAATGAGCGGGAGGGTGTGGTACCACACCATGCCGTTGAGCAGTCGGTAGGTGACGGCGGCGGTCATACCGCCCATGGTCACCATGGTCCAGAAGGCGCAGACCAGCCGCATGTTGCGGTACTTGTTGCTCTTGTGCGCCTTCTTGTCGCCGGATGCGGCCCACAGCAGCTCGATGCCGAACAGGCGGTCTTTGATGGCGGTCAGGTAGGCGTACGATTGCACCACCATCACGTGCTGCACGTTGAAGCCGTACTCGGCCTTGGCCCAATACCGAAATACGATGGAGCCGTAGAGAATGGACGGGATCGCAAAAGCCAGGTTGTAGTACTTGAACCACTCGGGCCGGAAGACGAGAAGAAGAGTGCCGGGGATAGGCGAGATGAAAATGCCGAGCGATACGGCGGAGTAGTAGAGCAGACCGCAGAGGTAGCAGGTCTTTTGCATCAGTGTAAGATTGGAAGTCCAAAAGTGCTTGGTTGTGAGCAGGGTGGTGCTGCCGCGAGCCCAACGCATCTGCTGGGAGAAGAACGATCGTGGGGTGTTGGGGCAGATTCCAGTCGCCAGGCAGAGTGGTATGTACTTGACTTTCCAGCCGCGGTCGGTGGCATCGAAGCTAGGATTCGCGTGTTAGACTTGATTGACCACACTACAGAGCGATTAAAGATAGGAGGCTTACCCAGTGTGAACATCCTCCGAGAAACCAATTTCAGCTGTGCCACCGACCTCTTCCAGGGCGCTCCGGCGATAGACAGCATTGCTTCCGACACAGATGGATGCGTTCCACTTGTTGCGGTTGACCTGAACGACGCGATAGAACAGCTCCTGAGTAGCACCGGCGCCCTGCTCGACCCACGTCTGGTCGCTGGTGACGCGAAAGAACTGGGGAGTCTGGAGGATAGCAGTCTTGGGGTCAGCCATGTGCTCAACAATCGTCTCGCGTAGGAAGTCGGGGCGGGGGCAGAAATCGGCGTCGAAGATGGTAAAGAAGTCGCCGTTGGTCCGCGTAAAGGCCCATCGGAGGTTGCCTGCCTTCCGTAGACGGGGCCGATCGTCGCGGACGATGTAGTTAAATCCATACTTCTCAGCCAGTGCGCGAATGGGGTCTTGGTTACCATCGTCCAGGACGTAAACGTTGAACTTGTGAGCGGGCCAGTCGAGCTTGATGACATGCTTGTAAGTGTTCTCAATGATTTCGATGGGTTCGGAGCAGCACGGCAGGTACACATCGACAGTCGGTGCCGTCTCGTCGTTGATGGGATACTGCTCGACAGTTTGTAGGTGCGCCTTGTAGTCCCAATCACGGCCGATAACACCGACAAAATATGAGATGATGAGGTAGATGTTGAGGAAGCCGACGAAGACGCCGTACCAGGCGAAGATGGGGGCGCATACGGCGAACAGCCACATACCAGCAGAGAGTGTGAAAAATGAGAAGAGACCGAAAATGTAAAGCGGAATCCGGTTGGTGTGGATGTACATCAGCTTCTCGTCGTCAGTCGGGCCTGTGGGAAACACTAGCCCCGGCTCTTCCCTGGGGCAGTATGTTCTCCTGATGGCCTCGCTCATGAATTTGAACGGATTTCTGCTCTTGCCTTCCAGCAAATTGCTCTTCTCATTGGCAGCGTGGGCGGTAGGGCTGGGTCCTCCTTCATTATCTGGAGTAGAGTGATCCCCGCCCTTCTCGTTGTATCGGAGTTCTTCGGTTGGTGGGACATTGGACTATGTATCGGTAAGTAGATGAATGACCCTTACTCCTGTCCTCCGAAGAAAAATGTACAACTGCATTGCTGTCCCGGCTAGCGAGAATGGTTCTCGGAGGTGGCTCAACACGGGGCGAGATTTCCTGAAGATGTCAGCGAGGATAACTTCGGTCAGCCACACCACCACATACAGCAGATGCCCGTCTTGAAGAAGCACCGCCAGTAGACGACGCATCAGAAGGATCTTGGAACGGATCTTGGACCGACAAGTTGCCCGAGGCGGCGCTGCCGGGGCGGAGGTGAAGGCGAGGAGCTGCCATCACGAGCGGTGTTTGTGAAAACGAATGTGGGTGTTGTGAAAACGAATGACTGGAGACTTTAGAAAGCCTGTGGGAACCGCTAAAAAAAGGAGTAACCTCGGAGGTCTGTCAGGGTAGAACGAGCGACGACATATAAGGATGGGGAAGTCTGAGAAATGCGTCTCAAACCTGATATCCAAGACAAGAGTCGTTGCAATGGCGTTTTCGCCAGTCCGACTGTGCAATGTAATTCAGCCCGCGATCATCAAGACCAAACAAGCTGTTCGGCATGAGGCTAGGGAGGCCGGGACGCCCAACTGCAGATTGAGATATTGAGTTTGCTGATAGGACTATGAAGACTTTCGGCATGGGGCTGTCTCCCCAACCGTGAATATTGAAAACACCGGAGTCTCCGGGGTCTGCCTAGCAAGGTGCAGGCAGATCCATACAAGGTTCCCCGAGGGGCAGAGAGCCCGTGTGAGAAAACAAAAGGCAGAGTGACGAACGTGGGCCAATGCAGGTACCCATGCCGGGGCTCAGGCATGCATCAGTTGGCACTATGATTAGAGGAGATGAAGTACAGCGGCAACCATCCCGATGATCGACATACGGGAGAGACAGGAATAGTAAACAGAACGATAGCCAGCAGATTCAGCGAAAGAGCAAGCGTCGGGGAGTGGGTCAACCGCCAAAGTTGGTGCTGGCCCAATCAAAAGGTCCAAATCGAAGTTGCTTGCCGAGAACGTAACGTTTTCAGGCGAATGGAAGGCTTCTGTGCCAAACTCAACCGCTCCTATGTAGGAAGCGGGGGATATCAAGCCATTCCGCCACAGATACTGGAGAAGGGGGGATATCTCGGCGGCAAAGCTTGGCTCGCTAGTTGTTGCCAGCCAGGTGAAGACGTCAGTTCCCCGCTGGTTCTGACCCCGGTAAAGCAAACTGTTGCGAGTTAGCAGGAGCACGGCAGCAACCGCCAAGTTGCACAAGAGAGGGGACTGGCAACTCGCAATTCTACATGGCCAACTGTCTGGCCTAGGATGCACTTGCTGTCCGTGTCGTATCCCAGAGGTTGCGCAGAGCCGACCTTGCCGACCCAGATCATGATCTCAGTCTCTGCCGTCGTTGCGCTCTCCGACTTGCCAGGATTGCGATCAGCGAAGATGTCAAAAGCTACATTTGCAGTAGCGCCGAGGTCTGCCAAGCCGGACTGGTTAAGGTTAAGGACGGGGAGCGGCGTCTTGCCGGGTCCCATGGACCACTGGGCTGTCAAGATGAGTGCCGAGATGTTCGACAGGGGTGCCGGTAAAGCGGGAGCCGTAAGTTTAACGTGGGGGTAAGAGTGGACCGTCTTGGGTTGCTCAACCCAGGACCAGGTGGCGTCAAAAGCGGGTGGCGAGTCTTGGATCTGGCAAGTGGCGTCGTCGAGTCAGAGACAGTCTGGGGTAAAAGGAGGGGGGGAGGGGACAGAGGAGAGTAGAGGGGAGTAGAGGGGACAGTGTCTCTGTCGCTCACTGAGATGCACTGAAAGCCTTTGTCGTCGGGGTTCCACGCGTTGGGGTTGACTGCGATGGCTGGTGAGCTTCATGCTTCATGCGTGTGGACGCTCTGCAGAGTCAAAAGCAGCTGGGCAGATGCGTACAAGTCAGGTCGTCGGAGCTCGTATAGCTTTTCTGGCCGCAGACTGTGGCATCGTACTTGGCTGCGACCGGCTGCACCAGCAGCGCGAGGGTTGGGACGCGTGTTGAGAACAACATGTTGGATAATTTGGACGCGCGGGCGGTGGTTTGATGGTGTGTGGACCATGGAAAACCCCTTGATCACAGCTGGGCAGAAATATTGTTGTTAAAAAAACGGCTTGTCTCCAGCTGCTGTAGTCATACTGTTCGAACAGTCCACGGAAAGTCGGGGCTTGCTCCTCTCGCTGCTCGCTCTTCCCATCCCAGCTCCTCTGCCGTGAGCAGTGAGCAAGCAGTGAGCATGGCGCGAAGCCGGCAGGGTTTGTCGAATAACACGGGTGCGGCTGCAGTTGTCAACGAATTGCGATACGCTCGCGATGCGCCTGCGATGCGTCCACCAGCGCGTCGTCAAGGCCGTCTTAGCGGCCAGATGCGATGCAGGGTTCGAGGGTCGAAAATGCCCGCCGGCTTCCGGGGTCGAAGGTGATCGGCCGCATTCCCCTGGCCGCGCGCGGCCTGCCAAGCACGCCCGAATCTGGAGAGGAAGGCAGCGGCTTCTTATCTCTGCCAAAAGGATTCCTAGATCACTGCTGGGTGTTGCTTGTCGGTCCTTAGGCCATGCTAACCTGAGCTGTTGGTTGCATTGGGATCACCGGTGCATGCATCTTCAGCATCCTCATTGAGCCTCATCGTAGCCACCACGCCAAGAAGCAGTCACTCCTCCAGCCGCCCGTCACCACTAGAATCACCAGCTAACCGCCAGCGTCATAACCCCCAGGGCCACTTGGCGAGTTCGGGCCTTTCTAGAAACGACGGTGCAGGGCATTGCCGCTCTGTCCGGGTGTCACGGTGCTTGGTGTTACCGTGTCTACCCACGGCTCTTTGCATCCGAATGGGCAATGGCTTGAGGTTTGCATATCGTGCTGG
Source organism: Lasiosphaeria hispida (assembly GCA_033439745.1). Lineage (NCBI taxonomy): Eukaryota > Fungi > Ascomycota > Sordariomycetes > Sordariales > Lasiosphaeriaceae > Lasiosphaeria > Lasiosphaeria hispida. Next base: position 5,783,146 of record JAUIQD010000003.1, read on the forward strand.
GCTACCACGTCGCACGGCGCGGTCAAGGCGGATATGTCACACCCAATATAGTGATTTCTCTGCGGAGGGGGTTTCGGGGCTGCGGTGACGACCCTCTCTTCCCTGCTGCTGGACTCGGATGCAGGTTTCGAGTATCATTGCCATTGTGCTGGACTCGCCCATCCCACACCATGACGATAATGGCCTGGAATTCGACGAAGCTCGACCACCCGTGCCGTTGATGATCGCCGATTATTTGCTGCCTTCGCCTCAGGAGAGGGACGGTCGAAATAGCTAAGACCACTTTGGTATCGCGCAAGCATGGATGACTTCCGAGATGAAACGTCGACACCACCTGCCTTGGGGATGTGGTCGTCCGTCCGTTATATGCTTGAGCTTCGTAGTATATATCCTCATTCGCTCAGCCCAGTTGTGTTGCCAGAAGCGAGAATCCTTCACATTATCAACACCGAGACACACCGAACGATCCCCTCAAGTCTTAATCACCCCTGAAACATATACACACGTACATACACAAACCTAGACCACGTCTTGCGTCGTACGGCGCACGGGAACGAGCACAAGCGATGGAGAATCCCCGCCCTGAGCCCGAGGTATTCCGGCCCACTCTTCCGCTTTTGAACAATCACCTCGCGCAGTCACTTCCGAGCAGTCAGTCGATAGCATCGGCGTGCAGTCCCGGAGCCTCCACGCCAACTTCATGGGCCGGTAACCAGTGGCTCCGGGGCACACCCGATACCTCTCCAACCAACTCCGGAGCCGGCTCGCCTGAGCTGAACCCCAAGCTCCGAACTGACGATGGAAGAATATCTCCAGTTGTCGAATCCCAGCCTCAGGCAGTCGTCCAAGTTGCTTGTCCCGTGAAGAGCATATGCTTTATTGGCGCTGGTTTTGTCGGCAAGTCTCTTCTCGTGGTAGTGTATCGATCGGAGTATTCTGACCCTGGCACAGGTGGTCCAACGGCGGCTGTCATCGCCTACCACAACCCCCAGATCTTGGTCAACGTTGTCGACTTGAACCAGCAAAGGGTTGATGCCTGGAACTCGCGGCATCTTCCCATTCATGAAGATGGCCTGATCAAGGTGGTGCGGATGGCGAGAGACGGTACGGTTGACACGACGGCCTTCCTGCCTGGGCTTTCACGGCCGGTGCAGCTCCAGGCTCGCCAGCCAAACCTTTTGTTCTCTACCCGAGTCATCGGGTCTATCGAAGAGGCAGACGTCGTCTTCATTTGCGTCAATACACCCACGAAGACCCATGGTCTAGGCGCCGGCTCCATGGCAGACGTTAGCGCTATCGAGAGCGCTACCCGCACAGTCGCGAAGCATGCCAAAGCCGGCGCAATCATCGTGGAGAAGAGCACTGTCCCGTGTGGAACAGCGCGGATGATTCAAGACATCGCAAGTTGAGCACCAGACCCAATGACTTGGACAAATGCTGACGTTGGTTAGCTCCGTTATCACCGCCCCGAAACCACCTTTGAAGTCTTATCGAACCCAGAGTTTCTAGCTGAAGGCACCGCCGTTGACAACTTAATGCACCCAGACCGCATTCTGATCGGCAGCGCCCAGACTCTTCCTGGCCTACGCGCCGCGGCGCTTCTCAAGGATGTCTACGCTGCCTGGGTTCCTCCTGCGCGCATTGTGACTGTGAACACATTCAGCAGTGAGCTCGCCAAGCTTGTGGCCAACACCATGCTCGCCCAGCGTATCAGCAGCGTCAACGCCGTTAGTGCCATCTGTGAAGAGATTGGCCTCGGAGCCGATGTTGACGATGTCAGTCTGGCTCTCGGCAAGGATACTAGACTGGGACCCAAGTTTCTACAGGCTGGAGTCGGCTTCGGCGGCTCATGCTTCGAGAAGGACATTCTCAACCTAGCGTACCTTGCGAGCGAGTTACATCTCGATGTTGTAGCCGACTACTGGCTAGGGATATTGAGAATCAACGAGTACCAGCGGCAACGGTATACGCGCAACATCGTTCGTGAGCTGAATGGTTCACTCCGGGGAAAGAAGATTGCAGTCTTAGGCTTTGCCTTCAAAGATGGGACCAACGACACCCGAAACAGTATTGCCGTTCACATCATCAAGGACCTCGCCGACGAGATGCCTCGGGAAATTGCGATATTTGATCCTGGCTGTACTTCGGTCGACATCCTTGATGAGATTGAGAAAATTGGCCTTACACAAAATCAGCTCAACAAAATACGCATCTGTGCCGGCTGGAGAGAGGTTGTCCAAGAAGCCAGCGCGGCTTGCGTCCTGACACAATGGAGGCAATTCCGCGGGCGTCAAATTGGGGGCCCACAGAAGTCATCCGAGAAGCAAGCCAAGACAACCAGCAGGGCCGTGACACCAAACACCAGAGAAGAGGCTCTCACAGAGATGGGGATTTTAGCCTTGGAAGATCTCGCCCGCCGAGAGCGCTCGACATCAGAAGACCCCCTCGGAAGACTCAAGCCTTTGCCTCCATGCGCCAACGATTGCAGGCATTGCGGTGTCAGCCTGGGTCGGTCTCACAACGAGGACACAGTTGACTGGCTTGAGGCTGCGGGCATGATGCAAGAGCCCCGCTGGGTATTTGATGGCCGGAATGTCGTCAATCATCTTGAACTCCAGGGATTGGGCTTCAGGGTGAGGGGAATCGGGAAGGGGGCCTGGATGGCCTGATAAGGCATAATGATATCTGTCGTGGGAATTTTTTTTCGTTCTGGCGTTTTAACATGCTTGGTCTGGGAAATTTCCTGTCTGGTATACCAACAGTCAGTAACAGTCATACTTCTTGACGCATCCATCGTCTGTTGCTGCTAGCACTGTAATTTACTGTAATTTACTTGTTCAACTCACCAACGTCTGACTTCGACCTGTTCTGGCTGCGTTCTTGTTGCGGGGCGTCGTTGACAGCGCGATCATCATCAATGCCTGTGCAACTTGGGGACTGTGTGCTTTCGCCGGTGAGTCATTGGGGGCACATGTTGGCGAAACTAGCATGAGCGGGTCTGTGCAGATGTGTTGATGATTGATGACTCCGATGGGGGATGAGGAGCAGCCAGCTATAAGATGAGTTGACAGTCAACCTCAGCTGCGTCAATGACCGGGCAAGTTCAAGCTGCATGCAACGACAAATTTGAGCAATCGGACATGTGGATGTGTCGGGTACCTCAGGCAAGTGCGAAGCTCGCATCCTCGTCTTCTTAGCATGGATGGTACCTTCGCAATTTCACAATTGACCAAGAATTGCCAGAGACAGTCTTTGCAATGCCCTGCCCACACAAGGAAAGAGCACTGCACGGCAAATCCTGACATGGCTCTCTACCTCGTAGCGGATTGGTAGTCATGTACCCCATAAAGCAGAACTGTTAGTGAACCTTAAGTTTTACATGCAAAAACTGTTTTCTCTACCCCACCCCATAAACAGCGAGTCTGCCCGCGATACCCTCTTGGGCCTCTTGGTTCCTAGCTTGAACTTGCCAACTGACCAGCAATGGTGAAAATCGAAAACGCACACCGAAAGACAAAAGACAAGAACGTCAGAATCATGCAACTTGCCTGTCAGCGATCACCTACCAACGATTGGCAGCTTCCCGCAACATCTATTTCCTGGATCTTCAACAAACCTATCACACCACGACCTCACACGCACTGCATTGGATGCGGCGCGTCCGGGGCAATTGCTAACCCCAGATCACTCCTTCGATGCTTCCACGGGTACTCACCAGGGGTCGCTATCGATCTGGACGTCCCCTTTTCGCCCCGCAGGGATTGCTTGGATGCGGTCGCTGCATCAACGGCCACCTTTTCCCGATTTAGCGACACTTTGGACGAGATTGGAAGGCGACGCTTTCCAGATGCTGGCCATGAACCCGTCGACCCAGCGAAACAGCGCTGGAACTGGCGCCAACGCGGCACGGTTGGCTTCTTCTAGTAACCGCAAACAGCTGGTCGCGTTCTCTTGCTTTCGCGATTGGCGGGCTAAGTTGATGTTGACGGCCGTTGTTGACGGCGAGGAATGTTTTGGCGGGTTCGCGCCAGCGCTTATTCCCAGCAGTTCGGCTCCAGCGCATCGGCAAACGGGACGGGGCGGTCTCTGGAGAAACTCGCCTCCTGGCAAGGCTGAGGTTTCGTGCAACCTCCTTAATTTCCGACAACACTCAGCTCTTCGCCCCGACTGGCAGCATTAACCGCTGTCAGACTTGGCCAGTCTTTCCACGGTCGCGCACTGGTGTTGGCCTAGTTGTCCCACCCCCCATCCAGCATTCGCGATGGCACTTCTGAGGTCATGATGCCACTTGGCTCGCGAGAAAATGCCATCCACGTGTGGCCCATGGCTCCCTTGACCGAAAAAGATGGCCAAGGCGACGTGTGGCGATTGATGATGACCGCAACAGGGCAGACTCAGCAGGCAAAGTCGGCGAGTGTGCAACCTGAGGCGAACTACCAGTATTCTGTGACGCAATCCCGTCACCGAGGTGAGCGATCGCTGACATCTGGCCTTGTTGCCCGCCGAAGACTCATCTGAGACCTTTCCATGCCCACGAGAGGCCTTGGTTTGCGGATTAGGCACCCTCTGTGGCAACTTGGGTCGTTGAGCGGAGTCGCAAAGGCAGAAGTCGGGTGCAGTGTAGTCACCACCTCGGGAAGTGGATGCCAGATGGAGCAGCGTAGCAGACAGGCAGCTGTCAGGTATGTTCAGTGTTGGCCAGGAACGGCGGCCAGGCAAGACAGGCTATTGCAATGCGTCTGAGGTCCCGAGAACTAAGCTTGAAAGCAATGGTGAGGCGACCACTGAATTGAAACTTTACCTTGCGTCTGGCGGTTCTATGCTACCAACTGCACGGTTCCGTTTCAACGGCCACTTTTTGGGCTCAATATTCGACAGAAGGTGGCATCACATCCAGAGTGTCATTGGATCGACATTACTGCAGGGCTGAGGACAATTGAGGACTTGGGCTTGTTCTTAGCCGTGGCTGTGTTATTCGTCGCTGCGGGTCGCATCAAACTGCGGGTACGGCCTTAGTGCAGAGTCCAGAGACGATAGAAGCACTCGGGATGTTTGCTGACCTCGTCGCCAGGCTCGCGAGATCACGGGAAAGCAATGGTAGACGATCCTTGGTAATTCGTTGACCGTTACTGATGCTGACAAGGGTTGCCCCTCATCAACTCTCGTCCTTCTCCCTCCCTTTCTTTCGAGGGGCGGATAGGCTCAGCCTCGACTTGGCGTGGTGTTGTGAATCCATGGCCTGCATTGCCGGTTCCTGCCTGCAAATGCATATGCAGTCTTGGGCGCACCGCATCTTGACACAGGCTTGGCTTGGGACGAATAGGTTGACTCGGGCGGCGTTCGCGACGGGCTTAGGAGCCGCGAGGATGCGGAACACTTGATGGCCGACAGCGGGTGGCTTTTCTGGGGTTCTGCGAGTTGACGAACCACCCACGACCCACGACCACGACGGCCTCCCCTCCACGCTGCGGCCGGCCCAGCAGAGGCATAGCGGCTGCTGACACTGGTCACTGGCGCGCGACGCCAGGGTAGTCGGCAGCCGCACCCGCAACCTTGGAAGCCTCTCCCACATTCGCAGCAGCCAGTCGCCTCGATCGCTCAACAGCTACGGATATGACTCAGGTCGCCGACGGAGGATTTTGCACCATCCGGCATTTCGGTCTGCGCTATCAGATGGTGGGGGTGACATACCGATGTGGTCTTGTCGAGCCGAACTACTGTGTATCCATCGCTGCTAGTGCAGTGCAGTCTGTGGATGCCTTCGGGTGTTCGAACCACCATGGCCCTCCCCACCAGGGCTTTCCCTATAATGGCCCGAGTGCACGGGTGCGGTGGGTGGATGCATCCCTTGTTTCGGGTTTTCGGTTTCCATTTACTGATGCTAACTAAGCAGCGTCTAACTGCCGCTCTCCAGACAGACAGACACGCAGGCGAAAGTTCATTCATTAGGCGAGTGCTATTTTTGAGTTGACAGTTTTGTCGCCGCTGCGGTGTTCGTCGGATCCAGCCTGTTGGGTGTGGTGCAGACGGCTTTGAGTGCTCTCGGCCAGTGGGCTCCCTCATCTCTGGGAGCTCCAGTTTCAAATCGCCCACCCGCAGCCGGCCCAACCCTCAGTGCGCAGGCACGCTCATTGGGACCCCGGTCGATACGAATTGCGGGACTCCAAATCCGCTCCAGATCCCGTCACCAGGCCCCTGCGAGTGCCTGGCATGCCTGGCCCGGGCTCCCTCCTCCTCCTCCGCTCAGTGGTCGTCTCCGCACACACCACAACGCCCCATTCTAGCTGACCTATGACGGTCACCCGGCCCTCCAGGACAAGCTCAGCCCTCCGGGCAGTGATGCCTCATTGGTCTGCTGCCTGCAAAGCGTTGCCGGTTGTGTTGCTCGCTCGGTCCACCCCCATTCCATCGCGCCGCAGCCTGCCAGACCCTCCAAAAGCAGCAAGAGGCAGAGAGGCCTGTCACTCCGTCTGCCACCCCGCTGCCACCCCTCTGCCACTCGGTCCTCAGGCAGAAGCCTTTTTCCAGCGGCCGCTTGGCTGGTGCGGTCCCTACGCAGACGCCAGTGTCCCGCGAGCGCCCAGCAAATGTCAAGCAAAGTAGTGCCAGGGAGGGGTGTGGCCAGACCCTCCGCGAGCCTCACAGGGTGACACTACATGGGCGTGTCCTCACTAGGGGAGTGAAGGAGGTGGGAGCTCTCCCTCCCTGGCCGCTCACCCACTCACCTTCGCATCTTGTATTTAAAACAAAGGACTGCCCCCCCCTCTGGTATTGGCTCCAACCTTCAGCCCAAATACACACAGCACACATAACACCACCATAAGCACAACTCCTCAACACGCACTGTATCACATCAGACAAACCTCCCCATATCCATTTAACCCGCTCCTGTCGCCGTCGCTCGCCTTCCCGCCTTGAGTCCTGAGCATATGTCCCCATGTCTTTGACTACATCTCGGCCCTTCCCCACAGACAGCTTCGTCCCAGACACGGCCGATTGATAGCCAGCTCAATCCGACCCAACACACGGTCACCATAGACAACACACTCCACAACCATCGACACAGGTCCCCTTCACGCCGCCACGCGCAGAGGGACTATCCTAACCACAGCGCAAGTCTTGCCCAAGAGCTCGCGTCATCGGAACCACACCTATCGCATACGTTCAATACCGACACAATGTGCTACAAGAAGATCTACGTCAACACCTATGCCGACGGCGTCCAGGATGTGACGGAGAAGGCCTACATGTGCAGGGAAGACAGGATGTGCCGCGATCCCGAGATCCAGCAGTACTACCGGAACTACTCGTACCCCAAGGCGCAACCTGGCATTGCTAGCATGCCCATCCCGTACCTCGTAGCAGAACTACCAACGCCGCGCCGGTCCAAGTCGCCGTCGCCAGCAAACAGACGGGACTCGGGTCTCTTTGTGCATGGCGGGAAACTAGCCGACGTCTCGCCAAGCAGACATCACCACCACCACCGCCATCACCGCCGCTCCTCTCGGCACGAAGCGCATGACCAGTCCGACCAAGAATCACCAAGGCCGCCCAAGCGTTCAATGACCAACCCGCATATCGTTGTCGTCGACCAAGCGCCAACGCATACTAAGAGCCGCGATGTCCCTGCTACTCCAGTCCAACTCACTGGAGAGCTCAACAGCCGCCGCCGCTCTTCACGTGGGCGCGATCGCGACCACCACGACCGGGACCGCGATAGCTCTGCCAACGGCCGCCACACCACCCGCCGGCGGAGCCGCTCGGCCGACGCCCGGCCTTTCATCATTGACGACGAGCATGACCGCCGCCGCCACCGCAGAGAGCACAGGCCCCGCCGGATGTCGACATCCATCTTCCCCGAGGCCGCCACCACCTCGGCGGCCGCGCCCGCCGATCCACGTCGCATCCCGCGCCGGTCCAACACCGTCATCCACCAGGGTGGCGACTCGGTCTTCTCCAACTCGTCGAGCTCGGCGGCGCCGGCCCAGCCCAAGGTCTTGCGATGGGAAGACGAAGTGGGCGTCAAGCGCGCGCGCCAGAACGCTCGGATCGCCAATCGGCAACCACCTGAGGTACACCAGGATGCACAGCCCAAGGGCATCCTTAAGCGCACTACCAGCGTCAATGAGGGGAAGAGCAAGAGCAAGGGGAAGGCTCGTGAGCTTGACAGCGAGGTGCGAGAGCTGCGCCGTGCTGTGGAGCGCATGGAGATCCCTCGACGCGACCGGGAGGCCCGCGAGGATGTCGAGATTGAGGTCTTTGACAAGGAGCGGCTGAGGGAAAGGTTCATGCCTGAGGACGAGGACAGGAGGGGCAGGAGGAGGAGTAAGGTGTGGGTTGCTGGGGACCGGTATCAATACCTGTGAACTGGCATTCAAGGGGTTTGGGTTGAAGCATTGCGACGGCATTTTTTATTTTTATTTTTATTTTTTTTATTTTTTTTTGGGGATAGCCGGCTTAGGCCTTGTTTGGCTTGGATTTGGCATTGCACCATCATCTTGTCACCAGCATACTCGCGGTATCGCGTTTTCTTCTTTCTCTGTATTATTAGGTCACCTTCGATGACCAAACATCCTTTCTTGACTCTCACTTCAGTCCCCGCGACCGTCAAACGTGACTGTTAGCTCTACAGAGTCCGCCAATTCGACCACTGTCTTGCCGCACCACCCTCTTGCAATGGCAATAGCAGCCAAAGCACCTGTTGCAAGAGGTCATTCGGCAATATTCAGTAGTTCTGACGATTATGATAATCGCCTGCGTCTCCCCACTTTGCCTGAGCGAATAGGCCCCCGACATGGAGCCTCAATGCAAGGTACAGTTCAAGCAGAGCTGGTCACTCGCTGCTGTCTTGCAGAGGCAACAGCAGGTCCTGATCTGACAGGTTGCCCGTGAGCTGCTTGCTGCGTACGGCACTGTGCATGCAAGGTTAGGTGGTGGGGGGGCGCAGCTCCAGGCGTCGCAAACCATCACCAACACCCGCAGCTGGACCCCCACACACTCGGCCTCTCGTTGCGTGTCCCAAAAATGCAGCACTTTCACAGCCGGTTATAGCGCCAACAGCCTCCTCTTCCCTACCTATTTCAGGAGGGGCGACGACACCAAGTAGTGGCTTTGTGCAGGCCATAGAGCAGACAACACCACCCGTCACATCATCCTCGGATTGTCCCATTCGCCTCCCAGTTCCTGCCTCCAGCATCATCCCTTTTTCCGCCATCGTCAGCACATTCGCTTGGCAAGGCTGAGTGAGGTATCGCGAGACTCTCCTGCGAGCCGCAGCTGCAAGAGCTCCTTCCTCTGGGGCATATGCTTTTGTATCTTGTTCATGATTGCCATCGCAGTGCTTCTATCGCCACCACATGCACTCCTGCTCGCTTTGAGGATGAAGACACGGACGGTGTGCAATCATCATAGCAACACTCGACGATACCAGGCAACCCTCCAAGTTTTCCTGTTGCTCCTGAACCCGGGTGGGTGTTGACAGTGCAAGACGCCGCGACAGCGCATGATTGGTAACATTGGACGTCCCTGCCGACGCGGAGGCAAGTACCGCCAGCGACCCGGCAACCTTGGAATTTATTGCCATCCCAGGTCTGATGTGTGGGGTGTCGGCGATAAGTCATATAGAGTATCTGTGTCCCGAGTTGTCCCATATTAACCCGCCAGTTACCACGGCCCCCAAATACTGCTGTGTATTGCCCATCCCAAATACCCGGCTGGATATTATGGCCAAAACGAGTCAACGAAAAAGCACCGCAAAGAGCCGAAGCCCATTAACCAGTAAATATATAGCAAGGGGAAAAAAAGAAGAAAAAAACACGGACATGGAATAAACCTAGCCTTACGAGCTACACCTTACACCTAAAAACCCAAAGGTAGCCCTCACCTCAACCCACCTTGGCTCACCGTCCAGCTAAAGAACACGAGCACACCATCCATTTCTGGGTGCGCCACCCATGCCAGTCCCCGGTGTGGCCCCATGACAGCCCGCCTCAGCAGCAGTCGCGGCCCCTCGTCCCTCGTCGCGCAACTGCGCGCCAGTGTTGCTGCCCAACTCCCCCCACCCATTTCCCCCCCATCCCCATCTCGTTGCTAGTGCCGTGGGAACAGCGGGATGCACGCACCAGCCGACCGGACGGAGCCATCGCAAAAGCTGATTGCACCGTGCCGAGCTGCAGCAGTCTACTCCAACCCCCGTCAAGATAGATAGATGGGTGGGATGTGCTGCCGGGAGGGAGGGAGGGACGGGTCGCGGCCGTGGTGGTGGTGTGTCTGGGAGTGCTCGTCTGTTCTTTTTCTCGCTGCTGCCGCAGCTCGATTGCCACGGCGAAGGAATGGTGGTGCATGATGGGTATATGTATGGCCTGGGGAAATAGGGCACGTGGTGTGTGCCATGTCTCACCTAGGTGCGGGGGGCGATGGGTGGTGCGGCCACCCGGCAGTTGGGTCATTCATTCACCGTGTGCTCTCGCTTGCGAGTCGGACACCGGGCCCCGGCGGGGATTTGACTCGGGGCCGTATTTCGATCTGCGGGCGGCTGGTAGGACTCACAATTCTTGGCGCTGCTCAGTTTTGGGTCATCTTCTCCTTTTCCCTCTTGACTGCCGACGCCGCGCCCGCGGAATTTGGCTTTCGGGTAGCGACCTGGGCATGGAGTGTCTTCGCCATCTCGGTCAAAGACTTCTGTAGCCCTCACAGAGGGGATGCAATTGGCCTGGCCGAGACCTAATCTCCAACAGCACGCAATTTTAGCCCTCGTGGAGGGGATGCAACTGGCCTGGCCAGGCACACCTTTTTGCACTGCAATTTTAGTCCCGCGGGAGGTGTTACACCACCGAGATCGGCTCAAACCACAAACATGTGCTTCCACACGTTGCGAACTGTATCCCCGTGCCTCGTAAGATCGCAAGCCCACACCTTTCGGCGAACACAACACCCACGAGGCAACTGGCACTCAGGGGTCAGAACAAAGCCCCATTTCCCCCAGCAAGTCGCTCGCTCGAACATCGATGCCGCCGCCGCGCTCATCTTCCATGCCGAACGCGAGGAATAATTCGTCATCCAAATACCCGTGATACTTCTGCCCCCTGACCTTCCAGCTCATGGACACCACGTAGAACATGCCCGTCCTCGTTCCGTCGATGCGCCGCCACCCGTGTATTCACAGCGGCTTCGTCGAAATGGCATGCACCTCGAAGGGCGCACGCTCTCGGAACACTATGACGTAAGGCTCGTACTCGCTGTGGTAGTTGTAGTACCACTTATGCTGCACCACGGTGAGGATGAACGTATCCTCCCCGTCGGGCTTGCACGCGACATCCGCTCGCTCACACATGGTGACCCGTAGCGAGTTAGTCGCCTAGTGGATGCGCTCATTCTCCACCAGCAGCTTGGGCAGATATCTCGCGATACTCCTCGCATCCGCCTCAGCGCCCCCCAAGTCCGGACCAACCTCTTCATTCCCCGATGGATCCAGCCATGCAAACACCCTCTTGGGCACGACGTCTATTGCACATAAACCTCCCTCCCCATCCCACCCCCAAAACACAAACCAATTCTTCTCCAACCTCCCATACCCCCCCGGGCGGCGCACTTCAGCGGCAGCTCAAAACCCCTCCCCGACCTCGCCCGCCGGCCCCCCCCCGGGCCGAGCCGGGGTGGGCCAATCCACCAGCCCCGAGAAATCCAGCACCCACTGCCCGAAGCACGTAAACTAGCTCCTCGCGCCAAACGTACGGCCTCCCGGGTCTGTAAAACACCAACGCGTCATGCGGCCCAGCGCTGAGCGCCAACAGCGCCAGCTCGCCTTCACACCGCTGCGGGTCCCCCGCTAGCGGCTCGAGACATTGCAGTACGCTGGCGCCGTCGTCGGCGACGGCGAACGCGGCGGTGCAGACGACCTCGAAGAAGTGCGCCGATGGCGCGGCGGGGTCGCTGCTCCAGGTGTCGTCGCGGGCCGGGTGCGGGAGGATGTTGGTGTTGAAGGCAGAGGTGTTGCCAAAGAGGACGGGGAAGAAGGATTTATTTTTGGCCGAGACAGACGAGAGCTCCTGGTGGGTTGGCGGGCTCAGGGCGGGCTTGGCATTGTTCCGGTTGGGTCCCGCCTGTGGCGTTTGGAGAGGAGGAGGAGAAGGCGGATCCAGATGAGGATGAGGAGGATAATGAGACAGCGCAGGAGCAGGACGTGTCGGCGCTGACGTCGGAGCTCGGCTTGGTGTCTGAACGCGAACTTGGTCATGGTTGGTTGGTGAGATTTGTCCATGGAATGCGGCGCCGAGATGCGACTGAAGTCGTGTCTTTGTGTCCGAGTCCCAGAGGCTGAAGCTGGTTATCAGCAGGACAAACAGGGGCCCAATCAAGAGCCCGAGGCGCTTTGTGTCCCTCACCAACATCCTGTTCTGGCTCAACACCAAGACAGGACAGTGAAGTTGCGAAAAACGAACTTGGGATATCCTGAGCATCACAAAATTGGGCGGCGATGCGGCATCTGCATTTCAGCAAACACCGGGAAAATTGAGCGACTCTGGTTGGCAAATTAATTAACAGCCGATGACGATGAGATAAGGTCGAAGCTGAGCCCGTTATGCAAACCACTTTTCGTACACGGGCGAATGACGTTCTGAAGAGGCTGAATCTGCGCGGAACCATGTGGTCTCGTCGATAAAACACCAGTATCTCCGACTCTTCGCTGCAGACCTTCATCAGTGGGGTCCAATCGAAAGCCTGAGCACCAGGGCCTCAGGTTACACCGCTGCAAGTCTACGCTCTCCAGCTTGCCAGGTGTGAAATCAGTGCCCAATGGACTGTATCCCACACCAAGAACCCACCCCAATAACCCACTTCCAGCTCTCACGCGCATGGTCCGGACGAAGAAACCAAATCGCAACATCAGCAAGGTTTCCACTCTCCGCAACGGACCTTCGACAGTTTGAGCGGACCGTCTCCATCTCGCCCTTGACGGCGGGCATTGTATATGTGATACATCCTGGAAGAACACATCGCGACGCTTTTTGCCCCAATAACTCCCCACGGACTCGGCGCCTTTGCCGAGCCGCCCAACGATCAGTCCCGAAATACCATTGTACAAACACGCAACATAAAGACTGAGACCACATGCGCGCGCTAGCTAGCCGTAGTCCAACAAAAATCAAGGATATGATAACAAATACAGCTCATGCACGTATCGACACACAGACCGACGGACAGACACAGCTTCATGCCGGCAACCTCTCGGGCCGGCTAGGTGTAGCCCTCCGGAACAGCCACTGAGCAAACCTCACACTCGGTTGGTCAAACGCCCTTGTCACCAGCTCCGCACAGTACAACGTTACCGGCAGTAGCACGATATGAGGGACAAGAAACGCCACTTCGAGCCCCAAGGGTCCTGCCATGGGCAGCGGGAATATGTTCACCAAGTCCGGCATGTTTGTCGCCCGGTAGTCATTGACCCAGCCAACCGCCGCGTACAGCCTATCTCCGAGTGTGCAGATGATGAACCCGTGCACTAGGTAAAGGGAATAGGACACTCGGCCAAGGAATTGACAGAAGCGTGTTTCGAAGAAGCGGCACAGCCATGGTATATGCCGGACGGATACTACAAGGAACGTGGCTGCCCAGAAGAGGAAGAACCACTTGTAGTTGGAAACGACATGCGGCTTGAGGAACGAGAAATAGTACCAGCCAGGATTCTGGCGAAGATCCTCGATGTTGTCTGACCGGGCCGAGATACCGCCCAGGTATATGCTCACCAGGAACATGGCGTAGATGATGGCCTTCTTGTACGACCGGAGTGGCCTGAAGATGGACGGAAGCTCAGATGCGCGGGCGAGAAGGTCCAGATCGCAGAGAAGGGTGCCCGAGGCGAACATGGACAGATACCAGCCGTCGACGATATAAAGAAAGTAAAAGACGAGTCCAACCTGCAGGCAGAGTCGTGCAGTTTGGGTACAAGTCGACAGAGCCAGAATGCTTGTGTAAACGACGATCGAACCGCGGAACTCGATGGGGATCGACCACAGGTGAAAGTTATAACTCGGCCAAGGGACTCCACCCTCCTTGAAGATGAAGCTGAAGTTCTTCATCTCAACGAACCAGGCAGCCAGCTCTTCCCCGTATGTTGCCTTGGGGGTCTGCGCTGGCGATTGGAACCCTGAACATGTGCCAAGATGTCATGTAGAGAAAAGTGGTGCACAGTATTGGAATGTAAAGACGCAGCCAGCGGCGAAACAGGGCCGAGGAAAGGTGATTTGCCAGCTTCACTTGCTCCCCCCTAGTGTACTAGATCCATGGCCATGACAGACAAAACGAAGCCTGAGATGACGAAGAAGGTCGCAACAGCAAAGTGCCCGCCGTAGAAAAAGGTGCGGATTCCCGGAAGGGCGGCGAAGTAGTATTGGCCTTCGAAGCCGTAGGCTGTCTCGAGAAACTTGGACTGCTCCAGGGGCCTTGCCCATAACTGGTGGTGGTGCCAATAGACGAGGAAGGCGGCAAAGCCTCGCAGTCCATCAAGGTATGCCGTCGGGCGGAGCTTTTGGCCGGGTTCTTTGGCGATGCTCAGACCCATCTTGAAGGGGTTCGTGAAGAGGGCTGACCACCACCAGCCGGTGCCGTTTGCTTCCCACTTCTCTTCCACCGGCGGCGCCTCATCTATATCGCTCTGCATGATCGGTCTTTCGGTTCGTGAAGCTCTGTGGAGGGATCTGTGGAGGGCAACTCTCGAGGCACGGGTGCGTGTCGATCAGGGTAGGTGCGCGAGTCAGCAGCGTCGATTCCCCATACCCCGCAAGTGCCTCGAACTTTCGGCACGATGCAGGCAGCGATACGTCGTAGGGGACAAAATATTTCTCGTCGATGTTCTCGCCGCGGTCTCAGCTCGTGGGTCGAGAATGCATAGCGCGTCTGGATTTTGGACGACGGCAATACGAGCCCAGCTCAGGGGTGGATGCTGCTACGAAAGGAGCAGCTAAATTTCCATGCTCCAATCCTACCATGCGCAACGGAAATGCCATCCAGCAATTAGAAGTGGTCCGTGCACGCAGGGGCCGATTGAGTTGTGCCATCTCTTGGCGGGGAAAGCTTGACCAGCCTGCTCATGTCGATCCCTGGTGAAGCTCGCGGTTCTCCATGCCAACTTTATTGCTCTCCTTCCGTCTCCTCACCTAAGGTACTGAGCAATTGGATATCTCTCTATTTCCTTTGCTCCTTTGGCTCGCTTGTTTGCCAAGTGGTGGCAGACAATCGTGACCAGAATGGACGGGATGAATCGAAGCGGTCACTCCCTGCCCCTCCCTCCATTGCGTCGTCAGTTGCGGTGACACCTGCAGCATCATGATGCTCTGCTGACGGATTGGGGAGGAAGAAAGAGCAATCCAGGTGAGCAACGCTCAGGGCCGAGAGAGTCGGTGCTCTTCTTCCCAAAGGGCTAGGGTTGTCCACGATGCGCCCCAAGCCCCTATTCCAAAACAAAAACGGGACCTAGACCTCTTCAACTTGCGTTGCCGCCCTAATGACGACATTGTTCTGTGTGTCAACTTTGACGAAGGGCAGGACCCGGAATTGGCTTCTCAATACGGCATTCAAAGCATCAATATTAACAAACGACAGTCAGCAGCATCTTCACATGCGACCGAGATGCTGCTTGACACCCCTGCATCCCGCGGCTCAATTGCAGCACCCTAACACCCCCCCACCCCGCACAACACCATTGTCGTTGAACCCGGGATATGCAGCAGAGACTAACATTCGGCCAACCACACGTTGTCTCTCCTGCCAAGTTTGGTGACAGCTCACCCGTCCATTGGCTCCTGTCTCCCTTGTCGGCCCCGCCCCCAGATCGCTGCGACCGTTCCTCGTTTTGAAGCCCCAATTCAACATCAACAAGCATTGTCAGGGTGCAATGCTGGCAGAATGGAAGAATGGATACCACGATGGATCTGCCAGGGGTACCTGGCGCTTGCGTTTGGTCTTCCCCCGCACTTGGGGCGGCCCTTCTTTCTCCATGGAGTAGTGTGGGAACAATGAGAGAGGAGTCTCGGGCTGAGTCTCTCACCAAAGGATTGGTCACTTCGCGTTGCTTCCCAGCTTTGACAACTCCTCACTCCCGCTTGCCACGATAGCATCCCGGCCCATGCGCCCTCCTGCCCCAAGGCCCCTTCCTTCATGCCCTCCAACCTGGCTCTGGTAGCCTCTTCACCTGGCTAGTGTAGGCCGGGCACCTGGCGGGGAGTCTGCCATGCTCGTGTTGGGGGTCTTCGGCAAGCCTGTGACGCCAATGCAAGCTGGAGAACCCGGGGCCTGCCTTCTACCAAGTCTTTGATATGCCGTCCTTCGCCCGGTCTCCATGCACGTTCCCTTCTCCCGTCTTCCCAACCATTTACTGCTCCAAGCTCATGCCTAGCCCCTCCTGACAATGCGCGAGAAGTCGGAATTCGAGATCACTTGGACGGCTTCGAGGGCTATGGGCACGCCAATATTGCCCCTATCTCCTCTTTCTCTCAGGATGGGTGCCATCCCAGCGGCTCTCCGAAACCGAATCCCAGCACAACTGAGAAGGTCAATTCCCCTATACCTCCTCTGCATCACCTTGTTCATCATCGTTCTCTACGCCGATGTCTTCAGTCTGCCCGATTCCACATCTTCGGTGCTTGGGCGAGCATCATCCCAGAAAGTATTAGCTGCGTCATCACATACTACCTTCCCAAGGAAGATATGGCAAACATGGAAAGTCGACCCATACAACTTCGACAAGCGAGATTCCAACACGGCACGGTCGTGGACGACCAAAAATCCAGGCTACCGTTACGAAGTGCTGACTGATTTTAACGACATGTCCTACGTCGAGTACCACTTTGGCCCCGAGGGTCTAGGCCGCCCCGATATTGTTGGCATGTACCGCTCAATCAACCTTACCATCATCAAGGCCGACCTGCTGCGCTACATGATCATGTACGCGGAAGGCGGCGTGTATGCCGACATCGATGTCGAAGCTCTCAAGCCCGCCAGCCGTTTTCTTCCTGCGCGGTACAAGCAATCCGAAGTCGACATGGTCATTGGTGTCGAGATCGATCAGCCCGAGTTCCGCGACCACCCGATCCTGGGCCCCAAGTCAATGAGTTTCTGTCAGTGGACTTTCATGTGCAAGCCACACCTGCCCGTGATGCTTCGGCTGGTTGAGAACATCATGGCCTGGCTTTCCGACAAGGCCTCCAAGCAGGGCGTACCTGTCTCCGACCTGGCGCTCGACTTTGACGAGGTCATCAGCGGCACAGGCCCATCGGCATTCACGGCCGCCGTACTCGAGGAGATGAACAAGCACCCTCACAGCGGAGGCAAGATCACATGGGACGGCTTTCACGGCATGGATGAGTCTAGAGTTGTTAGCCGCGTCCTGGTGCTCGACGTCGAGGCCTTTGCCGCAGGACAGGGTCACTCGGACTCGGGCAATCACAACGCCCGCGGCGCCCTCGTCAAACACCACTATCATGCATCGAATTGGCCGAGCAAACACCCTCGGTTCGCTCATCCCGCCTTTGGCGAGGTGGAGCGCTGCAACTGGGATGCTGATTGTGTAAGGAAATGGGACGAAGATGTTGCCGCCTACAAGACAATGTCTACCGAGCAGCAGCAAAAGAAGATTTCTGAGCGCAAGACTGAACAGTTGAGGCAACTCGATGCGGCTAGGAAACTGCAGGAGCAGGCTTCGCAGCTGGAACAGCTGGGGTTGGCGGTCAAGAAGGCGGAGGAGGAGTCGAGAAAAAAGCGGGAAGAAGAGGAGGCGCTGAGGATGGCTGAACGTCATCAGGAGACTGTTAACGAGGGGCCGAGTCCGCCGCCTCTGCTGTTCGGATCTACCCCTCAGACAAACATTAACGCGGGCGCACCTGAGGATGTGACCGGGGCAGGAGCGGTGGGTCAAGGATTCCCTCTGGGGCAGGCATCACCCTTTGCTGTCGCCGCAGCGGCGCAGCAGGCAGAAAATGGCAAGCGGGTGGGAATATAATGAGTGGGGGGTTATAAGAGATGATGAAAGTGAAGATTTTCAGGGCTGCATTTTGTTGGTGTTTATGGCTAGGACGGGGAAGGACACCCTGTAACCGGCGACAGAGATTACTTGCTGCCAAGGCTGGCTGATTTTGAGCAAGGTTTTGATCAAAGTACCAGTAATGTGTTATAGGGGGTAATACCATCTGGAGTTTAAGTTTAGAAGACCCGTAGATAGTTGAATGTATGTGCTTTTTAGCTTGATTGCGATGGATATCTTCGCAGATCGTTTCAAATATTGGGGGGGGGGGAACCATTGGTTTGCAGCTTCGAAGCACAGCCCAGTGTTCCCTGTCTAAACTGACTCGGGAGAGAGGTGGTATTACGAATGGAGGTTCCTTTGTAGCTGCCGACACGTTTCGAAGCTAGGTTGTCGATGGAGGTAATTTCAGTAATAGATTGAGATATAACTTCAACTAGCATTCTGTTTACCGCCAGTGATTTTGAGCTGTTGTACTCTTAGTCCGTTATTCTAAGGCTTGCGATCGCCCAACTCAAGACACCTTTGCCCACTCAGACTCACAATTCCAGCCCAACCCTTGGTGTGACACACCGTGGTAGGAGCCTTGCCATGATAGGTACTTGAGTTGAGGTCATCCAATTGACTCGGCCACACACCAAGACGATTTTAACAGCCAATAAAAACACTTCACATCACGCAATTCCATGTTGTCAAATTATGATAACACGACCATGCCGATTAGATTCAAGATTCAGAAAGACACTGAGACAGCTTGGACTCGCTGTGCTCCTGTGCTTGAGTCTTTTTGAGCAAAGGTGTCTACACAGGACTCTGCAGATTGTTTGCTTCAGTCTGCACCCTCCCTTGCAGTCTCCACCACTGTATGCACGACAGTCGCGGTTACCCGCACCGCCCCTTCAAACTGGCGGCCATTTGCACCCAAATTGGACTTGTATGTGAAGGGAGATGTGCCCTTGACAAGAATAGCTTCCTCTTGGGACCCCGCAACAGTGAGACCGACGGTTTGTTGCATGGTGATGCCTAAACCCGCATATGTGAGTCAGTGCGATTAAGTAGGGTGCCTACTGGGTAACAGGACGATAATTACCCCCCAATCGGGGAGTGAAAGGTGCATGGGTGTATTATGGCCTGTGACTCACTCGCTTGCCCATTGCTCCAGAGATAATAGAAACTGGGCTCGCCGCTGCACGTTGTCGTGTCGTTATGCAGCTCGGGATTGTGCACCCATCTGCAGCGGGTCGTCGTGTCGGGCGTGCCAGAATAGTTGGCGTACAGGTCGTGCCAGCGCCAGCCCGAGGCGGCACTTCCGCCGTTTATGCTGACGGACCAGAAGCCTGGGTCAAAATCTGCGGGCACGGGCTGGGAGCGGGCGCGGGTCGGTGAAAGGAAGGCGACAAGGAGGGAAAACGGGAAGGAACAGGTGGGGCGCATGATGTCAGGCGGGATGCAGTGATGGATGACCTGTTGCTTTTCATGACTGAGTCGGTCTGGACAAGGTATTGAGATTCCATTACAAAGTCTCAAAGTATAAGCGCATGGGAAGTGTGCTCTTTAACTTGACCGCAATGTCCGCATTGAGACAGGATGCCAGAGATCCGGATGGACACATGCACAGAGGAAATGGGAAACCCCTTCACTCAGATGTAACGGCTCTGAGGGAGAAATGCAACGGTGAGGTCGAGGATACCACTCTTGTTGCGTTTTTAAGTCAATTGGGGAATTACAGGCTATATTCACTTGGTGAAAGGCCCCGATGCTTGTAACGTGGTATTTGGGTAGTCGTATGCGATTAAATCCACTGCATTCACATTAGCCGAATGATTGAAAGGTGACTCGGGGACAGAGTATAAATACGTAAAATGCCTATCCTCCTCCCTCAGATCTCTTTGGCCAGCTCTCCCAACCAAACGGCGAGCGTTGCAAGCGCCAAGACCAGGCCCTATAACAAGGCAACAAACACCTGGACGGGAGATCGCTCCACAACACTAGGGTGGGGGCTTGGACTTGAAGCAGGCCAAGAATGAAATCAACGAATTGAGTGCAATCAGACCGCCTTAAATTTCAGGTGGTTGGGTAGGGCTAGGAAAGCAGACATTCGGCAAAGAAAGCCCCACTAGTGGCGATTGGGCCTAGTGACGCCAGCGTGAAAAGCAATTATACTTGGGCGTCAACGTTTTGTGTTCAGGTCAACATTCCATTCCACGTGACAACGCGAGCGATCCCTTCGCGCCTTCCTTTTCCTCTTTCTTCCACTGTAATCTCGCCTCCCAGCATTCCCAGCACCTGCAGCGTTCCCGGCTTTCCCAGCTTTTCGACGTCGACCTTTGCAATCTTTCCCGTGTGTAGCTGTTTGTTGGATTGCCTCCACCATTCCACATCGCAACGCACATTAATACCCCGGTGCTCGGTGCTGGGTCGATAATCTGTTTCGTTTGGCGCCCAGTTTCGCAACAGTCTCGCAACAGTCCTGCGACCGGAGGCCTTCCCAGCACATTTTGCTGAAGTCCCGTCGCCTTTGAAGCAAATTTAGGTTACAGGCGCTCCAGGCAATCTATAGGCGCCCCGAGCAGCTCTACAGGCCTTCCACGTCACTGTGCAACCCTTTTTTCCCCCACCTGCCGGTTCTTATCTTTCCTCGGATCCCTTTCGCTTGTACCTGCATGCTTTGCGAATCTCTCAGCAAACCCATCACCAACACCGCACTCCGTTTGTCCAAGTGCGCCCCGAGTCCACCGCCAACATGAGCGGCAGCTATGAAGATTTCGACAATGCCGATCCAGCCGAGCAATACATTTCACCACTCCACGACTTACATCAACTTGAAAAGATTCGTGCGCCGGTCGAGAACCGGCTGAAGCTTGCTTATGAGGATCTCATTCGCAAATACCGCGAGAAATGCGCAGACTTTGAACGAGAGAAGCGTAATGCCCAGGTGTGGGAGCGGGAGCAGCGTTTTGTTGAGAAGGAGCTGACGGGCATTAAATCTAAACTGGTACTTCCAACCCTATTCAAGCTGCCTCGCTTGACACTCTCACTAACCTTGTCTCAGGAAGCGTCAGGCTTTGTCTTTGTCATCATTGACGGGGATGGAGCCGTATTTCACGAGAGCTTAATCGCAGAAGGCGAAGAGGGCGGTAAAGCCGCTGCCCACGAGCTCAATCAACAGCTCAAGACCCAGATGTATGAGAACTATAACATGTCCAACATCGACATTATGGTTCAAGTGGTCCTGAGCGTCGAGGGCTTGACTAAAGCTCTTCACGCCTCCAATACACTCAGGACCTTTGACTCTACCATACTTGCGCGCTTTGCCCGAGGCTTTTGTCGCGCACAGCCCTTCTTCACTGTTGTCGATGTCGGCTACGGCAAGGAGCAGGCCGACAACAAAGTCCGCAAAGTTTTCGAGCTCATGGAGAAGAATCTCCAGTGCCGGATGCTCATTCTAGGAGGTTGCCACGACAATGGTTATGCCACCTTCTTGGAGTCTTTCCGTAATAATCATAAGATTGCACTTCTCGAAACTACGCCTGCTGCTGCCGACTTCAGGAAGCTTCCTTTCGGTCGACTCTCACTTCCTACCGTATTCCGCTCCGAGCCCTTGCCGGCCAAGGTTGACGCCTTTTCTTCCCGGGCCGTACCCCCTCCTCCTGGATTCAACGGATTTTCGCGTTCGGCGGCATCCCCTGCACCGCTGCCTCCCTCGCCCTTTGGCCAGATTACCAACGGATCACCTCGACCGGCGCCAGCCGTCCTTGCGCCCCCAAAGTCGACCACCCCCGTTATTTCTGAACCGACCAGAAGAGACTCGAACGGCAAATCGGCTAGCAGCTGGGCCGCCGTTGGCAGATCCGCTGGCGTACAGACTATCGATATTTCCAGCAAGAAAACTTCGACTAAGGAGAGACCTTTCTACCTCCTGAACAAGAATAACGAGCGCTTAGATATCCCCTTGCCGAAGCTAGAACCTGCCGCACAAACCTCATTTGACAACAAGACGAAGAAGAATAACGGCGTCAACTTTTGCAACAGATTCCATCTGACGGGCCATTGCAAGCAATCCGAGTCGACAGGATATTGCCCTTACATTCACGGCGAGCGACTGAGTGCCGCTGAGCAGGTCCTGCTTAGGATACGTGCCCGGCACCTGCCTTGCGGTTCTTCGTCCCACTGCTGGGATATTTTGTGCACCCTTGGCCATCACTGTGCGAACGGGTCGTCTTGCTATTTTGGTGATGGCTGCCGGTTTGCCGAGACACATGGGATGGACACTGTAAGCTGAACCCCCTTTTCTCCCAGGATCTCTTCCGTCCCATACTGTGAGGCTGGACTGACCGTTGTGACACGTCTAGACACCCACCATTAAGATCTATGAGGACGGCACTAGAGAGGTGATTGTCTCCAAATAAGGAGTCTGGAGATAACCACAAGAGCGGTACCTTACGATATTAGAACTACTGATATTTTTCATTGCTCTTAGACCTCACCATTGATACCCTGTCATAGATTGCAAAGAGGGGTCATATCTGGTAGATGAGAGATCAATATAAGCAAAGAGGGATTCCTGCACTCATTCAGAAATTTGTGTCTTTGTTAGTCTCAGCCAATAATTGAGCATTTTTACTATTTCATCAGCGGCGAGGGCTTTTACCAACACTCTAGCAGCTGTATCAGTATCATTTGCAGCGTTCTCAACCATTTGAACGCCCTTTTATGCTCTGAAGATTCGCCGCTTTCAAGGCCTGTCTCACCACTTCAAAGGTCTGCCGCTCGTAGCTGTAACTGCTAGCAGTTCGAAGCGTCACACCACCTTGGATAATGACTTGTAGACTTAACTTTCCAGCGTGAAGTCACATCCTAACTCTTCTATTCATGAATTCGTCCCCTAAAAGCATATGCACTGAGTTGGATGAGATAGGGATAACAACTTGGTCATGGAAGGTCAAGTAATGATGTCGCAATGGCAATTCTAGGGACGAAACTCGGAGTTTCTCTGGAGCTTCAGGTTCAGAGTGAGTGTGGAACCTAAGGGGATGTAGCGGAACAAGGGCACTATTCTACTTGTATTACGGAGACTACTAGTACCTGAGGCAGTCTATGGCAATGATTTCTTTGGGTGCACCCCTGGCAGCCAATCACGGACTAACGATGTCAGCTTTCAGCGCGAGTGGTGAAAGTACCAATGAAAAGGAAGAAATATATTGTGATTGAATGACGCGATTCTAGTTTCAGACCAGATTTTTAGGATTGCCATTTTCTGTTACTTTCGGGTGCTGGTTTGGTAGATGTCGCGAGGGTAGAGTGAACTTGCTACCTTGACAAACTCACCTCCACATGCAAATTACCAACACCTGCTACTAGTAATTACTCGTCGAGCTTAGAGACTCCGAGCCTTCGTCCTCATCCTCGCCGCTCTCTAGGCACCGCTCCTTGGCACCATCCAGGCCGAGAAGAAACATGTTAAAGGCTGTCCGCAGTAGTTTCCTTTTCTCAGGGTTATCGCCGTCACCATCTCTGGCCACCTCAAGAGCCTCCTGCTCCTTGATGTACTTTGCGGTATCGGGATCGGGCTCGCCCGAAAAGTACTTGTCCAGCACCACTCTACAGGCAGCCTTTGCGCGTGCATTCTTCTCCAGCCCGGTACTGTTTATCACATGGTCAAAGAGGGTCATGGAGGCACGCAGCCGATGGGCGTAGAGAATGCCCCCCGTCAGTTCCCGAACGCACGACTCCTCAGAGTCGAGAACCACCTGCGTAGCGTAGCCAAGCCGATAGGACAGAATGGGGTCTGCCAGGTAGCGCTGGGCCTCGCTCAGGTCCTTCAACGCGAGTGCCTGGCTGACGCTGTTGAAGGTGGAACCACGGACAATCGGGAAGACATACCAGGTCCAGGAGCCCAACGAAACCTCGGGTCCGGGCTCGCTGCGCAGCTTCTGGATAGCAAAGGAAAAACGGGAGCCCTTGAAGACGCGCTTTGGCGTCTGGGTTTCCTTGATTTGTTGGAGGGTGTCCATGTCGATTTGCTGTCGTTGAGTATTGGGGTTCTTGGTGTAAAGCGAGCCCCGGTATCCGGAAACGGTCGGGGGTGAGAGTGAAAACAAAAGTCTCTCTCGGAATATGACGCTGGATTTATATAAAAAAATCGAAGACTGCGAACTTCCTGGGACCTGTCGTTGGTGGCATGTCTTTGTTCTATTACAAAAAGCGAGTCCCCAACACAATGGCATTGATTTCATGGCCTTGGCACGATCTGGCATTCGGTGACATTGGAGCTACCGAGACAACATTTCGATTCCGACGTTTTGTACCAAAAATGATCAGTTGCTCCGAGTCCAAGGTCAGACGGAATCGACTCCTCTTCGCTATACACACACCATCAGCCCCTATCCCTAACCCCACACACGGCAGGTAGCACCTGCCTTACCTTTTCGTTCAGCCCGCTCACAGAAAGTTGTCAAACCACCTGACCGCCTGCAAGAAAGCCTCCTCCTTCCCAAACTTCTGCGCCGGCACCGAAACATCAGCGCGGACCCCAAACCCATGGCTGGTGCCCGAGTACAGAGAAACCTGATACGGCAACTTGGTCCCCAACAACAACCCCTCAATTTCGGACCTCCTCGCGGGCGACATCATGGAATCCGTCTCGGCCGCCGCAATGGCCGCAGGGCCCTTGATGGCCTTGATCTCGCCGTCCTCGAGCAGACTCGGGTGTGCGGCGAAGGCGGCGTCGCCGCCCCTGCCGTCAGACACGAACCGGAACGCGTAGCGCCCGCCGAAGCAGTAGCCCGTGAGGCCGATCTTCTTGACGCCGAGCGTCGTGCGCAGCAGCGCGATCGTCTTGGCGATGATGGGGTCCGTCACGTCGGGGCCGTGCTTCGCCAGGAAGGCCGACGTGTTGAACCCGGGCACGTTGATGTCGCCCGACGCGTTTTCGCCGTTGAACAGGTCCGGCGCGACCGTCAGGTAGCCGGCGCGGGCGAAGCTGTCGGCGAGGCTGTTTTGTGTGTTAGATGGGTATGAGGAAACGTGTGGAGGGAGGGGGGGGGGGGGGGCAACGGACAGTTTGTTGGCGGCGAGCTCGATGCCGAAGACATCGGTCAGGTACAGCACTGCCGTGCCTTCGCGCGCCTTGGTGCGGCTGGAGGTTGGGTCGGGCTTGGTGATGTAGACCCTCACTTTTTTTTATGTCAGCATGGGGGCATTTCCAAAGGGAGCGTGGCAGCTCACCGCCGTTATGTGTCTCCTCGACACCCTTGGTCGTGCCGTTGTGTGAAACGACCGAGGCGTCGACGGCCGCACACGAAGGCTGCTCCGCGGCAACCCTCCAAGGCGCACCGGGGGTAGCACTCGCCGCGCCCGCGAGCAGCAGCGCCGACAGAAACGTTGAAACGGTAACAGCACGCATTGTGAGGCTTACAATCCAGCGTCACCGACAGATCGAAGAACTGTGGAAAGACAGATCCCAGGGGTTCCGGGGAATGCCCAGCTCAGATATACTCCGACCGAGTCGCATCAACAACACGGTAGAGTCGGTCAACCGTGTATATACCCATGTCTTAGCCACTCCCTCCCACTATATGCCCCTTGCATACCATTTCCCCTCCCGCACCCGCACCGCACCCCGCGATGCTTACCACTCAAATTCACCTTGGGGCCGTAGATTGCCGCGATCTGCGGGAAAAGTCGCCATTCTGAGCCCAAATGGGGTGCCATTGGACCAACGGAGGATGCGCTCCTGGCCGCGAAGCTTTGGTAACCTGTGGGCAGAGACATGTGGGGGAGGGGCTTCGAGCCGTAACGGGCACGATTACGACAATTCCACTTGCCGTGGCACCGTGGCGGCTAATCAACCACGTCATCCCAGCCTCCCCTCGCACGCCGTAGCATTCTCCGTCTTGGCGGGCAGAACCATAAACCACGTTGTATTCAACTCCAAGTCCCCAACGAGTCCCAGTATCCACGACACCGGGGACAAACTACAAGAGCGCAATTGCTATTCATGAGCTTATCCCGTATACTTTCTCGTAATTTATACGGTGTCATCCATACCCATCCCGATTCCATACACAAAACCACCACCATTCATGATTAACAATACACACTCGTGCCACCCCCCTTCATCCCGAAACCGTTCTGTGCCCGCTTAAACCTCGTCCCCGGCGACGGCCTCATACCCGCTGGCCCGTCCCGTCCTTGCCCGCCCGCGGGATGCCTCCATCATCCTTGGGCTTTCGTACATATCCGTATAGTTGACCGTGTTCCCGCCGAGGACCGCCGCGCCCATCTCGCGCCGCCCAAACAGCGGTGCCGGGTCGCACCAAAAGTCCTTACAGTTGGTGACGCACCCGCGGCTGTACGGATTCCGTCTCCCTCTGCGCTTCCCACCCTTGCTCGTGGCTGCCCCGCGGCCGGTGGCCGTCTCAATGAACGCGTCAACGCCCAGAAGCTTGCCCCACTGCTTGAGGAAGCCCTGCCCGTGTTTGTGGTTGTGCCCGCCGTGGCCGGACTGGGGGGTTGCCGCGGCGCCAGAGGGCGGGAGCTGCGAGGGGTCGAGGGGCGCGCCGGTCGAGGTGAAGGTGCTGGTGAGCGCGGCGGCTGAGTGATGGTCGACGCCAAACATATTTTCGTATGTCGTCATGGCACGCGAGACTTGGACAAACTGCACGAAGAGGAGCATGGAAACCCAGGTGAGCTGGAGGGTTGCCCAGATGGCGAGGAGGAGGGTGTACGCGTCGGCGTTGACTACGCGGCAGAGGGATGCCGACAGGACGTTGCACTCTTCCGAGGTGTTTGTAGAGATGGAGGTAAGATCTGACAAGTTAGCGTCGGCGCCAGGATAGCAGGCTAGAAGGGCTCACAATTGTAGACCAGCCAGTCAAAGGAGACAATCCCCAGCGCTAGGTTGATGAGGTAGAGGAAAAAGTGCCGGTGGTTGTTGACACCGATGCAGTTGTAGACCCATGGGCAATGACTGGCATCCCTTGTTAGTCGACGTCTTTCATCTTTTGCCAGGGGTACCCACTGGTCATGCTTTGCAACGCAGCGCTGGCATCTGCGACAGTGCTTGCTTCTCAACGGAGTCCTGATCATGCATGTAACACAAAAATTGGAGTCATCGAACTTCCAAGTCGCAATTAGGTCGTCAATCACGGCCTTTTGTTCAGCAATGCCATTCATCTTGGGCACAAAGCCAGGGTCATCAGTCATGCAACGGACGTAAAACCAAATCGTCAGGGAGATAAAGGCAGCAAAGGACATGTTCAGCAACAGAGTCCGATCTGCTCAGCTGGTTAGTTTGTGCATACATGCCAGGGGTTGTCCACAGAGGCTTACCGGCACCGAACAAGCTGTGGGGGAGAATGGTAAAGAGCCAATTCAGCGTGCAAAAGAACAGAGAGGCTGCAAAAATGCCAGACATCCAAGGCTATTGGGGTGGTCAGCATGCCTCAACAGATTGGCGAGGGGGAAACCTACCGTCCTCTCAAACGTCCTCATATCCGGCGGTGCGTATGCAATCAGCTGCTTCCCCACCCATTGAATCGAGTATGCAATGACGCCGCTTATCGGGATGCCGGCGTAGATGGGCATCCCGGAAACGATAAAGACCACGGAATAGACCAACAGGAACGGCCACAAGTAGAAGAACTTGGTCATGAACCCCCGCCTGTCCTTCAGGATGTAGGTTGCGCCTGGCCAGCTCGGGATGATGGCGTTGCCGTCTTCGTCGTAGCCGCACTCGTTAAGCGCCTTGTGCCATGCGCCCACTGTGTTGAGCTCTTGCGCCGTGAAGGCGGGCGTCTTGCCTGTCGTCGTCTTGGCAAACCGATCGGATCCGTACTCGATGAGCTTCTGGATGCACCCTGGGCTGCCCTTCACCAGCGCCCAGTGGAGGGCTGTGAAGCCCTGCTCGTCGGTGGCGTGTACGCTGGCCCCCCACCGCAAGAACACATCGACGCAAGCTGGAAACCCCTTGTATGCGGACCACATAAGACCGGTGTGGCCGTACTGATCCTCGACGTCGACCGGAATGCCCTGGTGCAACAGAAGCACAATCAGCAGGACGTTGCCGTTGAAAGTACTGATGTGTAATGTGTTGTAGCCTTGAGAGTCGGTAATTAGGGGGTCGGCGCCGTGCTGTAGGAGGAGGTGGACCGTGTAGTAGTGGCACCGTTGGGCGGCCCATTGTAGCGGTGTCGCGATGCTCTCGCCGCCTTTCCGGTTGATCTCGGCGCCGTTCTCGATGAGGAATTTGCACATGGCGAACTGGTTGTTGATTGCAGCCCACTGGAGAAAGGCAAGTCAGCCTCTTCGGCCTGCAATGTTATACAGAGGGTCGGGCACATACATGTAACGGCGTGATGCCCTCGTCGTCTGTGTAGGTTGCATCGTACTCGCCGGCCTCAAAGAGCTTCTCCATGCCGGCAACATCGCCGACCCGCGCCATCTGCATGATGTCGTTCTGCAGAGCGTCGGAGGGGAGGCTGCCTAGCTCCATCTCGTTGTTAAGCTTGGGCGTCGCGGTGCCGGACTTGGAAGGGGGTTGTGCGGGTGCAGCGCTCGCCGCACTGCTGGATGCGTCGTGTTGCGCCATTGCCCAAGCGGTTGAGAGAGGCCGCAAGGAGTCGAGCGCTTCACACGCTGCGCCAGCTGCAATCGTCGGTGGGGATGCGAGGCCGCGGCAGCGGCGGGATCAGCGGTGTTTGGCGTCGTCAAATGTTGGATTCGTCAGGAACACATAGGCATGGCGAAAAAGGGGTACCAAAGAAAGCGAGGAGCAAGATGCAGTGGAAAAAAGCACGAGGACAATAACCAAGGGCTTGGTATTGTCAGCAATTAATGAAGAGCAGGAGCCAAAAGGGCTGCGGGACAAAAGCTCATCGGCGGCGAGGTCGGGAGAAGAGTATTTTGGGATTATGCGAAGATCAAATCCAGGGACTCCTTATTCAGCCCATGGTCCTCGGTGCGAGCTGGCTCGCCAGGCAAGCCGGTTCTGGTTTCGGCAGCGCAGCTCGAGGCTGAAGCCCAGCATTTGACGCGTCGCAAGCCACCACCCCACTTGATTGGCAGGTGCAACGCCCGATGCTCCACCCCACGTACGACGACAGTTCGCGTTGGGGTCCATAATTGCGGGTTGCGACAGCTCGCCTGTAAAATTCCCATGGTCCGAGGTTGACTGGACATGGCCTTATTCCGCCGTCTCGGAAGCATCGCTGGCCGATTGACAAACTGACACCATCTTCATCTGATTTCGCTATAAGACACCTTTGCACCTAGCGCAACTGGGCAAACAACGCAGCGACACGGCACAACAACGACACCAGGGCGGACAGCAGAGCACAAACGACAGGACAGGACAGGACAGGTCACAAACCGAACACCTCCAACCCTCGTCATGGCGGCCCTCGACACCCTCAAGGCCTTTTTCGAGGCATCGCTGAAGCCCTCGCCCACCGTCTTTGTAATCGGCTTCGCCTTCGTCCTCCTCTTCCCCATCCTGCTGCACTTCCTGGTCACCCAGAAGAGCGCCTACACCACCCTCCCCTCCGTCCTCCTCGTCGGCCCCTCTGGCGCAGGCAAGACCGCCCTGCTCACCCTCTTCGAGCGGGGCCCGCTCGCCCCGGCCCCGAGCGAGAAACCCACCTCGACGGCCCCGGCCTCCCCAACGCCGACACACACATCCCAAGCCCCCGCGGCCGTGGAACTCGCCGTCTCCTCGGACGGCACCTCCTCCTTCCGCGACGACCTCGACGCGACAGGCACCACGGCCAAGCGGTTCCTGCTCATCGACACCCCCGGCCACGCCAAGCTGCGCCGGCTGGCCCTCTCCCACCTCTCCCCCGCCAAGCCCTCGACCTCCCCGACCTCGTCCTACTCGGCGACCCCCAAGTCCAAGCTCAAGGGCCTCGTCTTCGTCCTCGACGCCGCCGCCCTCGCCGACGGCGACGGCCTCCCCGCCACCGCCGCCTACCTATACGATGTCCTGTTGGCGCTGCAGAAGCGCGCGTCGGGCGCCAAGGGCAGCAAGCCGCCGCCTGCCATCCCCGTGCTGATTGCGGCCAACAAGCTCGATCTGTTCACGGCGCTGCCGGCGGCGTTGGTCAAGAGTAACCTCGAGGCCGAGCTGGGGCGGATCCGGAAGACGAGGAGTCGCGGGCTTCTGGACTCGGGTGTTGGGGCGGACGACGATGTGGCGGGGGCTGGGGAGGGGGATGATTGGCTGGGGGAGTATGGGAGTGACAAGTTTTCGTTCAAGCAGATGTTGGAGTTTGATATCGAGGTTGAGGTTATCGGGGGTAGTGTTGTTGGTGATGGGCCTGGGGCGGACAGGTGGTGGAAGTGGATTGGACAGAGGATTTGAGGCTCATACAATGTTGGCGTTGGATGGTGGGTGGTGTTGTATACGGTAATGCGATGAATGTTATTTACTCCCCTTTACAAATCACAAACAAGCAAGCGAGCGAGCAAGCATGTCGAATAACAGCAAGTTACCCAGCGGTAAAAATTTAATGCCCCGTCCCATTTGCACAGGTTGAAGTCCCTATCTACACCCAATTGCCACCCCTCCCAATGCGCAGTGTCTGTCCACATTAACCCCTAACCCGGTACGTTAAGTCCAAGGTTCCCCTACCCAGTCCTAGTCAGACGCCGAAAATCCAAGAAACATACAATCGGAAACGCTCAAGCCTTCTGCTGCTTCACCATATACGTCAACAAATCGACCTTGGTCACCACAGCTACAGGCTTGGAGCCACCGTCCACCTCGGCAGTCTTCTCCGTCACCACAGCCGCGCTGTTCCACTCCAAGAAGCGGCTCAGCGCCGTCAGCGGCGTGTCCATGGTGATCTCGACAAACTTGCGCTTCTTGTCCTTGAGGTCTGACCCGAACCGGCGCGGGTCCGTCACCACCTCATCGATGCGGTCAAAGTCAAACATGACGTCGGCCACAGGGCTCTTGGCGGTCGCGCGGCCGCGCGAGATGAAGCTGAGCATGTTGCCCAGCGTGACCAGGCCGGCGAGCTTGCCGCCCGTCGGCGCGAGCACGGGCAGCTGGTCGAAGCCCTTCTCGCGCATCGTCTCGATGGCCTCGGCGCACGCGCTCGTTGTGAGGACCGACGAGACGGGCTTGAGGCGGAGCGAGCGCACCGTGGCGCCGGCGTACGAGTCGTCGGCCTCGGGCTCAGCGGCGGCCTCGTTGCCGCTGGTCGTCTTGTTGTCCGTGGGGAGGAGGTCGTTGGCGGCCAGCCAGTCATCGTCGGCGAACTTGGACAGGTATGACCGGATGCTGTCGGGCAGGATGACGACGACGGTGTCGCCCTTGCCGAGGCCGAGCTCCTTGACCGCGCGGATCATGGCGGCCATGGCGCTGCCGGAGCTGCCGCCGACCAGGAGACCCTCCTCGGCGATCAGCCGGCGGGCGAGGTGGAAGGACTCGCGGTCGTCAGTCTTGTACCACTTGTCGACGAGCTCACGGTCAAGCACGTCGGGGATGAAGTCGTAGCCGATACCCTCAACCTTGTACGGCAGGTTCGCCCCCTCCTGGTTCAGGCTCTCGGGAAGGGCGAGAATGCTGCCGAAGGGATCGGCCGCAATGACCTTGATGTTTCGGTCATGCTTCTTCAGACCCCGCGCGAGACCGGTGATGGTGCCACCGGTGCCAGCGCCAGCAACAACGGCGGTCACCTTGCCGTCAAGCTGCTCCCAGATCTCCTCAGCGGTGCCGAACTCGTGGGCGAGCGGGTTATCCGGGTTGGTGTACTGGTCGAGGATGTGCGAGTTGGGGATCTCCTTGAGAAGGCGGCGTGCAACACCGATGTGACTTTCAGGGGCATCCCATGCGGCCTGGGTCGGTGTGCGGATGATGGTTGCGCCCAGGGCGCGGAGGACCGACACCTTCTCGGCCGACATCTTCTCGGGAAGGGTGATGATGGTCTTGTAGCCCTTGATCGCGCCAACGAGGGCGAGGCCGATACCACTGCTGCGTATTAGCTTTCACCGCCGCTAGGACACAGGGCAAGGGGGGGGCACATACGTATTTCCGCTGGTAGGCTCAATCAGCGTGTCGCCGGGTTTGATGCGGCCGCTCTTCTCGGCCTCCTCGATCATGCGCAGAGCTATCCTGTCCTTGACGCTGCCGCCCGCATTGAACAGCTCGACTTTGGCGTAGACTTCGGCCTCAATGCCGAGAGACTGGGGGATCTTGTTGAGGCGGACAAGCGGCGTGTTTCCGATCAGCTCAGTAGCCGACATCTTGGGGACCCCGTTTGTTGCCATCTTGCTTGTGTGCTTATGTTTATCGCGACTATTCGCAGGTAGTATGTGGCCTTGGTGGGGGCGGGGTCGCTGAGGCGGGCGAATTGGTTCAGACTCGGAAGTGTGGAGGACTCGAGAACTGGTGTGAAAAGTGTATCTCTAATATACGAGGAAGAATTAGGCAATTGAGGAAGGGGGGAGATTAGAGAGCGTGACCTGCCGGAGATGCAGAAAGATGCAAGATGCTTCCGCAGAAATCGCAGATTGTGAATGGATCTCGGAATGGGTTTGCAGAGCGTGGGAGAAATCGGCGCCTCCCACACCGAGGCCGATGGTATGCGCCACCGCGTGGGGCCCAGAACGCCGGAACCGACTAGGGCAGCAGGGCAAGGGATAACGTTGCGTAATTAGGACCCACAATTGCACTCGCCCCCACCCCTGTCGATGCCAGCAGCTCCCAATTGCCAGTGCCTGTGCAGCCGCCTGTAATCTACAGTACTCTACCCTATTGGATATCTGTTCATTTTCTAAGTTACCAAGCCATTCCATTGTAGCTCTGAGCGGTCCTGCAGCAATTTGACTGTGACCAGTGTCAAGTCGAAAGTAAGTACTAGAGATAAGAGGAAGTTAGTTAAGTATAGTTATCAGTGTAGTTTTAGACGCTTTGGTCTGGTGGATCTAGGTGTGATGCCAGTGGCTGGTAATTATGCCTCGTCATATAAAGTTAAACTCGCTTTACTTCACTAACTCTACACTTTTTTCCGACATAAGTGAGTCGCCGTAGTGTACTTAGGGCTTGGACTTCGTTACTGATAATATGGGTATATAAAACCTCCATCCTCTGCTTGTCTACGACCCAGGCCTTCCAGAATTCTTCGCACAATTCATTCAGAGCTCTTCATCAAAGACTCGAACAAACCCGTCACATCCTACCTCGGTTTACCGATCGCCACCTTCACAATGCAGGACATCAAGACGAGATTTCTCATTCTTTCCGATACCCGTGCCGGAAAAGAGTTAATTGTCCCAACCACACCCGTCGATGTGGCGATACACTGCGGTGATCTGACCAGTGAGTCAAAGATGGCCGAATTCCGTCCCTTCAGCTTCTTCGAGACATCAACGCACCGTTGAAGCTTGTCATAGCCGGGAACCACGATTTCACACTTGACACGCCAGTTTTCCAAAAGAAGGTTGCCGACTCGACTCGCAGAGAATCTTCTCGATTAAGCCAGAGTTAATGAGGAGAGAGTATGGAGACTGTGACGAGGCGCGTCAGCTCTTCACCGACGCCTTAGAGGGCGACTCTGGCATCACTTTCTTGACGAAGGTATCCACCACTTTGACCTCAGAAACGGGGCCAAATTGACAGTCTATGCTAACCCCTTCACACCGTCTCCAGAGGCGGACGGGGGGTTTCAATTCAAGCGAGCAGAACAGCACAACTTTCACATCGACAAGACAGTGGACATCGTCATCACTCATGGCCCACCTAAGGGGGTTTTGGATATGACATCGTCCCGCCAGCGCGCAGGGTGTGAGGACCTCTTCGCGGCCGTTGCTAAGGCTTGCCCTCGTCTGCATTGCTTCGGGCACATCCATGAGGGCTGGCGCGCGAAGCTCGTTGGCTGGCGCGACGCACCTAGCGAACACCCGTCTCATTTCACCGACATCAGAAATGAGGCATCTGCTGTGATTGAAACTTTGGCAACAATTCGTGCAGGAAAGCGCGATACTCCTGACCTGATTTCGGAAAATCAGAATCGGAGTCGGACGCTTATGATGCATGGATATCGCGCAACAAGCCATTGTGCGAACGACAAGCGTCCAATACGGCCGGGTGTCACGACGCTATTCGTTAACGCCGCTATTCAGCCTGAAGATCATGAAGAGGAGGCACAAGTCCCGTGAGTTGTAGATATCGAACTTCCGGCCACTTCCCCAGGTTGAGATCTGGTCTCCCTGCCTGATCCGTAAGCTGGAACCTGACCTACAAAAGGTGGATTGGTGGAAAACTCGTACCTGTACTTGAATCACCCTTGTTACAGCATAGGTACCTACCTTACCTTAGTTAACCATAGCCATCTTGGCCTACACCATCATTATGTGTTTCCCTACCTGATGAATGCGATCTTGGTACAAAGCCCTAAACCGAGTGCTCGAGCTGATATTTTCCTTAGCGAGCAACCTAGGTAGCCGTCCCTTACCGCACGCGCAAGGTTTCAGGGTTCAAGGACACCAATTTTTCTCCGTATCCGATGACAGCCACGAGCTATAGACGGAAGCTGAAGAAGAAGGAAACCAGTACAACTACCACGGGAAGGAAATCAACACTGCATACCCGCACGCGCACGTGTGGAAACCCCCGTGGGATGCGTCCGCCACCTCAATGGAGTCAGCCACTAGTTGTTCCTAAGCTTGGCTATAATAGGCCTTTCGATTACACTATCTTTCTCCTATTGGATCGCCCATGCA
The DNA here is from genome assembly GCA_033439745.1 of Lasiosphaeria hispida. Taxonomy (NCBI): domain Eukaryota; kingdom Fungi; phylum Ascomycota; class Sordariomycetes; order Sordariales; family Lasiosphaeriaceae; genus Lasiosphaeria; species Lasiosphaeria hispida. Next base: position 5,817,887 of record JAUIQD010000003.1, read on the forward strand.
CCCCGCGTACCCCCGGCACAGCTGACAGTGGATTCAACATTGGCGGCATGTCTAATTGGTAAGTGAATCTCACCAAGTACAAGTGCATTTAGATCAGACGAATCTGCCGCTTGACTGCATTCAGACCCTCACAGTTCTGAAGTGCAGCTGCCCCTGAATCGCCACCCTCTCGCCGACATCGTCCTCTGTTCCGCTGCCTTTACTACAAATGAAAAGGTTTGTGTATCATCAACCCACCATAACTCGGAAATTGGCCAGCATATCAAGTCTTTCACATACCTCACCTCCCACCTCAAGAGAACGGCGGGAAGGCCCCTCATACACAAATGGATGGTCCGCCGACCCTCCGAGATTGACAGAGACGCACTCACCTGGACCGTCCGGTCCAGTATTGACACTAATGTTGGGGTAGAGCTTAGCCGAGTTGAGCTATGTGCTTTACAACCAACAGTCGGCAGAGAGATTCAACGAGCCAAACTAGCGAAAAGAAAAAAAGGCCTAGAGGTAGCTCACACATATCTCGCCTTTTGCCACTGACTGTGACAAAGCCAACTTTAGACACTAAGTTTAGCTTCAGTTTTCATATTAGCCAGCCGGACCGAACTCGGCTGGGCTGTACGCATTGCTCTAGCTCCTCGCTATAATTTCTATAAAGCGTCTGAGAAGGGAGATCGCGATCTTGGTTCTTCGGCTCAGAATAGCGGCATGGAGAGAAGTGCTGCCGTTTTGGTCTTCGGCCTCGAGTTTGTGGTTTCTTTCCAGAAGCTCGCCAATTGTCTTCTCGTCCGCCATTTCTACCGCGTGGTGGAGAAGGTCTTGCCATCCTTGCTTTGGATGTCGACCGAAGCATATTCTGAAAGCGACAAGAATATTGCTCTTTTCCTCTGGGCCATGCTCATACCTTATAAGAGAAGCCTTGTTGGAGGCAGTCCCTGCGCACTGCTCAACGACGGCCCACATAAAACTCGTAAAGGGGTGCTGTGCGAATATTGTCGGCAAGTCGGCGCTTGCAACCAGTGTCAATTAGACTTTGTCACCCTGTCTTCGCTGCGTTTTCGCCGAGGATCCACCATTAAAAAGGGAAAAGTAGGTCCCTTTGTCAAGCTTTCATATTCAATTCTTCGCTCTCGGGCTCCATAATAGGAAGCCCAAAGCACGAGCCAAACTACCTCCTTGAGGTCGGCCGTTGAATCCAATGATTAGATCCACGTTGTCCTTTCTCGCCCGGCTGAGAGGCCAATTTCTTTCAGATGCAACTCCGTTCAAGTTGCTGGCAGGAGGAGCGGCATCTCTTGAGGCGCTGGCGTCGCTTTGATCAGCCAGGAATTCATCGACCTACCACGAGATGCCGCTTCAAAACCCCGTGCTTGAAATCGTCTCCCATGATGCGGCAGAACCTGTTGCAGAACCGCCTGGAGCAACAATGCAATGCCTTAATAACATACAAAATGAACAGATATGTAATAGACTGTAGATGGATCACAGGTGGTTGCACAGGCCCTGGCAATTTGGAGCTGCGCATGTTGATGTTATTTTCCGACCATTGGCTGCAGGATTTACTTCAGTGACGTCATCACCCGCTCAACGTCCCACGACCCGACAAGCCCCACGTAGGCACCTGCCTCTGCGAGCAGCAAGGCAAGCAACCCGACGACGATTTCTCTCCTCTTGACGACTTTCCCTCAATACCGCCACAGATCACTCCCGACACTGAAGCATAGAAGATGGGCCGACAGGATTACATCGCGCGGTCCGTAGTGCGTGCCGTCACACGTGCAAACGGCATCGAGAAGCGATCGACCAGCCCACTTGCATGGATTTTGGCAATCTTTGCCGCTTTCTTCTCGCTCTACGAGCTGACGCTCCGCAAGATCCGCCCTGCCGATTTCGCCAACCTGCGGCGCAAATACTGGCTGGTGGGTGACGATGCCTACATCAACTCATTCCGGCCCGGTGAAGGCGGGGGGGAAGAGGTGCCCCTGAAAGCTATAGGAGACATGGGATTTTCCGGTTCGGTAAGTGGCAGCAAATCTTCCTGCCGGTGGGCGACACCAGCTGGTTAACAATTTGCATAGACCTTCTATTCCACTGCCGACCAAAAATACCTGGTCAAGTCCGTCCCCCGACATTCCGAACACTCCTTCTTCCGCGAGGACCTCCTCACCCCTTACGTCGAGTACATGGCCGCCCATCCACATTCTCTGCTTGTGCGCATCTGCGACTTTTTAGGCGCAGCAGGCAGCTCGCTAGGGCGCATCTTCGGCCTTGCGCCGTCACACCACATCGTCATGGACAACATCATGTTTGGTCGGGAGGAGGCGAAGAAGCGAGGGGAGGCCGAGTGGGAGAGCTGGGACCTGAAGCCTACATCTTACTTCTACCCAGAGAGAGATATCGCCGATGGCGCACTCACCAGCGAGGCAACCAAGAGCCAGCTGGCCGACGAGTTCCACGACAAGATGATTCTCACCCAACATCAGGCGGATGGCTTTTTCTCCAGCCTTGAAGAGGATACCAAATTGCTAGCTGAGCACAATGCAGTGGACTACTCGCTGTTCCTCGTCCGCATGAAGACCCTCCAGCAAGATATGGACCCCAGCTCCTCGGCCGTCGGCTCAGAAATGGTGCCCACCAGCCCACCATCGGTCCCTCCAGCTCCGCCCTCTTGGAGGACCGGCGTCGTATCCGCGGACGGGCAGCACATATTCCGCGCTGCTATCCTAGACTTCTTTTGGGCAAAGCACAAGATCCAGCCCAGGTTCATGACGCTACTGATCACCTTGTGGAATCTCCTTATCAGCAGGTCAGGCCACATGAGCATCACAACAACGCCCGATGAGTATCGCGAGAGATTCATGAAGATGTGCAGAGGCATTGTGGAGATTAAAGAGGACTGAGTTGCAGAGTTTTGGGCCCGTTTAGCTTGCGATACCCATCTCTATTCTGGTTTCCTTCGCGAAAATGCAGCCTAATGCTTGGTTGTTTCTCGGCCCGCCACCCGGGGCATTTCTGAGTTCAAGATACCCGTACTTTGTGATTCGGAAGCATAATTCCAAGCCCTAAAAATGCCGCTCCGGCATGTGAACACGGCCCAACCCGCGGTGTTTGGGCCTGATAGTCTGAGTCCAGTCAAGCTGGGCGTTGGCCATGCACTAAAAAGCGTTGTACCTGCCCTGCCATGTTTTGAACCGGTCCAGTTGTGAATGGCACACCCGCAGCTGTTGAAGCCAGCAGAGCAGAGCTGGCAAGCACAAGCCCAACGAAGGGGCACCACCAGGCAAACACTGGAAGGCGCTATGAGACTTGTTCCCGATCTCAACAGACACGTCCCGCATCTCCCACCTGTGTCTAATCGTGGCGCCACCGAAGTTTTGGTTCCCCTGCATCTCCACCAACCGCGCAAGCTTCATTCCTCACCCGTTGGCACTCCCGACAGCTACCATTCAAGCACATGCATCCATCCGATCCATTCTTTTAGCAGCAGCACAATAAATAGGTCCGGCCGCAACATGCAGTAAGTTCTATTAGGGTCCAACATTTCACACGAAACACCCCGATCTGCGACTGACTTCTCCATTAGGGGTTAGGGAGCCAGTATGCCTCCAGGATGGCAGCATCAAGGATATCCCCTACCACCGCAGGGAGCTGGGAACGACATCAAGGGCGACAATGGCAAGGCTCCCAAAACCGAGCGACAAATAGCGTGGGCCGTGTTCAACGTGATAACCACCAGTCCAGCATGCTTAGCACCAGGTGACGGGTTGGATCCGATGAGAGATTTGATGAAGCTAGAGTGGCTCGGAGCACTATCCGACCAGGCAGCTTCTCTTATATTTCAGAGAGACGGCGGCCTGAGCGATGGGGAGTGGTACCGCGATTTGAAGTTCTGCCACAAATTCACCCAGACCACCTTCGATGATGAAAGAGAGCAGCTGGTGGCGGATACAATGATGGAAAACCTGGGATACAATACACTCGCAGGCCGCGCAGCTGCCAAGGCCCAGGGGCCGTTGTTCGAGGCCCCTCCTAAGCCTCCTCATTCCCCGCCCACGACTTACAAGGCCCTCCAGGCCTTTCGGCTCTCCAGTGCCGCGGCGTACAGGAAAGAGAAGGCTCGGGAGGAGGCCGCGGAGTACAGGGAAGAGGAGGCTCGGGAGGATGCCGCCGGATCACTGGTAGGCCCCGAGTCGCGCATGGATCTCCATAATCCTGAGCCCCAACCCGGAAATCAGTTGTTCCAGCCAGAGGCTCAGCGCACCCCCCCGGTGTCTCGAGATGACCCCGATATCTTCTACCGAGACCGAGAACCGATGTACCACACCTACCTGTTAGAGAATGAGCCTGCGCAGCAGACGAATTCGTTCCAAACAAATCCGTTCTCCCGGGACCAAGTACCGTTTGACCCCGACGATCCCAAACCGCAGACAGCTGCGCAACAACGATTCTGGCAGAGAGCATTTTCCCTGGACCCTTTCGAGGTTGGAGACCGAGATCAGGCGGAGAACAGACGCTTCTTGAGGGGCGGGCCCAAGCTACAAACAGCTGCACAGCGAAGATTTTCGCAGCAAGCATTCTCGCTCGACCCTTTCGGAGTCGGAGACGGGAGACAGGTGGACCACAGCTATAAAATAGCGGAGGGATCGGGGCCTAAGCAGCAACCAGATGATCTGCAGTCTTTCGGGATAGACCCGCGAGAACTCGAGCTGAAGCCGAAAGATTACTACGCGCATAATATGCTCTTGAATCAGAAAAACCCCGAGATGGATTGGGAGTCACCAATACTGCCACGGACGACTCCAGCAGCGAATATGGATCCTCCGCCCAAGCCGGTAAAACCGGCAAGCCTCCAAGGACGGCGCGCTAGACCGGACTCGCCGCAATCTTCACCGCGGGCCTCACCAGTGACACCATTCTTGCTGCCCCAACTATCATCATCTCCCATTCTGAGCCTGGGTGACCCAGCATCGCCGCCGCCCCTGCCATCGTGGCTACTCGCACAACCATCTCCCATAATGGAGGATCCACCATCGCCGGCGCCAGCCCTGCCATCGCCGTCACCCATGCAGCTATCCTCTCCCATGGACGAATCAATCTCGCCGCGGACCGTGCCGAGAAGATTGATAGGGATACTGTCGTCGCCTGTTCAGGAGCCGCTGGACGGAGGTCTTTTCGAGTTTGGCCAGGCAGAAAACGACCATGCCAGTGTGCTGTTATGGCCGGACATTCGAGGGTCGCACTCGTCTTCTCCGCCCCAGCTCGAGGCCCCCGGGGCCCAGCCTAAGAAGCCTGCCAAGCCCCAGAAGCCTGGGAACTTGCGGGGCAATAGGGGAGGGAAGGGTAATACACCCAAGAAGGGTGGGCGAGGTCGGCAGAGGCGGAATGCTGTGAGTTAGTTATACTTTTTGAGGTTGTGTTTCAAGCGTTTGAAAGTCAGCTCGTTTTTTACTTCTTGCTTTTGCTTTATTTTTTTGTAGTATATTTGTTTCAGCGTTTAGGGGGCGTGGTGTTGATTCTGTTGCGGGAGTTGGTCGAATTTGATACAGCGATAGGGTTGGCGATGTAGTGACCAGCAATGGGAATTGAAAATCTCTACTCGTTTGTCGTTCAGCTGGTACAGCTAGCCCAGGCTGTGATGACTGGGATTGAAAGTTGCTGAATGACAGGTGATAACAGCTATAACAGTTCTGTAGGGGAGTCGGTGTGTTTGGAGTATCATGGTGCGGTTGCCTAATAATTCCTAGCTTGGTTCTAGACCTCGGAGAAGACACTCTTCGGCCCAATGGCTGACGAGATGAAGTAATGGCGTGGCGTTTGTTTCAGGGACTTGTTGAAGAAGAGCCGGGGTGTTATGCACGCCCGTTTCTCCAAGCCTCCAGGGTCCCGGCTCGGGCGACTTCCCCGGGCTAGATAGATTGAAAGAACACGGCGATTTGGGGGCGAAAAACAGGGGGCAGGGGTCTGGCACCTACATGGCGCACAGTATACGGTTGCAATGTGCCACGTCCCGAAGTATTGATAAGACGACTTCGTGTCAAAAGGGGGAGGGGGGAGGGGGCAGATAACGGCTCGCATCTCGCATCTCGACAGGAAAACTGCTTTGCTCGACTGAGGGACGTTGCACCGCAGCCTGCACTGTCACCTCGCGCCGCGGCCTGTTGGTTTGGGCGAGGTTTTATCTCACATCATATTTGAGTTCCTGTTGCAACTTGCAGGCGAGACCTGCCCCTGCTTTCCTGCTTCTCTGCGTCCCTGTCCACATGCACATCTACACAATATTGCATGCCATGTGCGGACAATTAGACACGCAGCTTCGCCGCAGAGATGCGCCGCCCAGCAAGGCACTTCGCGCGTGGTATTTCCGGCGGTGGGCTTGGCTGCGAGGTGCAAAACGTTAAAGGAATACTACCAAGCTCCAAGCTGACCGGCAAAAACGGACGAGCTCGCCGACGTCCCATTGTGGATCTGATCCTACGGAGCCCATGCTCACCTCACTCATCTGTGGCTTTAACCGGAGAAACCGGGAACTGCCGAGCACGCCAATGAAGCTCTCTTGACCGGGGAGCACATGTGGATAGGATGCCGTTGGGTGGGTTTGCAATGCAGGTCTGATGCATGTTGGATGGACGGGCAGCGGCGATGTGTTTGAGAGAAATGTGATCGTTCCAGGGCCCAGTGATTTGTATTGAGGGATTTTGTATGGACAGCCAAGCAACAAGATCCTCTGGCTCGGGCCCGCTACCGTCGTTGTATCCCGTCTTGCGGCCATTGGTAGCCCTGTGCCCGCGCTTGCTGCTGGAGTGCGGGATGGGAGGGGAAGACAACGTGGTGGTACGACCTTTTTTTGCAAAACAACGATGCTGCACATGCCGCCAACCCGGACTGCATGAGATAGCCCCATCCAGGGTCCCCGTTCATGGTGGCGATGTACTGTGTTAAAGGGGGGGCAGGAAACCGTACCAGGGGGGGGTCCAGACCGGTCTGTGTTCGAGATTCGCTGACGGGTTCGCCTATGTGTGCGGTACTACCTGCTACGACAGCATGCCATATACCTTATAGTGAGATGCTACATAAAGCGCAGGCAGTCTCCCGGCATACACTTCCCCAGAAAGCTTTCCCCTTTCCTCCCTGCCGTGTTTCTTAGAAAATTCCATCTGAGACGGGATCGATATCTCCTCGCCCCACTCGTTGCTGTGCCGGTTCACACGCCTTCCTATTCTCAGTTGACACGCGTCTTGTCGGATAAAAAAACAGAGCCACAAGCTTGAAAATGTCGACCGCCGAGGTTCAAGATCCTCCCGCCGAGTCATCGGGTCTCCCCGACTACGTCCTCGATGCCAATGCCGTGACCAAGGACGATGCCAAATGGAGACATGGCCGCGCGCCGGACTACAGCAATACCAGAAAGGTGTGGGCAGAGAGTATGTCGAATCCCGTCCCCAATCGCCAGCAGCAGAGCTGACACAGCGCACAGCGAAGAAGGCCAACCACCAGGCAGGCAGTCTCCCCGACCTAGTCGAGAATCTGGTCAAGAACTGGGAGATTGAGGCGTCGTACAAGACAGACCTCAAGGACTGGCGCACCGTCGACACATCCAACTACTCGTTCGCCGTCAACGGCGGCCCCCCGCAGACGGGCGAGCACATGCTCAAGGTCGGCACGTACAACGCCATCATCGAGCCCAACGAGTTCTACTGCCCGGCCCATTCCAGCTTCGACGCCAGCCACAAGACCTTTAAGCGCATGATGCCCACCTTTGCCTGGGAGGTGCTCGAGGTGTACAGCGGCCCGCCGCAGGTCTCGTTCCGCTGGCGCCACTGGGGCACCATGAAGGAGGATTATGTTGGGTTTAACGAGTGCGTTCCGCTCTAATCCCTATTTTTCCGGGGTTGTTTTACTGACTCCAAGCTCAGCAAGGGCGAAAAGGTGTCCATCAAGGCTCATGGTGGCCCGATCGACATCGAGGGTGTCGGTGTCGCAGTCGTCAATGACAAGCTCCAGCTCACCAAGGTCGAGGTGTTTTTCGACCCCATGTCCATGTTCCGCCAAATGGCGTCCGAGGGCAACGTGACCAAGGAGAATGTGGCGGCCGAGTAGAGTAAACAAGCGTTTGGATCTGCTGTATTATATATCCCGAGAGCCCTCGTTGATCGAACCGACCGAGCCAAACCGTAAAATGAGCTTGAATGCCGAATTTGGTTCAATGCCCCGATTCTAATGTTGGCGGCGGATGGTGAGATCGTTAGACCATTTCTGTAAGACTTGGTGGTAAAAGCGCCGGGCCAAGACCCGACCGCGTTACACTACTTCAACCCCATGATTGCGCAGCTGTACGATGATACGCTCACCCGACGTCGATTACCTGATCGTGCAGATACCCGCGGCATCTTGGTGGCACATACGAAGCCACTGGCTCTAGCCATTGGCGGCGTCTGAGTCGTGAAGTCCAAACCTTCCCCTGCAGTAGTAATCGCTCAGGGGTCCATCACATGTAGACCAAATGAGCATGTCATACCACGTGTCTAGGAGCCTACCCTTGGGAAGTTGTTGCGCCATAGAATATCGTTGTTCTCCTCTGACATGGTATCCGAAGCAAAGTTCACTCCCAGAGAAACCCAGAACTCCAAGGCCTTTCCGATCTCGATCACCAACAACACCGCGACAATGGCACCCGTGGCAAGCACAAGCACAAGTATCATGAGACAGTACGTGGCCACCAAGAAGGGAGGACCCTTCCAGGTTGTGACAGGAACGTATCCGACGCCGGGACCCGATGAGATATGCGTCCGGAACCGCGCCGTTGGGCTGAATGCTCTCGACCTGAAGAACCTCTACCACGGCCAAACCGTCAAGGCGTGGCCCGAGATATTTGGCATTGATGCTGCCGGCGTTGTCGAAGTCGTGGGCGACAAGGTGACGCAATTCAAAGCCGGCGACGCCGTCATGTGCTCAGCCGGCCTCGGCGGCCGCCGTGGCGGCTTCCAAGAAGTCACCACGGTGCCGGAGCACTTTGCGGCGCTGAAGCCCGCCGCCTGGAGCTTCGCGCAAGCCAGCTCGGCGCCGTAAGCCCCCCCTCCCCCCATCCCAAACCCCCGTCTAACACCCCCGCGCACAGAATCTGCTACCTCGCGGCCTGCGCCGCGATAACCAAGGGGCTAGGCATCTCCCTGCCGCACCTGGCGCCCCTCGACACGCCCAAGGAAGACCACGTCGACTACTACGGCGAGAAGAACCCCCAGGTGAGCAACATCAACAACGGCGATGCCGAGCCCGGTGATACCTCGGCCGCTACCAAGCCCCCCGTCGCCGTCCGCTCCGTGCTCGTCCTCGGCGGCAGCTCGGGCGTCGGCACCTCGGCGCTGCAGCTGCTGCGCATAGCGCTGGGGCCGGACGCGGTCATCCTCTGCACCAACTCGCCGGCGCACAACAAGCGGCTGGTCGGGCTGGGCGCGACGGCGTGCGTGGATCGGAATCTGGGGGCCAAGAAGCTGGTTGCGGCCGTCAAGGCGGCGACGCCCAGCGGGAAGGGCGTGGATGCCGTGTTGGATGCGGTCGCGGGCGTGGGTGGGGACGATAGCAGTGGGTTGTGGGAGGTGCTGAGGGCGGACGGGCCCAAGTTGTACAGCAATGTGTTTACCGGCGAGGAGATTAATGTTCCTGATGGAGTTAGGGGCAAGCCTGTCTTTGCGCACATGATGCTCTCGGTCATCAAGGGTGGGAAGGCGGCTATGGGGAAGCTGGGGGAGTTGGTCGAGGAGGGGAAGTACCAGTTGCCGCTGGATATCAAGGTCGTCGGGAGGAGCTTGGAGGATATTGGAAAGGGGTTGGACAGATTGCAGGCCGGGGTTAGCGGGACAAAGCTGGTGGTTTCCTTGTAGACGGTATTGGTAATATTGTTAGACAGATGTAGATGAGGTTAATTTTTTGTCGCTTGGGAACTGGCACGTGTTGTTGGGGAAGGAGCCAAGTGGTTTGAGAGAGGCGAAATTTCATTAGACAGAATGAGTTGGTAGTTGTGTGTCAAGGACACGAGATGCGATGATGAATTTGGGTACCCAGCTTTCGCCGATTTTTCCAGCCCGAGCCCTGTCATCACTGATAGGTATTTTGTTGTGTATTGCAATTTTAATCGCTGCGGGTACCTTTGAACCCTAATAAATGTCACTCTCGATTAGCAAAAGGAAGGAACCATTGCACCCCGGTCCCGCGCTGCAAATTTGAAATGTCTAGGGAAATCAGGTGCAACTTCAGTTGAGGTACGTGTGCGTGCAAACATGGATTGGCAGAGGGTCGTCTTCAGACAAGCAGAACCAGCTACCTAATAAGCTACAGCAGGAGCACCTCAACTGGAAGGTTCCGAGAGGGATTTTCGAGATCCGAGTTCCATAGTCTTGTCGTGTTACCATGCCAAGAACTTGCATGATTTGATGAGGCTCAATGAGGTGGACGGTGTCCTTCAAGCTTCAAATGACTGAATAGTGTGATTCAGTTTGCTCCAAGGTGAAACGAGGAAACAAAAGCGGGGGCAGTCATTGCTGAGTTCAAATGATTGCCACTAATTTCCCTGGTATATTTCGGGGCGAAATGATTTTAGGGAAGGAACGAAGGAGGCTAAAGGAGGGCATTTAGACCGCAGATGTCCTCGCTTTCATCTGAGCTGAACTTGATCGCCCCACTCTGTGTGAACGAAGACAACGGCCGTCAATGGAAATTAGGGTCTATAAAATCTGGCCCCAATCCAACCGCAGAGAAATCTTCTCTTCTTAAGTACAACCCACCATCCTTTCCACAAATCTGTTCGCGGCTTTGATCACGATTGTGGCTAGTCGGCACTACAGTGGTCTTCCCAGCAACCGTTCTTCGGCATCACCACCCGCTTGATCTCTGATCTCCCCACCGTCAGCTGTCTCTACTTCACCAGGGACAGTTTCCGACCATGAGAACCGCAGTATTCTCGGCTACGGCTGGCCTTGCGGCCTTCGCCGTTGGCGTCCAGGGTCTCGCTCTGACAAGTAAGTTTCCTCTCCGCATTCGCGTCTGCTCACTCATCATGACTTCTCGACTATTGAGCCGGAGGGAGAGTGCTCTGTGTATAATGCTTACATTCTTTGGCAGCGACGACTGCAAGCATTTCATACCTCACCATTCCTATCCCGAAGCCTACCGCCAGCATTGATTGCTTCGATGCCGAGGCCAAGGAATACGGGCTTTACACCTCGCTGAATGGCAAACGGTACCGTCTGCAATGCCAGATCGACTTTGTCGGAAACGACATCGCCCAAGTTTTTGCTCCCGACTACGCCTCTTGTGCTGAAGCCTGCTCGGTTGATCCCGGTTGCCTCGCCTTCTCCTACCTTTTCGGCGACAATGAGGCCAACTGCTTCCTCAAGAACCCCTCATCTGAGCCCACGGGTGCGTTCAAGCCAGGCGTCTGGAGCGGAAAATTGGAGCCTGTCAAGGCCTGGGACACGACAAGCTCGACTGCTGCCCCGACCCCGACTCCCACTGCCACAACCTCGGCTTCTAGACCTCAGAATACCCCAGACCCTAGCCACCGGGAGCTGACCTGGCAAGTTTCATTCAGAGCCTAAAAACATGAACTTTACTGACAACCTTTGACAGCTACAACAAGGGCTACAAGGCGGCACGCCTGCCTCTCCGACGCGCCATCACGTTCTTCTGCAGGGGCGGTTTCGACAGCACTTTCGGTGGATTCCTGAACAACAAGGTATTGACCAACAATGGTACGGTTGGTAGCGGAGTCATCGGCGTCGGCATCAGGCAGGACGTATCCCTCATGACCCGAATCTTTGTCAGAGCCCTCACTCCTGACTGCAAGGTCGACTTTGGGAAGATGGGAACAAAGGACTGCGAGGCTCTCTTTGCCGACGGCCCCCTCGACAAATGCGACACCGCGGCCGAAGACGGCAAGAGGGGCGGTTACATGCAGGACAACTGTGCACAGTGGAGTCTCGATCCGCAGTACTCCGACGACAAAAACTTGCCCCAGTGCCACTTCGATAGATACGCCGACGTTCCAGATGCCAAGTGTGTTGAGTGGCATCAGGATGACAAATTCTGGGACCATGACACTGCGTCTTCGTAAGTAGGTCCACGGGGTGGGTTCGTCGGAGGAAAAACCCCATGAACGAAGAGCATGGTGCCACTGGCATTGACCACCAGAGCTCGTTCGTTGTTTTAGACTACGTTCGCGATGATCTTTGTTCAGCACAGCATAACAATATACCGAGACCCCCGTGGTATTTACCTCAGGTAGACCTCAATTGATGATGCTATTGCTGCCTACATATCATGCTGAAACTACTCCCTACCGTGACATTGTGCTCGTGGCAACTAGTGATCACATTACTGCAGACTGAATAGAATGAAAATGCAGTGAACGAGAAGTAGCTGGGAGATATGAGTTGAGGTTGCGCAAATCACCATTCATGCCTCACCTCTTAGAGCATGCGTTCAATTCTATAAAAGAATAACCACGGTCGCCCAGCTCACCAACTTCTCCTTCAACATCTCGCTATACCTTTCGGAGCTATAATTGAGCCCCTTGCCAACCCACCAACCCGACCACGCATAAACACACACTCAGCAAATGGCCACTAGCATAACCCCAGCCCTCCTAGCCTCGGATCCCCGATCCAAGCTCTTCAACCAAAACGCCAAGATCCCCGACGACGCCCGCGAGCTCCTCGAGGAGTACAGCAACATCCCCAGCCCCGAGATCACCAACCACTGCTTCACCCTGGTAATCCCCCCTCCCCCCCCTTCCCCTTCCTCCCACCCCCCAAACTAACCCCATCACCAGCGCACCAGAGCCTGGAAAGCGCACCCGTACCCATGCATCGGCTTCCTGTGGTTCCTCTCCCTCAACCTCTCGGCCCGCGACCACCTCTGCGCAGGTCGGTGTTTGAGTGCCAGCGGCTTAAGGGACTTGGGTTTCTTATGCTGGCATGCCGGGGCCACCCAGGAGGGACGCTTAGGTCTTGAGAAGGATAAAGACATTGATTTGACCTTTATTCCTTGAGACCTCTTCGGCATTCGCGTTTACTTTTTCCCCATGGATGCACTGAGGTAGTATAGCGAAACTGTACCATCAAGAGGTTAGGGTTAGCCGTGGTAATTTAACAATACCAAAATATATACTGCAAGACCGGTGTCAGTGGTTTTGTTCATAGCAAGTGCTCAATGTTGACCTTCAAGGTAATCGTGCAACTGCCTTTGGTGATGCGAAACTTATAAACGCCGAGTTTAGCAGACGCATGACGCTGGATGTTGACATTGAATGGAATGGGAGACACAAAACAGAAATTACTCAGAAGTATTCGATACCCACAACCTTGGTGGTTTGGAGTGGGATACGGATAGAGAAGCCACTTCAACCCCCTTTTCTGCCCCTTTTCTCCCACACTGCGGGGTAGCACCAAACAAACCACCACCCTGACTTTAGGGGCTTCAGATTGACAACAGAAGATCACAAAGAGAAATAACAGGATTAATTATTTAGTACAGAGGTATCTACAAGTAATTATAATTCAAGACAGTAAACCGCACCATGCAAGTCATTACAGCATTACGCAAGCGGGGCACTCAAATCCAGCTTCCGGCTGCTTCGTCCAACGTACACTGTTTTGGGGTAGTTGCTGATAACCCAGTCCTGCGCCGCCGTGTCCCAATTGCTTAGATCGCGTCTCGTGAGCGGAACTCGGAACTGGGCAGTCTGCCCCGGCTCAATGCGGATGCGGTCAAAGCCGCGGAGAACAACCTTGGGGTCCTCTGGCCCGCCGAGGGCAATGTACAGCTGCGGCACCTCGTCGCCCGCGATTGGCCCCGTGTTCTTGATGTCTGCTGTGACGGTGTACAGGACATCGTACAACTGGCGGTTGCCACCCGGCGAGCTCTTGCCAGATGACCGAAGAAGCGGCTGTGGTGAGCCATCGTTGGCGTGTGGCGGCAAGAACTCATCGGCAGTCTGCCCGTAATCGGGGTCCGCAGAAGCCTTTTTGGGGTCCGTTGAGTTGAGGTATGGGTAGAGATACTGGTAGATGTATGGGAACTCGTCGCTGGGGAAGAGATAGTCGTTGAGGTCGGTCGAGAAGTTGCCAAACGTCGGCGCCGGGGAAGTGTTGCCGGCTGTTGGCCTGTATGTGTTGGCGTGTGACTTTTTGACCTGAAGATTGCTGTAGCTGAAAGTTGTGTAGCTAAGTCCGTACCCAAACTCATAAACAAGAGGTGAGTCGGCCTTGTCAAAATAACGATAGTCGATGAAGACTCCCTCGGAAAAGTCCTGCTGCGGCGCATCCTTGCCGTTGTTTGGCTTGTAGAGAACATCTGTTCCGTAACTCTCACGGGTGGCTCCCCAAGAGAATGGGGTTCGGCCGAATGGATTGACCTTGCCGTAAAGCACATCGACAATCGAGTTACCAGACTCCTGCCCAGGGAGGCCGGCCCAGAGGATGGCGGTGATGTTGGCGTTTTGATACCAGTCCGTGACGAGGACAGGGCCGGTAGAATGAATGACAACAATTGTGTTTGAGCACCAGCTTGAGACGTTCTTGACCAGATCATCTCCGTTCTTCCAAAGTGTAAGATTCTTGCGGTCGCCCATGTTTCCATCAACATTGATGTAGCCTTCGCCGGAATTCGCATTGACAAAAACAATGGCCGTGACATTATCCTGCGAAACTAGACTCTTGGTCTGCGAAGCGGCGTAGTTTGAGAGGACGCTCTCATATCGTGTTCCATCGTTGAGTGCTTGGGCTTGGAGTGCGGAGTCGGGTGTCACCAGATATGGATAATTAGCCGTGCCAGACCCCCAACCGACACCGAGCGTGCCGTTGTCACACCCTCTGTCGCTGCAGGAATTGGGGCCGAGCGGGTTGGGGCCGGCATCCTCACCAATCACAGCAAGGAACTTGGGCTTCTTGAGCGGCAGGGAGCCGGTGTTCTTCAGCAGAACAGTACCCTTGGCAGCGACCTCCCGAATGATATTGGCATGGTTGGCACGGACATCAACGTGCCAGTTGATCTGCTGAAAGCCCTTCTTCGCAGCCCAGTGAATCGGACCGTATGTCGCCAGGGACCAGAAGCTGAAGTTGATGGGCTCCTGCTCGACAGTCAGGCCGACCTTGAAGAAGGCAGCCATGATACGCAGGGCCATATCGTCAATACGCCACTCGGGAACAGTCCCGTTGAGAACAGCGAGGGTGAGGTTGGCTCCCCAGAAGCTAAGTCCGGAATTGAAGACGGTGTCTCCGGGCATGGTCATGTCGAGACCGGCAGCAGCGCTGGCGGCACCGGTATGCTGAGCCTGCCAATCACTCATGACGAACCCTTGGAAGCCAAGCTCATTCTTCAGCAAGTCGTTGAGAAGTTTCGAGTTCTGGCAGGCGTAAGAATTGTTGACCTGTTGGTAGGAACACATGACGGAGCCAACGCCAGCGCGGACGGCATCGGCAAATGGCCAGAGGTACAGCTCGTGCATCGTCTTGTCGTCAATGTTGGATGACAGCGTTTCCTTGATGTCGAACCCGTACCCCTGAGCCTCGCCGACTTGCCGAAAGTGCTCTGCGTCCCCTGTTAGCATACCGCTGCGCTCGGCCAGACACAAAACAACTCACCTTGCTCATTGCCGATAAAGTGTTTGGCGCAAGCGATCACACCGGCCTCTTGAATGCCCTTGATCGACTCGGCAATGCCAACACCAGTGAGGACTGGATCAGATGAGAAACCTTCCCAGTTGCGGCCGCCTTCGGGCATGCGCCCAAGAGGCCCAGCAACCGGCCCTAGCAAAACCGTGACGCCCTTCCCCTTGGCCTCCTCTCCCATGGCAAAGCCGCGCTTGTACATCAGAGCTCTGTCAAATGTGGCGGCAGCAGTCTGGCCAGAGGGAAACACGGAGTTGTAGTCTGTCCCACGAATACCGACAGGGGCATCATGCATACACAAGCTGCGGAAGCCGAGGCGAGGGATCGAACCGACTTGGCCCACACACTGCTCTCCCTCCCAGCTATGCTACTTGTTAGTCCCCTCCAACATCGACATCATCAGCGGAGCACTTACCCAACACCTGTAGTCAAATTGACCTTCTCCAAGAGCGTCAGCTGAGAAACGAATGCCTTGGCTTTGGCATAGGCTTCCTCCCAACCATTGGCAGCAGGGTCCATCCATGGCGACGGGTAGAAGGGGTCTGAGCTCGCGAGGGCTCTCTTGTGCAGCTGTTTGACGTCAGCGTCCGATGCTCTCACGCCCAAGGACGACAGCAGCAGCGGCAGCCATGGGGCTGCATATGTGAGCTGCATGTTGGCTTGCTGGTCATGCAAGGTCAAGAAGCGCCGCCGAGGTTAAATTTGGATAAGCGATGGCGGAGCGGGTAAACCTCCCGCAACTCAACTCCCACCAGGCTGGAATGGGATGGGAAAGGGGGGGATGCAAAGGATAAGATGCCAAACATAGAAAATGCCAAACGCCATCTTCGTCATACCTTCTCTGTTGATCTGGCTGCACCCGCGATTGTGGCTGCAGGAAAGCAGCTCGCCACGAGGGCAAGCACGACAAGGGGTTTCATGACCGTTCGAGAAACGTGGCGCGACGGTGTGGTTGTTGTTGTCTCGCGCAAGCTTATCGGATATTCCCAGTGCTCAGAGGAATGGGGAGACAGGAGATCGCCGCACAGAGAGATCCAGGGCCCGTGGCAACGGCAGGCTCGAGTCGTGCGGGGAGGCAATATATACAGCGCTTTAAAGTTGTCCTCTTTACCTCATTTTGTGGGTTCCTGGATCAACTGTCGGTCGCGCCGTCGCACGGCAGCAATTGTCCCTGGGAGGACCACTCAGATGCCGTCCCGCATTACCAAGTTCCGCAGGTTGGGCTGGAAGGGGAATCTTGATCCAGGTGGTAGTCGCACGGGAGAGGTGAGCGGCTCTTTGCTGGTATCGAATAGAAGACGGCCGAAAGAGGCCGGGAGCCACTGCCACGGCGAAGGGCGCATCATCTCTGCGGCGAATGCAGAACATCGATGCGCGTCAGGTGAAAAGCTCAGAGGCCGCGGCATCGAAAACGGGCCGATGACTAGCAAAGTCGCACAGCGATACGAATGGCTGAGGGCAGGTTATGGGCACGCGTCGCGAGGAATGGCAGGGGTCGAGGTCATCTCGCAGATGGGAGCTGGGCCCGAGACTTGGCAAGAGCGGGAATGCGGAGAAGCTCGACGCGTTCCCCATTCTGGCATGCGACCGAGTGGTCGGCAAAATGCCAGAAGAAATGCGTCGAGCGAAGCAACTGCACGAGGCACTTTCCTCGGTCAGGGCCCTTGACAATCCCATTGTTAACAAGACTTCAAGCTGGGCAAGAGCGCGACAAAGATCGGAAAACTTTAACACCCTGCTGCTGCGGGTGGCCCGCCTGCGGGGTACCGACCCCTGTGCCACCGCAACGCCATGCAGCTTCGCTCCTGTGCGACCCCAGGAACTCGATGGAATCGGAAGGTGACAGAGGCAAGGCGGGGTTGCAACAATGGAAACAATCCGGCCACGAACCCATCATGGAGTCCATTTGGCCCGACAGTCCCGCAAGCACTCGCATTCCGCTTGTTATAGGCGTGCCATCAATTGCCAGTGGATGCTGTTTACCCGAGTGTATCCCGACGCTGCCCGCTCGGAAAAATTTGCTGGGTCGCCGGAACGGAGATGATGAGCTGCTGTCGATCTCAATCACTTTCTCGGCGCGGACCTTGGTCAAAGCGCCGCGTTTGGAATAGATATTGCATTTATTGCTGATGCTGTCGCCCGCTCTCGGAATGCTTACAGCCAGATTGCCCAAGGTCTGGCCTTCCAGATGTGAGGCTGAAAGAGCCTCTTCACGCGTTAACTATATCTGTACCTTGCTCGTCTCATGAAAACGCAGAGAGTCTGAGGACACCATCTTCCCCGCAATTGAGAATCCAGGGCTCCGCACCGGCTTTTCCGAGCTGCGCCAGGACGCGGCCGCTAGCTCTGCCGCCGCCGCCACTGAGCTACTAGCTTGCCAGCCAAGCTTTCGCCGTGCCATTAGCGGCGCTCGGCTGTCGCACTCGCAGAACCAGAACAACGTCAACCCTTGACGACAAATGGTCGGAATGGTCGGCCCTTCTTCTGCCCAGCTGCCAGCCAAGCAAGCATTCCCACTGGATAGCCAGCTCCCATTGCCACATTCAATGGGCCTTGTTACATTGTTAGCAATGTTCGGTCAGGTGCTGCACGACCTCGTGGTTCCTTGGCTGACTCGAGCGTCAAGTAACGTTGTCGCCGTGAATGGCTTCACCTGGGCATTCGATTTTGGTAGTGTCACGTGGACTTGCTATCCACCTCTGTCATTGCGCAAGTCAATCGCGCGGTGGAACAGTGAGTCATGGCTGTGCCCTGAATTTGCACTTCGTTTTGCAAAACGTTTCTGCCATTATTTTCGCCTTTTATAGTACATCTAGTAGTAAATACCGAGATCTTTCCCATTGAACGCCATTGACTCTGACATTCTCTAAAGCCCTACAACCCAGTCCTACAACG
The DNA here is from genome assembly GCA_033439745.1 of Lasiosphaeria hispida. Classification (NCBI taxonomy): domain Eukaryota; kingdom Fungi; phylum Ascomycota; class Sordariomycetes; order Sordariales; family Lasiosphaeriaceae; genus Lasiosphaeria; species Lasiosphaeria hispida. The sequence continues at coordinate 5,836,441 of JAUIQD010000003.1, forward strand.
GAAATGTAAGCAAACGTCCCTGGACTCCCTCAGGTTGGTAAGTGACCGATATCCAAGTTGATCCAGACAAACAGATGCCCGCAAGTGCCCCGGATCGAAAGGATATCAAACTCCCTTTTGCCTGTGAACATGGCAGAGCCAGCACTCAAAGACATTCATGGCCCTGACGGCCATGTCGTCCGGGTACGCCCGCCTGCCGAGCATGCCCTCGTAGTCAGGGGTTTCCTCTCGGCCCCCGAACTACCCATTACCCCGCCCATCTTCAGGAAGAAGCTGACCTTGATGCCCTGGCCCGACACGTGCCCAAACAGAGGAAACTCATAGGATGTGCTCCCATGAACATAGGCCCTGAGCCGCTCTAGATCGGGGGTAGGCGTGCAGTCCATATCCTTGAGGAGAGCCAGGATATCGACCTGCCTATGCGCCACGATGGCCGTGGTCGTCGCCAGCTGCTGTTATCCTGGAACCTCGGCGACTGGTTCCGGCCTGCTGCTTGCGACAGAGGCAGATCTGCCGCGGGGCCGGGGCCGGCCCCGGCTGGCACGGCCTCGGCCACCGCCTCGTGAAGAGCTTCCGGAGACGGCTAGCTTCGCCACTCCGTTCTCCAACGACTGGCCATGGGATGTATAGACAATCTTCCTTCGGCGCGCTACTGGTGGTGGGGATCGTGATGAAACCCGGGCGCGGGGCTTGGCCTCTGGGTCGATGTGGGGGTGCTTCCGCTTTTCCCCCCGGGGGCTAGGGTTATACAGAACCAAGGCACTTTCTGGGCTCGACGGTTCTCTCGGCTGCATGGGCTCTGATTCTTTGGTCTGAAGAATTGCTGTTATTGTGAGCTCAGGTTGGCTGGCGGGTTCTTGGGGGTGAGAGCCAACCCCAGTCTGTGCAGGCCGCGGTCCAGGCTGTCCTTGCGGTCCAGGCTGTCCTTGCGGTCCTTGTTGTCTCGGCTGTCTAGGCTGTCCAGGCTGCTGAACCTGTGGAGTATGTTGCGCATATATATAAGCCTGCGGCTGCAGGCCCTGGAATTGTGGATGGAGAGCCGCGGGTGGGGTGGCATTCTGGACAGTCGGTAATTGCGGCTGTACACGCTGAGCACCTGGGAAAACCGGTGCGACCTGGGCAGGGAGAACCGGTGCCGTCGAAGCTGTGGACACCATTCCGGGGTGTTGGCCAAGCCTGTGAACTTGCGCGTCCACCGATGGAGGGTGCGCGAGGACAGGCTGTTGCTGTGGCACAGGGCCATTGGCGACAACCTTTGGCTGTCCGCTTCGCTGGGAAGCCATGACGCCACTCTCAGATGGTGTTTGTGACATTTTGTGAGGTGTTATTTGTCTGACCTGCTGTTGACAAGATGGTTGAGACAGGAGTCGAAGGGCAAAAGATGAGAGACAAAAAGTCAAAAGACCGAAAAGCGAAAGACAGGTAGCCCCAAGGATAGCCGAAAGAGTCGAGCAAGTCGAGAATAAATCGAAGGATAGGGAGGCGTCAAAAGCAGAGGTCGAGAAAGGAAAGCTGAGGGTAGCAACGCTAGCCAAGGGCCAAGGCGGCCGGAGAGACGAAAAAGGTGCCAGGCAGGTTGGGAAGAGGAAGAGCGGTTGCCATGTCGGTTGGTATTGGGTGATGGGTGAGTACAAGCCTCAAAGCCATGCCGTGAGCGCTGTCGAGGGTCGCGGTTAAAGAAATAAATCTTGGCCGCGTCGCGGTGTTGGCTTAGGTAAAAACAACGCTGTCTCGTCGCAGGCCTGTCGCAAGCTGGAAGTGGGCAAAAGATGGGGTGTGGTGAGGGGGAAGATGTCTGTCAAAGAAGGCAGGTTGTGGTGTCAGGTAGGTGAGATGTCGAGGAAGTGAGATGTCGAAGTGAAGATGTCGAAGAGGGAGGAAAGGTTGCTGAGAAAGTAATGTCGTGTGGGAAAGATGGGGGGTAAATATACGGCCAGGTGTACAGTGAAGGATATCCTGAACACGAGATAAACAATAAGCGCGATACGGTAACCTTGGCCTGTGCTTGAGCAAACACTGAAAGTCAGCATGACACGAAAAAGAAAACGTTGCCCGAAGGCAGTTGTCGTAATGTAGGATTTGAGGAGTGGTTCACAGAGTATATATAAGAGAGCACATTAAACAATCTGAACAATACATTGTAGTAATTTCTCTACATAATCGAACAACATGTGCGCTAAAAATAGCAGCAACATGACGGCTAGCTTCAGCGTTGGGCATATCGCGAGTGATCCCGAGTTGTAAACACCTGGCTCCTATGAGCCAAAATCTGCGCTACAATACAAATATAGAAAGCATGGAAACGCGACCACCCGACAGAGCGCGAAAAGCATTCATCATGACAGAGAATAGAGCATACTCCGACATGGACACGAGTCAACCTAAAAGGTATCCTCCGAGTCCGTCCAGGGCTTGCCCCATTTCTCCTCCAACACCTGCTTCATCTCAGAAAGCAGCGGCTTCGTGAAGAGCGGTTTGAGCACGACGGTGTCTCTCCCGCCATTCTTGAAGGCTTTGGTCAAATTGCCGGTTTTCAGCATCACCTGGTCGGAAAACAACCACTTCTTGATGTCCTCCAACAAACACACGACATCAAAGACGGTCTGGTGCTAGAACACCGAGCTCTGGTGGGTGTTTAGCTGGGTAAAGGAAATCATCTTGGGGTTTCTCCTGCCCCTTCCGCCGGGGCCCCCGGTCTCTTGGTACTGCTCGTACCGGTGAACCATCCAGATGCTCTTGGCCGGGGTCTCGATGCCCATGAAGATGAACCAGTTGGTCGACTTTATGACGTCTGCGCCCGCGCCGTTAGACCGAGCGAGGATGTAGACCTCGCCGAGGGGCACAACAAACTGGGGGACCTTGTCCGTGTCGGCAGCCTTGTTGCCGTTCAAAAAGCACTCGAGGACGTTCATGCCCGTGATGGCCGCGTCGTCCAGGGCTGGCTGGGACTGGATGTGCATGTCCGTGTTGGATCGGTCACCGGGGCGCAGCGAGTTCCGGAGGCGGCCGCCGACCTTGAGATAGAAATCGTTGACCGCGCCCTCCCTCGTATGCTGCGTGAAAAGCGGAAACTCGCGCGCCACTGGGTCATCCACAAACGTCTTGAGACGGCGCAGGTCCTTGGCCGCGGTGCAATCCATGCTCTTCAAGAAGGCCAAGAGCTCCCTATGCACGGCGACGTTCTGGCTGTTGCTGCTTGAGCTGGGGGGGACGGGGGAGGAGGAATCTTTGACAGGGGCCAGCAGGGGACTTAGGTTGCTTTGGGCAGCTTGCCGAGTCAGTCGGCGACCGCCGGCTGCATCACCCTCGGCAAGCTGGGGAGTTGATGCGACAGACTGATCTCTCGCAGCAGGCTTGGGAGTCCTCGCAGCAGCCCCTTTTCCGGCAGCAAGTTTTGACCGGGCTTGGTTTGCTGCCAGATCGGGTGCCCCCTCGGGCTCTGTTTCATCCATATCGCCCAACTGGGTATTGGAAAACAACACAGTCACCGACCCCGGGCCGAAAGAGTCCACCGGCTCCTTGGGCACCTCCGGGGGAACTAGCGAGCGGTCAGGCGAAGGACTCATGCGGCGGGTATCTCGCAGTTTTCGCTTCTTGCTGCCCACGACGGGTGCGGCAAAGTCCGGCACTGACGAAACATTGGAGTCTTTTCTACCCCGGGGGCCAAACTCGCCGCCCAGCGATGAGCTCAAGCCCGGAATGCGGGAAAGCTGCGGGTGGGCAGTGGGCTCGTCGGCGGGTTTGGCGGCGGGTTTGGCGGCGGGTTTGGCGGCGGACGGCTCGGTGCGCTTGCCGGTCTGTTGAGGAGGAAATAGCCTGCCTTCGACTCCTCTGATATGGCTCTCAAATGCAGCGAGCTTGAGGTCTTTCTGCTTCGCATCCTCATTCAATGCCTTGGTGATTATACCCAAAGTCTCGGTGCCGGCTTCTACCCGGGAGATCCTGGTCCTGTCGCGACGCCATTTTTCATCCAGGCTGTCAGTCATTGTCTTCACATCGGAAAACTTGATGGTGTGCTCATCCAGGGTGTCCTCGATCTTTGTGAGGCGGCGTCCAACCCGCTCCGACTCCGCCAGCATCGGCCGCCCCTCCTCATTAGTGATGGCCGCAACTTGTTGCTCCACTGCTTTGAGTTGTGCCTGGTGCGTGGCGATGTTCTGAGCCGTGCTGTTGATGTGGGCTTGCAGCTCTTTCTTGATAGCCGCGGCCTGCTGCTCCGTGGCCTGGAGCTGTGCCTGGAGCGTGGCGACGTTGTGAGCTGTGGTATCGACGGGTGCACGTGGCAATCTGGCGGGGGGGAGAGTGAAGCTCCTGGTGACTTGAAGGGATTGCAATTCATCCTTCATGGGCCCCACTTGTTGCTCCACGGCTTTGAGTTGTGCCTGGATCGTGGCGATGATGTGGGCCATGCTGTTGGCGTGGGCTTGCAGCTCGTTCTTGATGGCCGCGTTCGAAGCATGGATTGACACAAGCTGTCCATCCACATGCTTATTTTTGGCATCCTGGGCTTGGATGTGCTCAGTGAGCAACTTCTCCAAGCGCGTTATGTCGTCAGTGGCGGCACCAGTTCCTGATGAGGCATTGTAATACCCCGTGTTCGGGTGTCCTAGCCCATGGATGTAGGGAGCAGTGCTAGTTCCTGTTCTATAACCACTGGCGTATGGCGAAGGCTGAGATGCCGAGAACGTGCTCATGTGTGCGCCGCTGTATCCAGGATAAGACCCTGCTGCGCCGGCCGAGCCGACGTTGTTGTTGCCACCTTGGCTATGGTAGGCGTGGGAAGCTGCGGCAGGATATTGCGGTGAACTCGACCAATCGGTATTGGTCCAGTTGCCATTCTGCTGTTGGTGCGACATTCTGTCCTCGGGTTCAGACTTGATCTCGGGCGACATGAAAAACGACTGGAGACAGCAAACACCTGAGAAATCAAACGTGAGTTAGTGACCCCAACAGAAGCAGGATGTACCATGTATTCGGGAAGTCGGGAATCAGTACTAACCTCGAGATAAAGGGCCAACTATGGTACCGCGACAGATGAAGAAATCAGCAAGGCGCAAAGACAAGTACAGTCCAAGCAGCCCCCAAGCTGCTGGAGAAAGAAGCACAGTCAATGGCGAAGAATGAGAAAGAAAGTGCCGCGAGAAGAAGAAGATGGCGCAGACTAGAAAAAGTGGAAGGGCAAGGATTCGGGAAGGAGGATTAACAAAAATCAAAGCTAGCCCGTAAAGCTGGCTTCAAAGTTGGCTTGCTAAGTACTTGGTGAGAAGGGTGGGTAGGGAAATTGCGACTGCAGTCCCAGGTGGCAGGATGGCCAGGGCAGCAATCGGCAAGAGGCCACTGTGGTTCGCGAGAAGAAAAACAACCGCCGATGGTGGTTGTGCCGAGAACTGGGCCGCAAGCGAAGATGTAGACGGGAATGTGGCGAGATGTGCAGTGTGAAGGGGAGAAGTTGAGCAGACCTCGAGGACCGAATTGATAGGTAGACCGGTGTGGAGAACCTATTTCTAGGGGCGAGAACAGAGGGAATAAAAAGTCCAGGGACAAGTGAGCAAAAAGGTGCTACTGCGGGGCGGCACGAAACGCGAGGCATCTGGACGCGATCTCTGAGCATGTGCAAATCAACGTTCCTGCCCACCGTGGATATAAGTTGATGGCAGTCTTTAGATGGAAAGAGGAATTTGGCGCCTTAGGCATTGGAAATCCGGTTCTTCTGAACCGACACTTCTTGCCAACAAAGAGAGGGGAACTCAGGTATCAGACTGTACAAATACCTGGGTGACCTCTTCACGGCAAAAGCCAAAGAAGTTTCAGGTGTTGGTGGTATTTATAGACTATCCCAACCTACTTCAGGGCAGTTCTGAAGCAAACAAGACCAATAGCCAGGACCAGCACAGAGCAAACCGCCATTGCAAACCCACACATGTCACCCACCAAGGCAAACCTACCAGTCTCCAAGCAACTAACATCGGCAACAATGTTCAACTGCCTGCCCACCTATGAACCCCTCCGGGACAAGCTTTGCATACTGTTTGCGAGCGCGGTTGCTAGCGACCCCTTCCGAGCCGGGTATCATGACGCTGATACCACACAGCCTAGCAGCGAAAGCCCAATAAACTATCAATAAATCACCATAGACTACCTAGAACCCAGCGGCAGAGCTATTAATTTTCACCATGGTAGCGAGTCAACCGAGGAAACAGAAAAGGGGGAGGAGCAGGTCGAGGCCGAGGCCGAGACCGAGGAAGCGGAGAGCGGGAAAGAGAAGGAGAGCGAAGGGGAGGAGAACAATGACGACGACTCGGAGAGTGAGCAAGAGCCCGGAGATGATGAGGGCGAAGATGAAGAGCGAAGGGGACCACGAGCCTCAGACTAGTCGGCTTGTTTGCAGGGAGATGGGCTGGCCGATGCCTCCGGAGGACCCGGACGGCTCGGAGGAATAGAAGCAGCGGGATGGAGGCTGACATGTTGGAGGCTGGAGCTGGTTTGCCTGGGAAGAGTGTTTGACGCCTCAGGCGCCAGAAGGTCGAGCCGTCTACAGAACCTGCTACATGGCCCTTATTGTCATCAAAGAAATAAACACCATAGTCAGGCCAATATTGGGAGAATACACCATGGTAGAACCCTAAAGAACTGTGTTAATTCTGGCCGTATCATAGCTATTACTTCTTTTGTGAAGAACGGAAGCCGAGACCCAAACAAAAGTCAGGCAACCTACCTACTAGTATTTGAGGAGCACCACACCCTCCCAACAGCAACCAAAATTACCATGACTCTTGGGTACCTCGAGGCAGGAGATTGCCTATGGAAGCGGAAAAGCGCAAGGGCCACAACCGACAGGACAAACCGCCATTGCAAACCCATAACAGACAATACACGCCACCAAGAGAACCTCTCACTTGGAGACAACGGGAAATATGTTCAACTACGCAACCACTCATGATCCCTTCTGTGGCAAGCCTTGCCCGCCTTCTGGTCAGGATAAGACCGCCGCAGCTTTGAGCGATCCATCCGAGTCTCATGAAGTTGGCGCCGCCAGTGCACAGCCCAGCAAAGCTGGAAACCGGGACTCCCATGAAACCAACATGGACCATCTGCAACCTAGCAGCGGAGCTATCGTTCACCCTGGCGACGAGTTAGCCGAGGCATCAGAGAAGGAACCCGAAGAAGACGAGGCTGAGGGCGAGGAAGAGGAAATTGAAGGCAGAGAGGAGATTGACGGTTGGGAAGGGGAGAACGACAACTCAGAGTCTTCGGATAGTGAGCAAGAGCCCGAAGGGGAGGCAGAGGAGGAAGAGTTCGAGGAACACGAGCCTGAGACTAACCCATTGATTTGCGCAGCAATGGGCTGGCCGCTGCCTCTACCTCCGGACGACTTGGAATACAAGCAACAGGAAAGAGTGTCATACATGCTGGAGGTGGTCATCGTAATCTCACCGCTACGGGAGACGTAGGCTTGACAAAACTTGAGTCAGATAGTGGTGGGGAGACCGGCACGCCGCTGGAGTTCTCCACCAACCAACCTCACTGCATGACAGCAGATCCGACTCTGACATGATTTGGTACGAAAAATATCAACTTGTTTTATTCCTTGAGGCGCCGACTCGTGACCTGGGCCCAGCAGTCTTTTGTTCCGCGAACACACAAAATGGCCATCTGACAATATCTGGGCTTCTCCGAGTGGCCCTACGTTCTTGCCTTTGCGCCTCTCTAGACATGAATTTTGCCGCCAAAGGGGCATCCGCCCCAGGGGCAGTCCAGAAATGACCGATGCTGGATGATTGGGTAATCCTGGGCCTGCCGGGTCGATGTCGCCAACTCGAACCCTTGTCTCCTGACAATGCATCCGCTAGGCGTTTAGCTGAGCAGAACGATAATAACGCTGTCTCCTCGTAGGAACCTGGCTTTTGAGTCAGTAGATGTTGCCTTCAAAGAGAATTGGCCGCTTACATCTTGCTGATAAACCTGTCCTTATTTACCGGTCGGCCCTTCTTGCCATTTACCACTGGGGTCTCTGTCCACATCTCTTTCTGGAAGTCGTTTGTTAGCATTTGTGCTGTGCTGGGCAGGGCAATGTGGCAAATCATGGCATATGCAATGAAGAAGCACTTACGACGTTCTCGAGAATCCTGGGATTGTGTTAGCAAGTGTTTGACGGCAAGGGAATCCCAAACTGCATGACCAGAGTAGGCCACACTCACATATTGCAATGCCGGTCAAACGCCTTCACGCGCGCGAGACTAATCCACCCAGTCAGCACTTCCCCCCAAAACCAACCACCCCACAGCGATACTCACAGCTTGCGGTTTGAGCGAATGCTGATGAGGACCTGCGAGTGGCTTCGCACAGCGGTCTGGAGGATGGAGAGCGGGCCATTGCTCATCTCCCAGTTCTCCTGCAGACGGGCATTAGCATGGGCCGCATAAGCACACGGGGGGAGACATACCAGCTGGGCAATCTCATACTCTCTGCACCGCACCTACGGGTCAGCATCTCGCCAGTCTCACTGTAGCGACAGCGGGGCTTGGGAAACTCACGTGCACTCGTTCCGAGGCTTCTGGAGCAGCGCCCTGCGACACCAAACCGTCAGCAAATCACTCATCGCTGACATGGCCCTGGGCAGGGAATACTCACTGGATATTAGCGTCGGCCATGGTTATCGCGGGTGTGGATATTGGCTGGGATAAATCGGCTTCGTGGTGCTGCGACGCGTGCCTGGGCGGTTTTTGGCGATTTGATGTTGGAGGTGAATCTACCGCGCTACCGTTGAGCATTTTCCGCCCCACACCAGACTGAGCAAGTCAGGTCACGTGAGGTTAACGCTAGCTCCCACACCACAGCACTGCAATTTTAGCCTCGACACAGGGGTACAATATGCCAAAGTTCAGGTGTCAGGATCTCAACACTAAATATCCGTTATCACCATACCTCAATTATGAAAAGATGGAGATAAAAACCCTGCACTCAGTGTTCTACCTCGTTTAATAATTCATTAATTATCGAACAACATGAGAACTACCAGCAATGCTATATTACAACAGCCCTCCTTCATCCTCTCCCTCCCTGTTTTACACAAGTACCCAGTATGCTAGTACACATACGGGACAATCTTCCACCGCACAATCTTCTTATACTTCTCCCAGTCCTCGCCATACTTCCTCGAGCACTTCTCGTCATCACGTCCGTCGCGGTGCACCAGCAAAACAGCAAAGTAGACGACATAAAAGTATGTAAACAGCATACCCCATCCCTCCGCATCCCCACCAACCACCTCGCGGCCATCGAGCATCGTCACCGCGCCCGTCGCCTTGGTGCCCGCCGACAGGATCTGATAGCCCGCCAGGCCAGTGGGAAGGGAGTACGGCCAGGCCTGCAGCCAGTCGCCGAGGTAGTTGATGTGGCGGGCGACGCCCCACCACCCGGACACGAGCAGGCGGGTGCCGGCCTTGGTCTCAATGTACTTGAGATGAGCGACGCTGGGATCGTTGGGGTTGGTGCGGAACGTGTTCTTCTGGCTGTTGGACAGGCGAAAGATGGCGAAGGCGGCCGCGAGCACGGCGCCCACGCCCGCCAGCCCGAGCGGGCCGAGCGACTTGGGGTGCACGGCCAGGTAGCGCGTCTGCTGCGTGTACATGAAGGGCACCCAGACGAGGTCGCCGAACGAGAGCATGAAGCCGAAGCCGTCGGCGATGATGTCGATGGTCGTGAGGATGGCCGGCTCCATGAACTGCCCGTCAAGCACGTACAGCGTCTGCACCGCCGTGATGAAGACGATGCTGTCGGTCACGTAGCCGTGGAGGCGGTACTGCTTGGCAATGTGCGCGCAGTTGAGCAGGATCCAGCCGAGCATGCCGGGCCGCAGCTCCATCCACTCCTTGATATCAATCTCGCCGACCAAGGGGAGCACAACACGCGGGTTGAGCTCACGCCCGATGTAGAAGTCGTAGATTAGGTTGCCGGTGTGGCCGCCGGCCGCGAGCGCGCGGTGCTCCCGGTTACCGGGCTTGACGCTGAAGCTGCGGACGTAGACGAAAGTGGCAAGCGCATACGCGATGAGGATGTTGGCTGTCAGGATCTGAATGTAGTTGTCGGCGATAAAGGTCCAAACAGGAAACTCGACGCCCTGGGCAATGGTACCGGCGGCGCAGAGGACCAGTGTGAAGACGCTGGAGGCGAAGGCTTTGCAGGTCAGCACGGGCTACTTGTTGTATTTCTAGACCCCAACTCACCATTGAACTTGTACTTCAACCGGCCACCAGTCGCCAGCACGGCACCCTCGGTCCTGGTGGCAGGCAGGACGGCGTAGAGGATGGCGCTGAAGAGGTAGTAGGCCAGTGTCCAGCCGGTAGCTTCCCAGCTTCCAAGCCCCCAGATGCCATCCTCCGGCCAGCCAACTTCTTGCTTTAGGATTTCGAGATCGAGAGACTTGGGGCGGAGGAGCGAGGGAGAAGGGCAGCCCGAGACGTCGTTGCAGGAGAAGCTAAAGAGGTAGAGGAGGACTGGGAGCCCAAAGGTGATGCCTGTGGCGCCGAGACTGGGCGCAGCATTGTTAGATGTGTCTGTCTGAAGAAATTCGAAGATCAACAACTTACGGTCCGCCGAACTCGTAGCCATGCTTGGCTCCCGCGACTTGTTTCTTCGTCTTGCCAGCCATTGTTCCTGCGTCTTGTCGATGCTGGGTGATGCGACCGAGAAGTGGAAAAGGGAGGCGAGGAACGGCGTTTTATTGACAATCCGCACGGCTTCAGATGCCAGCCAACACGGGGGGTCGAAATCCACACCAGAATACGCGTATATCGAAGCGACCACTGCAATCCCTCGTTCGGCAGGCTGGATTCCGAATGACCTGATGTCGATTGGAGCGTCGAGCCTTGACAGCGAGGGCGCTAAGCGAATACACTGGAACCGTCTTTGCGCGCCGGGGCTCAGGCCCAAGACCTCTGCCCCCCCAAATCCCCCTACCGCTATACGCGTATTGGAGCTACCCATTCTCGGCTTAGTCATTCGATGAGCGACACTACACTGTAGGTGGCAGGGGAGAAGCTTTCGAGGCGTTGGCCTGTGCTTCGAGGACATGGACAGCTGTCTCCAGAACTCGACTTTATTTTGACAACATCTTGTTCGGGATATCGTTTCTGTCCGGTTCAGGTGCAGAAGTCGAGCGGCAAAGTACCCTGCACCAACTCAACATGTAAAACCTCGTCAATTCTCTCTAACAGCTGACGAAGGATGCGGCGGAACCTGCCGCAAATTCTCATTGCGCAAGTCGCTGGTGAACCCCTGCCAAGCCACCAATCATGACCCGCAGTTGCAGCGCCACAGCCGAAGGCTAGGGTGCGAGCAGTTGCCAAGTTGCTGGAACCGGCTGTCATCGTCGCCGACCACCTCCTGTCAGCCAACGCGACACCCCTCCACGCATCGACCTGCCAGCCATCCATCGGCGCATCGCATGACCGTCCTCCCGCTCGATCAATAGCGGCCTCCTTTGCATGAGCGCGCCTCTCTCAGCACCGCTTAGCGCGATACAGCGCCTCACGCCCATCGAGCTCATCCGAACACCGACACCCCCACCCTCCCGATCCTTCGATCCCACGCGATGAAGATACATACGCAAAGTCTCCTAGCGCTCGCCGCGCTGGTTGGAGTAGCCCTCGCCGAGGAGAAGGAATCATCCACCAAGGTGGTATCGTCCACGACGTCATCCACCGTGACGCCATGTGTCGCGACAGCCACCAGCGGTGCCTTCTACGATCTGCGCCCTGACACGGCTGTCGTCGTGGCCGAGGGCGCAAAGGCCCCCAAGGGCGTGCCCACCGAGGACTACCTGGCCCGGGGCTGGGACTACGGGTCGAATTTCACGCTGAACATCTGCGGCGCCGTCGTCAAGAGGGTGGGCGATGTGGAGGGCGTCGATAAGGCGTCGTGGAAGAATATCAGTGCGTACTACGAGCATGGGGGCAAGACGTATTCGCTAGGGTAAGCATAGCTCTGGGGTCGATCTGCGAGCGAAGTGCTAATACCTGTCACAGCCTGCAATCGGGCACTCTCGTCCCGCGGGGTCGCAAGCTTGTCCTGCAGTACTCGGGGGGCTCGCCGTGCGGACTCTCAGATGACAAGAGCAAGGACAAGCGCGGCGGCGTCCACGAGGGCGCAGCCTACCGGCCCTACGACAATGAAGACGACGAGGAGCCGAAGCCGAAGTCGAAGGACAGCGACAAGGTGACTGAGAAGGATAAGGAAAAGGAGAAGGAAAAAGAAAAGGATAAGGGCAAGGAGAAGGAGACAGCGAAAGAAAAAGAAAAGGGGAAGGAAAAGGCCAAGACTGCTCGCCGCAAGTCTGCCACTATCTCCTTCCTCTGTGATCGCGACCCGGAAATCCCGACGGCAGCATCCTTCATCGGCACCGACCCTGACGAGTGCGCCTACTTCTTCGAGGTGCGGTCGCAGCACGCATGCGCCGGCGTAGAGCCGCACAAGCCCGGTAGTGTAGGGCCGGGAAGCGTGTTCGCTATCATCTTGCTTATCGCCGTGCTGGTCTACGTCGTTGGTGGCGTCTTCTACCAACGCACCGTGGCACACGCCCGAGGCTGGAGGCAGCTACCTAACTACAGCTTGTGGTCTGGCATATGGGGGTTTGTCAAGGTAAGACCCTCCTCTTAACACCCCGTCCGAGCTATACTGACATTCGCCAGGATGTCTTCATCATTTTGACATCGTCATGTGCTCGATTCCTTCCTAGCCGGAGGGGCTACCGCACTCTGTCAATCTCCCCCACAGGGAGGAACAGAAACCGAGAAGACGAGAACAGACTAATTGACCAACTTGATGAGGAGTGGGATGACTAATAACACCACTTTTCGGGGTCCTATTGTATTATCTTGTTCCGCGTCACTTTCTTTCTCAGCCTTTGTTCGAGTTTTCCCCTCTGATGCTCTCCCTTCGAGTATCTTGCAAGCTGGCTTTCTTTGTTGTGTAAGTCTATCATCGGGATGGCGTTTCTCGGGTCGGGCATTTGGACGGGGACGAAAAGAGCCCCTTCGTTGCCGGGTGTACAATGCTGGCACTGGCTGGGTTATAGAGCTATTCTGGATAGAATCATTTCATCTTTCATCCCTACACACCGCCTCGCAAGGTTCCAACGATCGAGTCTATGTCAACACATGACGTTTGACGACGGAAGCGCCATGGAAAAGGATACAGAGATGGCCTGCAAACAATAGGCAGCTAAACGAAACGGTACGACGGTACAAGCCGAACAGGTAAGGTGTTGACATGACAATGCCCAAGACCCCATTGACCTTGCATTTGCCAACAACTACGCTGTTCATCTCCAATGCCTCTCACACCACACGCCTACTCATATCCTCGAGCAATTACTTTTCGAGAGTTGTTCGGAATTAACTATAAAACAGTGACGTTCAAAATGATTTAGATGTATTCCTCATCACCGCAGCCCTTAACAGGTACGAAAACAGATATCAATTCTCTTTTCGCCGCAACACCAAAGGACCTACATTACCGCAATGCCTACCAGGTGGGCTGAACTTGACACGGACGGCGAGCGCCTCCTCGGGGACTTCGTCCACGTGTCCTACGACGACCAGACCCAGATCCACACCTACCGCGACTCAGACGGCAAGCTCTGGGAAGGCGCTCCAGGTGTGCAGTATGGTCGACTCTACCCAAGACGTGCAACACCCCCTTTACCAGTCTTTGACAGCAGGGAGGAGGTAGTATTTGAGTGCGCGGTTGATAAGAAAGGACGCCCGATCCATCTGGCTGACCGTATACGACTGCTGGAAGCTGGCATACATTGGGACTATGGGTACGACTCTTGGGAGCGGCGCCCCGGCAGCACCAGCCCTGCCTCCCAGGCGTCTCGCGCGCCTCAGGCGGGTTCTAGCACTGGACAAGCCCGTTCCGTCTCCCAGACGTCTCGTGCATCGCCAGCGGGTTCTAACGTCAGGCGAAGCGGTTCAAGTTCCCAGGCGTCTAACGTACCGCAGGCGGGTTCTAGCATCGCGCGAAGCAGCCCGGGTCCTACCCCTCAGGTGCCTCACGATCCACAAGCAGGATCAAACACAGGGCCAAGCCGTTCCAAGTCCCGGCCGTCCCACGTGCCGCAAGCGGGTTCCAACGTCGGGCGAGGCAGTTCAAGTCCTGTCTCTCAGGTATCTCCCGTCTCAAAAGCGGTCTCTAACATCGGACGAGAGAGCATTCGTTCAGGCGTGTCCGGGAATTTCTCCAATACCTCCCTCTCCCGAGCCTCCGTTACGGCGCAAGTCGGGCGCGACATCCGCTCCCCCGACACCTCCTCGGACGGGCTCGACTCCATTTTGCGGTCCTCCGAGGCGCAAGTCGGAGTAGGCACCCGCCCCTCAGACCCGGCCGCCGACCCGCTTTCCATCATAAGGCGCAAGCCCCTTTCCCCAGCCGGCAATTCTCTGTCCCGGGCCCCGGCCGAAGGACAGGCGCCATCCGTCGTAAGACGGGGTCCTTCCCCCCCAGAGGGCGACGGGGAATTCATCCTCGTCCATAGATCGAGCATCCTCGGTAGGCTTAGTCGCGCCGCTCGCTTCGTGCGAGACTTTGCGACTGAGGTCCGGAGGAACAGCGGGGCTGATGAACCTGGTCGCCCGAGACCGGCTACTGCGGTCCCGCGGCCTTCCACGGCTGGGCGGGAGAGTGGGAGAACCGGACCTGAGGGTCGTCGGCCGGCGACTAGTGGCGGGTATCCTCCGAGGAGGTAAGTGCGAGGATCTCGGGCTGGGTAAGGCGTCATCATACGCTAGATCTACAAGTGTTGGATACCCCGGATGGTGGGATGTAAGGTGAGCCCCGAGGAAGTCCTCATGAACATGCGATTTCTTTCCCCCCTCATTAACCAATGCCCTTTCCGCTGTTCCCCCTTCTTTCCCTCTCAATGAGTATTGAAGAATAAAAAACAAACTTTTTTTACCCCCCAACAGATCAATCTCTCGCCTACACAAGTGCTCACCTCCGACATCCCCTCTTTCGTGACTTGCCTACCTTGTATTAGTATTCTACGCTGACTCATTATGACACTACCTTCTCTGTTATCAGATATATCCAAGAAGCTCTTCAGGTCTACCAGAGCTTTAGCCCATAAATCACATCGCAACGCACCATTTCTCACGAGCATCCAGTGAATTTCTCTTGATACCTATTGGCCAACATGCTCCCGCCACCGCTGGGCGGTTTGGCGACCTAATAGCAATAGAGTATGACTAGATCTAATTATGTTCATGCACGTGTAGGCATTAGCATCGCCCCAAGCCTCATGGGCAAACCTCCTGGGCACACAGTCCCACGTCCGCCCCAGAATCCTCCCGACATGGCCATGACCGCATCGATATTCTCCTTCTGAGAAATGTCTTTAAACCTCTTCTCCATGCTATTGTGGTTATTCTCCTGGCTGCGGCCGCTTCTTAGCGGCCGATGGGTGGCACGCATGGGAGTCCGTTCAAGGGCCGATGTGTGCTCTCCAGACGTTGAATTGCTCAGTAGGGTCCTACGAGTTAACTCTCTGATCTAGTAGCTAATCGGTGTCATCTTGATAGGATTAGCTGCTGAGCCGGAGCTGAAAATACACACTCTTCAGAGCCTGTGGGACAAAGCCTACGACAACTTCAAAACTCGCAACCCCCAGCTATCAATCGCCTACGAGAATATCTTGGCTTCCACGTTATGCGAGGGCAGCGCACCGGGAGAGCACACGATCGAGCAAGCGAATGCCGCAATACGACACGATCAGATTGTCCAGGTCGTTGAGGGCAATCTCCGGCGAATCCAGAGGCGGGTGGACGAAAAGGGGATACCGGATCATCGTGTGCGGTCTACTATCGGCCCGTTAGCTGCGTTATCATTTGCCTTGGATGTGAGTTGACCATGTCGTAACGATTGGTTTCTCGACACTAATACCGGGTTAATATCACAGATAGTCACAACCAACCCGATGACGAAAGCGTCTGAATCTAGTTTCCATTCCATGGTTGCTCTCTTGAGAAGGATTCTATGGCAATGTAGGTTGCCGGAAATATTTCTTCAGCTTGACAGCCCCGAGATCGAGGAGTACTCTCCTCGGCTCCGACAGCGGATCGAAAAGGCAATACTGCATCTCTACACCATTTCCCTTGAAATTGAGATCGAATGCGTTTTCTCTCACTTCCGAGCGAGGTTGCCCGGCCTACCCGAGATGGATTACCCAGAGGGTGATAAATGGGAGGACATGGCAATGGCGGAATAGACTAAGAGAAACTAGTACCTTGATTACATCACACAGGATACCTCGACTTCGCCCACACTTCTTCAGACCTTCCCGGCGTTTGTTAACCCTTGATGCAATATCTCTCAAACTCATGGACAAAAACCCAACACAGTTGGCTAGAGAGCGGCCAATGTGATTAAGCTATTCTACCCACGATGTGGCTATGACCTGAAGGCGCTTTGAGCTTAAATAACACGTAAGAGCTATGGATATGAAGTAGGTGGTAAGAGGTATGACAATGAATGTGACTTTAAAAGCTAAAGGCGTTTCCCGTGTGCTGTTTGGGTTGTCAGGGGTAGTATTGAGAAAATGCAAGGCCCAGACAGTCTGTGATACAGTGTCAGCGCTGCAATATGGAGGAGCGAGGTCTTTTTACAGTCATGAGTTCAAGAGGGGTATAGATGACCGTCACCACCGTGAATACATATATGGCTCTGTTCAAAGCCGTCCCCTTTGTGGCCTCTCGTAGCGAGGTAGCTTTGAACAACCAAAGCGCGGTAACTGTTAGTGCTGTATCAAAACCTATTAAACTGCTTTGGAAACAGCAATATGACTTTTAACCCATTCCGAAGGCTTTTGACCTACTCATCGTACATCTTGACAATCGTGTCAACGTATAGGAGTTAGGCTTCCTCTTCCGGCGACGTGTTTTATTGACTTCGGCGGCTTTATACGCTCCATTATATCGTAGTTAGGTCGACTGACGGTGTTCGCACTACAATAGAAGAGTTCGGCAATCTATTTTCCATGTATTTTGATTACATAGTTGTCATTGAGGTGTTACACAAGGAGCGCGCCCTTGATTTTGGCCTTTGTTCGGTGTATCTAGAGAGGCTGGCATCTTGTAAAGTGGATGCATTGCATCTTATAAATGGATTGAATTGAATCTATGGCTTCAAAAAGGCTAGAAATGGCCATATTGTTAGTATTCAGGGGCTATTCGGGGGTCCTGCCAGGGCACTGTTAAGCCGTGACGAGGTGGTTGTATGAGACGAATCTAGACGCTCAGGGGTTGCTACTGTCATACGTAGCTTTGATCGGCGCTGACCTCAGGTCTACTGATTCTCGCAGCTAGCATCAATACATAAAAAACTGCAGTGAGAGCCAAGAAAATGACGGAGAAATGAGGAGGGGGGGGCTGACCTTGAGAAAGATCAAGAGCAAAGGGCGCAGGTGTCATTCGAAAGAAACGTCCGACCCAATCACCTAGGTGCCTTACCTAGAGCATCTCCGTGACCCCGTTTAGCGCCTATTTGGCCGCGCACGCTGGATCCCCAATCAAGTGGATAAGGAGCGGATCATTTGGCAAGCTGGGGCGGGCGGCGAAGGGAAGGTGACATCTGCACGAGCATGACGATGGTGCCGACAACGACTCTCCATTCCAACCACTGCGATTCCGAGTTTGGTTGCCGCGCAGTCCGCGATTGCCGCTTCTCATCGAAGCTCACGAATGGAGAGATGACATATAAGAGAGCTGAAGGTAGACGCGTAGTCCGGTGTCGTCAGCGCCACCCAAAACTTGGTGCTGTACGGCGGGTGTCAGGAATTCTTTTCCTAAATCCTAATGATGATCTCGCGACAATAATGACGATAGTATTCCGTAAAGGGAACAGGCAGCTGGGTCAGCTTGAGCAGCTAGCACCTTAATTAGCTATCTGTAAAGCAACAAGTCATAATCGTACGTAAGGGGGACAGTTCCTGCCAGGTAAGAGTCGATCAATCCATCTAACTGACGTCATTACCTATGGCACGAATTATATTGGCCCAAAGCCAGCTGCTTATTATTTGCACACTTGTCAAGAGGGATTAGCGTACTTCTATTTCGTCAGGGATGAAGATCTGGAAAATACTAGAATTCGCAGATATGTATATATTCATGTATCACCCCAGACCCCTCTGGTGGCACGCTATGATTAGAAAAATGAGAAGAAGAAAAGGTAGGAACAAGCACAGAAACAAACTCGCTGCTTTTACGTCTTTCGCTCCAGCAGCTTTACCACGGCTTCGTGCCCCTCTTGAGCTGCGCGATGAAGTGCTGTTTCACCGGACTCATCCTTAGCCTCGATGGCTGCCCCCTTTTCCAGTAGGAGCGTTACCACGGCTTCGTGCCCCTCCTGAGCTGCGTGATGAAGTGCTGCTTTACCGGACCTATCCTTAGCCTCGATGGCTGCCCCATTTTCCAGTAGGAGCGTTACCACGGCTTCGTGCCCCTCCTGAGCTGCGCGATGAAGTGCTGTTTCACCGGACTCATCCTTAGCCTCGATGGCTGCCCCCTTTTCCAGTAGGAGCGTTACCACGGCTTCGTGCCCCTCCTGAGCTGCGTGATGAAGTGCTGCTTTACCGGACCTATCCTTAGCCTCGATGGCTGCCCCATTTTCCAGTAGGAGCGTTACTACGGCTTCGTGCCCCCCACCAGCTGCGCGATGAAGTGCTGTGCCGCCGAACCCATCTTTAGCCTCGATGGCTGCCCCCTTTTCCAGTAGGAGCGTTACCACGGCTTCGTGCCCCCCACCAGCTGCGTGATGAAGTGCTGTGCCGCCGAACTCATCTTTAGCCTCGATGGCTGCCCCCTTTTCCAGTAGGAGCGTTACTACGGCTTCGTGCCCCCCACGAGCTGCGTGATGAAGTGCTGTTTCACTGAACCCATCTTCAGCCTCGATGGCTGCCCCCTTTTCCAGTAGGAGCGTTACCACGGCTTCGTGCCCCACCTGAGCTGCGTGATGAAGCGCTGCTTTACCGGACCTATCCTTAGCCTCGATGGCTGCCCCCTTTTCCAGTAGGAGCGTTACTACGGCTTCGTGCCCCCCACCAGCTGCGCGATGAAGTGCTGTGCCGCCGAAACTCCCTACCTTAGCCTCGATGGCTGCCCCCTTTTCCAGTAGGAGCGTTACCACGGCTTCATGCCCCCCACGAGCTGCGTGATGAAGTGCTGTTTCACTGAACTCATCTTCAGCCTCGATGGCTGCCCCCTTTTCCAGTAGGAGCGTTACCACGGCTTCGTGCCCCCCACCAGCTGCGCGATGAAGTGCTGTGCCGCCGAAACTCCCTACCTTAGCCTCGATGGCTGCCCCCTTTTCCAGTAGGAGCGTTACCACGGCTTCATGCCCCCCACGAGCTGCGTGATGAAGTGCTGTGCCACTGAACGTATCTTTAGCCTCGATGGCTGCCCCCTTTTCCAGTAGGAGCGTTACCACGGCTTCGTGCCCCCCACCAGCTGCGTGATGAAGTGCTGTGCCGCCGAACCCATCTTTAGCCTCGATGGCTGCCCCCTTTTCCAGTAGGAGCGTTACCACGGCTTCGTGCCCCTCCTGAGCTGCGTGATGAAGTGCTGCTTTACCGGACCTATCCTTAGCCTCGATGGCTGCCCCCTTTTCCAGTAGGAGCGTTACTACGGCTTCGTGCCCCCCACCAGCTGCGCGATGAAGTGCTGTGCCGCCGAAACTCCCTACCTTAGCCTCGATGGCTGCCCCCTTTTCCAGTAGGAGCGTTACCACGGCTTCGTGCCCCCCACGAGCTGCGTGATGAAGTGCTGTCCTACCGAACCTATCCTTAGCCTCGATGGCTGTCCCCTTTTTTAACAGTAACTCAACAGCTAGGGTATTGCCCACGTCCGCCATTGCCGCTAGGTGTAGAGGAGTCCTACCGTTGCGGTCTCGCAATTCTGTTTTCGAGACTCCCCAAAGAATCGCAACCACGGCATCATGTCCCTTATATGCAGCCCAGAGTAGAGGAGTATTCCCTAAGCCATCCACAACACTTGTATCTGCGCCTGCCTCTATCAGCGCTTGCACTGTATCACGACAGCCATGCATCGCTGCATGATGTATAGGTGTCATCCTATCTGCATCCTGTGTATCGATTTCTGCACCTTCACGTAGGAGATCTAGCACAGCTGAAGCATTGTCATGCCAGCAAGTGCAATGTAGCGGTGTCCTTCCACGGGCATCTCGCGCGTTGGCGTCTGCTCGATGTGCTAGAAGGGTTTGTAGGTGCCAATAGAACGGTTTCGCGGCTGCATAATGTAGTGGCGTCCAGTCGAGGATATCTTTCTCATTAATTCTTGCTATATTTTTCTTTAGTTCATTCTCGAAACCTCCATCCTCGGAGATACTGAAGTGATGTAGACGTGTGAACTTGAGTGTCGCATCCTCGCCCTGTAAAAGCCTGGGTTTTCCGATGCAAGAATACTCCCAGGAACGGCCCTGTTTCTCATACAGGCCTAAGAGGCGTGCCAAGGTATCAAGATTGGTGTTTCGCAGCTCGCTGCAGAGTGTCGATTTAAGCTCTTCAAGCTCTTTGATGTCCCTTTTCTCGAACTTCTGAGCCTTTCTTATCTTGATAGCATCAGTGACTGCTTTCAAGAATTCCATCAACAGTGCAGTGGCCTTGATGGCGATGTCACCTTGTGGGAGCGTTCTTGCCGTTTGAAAGAGCCACAAGTACGCATCGGCAGCCTCCTTCCAGTGCCCTAGCAGCTCGTGCTGCTTAGCGCGTTCTCGCGACCATCTAATAATGTCGTCGGCGCGCGGGAGCTTGTTTCTCGCGCTCAGCGGCGGAATGATGGCCGCATAAATTTCCTCCAGGCTTCCCAACCCAGTGGATTTGATGTCTTGGGCCATCTTCGAGAGCCAAGTGCTGTGTAGCGTAATCAATTGCCATGGCGAATCGCCGCCCGCGCCGTCCTTCTGCGCGGGCCGCACATCCGCCTCATCCTTAATCAGTTCCATTGTCTTGGCCGCAGCCCACATGAAGGCGGAGAACATGTGCTGGGCGTATAGCGTCCTCAAGGGCCTGAATGACTCGACCCCCAAAAAGGCGTCACAGTCGGCCTCCGTAGGGTCCTCTTCGTTGGGGAATCTTGGAGAACTCCACTCATATTGGATAATGCCATTATCTGAGGGGGTGAGAGGTTCAACGTTGGATGTGAACCCAACAACTCGGTGGGCTTCCACCTCCGTTCTGCTGTTGATGCCGTCTTCCGACTCGGCCCTCTTCACCCCAACAATACTAACAGTACCATCGGGAATCCACCATTGGAGGTCTCGATACAGAGCCGCCGTCTGCGGGCCCAGAAGTTGGAGGCTACGCTTCGTGGGCGTCCCTTTCCGCAACCATGCGTCTCTGGGTGTTTCGCCCTGAATGCTCTTTTCGGCGCCTCTGCCGTCCGGGGGCCGTCCCTGGTGCTCCCCTGATGCGCCATTCTCTAGCTGGTCGACAGAATATAGCCACAGCGAGAGCGCCGCTTCGATCTCGTCAGCGTAGGCCTTCCATGCACCCTCGTGCCTTTTAATGTGAAAGTGTATCTGCTTGCGGTCGCGGTCGCGGTCGTCCAGCCCAAGAGCCCAGAAGGCCCCAAGTGACCAGGTGAACTCCTTTTCAGAGCGACCAAAGAGGGAACCCATCGCCTCCTCGATCGCGCGGGCTAAGGAGATAGCTTCCACGGACGCTGGCCCGTGCCAGCCGGCGAGCTCACCAAGCTCTCTCCGTATCTTCATGACGCTGTGGGCGCTTGATAAAGAATCGCAGCATTTACCCTGGAGATCACTTGTTGAACCAGCTGAATGCTCTTCGAGTCCCCCCAAGCTGTCTATATCTTGTACCGCGACAATTCCCCAGCATGGATCATTGCCGTCGTTTTTGGGAGAGCATAATGAGGCGGCTTTTGGGTCGCTTCCAAGAGCTATTGCTAGCCAGTCCAGCTCGTACTCGGGTGTCAGGGAGCAGGCCTCTGGGCTTTGGGCGAGATTCCGACGGAGCCACGCTCTGAGGGTAGTCATGATAATGATTGCGCCAAGCTGGGCGACAGAAGCTGACCAGTGCATGCCGCGCAGACCGGTGAACTGTACGACGAAGCCGCAGATACTAAGTAGAACACCTGCGGTAGTGATCGACTCCTGGAACTTAGCCCCTATGCCGGGGGCCGCCGTATCCGTCTCGCCGTCTCGACTTCTTCCCCTACTAACTCGGTGGGAAGTGGTGATAAGAGCCTGGGCATTCCGTGGGAAGATGGCAAACGGTTTGAATACCTGGTCGTTGACAGTCCCAGATCTCTGCAGCCAGATAACTTGGGCCTCCCTCTCGGCCGCCGGACAGTACCGCTTCTCCAACGTAGCGCTCTCGACAACGTGGGCACAAAGTAGCGTGCCAACGGCCAAGAGGAGCGTGCCGGATGCAGTACACGGAAAGGCGTAGTCGGCGACAGGGTTTCCATCCTTGAGCAATTGGAGGCGGCGAGTAGCGAACCCGGCGTAGATAAGGACACCGAACTGAAGGGTGATGCCGAGTACGGCGGCCATGTACAGCTCGCCCCTTCCGACTTGGCTGAAAATGTTGAGGGTGAGGTTCGGCGCTGCAGCGGTTATGTTTCGGATAACAACCAAAGGGCGGTGATCATGCGAGCTTTCAAAATCGCCAGTCTCCTCGTCTTTGTGCTGATCAAGCTTTCCGGTAGCGCATTCTCGAAAGGTGAGGTCTAGCGGAAAAAGAAAACGTGAGATAGAGGCCATCGGGGGAAACGTTGTTCTACTTACCGTGCTTCTTTAGGCATTTCTGTTTTTTGCCGTGTATTTTGTTCTCTTCATCTTCCAGCTTCATCACCTCGACACAAGCCTGGCTCTCGGCGCTACCTTTAGGGAACAGGAGGATAAATTCCCGGATTAGTCCCTCCCCCATGACTCTGACAATCTCCTGGCCGTTCCAGAGTTCGCACACCTCATTCGACGTAGACGACATCAGTTCAGACTCGGCAATGGCGCGGCTCTCCCGCGCTCTCCCGATGATGGCTTTGAGCCACGATGGACCGCCAACCCGGATGGCACCCACGATGGCGGTGATGATGCCCAACGGGGCCATTGCCAGAATAATATTATCGGCCCAGCCCATAGATTGGCTCATAAACTGCATAGTGACCCTTTCGCCGAACAGCGCCAGGAGGCTGGGTAGAGATATAGGATTAGTGTACGGGATGCGTGGGACGAAGCTGCGAAATACGTACGGGGCCAAGTCGGTGAACAGGTTGTTGGAAAAATCATCTCCAGTGTCTGCGGCCACGGCCGTGACGAAGCAGATTCCGGCGAGGAACCCCAGTTTCATATTGGCGAGGTTGAAACGTTCGGATTAAGGCGTTGAAGCTTCATCAATCGCTTCTCGTCCCTCTTCTTGCTGTCAACGGGACAAGAGCCATGGTGGGTTACGGCGAGCGTTGAATCTTCGGGGAGCTAGGCTCTGCGGTGCCAACACCAGCGCCCCCACCACCGCCGAAGCGCGAGCGTGACAGGAGTCTTGGCAGTTGTGACGAGGAGTTGGGGGCCTAAAGGGAAATGCCGTACCCGACCCCGCCCTGCTAGGGGCGCTGGCCAAACAAATGTGATCCGCGTGAGACAAACATGGTGACTGGGAGTCGATGAGAGCGGTCAACGTCGGCAGTAAAGTGACAGGCTACAGCGGCGGACGGAAACTAGCGTGTCGCGAACACCAGCCAGAGAATTATCGTGGGTTGATCGACGCAGCCGTGCATCCCAACACGTAATAAGCGGCATGCATGAGTTAACTGTTTCACAATTATTTAATATTATTTAATCTAGGTTGCTGGGAAGCTGGTATGGCTCGGACAAGTAAAAAACTTGAGATATGCCCACTTGGGAGACGGTGTCGCTGGTGAAAAGATTTGGGAAAGAAATGCCGTTGTAAGTAGGTTTCTAGGTGGTTGGAAGGATGATAGGGAGCAATGTGATAATGTGATGATATTGCTACCTAAGGTGTGTGTGATGTGTTTTAATGAAAGGCAGTAAGTGGGCTGTCTGGATCTCCAGGAAAAGGTGGGCAGTGGGCACAGGCCACTCTGGGCACAGGCCACCCGCATGGCTGCAACTGGTTTCTGCCTAAGGCGCTGTCGCTCTCTTTGGTGTCGCTCGAGGTCCCCGTGCGGGTGTCTTCCATGAAACGCCAGCGGGCGGAGTCGAAATTTCAAGGCGGCTGCCGTACGCCCGCCTCCACCTCCACCCCGCATATCAACCCCCATCATCTCGGCGAGATTCATCGTCTTCGGCCAGGTCATCGAATGAGGTGTCTTCGCTCGAGTCTACAGAAGACTCGGCACTAGGTGTTGCACTGCTTTCTGGTGTCTGCTTCTTCCATCGGTCTTTCAGGGGACCCCAGTAGGACAAAGCCGGCAAGAATGACAAAGAAGCTAATGAGTTCCCCGGCAACTAAGGCATCGTCAAGCATTTATTTCCACCAGGGCTTACGAGTAACAGGAATGCTCACATAGACGGCCGGTGATCCACGACGAACTGTATCTGAGTTTGCCATCATCGTTGTGGGGAAGTCGTTCACAGGCAAAGCGAAGAGTCCTGCCATGAACGAGAGTGGAGTCTGATTATTGTCACACTGGTCAGTGCCACCAATCTCTGACTGTCTGGCGGGATACATGGCTGGGGTGAACAAAAACTTACAAACACAGTGACAATGATAAAAAGCATGACGTAGTTGCTTAGCTCCCTCCATTTCTTAGCCTCGAGAATAGAACGGTCTGCTTCGATGAGCGAGTTCTGCGTCTGCTTCACTTGGACAAGCTGGTCAAGCTTTTGGTGTTGATTATGGGTTAGTTGGACGAATACATGTACTAATCAAGAGCGGTGGGAAGAGGTGCCTACGTTCATCAGTATCCTCTTGGCACTCTCCTCAAGCCCGCAAGTTGCATCAATAAATTCTTGAACCCGGCACTGCTCCATGAACATATCTGCCGGCATGATGGAGCCACCTAGTCTCTCTTGGGACGACATGGGACTGGAATGATACTTCTCGGCCACCTCTTTTTGACGAGAAAAGCTGCCGCAAAATGAAGAGTTCATCCAGTATGTCCTTGATCTCGAAGATGATTTTAAACTCCTCTGTGACTGAGAAGGTCTTTTGTTCGGGCTTGCTAGAGTGGCTCACATCTTGCTCCGCTTTCGCTTTTTCGATATCCTCAATTAGCTGGAGGAGTTGCTCGAAGAGTAGCACTTCATCTCCCGCCTGCCAGCTATATCGTGTGAAGTAGCGTATCTTTGCGAGACCCGCCATGCCACCTCTGCGGGAGCGCTGTGATGATGGTATCTATTTCGTAGTCAGATTGATTTTCCTCGATTCATGGGGCCTGTACGAACCCTCGTCAATTTTCCAAGGCATAGCTGATTGACCATCAGCAGCTTGGGTATTTCCGGCCTATTAGAAAAGCTTTCGCGCGACTCCGAGTGACTGTGCTGATTCATGTACTTGAACCATTTATACCACTTAGTCCATGTCCCGTTTAGCGATGTGTTCCCTGTTCAACCCGCTGTAGTACGATTCATCGAGGGTCTGAGGATTCTGGAGGCCGAGAGATCCGTTGAATGGTAAATAACTGTCCATCAACTTCGCCATGTCATATTCCTGTGACTTATATATTGTAAATTCCAGGCTGATGTCCCTAGATAGAAAAGCATCTATCTCAAAGCCAATGTACGGGCAAGCCGTCCAGAAGACGTCGCGTAGGAATCAGCCTTGCGCTCTGTGAAATAAATTCAATCTCCACCGTTAATCTCCACGGTCTTGGGGGGGTGGCCAGAGATCTGGCCGGTGCGAGACGAGGCTCAGGCTGCTTTTCTTCCTTCTCCAAGTCATATCCAGCCTCCACCTGACCAATGTCCGGTCTCCAAGAGTCAGAAAGAACCCTGCCCGGCTACCCGAGAGACACGTGGTTATAATGCGATTGAAGTAAAGCCGGTACCACGAGAGGGCGAAATTGACTTATTGAGCTTAGTTAACAGGTACTATCATACCAAGTTACCCAACACCTTGACGCAGACTAGATCAGATGTCCTCACCACGGCCATGAAAGGCGGCATGTGATAGCGGTGGCATTAGGTTTAGGCTCTCAGGTGGATGAACGGGGGTTTGGATGTTAGTAGCACCGTGTTCGATCAGTATCTGGGGGGTCGACGTATTCCCTTGCATGGCACCGGTCCTATGGCGCTAGGCCATCCCCATCGCGTAACTCGAGGTTTTGATCTTCACTAAGGAGGAAGCGTACCACTTATGGGATCCGCAAAAATGCTCCGGGTGAAGGCCCGTAGTACGCGAAGTGTTCCAGTTCATGAGGCCGAGCGCTTCTAAGGATGCTTCTACCTTGGGCTGTGTAACTGAGGTTGCAAAGATACTGACGTTGTGCATGGCCTGGAGGTCGTCAACTACGACAGTTGAGAAAATCATCCTCCCGGCTCCGGGCATACCTATGCAAACAGGCGTTTGCTAGCTTGCGCCTAGCCAATCCTTGCACTCTCTCGAATCTAGCAGCAACTGGCCTATGCCATGCTGCCGCTGGGCAAGATAATCGCTGTGCTGGCGACTGGAGGAGGGTCCATTGTTGTGAGCCGGTCGATAATTTAGCGTTGTCCTCTTTGTATCCCATCGTTTCGACTTTCGCGGCTGTTCGGGATTCAGTATCATGAACCGAAAATGGGGTTATTAGGATAACGAACCGCTAGCGACAGCCTCGGCAATCGTGTTTTCAGCCTCTACCTTGTTTGAAGCAAACCAACTGAGTAGATCTTTCGTGTACGCAGGGGCCACCATGGCCGCATATACCTCCTACTCCTTGCTTTCGTGCGAGTCGGAGTAGTCGCAAATACCATGAATGAGCAGACAGGGAAAGTGGTTCATACGGCCAGCTGCTTCCATTTCGAAACACAGGACGCCCCTTTCGGTCGCCAGCCGATCTCTGATTGGAGCGTTCTTCATCACCTCATCCCTGGAAGCAATCAGGCCATGGTGTCGATGGCACCTTCAATATTATGGCCCCTGGTGCCGTACTCGGTCCGAAGTGCCTTCACCGCCTTCAGCAGGAGCCTGGGTGGCTGGCTTAGGAAGCCCGTTATGTGAAAGTGTTGGAGGTGGTGCGAGGGTACAGGGCGCACACGCCACCTCGCCTAGCTAGTGCCCTTTGGGCCACACCTAGATAGGTGTTGCAGGTCAGGGAAATTCTGGCCCGCAACACCACACAATCCATCACCCTATTTCCATTGCTCTGTCTTGCCCCACAGAAAGCTCCCATCTTGCATAGCCTTGCCAAAGTCATCGTGGGGCGCAGGAGAGTTAAGCTTCACCAGAACAAATTATTAGCGGATATTGTGGCTATTAGAAGGGCATAGGGGAAAAGGGTATAGTTGTAGATAGTGGCACTGAATCTCCATAGATGAGGCGATGCTTAATGAGATTTGGCATATACATTTCCCCCCTCCTTCCCCTCTTCTCTTCGACTACAAGCGCTGACCACCCTGTTACCATGATTCAATAGTTAACACCCACCCTCTCACGCCGCCCGGTCCGCTTCCGCTGCCAAGGCGGTAGCCTCCCCTGCGATGATTACGAACCGCGCAACGGTACAACACAATACGACCAGCAATCCAACGACACCTAGACGACCTGCTTCGCGGGCCGGGCTGCGATACGATCCGAGACAGCACGGCGTGAGCAAACGGACACGTAAGGGACAGAAACCAAGATCCCTCGGCCAGGTCGCCGTATACGGTGTAGTAGGCGACCCAGAACCAGCCGAAGGTAGACTCGGTTCTCGCGTTTTTTCGGGTTTGGTAGTCTCGCTTTCGCAGGTCCCACAGGTCGCGCACCATGATCTGACGGTTGGGTCGAGCTGGTGCCGTGTCGCGAGTCCATGGTGAGCTGGTCGAGGGCCTTTTGCAGTAACCAGCGGTAGTTGAAGGCGAAGTTGGGCGCGGCCACCATGGTCTTGACGGCTTCGTGCGTGCCCAGGGCTACAGTCCAGTCTACGCCCGCCATCCTCTCGCGGCTCCGTATGACGTGGCACATGGGGTTAGTGCCCAGCGACACGCTGTCCGTGCCGTGCTCGAGCACCGTTTGCAGCGTCGCCAGAGACGCGGGTGGAAATGGCTGTTCGGTAAACCCTTTTTCTCATGCCGGTAGTGCTGTGCTGGAAACCCGTAAGGATGCCGGACGGGGGACTAAGCAGACATTGGAGGACCGAGTGCTCGTTGTACAGGCTGGTCCGGCTCCAGTACGCCACCAGCGGCACACACCTGTCCATATGGCTACTCCCGGATAAGAAAGCGGACTAAGTCGGCTTAGTTATAAAAGGCGGCTGCACCAAAATCGGCCTCTTCCAATGTAGCCAACCCTTACACGCATATACCACGACAGCAGGCCAGGCAATAGCAGCAGCAGCCTGCTAACAAGCACGCCCAAGATAGACACTCTGAATCTTCACCGCCTCCGCCTCCTCTTATGCTCCTTCCTTGTGCTCGACTCACCCGCACCGCTAGGGTCCAGATGCGCCGGGACCCATTTGTTACCGTAGAAATACCCCCAGCCTTCAGCCTCCTCATCGTAGATTGTCATATACTCATCGACGAACACGACCTCCCCGTCCTCATCTTGGAAGTGGAACAAGCCCCGTGCGGCATCCCACCGCAGTCCCTCTACCGCTCGCCGCTTCAGAAACCTCGTGCTGTCATACCAGAAAAAGAGGTCATCGGCCTCCTCGTTCGCCACCCTGCTCTCGTCATCGCCACCAACGTCTGGAGCCTTTCCGGCTTGGCCGGACCCGCCGCCTTCTGCCCGGTACTCTTCCCCCTCAAGATTCTCCCCGGCCTCTCTAACTTCTTCCCCCTCGGGGCGGCTGTGGTCGATCGGGTCCGGGACTCGCTGGGGATCTGCATCTTCAACCCTGTCTTTCGAACTAAGTTGTCTCGCCGTACGGCCTGACGTATTATGCCGAAATGTGCCGTTTTCCAGTGGACACCAGCTATTCAGCCTGGGATAAGACGCCTGGATGTTCGAAGGCCCGTGGCCGGCCATAAGGCAGAGATAGAAGAGGGCGAGCTTGACGGTCAGGACGCCCTCCCCGCTACTGATCCAGTCGATGACTTGATACTTAGGCTGTTGGAAATTAGTAGTCGGGTTCATATCCGAGTATGGCGCTGAAGAGATCGACATAGTCTGGAAAGTCGTGGAGAGATCCGTGCTGCCAGACTCGGCACGAGCGTGCGTAGCCGCCGGGACGACTCTCTGCTCGCGCCCAGCGCTAAGGCCCGAGCCGACTGCCTCCCTTGCGAACTGGAAGACAACTAGGTGCTTGTCGGTTATGAGATACCCGTAGCGGACGTCGAGGCTGCTCGCATACGTCAAGACCTGCCGGACCGGCCACTCCCACTGGTTACCGCGGGCACGTCGTTCCGTATAGAGCGAGGGACTCCACTTTGAAGAGATCTTAGTGTCTCCGGGAAGTAGGTTGTAGTACTTTCCAAAAAAGCAGTGGCCGTTATCGCCCCAGTACTCAGCCCTTCTCCCTGGTGATACAAGCGTCCAGTCGGGAAACTCGCGGCCGTCGCCCGACTGCTCGTGGGTACAGCGCCCGCGCCTACCCAGATGAAGAACGAACTTCTCCTTCAAACCCAATACCCTATTAGCATGGGCTAAGGCATCGTTGATAATAGGGATCGTGTGCCGGCTGAGGATCTGGTGTTCGAGCTGGTCCTCGTCGTATATCTCGGAGTCGAGGCTACCACCCTCGCCGCTTGCGACGCGGAGCGGGTCTTTCCACTCGGCATTCACAAGATGACCGAAGATTAAACCCAGTGTCTTGTAGTTAAATTCCTGCCAGATCGACCATCCGCCCACATCATGCCACCGAGGGTTGAGCGTGTTGGAGCCTTGGGTGAGCCTTGTCGAGTCAATGACCGGATTGGGCACTCCAAGCTCGGTCAGTATGGTCGGCATGTCGGAAACCGCAGCAGCAAGAAAAAGAGACTGATGATCAGATCCACCCGGACAACGGGACGATAAGGAATGGTGTCTATAGGCAGAGATGGCGGCTTAGGGCAGGGGCGGTACTGTTAGGCATCACCAGCAGGGAGGCGGATTATATTTGTTCCGCCTCAAACAAACGAGCCTTTCATAGTAGGTTTCGTCGGGCCTGTCAACATCAACTTCGCAACATCAAATCATGACGCCACCTCCACCGTCGCGGCCGGATCAGCGGCCCTTCTTCCTTTCCGAGGGCATTCTAAAAGCCGCCCTGTCCCATTGCTGGCAGAGTTTCAAATATCCAGTCCTGCGCCGGTGCCGCTTCGAGCCGGAGACCATCAATTGGCGCGCCATGGTCGGTTATGGCTCCGAAGGCTGCGTCTTCAGAGTCCGGTTCGGCAGCGAAGGTCCCTTCGCCGTCAAGATTGTACGTCATCATCAAACCCGGCCTTGGGCGCTACCACCGACTAACTAGGTCCCTGCCAGTTCTGGCACTCCGTGCCACATCCCACACCCGGCGGCAAAGGGCCGTCCTGGCCGCTTCGGGACGAGTGCAAGACTGCAGCGGTCCTGGAAAAAATGCGGTGGGCCGTCGCCGACGAACCGATCACGATCCGTCGCGACCCGTCGACTCCCGCCGAGGCACTCCGAAACGTCTGGGCGTTCTCCGCCGAAGGCCGTGCCCACCAGAAGAACAAGGAGGAGAGGAAGAAGAGGGAAGGTGGTGAGAGAGAAGCGTCGGAGGGGGAGATGTCCATGTCCTCCTTCCCTGATATTCCAAAATGCCACGGTTGGATGAAGTTCAAGCTCGGCGAGATCCCTTTGCCGTACCGTACGTATCAGCGCTGCACCGATCCCGTCGACCTGGCGCTTCAGGACCGCTATGCTATCGTGTACGATTACGTCCCCTCGGGTAAGATGGACGTCGAGATTGCCCAGGCCCAGCTCGACTTCTTCTACCGGACCGGCTTCGCCCAAATGCCCTATCGCGAGTCTAACTGGCGCCGGGGTCGGCTAGTGGACTTTGGCGACCTCCTGACTGTCCTCGACGCCAGTATTTTCTCGCCGCGTTGCTGGGGAAAGGTGGATGCGGCTGACTTGTTTGGGTTGGTACGCGCACTGCCATGAGGCCATTGTAATGTATTTGTTCCTAGATGATTGGGTTGTCAAGGTTAGCGTGGCGGCTCTGAGATCGAAGGGGTCGGGGCAGACAGGATGGACGGGTATGTGAAGCAGCAGAAGCCATTCACAGCTAAAGGTATACGTACCCTTATCGAAACTTGTTGCGCTCTCATTCGCACCAGTAGTCATCGACAGCTCTTCTTGCACCGCGAACACAGAAACACATCCAGTAACACATCCAGTCCGCTGGCCTAGCTCCCGCGATAACTTGCTGCGACGCGCTCCCAACGCGACACTACATAATCACCGAAACGGACAGCGTCACTCCGGGGCGCTTGCGCAGTGGCGAATTCGGTGTGGTCATTAACGCACCTCCAGCGCATTCAACAAGCTCGGGGATCCTCGACACGTTGACAATGGCTGGGCTCGGCTTCCGTGTCTCCCGTCATTATTGGGCGAGTCGCCATCACCTTCGCGCTATCTTCGACCGGAGTCCGCCATTGCGAGAATACGAGCACCACAGAACCCTCCCCCAACGACCGGTCTACGGGCCTAGCTCCCGCGATAACTTGCTGCGATAACCAAGCATGGCACCACACAGGTGATCGAGCCTAGGGAGCTCAGCGCGCAACACCGCGACGGTAGCGTCGAATGATCAAATTGCTGTGCCGAGACTAGCCGACCTCAACTCCGGCACGAACCAAAGAGCCAGCAGCAGTGTTTCTACGAGAGCGACCCAGTGTGTCGAAGAGGCTTGCGTTTGGCCTAGCGGTGGCAACATTGATCCGGGGCAACATACCTCGCCAGAAGAGCCTTGAAGAACGACAAGCGCGAGGTTATGGCACTGTCCGACCCCTGACGAGGCCACCTCCATGGAGTCCTAGAATACTGTAGAGAGGGATCGCCTCCGCACGCCTCTGCAGTTAGACACATCATGGAGGTTCCGTCGCATTGTCAAGTACTTCGAAGCTGCCGAGCCGTCAGCACCTAGACGCTACCCCAAGTACAATCGTCCGGCCCTCAGCCTCCTGGAGAAGCTCCGCAAGAACGATGATGAGATCTTTGGAATCCATCTCCAAGGCGTGTGCCGGTAAGTAATTAATCTAACTCCATTATCATTGCCATTTCTGATTTTAATGCCAATAGAGTTCTCTTTCCCACATATCCCACTTGGCTTCATGCAAACCTGTGCGAGTGAGGTGATGGCCGGCTCCCTGATTACCTATGTTAGAGGCGCCCAACTCCGTGGCTTGCTTTTCCAGCCCAATAGCACCGGCTCAGGTCTCATCTCAGGTGTTCACACAAACTTCTTTGTTAACAACAAGGATCCACTCAGGGCCCTTGCATAGCTCCAAGGGCAAGACTTATGGCCACTCGGCAATTTACCTGACGGGCTCGAGTTTGTTCTTTTGTTTGAAGCGCCATGCCGTCAGTCACATTCTCTTTCCAGACATCAGGCCCATGTGGGAAAACCCTTGTGATGGAAATATGTTACACAATGCTCTACCATAGGTATAGTAGAATATCATTCAAGGGATTTTAGATCCCACAGTTCCACCCAGTCAAAGTATCTACCTCATTAACAACAAAATCAAGCAAATATGTCCCAGCACCTGGTATCAGGAATTGCCACCTCTTCTTCCCAAAGACCCTCCAAGCATGTTCCAGGTATTCTCTGCTTCCACTGCTTTTCCCAAGCTTATATTGCCCCAAGCACATGTACATGTAGATTACGCCGCAGGTAAATACCTCCTCCAAAGGATTATAGAAGTTATTCCATATAACCATGCCAAAAACATCAACTCCCACCACATACAATGGCACCAACCCAGGCCCTGGCCAATAAGGGCAATATTTGGATTATCATGATGATAGCAAAGGCCTCACACCAAGAGTACACCATGGGCCAGCCCTTGTATAATATGGCATGGCCTGTAACACATTAATAGGCCGGTCACCACTCTATTCTCTTTACTGCTCTTGGTTAGCTTACTCTAACTTTTCTTCCACTGGAACACTGTTGTTTTACAGTACCTTCGGTGCTGTATCTGGCTTTGAAACTACGGATTCATGCTCTGCACTGCAGGCTTTCGTTTGCTTCCTTCCTTCGGCACCTTACTGAGCACTACCGTCGTACCTCACACCTCTGCTCCGCAGAGCTGTGCCTGCACTCCTTCCCCTGAACGAGGTTGTTGAGCCCTGTACCACAGGCCTCCAACCAACCTGCAGGTGTTGTACTACAGGCCTGCAGAGTTCTACCAAGCAACAAAGAGAAAAGGGAGAAATAGGGCTTGTATTTTAACCATTATAATAAAGATCTCGTCAAGCACCACCTTAACCCCTTATAAGGCCTGCCTATGCCAAATGTGACAGGCTGTGCCGTGTGTAGGCTTCGGCGACCCTCAGCCAACGATCTATAGGTGGGAATTGACGAACTGACTGGCGGTCAGTTAGCTTGTGCGTACCTTTTGGTGCAGCGGTCAGATGCGTCAATTCCCCGCATGAGTGCTCTTAGCACCCGAACCGTTACAAAAAGGTGTGCGTTATGGTTGTACGCGTTGTGGTCGTCCGCGTCCAGGCAGTAGCACGCAGTCACCCCGCGTAGCACAAAGGCCGAACAAGTCGTGGTCTGCCGGCTGGACAGCGATGGCATAAATATAGACTAGGTAGCAATTCGTCCTTGAACGGCAAGCCACAGCAGGATATAGATTTATGAGGTATCGATCCCCTGCGGGGGTCGAGCCACGGATGCTAATAGATCATCATCATCACCA
Source organism: Lasiosphaeria hispida (assembly GCA_033439745.1). Lineage (NCBI taxonomy): Eukaryota > Fungi > Ascomycota > Sordariomycetes > Sordariales > Lasiosphaeriaceae > Lasiosphaeria > Lasiosphaeria hispida. The sequence continues at coordinate 5,870,419 of JAUIQD010000003.1, forward strand.
GTGCACTCTGTGTCCATAATCTTTCTTCCAATCAATCACTCCCTCCGCCGGCCACCAATCCAAAGAGCAGTTGAATAGAAGCCAGTCCGGGTGGAGTCTCGAGGATAGTTGTGGAGCTGTGTGTGGTTGGTTTTAGGGCATATGTTAGCCCGGCCAGTAGGAGGGATGATTGGATCATTGCCCGCATGCAGCTGCCTGGCGCTTTCGCCCTATCTGTAGAGCAACAGACAGTTTTCTGTTTTAGGATGAAATATCGAATTCTTGCAGATCCGATCCCGCAGGTGATATCCGATGCGCCTCTATAAAATGCTACCCATACCCACCCGCCCCCGCAGCCAGACAAAACATCGCAACGAAAACTTAGCATTGACAACCAAGCGCCGAAGGAATCCTCTTGATCATGAATTCGAGTTGCTTCTTGCGGCCATGTTTCTATACATCATGAGCTTTCTCTTCTGGTCGGGAAAAGCGGTTGCTGATGATGGCGACGACTTTTCGAACAACTTGTTCACAGATCTTGCACCGTAGGTCGATTTTAAATAGCCTTTTGGGTAATTGTACCCATGAGCTGATCTTAGCTGGCGCGATCTTCTAGTCTCCTTGCCCTGTTTGGTGAACAGTTCTGCAAGCAGTTTATGAGCCAGTCAAGTACGAGCCGTCTGTCAAGAGAATAGGCCTTTCCGTGGGACGCTAACAGCCAATTCATTATGAATTGATAGTGGGATGGTTAGATCACGTACTCTTCGCCATGGGCCCTCTCGGAATTCTCACGGCTCTGGTGTCCGCAATTCGAGTTGGTGGCCACCCGTGGCTAAAAGCGATCATCGGGCGAGCCCGTGAGAACCGCGCCGCAGTGGAGATTGAGCTCATGTCTTCTACTTCCCACGAGGTGTGCGAAGTGTGGAACGGGGAAGGCATTGTGCGATCGCTTGGCAAGCCAGGCATTCGGCAAATTATTTATCTGGAGTGCGACAAGGATAGCGAGGAGACTTTGGGCCTCCACACGATATCTACGGCGTTGGAAGCCGGTCTCCTTAAAGATCAAAGTGCGTCAAGGTGATCGCATCCCTTCTGACCGCGTTCTACGCCTACCTATTCTAGTTCCAGTAATACTCTTTCTTTGAAGCATCACGTATCTGTCTCATTCAATTTTGTTAGCGTTCTGACCGAAACGATTTACAGCAGTCTCCCCAGAGCAAATCGCACCTTCTGCGTCAAATTCTACTACCGAAAAGACTTCCCCGGTCGACAAGGCGGGCAGAAGCTATGGGCGAAATTGGCCCGGTTCCCAGATCTTTCGTCATCGGCATCAAGAGACGCAACTGCCCAAAGATGAAGAATGCCAACCTCCCCCATCTGCTGAGAAAACCTACCAGGGTACTTCCGCAGCCGTTGAAAGCCCAACCCCCATTGGCAATGATTTACCAGACATATCAAACCACAGTTCTCAAGACAGCCCTCGATTCTTCTCATCTCCGCATCCGCCTTCCCCGAACATTAGTCCCGCACTCACCCATTCAGATTCTCGTCGAGACCAGCATCATCCATCCCCTCCAGCCCTAACTCCTAAGCCAGCAATACGGTCCCATCCCCACCCCAATGCAAAATCGAGGAAGGGCCTAAATCCAGCCGAGGTTGCTGCTCCCAACATTTCGCTTAACATCCACGGCGGCAGCAAGTATGGCGAGCTCCTTGCCGGGGCCATTTTCGGGAGCATCTGTCAGTTTGGTGTGCTCATATTCACCGGATTCTCCGTCTACCATCCCACCTTCAGCGCGAAGTTCCTAAAGGATGCCGAGGAGGTCCCCCGGTATGGTTACCCAATCATGGCACTGGGGACTGTCATGCTTACAATAGGCATGATATTGTGCTCGTATGTCATCGACAGCAGTACTCAAGAGACCAAATTCATTCTCCAATCAGCGCAGCCCGACACTCCAAAGCAGACAGTCGCTAACACGTCCATGTCCACAATCACGTCGGTATTTCAGACCTTGCGCCTGGCCTTTCAGAGAATGGGAGCAAGCCACAGTCAACCAGGGACAAGTTCTACAAACGGCCGCCAGATACGTACCTTGTGGTTGCAGAAATCTCACACCCTGAGCGACCAAGATTTCAACTCGTTCGTTCTGTTCAGCCCTGTCTCACGGACCTACATCCTTAGCTCGGAGCGTGCGCCGGACCTCCCAAAAGCCCCCAATTGGAAGGGTAATTGGTTAGCTTACTGGGTACAGCGATCCGAAGACATACTCGGTGTCCTCACGCTTCTGGGAGTGGCATTGGGGCTTACAGGATATGTGCTTCAATTCCAGGGATTGCGTGCCCTCAACTGGACAGCATCCATTTCCCAGCTCGTATGTCTAGCTTTGATGACGCTATTGAGAGCATGGGTTCGCCGGGGTCTTATCGCGAAGCCTGTCGCGAAAAGAGTGCTGGAAGACCACGAGATGGATTATTTGTCCATTCACATGGCAGCAAGCACCGGCGGCAACTTTTGGCCCACCAAGAGAGACGGGGAGAGCTTTTCATCGATGCCGGATGCAGACATGACATGGGAAGTGGTTACGTCGTACGAAAACAGATGTGGGATCGGCATTTGGTCTGGAGCACAGGAGTCAACATTGGGGCGACAAGAATCCCCATCCAACTCAGGCTCTAGCTCGGATGAGTCCCATTACCGAGTCGCTTATACCATGCATTATCCTCAGACTCCGTATGCACATTACATGTTCGGACGATCGGAGCCAGTGTACGAAAAGATACCGATTGGGAGAATCAGGAGACACATGCAAAGGGAGCTTCCAAAATATCCAACGAGTTCTAGTAACGACCCAAAGACTCCCGGAACTGACGTTCGAGTGACATCGCCCTCATCCACAGATAGCCTGGACGGCCCTGCAGCACGAGCACTGGCTGTCAGACGGCGTTTGGGGCGGATTACACTGTTACCCGGACTAGCTTCCGGTCTCGCTATTGCTATTGCTGACTCAGTCGAAGCGGTCATGGCGAGTCACAGCCTTTTCGAGGATGCTTCAAATGCTTTCATTCATAAGTACCAAACTTTCTCCTGGGCGTTGGAAGTCAACCTCGGCCCCACGAGGACACCCGGTCGAGTTCGGTTCTCGGTGGATAGAAAGAGAGGCACTTGGAAAATGGATCCTTCCAAAGTCGATGCCGCACTGTCTCTGTGGCTCTATCACTGCCATAGGATGGAGGATAGAAACTCAACGGATCGGTCGAACGCAGATTGGCTACGCCAGGAAAAGAGTTCGAGGCGAATGATTAGTAGAGTCGTTGCTTCAAGCGATATCTCCCAGATTAGAGACATGAAATGGTGGATGGGAGATATGATTGAGAATGTCCCATCAGCAGCCGGGAAGGGAAAAGCCACGCAGCAACAGCTCGATCCCCTCAAATCGGTCACCGTTATTGGTTTTAGGGGGTTGGAAGAGAGTCAACAGGGGAGGCTGGGTAATTTCGGTCATCGGGACACCTCTGGTATAGTGACCGCTCAACTCCTTTCCACCAGAGACTTGTATAACTTCTACGGATATTAGCTGACATTGAACCCTGAAAAGATCCAGGAACTACCACGACAATACTCTCCCTAGAGGCAGCGCTGGCACAGCATATCTTTATGTCCTTCATGTGGGCGATTGTGAAATCGGTATCGGCGGTCAAGCTTGAGCAAAACAGCACAACCTCGGTAACGCGTCCAGAGAATTTCCGTGTCGACGAGCCAGAAACCATCCTGACCCTGCGACTTGAGAACGATGTGCTTGGTGGGCTGTCGAGCACAATCAGCCAAAGCGGCTTGGGCACCATCGAAGACGCCTATGCCTGCATCATCCCCCCGCTTAGCCATTTGCAAAAGCTGCCGAATAAAGCTGTGGTAACCTTTGTCCGCCAGAGGCTACGAGATCAAGAGCGCTTGACCAACTGGGATGCATGGAAAACAGTCGTGACGATGTACAGGGAATTGTTCCGCGCCTTACGACCCCATTCCCAAGGTGCTGGTGGCTCGATTGGAAATATTGGTGCCATATTGGTTCATCTGTGCTGGGCTCTTGCGTGCAACAAAGTGCAGAAAGAGAACCAGAAACGAACAGACGGGCTCGAGCAGATGGGCGATTTGATAACTGATCTTGTTCACGTTCTCGACCGGCCTTGCAGCCAGCAAGGCCTGCCTATCAGCACCGTACTCGAGGAATTTAGAAGGCTATACCATGCAGGTCAAGACTTTGACGAGGTCGAAATACCGGTTCCCGACAACGGTGCAGATAAAGAGGAGAGCCGCTCGGACGATTGGTCGCATATGCACCAGAGGGACTCCGATGAACGCCGTAGGGCTTTGGGGAGGCTGCTTGCGCATCCACACGTCTTCCAAAAAATTGATGAGACGCGAGAAAGAAACGCTCACAGGAAGATCAAGGCAGACTTGAACGTTCGAATGAGGGATCTTTTTGACTGGACGCCGCTACATTACTCGGCAGCGCGCGGCAATTTGTATGCCGTCCAGCGACTTCTTAGGTTGAACGCAAACCCTAACGTCACGGACCTGGCTGGATGGACTCCCCTACACTACGCTGTCCAAGCCGCGAAGACAGCGGAGGGATCATCAAGTGCAATATCCATAATTCGAGAACTGCAACACTACGGCGCGAGCGCTGACCTGGGAGGCAGAGATGGGATCTGCGCTTTGCACTGCGCAGCGCGGAAGGCCACGGGCGAGCTCACCGATGTGCTACTTCAGGGCGGCGCCAGCGTGGATCTGCAAGACAACTCCGGCATGACTGCGTTACACTGGGCGGCATACTCAAGGCTCGCTGAGCCCGTCAAGGCTTTGCTGCGCAGGGGTGCGTATCGTGCAGCGCGCGATGAGTACGATCGAACTCCATTGCATCTGGCTGCCCTTCGAGGTATGTATCTGCCCGAGCATACCCTGACCCTGACGGTTCTCTAAAATCCATTTTTTTTCTACCTGCTTACATTGATCTCTCTCAGGCTGCGGATCACCCCGTGAAGGATTGCCGGACACAGTAGCATCCTTGTTGGCGGCGGACAACACCGGTGAGGTTCGTGCAATCGACCGTGACGGCCGGACGCCATTACACCTAGCCGCAATGCAATGTAACAGCACCGAGACAGCTGTTCTGCTGCGTTATTCAAGTTCGGGGCCCACCTCTGAACGTGAGTGCTAGGTTTTCATTTCATGATAACTCTGTTTGACAATACATACCTAGTTATGTCTGAGGACAACGACAGCTGCACGCCTCTAGATATCGCCATCATTTACTCCCCTGACAAGACAGCGCCATTGATCTTACAAAAACTCGAGTTGGATGGCATTGCAAACATGGAAGTGCCGCTAACCACGGCGATAATCTTCGGACGCCACTCTCTTATTGAGAGAATATCCAAAATGGTGGCTGATGAGGGGTTGATTCGTGGACTACTAAAAAGCGTCAAGACCGTCAGGGACGTTGTTGGGAGGATGGGGGATTACCCAATGGATTACTTTGAGTACGCTGTTGCGGTCATTGTCAACGCGCCCGAGTGTCCGCCGGCTCGCAGGAAGTTCTATATCAGCCGGTGCAAGGAGGTGATAAAGTCACAATCGCGCCACTATGGTAGCTTGTGTGAGACGCGGGCTATTCTGCACAAGAGCCTTGGTGGAACTGGAGGGAATATGACTGAAGACGAGGTAGACTAGGGGCTGAGTTAGTTTATTATTCGAGATGGTCGGGTTCAAAGAAGTATAGCGCACGGCGATATCACCCTCAGCACCTGCAATATCACTGGTACGTATCTATGCGTCTCGCAAACATGCTGACGCTACATGTATCCACCTCACATGCAAAGAAACTTAACAACTCTAGCCACCGTTAAAGCTCCGGTTCAGCCTCCCTTCCCATCATCCAGTTGAAGCCAACCTGCAAGCTCAAGAGCGCCCTACAGCAGAGCCTAGCAAGAAATTTGACAATTCTTCGCGTTCGAGCCGGATCGTGTACGGCCCATATCAAGAACCATGCGAGTGAGTAAGTGACGCCCGCCACAAGTATAATGGTGGCAATGAACGCTAGACGCGTGTTTTCTCTCTGATCTTCCCATTTAAAAAGGCCCAGCGCGAACAGGGCCTTGGGTTTGTGCCAATCAGCATCTTGCCAGTTTCAATACCATCTAAAAGAGGGGGAGAGATCTAGTGGCAGGTGGGTACATCCAGGTTGTACGACATACCGTGACGAAGCCAAGAGGCAAGTAAAATATAGTAACCACGGTGAAAACCATGATGTAGTGGTAGGGCTAAGAATTACCCACCCATGGGTGGGTAATTTTTGGGGTACCCAAATCTTGGCGTGGGTTGGACCCATTTACCCACCCATTCACATGGGTACCCATGGGTCAAATGGGTCAAATGGGTCCAAGTGCATATATAGAGGTTAGGGTTCTCCTACATAAAAAAGTTTTTCAACCATATTAGCAAACATGATATAAGCATGGTATAAAGGGATAGGTTTGGTAAGAGTACTTTCTGTTGGATTGGACTGAATTAGGGCTAATGAACATGCATGGTAATGTGGTAATCTATGTGCTAATCAATTTTGACCGCCCCGTCAACCTGATGATATAATGAAACCCTATTGGCTGGTGAGGTATGTTTACATCTGAGTTGTGGTAATCTGTGTGGTAATCATTACTGACTTATAACTCATAGCGCGCAGAGCGAGCTGAACATATGCTAGGAAAACGTCAAATTGCCTGGGCCAACCCTAAGGGGAAGAATGTTCAGGTTATCAAGAAGCCGAAGAACCTTCTTCCCAAATTACAGGCTAATGAGAATGAAGACTCTGATGCCGATCAAGACTCCGATGCCAATCAAGATTCCAATCCCGATGAATCCCTGCCATCATAGGAGGTTAAAGAGAATTGGGCATGGATCAGAAAGAACTGGCAGGCTTTTCAGGATCATTATGAAAATATACAGAAAGAACAGGCGGCCGCAAGCCAGGTAACTATGGAGGTCGACTACATCTACTCCGTGGCAGCCAGCGTTCTGTTTATGGCCGAGAAAAGAGCCCAAGTCCAGAAATTCCAAGCCCGCAAGGAATCTAATGTCCTTAGGCCCTTGAGCAATGGTAATCTGGCTGGTAATCCGGCTAGTGGGGATAATGAAAGTCCAGGTGGTGCTGAAGCAGAGGTGACTGCAGGTGGTGAAACCCCGGGCGGTGCTAATGAGTCCCCGTCGGCTTAGTAGGGGACTTGAACTGAATGTATTTGAACCCGGTTGGTAATAGGGCAGAGGTTGGTCATGAATCAATGGGATTAGCACTGTGATTACCAGTAATCCCAAATTGTTAGGATTAGTACAGGGATGGGCACATCCATTACTTCGCCATATGGCTGACCTCTTTTTTACTGGATCAGCATTGGCCTTAATACAACATCTTGCCATTGTATAAATAACCATATATCTTATATTTTTGTGCTTGTTGATATGTAGGACCCATGGGTACCCAAATGGACCCATTGGGTTTTTTGGGTAATGGGTCGGACCCGTGCTAAGCAATGGGTACCCACCCACTGACCCATGGGTCCATTTGGGTCCATGGGTCCTGGGTACCCATGGGTAATTCTTAGCCCTATGTAGTGGTACAGCTGCGTGGCCTTCGTCCGTCACCTCGTTGACTGATGTCGCGTTGAATAACTCTGGGAAAGCCATCACCAGACAGCGGTGGGCAACGGTCAGCACAATACTCTCGAGAATCCTGCGTGAGGTACAGAGAAAAGCTTGAAGTTGAGCACGCTCTTGACTTCATCTTGATATCTTGTAATGTGGGCAAGGTTATATCGTACAGAGTAGTAGCTACAGGTCTAGTAAGAACCTAGCAAGTAGGAGCTGTACCAGGCAGGTCAGCTACAGACCTGATCGCTGCACTGGTACACGATTGCGAGGCGGCGGCTAGGGCCAAGGACCGACACGGCGCCCTTATCCTAATGGATATCAGGGGGGGTTTAACGCTATGCAATACCAGCGGGCAGCTAATAGGCTTAACCAGTAAGGCTGGGGCCAGGACAATGGGTGACCAGCTGGATGACTAGAAGGTGGGCCTTTATTACTGGGGAACTGGAGGTCACCGAGAAGACCCAACTACATAAGGGACTGCCGCAAGGGTCACCACTGTTCCTCGCCCCTCTGTTCGGCCCTAGGACTAAGTTCGGATATGTGGACAATATTGCAGTGTACTGTAGCAGCCGCAACCCACTGCAGGCAGGGAAGTTCGCCGTGGAAGACGCAAATAGGTGCGTGCAGTGGCTGGCAAGCAACAGCATACCGGTAAAGCCAGGTGTCAAAGTGGCACATCAGTAGTGGAGCCCTGGGAGCGCTAGGTTGGATTGAGCTTGTAGCCAAGGCGCTAACAGCCACACAAAAAGGCTCTGCACGCAGGCTCTGCTCCAAGAAATACAACACACAGAACCACCCATTTTGCATGATCTAATTGGTTGAGCTATTCTGACGGTTTGACACCAGGGCCTCGTCGAGCACCAAGCCAGTGCACTAAGTGTAATGCAGTCCACATAAGGACGTCAAGGAAATGTCGTTTACGCTATTCAGATGTACTGTAATTAGCTGTAGAGTTGAAATTGACATTGTTTTCGCAATTACGTTACTGCGGCGCTGGTGCGGGTGCAGTGGGCGCGATGCATTTACACGGGCTGACATAATGCGCAAAGATTATCGAAGCCGAAGCCGACGAGCCCGTCGCCCTAGTGGGCGAAAGCTACTGGCCACCAAACTTCAGTTGGGCCCAATCGTGCCCAACTACTCAACCCATGGATTACCTGCTAACCCCGCACCTCAAGGGTCAATTCCATCTATCTATGACTGCGTAAACAGAACCACATGATCGAATTCGTTGCAGCGTAAGCAGAACAGCATCCCCAAACTTAGCTGACCGCTACCCTCCCTGCAACACTCATTCCATCACAATCGGTGTTACCACGGCCGTCGATCCTTCCCACTTCCCACCGGGTTCATTCCCTTCCCCCCTTCATCTCTCCCATTCGAGCGCCACCGATCCGGGTCACCCGCAAGGCCCCCAATGCGCCTGATCAACGTCAAGACACACAAGCTAGAAGAGTTTCTCGACTACAAAGCCCCCAAGTACGCAATACTATCGCATACCTGGGGCGATGACGCCGAGGAGCTTACTTCTCGCGATGTCGAAGACGGGAGGATCCACAAGCCCGGCGCGGGGTCGACCAAGTTCCTGGGAAGCTGTCGACAAGCCGTGCAAGACGGCCTCGGATACGTCTGGATTGATACCTGCTGCATCGACAAGACAAACCTAGTCGAGCTTAGCGAGGCCATCAACTCCATGTTCCGATGGTACCAGCGTGCTTCCCTTTGCTACGCTTACCTATCGGACGTTCCGAGCGGTGATAAACCCAAAAAGCCTAGCTCGAAGTTCTGCACAAGTCGGTGGTTCAGGAGAGGATGGACCTTGCAGGAATTGCTCGCGCCCCAACATTTACAGTTCTACAACTCGGAGTGGGGCTGCCTCGGGACAAAGGGTAATTTGCGGAACACTGTTGAGAAGATCACTGGTATTCCCCGCCAAATCCTTTTAGGAATTACCGAGCTGCAGAGTGCAAGCGTTGCGCAGCGAATGTCATGGGCTGCCGGGAGAGAGACGAAGAGGAAGGAAGATCTCGCATACTGTCTTTTGGGAATCTTCGGTGCGACAATGCCGATGATATATGGCGAGGGTGGCGACCAGGCCTTCCTCCGGCTGCAGGACCAGATCTTGAGGACGACGAGAGACGATTCCATCCTTGCTTGGGGTCTTATTAGTCCAGAACAGGCGCTCCTCAACAACCCCGACCAAACCGGCCAAGCCACAGCCGGGAGAATCTTGGCAACCGCCCCGTCAGACTTCACCTATTCTGGGGACATAGTTTGCCGTGAGCAATCGAGCACGCCAAGCCCACTCGATATATCCGGTGGAAGCCTCCGGCTCTATCTATCGCTGCTTACCACCTCCTCTGGCGGCGTAGTTGGGCTGTTGAATTGCGGGCCCAGGCACGACCCGCTGCGAAGGGTTGGGATCCCCCTTACTCAGACAGCGTCCAACGAGTATGTTAGACCAGAGGGATGCCATGCAGCGTTGCAGCCGATTACCGCATCTGGCACATCGCCAAGCCTCATCCACATCAGAAACGATAACACAAGCAAGAAATCTGCGGAAGCAAGGCAGCAGTACTGGCTCTACGATGATGACGCATTTGCGGAATTCAACTTGGATTTGGTTGATGTGAACCCTTTACCTTGCTGGGACCGAGAGCGGGCTATGATCGTATCAACACTTGTCCTCTCGGGTGGTGCTACACATCAGACCTTGGCCCGGTTTCGCCACAACGATGAAGAGTCCCCAGATTTCGTGATGCTGCTCGAGGTCAAGCAACAGGGCGCCTCCGCTGAGCCTAAGTGTCACATTATGACATGCTCTAGGAACACGTCGCTTCAGGAGCTCGCGGACAGGCAACAATACGTACTGCAAAGATCATCCGGGCGGGACAGTGCTAGTAATGGATTAGTACACTTGCGTGTAGCATTGGAGTCGGATACGCAGCAATCAGTTTGTACTATCACGCCAGAAGTACTATCCCATCCACCAGATATCACTATTAATATCGCTGCAGAGTTGCGAAAATCAGTCTTGATGTTAGAATTTGCGGGTATATGGGAAGCCAAGGGGCAAAATGATATGGAAAGAAAGGAGCTAGGGCAGAGGGTGGACGACAAACATCACCAACTAGAGCGGGTCAAGAAAGAACGGGAAGTGATCCAGGATGAGCTGAGAAAGCTTGAGAAGAGGATCAGAGTTTTGGCCGAGGAACAGAGTAACGGGGCTGAAGAGATACGTCTTCTAAGTGAAAGACAAGCAGCGGTGGAGGCACGACAGGAGCAGGCGTTCCGACGATGGTCGCATACGCGGAAGCGTTGGGATGAGCTCTACCACACTAACCTCGACAATGATGGTTACGATTTAGAAGAGATGGACGACTGGATGCCGATCTATTGGGCTGCTGAGAAGGGCTATGCAGAAATCGTTAAGCTGCTTCTTACCAAGGGTGCAGGCTTAGCCGTCGTAAACAAGTGCGGACGGACACCGTTGATGGCAGCGTCGGACAAGGGCCATATCGATGTGGTACAATTGCTCGTCGAGAATGGTGTTGATGTTGACGTTGAGGATAAAGACGCTCGAACAGCGCTTTGGTATGCCCGCGAGGCGAGGCATAATGCTGTCGTCCAGCTGCTCCAGAGTGGCTGCAAGCGCCGGAAGAAGGTTGCTATTGTGGTCTCAGCCAGTGGCCACATTGACGATGTCGACTCTGACGGATACTATGAGCATGCTGTAAGTTGTCGAATTTTTGTTGTTGAGTTTCTACTGACATTTGTACTAGTATTTTCTGTCCCACATTCCTAAGAACATCGATTTCTCGAAGATCAAGCTTTACATCATCATCTACGCTCCCAGCCTGAAGGATACCACGGTGGCGACCACCAGCACAATTCCTCCCCCTTCGCTGAGCTCGTCGTTCTCGGATATCAATCACGCGCAAGATCAGACGCCAGGCTCCGAGGCCAAGAGCCCGCTGTAAGTTTTCTGCTCTCTCGCTTCTTGCCCAGAAATTGGGTGCTGACACTGGGGCAAAGGGCTGCGCCATCTACCGCGGACCTAGCATACAACGCCATTTACGCTCAGGCCCAGGCTCTTGTAGAGAATGACAGCATGGCGCTGACCTACACCACCCCAAACGGTCACGCTTACATCCTGCGCCACATCCAACCAGAGACTATTTACCTTCAGGAGTCGCTGGGCGGCGAAAACGGCAGTGTCGTCACGCAGCTCCAGACATGGCTGCGTCATGACCTGGTCCTCGTGGTGGGCGACAAGAGCAGTTACGGTGGCTTGGCAAACAGCGAGTCGGAAGCGGAGGAGCCAGTCCAGGAGGTGTGGTGGCACAGGGAAGACCGCGTGGGGCGAGGCAGGGGTGTTGTGGTGGTGGACGGTCTCCGGGTACACGACGACTGGTTGCGACGGATCCAGGGCAAGGAGTAGATATTCCCTGCGGGTGTGTCTGTTTTGGGTGTCTGTTGATGTTTGAATGATCTTGCATTTTCTCATCTGCCAAGGCATATACTACTAGCTGTATGTACATTGCTAGTAACCCGTGAGTGATGTTTTGCGCCAACGAAGAGGTAAAGTCGATTTGCTCCGGAGAGACCCGAAAAAAGTTATTTCGTAATTTGCTCGCCCCTGGAATGTAGCTCATTAACCTGACCACACATTGTGCTTGAAATATGCGACTGGGGAAAGCGGAAAGCCTGGCCGCATTTTCACAAGGGCGACTATTCTTGTTCAGAAACTAAAAAAAAAAGGAAAAAAGAAAAAAGAAAAAGAAGAAAAAGAACTGGAGATATTCAAACCATAAGTCAGGTGGGGGGCTTTTAGAATATCCCTGCTGTCAGAAGCACTGCACCCTGGATGGGTTGCAAATAATGGGGGTTGCAATTGCTTGATTGTATTGCTTGTTTTGTGCGACGAATCTGGACCGGCTCATTTCCGGCTCAGGATTTGCTCAGCTTTGCTCACCCTTAGAACCATTTCCGGAAGGCTGCGCCGCAGCATCCACAACCACTTCAATTCTAGCCGAGTGCGACACGGTCAACCACAGGAAGCTGTGGTTATGGCGTGGAACAGAGATGTAGCCCTGTGGGCGCCGAAAAAATATATTCTAAACACGATAATTGACTATGGCCTCGGAGGTCCTTGCCCTTCGAGATACACTCTGGATCTCATGAGCTATCTATCTAAATCCTCGAGGCCTCTTTAGAGGCCGAGGTTCCAAGTCATTCCATGACTTCTGTTAGAAAGCAAATGGTTCCGCCTTCACCTAGCCTTTGCCTCAACATCTCGTACCTACACCCTTCTTGTCGACTTGGATAAAAACTTTCTTTTTTTCACTTAATAATAATTTTGGAACCTTAACTCTTGTTCTGGGCTGTTAAATATTTATAGGAAATATGTTGACTTGGGGTGGTGTTGTAGTTAGTGTCATGATGGGCGTTTTTGAGGGACCCACTGTGTGGGTCATCTTTTCACTATAAATATTTCATGCTCTTCATCTTGTAATTAGGGGGGAGGATCTCCTTTTCATCCACGAAAAAATCCATTTTATTGGGGCAACAGCGAAAATATCATTTGTTCATTTGTTACTCGATTTGCTACTCGATTTGCTACTTGATTTGCTACTCGATTCGTTCTCTCATTACTCGGTTACTTCATCCTTCCCTCCGATCAGAAGGTTGCACACTCCAACATATAGAGTGTGCCTCTGTTTTTCTGTTTGTCTGCTGGTTTTGCTGCACCAGTTCAATGTTAAACTTTGGGTACCCTGTACCTTGGAAAGGAGGAGTTGGAATTTTGGTTGTTGTGCAAGGCGAGCCGCCGCGCGTCTCGACGGCACACCTGGTGAGCGACTGCAACGCTGCCCAGTGGAAATGGTGCGGCGATGGCAGGAGCATGGATGACCGTGTCATGGTTCAGATTGAGGTTAGGGTTGAAATTATGCCCCGCATTGTATTCTCCCGGCAATGTGCAGTCCTTCCCAAGAGATTCGGGCTCTGGTTTCCACCATCACCAACAGATGCATGCAGCGACATGTACGTCCACGGGAGCCTCGAAGATCGCGTCAAGGCCCGCATAGTTATGTCGCTGCTGTTTGATTTATGTCTTGATCTCTGCAAAGAGCTCCTCGATCGGGTTAATATCCGGCGAGTAGGGCGCTAGTCGAAGTAGTCTTACTCCAACCTTGACGCCCATTTGCTCAAGTCTCTCTAAGCGATGGATGGAGATGGAGGCATTATTCATAACAAGGGCTAAATTCGACTCCGGCCATTTACTACAAGGGGACAGCAGCTGTTCAATAAAATCTTCAAATATAACGGCATCAGTGGATCCAGGGTAGATATGCGCCGGTCTAACGCCTCTCTGTATATGCGCAGTAAGAATGTGAAACCGTTGTTCGCGGTTAAACTCGTCAACCTACACGGGCGTTGCGCCTGGCACCCATCCCTAGCGTCGGTTCCCACTCCGTTTGTCATAGCCAGATTTATCAATAAAGACTAGTTAATATGATTTACGATCAGAGAGTCTATCAAAGTATAGTTTGAGGAGTCCATACTTCCGTTGCTTCGCTACGCGGCCATTGGCCTTTCTGGTCCATCTTTCGGTCTCCATCGTTCGAAAAATGGTGGTTGTGGACGCCTCGAGGCCTAAACTATCATGCAATGGATCATCTCGTATTGAAAAAAAAATACATATCGGCCGCTTGACTGGCTGTTTAAACAATGCAAATCTTCACCTCGCGACCGACGCAATTGGGGGTGTTTGTCGTAGTTCCGAATCGTCAAAGTCTCGAACCCCACAGAGTCCTTATTCGGTAACGCCGCTAGCACCTGGGAGGCCAATCCCGACTGGACTCATGGTTAACGAGGGTGGTTGGCGCACGGCGGATGGTTCGGCATCCGTTTCATTTTGATTTAACTGGATCCGAGGACGGGGTCTGATAGCATGTAGGCCCCTTCGTGGACGGCAGTAGTCCGAACCCAGCACCAGCGCAGCGTCTTCAGGGAGCGCAGTCTCCGCTGATACGGTTGGAAGCCACAGAAACATAATCTAGTAGGACGTCTGGGAGCGCATCCCGGCTAACAGTCATCATGAGCGGCGCGGCAGAACAGAGAAGGGTTCTTTCCGCGGAGACAGGGGTTTTAACTGGAATTATCATGCTTTTGGCTTACCTTATGCTCACCGTCCTACCCAGGATGTACTATTCGTGTCTGAGGGGGAATACCCCTGAGTCTGGGGTGTTCCTCTAGGAAACTTCACGCCGCGATGGCTTCGGTGGAGAGAGCGCTGATCCAGCCGACAGTGTACTTGCTGGGGTCAACATGATGCTGTTGACCCGAGTCAATTTGGCCAAAACAGTCTCATTTTATCTTCCCGATAGGGGTGCAAAAGAGAAGAATTGTGGCCAAGGGCCTAATCTGGTCTGTCTGCGTGGAATGGAGCAACAGTGTCGATTTTCTTGGCCGCCCGGAAGGCCCTATGTTTCTTCCAAAGTCTTGAAGCCCACAGCTTGAGAAGCCCCAGGCTCTGGCAATGGCCGCCGGATCGCTGCCGTGGCTGCGGGCCATGGCTAATTTATTGTTAATTAGGTAGCGCTGAGTTAGCTATTGTTCACCCTGCTTTTCACAGTACATCAATTGGTCGGGGAATCGCGCGTGGTAAGTGTTAGTCCGTGCATGGTGTGTGGTGTTGGAAAGTAGGCACTTCGATTCAAGGATTAGATTCGATTTTTCCACAACTAACGGTGATGCAAGACTGGGCATCACTTAAATACAAATTATGCACAAGGCCTAATTTTACCGCCGTTTTCGGCCTCTTCCACATTCAGATTGCTCACCGTTTCCGGCTCCCTGCATTTTGACCTGTTTTCCTGCATCCGGACCCTTTAGCTGCATTCGGCCTACTTCCAAGTGGGGCCTCAAAGCCAACATGTGGCCCTGACATAGTCCCTGGCGGGTCTAAAATTGCAGTGCGGCGCGCCGTGGAACCGACCTATCAAAGATCCGTATTCCAATGTTAGCTCGGTGAATTGCCCCACTTCTGGCCCACTTTGGCCCACTTCTTCAAGCCATTTACGCAATTTTGTCTCAGAGGTCACTTTTCCATAGAATTACATAGAAAAGTGACCTCTGAACAAAATCCTAACCCCACGAACCTAAATTTTCAATCCACCTCTCCCAATCCACCACCACTACCATGCAAATCCAGGCCTTACTATCCACAATTCGCCCCGTATTGAGCGATTTTATAGGCTCAATACCACTCTACAGCGGCCAATAATCCAGCAACCTTCTTTTCCTACACATGCCACCCATTCGAAAGACCTCACACGTGATGAAAAGATCGAAATACGCACACTACGGAAGCACAACAACTGGAGCTATATCACTATAGCCAAAGCCACAGGGAAGACAGCTCGCCAAGTCCAAGGTGCCTTCAGGGGCCCACCAACGCCGCACCGTCGTCAGTCAGGAAGAAAACCAGTACTTCGAACGCCCGAGAAAAACCGACTTCAACAACTACTTCTATCCGACCCGCTCTACCGGCGTCTCCCTTTTTCAGATTTACAGGACTATCTTCCAGGTTTTGAGACATACGGAGAGCATGCAATTCGAACTGCCCTTCGGGCTCTCGGCTACCATAGGGTAGTCCGACCACGGCGAATCCGGCTGACTGAACGCCATAAGGCGGCGCGCCTTGCCTTTGCGCAGGAACAACTTGCCCTGCGGCCACGCCCTGAAGACTGGGAAAGGGCTTTTTTCTGACGAAACCTGGGCTACCAATTTGCACATGTGGAAACAGTGGATTACAATACACCATACCGAAGATCCGGAAGCCTGGGCTCTCCTCCGCCAAAAGCCGCATGGCTGGATGTTCTGGAGCTCTTTCGCCGGATGTGTCAAAGGCCCTGGATTTATCTGAGAGAAGGAATACGGCGGCATCACGGCAGCAAAATACCAATACTACATCCTTCCTTTGGTCCATAGGTTCCTCAGCCATCGCGAAGGCTTCGTTTTCCAGCAAGATAACGCATCTGGCCATTCAGCGCGCTCTACAACTGCCGCCTTGAATACTCTGGGTATTGTGACTCTGCGGTGGCCTGCTAAAAGCCCGGACCTTAGCCCAATTGACGATGTGTGGTTCTGGATGAAAGGGCTTGAAAAGCGGTATGACATCGAGTCTCTGAATTCCCGGCGGCTGTGCGCGGCTGTAGAAGAGGCCTGGGAAGCCATTCCAGAGGACTCTTTGAGGCGGTTGGCACACTCAATGCCGAATAGGTTGAGGAAGGTTCCAGGCTAGTAGAATGTATTGCAGTGCTGACAGGCCTCGCATGCTCACCGCTTTCGGGAGGACCCCGGCTAAGCCCTCAATTATGCTCCAAGCCCCTGAAGTCAACAAGAAAAGTGTTGAAGATAGTCAAATGGTTGGTGCTGTAATTGTTGCCATTGCTTCCAATTGCTCCCAATCGCTGGATTTGATGCTAAGTGCCAGGGCCATGGCTGAAGACGAAGGCGATACCATGGTGGTAGAGCCACTTCCGGATTTGACTACTGCAAGCCAAACCCAGGAACAGTGGCTTTCCAACGATCCTGTTCCTCCACTCCCTCCATCAGATGGTATTCCTCCTTTTCCTAAAGTTCCCCTCTCGAACCCTCTCTCGAAGAACCTGCTACCCAGCCGACACCCCCTAGCAGAAATTTGGCTGCGCCTCCGTCTGCACAACCAACTCAATCGCCTGCGAGCCACCCTGCGAAGAACCCCCCGATGGCGCCAGAGCCCGGAAGAAGAAGCGCCGCAGCGCAACCGCATCGCAGTCGCAGTCGCAAGAACCAGAGGATACCCCCGCAACGCAAGGCCCGGCTTCATCACAACGGCAACGGAGACTCCAATTCACTGCCGAGACGACTACCGCCATCATGGA
This sequence comes from Lasiosphaeria hispida, assembly GCA_033439745.1. Lineage (NCBI taxonomy): Eukaryota > Fungi > Ascomycota > Sordariomycetes > Sordariales > Lasiosphaeriaceae > Lasiosphaeria > Lasiosphaeria hispida. The sequence goes on from JAUIQD010000003.1 coordinate 5,888,035, forward strand.
GTTCTTGAAGGATTGTAAGATCAAGGGCATGTTCAACAGTTCGAAGAAAGATGATATGCCGGTATGGGTCGAAGTCAAGGATCTTTGTGCGGATAAGTGGCCATCGATGCCCTGGACCGCAGGGACTATCAGCTCCAAGTATGATACAGAGCGTGGGCGCTATCGGCTGTGGAAGACTCTCCTTGAGTATTCAGGGGTAGCCTATGACGAAGAGCTCAATCTCCCAACCGCTTCGGAGTCTGTATGGGAGACCTTCATGCCCGGTATCACTCCAAGGCACGGCCTGCAATCTGGGTTCGAACAAAACCTCTCGGCGATCTAATCGCTGAGGCGGGGGAGTCTCAGGGAGGCGCCATCCAAGCCGACAATGATGAGGATCCCGGCCGTGATAATTCAGATCTTCTTGATGACGAGAGCGATACGGAGTCTAACGAGGGCAGTGATGTTGGAGGGGATCCCCAAGCGCAAGAGGATGCCAATTCGGCGCCTAGGAGAAGGTTAACGGCCGCACAGCAACACCGCATAGATACTGACCCTGACTTAACTGAGCTGGCGCCGGAGGACCGCAGCAATACCGTTGCTACGCGCCAGCCTCGTCAGGCGTTTCTCTTCCTCGTCAAGCTCTTCTTCTTCCATTTCATACATCTTGAGGAAGTTATGAAGCCCTGTGACAGCATCGCGGCCTTCGCCTTCTGCACCTGCGCGGAGCCCTGGGCGCACATGATATAGATTCCGGCCCCTGAATAAGCGGATAGCGGTAACTGCGGCCGCAGCGAATGCGATATCGGTGGTTTGTTGTTGTTGAACTGAAGGTCGCATGCCTTTTCTTCTTTGCAACTACTTTTTGGTGGAAAATGCTAACAAAGTTGCTGCGCAGGGCAAGTCGGGGGCCCTCCACTGGCCAAAAAATCCATAGCCAGTAGCTAATTTTCAAAAGATCGGGGGTCTTAACAACTGGCCGTGGCGGCAGAATTCTTCAATTTGGCAAAATTCTTCAATTTTTGCAGTGGTTTTTTTTACTCCAAGTGGCTGCATTAGCGTGTACATGAAAAAAGAGAGGTTTTGTTGCATACTGCAAATGGGAGTGTTGTCCCTTATTTAGGGCCAAAACTAGTGAGAACAAGGGAATTGTGGCTCAGGCTAACGCAAACCATTTAGCGTATTTTCACTATTTTGCGACTGAGCAATGGTGAGCCGATCGCACCGTTAGCTAGGTGACCTTTTAGGCTGTACCTGCAGAAATACTGATTTCTCCTAGGGCCGCACAGGCACGTTACGGATCCGTACATATGCACACTCATACTGCCACGCACGATCTAGGAAGCACTGCAACTTTAGCCCCGACACGGCGTAACCCTAACCCTTTTACCTCTAAGGCATAACAGGCAACGATATGGCATGTATTCCACAACTGAAGCCATTCCTGGAATGAGGAAATCCTTATCTTTTATCGGCATCAGGGTGGTAAGAGCAGCGAATAAAAGAGATATTTTGGAGGGGCGTTTAGGAAGTTTATGGCGGCGGCGTGGCAGTTAACTCATGACTCGGAGGCACGCCGCATGTAACGAAAGGACCAAAGTATGTGGACAATTCTGTCCGCGATAGAGTGTCAAGATAAACGAGCTAATCTGAGAAGAGAGACCAAGTTCTAAAGAGTGTTGCGGGCCCCGGGGTTGTATAACAGGTCTCTAAGCACACTTGCAATTCACACATGATGGCTGGAACTCCAAGCTCCCTTTAGTCCACCCATCCGGTAAAGCGCTGGGCAATATCGCTGACATAGGAGGGAGTAGCCCCTCTGCCGTCGCTGAGGTTGTTGACATTGACAGAGCCCGAGTTGTACTCGCGCAGGGCCGGGTAGATGGACTCGCCGCTCCACTTGTTTCCCCAGTTGACCAGATTCTGCTTGTAATGCTGCGTACCTCCGCGGACCATGGAGGTGATTTCGGCCTAAGCAACAACCAATATTAGTCATCAACACCAGGCCGCAGAGAGGAAAAAAACAACGCACCTGACTCAAGCCGTGTCTGCCGGGGAACCCAGGGCAGCCGGTGCACTGCATCAGGCCGGCCGTGGCGCCGCCGTCGGGGCTGGTGGTGGTCCGGACCCCGACGTCGCCGTGGCTCTCCTGCATGATGATACCGAGGATGACGCGCTCGTCGACGCCGAGCGTGGCCGCGTCGCGGATGGCCACGTTGATGCGGCCAATGTCGTCCCAGGTGCTGCCCGTCGACCTCATCGAGTTCTTGTTGGCCTCAAACATCTGGTCAAACGTCCCCCACGTGCTGATGGCCGGGAAGTTCTGCCACGGGCCCGTGATGAACCGCGGGGCCGCCCGGGCCGCGAGGGCCGCGTTGGCGCCGGGCTCGTCCCTCGCTTCCATGTCGCGGATGGGCGAGGCCAGGGCCAGGGGGAGGGCCGCGATGATCGCGGTGAGGAGGGAGGTTGAAACCATAGTGGAGAGGTTGATGAGATAGTCTTTGGTGTGAAGATGTGGATCTGGTTGTTGGTGATGATGGATTTATCATGAAAGAAACAGCGTCGTCCATCGTCTTTTTATATTCGTTCTTCACCCCTACTGTGTGCTCTCGTTCCATCAAACGTTTCCCTTACTGAGATCCCATGACACCCTTCGTCGGCGAGTTTCATTTGCGAGTCGCCCACGACAGAAGCGGTGATGGACGGTGTTGGTTGCTCTCACGCGAGAAGAGGTTACATGGCAAGCCATATTTTGGTGGCCATGTCAGCTTTGTAATCGCCATGCAGCGGTTAAATCAATTTACGATGTCGTCGTGATGGACCCCTTTACTCGGGGCTGTACAGGTCTTCAGGGTCAGCGGCGGTTTAGTTCCCGCTGGGTGGGTAGAGACTTGGCTTGAAATGGGAGTAGCTCTCTGCAATGGGGGCGGCAACTTCTTGGCAGCGTAACCCCATAACTTCTTCAACCTGATCAATGCTAAGGGTATCATGGGCGTAGAGGGCGCTCTTGAAGCTAGCGAAGGCCCCCAATACAAGTCTCTCCCAGTGTAACCCTTTAACCGCCTGGCGAGAGGGCTCGGTCGTACACCCAGCCCACCTCCTTTAGTCATCCCACTCCACAATCGAGGGAGCCTTGTTGCAAAAGGAGAGCAACTATCGATAGAAAATCTTGGACGAAAGCAGCTTGCATGTGACTAATGATTAGTATCCCCCAAGCCGAGCTCGGCCGTGCCAGACTGTAGAGTTGATGATGACACCTTCCTGACCCTACGGGTGTAACGTCGGCGGGATTGCTAAGTCTATCCAATATTGCCGCTGAAGCAAAACCGGTCAGGCATCTCTACTGTGTCTCGTTGCTGCTGAGGGAGACGGCGGGTAAAACGGGTTCCCAGAGCATCCCTCATTTACTTTGGCGACCCGAATGCGCACCCAGGTTAGCACTGCTATACGCCATATTAGGCGGCACGACCCGAGAGAGAAAATCCTCCGGGTAGGTGCACCGATTGAACGCCTCAGCCCTAATCAAGTGGGAGTCGTATATGAAGCCTTCCACATGTCTGTTACCAATCTACGGTAATAGAAAATGTATTAAAACCAGCGCGATTGCATTGGTGGCTGCCATGACCACGAGGCTCTGGTCACTTTGGACACCGAGGTCTGTCATGTCAGCACCATCCCACCACATGGAAAAAATTGCAAAGGCGATGTGAGCAGAAAGTGAAGACGACGACCTGGAGGGTTGGTTGCAACGTGTTATGGGGCTGTGCCCCTGAATATCATCTGCGCTCAGGGGCTGCCACCTGCACTCAGCTGCACGCACCTGCAGCGCAGGTGTGCACACCTAAGGTCGGCAGGTAAGGTACGGTATACCACATACATACCCCATATAAGAGCCCGCGGCCCAGACTACGACTCTCACACCCTCACACCCTCCCTCTCCACCCCTAAATCCTACAACCTCTCCAGAACCGCTCTAGCCTTGCACTCTAGCCCTCGGGCCCGTCCCACACCAAAGGCAAATAAAAAAGACAGCACCACAGCAAGCATCATAGCGCTGGCCCTTACTAACCGCTGCGCAACATACTGACGTGCCGGCGACCTGTCGCCGTCTATTATCGCGTCGAGAATCGCGCGGGGGCCAAGAGGACGATGATGCACGCGACGCTCCACGCGAGCAACGGCGCCGCATTGCACGCCTCACCATGTCTTCAACCCCTTGGTAGACTCTGATCGGAGGGCTTTGCGCGCGGCAAACCCTACCCTACCCAGAAGCCAAAAAACCAAGATCCCCAGACCAAAAGCCTAGTAGCTAGCCCCGGGCCCACGGGGGCTGTGTAAACACCCACAGCGGCACGCCCGCTGGAGGCATTAGCTAAGGGACGTGGAATAGTGGTGAATTTGGACGGTGGTCCTGGGGGGATGGATTCGGACGGGCTCCCCCTATTCCAATTTGAGTTCCCACGGGATGGGGGTGCCAAGCCAATATATCCGTATCCGGGCCGTGGACATGGGTCATGGGAGATCCTGTCGCGGCCGGATGCGGATGTGGGGGTGTCGCCGGGACGGGGGTCCTGATGTGTGTTAAACGGGCCATCGTTGGGTGGCTGACTGAGACTGGAGTAGAGAGTCGCCGTATAACTCTGAGATTTTGGCGTCGGCTGTATGAATAAGCATGATGGCTAGTCTCGATGGCTGGAAAGGGCAACACGAATTGGTGATAATATATGTACAGTCAAGATAATTCTAGTCTAGCAATCCTTTTGTCCGGGCCCAAAAGTCATTCCGTCACATGGTACGTACACAAACTTCGTGTCCTGTTAATTAGACGGGCAGAACGGAGTCCAACGCCAAAGCTCCGCGCTCGAACAAACCGGTCCGGTAGAGACAGAAAAAGAAAAAAAAAATCGAAAACAGCAGCCTCCAACCATAACCCCCTTATTCATACGCAACCGTGAACTGCATCGTCTTCTGTATCCCCTTGGGCCCCTTCTCTTGCAGCTCCGGGGCCTCCTTGGCGTCGTGGAGGATGTACTCCTCGGAGCTCTGGTCCCCCTTGCGGATGCTCGACATGCGGATGACATCCTGGGCCTCGGACCGCGCCCACTCGCCCTCGCGGTCCTGGCTGTGGCTGCTCATGTACCCCTTGGACCCGAACCCACCGCCGCCGCCGGTGCCCCCCGAAGCCCCGCCGTATTTCCGCGCGTTGCTGCTCGACTTGGGCATCAGGCTGGGGAACAGCTTGACCAGCAGCGGGCGCACCATGGGCAGGCAGGCGCAGACGATGGCGACGTTCATCTCGATCATGGTCCACATGGTGCTCGAGATGTCAAAGGTGGAGTCGGGCGAGGTGGCGGCGATGTTGATGGTGGTCATGCGCAGGCACGACGTGATGACGACGAAGCCGCCGAGGGCGAAGACGACGATGAGGGCCGCCTTTTGGATGCGCGGGATCTGCAGCTGCCAGACCAGCGGCATCGGGATGAGCAGGATGATGACGTCGGTCGCGATGTTGAAGCCCGCGTTGGCGTACCAAAACGTCGCGTTGTTGATGCACACGCCCGGGATCAGCTTGTTGAAGGCGCGTGGGACCGGGTCGCACTGGAAGACGGTCGCCACGACCGAGGCCACGCAGTACATGCCGACCGAGATGACGAGGAACCAGCACACCCATTTTATCCAGCGGACGTTGCCGAAGAGGCGGATGTAGAGAAGGAGGATGGAGCACTTTGTAAGGTTGATGGACGTCTTGTACGTGATTTGGCACATGTAAAAGTACTGGGCCTGTCAGCAAGCGTCCGACACCAAACACCGGCGTTGGACATCTCACCTTTAACGTCTCAATCTTGTTCTCGGGCAGCAAGTTGGCAATGTGTTCGCCAAAGCCATACTGGCAAGCTGCAGCCCCCCGTCAGCAATCCGTCCAAACACACCCACGCCAACCATTGGAATACTCACAGGCGATCATAACACCGCTCGAGGCCAGCGAGAAGGCCAGGGCCGCCAAAATAACATAGTCATCGGCGCCTAGCCTCCCGCCCTTGCGGAATCTCGACCACAGTCGCAACCCACACAGCAGCGGCGAGACGACGGCAAAGACGATGACGGGCACGTAGATCATGTACGCATTCGACGGGCCCGGCAAGTTGGGCGTGATCGCCATGATGACGGGCAGAGATCTCGTGTCAGAGATCTTGTTAGAGGTGCTGATCAGCGGGTCGATGGGGTGGGCAAGGTAGGCACAGGAGGGAAGAGGATCCTCTCTGTATGTAAGACCGGAATTAGGAAGGGATTGACGGTGGTCTGTGACTTGACTTTGCGGAGAAATGGGGCCACCCAGCCAGACAGACGACAGCAGGTCAATCAACGGGTGCCTGGGAGGGGTGGATAATATAAGCTTGTATAAGTCGGGCCCCTCACATGGGAACGTGAATATCGCGCACTAGCAACGTCGCCGAGCTGCTCGGCCCAGATTGGTAACGTCAGGTTGAACAACATTGAACGAGCGATGCACCGATTCAGGGGCCCGGCAGTGGCGGTTGACTGGTTGAGCCAGGAACCGGCCACCGGGCCAGCCTCGCTGTAGTGGCGCGGCGAGGAAGTGCAACGCTGTGCAGACTTGGACGATGTGGACAATGTGTGGCGTCTGGTCTGCTGGTTCGGATATGCAGTCCTCTAACGTCTGTCGAATGCAACGTCTTTCTGATGAGGCTATGGAAGCGATCCGCGAAGATAACATCCCCTACCACGGTTCTGAAAGGAGAGCAGAGGATCATGCAAGGGGCCACAAGAGAACATGTGCACACGGTGCAGCAGGGACCAGGACAGTAAGATGGGGCAGGGGTAAAATTCGCGTGGGTTTGAATTCTCATTTGCTGAGAAGTGCCCATGAGCTCACCGGTGAGCAGCTGCAGTGGCACGCAGCCACTGACGTCTCGGCGGGCATTTTCTTGCTGGGGAATTTAGTGTGGCCTTGGAGAATTTGCCATTGAATCTCTTGCATTGCTCAGCCGCGCTGCCGAGGATAAAGTGGGAGGGAGGTGGGAGGAACCGGGACAGCCAAGGGCCGGATATTGCGTGCATCGTGAGACCTGGAGTATGGCCCCACTCCGGACTGTTCGCCGATGTCTGCTACGATGGCCGAATCCCTGATAGAACCCCATCTTGATCTGTCCAAGGAGAAGTGCGGACGGGAGGTGGGGGCGAATGGGAAAAGGGAAAAGAAAGTCAAGCGGGGGATGGGACATGGGCTTTTCAGGCACAGCAAACCAAACATGCCACGGTGCATTACACCGTGTGTGGGGTTGTCTCAATGCCTCCCAGTGAGAACCCGGTCGAGGTGATGCTCGCGTGCTATAAGCTGAGTTCGCTGGGCGCCACGTCTAAATTGGGCCATGCTCCCGGGATGTGATTCGAAAGCCATGTCTTGGAGACGGCCCTCCCGTTGGCCGCCCGTACTCGTACTCTGCAGAGGTCTCTGCTGCTTTCTGCCAACGGCTGCTGTGTAACTCGTTGCATTGCACAATAGGGAGGAGGAAGATATCTGAGACAGGCGGCAAGAGAATACAAGATTCCGGCAGCATTCGACCGAGCTTCTAGCGTCGTGTGGTGCAACCACAATGTGCCATCGATAGCACGCAGGAGGCGCCGTGCCATGTGTCGGTGGCTCTTGGTAAGGTAAGTGTGAGTGGGAACGTGGTCGACCCGTTGGTTCAGCCGTTGGTAACTTGAACTCGAAGGGAAGGACGACGCGGGAGAGGGCAGCCAAGGCCACCATGCAGTCCGGTGCAGTCGGTGTAGCTGAGGGAACCCGTGCGTATGCCTCTAATAGTAGGATTTAGAATTCCCTGCAGGAGAAGGCATGGCAAAGTGAAAGGAGCGGTGGCGTTGGCAGGATCGAAGGGACTGGTGCCGCCCCGGGGTGGCACTGGAGCCTGCGTTAGCGTGCCCTGAAAATGTGGAAAGGGCGTCCGAAAAATGTGGGCGGGCACTGCAACTTGTCGAAAAAAAATTCACGAGGTGAAGGGCGGAAAGGAGCTAAAAAGAAAAAGAGATGGAAAGAGATGGAGACTCGATGTCACAGCTATCCCCCACATAAGCTGGAATAGACTATCAGATGGTGTTGTGTTTGCTTCGTAACAAGGCAAAGATCGTCGATGGCTTTCCCATGCGAACCGGGCCATCTGGAAAAACAAAAGATAAGACGGGGAAAACAAGCAGCAGACGCCAACCACGGGCGCAATCTACGGGAGCGGGGACCAAGCCGCCAAAGCGTCCCCCAAAGCTTATTTCGAGCGCATCCTTTTTTCCTTCATCTCTCTCCCGAGTTGGAAAAACATGCGACTTAGGACCGTGCAACATCAACACAAAATATTTGCCGGCGGGACTGCCAGAGTGCCATTGCATTTCGTAATTAGCATCACGAATCGAACGAGTTTCCCCAATTTCTCGAAAGAATTGAACGCCACGCGACCGGGACCTGTACTAAACATCATGGATGAACAGGCTCGGGTTTGACAATCGGAGGAATACCGCCTCCAGCCATTGCTACCATCTGCTACGCGCAATTAGCTAATTCAACGGCACAGCACTCGCGCCACACCAAGGGAACAATGGGTGTAAGTGGCCCGTCCCGCCAGACACTGATCCCAGTGTTGGGCCCCTACAGTCTTCTGCGTAGGACTGCCTCGCATGAATCAGCTTTGCAAACCAACAAGCCAATCACACGATGCAAACAGGACGCAGCATACGGGTAGACCATTCCCTTTCGACGACCCCCGTCCCGTCTGCCCGCACCTCCTTTGCATTGGAAACGGGGGCCGGCAGCCAATCCAAGGCCCCCGGAAGCCTGCCGATGGCTCCCGACCCCCGTCACCCTTGCGGACAGACCCTGCGACAGACCCCGATCCCTGCCCTCCGCGACCTTCACCCACTTACACGACAGACAAAATCTCCAGTGTTTAGGGTGCTTATACCCACTTCCCCATCCAGTAGCTCCCCCCGAGCCGATGCGTCCCCAACACGGACCGGCACCGTCGACCCGCCCGAACAAGGCTTTTTATCAGGTGGCGCCATCCTGTAGCCTCCGCTATGCTTCTCCGCATGCAGATTTCGCAGTCTGATAAGTGATAACCAGCCTGCTGGGACACGCCGTCGAATAGAGGGACACGGCCCCCACCCCTTGGAGCTTCGCTCTTACGATAGTCAGGGTGCTGTTTCCAAACCCCGGGGTACACTGGGGGCGCACCGTAAATAACAGATGCCTGCATGCAACGCTCACTTCTTGTATGGCCTGCCCATTATTTCCCACATGGCCGTGTTTGGCATCGCAATATTGATGTCTGCATGCCCCTCCCCCTTGCTCCCCCCAAACCGGGAAAGTTCCCACAGGTTGACCGTCTTCGGCTGTTGTGATCCCAGGACCGAGTGTCTTCTGGAACTCCCTTTATCAGCCCACTCCTTCTCTCCTCCCTCTGTTAGCTGCAGCGGGCGATCTTTGCTGTTTGTCATTCTAGCTTGTTGGTGGTACTCTACGTCGTCTTTGTTTTTGGTCTACTTTTCTAGAATCCCCCTTATTCCCAGCCTTCAACATGTCGGCAACCGAAACTACGCCGGCTGCCGAGAAGGTCTCGAGCGATGCCGGACACGGCGCCGAGAAGCCCGGCGCTGACATCGAGTCCAAGGTGTCCAGCCATGGCGGCGAGGCTGCCCTCGATGCCGCGGCCGAGAGGCGGCTGATCTGGAAGCTCGATCTCACCATCTACCCCATCCTCTATGTTGTCTACATGATGTCCTTCCTGGACCGCATCAACATCAGCAACGCCCGTATCCAGGGCCTCACCAAGGAGCTCGACATGGACCGCGACAACCGGTTCAACATCGCCTTGTTTGTAAGTTTTTCTCATCCCAGTTTACCGCTTGAGCCGTACTGACCGGGATCCAAGGTGTACTTCATCCCCTACATTCTGCTCGAGGTGCCCAGCAACATCTTCATCCGCCATGTGCGGCCCTCGTGGTACCTGGGCGGGCTCATGTTCTGCTGGGGCATTGTCAACATGTGCATGGGCTTCGTGCAGTCGTATGAAGCGCTGGTAGCCCTTCGCTTCCTTCTCGGTATCTTCGAGGCCGGCGTTCTGCCCGGCATCATCTACCTGACTTCCATGTACTACAAGCGCCACGAGTTCCAGACGCGCATGAGCGTCCTCTTCAGCTCGACGCTTGTCGGCGGCGCCTTTGGCGGTCTCCTGGCCTACGCCATCTCCAAGCTTGGAGGTTCCCACGGCTATGCGGCCTGGCGGTGGATCTTCATCATCGAGGGTGCCATCACCGCCTTCATTGCCATCTTTGCCGTCTTTTTCATTGTCGACTGGCCCGAGCAGAACAGCTACCTCACCGACGCCGATAAGGTCCTCCTCAGGCGCCGTCTCGCAGCCGACGGCAGCGAGGACTGCAGGATGGACACGTTGAACAAGTTCTCGTACAAGCTGATCTTCTCCGACTACAAGATCTGGATGGGGTACGTCCCCCTCCCTCCCCCGTCCCACACCCCCTCGCTAACATAACATCCCCTAGCTCCCTCATCTACATGGGCGTCGGCACGACGGGCTACGCCACGACCTTCTTCATGCCGACCATCCTCAAGGAATTTGACTGGACCGCCGAGTCGGCCCAGATACACACGATCCCGGTGTACGTCGTGTCCGCCGCGGGCATGCTCCTGGCCGCGTGGGCGTCGGACCGCCTCCGGCAGCGCTACGTCTTCATCCTGCTCGGCAGCCTGGTCGCCACGCTGGGATACGGCCTGCTGCTCGGCCAGGCCACGCTCAACCGCGACACCAAGTACGCCGCCATCTTCCTCATCGCCCTCGGCGGCTACACGTCGACGCCCATCGCGCTCGCCTGGCTGGCCAACAACATGTCGGGGCACTACAAGCGCGCGTTCGGGTCCGGGTTCCAGGTCATGCTGGGCAACATTGCCGGCATCATTGGCACCAATATCTTCCTGGTGCCCGAGGCGCCGAGGTACCCGACCGGCTACGGCACCGCGTTCGGCATGATGTGGATGGGCACGCTTGTCGCGACAGCCATGTACTTCCTCCTGCGCCGCGAGAATGCCAAGCGCGCCGCGGGCGAGCGCGACGCGCGTCTGAGCCAGCCTGAGGAGGAGGTTAAGAATATGGGTGACTACCACCCGTCGTTCCGCTTCACTCTTTAGAGGGGGGGGTTGAGTTGTGTAGAGGGAGGATGTTTATACCCATTTGGTCTTGCTGTTTGGTCCCTAGATGTTCACCGGCTAGCTGGGTCCGGCCAGATTGAGACGGCCAGCCTTTGCTTAGGTTCATAGTACTTGTTAATCAATCCACGGGCCCTATCCGTTTCCCTTCACCGTATAGCCCCCATGTTGCACTCCAACAGTGGAGCACTGTGGCGGCAGCCTTCGGGCTTGTCACTATCACCAACTTGCGTCACTCTCTTGCGAGCTTTGCAAGGCCAAAACCTTCAAGTTCTGTCGCACAAACCAGGTGCCAAGCCACGAGTGGATAGAGCGCTCCCTGGGGCAGTCGGGGTCCGGATCGTAGATATAAGAGCGCCGCTGGCGCTCTAGTTATTTTCGATTCGGCCTTCGCACCGCCTGATTCGATCTGGCCCTATTCCACGTCGTGGTCCAGTCGAGCCATGACAAGAACCTCGTCGTCTTGGCAGTCGCGCGCGACGAAGTACCAGGCAACGCTCATGTCCTGCTTCTGACTCGGATCGAGGACATCGTACGTTGCCCCCATCGACAGGCCATCAAACGTCTCCCTTTGGCGGGCCGTCATGTCGGGCTGGTCGACAAATGACGCCGTGGCGATGTCCTTGGGCTTGGCCCACCAGCAGTCGTAGGTGACGAAAGCATTGAGAACGTAGGCCAGCGTCATGGTCTCAAACGGCGCCAGGGGAGGCCGTGTGCCATGCGCACAATCGACTGCATGGTGAACTACAAGGCTTGGAGCAGAGTTATCACGGTCTTGAGGCGACCTTATGTATGATGTGATATATTCGTGGTTCTACAAAGGGTCTAAGAATGGTGGGGTTCGTGGTTCTGGATTTATATCCAGAGCCCTAGGCTGTGGCCCCACCTTGGCCCCACATAAGGCACAGGTTAGTCCTGTGACAAGAGCCGTTAGTTTGACCAGGCCGTCGGCTTTGTTTTTTCTCGGATGTCTTCTTTGTAGAGGCCCCAGCTCTTGTGGTCATCCCACGATACCAACCCATTGTTGAGCAGCCACGCAGATTGGCCAGGCCAGAGCGTGCGGTAGCCTCCTTCGCTGCCGACGCGGTATCGGACGCCCATCATGCCGAGAAAGAAGCCGTGGAGAATGGTGAACTCCCCATTCGTAGCCTTGGCGCATCGCCGGACCGCTTTCCGCGCCTGGATCAGTTCCTGAAGAGACTCGAGACACACCATCTCGGGGGCGAGGATGGCTTTGACCAGCTAGTAGAACTTATGCGTGTTTCGAAGTCGGCGCGAGACATTTGTGCAAGGATGGATGTCTGTCCAGGTGCAAATGATGATGGTAAACAGCGAGGAAGTAATGATAGTCCAATTCCGCGATTGTTATCCTCTGGGACCCAGCCCACGAGTTCCGTCGCTTCGGCGTCTGCTTGGGACATTGGCGTATTGATACCGTGTCTAGATTGAGAACGCCGCAAGGTAAGGTATCTCGACGCACTCGCATGGCTTGGACTCGCCAACTCGCTTAAAAAGACATGAGCTCGCAATACTTTCTGCCCGAGCCGAAAAAATCGCTGAAGAGAGTGTTGGATGCCATGCTTCACTGAGATTGGGCATCCAGGGGTATATAAATCTACAATAGGTATCGTGGCAGCAACGGTTTATTAGGGGCAACGCAGGCTTTCTGGAGGCGTTCTGCAGCCCAATAAGCGTACCGTGTTGTGTTCTGTGCTATCTCAGGTTTGTGGCCAATGTTGCACCAGATGTCGGTTTCCGAACTGGGGCGGTTCACACTGTGCAGTCTGCGAGCCAGGGCGCATAATTTCCGCTGTTATTCGCCAGCAAGCGCGCCGACGCCTTGCTTCACACGCCGTGTTTCTGCAGCCGAGACGGGCGCTCTGGCAATCAACTCCCAAAAAATCACCAGCCCTGACTTTTATCATTTACCTCACCGATTTTTGCCGTCACGACCAGGCTCTTCCCGCACCCCAACTGTGCGCCAGAGTCAACATGGATTCCTCGGCGCTGCGGTCCACCATCTTGGCTATTTGCCTAGCTCTTGGCGTCCCCGCGGTCGTCTATGTCGGCCTTCTTGGGGCTATGATCGCCGCGCCTTCGTCCCAGACCCACGCTATATACCTGCATAAGATCACCCTGACCTGGTTCAAGGACCTCAACGTGCCCGAACAGTTTGGATTTGCACACCACCAGGTCACACCCTTTTATATCCCAACCAGCGATGGGGAGAAGCTACATGCGTGGCACGTTCTGCCACTTGGCGCGTACCTCTCCAACGAGGATGCGCTGCTGGCCCAGGGACCCGGTGGTGGTTTGGTTGAGCACTTCCAGGAAACACTGAATTTCAGACTGCTCAGAGAAAACCCAAATGCCCGTCTGGTTCTGTACTTTCACGGCGCCAGCGGCACCATGGCGAGCGGGTGGCGACCCGACAGCTACCGTTCGCTCTATGCTGCCGACCCTGCCAACACTCACATTCTGACCTTTGACTACCGCGGCTATGGTCTCTCGAGCGGGTGGCCATCTGAGCCAGGGCTGATTACCGACGCGCTCGCCGTGGCCGGCTGGGCCTTGGGCACGGCCGGCATCCCCCCCGAGCGCATCGTCATCTTTGGCCAGAGCCTTGGATCCGCCGTGGCCATCGCTCTCGTCAACGAACTCAGCAACACGCGGCGCGAGCCGAGCAACAAGACTCACTTTGCCGGCCTCGTCGTCACGGCCACCTTCTCCCACATAGTCCAGCTCACGGCCACGTACCGGATCGGTGGCGTCATCCCCGTCCTGTCGCCCGTCGCCAAGGTGCCGCTCCTCTTCGACTTCTTCACCCGCCGGCTCCAGAGCACCTGGGACAACATGCAGCGGCTCGGCGAGTTCATTCAGGGGGCGGAGCGGTACCACGTCACGCTCCTGCACGCCGAGGACGACACCGACATCCCGATGGAGCACTCGGTGCGGCTGTTTAGGGAAGCTGTTCGCGTGGCCGACGAAGCTGCCAGCGCGGGTGCCAAGAACTCAGCGGCTCCCAGTTCTGAGCACGCCGCCGGCTCCACCGGCTCTTTGCTCGACGGCAGGATAGAGGAAAGGACCGAGATGCGAGGGCAAGGCGGCGCTGTCACGGTGTGGCCCACGCCAAAGGGCGACATCAGGCTAGAGCTTCTCAAGTACGGTGTCCACGACAAGATCATGTCCTTCCCTGTCACTGGCCTTGCTGTGAGCAGAGCATTTCGCTCTGCTGTTAAGTCAATATAATGGTTCGGCGGGGACTTGACAGGCCCAGCAAAGTGAAGACACGGAACATCAACTGCTAAAACACTATACCTGAACAATCATTATGTTCGATTTGAGGCTGATACGTTCGATGGAGAGAACGACGCCGAGTGGTATGCATGCCTCGACGCCTGCGGTGTTTCCTCGGACACCCAGGCACCCAGGCTGCCATCGTGGATCCCCATTTCGGCCTCCCTCGGTGTGAACGCTCGTGCCTGGATTGGGTGCGTGGTACCATCGAGATGCGCTATGCTGGGCTCCGGGCTATCTAGAGAACTTCACGTCGGCGTGAGAGGGAGCTCAGTGTGCGGCTTCACGTCCTGGATCGTCTAGCGGTAGTGAGGCGGGGCAGGTCGCGAGGACGACGAGGGCGGCGAACGACGGCCCATGTCTGGTCCCCAGCAGCGGCCTGAGAGCACGGCTGGCATGTCTACAGGTCATGTTTGGGGATCGGCACGTGCTACATCCGACTGCAATCATGACGCACCGGGACACACAGTACTCTACAAAGCAGTTGACCAAGCTCGTATCAAAGGCTTGCTTGGTGAGGACGGCACCTTGTCCGACATGAGCAAACTCTTCCAGTTGTCCTGGTCTCCGACCCCATCTAACTTCAACAATTGCGTACCGATGTTCTCCTTCGCTCCGGATGTCAAAGTTGCCGAGTACTATGCGGCCCACGAAAAACGGCGGACCAACTGCGAGTCGATGGTGATGGTTGTCCTCCGCATCCCGAACGCTGCCATTGAGTCTCCGACTGAGCCTGACATCCAGCATCTTCACTGGCCAAGCAGTGACCGGAAGCAGATGATCTGGCGCTGTACAAGGAGCGTGCTACTCTCATCATTGGCTCAATTTCGCGGAACCTAACTCTGTCTACGAGGGGTTCGATACTTGGGAGGATACCACCGAGGATCACTTGCTCAAGATGAAAGATGGAAAACCGGGGAATAGTGACACAATTGCTGGTCAGTTTGTGATTAGTGGCCAGGAAAGAGGCGAGGAGTGGCTGAGGAAGATGCAAGGACATCAAAATCTTCCTCATCGAAGGCCTTTTAACCCCTGGAATATACCTTTTTAAATGCTGGAAGTGCCTTATAAGAGACCAAATATGCCTTTCGAGATGCTGAAAGTACCATTCTTTGATGCTGGAAAGGCCTTGTGGGTTGGGTATAATGGTAGATAGGTATTGCTCCTCTACGCCACGAATCTCTGTGGTTTGCTCAAAATTCCTTAGGTAGCCTAGGAATCCTCCGCGATGCGAATTTCTGTGATTTGCCCATTTGAGAAGAGTCTGATGTCAGCAAAGACATCCTCGATGGGGGTGACATAAGCGTACGAGCACGCCGCATTTTGAACCATTTGTCCTCCAAACAATAGCCCAACTGCTCTTCCCTCGTCGTCAAATACCACTGATCCTGAGTCACCCTCTTTGGCAACCCAATTCTTACTCGTGTGACCAAAGAACTGGAACTCATCCGAGAGGTACGGGCGGTCCCGCGCCTTCAAAAAGGCCTGAACATGTCGGTCTTTGGCCAATCTCACCATTGGCTTAAGTTGTGAAAACGAGCCTGCAGTCGCGCCTGTGGTAGTACCGAGCTTGAAAAGATGGTCCCCGTTTTTGAGAGATCGAAGGCCGTTGCTCGGTGGCTGCCCGAGGGCTTCCGTTGTATTTGGCGCGACTCCAGCATACCCATTGTTGTCCCACACCTCAATGGCAGGGAGGGTATTCTTTCCGATTCGGGCGATACCGCTTCCCGTAGGCCTGATCAAGGCCCAGTCCATACGCCCGTTATTGTTGGATCTGCGAGTGTACCCTGATGCACAATAGATACTCCCAAGATGTTGTTCGTTCTTGTCAAAGAATGACTTGATGTCTTCCAAGTGAGTTTTGGTTTTGGCTGCATTGGGGTTGTTGGGAGACTTTGTGATTCTTTCTGACAAGATTTGAACAGCGTAGCAATGCTTTACTCGTGTCGGGTGCTCAATGTCCACTTTTCCCCCCAAGCTGAACTTTGGGCCTATCCCATTCATGTCAACCTTCCAGAGGACTGAATCTTTGACCGGCCCGACAGGAACTATCTCGCCTTTCTTGGTCTTGCCAATCTGGAAGCCATCAAAGGCCGGGCGTACGACGTGGTAGTTCGTGAGCGCGTACCTCGTCCAGTGGGGCTCCAGTATACTTTTCAACTCGATCCAACATCCCAAGGTCCCAACACCAGGGAAGTAAAGCTCGTCGCTAGAATCCTCAAGTTTGAGATAGCGCTGGGGTCCAATGTCATCCCCAAGCCCCACGAGTTTATTGTACTTCCGAGAGGGGTTAAAGCCAGATAAATCCTTCTCCCACCTCTGCCTCTCAGTCATAAACTTCTCAACCACTTCAAACTCCGGGTAGGATTCGCTGGTGTTGTGCTCCATGTGGACATGGAGGTCATGGGGATATCTATTCAGAAGTTGCTGTATCTCGCCAACAACGGGTGGCCATTTGCTCTCCTCCGATTCGTAGTCTACCGAGATATAGACAGTGCGACGGTTTTTATCAAAGTCCTCGGAGAAGCCCAGTTTAAACAAAGCGAGACTGGTAACTCTTGACTGCGTGGCAGGATAGGCATCGAGAATGTCGACGACTTTATCCGCAATGCGTGGCCAATCCTCAGACAAATCCTTGGTGACCTCACCGTCTGGGATGGGAGCAACGTACTTTGTCAAGGTGAGCTCCTCAGCGACCATCTCGACACAGACTTCCACATCTTGGAGAGATGCGCCGCGCGTCGAAGAGTCGGCGAACTTCTTGGCTTCTTTGACAATCTTTTCCCAGATTGGAGGCGACGCCTTACTCCACTTGGCCACGATCAGAATAGTGGGACGGTGATTGTCGGATCCTGGGGCGAAGCGCGAAAGGAACTCGACGCTCAAGGGCTCAACCCCTTCGGCTTCGGCAATGATCTCGGCCTGGACTTGTAGGGAGGTGCCGAGAGCCTCTTGGACCTTGGTGCAGGCGATGCTCCATCCGCTTTGGGCCGGCAGTGGCTGGGGGGGCGGGGCCCCAACACGAAATTTGACGTTGGAAACAAGGAAAGTCCCGCCTTCGCCAGAATCCGAGGATGAGTGCTCGGTATAGCGATACCTAGCTCTCTTGGAGCGCCAAAAATCGGACATATCGGGCTTGTCAGACAGATTGAGACTGAGGAACTCAGGGGGTTCGAATGAAGAAGAAGCCATTTTTGTCGATGGTAAATTGCTCTTTTGGTGGACGATGTAATTAGTATGAAGTAGGAGAGAGGAATTAATTTGGAGCTCTTGATTAATTTGGGGGAAGTGTGAGGGGAAGAAGCATTTTTACTCACATACCCCAGAAAGAAATCCACAGAATCTTAAAAATCGTTTGACAGTGGGAGGGTCTAAGTTTGAGCTCCAAAGTTTAGATGGGAGGTACCAAAGTTTAGATGGAAGGTACCAAAGTTTAGATGGAAGGTACCAAACTTTCAGTGCGCCTCTATTAATCTCTATTGGGAACAAGTGGACCCAGTTGGCTGAACCCAAGGAAGCAGGGCCTGTATATCTCCTTGACAAAAATTATTGGAGCCGCTGGAGCAATCCAGGTATCATGTACTTAGCGTATAAGAGTAACGACAGCAGCCCCGACAGAAGGAGGGAGCTGGCCATGCCTTGGAATCTTGAAAGAATTATCAGCTGAACTTCTTGCGAAGCTGAGGGGCTGGAATTGATACTCCGAACCCTCTTTGTTGTTCATCATTGAAATTGCTGCCAGGACAATTGTTGTGCTTTGCGAATGTAAGCCTAGCTGTCCGCTTGAACCAGCTGATCCGAATGATCCTGCCGGCCATCCTCTACGAAAAGATTGAAGAGCTCACGCTCTAAGGTAGCTCACCTAGCCCTAAACGGATAGATGCCTACCAGCTTGAGATATTCGGGCAAGTCATCATTATCCGGTCCATCGGGGAGATCAGTCTTCCATTGCTTGGCCAGCAAAATCTTCCCTCCTGAAGAACACGGGCATCTCAAACTCCCCACGACGGACGGTGCCGTTGTCAGGCGGAATTCAATGTCCAAGGGAACCTGTAAAGATGGGCGAGGAACTCACGCGAACTGGCCCACGACACCGCTTGTGTCCATGATGCCGCTGCTGGGGCGGATTGAGAAGCATCCATTGTATTGGGCGGGCTTCCGACCACTTCTGTTGGCTAAACTCACGTCAGCGCCTGTAGTTGTTCACATGTACAAAATATGCCGAGCATGGAAGCTCGGGACCCACCGCGACATCTTCATCTACGATCTCCAGGACTCCGATACCTTGCTAGGTGGCCTAGTCCTGACTGCCGGTGTGACCAACGCCAACTTTTACGCCATGGTCGACATCATCACCGACGTCTCGCCGCCCCCAGGCCACTTTATCCTCCAAGACGACAACGGCGAGACAGTCGCCCAAGACACACAACCTCTCCTACCTAGGAGATATTTGCCGTAGCCGATGGCACAGTCCAGGTACGTTTCCTAATGCGTTATAAGTATAATTACCAATATAATTAAACAAACTACCAATTTCCCCCAAGTTCGAGTGTCTCGGTCGAGAATGCGGACACAATCGTTTAGGGATTGAGTACGAGAGCGAGATGGAGGTTGTGTCGTGACAAAGGAAGAAAATCCAAATAAGGAGCTTGGGAGGTGGAAGGTTTGGAAGCTGCACGCACCTTCCCTCTTGCATTCCAACAATAGTGAAATACAGAGGGTTGGGGTCAGCAAATCACCGTCCAACCATCTCAGAGCTCTCAGAGAGGGTCGATCAATTCAGTACAGAATGGCTTAGTCTCCGAAGCGATATGTACCAATTATTCAACACTACAACTTCTCTATCAACCCTGAAGTAAGTTTTACCCAGTAATAAGAAATGACATTATCTAATTTAAATCTAGGATGGCCACAAGATTGTTTGTTTCCAGAGAAATAATAAAAATATCGCAGGAACTTTCCTGGATGCTTGCCTTCTAAATGACCCACGGCGTCCTTTAGCTACGCTTCTCCGATGGCATTTCCGGCAAGCTGTCCTTACAAATATGAAGGGAGCTAGAGAGCCTTGTTTCGAGCACGACTTCCCCCCAGGTGAAGACATGATGGAGGAAATCCGGAACGGTCTGAAAGCTGCTGAGAGGATGGAGCTTGAGCCGTTTGACCGGCTAGCTGACTATATGGACGAGGAGGAGAAGCAGATGGATTCGGATGCCGAGGAGGACGACAAGCACGGCAACGTTTTAGACAAGGGCTAGGTGCCGTAGGTCAAGTAAGCTGTGTGAGGGAACATCATCTAGATAGATGAACGTGTTTACGGTCTGTATCACTAAAACCGGTATATCGCCCGGCGCCAAGGAAAAAGGTTAGGGTTGATTACAAAAAGAAGCCCACATATGAAAACAGGATCCCTAGTTTTCCCACGAGTCCTTCTCTTATGTACAAAGTATGCAGAATGCGGAAGCTCGGGAGCCTAGAAAACGGGATACAAAGCCCCGGAAAATGGGATGCAACTGAGACCGGAAAGACAGGCCCCCCTGCTAAGGACGAAATCTTAGTATTTTTATTTTATTTTACAAAGACATGTGATCCGTCGACGGTTAGGGTTAAACCAAGCACTGAGGGAAGAGGGAGACGCTGCTTCAGATGTTCGGGGCAATACTGCCGGTGATGGGTTTGCATCTACCGCGTGGTTGGGTCCCTGCTTTGGCGCCCTGTGCTCACGTGCCGAATACCTGCCAAAGTCAATTCACAGCTCAAGAACTGTCTGGACTGCCGTTTTTAGCTAGTGCGGACCCGCCATTCTCAACAAGCTTGCACCCCTCCAATGGCTCCCCCACGGATCCCAGCTTCAACAACGCTTCGCCATGGCATCAATTCCCGGATCTTGATCATCACGATCCCATCCGAACTACACGAGGCCCTTCATCTTGGGCTTTATGAGCGGTATCGTAACCAGCTCGTCCGGACTGGTAGGGAGGAAAGTTGGAGATCAATAGGTTCTACGACACTTCGACAAACAAGGTCATCCTGGAGGAGATGTCGGAGAAGGCGATTCAGCAGGCGGTCCAAAGCCAGAATGTGTAAGGATAGGCAGGTGGCCAACACTTGTCATCGAGGCCGGAGACTCCGAAACATTAGGCGAGCTTCATAACGACATGCGGTGGTGGTTTCAGACATCAAACCACGACGTTAAGATCGTCATTCTGGCGAAACTCGACCACCGGCAACACCATATTTTGCTAGAGAAATGGGAGGAAGAAATCTTGCGTCCACAAGGAGCGATCACCCGGAGACGGGCTGCTGCTATATTGCAGCAGAATGGCGTTCTCGAGCTGGTGAAACGGCAGTCAATCACCATCACCCGCGATGGGACGACAAATCTAGTATCGTACAATATCACTAGGGGGGCATTAGTAGTAGGATTTCGACTTCTTTTTCTTCGCGATCCAGGCCCGCAGGGAGATTTTTACTTAGCATTCAGGACCTGCTGCAGAGGACGTCTGGGATAAGACCAGCCAATCAGATATCGGCATGGTTGACCCCACCTAGAGCCCCACTCATGTGAAAACACAGCCATGAGTTTTCCAGTACCTATAGTCGTATGTCTCTCGGTCCGCTACCTGACTCATGATGACGGTGTGCGAGATCAGACTCAACATCGCAAGCTTTGTCTGGGATGAGGCATTTTAGCGAAGGCGATTACTAAGATGAATAGGAGTACAAACAGGCTTCACGGACTCAACATCCACTCCAGCAGCTTGTTGTCATCTCTATTGCTGCGCCAAGATGGCACGCAATGCTGCGGGTCATTAGAACGGCTGCTTGTTGGGTTTGGTCATATTAGACTTGAATGGGTCAATGGTTGCAACTTGCATATCCTGTCAAGTTCCAACGACATAACCTTCAACAAATGCTTGTATTGAGTGGGTATCTAGTTTGAGGTGGTATAGTTAGGTGCTAGCTACCTTCACCTAGAACCAATGAAATAATCATGAAATATGATGCCACTACAGAATCGGACATCGACTCAGACTCTCGCGGAGTTCAAGTTCTCGGATGTGGTGCTTGTAAGTCAAAGCCCAACTGAGGTAAAGTGCCTCGGGTGATCGCAGTTGTATTTCGGACCAACATCGGGTGGCTTCGGCTGGCTTCGGCTGGGCGTCGGGCGGACATGCATGACTAGATCCGAGTCGAGTCGAGTCCGATATGAAAGTCTCACACAATGGCTGCGGTCACACTCTATGTTAGTTTCTTGGCTCTGGGTACTTGCAGATATTTGGCGGCTGCCTGGAAATGCTGTCATCTGGGGTTTCTCCTTTGTTGCCAACATAGCGGAAAAAATGGGACTTGGGCAACATTATGATGCTCGGATCGTTGGCTCCGGCGTAAACCGGGAACAGCCCGTGGGATTCCATGCCAACTGGCCCAGATTTGAAGAGGAAGGCAGGATACAGTTTGACGGAGCTTGACACGCACCTTCCATTGACATACCGTACTGGAAAGCAGGACACATGGCTCACGGCCCAGACCTACATGTGGACAGCGATTTGGCTGCTTTGAACTCGCTGCCAGGGTCTCATCTCAAGACTGTTACCAGTGCACTGTCATACTGGAGCTCGTGGGACGGAAGCCTAGACCTGGTAGTGTGATGGACCAGCAGGAGCGGGCACTATCCACGGGAAGGAGCAACACTAGCACCATTTTTAATGATAGTTTTGGGAGCTGCGACATGGGGGGGTTGGCTTCTATGGAGCCGCTTTCTGCAAACTTCCGCAGATTCGAAGGAAACCTAGTATGCGACTTAGGGTCAACTTCATGCAGCTGGATCCGATGATGAAAGCTTGTTGAGGGAAGGAAGGCTGTACAAGAGGGGAGTTATGCAATTTTCCTCTTGCCTGGTTCACGTTGTGGGTCTACTGGTGCGCAAAATGTTGTTGCCCGAACTTACCATCAAGGCAACTTCCGTAGGTAAGGAAAGGGACGGTGGAACAACTAGAGGCCCACCCTGGCCAGACACAGGTCCCATTTTGGGCCTCGTCAATGCAATGGAAAGAGTAAAATGTGTTGGTCGTGCTGGGCGATATGTAAAGATGACGATGCGCCAGGCACTCGAATGGATCAGTGATAGTCAGTGAGAAGGTTTTGGGTGGCTTTATTGCCTCGCACAAGGCCCGAGCAGCAATAACGCTGCCAAAAGGCTCCTGCCTGCGGTTGAAAAGGAGAATTGCGATTTGGCAGGCGGTGATGGACGACGGCAGAGGCAACTGCAATTTCCCTTTCGCTGGAGCCTAGAGGATCGTGTCATGCCCAAGAAGTTCAGCTGGCAAGCAGATGACGGGCAGCCGACAGCCGGGATTCTGTCGTGTTGCTCAGCATCTCACGTGATGGGCCCCGCTATACAAGGCACCGATATCATGGCAATACACTCCAATTTATGTTTGCCTGTTAGCGCGGGACTTGCGGGAGCCGAGGAGAGCAAAAATACTTCAATGATTGTTAAACTACTCCGAAGACCAGCAGAAGCTGTTGGTATTCTTTTTCATTTCGTTCCTAGATACCGAAAGGGCTTACTGACATACTAAAAAGGCTTTCAAAATGCTCAAGAGACCGTTTCTTTTTGGAACTAGCGAGGCTTTTCGCGGTATCACAGAAGGGACTTGTGTTGATGGCTAACCAAGAAACCAGTGTTGGACGGTATCAGATAAGCGGGGCTGTATCTGGACTTGAGATCAGGCAGCAGCTTTTGGAACATGGGTGGGCCAGCCACGAGCCAACCAGCATGGCCAATGCGGGAAGACGCAGCAGGCCGCAGACGCTGTCCCAGGGTTCCCAGACGATCCCAGTCGATCCCAGCCGGGCGAGCCATGCGACGTCTGCGCCCGCCAAAGTGCGTAGGCACCGACATAATGTCCATGAATGGCAAATCCATTCTGGCGCAATCGCAGCAACTGGACCCTATTGCGAGGGCCTCGATCTCTTTTGCTGCTAGTCCTCCATCTTCGAAACAGTCCTTTCTCGAGCTCGAAAACTGTCGCATCGCGATCCAGCGCTATCCTCGACCAGAGTCACCAGACCTGTCGATACTCCGCGACCTGTCCGCATCCGTTTGCGTCACGGCCGTCCCGCGATAATCGACCGGCGAGTGCCATCGGGCCCACAGGTCAACCCAATTGGTCATTCAGCTGGCTGCGTGCGACAGCGACCTCCAGCCCATCTGCCGCCAAGCAATGTGTTGATCGCCACCACGTCCTTTAAGGGACCTCTGTCTTCCGCGGCACCCAACTGCCTCGACTCCTCGAGACTCATCTTGACACCAGACCACCATGGACTCAATATTACCCATGGGCGGCATCCAGCTGCCCGCCTTCCAGCGCCGGCTGAGTAGGCTCTACAATGACACCAAGAAGTCGTCCGACTTCGTCAAGGAACCCGTCCAAAATGCCGAAGCCGACCCCGAGATCAAGTCGCTGCACCGGAAACTGCGCATCCAGAAGGACCGCCTGGTCAGCTGGGGGCTGGAATGGTCCGACCCGAACCAGAACCAGTCGGCCGAGATCCTCATCGACTCGTCTCTCTCCAAGGCCGGCCTGAGCGAGGTCGTCAGCAGCATCATGTCGACCATCAAGGACATCTTGGCCGAGGCCGAGCCCCTGTGGCATAGCTCCCGCCGCCTGGCCGGCGAGAGGGTCGAGCCCGACCATCCCCCAAGGCGAGGCGAGAAGATTCAGCTCGTCGTCTGGGACAAGGGCCGCTTTGAGGATCTGGTTCGCGACCTGACGACCTCTATCGACACACTCTACGATCTGTCGAGAACGAGGTCATCATACGCCCAATCTTCCACTGCCGCCCGCGAGAGGCTATCAAAGGCCTCCGCCTCGGCTGAAGATCTACGTCCCTTTGAGTCGTCGAGGATGCAAACACCACAACAGATTGATCCGGCCACCCTCACCAACCTTCGTTCCATGCAGGCCGTGCCCATGACTGAGCTGGCCGAACAGGAGCGCGCGAGGGAGGTTGTGTTTATGAGTAGGCAGGCCTACGCCGAGCTCACCCATGGTTTGGGCGGGCGGCATCCCCATGCCCCGCTGCTCCTCGAGTATGCCACATTCGACTCCATCTACTCCATGACAGGCATCTCACCGCCCTCGTCACGCTTCGAAAAGCTGTCGTCGGGTCTCCAGGCCGAACCACAACGCTCATCAGCTTCCTGGACCGGCCTGCCCCGCCTGCTGGGCTACTTTGAGGACATGGATAACTCGAGATTCGGCCTGGTGTACCAGTTCCCCAAGACGTTCAACGCCGTCCGATTTGAACACCTTACCCAAAATCCCCTCTACAATTTGTGCTCGCTCGCCGACCTTTTGGCCCGCCCCGACTTTGAGCCCAAGCTCGAGGCTAAATTCCGCCTTGCGGCAAACCTTGCCAACACTGTCTTTGATATGCACGCCAGGGGCATCACCCACGGCAATTTGGTGGACGAGAATATTTCCTTTTGTAACGCGGTTGGGACTGACCCAGAAGTCAGCGGCATCACACAGGGCGAGGTCGACATCAGAAGGCCATTGGTGTCGTCGTTCGATCTGTTTTCTGACCCACAGACCCAGGACGAGAATGTTCCCTTCTCTTTGTACAAACACCCTCTCGATCCCAGGAACAGCTCGCATTCACCCCTTGTCGGAAACTCAGACTCTAAAACCTTTGACCTCTATTCCCTGGCCATGATCCTACTTTCCGTTGGCCTGTGGACAAAACTCGAAAACCTCATCCCCAACCCTGCGTCTCCTGTAATTTCAGAATCCGTCCTCGACCAACTTGCTACTCGATGTGGCACCCTGTACATGAAAGCCGTCCAGGCCTGCTGGAATGCTGTGGAACAAGAGATGGGTGGTTCTCACGCGACCGAGCAAATTGTGTCGCGCGTCCAGCTCAAAACCAGCCGCTATCTCGAGGCTTGTTGTATTCTGGATGGCGTCAGCAACCTTGAGGAGCGTCTGGGCGATGACCTGGGCGAGGCCCGCCCGGCAGCCTCACGCCTCGGCACAGCATCCACCGCCTCAGCAGGGCCTTCGAGGGATGCCAAGGGCGAAAAATCTCCCACTGCACGACGAGAGGCCTCTCAGGATTTTGGGGACGCGCAAGCTGCGACGACACCGACAGGGGTTAGGCTCGTGCAAAGGGCCAACCCCGAGCCAACCAGCGAGCGAGCCAGCACCGACGAACCACAGGTCCAGGCTCGAGGTATGCTTCGTCCACTCACGGGCGGCCGTGACTTTATTGTGAAGCTAACATGGAAGCAGCCCCTGAAGTTACCGAAGCACCCACGAAAGAGCCGTCTGCCAAGACACGACTGTATCCCCACGTACCTCTGGCCCCTGAAGTTGTGGAGCAGTGGAACACGGTTCTCATGCCGGAGATCAATAGTGCCCTTCGGCATTTCTACCGCAAGAACCCCGAATCGGTTGAGATCTCGCTTGAGTCGATCGGCGAGTCGCCGCAAAAGACAAAGCCGACTGTTCTTGTTGTTTGCACGTCTGTCAGCAAAGTCCGGGCTATTCTCAAGAAGAAGCTTGGCGAGTTGTTTGATGGCAAGTCCAGCATCGGTTTGAAGGTCTGTCGCGGCCAGGTCCTGCGGTCGCGAAAGGAGCCGCCGAGTCGAAGCATGGCGAAGCCCGAGGGGGACAACGACGACGAGATCGTCGCTGTTAACCCGAGCTACCAACCTGTACCGGGCAACGGAGCCAGCATCGGAGCGTGGATCGGTGACCGTCATCTGCCTCCGGTGAGTTTCGGGGGGCTCATTGTGGTCGACGATAAGCCCTACGGCATGACGGTCCACCACATGCTCGACGACCCAGACCAGGATCCGCACAATGCCTCCAAGGGTGACGTCCCTCGAAGCATGGCCGGACCACAGGGACTTCCTGACCTCGATGCGTGGTATGCTGAGCAGTATCAGAACGTCGAGTCGGACCCCGATAGCAGCGGCAGCGAAGACTACACGTGCGAGTTCTCAGATTCTGACTCGGATACGTACTCTGAGTCGGCCGTTACCAGCGAGGACTCTGAGGATGAGGACGAAGATGACGACCAGCATATCGAGGCCGGCGACATACCGGGAATTGAGCCGGGGTGTGGGGAAGGCTACATTGTTACGCAACCGGCACTCGACGATGTGTCGGAGGGATTTTACCCCAACGCTGAAACCCAGGACGAAGATCATCTCGTCACCTACAGCCTCGGCGAGGTGTATGCGTCGAGCGGCATCCGGCGACGTACGGTTAGGGGGTTGGTACACGAGATTGACTGGGCGCTCTTTGAGTTTAATGACGACCGCCAGCCCGACGCCAACTCGATCCGCCGAGCAGAACCGGCGCGGGCGCGGGGCAAAAGAGCCGTAAACAGACCTCCGTCACCCCCAAGCAGACCCAAGATCTCCCCTACCGCAGTCGCCTCAACATCCAGCCTCCCCGGCCTCGAAGTGCAGTGCATGGCGCGCACAAGCGGGTTGCAGACGGGTCAGATTTTACAGACAGTGGCATCAGTCAAAATCTATGGCCGCACCTCACCTAGCCAGATCTACCAAGTGTCGGGTACGCCATCTACGGAGGTGCCCGCGGAAGAGGGCCGCGGCGCGAGCCCCAAGCGACCGCTGCCGATGGGCATCCCGGGAGACAGCGGGGCGTGGGTGGTGGAGCGCCACAAGGGGAATGTGTGTGGGCATGTGCTGGCATGGAGCGAGCGCAAGCGCGTGGCGTATATTTGTCCGATGGATGTGCTTCTCTACGATATTGCCTTGACGCTGGGAGCATCCGAGATTAGGCTGCCTGGCGGGGAGGTGCTCGTGAGTAATGGGCAGTGTAAAGTGGAGGCTGCGAAAGAGTCCCAGCAGGGGCACCTGTTGGCGGCTCGGCGCGGGGCCGAAGAGGGCGACGGGGGTGACGACGGCGATGATGATGATGATGATTCTTACGACGGCGTTGAGGTGGATCTTCCTAATGACATTAGGCAGCTGCAGTTGTCCGAGGGCGTCCCGGTGGATGTGGGGAGGTGGAAGGGGGTCAGTTGACAAGAGGTCTCGGAGTCAAGATGGTGTAGTGATAATTACTTGTTGTGGATAGCGCTGTGGTTGAGAAGACTGGAGGAGTGGCAGTGGTAGAGTGGGTTTGTATGGATGCTTTTTGATAAAGGATACCCTTTTGGAAATCTAGCGAGTGGGCATGGCTGAATACAACCCATTGCGCAGCTTTACCCCCCCCCCCCGTCCCTTTGTCTTGCTTGCGACTGTCTATTGTTTGTTGTTGTTGACCGGCACTGAGACTGACACTGAGACTGACACCAAGACTGACTTGATCCACAAATTCGGTACGACTCGAGAACCCCCGCCATTGTCCCACACTTGAGCCGCGCCGGAGGTCTTGGCATGGCGCGGTTGGTGTCGCACCTTGTCATGTCATTCACTTATAATTGTGGCCTGTGGCGGCCGCGTAAGTGCTTCTTGGTCTTTGTATTTAAGATTAATCAGACGATGCTGACACTGACTGTTTTTATCCGCCCCTCGATTAAGCTTATTCCGACCGCTTTTGATAAGAGACGTTACTAGCTGGAGACGAGAAAGGGCCCGAGACTTCCGATAGGAAAGAAGGACCCGGAGGTGCATGTTTTGTGCCTAGTGTCTTTTGTGCGGTTCAGTCCTGCTTTCGGGTGACTTGAACGCCTTGCCGCCCCTTCCACAACGGTCGGCCAAGTCGCATTGGATCAAAATCGCAGCGCTCCCAGTGGCCTGCATAGGCGAGCGACAGGGGCGAGGACCTCGCATCGGTACCTGCTAATAACGCGATAATAAATCTCTGCTGGCCAGACATGCGCCGACGTAACCACTGCGACACAGCACAATTTCTTGTTCTCTGCCAAGACATCTTATCGCCATCTGGACCCTGGTAAGTGCCGGGCCAGAGCTGGTTGGGAGGAAAAAAAAAGGGCAGACCGTCAACCTGCAACGTCCGAGGGACGGCAACAGCAATGGCAACAGCGACAGCGACAGCAACCATGGGACTGCCTGCGCTCGCATTCCACCCGCGCCTGACGCGCCCCGACAGGCTGGTGCTGCAGCAGCTCGGCGACGACCTGTCGGCGGTGGACGCCGATGCTGTCGACCCGGCCGAGCCCGTCATCGCCAAGCTGCAAGCGCTCAACGACCCGGCCGACGCGCGCTTCGAGCCGACCGTCTTCACGTCGTACGACCTGGACGAGGCGCGCGCCCTCATCTCGCCGGGCTTCCTGCGGCGCCTGTTTGAGGGCTACGTCGCCTGGGCGCGGGGCGTGGTGCGCGTCGAGACCGACGCCGTCTTCGTGACGCACCTGTTGCTGTACTTTGGCACCTCGGTCCCCAGCGCCGTGCTGCTCTTCGCCCGCTTCAGCTACCTCCATGCCGTCCTGCACATCGCGCTGCAGGGCTCCTACATGGGGCCGTACACGCTGCTCAAGCACCAGCACATCCACCAGCGCGGCGTGCTCGCCCGCCGCTTTGCCGTCATCGACGAGCTGTTTCCCTACGTCATGGATCCGCTCATGGGCCACACGTGGAACAGCTACTTCTACCACCACGTCAAGCACCACCACGTCGAGGGCAACGGCCCGGGCGACCTGTCGTCGACGATCCGTTACCAGCGCGACAGCCTGTCGCACTTCCTCATGTACCTCGGCCGCTTCTTCTTCTTTGTGTGGTTCGACCTGCCGCGCTACTTCTGGCGGTCCGGCCGGACCGTGCTGGCCTGCAAGGCCGCCTTCTGGGAGATTGGCAGCTACGTTGCGCTGTTTGCCGCCTTCAAGACCAACGCCGCGGCCGCGACGTTTGTCTTTGGGCTGCCGCTGTTCTTCCTCCGCATCGCTCTCATGGTCGGCAACTGGGGCCAGCACGCGTTTGTCGACGCCGATGAGCCCGACTCGGATTACCGCTCGAGTGTGACGTTGGTGGATGTTGCGGTACGTGTATTTTTATATATCCCGTCCGTCTGTTGGCGTATGGCATACGAAGCCAACCCTGGTGTGCTGCGTGTCAGCCATCACATCTCTTGCAAACCATCCTTGTCTCCACATCCCACTAACACCCACCCTCCCCCGCAGTCCAACCGCTTCTGCTTCAACGACGGCTACCATACCAGCCACCACCTCAACCCCCTCCGGCACTGGCGCGACCACCCGGCCGCCTTCCTCTCCCAGCGGGCCGACTACGCCGCGCAGGACGCGCTCGTCTTCCACGACATCGACTACGTCTTCATCACGGTGCGCCTGCTGCAGAAGCGCTACGACATCCTGGCGCGCGCGCTCGTGCCCATCGGGGCGCGGCAAAAGGCCATGAGCCTCGACGAGCGCGCGGTCATGCTGCGGCGGCACACGCGGCAGTTCAGCGAGGCCGAGGTGCGGGACAAGTTCCGGACGCTGACGGCGGCGGCCAAGGCTAAGATGGGGTGATGGGGTGATGATGGAATGCATGCATAATACATACCCAACGGATAGAAAGCATAGACTGGCGGGGCGGGGTTCTAAAAGGTTGGTAAAAAGCTTCATATCTAATATTTTCCGCGCTTTGCATTCATTCCGGCCTTCGGAGGCAGCTTGCTGCCCTATGTATACACCACCTGTGTAAAAATACATGCGCCTGCCACATGTGTACACAATCCAAAACCACATGAACCCTCCTCGTTGCCACCAAAAACTGAATGCCGGCATGTTCTTTCCAGTCTCACACGCACACACACAAACACAATAGTCGCTGTCCGTCCGTAAAGACACAAGGAAAAAAAAGGAAATAGTGGGCGTCAGCAAGCGCAAGGAAGCTGAGGGTATATGACTAAAGATACAGGTTCCAGACCAGCCCCATCATCTTCCACCCCTCCATCCCTCCACCCCTCCACCCCTCCACCCCTCCACCCAATCATCGAACTTGGGCTGTTTGCCTCTCCTCAGTGTGTGTTCCGGCTAGTACATCTAGCCAGTATTTGACCGCTTGTCGGGAATTTGGTCAGTGAGGCCGGGCCAGCTGAGAGCTTCGCAAAAAGTCCTCTTCAACCACCTCCCAATCCCCTAGACTCCCACCGGTCCAGAAGTCCACCTCCCCAAAACCCTCTTCCCAGGCCCATGCACTTTGCCGCCCTCAAGTTGGATTAATCATTACCTCGTACCCGTCCCGTCGTGTCCGATAACGCCTGTTTCTGTTGCCGGCAACAAGATTCAAAGTCTCACAACTCATCGTGTCCCGCCGTTTCCTTGGCCGCCTCTGTAAATCCGCTTGCGGCGCTGGCAATCTTGTTGCGGACACTTTGAGCCACCTCGCTCCCTTCCACAGCGGCCGACGAGGCTGTTGCTTGGGCCACGCTTGCCAAACTCGAAGCAGAGGACGCCGCCGTGGCATACGCCGCGTTAAGACGAGAGAGGACGCTCTCCGAGAACGTTGGCTCCTTGCCGACGATAAGCTCCGATATGAGGGCGCTAACGGCGTCGTACTGGCTGGCAGCCTCATCTGATGCAGCACCGCCGTAGTTACCCGCAGCACTAGCGATGGACGCGGCACCATCTGCGATGGCCTCGGTCGCCGAAGACGCGTACTCGCCCACGGCATTGTATGCGCTTTCGTACCACGGGGTGGGCGTTGGCGCGCCGTAGATCTGGACGCTGATTTTGGTGACGATGACGTCCCAGCTCTCGGCAACTTCTCCCGCGGCGAAGGACACGTTCTCGCCGACGACGGATGCGGCTGACGATACGCCAGCGCTAGCAGCAGAGGCAACAGACGATGCACCAGCGCTGGCGGCAGAAGCGGCTGAAGAAGCACCAGCGCCAGCAGCAGAAGCGGCAGACGAAGCCCCAGCACTGGCAGCAGATGCAGCGGAGGAAGCGTTTTCAACAGCGGAGGAAGCAGCTGAGGATGCCTTGTCAGCGACGACTGACGCAACTGATGATGCGGTACCGGCAAGGTCAGTCGGGGTGGGAGTGGCTGTCAAGGAGCTCACGGCCGAGCTGGCGGCTGCAAGAAACTCCGAGTACCGGGCATGTGCTACGCCGAGACCAGCATAATAGTTGTGCCTCGCGTTCTCCATCAACTTGCTGACGTGCTCCGATGGGGTGGAGGGTGTGGGGGTGGCAAGGCCGACAGCGATCTTGGCACTCTCATACTGCTCCTCAGCCCAGGCACGACCTTGGCCAAGTCTCTCGGCAGCGATGGACTCGATGTGGGCCCAGTCCACTGAGGGAATGGTAGGCACCGCCGAAGGCAGGATCTTGTTCGTCACTGTCGGTGTGCCGTAAACCTTTCCCGATGCAAGCAGCAAGGCATCATCCAGGCGGGAGCTCGCCGAGGCCATGGCTTGGCTGTAGGCCGCCGTGACTGATGCTAGCAGCTTTTGGTGGGCGGGCTCGGGAGTTCCATGAATCTGAGTGGACATGACGGACAGCGCCTGCGAGTATTGTTCATTCGCGCGGGACACAGCCACCGAGTAGGCAGATTTCAACTCCTCACGCATCGAGTCCAGCGCGTCCGAGGCATCATCCAGAGTGTCCTCGATGATGGGCTTACGGCTTGGAACTGATTGTGCCGCGGCGCCAAGGAATGCCGACTTTACAGAAGCCGTGGCGGATGAAGCAAGCGGCTGCTTAGTGTCGTCTGTGGTGGATGACTCTCCACCCTCCTCATCAATGGGCAACTCAACAGGTGCAGGACCTTCTTCTGTCAGCTCGGAAGTGTTGCCGACGATCACCGGAGTCTCCGTCAAAATGATAGTAGAGGCAAAATTGGGAGTCGGGTTCTCAGCAGAGTCAGCTTGGCTGTCCCCGACACTGGCGGTAGCTTCCGAAATAGGCTCAATGATGGTAGAAAGCTCCTCAGACGCGACACTGGCAGATTCAGCAGCTTCAGACGCCGCGCTCTCAACCAACTCCGAGGCGTGCGAAGGGAGCGCAGCGCTGCTAGCGGAATACACGGCCCGCACTGCCTGGCCCACGACTGCATTCTTGACGCCCTTGGTCGCATCGGTGGCACCTTCGACGGCCTCCACCACTAGGTTGGCACCCTCTCCAGCCTTTTGAGCAGCCGCAGCTTTAACATCCTTAGCAGCTTCACCAGCACCGTCGGCAACGCTGGCGGCGGCATTCTTGGCAGACTCTACAGCCTCGGCAGCCTGTTGCATCAAGGGGCTGTCGAACTCAGGTGTCTCATCAGCGGCAATGAGCTTCCAGTTGGCAACCTGTTTGAGGCGCGCGAGCTCTCTGGCCGCAGAGGCGGCAATCTTCATAGCCTCATCCTCAATGTTAGCGCCCTCGAGCTGGGCAGCCTCGAGACTAGGGTGGGTGACGATAAGGTTCTCGAGGTCGCCTTTCCACTCATCGAAGCGGCTCTTGAGAAGATGGTACTTAGCCCAGTCCTTATAGGTGACGCCATCCATCCACGCCCACTTCATGCCAATCTTTTGAAGGGCGAGGTCCTTGATGTTCTCAAGGATGAGAAAGTGTGTCTCGGCAGCCTTGGTAATGGCTGCCTGCATCTCGGCCTCGTAGTTCTCGCGCCATGTGCGGATATCCTGAGCCTTGTCCTTGATCTCCATGCCAGCTCGCCGAACCACATTCGTAATTTGCTCCTGGCCCTGCTCAGGAGTGGCGCCCTCCTTGTTTACCGAACCGACAATGTTCAAAATGTCCCGCCGGAGCTTCACCAATTCCGACACAGCGGCCGACTGCAGCTGTTCGAGAAGAGATTTCCCCATGATCCTTGCGTTGCGTCGGATCATTCTCTTGGAGATTTCCTGTACACGATCGTCGATTTCGGCGGCACCTTCGTCGGCGGCCTTGGAATACCTCTCTTGCCAATCCTTGAGATCAGCAGCAACGGTCTCTCTCGCCTCGCGGCGGACAGGATCCTCGCTTTCGAGCTTCTCGTCAACCTCGGGGGGCTCAATTGGTAGTCTGGTCTTGGCGGAATCGGCGGGAACTTGGCTCGACTGAGTGTGAGCGACACTCGAGGACGGTTTTTCGGACAAGGAGGTGGCGGAGGAGACTGTCGACGATATCGCTGCCTGTCTCGATGACACGGCGCTTGACGTGACGGACGGCGTGGGCTTGGAAAACCAAGAGGTGGTCTTGCTAGATGGGCTTGGTCGGGTTAGTGAGACAATTCAGACGCTGGGGATGGGGCGATGCTAACCTAGCCGACTCTGGGATAGACTTGGGAATGGACTTCTTGCTGCTATTATAGCGACCTAGCCGCTTGCCAATCTTGACAAGCTGCGGCTCGACATTCTCGACATAAACGACCCTCAGCTGTGGCCAGACGGTTCCGTCGAGGAAGATGTAGGTCTTGTTCCACGCCCATAGCACCGAAGGCACCGCGGTGCTCTTGGTGAATGCAGATGCGGATGTGTATGTCTTCTGCACATATGGATGGACATATTGGTAGGAAGGCAGCAGCAGCTCATGGTAGGTCTGCAGGGCGTTGGTACGCGCAATGTCGTAGTACGGATCGAGGGCGCTCGATACCTGGTTGACGTGAGGGGCCAGGCTATTATCGTACTGCGATTTGGCAATAGACTGGCACTTGACAATCTGCGGATGCACGTTCTTCTCCCACTGGGCCTTGCCAAAGGCCTGTGCCTGCTCGACGCGCGGGGCGCCGTACTTTTTCGCATATCCCCAGCCGGGCGCGAAAACTCTCTGGTCGACAGTATTGTAGTAAGGTCGCACCAGCTCGGCATAGGGCGCTGCATAGGCGTTGTAGTACGGTTCAAGTTGCGGGGTGACGGCATGTTTCAGTTGGAAGTAGGGTTTGCAGATACGCGGGGAGGTCTCGCCGCAGGCATCGAGTGTCGCGGGGCATCGCAGCAGGATAGTGAGAATCGAGTACCACGTCAGGAGTCTGCCGAGGTACAAGTCAGCGATGAGTATGCGAGAATTAACCAAGGAGATTGCTGCTTACCTCGCGACAATGTTGAAGGTGCGGGCGAGAAGGCCAGGCCCGGTGGGTGTCCTCCTTCTAAGGCCAACCGCGTGGCCGTTGAGGGTCGATGGTTTGGGGCCCTTGGGCGACCCGTTGGCGTCGTCCATGGTGGGAGAACGCGATGCTGGAGGGCTGTGCCAGTGTCGCGGGTGTTTCGTCGGTGCTGCTTGGGTCCTTGGTTGAAAGCTGGAGGGAAATAAACCGAAAAGATAAAACCAAAAGCAAAAGGTGGCAGATGCCGCGATGACGGGCCAGAAAAGAAGCTCGGACGATGTCACAAGCTTCTGCGGCAGAATAAGCGAGTGATGCAGGGGGGAGAAACCTGCTGAGGAGCCTACCTTGCCTGCTAATGCTGCGGCAAGAATCTCCAAGACTCCAACTGGCGCGGGGCAGGAGGCGAAACAACACAAAGCCGCCCCCTTCTTGTGTATGTATTTGTTAGCGCACGACTTCAAAGCTCTGGATGAAGAGAAACCGCATTACCAACCGTATTTATCAGCGCAATATTTTCAATGAGGCCTGTATCGCAGCCTAGTACTTACTCACTTCTACGGACACCTTTCCCAATGCCAAATAAGCCTTTCAGATATTAAAAGGGCATTTCAGGGCCTCAAAATGCCCATTTGGATCATGTTGGGATAAGCCAAGACGACAGCGGGGTTTTTTTGTTGCTTGCACAACGTCAGTGTCTCGCTGCGAGCTTGGTTTTCTGGCAGGGCGTTCTGGCTAAGACGTCATCAGGCGCACGATCCTCAATGCCAATCCGATGGGGGCCTTTTGAGCTGAAAAATTGCATGCAAGACTGGCGATACGGCGTCTAATTGGCTCAGTCGCTTTACTAGAAATGGCTTGAGGAGCCGTCGATCGAAGAGAAAGATCTTTGCAGGGCCGTTTCCCGGTTGCTGGTAAGGCGTGTATGGCAAGCGCATTCACTCCCGAGCGGATTACGAGTTGCTCAAGGTAATATCATAGTGCTGAAGGAAAGGCACTTCTTGAAACCCTCAAGAGCTTCTTTACTGTCGGAAAAGGCATCTTCAGTATTGAGGCGGGCCTTTTCAGGTTGTGAGAGGGAATAAGTTTCTTCAAATATGACAACAAAAATATGAAAGGTCCACTGTTACCCCTGGGTACTATGTATAGATTCTGATAAAAAGTAAGAGATATAATGGTGGAAGGAATGCGGGCAAGTTCTTTCTCGCCATGTTCCTCGATGTCTTCTTTCCGAGATTGACGGCTGCACACATCATCACATGGGCTAGATGCCTCACCAAGAATCCAGACCACCCCAGAGCAAAGACATGGAATAAAAATAGCAATTCTCATCCCATAGCAGTGGCTAAAGGCCGATCCTACCGGTTTGCTTGTTGGCCCAAACCGCTCGGGAGGACATCTTGACTCTTCAGCCAGAGCCGAAACACATTTTCAATTCTGGAAAAGCACATTTCGGTGCCTGAAAGGGATATTTTAATATTATTTTAAGTAAGTGGCTATTCCATCCAGAAAAAGGCTATCAGGCAGTTTGAAAGGTCTTCCGGTTTCCCAGAGGGGGGTTGTGGTGTCCTCATAGGTAGGGGTTTTGCTATTCTTTCACGGGGTTCGGCTTTGAAGTCGAGCTCTAACAAAGAAAACAAGAAGGGGACGGGTCGGGTTTCGAAGGCGGCACGTGCCCACCTCCACATTTCCTTTCGCAACCCACCGGAGAAGGTCTGCGACCAGGGCACTCAAGTTCCACCAAGACCCATTCCATACGGGGTGTCCAGATCTTATCTTTCCGCCCTTCGACATTTGTCGACTCGTCGTCCACTTCATCCAACATCCCACCTTGACCACATCCGCGCCTGCCTCAACCCGGCACTCGCAGTGCCCCCAAACAAAGCGACCTGCAGCTACTTTCGAATCGCGAATCACGAACCGCATACTGTCGGCATCGTTGTCTCCGGGCCCCGATTGCCGCCACGCAAGCCAGCGAGCTGCATACCTTACGACACACCTTCAAACCCCCCCCCCCAGCCCTTTTCTGGATGGCGTGCCTCTGAAGCCCGCACCCACTGCACCGTTTCATTCGAGACCCGCGACTCTGTACTCGCCTTCCGTCCCCGACCGCAGCCATGGGCGAAGACACCGAAATCGATCCCTTCGCAGGGCCCGACCCTATCCGCTTCCCCAACACCCGCACCAGAGCTACCTCAGACGAAGCCTCCCGCGCCCACGATGCGAGCATGGCCCTGGACCCCGATACCTGCCGGATATGTCGTGGTGAAGGGACATCCGAAGAGCCGCTCTTCTACCCCTGCAAATGCAGCGGCAGCATCAAGTATGTCCACCAGGACTGCCTGATGGAGTGGTTGTCGCATTCGCAGAAGAAGCACTGCGAGCTGTGCAAGACCCCCTTCCGCTTCACCAAACTCTACGCTCCCAACATGCCCAACGCCCTGCCCTTTCACATCTTCATCAGTCACATGGCCAAGTACCTCTTCCGCAACATGCTAGTCTGGCTGAGGGGTACACTCGTCGCAAGCGTCTGGCTGGGGTGGCTGCCCTACCTGATGCGCTCCGTCTGGTCGTTTTTGTTCTGGATCAGCGACGAGGGCTTGGGCGGCAGGATCTCTCTGTTTGCGAGGTTGAACAACACTGGGCTTGTTGGGCCGGTCGTCTCCGTCTTGCCGTATGCTACCACCTGCCCCTCAAGTCCCCTCTTCGCTGCAACAACCACTGTTGCGACTGTTGGGGGAGTCATGGACGGACTACCCGCCGATTCAATACAGCTGGTCAAGGGTTGGTACAAGATCAACCTGACAGCTACTGACCCTAAACTGTACTCGACTATCCTGCGTCTACTCCTCAGCAGTGTTGGCATGGATAAGAAGCCGGCTGCTGTGGCCATTTCCAATGCCACTGCGATCTCCAATGCCACCGCCTCCGCCATTGAGAAGATCATGCCCCTAACAAAGGCTCATCCGTCACTGCTCAGCGAGGTCGGCTTTCTTCGAAACCTAACCAGGCACGCCTACATCAACCGGACCATCATTGCTACGCTCGAGGGACAAATCATCACGATCCTGGTTATCGTGTGCTTCATTTTAATCATCCTAGTCCGAGACTACGTCGTGCAGCAGCAACCTGACCTTATGCGCGCCGGCTTTGCCCCTATGGAGAATGCCGTTCCTCAGCCCCCGCTCGAGGACCCTGGCGTCCGCCCAGAGGAAGTTGAACACTTAGCTGGACCGGGGGAGGGACATGCTGAAGAGTATGACAATGATACGGCACAAATCCCCCAAGACTCGGACAGCTTGAACAACAACGCTGACAGGTCGGGCGCCGGCCCATCCTCCCTGGCCCGACATCCCTCAGACAGCGCAGGATCGACAGCCGAACTCGCATTCCCCTCCTTCCTCAACGAAACCCCACCGTATCTTGATTCTGAGCGACCTGGTCTGGACAGCACGGCTGGCGAAAACGCAACCGTTCAAGAGTACTTGACCGTCTACAGGGAGGCAGGAGGCGATCCCGAAAAGATGTTGAAGATTGCGCAGGATTTGGGCATAGAGCACAAGCTGGAATATTGGATTCGGTTGACTCGGCATAAAATGGACCGCGACAGAAGGGCAGATGATGCCGGCTCAGCTACCGGTGAATTCGCGGAATCCACAGCGGGAATGAGTACTGCAGCTCAGGTCGGCACGTCGGGTGCCTCTCGGGGCTCTGACCAATCTTCCGACTGGGTCTGGCCAGACGAGCAGCAACCGTGGAACTCTGACAAGGGCAAGGGGAAGCTTCCCGAGGACGATATTGAGCAAGATTTCTCCGAAATGATGGGAAGCCCTCTCAGACCAAGGGCCAACACGGACGGCCCCATAATCAACAAAACGTTCAATCCTCTAGCAAATAACAACTGGTCCTTTACGAATCTGGGAGACGAACCCTCTCCCAGCTCGCCCTCTCAGGAGAAGCCTCAGGTTAATTCACCGCAATCCTCAGAGCCCCAGCCAACCGAGCAAGCTTTCAGTCCGACTGTCCAGGCTCATCCACGCAGCAACACTGAGGATGTGGAGCAATACTTGGACCCAGCCGGTTTTGACGCGTATTTGCAGAATTCGGACGAAGCGCAAGTCAGGCCTGGGCACGACCATATTGAAGGCGAGCCTCCGCGTCATGACCAGCCAGAAGCCGGCGCCGCAGAGCAGCGGCCAGCAGCGGACGCACAGCCTCCACGTCGTCAAGCTGCGGGATTCTTGAACTCGGTTGCCGAGTTCATGTGGCGCGATATTGATGATATCGACCCTGCAGAGCTGGCTGCTGTTGATCTCCTGGATGACTTTGGCGACAACGATGACTTTGCTGCGGAACAGGACATGTTGATGGATGTGGTAGAGCGCGAGCGAGAAGTAGCCGAGGCCGAGGCCGCGTTAGCTGCGGGTCTGGATCCCGCGGGCCTGGATCCCGAAGCCATTGACGACGCCGAGGACCTCGAGGGCATCCTAGAGCTATTGGGTATGCGGGGACCCGTCGCCGGCCTTTTTCAGAATGCTATCTTCTGCGCTTTTCTCGTCTCTATCACCATCTTCCTCGGCATTTTCGTTCCCTACAACATTGGTCGCATCACAGTGTGGACTGTTGCCAACCCGATGCGCCCTGCGCAAATGCTTTTCAGCCTCTCCAAGTTCATTCAGGATTGTGCTCTGATCGTGGCCGGACTTGTCTCGTGCGCCATGTCCTACGCCATTGAGACGGCCGGTCGGCTAGCCAAGCTCTCCCCCGTTGCAGAGTACTTCTCGCCAGCCACCGCCAGCTCGTGGTCGATGGCGCGCAACGCCGCCAACAGAATTGCCACCAGCTTTATGTCGGAGATGCCGATTATCTCCCCTTCGGAGGTCCGCAACTTCTCGGCCATCAGTCATGAAGCCTTGCTTATTATTCAGGGATACATCCGTCAAGCGTTCTACGCTGCTGGCCAACTGATTCTCTTTATTTTCGGCGGCGACTACCCCGCCAAAGGTACCGAGGCTTTTGCTATCGCCGCCAACGTTTCCGCCATCGCATGGGAAGGATTGAGGGGCGTCCCTGAAATTCTCACCAGTCCAAGTTCGTGGGTGATCAACCTCAGCGTACCGGAGACGGCCGCCGCCGTTAACCCTGAGCTCGCGTACTGGAATGGAGGAGACAGGTTTTGGGCCATCGTGAGTGGTTATGTTGCAATGTCAATGATGGCTGGCCTCTATCTTCGCCGCGGGACACCGTTTTCCTCCAGTCAAACCGGCCAAGAGTGGGAGGCTACACTCATCGACGGACTCAACCAGGCCAGCGGAGTGATGAAGGTCATCCTGATCATTGGTATCGAGATGCTCGTTTTCCCCTTATATTGCGGAATGCTCCTCGATATTGCCCTACTTCCCCTATTCGAACAGACTTCGATAAAGTCCCGTATCATCTTCACCGCTAATTTCCCCGTCACCTCCATCTTTGTGCACTGGTTCGTCGGTACGGGCTACATGTTCCACTTCGCCCTCTTCGTGTCCATGTGCCGGAAGATTATGCGCAAGGGCGTGCTCTACTTCATCCGCGATCCAGATGATCCCGAGTTCCACCCAGTCCGAGACGTGCTTGAGCGCAGCGTCACCACCCAACTGCGGAAGATTCTCTTCTCGGCCTTCGTCTACGGTGCTTTGGTCATCGTTTGTCTTGGTGGCGTGGTGTGGGGACTGGCTCTTGCTCTGCCAAAGGTCCTGCCGATCCACTACTCGTCGAATGAACCGGTTCTCGAGTTCCCCATTGATCTCTTGTTCTACAATTTCTTGATGCCACTTGCCGTCAAGTTCTTCAGACCGAGCGACGGCCTGCACGCCATGTACACCTGGTGGTTCCGCAAGTGCGCTCGTGCCCTGCGGATTAGCTGGTTCCTCTTTGGTGAGCGGCGAGTAGATGAGGAGGGGCATCTCGCGCTGAAGGACGGGTCCCCGTACGAAAAGGCGCCGTGGTGGAAGACTTTGTTTCTCGAGCTGGCCCCCTCGAGCGAGGTCGTACCAAAGACGTGGAGTGATACGTTTGAGGGCGGCATGGCAAAGCCGAGCTCGACCATTCCGACAGACGAGATGATCACGATGAACGTGACCAAAATTTATCTTGTCAAATCTGAGCAATTGCTTCCCGATGGCCGGTTCGTTCGCACTCCGGCATCTGACCAGGTCAAAATTCCCAAGGGACAAAGAGTCTTCATGGAGGTCTACGAGAGCAATACGAGGAAGGATAGGAAGCCAGATCGGCCCGAAACCGACATCTACTCGACCAACCAGTACCAGTTCGTCTACGTGCCGCCGCACTTCCGGGCCAGGGTTTTTCTTTTCATCCTGTTCATATGGCTATTCGCTGCCGCCACGGGCGTGGGCATCACCATTGTTCCGCTGGTCTTTGGACGACAGATGTTCAAGCTGCTTATTCCTGACCACATCCGCACCAACGACATCTACGCCTTCAGCATCGGCGTCTACGTTCTGAGCTCAGCAACGTATATGCTCGTTCACCTGCGGGCAACGTACGAGTCGCTCAAGCTGTGGACGTCGACAGCGGCGAGGACGGCATACAACCGCGGTGCCATCCAGCGGGCCTTGGCTATCGTTTCCCGTGTTGCAAAAGTCGCCTATGCCTATCTCTTCCTCTTCATCATCTTTCCCCTCATGGTTGCGTCGCTTATGGAGCTCTACGCACTCATCCCACTCCACGAGTTCATGTACAGCGGCCTCATTGTGGGAGACGCGGGGGCATCGGAGTCGGGAGACACGGCGGTGCGGCTCAACCCCAGCCACACGATACGGGTCATTCAGGGGTGGACGGTGGGCCTGCTTTACCTGAAGCTGAGCACGCGCATTGTCGTGACATGGTTTGACAACACACGGCTGGCTTCGGCTGTGAGAGCAGTGCTCCGACGAGGCTGGCTTGACCCCGACCTCGCGGTTCTTACCCGTGCTTTCGTCATCCCTGGTGTGGCGCTTTGGGCAACGGCAGTGGCGGCCCCGTTGCTGTTCGCCCGGTTCACCATTTCGCACGGGCTGGCGGAGGCCATTATCAATTCGGCGGGAGCGGTGCTGGCCGACGGCATGGCCAGCGAAGAATTGTACAATGCATACTTGGTCCTCATCTATCGGCTCAGCTTCCCTTTCATGGCGCTGGGCGTCGTCACCTGCTTCACGTTGTGGAGCATGATCGGCGTCTTCCGCAGCTGGAGGGTCCGGATCCGCGACGAGGCGTACCTGATTGGCGAGCGACTTCACAACTTTGGCGTTGTTAACGGCCCGCCAAGGGCGAGGGGTGCTTGGAGAGCAGGCAGTTCGAGGCTCTGAGCCACCGGCGGCGGGCGGCTATGCACTCTCTACTTTTTATCTTGTTTTTGGCAATACACTGCACAGATTGGCGTTTGGAGGTTATGATGGGCTTCTATGGGGCAAGGGTCGGGGCGTATTGGGTGGATTATTCTGCACTTGCATGCAGCGAGTTGTACATAGGCGAGGACGCGTGTATGAAGCTTTGGTAAAATGAGGATTAAATCTGAGAACGAATCAGGTTGGAACAACTCAGACCTTTTTTTCTGTTAGCGCGTGACTTCGAAGCTGCCTCCTATCTCATTCTTGAGAACCTCGGGGGCCTTTTCAAGTGCGGTAAAGGCTTGTTCAAATACCAAAAATGCTTTTGACCATCTAGAAATGCCTTTTTGATGCTAGATAGGTCTTTGCGAGGCTGGAGGAGTATCTCACCTCGTGTGTTACATGCTAGCAGATGCGAGGCCCGGGGCGGATGACATGATGGCTTCGGATGTTGCCGTGTAAGGGCGGTTTCGTTTCGACTCCCTGTTTCATGGCTTGATACAAGGCGGGCCTGCCACTGCAAGGGTCTGCGCCCAAGAAGCGCCATCTGTTGGAGCCGCAGAAATGCCAACGACAACATGCAGTGGTTTTTGGTGGTTTGTGCATGACAGTTGCCAGGTAGCTTACTCTTCCAATATTCATGCTTCCGAGATGTATGCTCCTGTGACAAGAGTAATTTAGGTGGAATTTCGAGTTCGTTCAACTTGTATCCAGCCTTGCTTCGGATGATGATGTCGGAACATTTGTCTGCAATAAGATCTAAGTTCTATCTATCCTTCTATGTACCGTACATGCAGTGTATGCTCTCGTTCCATGTGTTTTATCTAGTATCCAGTCTAGAGTTGTTCTGGTGCCAGCCCATCCATGTTGCGCAGCAATCCTTCTTTTGAACTCCGGCAATGATGCGATGCAAACCAACAAAACAAAAGAAATAATGCTCTCAGTGGTCCTCGAAATCCTCATCCCGCGCGGGATACATGATATCCTGCACCAGCACCGCCTGCACATGGCTGTACAGGACGAAACTATACGTCAACAGCAAACAAATCGACATGGCCGTGGCAAACCACAGCACGGGCTCATTCTGGAACGCCTTGCCCAGCGATATGGTCGCGAGGGTGAACCCGGTGTTGGGGAAAACCGTCGCCCACCAGCCCAGATGGAAGTAGCGGGGCGGGCTCTGCAGCACCGCCAGCACGGCGATCCCGAACCACCAGAAGCTCAGCGCCCACAGGAACCCGGCGCCCATTATGGCCGCGGTGCGGATGATGCTGGTATCCAGTAGCCCGTCCATGTCATGGTCAAAGTTCGGCGGCAACGCCTGCGCCAGCCCCAGGAACGCGAGCGCGGTGAAGGCCGGCGGGCCGACGCACATGAACAGGCCCGGGCGGTGCTCGCGGTTCGGCAGGCCGGACTGCATCAGCCGCCCGACCATGTGGGCGTACATCATGACGGCGACGGCGAGGCCGAGGCCCTGGCAGGTCAGGCCGGCCATGATGATGGGGACGGCCTGGGTGGGCGGCTGGCTGCCGGCGATGACGGCGGCGATGGTGCCCGACAGCATGATGGGGAAGATGGGCAGGATCCAGGTCGGCATCATGGTCTGCAGGCCGTGCGTGTGCGCGGCGAAGACGTACGAGTACTGGCCGACGGCGACGAGGGTGGTTAGGGCCAGGTAGAGCCAGAAGGCGGCTTGGATGGCCCAGAGGAGGCCGGGCGAGGCGTCGGCGGCGTTGGTCGGGACCGCGTACCGCTGCGTCGAGGTGATGAGGGTCGCGAGGGAGAGGAAGAAGGTGGGGAAGAAGAAGCCCTCGCGCGGATGCGTGATGGACTTCTTGAAGGTGCCGGGGAAGAGGAAGAAGCGGGCGAGGAGGGCCGAGGTGACGAGGGTGAAGAGGATGACGTTGATGATGTAGACGACCAGGCCGATCTCGCGTAGCCCCGGGAACTGGTGCGGCTGCGAGATGATGAGCAGCGAGAGCCCGCCCGTCGACATGACGAGCGTGTACCACGCCCAGGTGAAGTGGGCGAGGCGCTGCTTGATGCCGAGCTTGGGGCGCGTGGGCGAGTACGGGTCGATGGTCTCGCCGGTCGGTTTGCCGGGCGGGAGCTGCTCTTCGTCGCTCTGTGCGAACATGGCCCGGTTCGGTGTTAGGGCTGTGAGAGACGTGATGGACCGGCTTTTCTCGAGGTCCTGGAAGGTCTCGGGAGATTCGTCAAACGAGCTGCGCGAGGACTCGCCATGGTAGGTTTCTCCCCCGAACGAATCTTGAGGCATGTGGGGGGGCCGGTTCGACTGGTTGAGTTGTGTTCGATAGTCGTCATCTGGCTGCCGAAAGAGAGGGTATGGCTGGGGAGGGAGAGGCTGTTGTTGCTGCTGGTCCTGAAAGTCAACGACGGCCGAGTTTGTGCGAATGTGGGCGGTTCTCGCGCCGTTCTGGGGAGGAAAAGCCATGGCGATGGGAGGACTGCAGCCAGCACAGCCGATATGATGATATGACCTAGGAGATGGAAAGGACCAAATGACAAAGAAAGACTAAAATGCTGGGGTATCGGACTGTGACTGCTGCTTCTCAACCGATAAAATCATGGGATGAAAACCAGGCAAAAACTTTGGAAGGACCGACCAAATGCAACTTCTCTGCCAGCAGCCGACAACCAAAGAAGCACAACGACCAAAATCAACAAGACGTCGGGGGGGAGCCGGTCGTCTTTTGTTGCCTCCTACCTGTCTCCAGCCCAGACACCATCTCCAGACACCATTTCCAAACATGCATCTCCACCCGACACTCGCAAGTCGCAAGCGCCAAGCATCTCCTTCTAGAAGTCAGGGTTGATCACATTTCGGAAACTTCAAAAGTGGACCGGGTGAGACAGCCGCAGGGCGTTTTCGCCTCTGGCGTGGCCGTTGTCGATATTCGCAGGTGTCAAAAAATGGCTTCAAACAGCAGCGTGGGGGCGATGGGGGGTCCTGTCTGGGAAT
Source organism: Lasiosphaeria hispida (assembly GCA_033439745.1). Taxonomy (NCBI): domain Eukaryota; kingdom Fungi; phylum Ascomycota; class Sordariomycetes; order Sordariales; family Lasiosphaeriaceae; genus Lasiosphaeria; species Lasiosphaeria hispida. Next base: position 5,932,860 of record JAUIQD010000003.1, read on the forward strand.
TCGAGTCAGACGTTGCCTCACTTTGCCGAGCATTCACGGTTCTCAATCGCCTATCACTCCTGCCGATCGCCCGTAGGACCGATATCTGAAGCGACGCGCACTGGGGCCATCTCCAGTGGGCTCCACATGGGGCCGCTGTCAAAAAGTCAATTGGGCCTTGGCACCCTCACGGTGAGCGCTAAAGGGGCAAGCACGAGGCAAGGTCTTCCCGATGCTCGTACCCGATGCGCAGTTGGCCCGAGTCTCCATGGTTTCTGGTCGGCGCCAAGCCGCGCAAACGCGCACTGCCTCGAAACCGCGTACAAAGCTTCAACTTGCTGCTCATTGATTCGGCTATGCACATTCCTTCATCACCACTAGTTTTCTTCTCCATGCCGCAGCCTTTGGGCCAAGAGCACAGCGAAATAATGATAATGGGACGCAGCCCCGATGTTGGGCTTCCCGTTGGTATCTTGACGAGTTGTTCCAAGTTTGCAGCCTGGCTCAGGCTGCCTGTTTGCATCTGTGAAGCTGTATTGAAGGATCGATTTGTTTTTTAATAAGTCGATTGGTTTTTGATGATTGCCCTGGTGACGACAGCTGGAAGACCTAAAGAGAAATACAGGCTATGCTGGGTACCTATGACGCGTGAGAAGGAAAGAGGAAAAGAGCTAAAAATGAGCCCGGGGTTTGCGAGACATAGGACTGCAGCATGTATGCTTTTGTTAGAGACTGTTTACATTGCTGCAATAGTTTGCAAATTCGCTGCTTCCGAGGCCCAACAAAGCTAAGCAGGGTCGCTCTGTAAACAAACTTGAAAATTCACTTTTCCATCTTACGAACTCACCAGTCTTCGTTATCCCGAGTTCTAAGATCCCAAAAGCCACCAATTCACACTAAACTTCCGACACACGAAACTCTGTCGGGCTATATAATGCAGAGAGTCTAGTGACGATTAACTTGCCCATCTAGCAATGCCGTGCGTGGTTGATGCTCACTCAGTGCAAGGGAGATCCAGTGATAATATGCCTCCAACTTCAAGTCAGCCAAAGAAAGTCTTCAGCTCATTTCCAAGGTCAATAGTCACCATTCCCAACGAAGCATATCTAAACCACCCCTCACCGGAGTTATCGCCAAGCTCGAGTCATGCAGAAACAAAGGCGCCACATATATGGCTCCCACCAGCAAAAACAATAGTTTCGACCCACGTGCGGCTCGAACGCACAATCTTCTGAGTTATTGATTTCTTGTAACCGAAATCAGACGCCTTACCATTTGGCCAGCGGGCCTACTGTTTGATGCAATGTCGTGCAGAGATCGACGTCCTGACAGCGTGTGCGATTGATGTGGTTTGCATGCATTTCGGGCAACGCCTGATAGAGATGACGGAATGGCAGTCGTTGGGTGTTTTGCGTGGTTGAATAGTTGTTTGGTCGCTTTGCACGTTTTGAATATGAGGTGCATGGTCTCAGTATGAATTTGAATGCGGTGCATATCAGAGAAGCAAAGACTTGTTTGTGTTGACGGTGAGGTACTTGAAGTCCGGATCGGCGATGCAGATAAAATATGCGAATAGCTGTTAAACTACAGTGACAATCTTCATCTGAACTATTACCATAAGTCCACTAAGGAAATTGCCGCAATTTCAGACTAGTGCAAAGAATTTCTCATTCGGAATCCGGTAGTTATGAAATGCTCGATCTATATCATGCCGCATTATAGTGTTCCCAGGGTACAACAAGCATCAAGATCGTTGCGGAAGCTTTACCCTTATTGACAATGAAAGAGCAAGTGCCCGATTGGTTTGGGTATATGCGCACACTCTGCCCCCACTATGGTTCACGAGACGCGGCATCACATTTGCCCAAGTCATAAGGAGAGGACTGCCTGAGCATATGGAGATCTAAAACCAAAAGAAAGCCTTTCTCTTCCCAGACGCCAAAAACACCAAACAAACCGCCGAGATGCGGTCACAATGGAGCTTGCCAGCCATCTTGATGGCAACCTCCACCCTCGCCCTCGCACCCCCTATCGGCCCAACCTTCAACGACTTCCTCCGCTTCTCCTGCTCCGAACTCAACATCCAACGCATCGATCCGTAAGCCCCCTCTCCCGCCACCCCCTCCCCCCTAACACCGTAGGAACAGCCTCGTAACCCCCGGCCTGATCCCGTCCCCCCACCTGCACCAATTCGTCGGCGGCAACGCCCTCGCGCCCACCATGGACGTCGGCGCGCAAAACCTGACGTCGACCTGCACCACGTGCACCTTCACCGAGGACCGCTCCAACTACTGGACGGCCGTGCTCTTCTTCCGCGCCCGCAACGGCTCGTTCCACCGCGTCCCGCTCATGGGCAACTCGGGGCTCGAGGCCCAGCGCGGCGGCATGACGGTGTACTACACGGCGCCGTATGACAAGAAGACCAAGGTCACGGCGTTCAAGCCGGTAAACTCCGGTCCCCCCCGGGTGGGATGTGAGGGGTTGGGCTGATGGGTGTATTAGGGTTTTCGTATGTTGATTGGCGACCCGTCGCTTCGCACGCCGAGTCCGATCAAGGCGGAGCGCGAGAGTATTGCGTTTCGGTGTTTCACCACGCCGTGGGGTCCGGCGCCGCCGAACTCGGGGATTGGAGACCCAAAGTGGGATACCCGGGAGTTTCCAAAGGAGCCGTGTCCGTATGGGTTGAGGGTGAACAACTTCTTCCCGACGTGTTGGGAGGGGGTGAATGTGGATAGCCCCGACCACAAGAGCCATGTGGCGTATCCTATTGAGGGGAGTTTTGAGACGGAGGGGAGGTGTCCGGATAGGTGAGTTTGGTCTTGCCTGGGGAAGAAATGGGGATGCTGACGGGGGTAATAGTCATCCGGTAAGGCTGCCCCAGATACTGTACGAGGCAATATGGAATACGTCGGCGTTTAACGACAAGGCCTTGTGGCCCGTGGACGGCAGCCAGCCGTTTATTTTCAGCATGGGGGACGAGACGGGGTATGGCTGGCATGGGGATTACTTGTTCAACTGGGAGGGGGATGCGTTGCAGAGGGCGATGGATCGATATTGTGGCGTGGATTGCCCGGAGCTGAAGAAGCAGACGATAGAGCAGGCAAACAAGTGCTCCAAGGCGGTGGTTGCGAGGGAGGGTATTGATGGGTGGCTTGACGCGATGCCGGGGAATCCGAAGATGGGTCGGTAAGGTAAGGCGACCCGACCGATTAGGCCATGTAGCTGTGCAATTGTCCGTACTTATCCATGCCAACTTCCATGCCGGCATAGACCCAACAATGGGCCTTGCCGGGCGGGGTCTTTCTGTCCACCCCGTTCTTATGAAGCTCCTCCATCCTCCCACGGTCGGCCGTCTTGGGCTTGTCATGTTTCACACGCAGCATCTCGAAGAAGACATAGGCGGCGTAGTAGACAGTGCCGGTGTTGCCAGACAAGGGGCCCTCCTGGCGCAGGAAGACTCCCAACGAGGCGTGCTGGATCTTGCGGGCGGTATCAACGCCATAGGCGGCCTTGGCTATGGCGCGCAGGAAGGAGGCCTGGGTGATGCCGTGCTTGGCCAGGATGGCGCGGATCTTGCGCCGGACCGTGTCGCACGTATCGTAAACCGCCAACTCACTGTCGTCGTCCACGTCGCCCGAGAGAGAGAGAATCTAGAGACGTCGAGCGGATCGAGCACCGTCTTTGGGGCTTTTCGGGCTTCGCCTTCTTTGCGACAGGGGCTGCAGTCGCGGTGGCCTCGGTCACAGTATCCGTTGACTTGCGCTTCCTGGTTTTGGGCACTGCGTCGGTTGGCGTTTTCTCGATAACGCCTTCGGCGGCATTTTTGTCTACCATGGCGAGAGGCTGCTTGCTTCGAGTCTTCCTGGGCGGCATTTTGGGTATTCGGACTGCAGCTGCAGTGCAGTCAGATGGATGTCGCTTTTGTTGTGGTAGAGTTTGGGAAGACTTCAGGGCGGGAAGGTGAGCACGAGGACGCGTTCCAGGGCAGTGGTACGCTAGACTAGGGTGGTAGGTGGAGCTCTTGGCGGGTAGGCGAAATTGTGTTGAGAAGGCATGACATCAGTCCACCACGGACATCTCCCCACGGGCCACCACACGATAGCGGCGGGTTGGTGCCGATTTTGTGAACTTGTCCTTCTCGTGTTTCTCAATTTTCGACAATTGAAATATGGGCTAGATATTCTCCATCTATATCACTGGTAAGCTATTCCTCAGCATCACAACACCAGCTACAAACCCAAACATGCATGTCACTTCCTGCACGGCGATATTTTCCAGGCCCAGCAGGAGGCGGATCAGGAGCCGCTCAAACCAGCTCAGGTTCATCTACTGCGGGTCATCAAACAGCAATGGCAAATACACCCTCATCTCTAGCAGCAACGCCTTGTAATCCTCATCCAGGCGCCAGCCCAAGAACGGCCGGCCCCTAGGCGGATCGTCCCTCCGCCGCGTCCCGACGTCCGTCTCTACCGCAGACCCTTCGGCATCCAGAATAAGAGGGCTCGCAGGTGAATATTCAGCTGAGGATGGCCGGGATTCGGTTCTCCAGAGTCAACTATCCGAGGAGGTGTTAGTGATCCCCCAGCAACTTGGCAATGAAAGAGACGCCTACCATCATGGTCCGCCTAGGGAAAGTCTCCCCTCTGGTTGTCTACCACATGGAGTCATGGCATATCAATGGTGGCAGCCCCGCCACGGATCAAGCCAGCATCGTCCCTCGGAAGACCGGGCTTAGCATGCTAAAGATCAGAGAGGAAAAGACCGCTGAGAGATTTATGTTTGATCCCAACGAACAACGCAAGATGAGTCTCATGTTCGTATTGCTGGGGTATGAGATATGAGGATGCGCGTATTTTGGCTCAACATGCAGCTCAAGCACAACAAAACATTAAGTATTCGCTAAATGATAATCTATCCGGGTATCTCTAAAGCCCATCACGCCGTAGGTCTGACACTCTGCGGGTTATGAAACACATCCCTCGGGTCCCACTTGGACTTGATGGTCTGCAGCCGGGGCAGGTTGGAACCCCAGTACTGCTGCTGGCCATCCTTCAGCGCGGGATCGACGTAGCCCGCATACGTGCCCTTGGTGTTCGGCGGAGCAGCCGCCAGGATCTGGTTGTGGAAGTTGGTGACAAAGTCCTTGGTCTTGCTCGAGAGGGGCAGGCCGATGGTGTACGACTGGTAGTACAGGATCTTGTCCCTGTGCGCGTACGCGGTACCGTTGATGGGCGTGTCGGCGACGGCGCCGCCCGACGCGTCAAAGATAATAAACCACAGCAGCGTGCCCTTGTCCTGCTGGTCGACCCACTGGAACAGCTTGCTGAAGCTCTTGCTCGGGATCAGGTTGTCCTTGGTGAAGGCCAGGCTCTTGGAGTAGAAGGGCGTCGACATGTCCGACAGGTACAGGCCCTCGTTCTCGGCATCGTGCACGATGGATCCGAGCCAGTCGTTGACGGCCACGCTCTTGTTCGCCGTGGGGGGTAACCGCGCCGGGATCCCCGACGCCTCGTACTCAGCGTTGGTGCCGTAGAAGGTGCCTGTGATGATGGCCCCGAGGGGATACATGATGAACATGCTGCCAAACCGTCGGTCGAGTTTTGGGTCTGCGATCAGATCTTGCCACGCTGCATAGGCCGGCGCCATATCGGCCTGGCTGCCAAAGGTGAAGGTGTACGAGTACTGGACGATCGTGGGCGGTTCTGGATGTGTCCTGACCACGAACTCGGTTATCACGCCGAACCCTGCCGCCGCGCCTTTGAGGGCCTGTTGTCTGTCAGTTGATGCGCAGCAACGAGATGCGATATAAAACCTACCCAGAACAGATCCGTGTTCTCCGTACTACTCGCCCGCTGAATCTTGCCGTCCGCCGTGACAACCTCAGCTTCGATGACATGATCCAGACACGAACCCCACATGCGCGACATGGGCCCAAGACCTCCCTAACACAGCGTCACGGTCAGCAAACGCCCTCAGAACGCCGTCAGAAGTGATCCGTACAATGGTGGCATGTCCGCCAATGCCCACGCCAGGACACACGCCGTGGGCGATGGCGCGTCCGTCGGCATCGTGCAGCTTCTTGGTGACCTCCCCCAGACGCGTGCCCGCGCCGATGGTGGCCTGCCAGGTGAGCTTGTCCATGCTGAACTGCTGGAAGTTGACCATGTCGATGGCGACTGCGCCGTCCTCTCCGCCAACGCCATAGTTTCTGCACACCAACACATCAGCCTTCACCCTTTTTTCTCCTTCTTTTTTAATGTCGGACGATGCAAACTTACGCGTATGAGTGCCCCCCCGACTTAGCTTGCACTTTCACATTATTCGCTGTGGCGCATTTGATGACGCCCGACACGTCGGCGGCGGTTTGTGGCCGCACCACAACGGCGGGGGTGACGAGGATGTCGAGGTTGTAGGGCTTTACCCATTGGATCTGGTAGAGCGGGTTGCTCGGGTAGCCGGCAAAGCCGGACCTGCCGTTGCCGACGGCGTCGATGCACTGCTGCAGCGCACTGGGAGAGTTGCCCATGGCGATGGTTGGACTTGGTGTTTTGGAAGTAGCGAACTGGATGCGGGTTACAGTAAGGGAAGGAAGCGGGCTAATACATGGGCGTGTGCGGCAGGAATAAGGGTCCTTTAGATTAAGAAAGTATCAACTGGTAGGCAAGGAAGGAGCGGACGCGGTTAGAAACCCGCACTTGACCGGCAATGAGCAGAAAAGCGAAACATGGAGGTGTGAATACGGCCGTCGTGTGCCAGCTTGGTCCCGATGTTAACTTTATAACTGAAGTTCCAAGGCACAGGTGGACGCGGCACACGGGCGCATTTGGGAGGGTGACCCTTGGTGGCGACAATCATTTTGGCTGTTCGGTGTGGCCATTGGCCGGCGCACCTGGCAGGAAAGCAGGCCGAAGATGGACATGGACTTGAAGTGGGCTGAGTGGGTGTGTGGTGTTTGTTCTTTGGTACGATGCGACATGGGGCCATCTGCGCCCTGATGAGCGTCACCCCGCTGCGTCCAATGCGATGACGACGCGGGGAGGTGCCATTTGGGCGCCGGGGTGCAGTGGAAGCTGGGGAAATTGATCCCTGGGCCCTTGATCCTCTATCTCTCAGCCCTTGCAAAGCGGCCGCCAAAATGAGGAAGGCGGGAATGAAACGAGAGCGAAAAGTCGGATGGTATTATTTTCTCGAATGTTTCCTGCCCCAGGCGAAGTGGTGTGCTGGCGCGCCCCTTTCCGCACGGCATGGGCGGAAACGGACGCTAGCAGGCCCTTCGCTGTTAGCCGGCGCCCCAGCGGTCGCTGGCTTGGCCAGTGGCATTGCAGGCCGACCATATTCTTCAAATTCAAGATTTCGCTGCCATGAGAAAAGGGGTCTGGGTTCGAAGCGACATGGATGCCATTGGAAGGAGAAGGGTGTTCGCTGACCCATTGAGAGGTCGCACAGCATCAAGAGCATCGGCGCCCAGGCCCGTGCTGCGTCAGAACGCCTCAGCAAGCTCGGTTTTCGTCTTCTGATTGGCCCGCTTGACCAAGGATGCCACGACGGGCCCTGCCGCCCTAGCTCGCAGTCACTTGATGCACTGGTGTGTTGCTTTCCTTGCCGCCTCCGCCCTGAGGCCTCTGATCCTTTGCTCATGTCTTGCCTTCCATCTCACATGTCCCCTCCGCGCAATCCGCCTCCAACATGAGTGAGATGCATAAGAGTACCATCTCTGTCCGTAAGGTACTGCATGCATGTTTACTCACATATGTTCATCATGTGTGCCTGACTTTTGCCAAGCCGTTATCAGGGGTTATAGTTGTCAAGTGAGCCCCATATCTGATAGAAAATAGGTGTGACAGCGTGGCAATCCATGCAACAAATACTAACGATTAATGAGTATAGGCGGTAAAGGTAGGCTAGAATGATCTGCAGATCTGGGGTTGCACATCGTTGGTATGATCATTGGGAAGTACCGTTATGGTGGGGGGCAAGGGGTTAGACCAAGTGGAGTTTAACCTATCGTACTTCTCACCTCACCCACCACCACGACGTCGGTGAGCTGATCGAAAATCACCGGAAATTGGACCGGCGTAGCATTTTATCTCACTCCTGATAAGTCTTTGAAATCATGCGCAAGGTTACCGTGTTTTCGTCATCCCTTCGGGCCAAACTTATCAGCCGTGGCAACACACCGTTCACAAACACCACTCAATCCTCCCATAGTCCTGGAATCACAAGCCGTATATTGTTCATAAACCAAAGGTAACAGGTAGTAGGCGGTGAATTTAATGGTTCTAGCAGTATTGGTCGTGTAATAGGTGATAGCTACTTTCCATCTCAATCATTAGCCTACCTGTTTTGTCACCCCCCACAACATTTTCTGGCCGGTGAGCTCGATGTGGATCTTGCTACTTGTTCTTGACAAGTGCCTGGTGGCACACGCGTCAGCATGTGACCTCAGCAAGTTCGTCAGCTTCAACGGTTCTGAGATCTGCGCGTGTGCGTGTGGCTCGCGTGGTTCGAAGACGGTGACCTGGCCTGTGTTTTGACGAGGTCTGTATCGCTTGGGTTCGCCTTCGAAGTGCTCTCGTGAGAGATAGCGCTGTGTGTCGGCTTGCTCGCTGGCTTGCTTGTTGGCTGGCTGGAGCAATTGCCTGGTAGTCGGATTAAAGGTGGCCTGGCCTGTGTTGACTGGCTTGTTGAGGAAGAGAGTGCAGCGAAGTGTTCCGTGGGCAAAGGTTTGTATCCCTTGGGTTCGCCTCTGAAGTGCTCTCGTGAGCAACGAAGGCTTTGTTACAACGTGGCATAAGGAGGTGTTCATCCCGGCGGCGTCAAATTGACAATAATCCCCCTCCGGTACATCTCCCTGAACTTCTAGTTAAGGTTGGCCTCCTCCTAAGTAACCAGGCATCATACCTACTCCATCTCTTAGGGGTCTCTGCTGTTGGTAGATTATGGGCTGCCACCTCGGCTGTGCTTGCCCTCTTAGTCTACATGACCTTCAACATAGAGTAGGTTATGCCACTACATATTGATACTATGGAACTTGCTCCTCCGTCCCTCCCCATTATGCTCCACCACATAGGTCGTCTTGGCGGCCATAGTCGAGTGCCTCGCGGCGACGTCCAGTAGGTTGTCATCCTCCTAATTAAGGCTGCCGTCTGTGAGGAGTCCGAACAGCTCTGCGAAGAGCTTCCTGTCCAGGAACTGCCTGGCAAAACCGATGGCGGCATGTCACCACTGCTGTACGTTGAGCTCTCCCAGTAACGACCTGTGTGTGTAGGCCTTGAGCGTTTCGGTCAGGCGGCTGTCGTTCAGGACCTTTCGATCCTGCACGGTCCCCACCACGCCGCCCTGGGCAAACAAGAACGGCGACACACTCAGCACCGCCCCCTCCCTTTCCTTGCCCCGGAGGCTGCACCGGTCGAGCTCCATGATCACCTTGAACGGTAGGACCACAGTCAGACATGTGATCAACACCCTGGAGACCGATGTTGGTGCTCGCCCTTCTTCCAGAAGCTCTTGTTGCCGAGGGCCTCGCGTCAAGTCGTCCCGCGCCGCATATACCAGCCTCGACAACCACCTAATTGGTGCGGGAAGTTGAGAACTGACCAGCCATCGAAACTTACGCCGCGAAAGGTCATGTGCTCAGGGGTGGAGCCAAAATATGATGGGAAGGCGCACCCATATATCGTTGGACATGACGTTTGTTGGGAGCTCAAACTGAAGTTGCATCGTCCATCATGCCAACGAGGTCAGTGCTCACCAAGACAAATTGGCTCTTCCAAGAATGATATACACCTATAAGACTTAGACCCATTGGTTTAATCTCTGGCAAAATTTGCGATGCTGTCGAGACTGTTAAGTTATGTTTGTGGAATGGGTGGGCGCTGGTGAAGGTATTTTGGGGAGGCACGTTCTTTCCAAACCCACGTTTCTCCCCGCTGCTTCGGATATAGCTGCCAAAATGGAAGGTGTAACACACATCTACCAAGGGGTGTTGTTTTTTCCAGGTTCGAATGCACGCCCAAGTCCCAGCCGCTCCCGCCGGCCACCCCTTGTCGAATTACGTATTTATACAAATTCTCAACCACTCGTCCGTCCGCCCTAATCCTGTCGCCCCGGGCATGGAGCCTAGTATTTACCAAAATTATGCATACGCCGGAGGCAAGGCTTTGCTTTGCATGAATAACGAGGCAAGCCGGGACGTATACAGTCGGTCCGCGGGCCAGCCACTTTTGTAGAGGGTCGTCTGCTCCAAGGCGGGCGATGGCTCGCACGACGGGCCCACATATTACGAGATGGGAGGGCATCACGGCGACGGGGTAATCGAGATCGGGCGAGATTAAGCACAGGATCTTCAGGCCTGGGGGTGGCAGTCTGAGTACCCCAAGTTCATTGGCCATGATGAGTGAGATGGCCGGGTCGATGCGCTTCAACGGAGGGATTCATCCTACAGATATCTTGGATTATATTAATGTAAGGCCGTAGGCGCTGTAAAAGTTGGCAAGAGGTCACTGAAACAACTTGGTCCAGAACAGTGTGTGTGTAAGGACACAAGTGCATTGAAGCACGATCCAAGATCCGTAACTCGGGTATACCCGGTAGTGGGGCGGTCCCTCCCCACACCAGTAGCTCTAGCTCGTCGTTGGGGGTCTCCCCGAGCTTGAAGCTCTCGGCCGTTGTCGGTGGCCTCCCGTCGCAGTGTCTCGGGCGACTAGAAGCTCTCGGCCGTCGTCAGTGGCCTCCCGGGTCGCAGCACCTCCTCCGTGCAGGCAGGGCGGCGGGACGTGTTCGGGGTGCGGCAGGCCGCGTACACCACACCAGGCAGACCCAGCCAGCCGCTCTCGGCGCCGACTAGCTCCCCAGACCGCAACGTCTCTCGGTGGGTTGCCAGAGTTGGTCCTAGGCATGCAGTAGGCCTGGCTTTTCTTCCTACGCCATGGTTGTGCGTGAGCGATTGGCTCTGGCGGCGTGGGACTGCTGGGAGGGGGTGTTGTCGTTCGGATGGTGGCGTAAATTGCTGCCACAGCTGTGGTCAAGAAGAGCGCAAGGTCAAAAACGTAACAGATGCTATGGCCGTAGAGAGGTGGGGCTTAGAGTTTGTTGAATAACGCCAGCTTTCATTGTGGCACAGGGCGGCTTTGAAATTCTGAGAGTAAAGTGCGTAACTTCAAAGACGGCAGACCGAAATTTGTTCATTTTCCTACAAAAACCATGAGTATCCTTCCCAAAGACACCACGCCCTGCAACCTCAAGTCCAGAAATCGCCAAGACATGGCAAGCTATCTCTGCAACCTCCCCGAGGAGCTTCTTCTCCTAATTATGGAGTCCCTCGACCCAACCAGCATCGAGTGTCTGCGGAGGACCAGTCGCCTCTTCCTGCGCTTGTTTTCTTCGCCCTGTTTCAGCCACCAACACAACAAGGAATTGAGCAATTCTCCACCGCCCAGTTGGATGCCATACACCCCCTGGGCCAGGCCTAGCCGCGCGTTTGAGGCTGAAGCACATACCCGACGATTCATCGAGTGCCTCGAGCGAGACGCAAAGAGCAATCTCTGCACCTCGTGCCAAGCAGCGGAAAATAAGCTGGAAGGATTCCACCGAGCCCGCAACCTGGTTGAAAAGTCGTTGTATTGTATGGGCTGCGACGAAGAGCACCCCTTGGCATACTTCTCGGCGGCTGAACGACAAAGGGACGAGAAATCCCGGATTTGTATCGGATACGAGGGTCATTTCCGGCTCTGTGAGCATAAGACCGTCGACTGGCAAACAGTGGCCAAAGCTATGCGACAGCTTACTTCCTCCCCGTCGACGGATGAGGATGTTTATATTATCTTGTTGGAATGCAAAGCGGCAATACACCTACCAACCAACCACGTAATCACGGCTGAGAAGTGGACCAAAACCGATATTTTTCCCAGGCTTGCTCTTTTTTACCATCTTCATAATGGGTTTTTGTTGACTGCATCGTGGGTAGCCCATCTTCCCCTCCCCGAACCAGCCTCCAGTGGACGATATTCTGTAGGCGACATGACAGACCGCCTGAGACTACTGCGGCGAGGAGCAGCCGAGTATATTGCCCCCCAATCGGGGCCGGGATACCTTCCAGAAATGAGGCTCTTCGACCCGAACCGTTGCAACTTTCTTGATTATACTGGTACGCCTGCTGGCCCCGGAACCGAGGGTAGCTGGTCGCTTGCACCGCCTTCGGATAGCAAAAATCAGTCCTGCCGTACACATCCAGGTTCAGGGTGCTCACTTCGTCGACTAAACCCCGCCGGCGGTAGAACCACAGACGAAAATGGCTGCCGAGTCGGGAGTCACGTTATGCGGACCTGGTTTGGTCTGGGGACGGGACGTCAGGCCCCGGGACTCCCATATGGTCTGGAACTGCAAGCTGAGGCTTGTGGTAGCGACGGTCGATGCCTGGAGCTATTATACAAACGTGACATTGTGGTCGCAGAGGTAAATGACGCTGGGTGCAGAAAGATCACGCACTCGTGGTGCGAGGCGATTCAACCAGAATCTTACAAGCTCGCTGAGGACAGCGAGAATTACGGTACTCTGTGGTGTTTTGACCCGACCTGCGCTAATCACTGCCATTTCGGGGAAAGGCCCGTGATGCGGAAATGCCGGCGTGAAGTGGGAGTCACGGCTGATTGGTTTCATCATTACGGTGATCAGAGCCCTACTACCGAATCCAAACCACTAGAGAGCGAGATCACGAACACGAACACGTCAAGCACAGCCCAGGATGAGCTAAACGTGCCAGGCAATCCAAGCACAGCCCAGGACGAGCTAAACGTGCCAGACAATCCAAGCACAGCCCAGGACGAGCTAAACGTGCCAGACAATCCAAGCACAGCCCAGGACGAGCTAAACGTGCCAGACAATCCAAGCACAGCCCAGAATGAGCTAAACGTGCCAGGAAATCCAAGCACAGGCGACAACTTACAGCCCAAAACTCGGAGAAAACACGGCGAGTGGTGGTCGAAATTCTTGGCCAAGTGTTGTGGGCGACTGAGTTCATGCTAGCGATATGAGACCTGCATGTACGCTTGAAATTCACTTCTTTAGGAGCTGAAAACGAGCTGTAGGCCCTATGTCGGAGGAAATCCTGCCTCGGATGTGGAACGGAAGTCTGGGCAGCGTTTTGATAGAGTTAACTTGGATTGGGCACAACTGTAGGGACGTCTTCGAAGCGAAGACGCAGCACCAGAGTGCGCTCACGCGTCCAAACATAGATAGAGGGACCGCTTGCCTCGCTAAGATGCGGAGTCTTCGACTCCTACGGTATAAAATAAATATATCGATAGCTATAGCTGATGCCTGAGCGGACCTACTGGGCTTCGTGAAGTGCTCAATGCCGGTTAGGCGTTTCGAATAAAACGTTGAGATAATCGGTATTTCTCCCTCTTTCGCTCCTTCTTTGACTTGCCGCTCTGTGCCTTTTCACATAGAGCGGCCCATTTCTCGTCGGTATAACCTCAGTGCCAAGGTGAGCCAGGTACAGGTATTCCGGCAATCCGGTTCGGTTCCCGACGGAATGCCTTCTGTCATGGAAGGCTATGATTCTAGCGTCGTGATCCTTGCTCTCCCCTGCACACCACACCCACGCTCGAGCGGAAGTCACGGAGGAGTAACAAGGTTGAGTGAGGGTGGTTGAAAGGCTGCTCTTTCCGCACTATGCACTTACCTAAGGCATGGACATGGCACCTGCCCACACACAAGGTAGATACGTTACTGGGGGAAGACCGGTTCTAATGGAGGATAGGAAGGACTGGGGTCGTCAAAAATGGCAATCTGAGTCTGCTGCGGAAGAAATTGATGTTGGGATCCTTTGATGTTTTTCACTCATCAGCAACATAAGAGACGACAACGAGAGACCAACGACAACGAGAGACCAACGACAACGAGAGACCAACGACAACGAGAGACCAACGACAACGAGAGACCAACGACAACGAGAGACCAACGACAACGACAGACCAACGACAGCGAGAGAATAACGAGAGAGCTACAAGAGAGCAAAAGTTGCAAAGATGTTTCTGTCCCGCACCGCCTTGTTTGCCCTGGTCCTGCTCGCCTTCGCGGTTTGTGTTGGCCTGGGAATGCCAAAAGTAGGTAAGTTAACAAGCATCCCTGCACTTTTCACCGTTGTCTTGATGCATTGACTCTAACTGACATTATTAGACCAGTTTGGCGACACTAGCTCCCTGTCGTCAATCACAACAAGCACGCCGCCACCGACTTCCATATCACGCCTTTCCTCTTTCCCCCCCCTCGCAACCCCAGCCATTGCCCCCCGTTGTGAGGAGCCAACGCCAGTGCCACCCTGCCCGGCATGCAATTGTCCTCCCTGCCCGTAAGTTCCAGTCGTACCCTGTGACTTATACTTGGACTAATCTCTTTGCCTAGTTCGATCACGATTACACCATGGCCTGCCTGGGCCCAGGAGGTAGCCAAGGCGGCTGCATCAAGTTTGGCCGAGATCCCCCCGGCTCTCCGAGGGCTTGGGGAGCCCAACTGGGCCGACATTGTGGGAGCAATCGGGAGCTGGCTTGGTCCTGCTGGGGACCGTATCGCTTGGCAAGTGTTAAAATGGTTAGTCCCGACTTCTTCCTTCTTTTAACAAATATAAGACTCTATTAATTGACACTTTTTAGGGGAATAGGTAGCCTGTTTTTGGCAAAGCTTTTGATGCTTATATGCATGCAGCGCCTTGCTTTGGCCGCACTACGTGTGACCATTCAGGTGTTTGGGGCTTACCTCAACGCAGAAGGACAAAGGCAGGTTCGGGAACTCATGGATGAGTTCATTCCGGCATCTCAACAAGAGGTTCATATCCCCCTCTGCAGCCTGCCCTCTCCGCGCCGGTCTACACAATCCCAGCGGTTGCCTGTATCGAACCAAGAGTCATACACACAAGATCAACAATCACACATACCACGCCAAGGGTCGCCTGCATCACGGCAGCCGCATACAAGCCAGGAGCAGTCTCGGCCATCTCAACAGGTCACCACGTTGCGCCGACCGCCGTCTACGCTTGTCCCAAATTCCCAGATCTTCCAACCTCGCCGCCGTTCCCAAACAGACCCCCAGCCGCCTCACCCTTAGACATATGGTTAGTGCTGTGTAGGCCTTGGCGATGTGTAAGATGTAGGAGAGGGTATTACCAAGGCCGTTTGGGAAGGTCAGGATGACATGTTCTATCAGGGTGATGGTGGTAGTTTTAAATGCTGAGGGTGGGTGAGGCGGGATTTTTGGCACTGGGGAAGGCAAGTGGTAGTGATAGCTCAGTAGTCGCAGAGTGAACTAGAACCGCAACGAGAAACCGTCTATAGGTATCAAACCCCTTTCCACGCGCCTCCTATATAATTTCATCTATTTGTTGACGACTTTACGACTAACTTTAAGCAGCGCCTCCGAGGTAATCCTATGCCCCCTGGTTAGGCAGTTATTTCTTATTATACTCGGTCTATCACTAAGGAGCGAGATAGCAACATTGGGTTATTGACGGTCAATCTGCTGCGTTACCTAGTTCTCTTCCTTTACGTACAGGTTATGCTTCTACTGTACGACTCTATTTACTACTTTCTCCGATGCTTCCTTTCTATAACACAGTTAGCCTGGGTATCACTCTAGCCGTCCTCCGCTTCGTCTTCGCGGTCACCATCGTCCCCCTGTGCACCTGGATTCTTTTCCCCGCCCACAATTGGACTCAGAAGTGGGAATGCCTTAACGTATGTGATAAGCGAGTGCACCAGACAAGCAAGTGCACTCGCTTATCACGTACGTTATTCAGTCACCAATTCCGTTTTCCGTTCAAGAAAATAGGAAATGAGGGGTTTTGTTTTTGGAAGAAGCCATCGCCATCTCCATCTTCCAACTGCGGCCGCGATGCAAGTGGTGGTGTTTTATTTACCATGTGACTACACCTGCCAGCGGCCCTCCTGCAGGTGGCTCCCACTCCCACTACTGCAGGCCCACGCAGGCCGGCCGCTCAATCCTGCGCCCACCGCCCCTGTGCCCGGCCACCTCCCACCCTCAAGATCTTCGCGATGCCCTCGCACCCACCTGAATTCAGCCTTCTTGGGCCCGCGCGGCCGGTCGATTGACCGCTAATTGCTCGCACCACCACCTTTGACTGGCCCGGCCGCGATACCGATTGCTAGCAACAACTGCGGCCAGCTGGATCGAACGCTCCGCCTGCGCGCGGGTGGCTGGCCTGAGTACAATCCGATGATTCACCGCTCCCGGCGTTCGACTTCGACATCCTGGCTTCCTGGCCTGGATTGATTTTATCATGCTTTTCATCGCCTTTGGGTCAGTATTCAATCCACCACCTATTCAACTGCGTTTGACCGCCAGTTCTTCGCGCGCGCGGCCATCAATTTACCTAACAATGCCTCCAGTTTTATCCCAACCGTCAACGACCTTCAAGCCCTTGCGCACTGCGAAATAGCCTTCCAGACGACTCCATCCCAGTCCGACAACTCCGCGCGATCGAAATCCGCAAAGCCTTGCACAACCATCTCCCGGGCACTCACCTTCCTCGCGCCAGGCGCGCCGCCAGGCTGACCGGGAATCGCCGTCGGCAGAGCAACGAGGCCCCACACCCAATAACAGGAGCAAATAGTTAACGCGCTTCTCATCTTCGGTCCAGGGCCGTTCAATCGACCTTTCAACAAACGACGCATACGATCGTTTGCAGTTGTGCGCAGAGGATCTGGGCTTTGCAGTAGCCCAGAAGTTATTCTCCAAGTCCACGGCCAAGATGGAACGCCATCGAGAGAAGCATGGTCTGGAGTATGCCGTTGAATGGGACCCTGACTATCCTGGGCCTGGAAAAAGACTGCGCCGCGCTTTCTGGACCTTTCCTTGGTGGAGATGTGGAAGAGTCACCTAGCAGTCTTGGTTGTTGATAATACCTAAAAGGTTAGCCTTTTCTTTCATCGCCATTTGGCACCATTCAACTAACCCATTCCTACCAGGTCAATCGATTCAACATGCCGTTGCTCAATATCATTGGCGTCACCAGTACACATGCCAACTTCAACATGGCCTTCAGCCTGGCCGGCGGGGGGGATGAAGAGGATTTTTCATGGCATGTGAATTGCCTGAAGGATCTACAGACTTCCCACAAGATCCGGAGCCCCAGATGTTATCCTGAGCGACTTTTGCCAGGGCTTCAAAAAGGCTGCACGCAAATACTACCCCGGAGTACCACAACAGCTCTGCATCTGGCATATTATGAAGAACGTGGTTTACCACACCACTAAGAAATGGGTGCAGTCAGCTAGTGTGACACAGTCCAGGGCAGGTGTGACAACGTCAGTCGCAAATCTTTTTGACTGAGAAGAAGAACAACACAATCTCACACACGGTATACGATCCACACTTTCCTTGCACTTCACTCAACGTTAAGAACAGCGCTGCTCAGAACCAAGGTCCTCGAGTTGATCTTGCGGATGGAGAAGGTAATGGCAGTGAGTCACGGAGGCAGAGTAATCCCAAGAGGGTTCAGAGTGTTCAACTCAATCCCCCCAGCTTCACAAGAAGTTTAGCTGATAATATTTTTAAGGTTTTTTTTTTAAAGGCATGGCCAGCTCCCTCCTTTTGTCGGGGCTGCTGCCTCTCCTTTTATGTGCTAGGTACACGATACCTGGAATTGCTCCAGCGGCTCTAATGACTTGTGTCAGTGGATCTATAGGCCCTGGCTTCATCCTGAGTTGCTGCCCTGCACGCCCTGCATCCTTGGGTTCAACCAACTGGGTTTCTTCGCTCACCTCCTTGAACCCTAGTTCAATCTTCTTTAATCTTCTTCCTGGTGCGCCTGCGCCCAGGCCTCTTCAACAATCTGTGGGATATTTTCTTCTCCCAGTGTGCCCCCGTATTTTCTTCCAGGGGTGGTCTTGCTCCAGGACTCCCTAAAGAGCTTGAGCATCTTCTTGCTTCGCCACATGAACCGCAGCGGTGATCCTTTTCCATCGGCCGGGAGCGCTCTAGAGTTGAGTGGGCATTCGAACACGTGCCCTGGTCCCTTGTGGACTCCATTTGACGAATCGTTTCGGCTTCGGTTGCTCTTTGGATTCCGGCGCTGTGTCCGGAGTCGATGTGGCTCTAGTTAGTACTGCCGTGGTTGCTGGTTCTCCCCCGTGGTGGCTCTACAGAGGCCACTAACCTCAGCGGTATTTGCACAACGGCTTAATTGCTTGTCTGCGTCAGCCTCTACTTAGCCTTTGGTCCTAGTTTCTACCATGATCAAACGCCTTCAAGTCCCGCCCGCCCAAGGATGCCAAGACACCAGGTAGGTACTCACGGTTTTACATGCCTCACTTTGCCACTCCCCATGGCCAGTGCTGGACACCCAACCTCCCCAGCGGGAAGCTCAAGCGTCGTCTCGCTGAATCGGCCGCGCGAGTCGCAAGCTACACCCATCAAAACATACTTGCGAAGATCTCTTCTGTGGATGGAGAACAAAAGAAGAGGGCCCATGCGGCTCGGGTAGAAGCTGAGATTCGAGGGATTGGGTTCCAGTTGAGTAGCAGCGCTGTTATACCACCCCCAAATCGACGACCACCCATTCTCATAGTCACGTGATCGCTCGTCGCCTTTGATCAATCTAGTTGGACTGGCTCAACGTCGGGCGCCCAATGGATTGTTATCGTAGGGTTGCGGGGGCCGCGCAATTTGTCAAATCGAATAAGCAGATACAGAACTCTCCGCAGGAGCTGCAACTCCAGCAATATTTGGCACAATTCTCTGGATCCTTGCCAACCTTTTAGGTGCCCAGCGCTTAGGTGAATAGTGAGCCGTCAGAACCACATCCCCGCCCTAGTACAGGAGTACAGTACCCAAAATCCCCCATGGAGCGGCCCGCCGAGCGCAAAGCCCGGGAACTGGGTTATAACCACACGTACGAGCCTCATAGCTGCCGGTACTGCAGTTGGATCGTGTTTGACCAAGCCGACGTCGGCGCCAAGGGAGATGGAGAGCGCCTTTTCGCAGACCAGCTTTCAAGCGCCGGCAATGTTGTCTTGGCCGACAACCTCGTAGATGCACTGCGGGCGCGGGATGCGAACTGCCCCCTTCTCGGATACCTCCTCGGCGAGCTGATGGATAACCCCGAGCTATCCCCTGCCATGCTGGATATTGATGGCTCCGGGACAGTCTACGGCTCGCTTACCGACAGAGGGCTTAAGCTCAGCCACAAGCTAGGCGGCATGGCCTTGGTGAACAGCTTGAAGGTTTCCATCCATTCAGGTAGCTGCATACCTATCCACGACTCCAATCCTTGCCCTGGCTCTACGACTGACGATGCGAAACTCTCCAGACGATCCGGCCGCTTCGCTAGATTGCGATCCCGCCTCCTCAGCGGCATTTGAGCTGTCTCGGAGTTGGGTTTCAACGTGCGCTTCGTCCCATCCACTCTGCCGCCCGCTGCCATCCCAATTTATGCCCACGCGGGTCCTTCAAGTAAGCGAACAGGGTGTGAGGCTCCGGGAGTCTTTTGACCTTGGCAAGAATGAATGGTGCGCACTGAGCTATGTATGGGGCGGCGATCAGCAGGTCAAGACCACCCAAGCATCGCTGCACGAACACTACAACGGCATCGCGCTCGACCGTCTTCCCCAGGCCCTCGGGGATGCTGTGCGGGTTTGCCGAGCACTGGGAGTTCCGTACCTGTGGATCGACGCTCTCTGCATTGTGCAAGATGACCCGGCAGACCTGCGACGCGAGCTTTCTCGGATGCCCGAGATTTACCAATACGTTACCGCTACCATCAGCGCCGCATCGTCGACAAAAGCCGACGATGGGTTTCTCTTTCCGCGTGGGCACTGGTATCGGCAATGCCCGCCTGTACGCCTGCAGGCGGTGGCAGAGTCGGGAGAGCGTGTTGTGGCGTTCGCCTACGAGAAGAGGCTTTGGGAAAGCGAACCCATCGGCTGGCGTGCGTGGACATACCAGGAACATGCCCTGTCACCCCGCGTTCTGAGTTACCGAAGTACCTTGCTGGAGTGGAGCTGCAGAACGCTTGCGGATTCCTACGGCCTCCTCGAGCCGACGACGCTCTTGCGAAACTCCAGCGACGTCCCCGAGCCTCCTTACTTGCTGTCGGCCACGCCGTGGTCGGATATCGTCGAGGGCTATTCTATGCGACGATTGACATTCGGGTCTGATAAACTGCGAGCACTGTCAGCCATCGCCCGGGTCTACTACCGAGAGACCGGCAAGAGGTACCTGGCGGGTCTGTGGGAGGAGGATCTTCCGCTGGGGCTTTGTTGGGTTCCCGCCATGCACAGTAGCAGTCCTCGCATTCCGCGGCCGGCCGAATACAGAGCCCCTTCCTGGTCGTGGGCATCTATCGACTCGCCGGTCGCGTATTTGGTGCCGCATCCCAGCGATCAGAACCATCTTAGAGCCGCAAGGTGTGAAGTCCTGAGTGCTGTGGTCACGCCGACCTACGCTGGCGGAGAATTCGATTCCATCATTTCGGGGTCTCTTACGGTAAGAGGGGCTATGAAGGCGTTGAGCTCTTCGGTCCACTTGGACTGGTGCTCGGATGGCGCGGAAATCCGAGTGGGAGGACACACCGTGGTAGCGACACTGGACGCCGAGGATGGGGTTGGACCTGGGAGGGTTTTGTCGCTCCTTCTATTGGCGGAATTCTTCGAGGACGAAGGCGAAGAGGAGAGCGTATCGCCAGGCTATGTAGGTCTGCTTCTCGAAGAGGCGGGACAGCGGGACGCCCTTCGTCGCCTAGGCTCCTTTCAGTGCTGCAATGGAGCGGAATTTGGCGAGGGCCATGACAGGTGTGGGGCAATATTTGAAGATTTCGAAGACAGGACAACTCTGATCTAAATGGTATTTCCCTGTTTAAGAGATGGCTTTCTTTCGGTGTCCGTTTTCTGCTCTTTGGATGTAACCTCCACCAAGACAAGAGAATATCGTTATGCTTCATAGCTATCATCCACCTCGGATCAGTCTTTCGGAACGCAAAGGCAACAAGCCGATTCCATATCGTATTACTGATAATATCCAAAATCGGAACGACAGAGAACGGAGAGGACGGAGTGTAGTCGGCGAAGAGGATGGAAGGAGGCTGATAACCTTGGTGAAGACCGTAAAAACGGGGCGAGAGTGCGGGTCGAGTAATCGATGACGTCGGTGACGGACTAGATAAGCACAGCGATGATCAGGTAGATGTTGGGTGAGAGGGAGACCGTATAGTTCCAGGGTCGCGGCCGTTCTGGATGAGGCCGTGGTGATGAGGCTGGTAAAGGTGAGGAGAGCGGTCAGGAGGATCAACCAGAGGGTGAAGATTTCGGGGCGGAAGGGCAAAGTTAGCGGATAGTCTGTCAGGTACCGATGGATAGGGTGGCGAAGGGAGGAGACTACATCTTGGAGAGATTGAAACGCTGGCTCGAATGTTCGAAGTATTGGGTGAAGTTTGGGGTACTGGGTTGTCCAAGATGGGCTGGCCAGTGGGTTTACAGAGGCGAGCTCGAGGACGGGCGTTGGTGGTCGGCTTTGGAGCGGAGTTGAAGACGGAGG
The DNA here is from genome assembly GCA_033439745.1 of Lasiosphaeria hispida. Lineage (NCBI taxonomy): Eukaryota > Fungi > Ascomycota > Sordariomycetes > Sordariales > Lasiosphaeriaceae > Lasiosphaeria > Lasiosphaeria hispida. The sequence goes on from JAUIQD010000003.1 coordinate 5,954,385, forward strand.
TCACCAAGAGTATCTTCGAGCTGAGATAGTGTTTGCTTAGTGGAAGGGGTCGGGAAGATGTGTTGCCCTCGCGGATCACGTAGACGACGCTGGAAAGTCCCTTTGGATTGTAGCGCAAGCCAGTCTCTTGCCAGGGGAGAAGGGCAAGCAAGAAGACAGAACAGATAAATAAAGCAAGACCCGAGAACTCCAGTCAGAACCTTATACCACCACGGATCGACCAAGGCCACTTGCCAGGAGTAGGCATCAGGCCAATGGAGACGCGCTCCTGAATACAGCGTCCACGCGAACGGGTAGTTCTGGATTATGGGTGCGATGATGGCTCCAAGCGTCAAACCAAGACTGGAGACAGCCACGCACCAGTGTCCACCCCTGAGGGCTTGGAGGATGCTCAAGGGAACCCAGAAAGAGTGATATTCGAGAAAGATGGTGTCATTGACCTGGTGGCCACCTTTCAGACAGACATGTCGATTCGTCTGACCTCGTCGTCCAGAACCTTCCAAAGGCGTTCATACAAGACGGCCACGAGTGTTGGAAGAAACCTCATCCGCTACTCCCGGGGCGTGGTACAGGGGCTGGTAGATTACCACAAAAGATAGGGCAGAGCTTCTAGGCGGTGTATGCACTGGGTGGTATCTGCGAGACGGAGTCGCACCGAGATCTTTAAGTGGAGGCTCGTGGCAAGGCGGGTAGTCGGGCCGCTAGGGGTGCCAGCAGCACATAGCTGTTGTGTTGATAAGCTGGAAACTTTAATTGCGCCATTGAACGATTTGAGCGATTTATATCGCTGTAATAGCGTTGAATTGAGTGTTGTTTAATTGACTGCAATTGACTGCGATGGACTAGGACCTACCATGACTGCGACCGGCATAGTCACCTACAGCTTGGCTGCGCTGCGAAGGCGGTGTAGGAAAATGGACCATTTGGGCAGGCGGTGTGGAAAATGTGGGGTGGCTGGATGTACCAGCAGTGCAAATAGACGGGCAAACATCAGGGCAGAGCGATCAACGAGAGGCTTGGTTTTGTGAATGTTAGATGGTGTTCGCATCAAGATAAAGTCGTGTGGCGCGGCAACCATCAACTAGCTCATTAAGTAGCCAATCATATTACCTCGTCTATGACCCACATGCTCTTCAAGCACCAAGCCGGTTGCCGCGAATGACCGCCAGGTGGCGCGCTTGGCACCCCCAACTGATGCCCAACGTGGAGAATGATCAAGATCAGAGAGACATTGCAACAGCAACGCCTACCTTCCAACATTAGGCCAACTGAGATTTCACTACGGTGGACGACCTGCTAGACTCGAACTAATGCTCCAAAGGCCGACGGCGGCCACGATGATCTGCGAAGCTAGCTAGCCTTACATCCAACAACTGAGACGCGGACCTCTCGTCGCAAGGGCGCGATTTAGCAGCTCCGCAATCTTCAGTAACTACGCCTAGGCAAAATATTGGACAGGTAATTCCGAATTGTTCGATATTTGCAGCTCCAGTCGCTGATTTTCATGTCACCACAGATCCTGCGAACTCTAGACCCGTCCGCCACGCATCCGACCACCTTTTCTCGCTCAGCATCAACATATGCCCACCTATTGTCGAACCAGCTGCCTCCATAGCTAAGCCCCGCAATCTCTTGCAATGCGCCTCCTGGAATACAAAACTACCGGCGAGATCTGCCTAACGGAGCACCTCCCCAACAACAAACTTCCCCAGTATGCGATACTTTCACACACTTGGGGTGACGAAGAGGTCCTCTTCAAAGACTTGATGGAGGCAAAAGGCAAGGACAAAGCCGGTTATGCCAAGATCCAGTTCTGTGGAAATCGAGCCAGGAAAGATGGTTTTCGGTTCTTTTGGGTAGACACGTGCTGCATCGACAAATCCAACAGCACCGAGCTTCAGGAGGCCATCAACTGCATGTTTCGTTGGTATCACGATGCGGCCAAATGCTACGTCTATCTCACTGACGTCTCGACTCTTCCCTCTGACGCCAACAAAAAATCCAGCTGGGAACCGGCTTTTCGGGCGAGCAGATGGTTCACTCGCGGATGGACCCTCCAAGAGCTCGTCGCCCCAGCATCTATCGAATTCTTTTCTAGAGAGGGCGTGTGCTTGGGGGATAGGGGGTCTCTGGAGCAACACATTCACGACGTGACGGGAATTCCCCTGGCGGCTCTCCGAGGTAACCCTCTAGCTGATTTCAGTGTTGCCGATCGGATGGCGTGGATGGAGAAGCGCGAGACGACACGTGAAGAAGACAAGGCGTACTCGCTATTTGGACTTTTCGACGTCCAGGTACCGCTTCTCTATGGAGAAGGAGCAGAAAAGGCATTCAGGCGACTGCGAGAGGAGATAACCCCCTCTCGAAAAGAGAAGGAGAACGAGATTCTGAGGCGCCTCTATGCATCACCGTACCAAGATCGGAAAGACATAAACCCGGATCGTGTCCACGGGACATGTGAATGGTTCGTGTCTCATGAGCGCTTTCGAGAGTGGCAAGAAAGCAGGTCGTCAAGAATGCTTTGGGTATCTGCAGATCCCGGATGCGGAAAGTCTGTGTTGGCAAAACACTTGGTCGATTCGGTCCTTTTGACTACTAAGTCCAGGACGGTGTGCTACTTCTTCTTCAAAGACGGCTTTGACGACCAGACAAGCGTGACTGGTGCTCTTTGTTGCATTCTACACCAGCTTTTCAAACAGCGGCGTGACCTGCTCTCCGGTGCAATTCTCGATCAGCTCGACACCGGCGGAGAAACGATCATCAGGTCATTTAGTGAGCTTTGGCAGACACTTATCAACGCCGCGAAAATTGAGAGCGCTGGTGAAATCATCTGTCTGTTTGATGCGGTTGACGAGTGCGAAGGCCAAGGACGGTCCCAGCTTGCTAAAGCACTATGCAAGCTGTATGGTACTATGACAAATTTCGATCTGAAGTTTCTCCTAACCAGTCGACCTTATGATGAAATTCGCCGCAGCTTCCAGCCTCTTAACACCGCGGAGTTGCCGATGATTCGTTTGAGCGGGGAAAGCAGCGCTGAGATATCAAAGATTTCGAGAGAGATCAGCGTCTTCATCGAAGCCAGAGCCCAGGATCTCGGCACACGACTGAGGCTTACAGAGAGTGAGCGTGGCATCCTATTGCGACAACTCATGTGTGTTCCTAACCGAACATATCTATGGGTGCACCTTACTCTGGACATCATCGAGAAGGCCTTCGGGGTTGATGGAGACAAAATAGTCGCGATCACTTCCCAGCTCCCCCAAACTGTTGATGAGGCATATGACAAGATCCTCTCCAAGAGCGGTGATTCCAGCATGGCTTTGAAAATGCTACACATCATTGTGGCAGCAGCACGACCCCTGACCCTAGCCGAGATGGGCCTGGCGCTTGCTCTTCAAAAAGGTCATCGATCCTATAATGACCTCCATCTCAAACCCGAAGACCGTCTTCGTGATGACGTACGAGGTTTCTGTGGGCTCTTTGTGATGATAATCGACTCTAGGGTCTACTTACTTCATCAAACCGCAAGAGAATTTCTGGTTCATGATGAACATGATGAAGCAAGTTCTCCCCAAGGCGCTCACGGAAATCTCAAGTGGAAATATGTGTTGCGGCCGCAAGAATCACACTGTATTCTTGCCGAGATCTGCGTCTGGCATCTCCTCCTTGCGGAGTTTGAGACCCACCCTCTCGACGAAAATGGGTCGCTAACCCAATACGCTGGGGATCATATCTTCCTTGACTATTCAGCTAAGAATTGGGCCACTCACTTTCGCGAGCTGCCGGCTGGAACAAAGAAGGTCATGACAGAGTCAGTACTAGAGATTTGCGACACAAGTTCACATCGTTTCCGGACCTGGTTCAGGATCTATTGGACGGCTACAAACACCGCTTTTCCTGAAGGTCTTACCGCCCTCATGGCTGCATCCTATTTCGGGCTGGAAACAGCTGTGGAGTGTTTGCATAAGAAGGACGGCAGTGATCTAGACCCACGAGACGGTACATACCAGCGATCAGCGTTATCTTGGGCTGCAGGAAACGGGTTCGATGTCGTTGTCAAGCTCTTGACTGAAGGCACCGGTTCCGGTCTAGGGAAACTCAAACGGCGATTTCGTAGGAGAGATAGAGTAAACTCTGCGGATAGACACGGCCGGACGCCATTAACATATGCAGTCTGGAGTGGGAATGTGGCTACCGTCGAGCTGCTCATCAAAGCAGGGGCTAAAGCTGCTGTGAAGGACGAAATTGGGGGAACGCCATTGTCATATGCCGTTTGTAACGGGAATGAAAGAATGGTTGAGCTATTGCTCAGAAAAAATGAGCAGGTTGCTTCAGTGGACTCTATTATCAACGAGTTACTGTTCTCCGCTGCAGGGAAGGGCGATGAAGCGGGTGTCGAGTTACTGCTCGGGACAGGAAGAGTCGACATTAATGCGAAGGATGGCGTTGGTTGGACGCCGTTGTCTCGTGCTGCGGAGAGAGGCCACACGACGGTAGTAAAGATGCTACTAGAGACAGGCGAAGTTGATGTTGAGGCGAAGGACCACGATGGCCGAGCATCACTTTCGCACGCTGCAGAAAATGGCCACACTACCACAGTAAACATCCTACTCGAGAAGGCCGACATCAACGCCCAGGATATGCTCGGAGCAACAGCATTGCATTGGGCGGCGCTGAGAGGATGTGAAGCACTAATACCACTTCTATTGAAGAGCAGAGCGAATGTTGAAGCTACAGACAGGGATGGCGGCACACCATTAGCTTGGGCAATCGAAAGCGACTCCGAAGCATGCATCAAAATGCTGCTCGTAAAAAGTTCAAAGATAGACTACAACTATAAACCTGTAAGTGCACCAGACCCTAGAAACTGAAGAGAGTTTAACCACTTTACTAACGCCGGCTGCTTGTGGCTGTTATAGTTTGTAAGTGAGCCTTTGTTGTGTGGAAGTATGTTAGTTGATGACGTTGGCTTCTTGTGGCTATTATAGCGTGTGAGTGAGCCTTTGTTGTGTGGAAGTATGTTAGTTGCTGACGTTGGCTTCTTGTGGCTATTATAGCTTGTAAGTGAGCCTTTGTTGTGTGGAAGTAGGTTGGTTGCTGACGTTGGCTTGTTATGGCTATTATAGGAGGTAAGTGAGTCTTTGTTGTGTGAAAGTATGTTAGTTGCTGACGTTGGCTTCTTGTGGCTATTATAGCTTGTAAGTGAGCCTTTGTTGTGTGGAAGTATGTTAGTTGCTGACGTTGGCTTCTTGTGGCTATTATAGGAGGTAAGTGAGTCTTTGTTGTGTGGAAGTATGTTAGTTGCTGACGTTGGCTTCTTGTGGCTATTATAGCTTGTAAGTGAGCCTTTGTTGTGTGGAAGTATGTTAGTTGCTGACGTTGGCTTGTTGTGGCTATTATAGCGTGTAAGTGAGCCTTTGTTGTGTGGAAGTAGGTTGGTTGCTGACGTTGGCTTGTTGTGCCTATTATAGCGTGTAAGTGAGCCTTTGTTGTGTGGAAGTATGTTAGTTGCTGACGTTGGCTTCTTGTGGCTATTATAGCATGTAAGTGAGCCTTTGTTTTGTGGAAGTATGTTAGTTGCTGACGTTGGCTTCTTGTGGCTATTATAGGAGGTAAGTGAGCCTTTGTTGTGTGGAAGTGGGTTGGTTGCTGACGTTGGCTTCTTGTGGGTATTATAGGAGGTAAGTGAGCCTTTGTTGTGTGGAAGTATGTTAGTTGCTGACGTTGGCTTCTTGTGGGTATTATAGCGTGTAAGTGAGCCTTTGTTGCGTGGAAGTATGTTAGTTGCTGATGTTGGCTTCTTGTGGGTATTATAGCTTGTAAGTGAGCCTTTGTTTCGTGGAAGTATGTTAGTTGCTGACGTTGGCTTCTTGTGGCTATTATAGGAGGTAAGTGAGCCTTTGTTGTGTGGAAGTATGTTAGTTGCTGACGTTGGCTTCTTGTGGCTATTATAGGAGGTAAGTGAGCCTTTGTTGCGTGGAAGTATGTTAGTTGCTGACGTTGGCTTCTTGTGGCTATTATAGCGTGTAAGTGAGCCTTTGTTGTGTGGAAGTATATTAGTTGCTGACGTTGGATTCTTGTGGGTATTATAGCTTGTAAGTGAGCCTTTGTTGTGTGGAAGTATGTTAGTTGCTGACGTTGGCTTGTTATGGCTATTATAGGAGGTAAGTGAGCCTTTGTTGCGTGGAAGTATGTTAGTTGCTGACGTTGGCTTCTTGTGGGCATTATAGCGTGTAAGTGAGCCTTTGTTGTGTGGAAGTATGTTAGTTGCTGACGTTGGCTTGTTGTGGCTATTATAGGAGGTAAGTGAGCCTTTGTTGTGTGGAAGTAGGTTGGTTGCTGACGTTGGCTTCTTGTGGGTATTATAGGAGGTAAGTGAGCCTTTGTTGTGTGGAAGTATGTTAGTTGCTGACGTTGGCTTCTTGTGGGTATTATAGCGTGTAAGTGAGACTTTGTTGCGTGGAAGCATGTTAGTTGCTGATGTTGGCCTCTTGTGGGTATTATAGCTTGTAAGTGAGCCTTTGTTTCGTGGAAGTATGTTAGTTGCTGACGTTGGCTTCTTGTGGGTATTATAGCTTGTAAGTGAGCCTTTGTTGTGTGGAAGTAGGTTAGTTGCTGACGTTGGCTTCTTGTGGCTATTATAGGAGGTAAGTGAGCCTTTGTTGTGTGGAAGTATGTTAGTTGCTGACGTTGGCTTCTTGTGGCTATTATAGCGTGTAAGTGAGCCTTTGTTGTGTGGAAGTAGGTTGGTTGCTGACGTTGGCTTCTTGTGGCTATTATAGCTTGTAAGTGAGCCTTTGTTGTGTGGAGGTATGTTAGTTGCTGACGTTGGCTTGTTATGGCTATTATAGGAGGTAAGTGAGCCTTTGTTGTGTGGAAGTATGTTAGTTGCTGACGTTGGCTTCTTGTGGCTATTATAGCGTGTAAGTGAGCCTTTGTTGTGTGGAAGTATATTAGTTGCTGACGTTGGCTTCTTGTGGGTATTATAGCTTGTAAGTAAGCCTTTGTTGTGTGGAAGTATGTTAGTTGCTGACGTTGGCTTCTTGTGGCTATTATAGCATGTAAGTGAGCCTTTGTTGCGTGGAAGTATGTTAGTTGCTGACGTTGGCTTCTTGTGGGCATTATAGCGTGTAAGTGAGCCTTTGTTGTGTGGAAGTATGTTAGTTGCTGACGTTGGCTTCTTGTGGCTATTATAGCGTGTAAGTGAGCCTTTGTTGTGTGGAAGTATGTTAGTTGCTGACGTTGGCTTCTTGTGGCTATTATAGCTTGTAAGTGAGCCTTTGTTGTGTGGAAGTATGTTAGTTGCTGACGTTGGCTTCTTGTGGCTATTATAGGAGGTAAGTGAGCCTTTGTTGTGTGGAAGTATGTTATTTGCTGACGTTGGCTTCTTGTGGCTATTATAGCATGTAAGTGAGCCTTTGTTGTGTGGAAGTATGTTAGTTGCTGACGTTGGCTTCTTGTGGCTATTATAGCGTGTAAGTGAGCCTCTGTTGTGTGGAAGTATGTTAGTTGCTGACGTTGGCTTCTTGTGGCTATTATAGCTTGTAAGTGAGCCTTTGTTGTGTGGAAGTATGTAAATTGCTGACGTTGGCTTCTTGTGGCTATTATAGCGTGTAAGTGAGCCTTTGTTGTATGGAAGTATGTTAGTTGCTGACGTTGGCTTCTTGTGGCTATTATAGCGTGTAAGTGAGCCTTTGTTGTGTGGAAGTAGGTTAGTTGCTGACGTTGGCTTCTTGTGGCTATTATAGCTTGTAAGTGAGCCTTTGTTGTGTGGAAGTAGGTAAGTTGCTGACGTTGGCTTCTTGTGGCTATTATAGCATGTAAGTGAGCCTTTGTTGTGTGGAAGTATGTTAGTTGCTGACGTTGGCTTGTTGTGGGTATTATAGCGTGTAAGTGAGCCTTTGTTGTGTGGAAGTATGTTAGTTGCTGACGTTGGCTTCTTGTGGGTATTATAGCTTGTAAGTGAGCCTTTGTTGTGTGGAAGTATGTTAGTTGCTGACGTTGGCTTCTTGTGGCTATTATAGCGTGCAAGTGAGCCTTTGTTGTTTGTTGTGTGGAAGTATGTTAGTTGCTGACGTTGGCTTCTTGTGGCTATTATAGCGTGTAAGTGAGCCTTTGTTGTGTGGAAGTAGGTTAGTTGCTGACGTTGGCTTCTTGTGGCTATTATAGCTTGTAAGTGAGCCTTTGTTGTGTGGAAGTAGGTTAGTTGCTGAAGTTGGCTTCTTGTGGCTATTATAGCGTGTAAGTGAGCCTTTGTTGTGTGGAAGTAGGTTAGTTGCTGACGTTGGCTTCTTGTGGCTATTATAGCTTGTAAGTGAGCCTTTGTTGTGTGGAAGTAGGTTAGTTGCTGACGTTGGCTTCTTGTGGCTATTATAGCTTGTAAGTGAGCCTTTGTTGTGTGGAAGTACGTTAGTTGCTGACGTTGGCTTCTTGTGGCTATTATAGCAGGTAAGTGAGCCTTTGTCGTATGGAAGTATGTTAGTTGCTGACGTTGGCATCTTGTGGCTATTATAGCTTGTAAGTGAGCCTTTGTCGTATGGAAGTATGTTAGTTGCTGACGTTGGCATCTTGTGGCTATTATAGCTTGTAAGTGAGCCTTTGTTGTGTGGAAGTATGTTAGTTGCTGACGTTGGCATCTTGTGGCTATTATAGCGGGTGAGTGAGCCTTTGTTGTGTGGAGGTATGTTAGTTGCTGACGTTGGCTTCTTGTGGGTATTATAGCTTGTAAGTGAGCCTTTGTTGTATGGAAGTCTGTTAGTTGCTGACGCTGGCTTGTTGTGGGTATTATAGGAGGTAAGTGAGCCTTTGTTGTGTGGAAGTCTATTAGTTGCTGACGTTGGCTTCTTGTGGCTATTATAGCGTGTAAGTGAGCCTTTGTTGTGTGGAAGTATGTTTGTTGCTGACGTGGGCTTGTTGTGGGTATTATAGGATGTAAGTGAGTCTTTGTTGTATAAAAGTATGTTAGTTGCTGACGTTGGCTTGTTGTGGGTATTATAGCGTGTAAGTAAGCCTTTGTTGTGTGGAAGTATGTTAGTTGCTGACGTTGGCTTGTTGTGGGTATTATAGCGTGTAAGTAAGCCTTTGTTGTGTGGAAGTATGTTAGTTGCTGACGTTGGCTTGTTGTGGCTATTATAGCTTGTAAGTGAGCCTTTGTTGTGTGGAAGTGTGTTAGTTGCTGACGTTGGCTTCTTGTGGCTATTATAGCTTGTAAGTGAGCCTTTGTTGTGTGGAGGTATGTTAGTTGCTGACGTTAGCTTCTTGTGGCTATTATAGCTTGTAAGTGAGCCTTTGTCGTATGGAAGTATGTTAGTTGCTGACGTTGGCTTCTTGTGGGTATTATAGCGTGTAAGTGAGCCTTTGTTGTGTGGAAGTATGTTAGTTGCTGACGTTGGCTTGTTATGGCTATTATAGGAGGTAAGTGAGCCTTTGTTGTGTGGAAGTATGTTAGTTGCTGACGTTGGCTTCTTGTGGGCATTATAGCGTGTAAGTGAGCCTTTGTTGTGTGGAAGTATGTTAGTTGCTGACGTTGGCTTCTTGTGGCTATTATAGCTTGTAAGTGAGCCTTTGTTGTATGGAAGTATGTTAGTTGCTGACGTTGGCTTGTTGTGGGTATTATAGCGTGTAAGTGAGCCTTTGTTGCGTGGAAGTATGTTAGTTGCTGACGTTGGCTTCTTGTGGCTATTATAGCGTGTAAGTGAGCCTTTGTTGTGTGGAAGTATGTTAGTTGCTAACGTTGGCTTCTTGTGGGTATTATAGGAGGTAAGTGAGCCTTTGTTGTGTGGAAGTATGTTAGTTGCTGACGTTGGCTTCTTGTGGCTATTATAGCTTGTAAGTGAGCCTTTGTTGTGTGGAAGTATGTAAGTTGCTGACGTTGGCTTCTTGTGGCTATTATAGCGTGTAAGTGAGCCTTTGTTGTGTGGAAGTATGTTAGTTGCTGACGTTGGCTTCTTGTGGCTATTATAGCTTGTAAGTGAGCCTTTGTTGTGTGGAAGGATGTTAGTTGCTGACGTTGGCTTCTTGTGGCTGTTATAGGAGGTAAGTGAGCCTTTGTTGTGTGGAAGTATGTTAGTTGCTGACGTTGGCTTGTTATGGGTATTATAGGATGTAAGTGAGAATTTGTTGTATGAAAGTATGTTAGTTGCTGACGTTGGCTTCTTTTGGCTATTATAGCGTGTAAGTGAGCCTTTGTTGTGTGGAAGTATGTTAGTTGCTGACGTTGGCTTCTTGTGGCTGTTATAGCGTGTAAGTGAGCCTAGTTGGTTATTTATATGATTACCTATTTAACCACAACTAGACACCGCTTTTACGGGCCGTGGAAAAAAGCAATGAGGCTATTGTTAGGCTGCTACTTGAGAAAGGTGCTTTGCCAACCTTCATTTGTATGAGTGGTCATTCACCTTTGTCGATGGCTAGGGCTGGAGGAAACGATAGTATCATCCAACTGCTGGAATCTTATTGTCATACGCAGACGGGACATACCCTGAATGTGGCAGCTCGATCTCCTAGATATTGACGCCCAGTACATAGACTGAGGAAGCCTGTGCCGGGTTGGGGATGGTTTAGGAGTGTGAGCCGTAGGACTACTCAGAATGAAGGCCTAACTACGCACAAGTCACATCGGGGATAAAGACTGAGCTACTGCCGATTTCAATGGAATGGAGGACAGGAATAAGGATGACTGATGAGAAGGTCAGCTGAGACGTGTTCATCTTTATACGGCCTCTCATGCGATATGATGATTACTGATAAGGATACCGGTTCGTTGATGGATCCATGCCGTGTGGTAGCGAGGCCGTCGATTAACAAGGACGCCAGTAAGAGCTGAGATACTGAATGTTGAGCCTGTTGATTCATATGAACCTCTCCCTTTGTTATAATGCAACAAGTCAAGAAGGTAACTCCGCTAGTGAGAGGGGTACTCCTCCATGGATAGTAGTGGATAGTTCGTACTATTGTAAGGTAAGTGTTGCCGAACAGCTTACCTGAAACCTGGCCCCCCCAAGTCGAAGGTAGCCATCAAAACTATTTAACTCCGTGAACTCCTTGAACCCTGCGACGCCGTCCATCAGGCTTTCCAAGTCTTTGGGGAGCAGCGGCGAGTTGGCACCCGGAAATGGAGCTGCCTGTTTTGAGGTCTTTGCGGCAGCTGCTACCCTCTGCTTTGCCTTTCTGATACTAAGAGCATGATTTCGGGTGCGCTTGCTATACAGGATCGGTGACTCCTCCATTTTCGATTCTCTTGTGTTTCTTTATCTCTCTCGCTCTGAACAACAGCGTACTAGTCTACGTGGCATTCTACATACACTTAAGGTCGCTATCACGGCGTACCGAGCTATATCATCTGTTTGTTATCGTATAATACTGTGCAGAGGAGGGCTACTCGTACTGTCATTGACCTTAACTCCCTGAGTAATCTAACAAGGTCTTCCAAATAGTAAAGCGCCTGTTGCGATGTGGCACGTATTCTCAAGCTCCAGGTTGATGACTTGGGGTACCCTTCACACACCGACTCCGCCATTGAGATGGCACTGCGGGCCAGGAATCCCTTGTATCACAAGACCAGGAACCCTTCACGTCTCAGGTCAGGGGTGTTACACTGAGGAATCAAGCCCAGCCAAATGTCATTGTTGAGACATGGTGAGGGCGCCCTCCTTCCTCGAGCCTTCTCTTTGCTTACATGGACTCCGTCTTTCCAGGGACTGGCGTAAGCCTGATTTGAGCACCGACGTTATCGCCTTCGCTACGCTAGAAGTAGAGCACTTAAATTTGCACTGTAGTGCAAACCAAGGCAAAACTGAAAACGCTCAAGCTTTATGCATCGCCAGTAAGTTTGCCTTGACTTTTTTTTGTTCAGCAGGCCGGCGGGAGAGCTGTGCCTCTTCTGGGGCGGTAAAGCTTGAGTAGGTTAGGTACCTTAAGTACCAACCCTGTGATTTTATGGTAAAGGGCTGATGGCCGTCACATTCCACCACCCTTAACCCCTCGACCATACACGCCTCAACACCAACCCGCCTTCCTCCCTCCCCTTATCACACGCACGCATTGTTTTTAAGGCGGAGCAACCTTGATGGCCATGCGCCTGCCGTTCGCTGTCCATATGGCAGTGTCATGGTACATATCCGACGTGGCTAGATGTAGGGGGTAACTCTCATCGAGTACGTTGTCAGTTGGGACTGGGACATGTTGAGTTTAGTGAGTGGGGACTGTGAAAAGCTATTTCTACACATAGGCATGGCATTCGCAGTTCATGGCATCTCGGACAGGCACGTCTGCTTCATACCCCAAGGCCTACCGACCTCAAGCTTTGGCACACTCGATCAAGGTGGCATCTGTCCCCTTGTTCCGATAGACCTGCAGGATCTTCAAACCTGCTCGCCCCACAATATCCTTGAAGCCAGCAATTGTCCTCTCCTTCCCCCCAATAACAAGCATCGCAATATCTGCCGCTGTCGCAAAGGCCGAGGGTGGGTTGCTCAGGATCTGCTCCACGATCAGCAGCTTACTGTCTGCTGCCATGGCGTCTGAGATTCGCTGCAACATGACGACACACTCCTCGTCCCCGTAGTCGTGAAGGCAACGGCGGATATAGTAAGCCATAGCGCCCTTGACGGGTTGTTCAGCGTGGAAGTCCATCCCAACGAACCGGACATCAGCCATCTCGGGACCGACAGAGGACTTGGCCGCTTCCACAACTTCGGGCAAGTCCTCCACCACACAACGATGAGCTGGCAGCCCCGGTGTGGCTTCCAAAATTGTCTTGACCGCCTGGCCCTTCCCGCCTCCCACATCGACCAGAAGCGCCCGGTCACTGCCCCTCGCGGCAGCAACCACCCAGCCGAGATCATACGAGCCGAGGCTGGGGAATCTCTGCTCCATAGCCGCCATGGCTAGCATCATGTTGCGTAGGCGGTCTGGGTGGTCGCTGAGGATGTCCCAGACGGATCTGCCAAGCTGGCCAAAGGCAAAGGCAGAGATGGTGTCGAGACGCCCCGTGGGCTCCCTGAGTCCGAACTGGTCAAAATAGGCCGGTATGGCGCACAATGCGGGCAAGCTCTCGTCGAAAAACATCTGCATCATGGCGCTGATGGGGTTATCGGTGGTGTAGACTTGGGAACGGGGAGTATGGGCGACATGGTCGGGAGCGGGTTGACGGAGGAACCTGGCTGCGACGAGAGGTGCGGCGAAGCGTGCTTGTTATAGAGAATTAGATTGGCACCCACAGCAAGCCGAAATGGGCATGGCGTTGGGAGTGCGAAGACACCGGGGGAGGTTGGGCTTGGAGGGTTTGGAATAGTCGAAAGCGTACCAATGAGTGCAACATCCGCCCCTACTTTTCCTGCGAGATCTCCATACGAGATCCTGGCATCTTCACCAGTGGGCATGTTCTGGAAGACCTTCCATTTGAAGAATAGCCTGATTGCGACAAACTGGACTAGAGAAGGAATCCAATCGACAATATCATCAGAGGCCGCCTTGATGAGGTCAACCGCATCTTTCGCAGCGCTGATGATTTTCAGCCGTTCAGGGGTGTTCGACTCCAAGGAGAGCGATCCTTCTCGGACGCTTGTCGCGGTATCGGATAACAGCGATGCAAGACTTCGCAGTTTGTCCGCAACGTCATGGTTCTGGGTGGGTGGTTCGATGTTGGCCGACATGTTATAGAAACCGAAAGACGAGGAGGGTACAACAGCGAGGAAGGGTGTGGGGGAATATTGTTGGAAGGGCACAAGTCATGGAGCGCACATGGAAGAGAGCCACTAGCGAAGGCGCTTTCAAATATATATACATGTCCAGTCATAAGTGATGGCGCGGCGTACTAACGTCGTAGTCGGCCTCGGGTCTCGGTGAGTTCTGCGGACTCGGCGATAAGACACGGGAAATTCCACCACTACCACCACCACCACCGGCGACTCGGCTCGGAATTGTCGGACTGTGCGGACAATTTACGATGGATCCGGCCCGCCGACGAAGACGCCCTGCTGTGTAAGATGTAGAGGCCAGTGTGCAGATATTTAGCGTCCATGCCAAGAAATGACACGGTCTTTTCAACAGGACATTGAATGAAGGCTTGTGCATATTGCTTTTCTCGGTGAATTGGGTGGGGAAAATGAGTCCATACCACGGACGGGTTGGAGCCTAGAAAGCGGGTCTTTCATTAGATTAGCAACGAAGGAACAAGACTCTTGAACAAGACTCCTCTCTTCTTCGTGGGCCGTAGATAACACAGGTGCAATACGCGTAGTTGTGACTGTCTGGCCCTGTGGCCGAAAGTAGTAGAGCGGGATTTCAAGACCAGTTTTGATCGTTGTGGCCCAACTGTATTGAAGTCGAAGCAAAAAGCCCATCCCTACGACGGTTGCACCAATTTGGTTCCAGTGAGCAGTGGTGTAGAGCCAGCCATGTTTCATCGAAGGGAAACCTACCGAAGCCGAGTAAAACCCTCCGCATCTTTCTCACCCCTTTTTCTCTCAGAGGACAGCTCCAGATAATTCTAACTATCTACCTCATTCATTTATACCTCCTCTCCCATAACAACACTATCACATGGCAACATGATAAAGCAGAAGCGTAACGAAAAAGGTAGCCTTGGCTGCAGTGATGGCGCATTGATAGGGTCTTGTTGGCGACGGTTATCTCCCAGCGTGTTGTGGAGGGACATGTCTCCTTGATAGGTCTGGGGTTAGCATGGGAACGCTTGTTTCCCTGATCCTGGGTGGAGTGTTGTGTGGGCGTTGGAGTTGTTGGGCTGTTACCACCTTGTTCCGATCCAAGTTAGTTTCGAGCAATGTACCGATATTGACTGGCTGAGTACCGGCATCATGTTCCGAGTCTGACACTGCGCTTGCAGAGCAAAATGTTTCTCTTTCGCCACACTGGATAATTAATTCCCAAAGCATTGGGAATCCACCGTCAGTGCGCGAAACCGCCAGAAATCCTCCTCCCTTTGAGAAACAGCGTTGCAGCCAATCATTTGTCGTGGAAAACTCCGAGGTTGATAGCGAGTCATGAAACCATCACACCTCCCCCGGCGGACCAGCTAGGAGATCAATGCCAAACTTTTGCTTGCCTTGGGACCGTCCCCGCGGGGGTGCACTTGCGTCGGCCGGAGGCTCGGTGAGTTTGCTACCCCGCGGGGCAACCTGTGGGGCCACAGCTGGCTCCAAAGTCCGACCACGCGGGCCAGACCAGCACCTCGCTCTCCCTATTGGGAGTGCTTGCTTTCCACCCCTCTTTATCGGAAATACCGGTCAGCAAACCCTGTCAATCATTTCTCTCTGCTTGTGGGTAAGGCCCTGGTGGCCAGGCTGGCGCTGGTCGAGGAGGCTTACCGCCCGGCCCGGGTGGAGGGGTACTTGACCCGGGAGGACCCGGGCAACCACAAACACTGGAAGGTGGACTGGAGGAGCCGCCCTCCCGAGTTGGGCCTGCCTCGGGGAGTCTTCGCGGCTCCTCCTGGCGGAGAGAACCGGGGAAGGGGGCTTCAAGTCTTACCCTGAGAGGTTCGGGCATGACCCAGACATACTCACCATGAAGAGTAAGGTTCAGCCAGGAAAGCCGCATGGTGTGTAGCGCAGGCCTGTATGCGGGCCATGATCTTTTTCTGGACCGCCAAAACCGAAACTCGGGGCTGAGATCCATTGAAAAGGCTACTGCGCAGCGCAGCCGCGTTTTGCGCGCAACGACCTCCCCAGCAGGGGAGGGGGCTAAACCGACTCGGGAACAGCCAGTGGCTGTCAGGATTCTTACAAGACTGGGCCGCTATGACAGCATCTCAATTGTGTGGCTGGTGCACTGGTTTCTGTCCGAGACTTATGGTCGCCGGAGATGCAGGCATGCCGAAGAGCTAGGACTCTTCGCTGAAGATAACCACTTGTTTCCTTCGCAGACCGCGAGACATTACCCTTTGCTCCGTCTTCTAACCGCTTTTCCAATCCTTTATGTAGCTGATGAGCCGATAACTTGCTGCCGCTTTGCCATGGCCGCCGCCATCCCGCCGAATCCCTTGCCCCCGGATGAGAATGCTGGGCCGGCCCTGACCATCGTCAACAGCATCCTTAGAGCCTTTATACTTATTCCAACCTACCTTCGAATCTTCATCCAATTCTCAGCTTGCACACTTGGTGTAGACGACTATGTATAAATGCGGTTGTTACCGTCTTATGCATGGATGTTTTGCTACCCAGGTTGTGCAGGCCAACAAGTTCGGCAATGGGAGAAATTGCTGGTACATACCAGAAGATGACTATATCAGCAACAATATGTTGGGGTGGTACTCCTATTCGTGGCCACATGTTTCCTCAAAATCTCGATTTGCCTTCTGCTTCGCATCAAGAAAGACAAGCTCCTGAAGATCCTTATGTACATTATCATGGTCGACCTCGTTATTACGAACTTTGGATGTGTTGTTATCTTGCTAGCACAACGTAAGCCAATCTCGGTGTACTGGACCGGCACTGGCGGCGTCTGCTGGGATACGAGGGTGTGGATATATTCTATTTACTTTACTATCAGTAAGTTATCTTATACTAGCCCGACAACACTGTCACTCACCTTAGGTATTACCAGTTTAATTCTCTTCTCACTAATTTTATTTTTTCTCTCCTTTCACTTGTCGTGGTGTGGAATGTTTGTATCCCGTTGAGGATGAAAAGTCTCGGTTTACGGCCTGGTGGGCTTGGGCCTCGTGTTAGTGCCCGTCTCGCAATCCTCCTGACTCTGGTATGTCATGTATCCAATTGGGAGTGGTAGCCCGGTCTGACTTAATATCCCGATCGCCCGAATCCGCGAGAACAGCTATCATTCCCGATCCCACCATCGTCAAGCTGCAGCTTGCTCGCTGCTGTCTCCGCCAACTCCTATACCATACACCGAATATCCCTAACTCCAGCTTCACCGCAAAGCAACTTAGCGAGAGATTCCCCTTCACTGACTACGCAGCGGCATATTGGTTGGCCCACTTTTGGCAATGCTGTCCCCGGGATCCGCGGTCACTCGGTGTGATAGAGGCGTTTGGGACTGAGCAGATGAGGTCAAGTCTGTCAGAACTCGCATCTTCACTTTTGGTCTTTATTTCCAGCCCCCGCGTAGCATCAGCCTGGCTTAAAAGCTTCTACACCGGAGAAGCCCCTTGGAGCGTGGAAATTGGGACCGAGCCGGAGAGGGACCCCCCGCTCTGGATGTTGACCACATGGCTTGTCTGGGCGAATACACTTCGTGCATCAGGAAATCGCGCCGTCTCAGACACGGTTATGGAAACTTCTCGTGAAGAGCACCAAGGATATCATCGGCACGTGGGGCCGTCGACTGCGCCAGTCACCCTCCATTGTATGGGATGAGATGACAGGATTCTGTCCCAGCCAGTTCTTCTTCTCCCTAATAGCGTCAGCATGTCCATCGTCTCACCAGAGGTACCAGAGGAGATGAGCACCCTCGGAGATCATCTCCTTTTGATCTCACATACATCAAAGAGTGAACTGAGAGCCGTCTTGCGGCTTTGGCCAAGCAGGTGCGTACTCCTCCATTGACCCTAATTAGTAACTACTATGTGACTCTGTACTAAGTTGGTGGAAAGGCTTTTTCGCGATGATCAGTACATGAATCAAATTCGATTGGCTCCCTTTCTTGACCTCTCGGATTTGTGTCAGAACTGGTAGCCTTCTATGGGGTTTTCCGACTGGAGGAGGACGGGCAATGTCTTGCAAAGATTCGAATTCAGCTCGATCCTGAAGAGGTTGCTCTAGCTGTCCGATACTATTCAGACCCCGGCTCCTTAAAGCGGATCAAATTGCCTTGTGCAATCCGCTCCGACGTCATGGCTTTCACCATCTTCCGGACTATGTTTCTATTATCGCCGACGCCAACCGCACGTCAATGCCTCTCCCGAAAAATAACCTTATCCGCCATCCCAGGTTATCCCTCTTTCAGCAGAGGTCCGCGGGGATCCAAATTCAGCCATCCCAGAACTTCAGGATATAACGGGTGATTACACTGACGGCAGCATGCCCCCAGAGTCAATCACCTCGCCGCAGCAGCGCTTTTCCCCCTCTAACCCCCGAGCCACAGAGCCATATAACATGAACAACCTGGCCCTAATTCCTCCCAGTTGCCGAACAGTTACCACTCATACTTCAGACCTACCCGTTCACATTACCAATACAAACAAGGTCATCTCTTTCTCCACGGAACTTAGTGTCGAGCAGGCGAGCATCCTCAGACTCCCTGAGAACCTTCGCGCCGGCAAGCACCTCGCAATCAGCGTACTTCCCCCCCGGAAGGAGAATTAACACGCTCTTATCATCGCGGTCGACCAAGAACCACACCCGTTGTACGATACGAAGAAGCCTAATAAGCAAGCAGCCCGGAGCCACAGTGGGGACGAATGGGGAGCTAGTCTGGATCTCCCCGTAACTATTGACTTGGGGTGGTGTTGTGGTTAGTGTTATGATGGGCGTTTTTGAGGGACCCACTGTGTGGGTCATCTTTTCACTATAAATATTTGGTGCTCCTCATCTTGTAATTAGGGGGGAGGATCTCCTTTTCATCCACGAAAAATCCATTTTATTGGGACAACAGCGAAAATATCATTTGTTCATTTGTTACTCGATTTGTTCTCTCATTACTCGGTTACTTCATCCTTCCCTCCGATCAGAAGGTTGCACACTCCAACATCTAGAGTGTGCCTCTGTTTTTCTGTTTGTCTGCTGGTTTTGCTGCACCAGTTCACTATCAAACGGGATATGAGATTCATAAGCTTACCAGGATCTGTAGCGAAGGTTATTGGTGATTGGGGTGTAAGAAGGGATGGCTTCTTGAAGCTGGGGAGTCGGATGAGCCCGAGGTCGACGCCGGCGCTATGCGTGTCTCGAAGCGACGTGCCACAGAGTAGTTGTTTGAGGGTGGAAATTGATTCCATATAATTGGCGGGCATGGATGACAATCGGCTGGTTAACCAGATGAGACTGTTATTAATAGTTGCAAATTAGGTACCACTGCACTAAAAAGTATGCAATACAAACGAATCCTCTAGTTATTGATCTATTGTAAGTAAGAAAGGGATCCCGTAAGAAATACCACGCTCCTTCCGTGTGTGCATACAGTGCTTCTCGCGCTCGCGACCACGTCACATGAGTGTCACATGAGCACCTGCGCGCCAATATGCTCCCTCGTCGCCCTCTCGGGGCCCTCCTAGGAGAGCCCCAGGAGAGCCCCGGGGCGGCCCGGATGATGGCCAATATCTAGTCCATCAGAGAGGCGATCCCACCCAGTGTCGCATCGTCCTCATCCGCCGTGCCACTTTCTGCTGGTTCTCCTGTCGTTCGGACGAACTTGCCGTCTACCAATGGCCATTCGCGATAGCTCAACAATTCTCCTGTATCTGGGTGTCGGGTAAACTTCCCGAAATACGTGCCTATGGTGCCCATGATCGCGGCCACGGTGGACTGGCGGCTTTCTTCGTTGATACTGGTATTACGCTGCAGATCGATGAGATCCTCATTTAACTTGCTTGCCAGCTCGTGGAAGCGTCCAGACGACGCCAGGATGCCTGCATGGCCGTGAACGAGGTCGTTACGGCAGGCGTACAGCTTGATACTGAGGCGGATGTCCTCGTACAGTGTCCCGGCCGGCAACCCAGTGACCAGTTTCCGGATCAGGTCCGTCATCGGACGAAGCACAGTTTCTGGGAGCAATGCGTCCCTCGAGGCTGCCTCCTCCGCCTCCAGTGCGTCGTTGATCATGACCCATTTCTTGGTCATAAACGTGACCAGGGTAGCATCCTCAGTGGTAAGAGGCATGGGGGGGACGGCGGCGTCTGTCTCTGTCTCGGCATTCCCAGCGTCAGTTGTCGTGGTGCCGCCTGTGCTGCCGGCCCTCTTCTCCAGCTTCTTCCTCTCTCTTCTGGCCTCCCGCGTCGCCTTTCTTGATATCTTCCGGGCTTCGGCCCGGATGGCTCCGAGTGTCGTGGCGTGATAGTCACCGTATCGTAGCAGCCAGGCGTCAGCGGTGAGCTTCTCCAGCTTGAACCTCGCTTCGGCGTACTTCTCGTCCGTCTCGATGCGTCGCTCTATCTCGTGACGGATGGTGGTCAGCGACTCCTTCGTGAGGACGCTTGGCTTGCCCTCGCTGCGCGCCTTGTCGTCGGCGTGGCACGCCGACAGCAGTGCCCGGACATTCGCCTCGGTTGTTGGGCTCATAATACGACGTCCTCCAGTGGCACGGTGCTTTAGCAGATCGTCCAGCCACTCTAACGTAGCCTTTATCAGATTGGGGGCGTCAGAGAGTCCACGCTTTCGGCTGGAGGGCGACTCTGTCTCTGTCCTGTGAGGCATTGCAGCGGCGAGCCGTGTTGTAGAGTCGGGGTGTTTGTGATGGCGGTGGGCGTCTGCGTGATGTCTGCGTGGTCTTGTGTGAGAAACAAGTGTATGGGTGCTAGCTGGTCGGACGGTTGACATTGCTCCCTATAGCCACTCCAATTGTGCGGGTGGCGAGAAACGCATCGCGCATGCGTCACGGCTGCCATTTAAACTCGGCTGGTATGTGTTGGTTAGGGAAGGAAGCTTTTGTTGAGGCACCTGGCCGCCCCAGGCCGCTCTACCGAGCGCGGGCCCCAGGCGCACAGGCCAGTTGCCCTAGGCTTCAGCCCACCACCTATTTAGCTCTCCTCTCCAGTTGCAGATCCAGAACCTGCAACTGTTCACCATCTTAGCAAGGAAGCAATATCATCACTTTGCTCCCTCCAACACCTTTTGCTAGTATTCAACTATTGGACCTAACACCCATGCATCTTACAGTTCAGAATGACAATGAAGAAATTGCCCTGGCTTTAATGGAATACAGCGGTGAGCCTTAGCTTCCCAATAAACTCGGTGGCGGGCTGTAGAGATTGTGCACTGCACCCCGCTGCCTATCGTTCATTTTACGTTATTATGCTTTACCACTCTTTCGGGCAAACTGCCCATGCGTTATATAAAATCCTACTCTTTGCTTTCATAGTTGGAGATATGGAAACCTATTGTGGGCTATGTCAGAAGCACTTCGCTGTTTTGGAAATGGTAAAATATATGGAGTTGTAAGTGTGTTTTCATTGCTTGGATCAATCATCATGTCCGCCACTTGCGTGAAAAGTTCTCACGCCGCTTGGTCTGTTGGTTCTGGACGACCATCTCCCCTTCGAAGTGTCATTGCAAGAGCTCAGCCGCTTTGGTCGAGCGAATTTTGAGGACCGAATGTCGTATATCAGGGAACACATCTTCAGCGATTACTCAAGTCTTGTTAACATGCGGCCTGACTTTCACCTGATAGAGCATTTGCACGGACATGGATTCCTGGACGAAACGACGTACCATCGCGCTATCAGCAACACTGAGGTTCTCCTTCTTTCTAGCTACCAGGAGGCGACAGGGGGGGCTAAGCGCCTGGGGAGAGGATGGATGACCGAACGCAATATGTCATGCATGATCTTGAGAAGGAATCCCGGAGACACTCGAACTGACCGCAAATTCCTGTCATAACCAGTCAACGAAACCATTCGCAGGGAGCCCGAAATAACGTGGTCCCCCTTCTTTACGGCGCCATAATGGCTTGTCAGTCGCATTTTAGGGAGTAAAGGGGCCATTACTAGTAACGTGAGAGTTCAGGCGTCACGGGGCTAGGGCCCCCTATTGTATTGGCCTCGGCAATCAAGCCGAACCTCGACCACAACAGCGGCCCCGGCTCTCCATGGGAGCGGAGTGGTCATAAAGTTCACCACTAACTGTTTTCACCTTATTAGTCCCTTATATCAGCGCCGGGATGGATGTACCTACCCATGCTGCACTCCCTGCCGAGATATGAAGGGCTCCTCCAGACCAGTGGTCTTCCATGCCAATTGAGAAAGAGAAGTGTGAGGGTAGAAGGCATGGTGCGGGACTGCCATATGTCTTATGTATATGCGACATGGTGAAGCCAAAGCCACCGAGAGATAACTTCCTGGTGGGACAAAACATCTAGCTACCTGGAAAACACATTCATGTTCTTTAGGAATAAGCGATGATGTGGTGCTGAAGGTTATTGGGCCGGAATTTTGATTGGCCAGTGATTGCGGTCAGCAACTGGGGGCTTTGACACGTTATCCAGGATGTATCATCATATAACATGACATCAGCTGCTAAAATCAGCAAAGGCTAGTTTTATATGGATGATAATTATGTTATTAAAAGGCATATTAGGGACAAGCTAAGACATAAAATACTATGGATTACCATACCTAGGTATGTTATGATGAGATAAAGGCTGTTAACTACAGCGCAGCCCTGTCTCTGGCCTGGCAACCTGCCCCACAGACACTGCATCATCACGTCTATGGCCACGTCCTCTATTGACACCAAAGATATCTCCTCACTTCCTCTCCGGCCGACATATTGCGGTCGCGGGTGCTGGCATGTCTGGGCTGTCGTTTGCCATTGCGCTGCGTAAGCTCTGGCCGGAATCCATCATGCCACCGCACATTACCATTTTTGAACGGGACATCAAAGAGGACGTAGAAGGGCGTCAGGGCTATAGCCTGTCACTCGCCGGCTTTTATGACATGGGTGGACTTATGATATCCTTCTCCATGTGGTTATGGGTTTGGGGGGGACTTGCTCGTCTAAGGTCTGGGATAGTAACTGGAGCAAGGTGATGAGCGTCTGCTTCTGCCTAGCCAAGGGGGCGTCATCAGGTATCTACGTGGCAAGGAAGGATCTAAGACACACCCTTCTTACTACCATCGCAGATTAGATCTAGGGCATTGCATGTATATTAGCGGCAATTAGGACCAGGGATGGAAACAGCATTTAGCTTATAGGAGCCAATGTCTGTCCTGAACAGTCAACACTGTAATTTGACTTTCTAGTAGTTGCTAATGGCACAAGCAGCAAGATCAGGGCGGGCCTCCGCCCCGACAATGTCCTGTAGTTTGCCAGTGCAATCCAGATGGTTGGCATTGCCTCTTTCCCCAATGGCAGACTGGCCTAGCTGCGTGATAATCGGGGGATGTAAATCTCTAGGGGTGAGGGCCTCAGCTGCTTCTACGCCCCAGTAGATTAGAACAATGTCCTCTGGGCTTTGGGCTTCCTGGAACAGCATGAGCGACCATGTGAGGAGTATGACTCTTAACAAGTGATGTAGGCCTTGCTTGAAGAATTGTGTGAGAGAGGAGCCAAGCCGCTCGGCCCACAGTTCCAAGCTACTGAGAACCCCAAAGATGTCGCTTGTTTCTCTGCGTGGGATAAGAAACCTTTCCGGCATGACCCTAATGGGGCGGCCATCGTCTTCATCGGCGACAGTAACCATGCTGTCAGTCCCTTTGCAGGTTATGGAGCAAGTCTGGCACTGAAGGACGGTTGGGATCTCGTGCAAGGGCTTGTTCCTCATCCACTATGAAGGAGGCGATCTAGAAGTACGACGCCGTCAGTGTCCCAAGAGCATCAAAGATTTTGGATTCGTCAAGGTGGAGGATCAAGTACGGACACAGCACCGGGCTGAGGTACCTTTTCTTTCGAACCATCCTGACTTGGGAGGCTATCTTTTTTGGTTGACTGGAAGGGGTTGAAAGAGCGTGGGGGAGGAAACAAGGAGGGTTCATCTCCTTTCCGATGAGTATCCATCTCTTCTTTAAGCGATAAAATAGCTAAAATACCATCATTTTTTCCATGTCTACCGTCTTGTTCTTCTTTGTGTTTACAGTACTAGTTTAAATGAGGGGCTACCTAGGTCCTAGGGAAAGTATAGCTCCGTAGGCAAATTGCTTAAAGATCCCGCAACTATTTTCCCCGTTCTTTTTTTCTTCTTATTCTTTATTATCTAGCTTGACAGCGTTCATACCTGTATGATTTCTACATCAAGTATTCCCTCTTGAACTAATTTGTATTGCACTCAGTCGGCTCTGTCCTTAAAGTCGTGACTTCATATTGTCCAACAACGCATCATTTATGCACAAATAGTTCAGAGAAAGAATCATAACATAAACCAAACAAATTTCATAGACGTATACATCACTTCCTCGTAATCTCAATCCCCCCAAAATTAAGCAAACTCTTCTTCTTCGGCGCCCCTGGATGCGGAAACGGCCCTCCCATCCCTGGAGGCGGCACGAATCCCATTCCGGCTCCCACACCGCCTTGTTGTCGTCCTGACCAGCTTGGGACGTATCTAGCCAGCGAGAGGAATCCGCTCGTTGTGGTGGATTGTGGTGGGGTTGGGTATGGGTATGGGTGTTGGGGAGGCTGTTGATAAGGGGAGGAAGGGTAGGGTTGTTGCTGGTGTGGTGCATGTGGTTGTCGGAACGGAGGGGTGGTATACGGTTGATGTTGGTGGGGTGACAGTGGGTAGCCGTGTTGTTGTTGCTGGTAAGGGGAGGGGGGATAGGCGTTGGGGGTGTATGAAGGGGCTTGAGGGGAGGTTATGGGGGGTGTCCATTGGGGAAAGGTCGAGTTGTGATGCCCGGGTTGGGGAGATGAGGGCATTTGAGATCCTGGCGTGAGCTGAGGTGTTGGTGGAGCCCATTGAGGTGGAGGAGCTGCACCGTATGGTAATGGTGATGGCTTAGGGGCGCTACATTGCTGGGCGTTGTATACGAGGCTTGGCGGGGCTTGGGCCGTTACTGGTGAAGGTTGTAGAGGCTGCCATTGGGGCTGACCACCTGCATTGGCTGGCGGATGGGTAGGATAGGGGGTTGTAGCGGGTTGAGGTCATATTCTGGGGGGGACCTCCTATGTAATTTGGTGTCTGCAGCGGAGAGGCTGTTTGTGGATAAGTGGGGGCGCTTGGCGAGGGTGTTCCGTATACTGGTATCTGGAATGTTGGCTGCACCGGATAGCCTGTTGAAGGGGGAAGCACCACAGGTGTTGTATTATTCCCTGTCTTCTCAGGCTGAAGTGATGGGATCGTTGATGGATACGTGGATGTAGCTTGTGTAAGAGCCGGCGATGGTGTGATCGTCTGGGCCGGAGTGGTGTTATTTAGTGGGGTAATAACAGGAGGTGAGGATGCTGCCGTGGGTGGTGGCGTATGGAATGGGGGCGGTTGAGCCGGTTGGGTTGTTAATGGAGGGGGTCCCGTTGTTGCAGGAATGTCCCACGATGGTTGTGACAGAACAAAAGAAACTGGTGTTGGTTGTGGCTGCAAGGGGCTTGGTGATGGCCGCACCATCTGCTGTGGTGCCACTGAGGGTTTAGCTTGAGCCGCAGACGCAGCGGCAGCGTTGAGAGAGTTGAAACTCAGCCTTCTCGGGGTATGAACGGTACCGGGTGTCGGCATTGTGGGCGGATGCTGCCCAGTAGTGGTGGGAACTAAAGACTGCCAGGGTTTCCCCTGAGTATACGACTGTTGTTGGAAAGCTGACGATGGACTGTACGGAGGTGGTGGCGCAAAATTAGACCTCCTCTCCGAACCAGGAGTAGGATGAGCCGTAAGAGGGAACGCATCGCCCCTGAGTGGGCGAGGCTTCTTGTCGGGGCATGTCGTGCTAGAGAACTGGAAACTCGCTGTGAAAGTTGGCTCAGGTTGTTGACCCGCTGCTCCTGCTGCGTTTGGATCAACCTTGGGCTGCCAAGGAGCGTATCCCGGCATTCCGGACTGCTCAAGGATTCTCAGCGCCTCACTCTGGTTTGCCGACAGTCCCGTCCAGATCACCTTCAAAGACTCAGCAGGCGCCTGTCCAGTATTATTCAGGATGTACTTGTTAGCTCCCAACGACAAAAGCGTCTCAACAGCCTCAGGCTTGCCACTCCGAGCAGCCAGATGCAGCGGCGTCTCTCCCTTGTGAGACTGTGCATCGATGAAGGCACCGGCCATGACAAGAACGCGGACAGTCGATGCGCTTCCTGTGTAAGCAGCGAGATGCAATGGTGTCTTTCGCTTCATCGTCATGACATCAACGGGGGTTCCGTACGCCAGGTAGAATGATACTACCAGGTGTTTTCCGCGTGAGGCGGCACAGTGTAGGGAGTTCCAGCCGTCATGCGTGATACCCTGGGGATCAGATCCGCTGTCCAAAAGGGCTTGACACAGTCGAGTTGACCTGTCCAGGAAGCGCAATGAAGGGGGGTCCATCCCTCGTCGGTTGACATCTGCACGTTACCTCCGCGACTTATCAGGAGTTTTACCACTGAGGTGTGGCCCAACATACATGTCATATGAAGGGCGGTTCCGCCGGCGCCAGAGTCACGCGCATACCACTTCCAGTAGTCCTTGTCAAGCATAATTCCCTCGCTGAGCATGCCGTGTGCCCTGAATGTGTCAGTTGTGTCTTCAGCATGAGAATACGAAAAATAGAAAACTTACCATCGGGTAACCTGCCCCAACGCCATAAACGCATTCTGCTCCGCGGCTCTAGCATTAACATCTTGCCCCATGTTGAGTAAATACTCAACAATTTGCGTCCTGCCCCTTTCGACAAGCAAGTTCAAACACCGTCTCCCCCACCACACACTCCTGCGATGCTCCGCGTTGCAGTAAGAATACAAACATCTCCATGTTCCCCATGACAGCAGCACAGTGAAGAGGCGTCGAACCATGACTGTCCTTGCTGTTCAACCGCGGATGTAAGTCGCCGCTGGACTCCAACTGCTGCGCAACGAAAGTGAGATTGAGATAGGCCGCCATGTGCAGGATTGTAAAATCCCACGGTGTCAAAATAGCATCCTTGCCAGTCGTAGAGGGATAATAACACTTCCACCAGCTCTTCCTGATGGCCGACTTCTTGGCAAAGAACGGCGAGGAGAGATCGATATGCGGACGCGTGGCCGAACGGAGATGCTCCGGCCAAAAGACTACAGCATATGGGAAAAGTGGGAACTGGTCGACGCGCTGCCAGTATCGATCGCCGTCGGCCTCGGTAATGGAACCTCGGTTGAGACACCCCTGCTCGAGGTAACGGAGACAGATGGCTGCGATCTCGCCATCGACGTCTTCGATGTTGATGTAGAACCGATGCAGTTCCGCGTCGCTCCAGAGGGGCCCGGATTTGTCAATCAGGAAATCCTGGACAGAGGTGTGCTTGATGTAAGCCTCAGAGGTTTCTTCCTTGACGGCTAACATGCTGCTACACGCTGCGACGCCTTGCATGACCATCTCGAAGGGATTGGTAGTTGTGAAGCCCATCTGCACCAGAGCGGTAGAAAGCTCAGGGATGTGCATGGGACGATGAGCGGCCAGGACCCAGCGGAATATTGCCACGACGAGGGGGACTGTATGCTCGGGGATTCGTTTAAGTGTCCGACAATACATCTCGTTGACGTTAGGAGGGAGTTGTTCGACAACTTGCTCGGCGTATTGAGCCTCGTATAGACGGAGTTCTTCGATGGCGAGATCGACCCAGAGGAAGGTCCCGTCGCCTTTGCCCTGGAGGCCCTGGGAAATGGATACCTCGAGGGTTTGCCCGTAACCCAGACTATGGGAGAGCTCTTCGATCTTGGCATCGATGTAGTAGCTGAGTGCTAGGTTTTGCGGCCCTCCCTCGTCCTCTTCGACTTCCTCATCTTCTCGGACCATGTCATCTTCAGCGTCCATCTCCTCAGAGTCAGCGTTATCTTCAAAGTCTTGGCCCTCTTCGACAGCCTCATCAAAGGCGTACTCCTCTCCAATCACCGGATTTGTAGTGGTCTTGGACGTCAGTGGGTCAGCAGCAAGTTCGCCGGGCGCCGTAATAATCGTTCCAGAAGATCGCTAGAAAGAGTCGGTAGCCGCGCCTGTGATTGACAACTCGGCGAGTCCTTGTTCCAATGCTCCTGCCTTCTCCACATCGTGGCTAACCTGTGTAGTGGAGTCGGTCGTGACAATAGGAAGCGGAGATGCAGTCTCGCCTTGTAAGTCATCCAGCCTTTTCTTCAGCAGCGCCAATCTCGCAAGCGTCGACAGTTTCACTCCACCACCCGCCTTCTTCTGCAGCGCTGTGGACTTGGCCGTCGTCTCAGCCGGCTTTGTCGCATGCGATAGCTTCGGCTTGGGCCTTCCCATGGTCGCAGCCTCGATCGAGATCCAGGGAAATTTTCCCATCAAATTTTCCTTGAGGCACTCTGGCACCTCCCGAGACACCAAAATCATGCTGGTTGCTGCAAAGCTGGGCGGAAAGCTGGGTTGGCAATTCCCCTGCCTCCACTTCTTCATGTTCTCACCTTCCTCAGTGAAGAACCTGGTCACCTTGCGGAGAAAGGACTGCAGCGTCTCCTCCTTACACTCGTCGAGACCGTCAATGACGCAGAATACCTTGCCCGTATCATTGTGTCTGATCATCTCGACAAGGATCCTCCAAAGGGCCTCCAGCGATGTCGGGCTGAAGAGATCGGTCCCCTGCATCAAGAATTTGTTAAACAGAAGAGTCATCAGACTCTTTCGGGCCCTAACCAGCAGCAAGATGAGACCTCGGAGAATGGACACAGCGTTGTTTCGATTGTTGTTCCGTGTGTCGACAAAATAGTATAGAACAACATGGCTAACGCTTTGGGCGCCTAATTGTTTTGCTCTCTCTTCTATCTCGTTGATCAGGAAGAGCGATAACATGGTCTTGCCCCTCCCGGATCCCCCCGAGATCCACAAGAGCTGCGACTGCTGACCATTGTCGAACCAGGACTGAAAAGCCGGTTGGTGATGAATCCACTAGCAGGATTCTACGATAAGCCGTTCCTTTGAATCTTCGATTAGAACGGTCGTCCACCGGATTGGTGAGGAAGAGGGCGTTTTCGCATTCCTTTTCAGTTCTGTTCCCTACTTTGTCGTCTGGATGGATTGTCAGCCAAGTTTCATTGAAGGGTGGAACTACTGACTGATGTGGTTGATGACGACGCCTCCCTCGAAACGACCTTGGATAATGTTGCCCGCATTGTTATGGATGCCCTGCAACTTGTTCCCGAAACCTTTGGACATTGGCTTTATTGTCGGGCCTGCACCCGCTCCGAGCTGCAAAGGTCGTTGGCGGGCAGAGCGTGAAAGTTATGACAAGGCTTTGCGTGCTCTTAGGCCTCTTATGGCCCGAAATGGTGATGTTGAACCAAATATCAGAGATGAAAGATGGATCATGCGGACGTCGTAGTTTCTCGTCCACTCTCAAGAAGAACGGAAAGCGACTTGGAGGAGGAAATTTGCTATGGTGAAGGGAATTTTGGAGGAGAGACTTGTGTCACATGTCGCCACCCGCTTTCTCGTCCCCCTTCATGTCCTTACCCGAAATTATTGGTCTCGATTGGTCGGCATCGCCGATATTCGGAGTCTAGACCGAGGATGGCCGGGGCTGTTTTTATGTTGTGATACCCTCATTTCTGCACTTGACACGGGCATTCCACTGTTTGGCTGGGTCAAGCTTTTCCGGAGCCTTGGCGATTTTGGGGAATGCGGTGAGGTTTCACGGAAAGAGATTTTTTTACGGAAAAGGGGGTCGTGTCCCACATCCTACTTCGAGTTTATGGAAATTGTGTCAAGCTTTCGGCACATTTGTTTGCACTCGGGTCGACACACCGCTTTTGACCGATATCATTTTTGGATTGAGGGCATGATAGTCACATATAATTTTCTCTCAAAAAGACAAGTTAAGTCTCGAGGAGGGTGGGAATAGTGGTCAATCTCAATCCAAACCTCCCAGGTATGTCTCTCCAATAGAAGATATTCCATTCTGTCCCTTTGCCAATCCCAACTGATTGTTTCCCCAGGCACTCGACGAAGGGTATCTATGGACTAAAGAAATGCCACGACGTCGCCGATGCGGTTGCCGAGTGAGTTATACCCCCAAAATACCAAGCTTTTTCATTGTCCCTCCTGATCACAGATTGGCAGCATCGTCTTCGTCCACGGCCTCACTGGCAACCGCGAAACCACCTGGACCGACAAAACCACCGGCGTCTTCTGGCCCCTCCACCTCCTCAAGACCGACATTCCCAAGACGCGCATCGTGACCTTTGGCTACGACGCCGACATTGCCCATTTCTGGGCCCCGGCCTCCCAAAACTGCATCCGCAACCACGCCATCAACCTCGCCAACGCCATCGCCCAACTCCGCGAGCGAACTGAAACCGAGAACCGTCCCATAATATTCGTGACGCACAGCCTGGGTGGACTCGTCCTTGAAGATGTTAGTCCCTTCCCCTTCAATTGTTTACAGCCCCCCCCCCCGCCCCCCCGAGAATGGTGCACTCTAACCCCTGAATGCATCATCTAGGCAATGCTCGCATCCCGCAACAGTCCCGAACCGCACCTGCAAAACATCTACGACACCACCGTCGGCGTCTGCTTCCTCGGCACACCGCACTGCGGCTCGACACTGGCGAATTGGGGGGCTGTGTTTGGGCAGATTGCGAATACGGTCAAGAAGATCAACACCAACTTATTGAAGGTTCTCGAGCCTGAGTCTGAGGTCTTGGCGATAATTCAGGGGGATTTTCACGCCATGCTACGGAGTAGGTCCGATCAGGGACGGCCGAGTCTTTCGATAACATGTTTCTATGAGGAGTTGCCGGTCAAGGGCGTGGGCGAGATTGTGCCCAAGCATTCGGCCATCTTGCCGGTGTACAACTCGATTGGGATTCGCGCGAATCACATGGATATGGCGAGGTTTAGTGACAAGGAGGATCAGGGGTACTTGTCGGTGTCGACGGAGTTGTTGAGGTGGGTGAGGGCGATTCAGAAGGCGCAGGGGGTGAAGGCGACTTCGTCGCCGTGGGCGGATACCTCGGCGGCAGCGCAGAATCAGTCGACTTCACCATGGACGGAGCAGCCGAGGTCGTTTCCTAGGGCTTTAGCAATACCGCCGAATATTTTGTATCCGCCGGGAAGTCAGGGTCATTATCAGTACCCGCCCGGATACAACCCGTATTATCAACAAGCTCAGAGTCCGGTCCATCCAGTTCAACAAGCAGGTCCGCCCCCCGAGTGGCAACAAAGTCCTCGGCTACTACCGACATCTTCAAGTCCCCCGGAATCCCAGGGTGGAAATGTCATTTCAGGGTCGATCAATGGAAATCGGGGGACCATTTTTCAGGGAACATTCTCGGGGCCGGTGACGCTTTGAAAATGGAGGTCCCAATAACCAGAATTCAGGAGTTTTTAGGTACATCACATTTAACGAGACTTTCAGAGATAAGACTGCTGGCCAACCTTTTGATTTCAAAGTTGGATCAATCCAATGTTGTCTATGGATCTTACTTACCTTAGGCACCTTAGACATCTATTATCGAACCATAAACCTCCCACCTTCTTTGCACATGCTTAGGTGTGTATGCTCTGCCTGCTCATGGCGTGATACATGGTGGACCTCAGTGATGGAACAAGTACCACAGGAGGTAGCTGCCTAATTAGGGTCTGCCGGCCTTATACCTCCGGATCTCGCTTCTCGATGGCCGAGTCGTCGACATGAAGGAACTCATCCGCCGCAAGTATGTGTTGACCCCCACCGCCACCAATCCCGTGGATCTAGCCGCCGTAGCGCAGTATTTTACGCTTGACGCCATCACCAAGATCGCCTTTGGTAAAGAGTGGGACTACCAAGTCTGATGTCTATTCGTTCATATAGTCCTTTAGCGAGATTAGCCCGTTCATGGCGTTGTGCTGCGACATTCCTTGGTTCCAGACCCTTTTCCTCAATCCTTTTATGCGTAAGCTGGCTGGACCTAAGGAGACTGATGATGGGGTTAGCCCTCACCCTTGTGTTCAGTTTAGAGCAATAATAGTAGCTGACCCGTAAAGCAAGCCTTTAAGGAAAGCGGGAATCAGCTCACTATGCTGGTACGATAACTTCCTCGGCCAATTATTTACTCACTAACGTATCTCACAGGGCTCCTCCATACGCCTTATCCAGCGACAGATGGAAAACGAGATGCCTACCGTCGTTGTCGCCGGCTCGAATATCACGGCTGGCGTCATCCAAGGGACCCGTTTGTATATCATGACTACGCCGCATGTTTACCGGTGTCTGCAGGCCGAGATCGACGACGCTGGTCGGGCCGTCAACGTCTCCTCGCCCATCTCGGAGGCAAAGGCTCTGCCATATCTCCAGGCCGTCATCTATGAGGGCATACGCATCTACCCGCCCAACCAGACCCTCATCCCCCAAGTTGATCCCGTCTGGTGGTGACACACTACTTGGGCGGTACTTTGTCCCTGGTGGCACTCGTATTGCCGTCAATCTCTTGTCCATGATGAGGCACAAGGGTACCTTTGGGGAGGATGCGTACCTATTCCGGCCCGAGCGCTGGCTTGAGGTTGACACAGAAAAGCGCCAGGAGATGGAGCGGCACGCTGAACTTATCTTTGGTTACGGCAGGTATATGTGTTCGGGCCAAGTGGTAGCTTTTCTGGAGCTGAGCAAGATCTTTTTTGAGGTGAATTTCGTGGAAACTTTGACCAGCGACCCTACCCAGGACCCACGGACCCGAATGGACCGACCCATGGGTCAATTCAATGGGTGGGTACCCATTGCTTGGCACGGGTCCGACCCATTACCCAAAAAACCCAATGGGTCCATTTGGGTACCCATTGGCCCTACATATCAATAAGCACAAAAATATAAAATATAAGGTTCTTTATATGATGGCAAGACGCTGTATGAGCCCTATGCTGATCCAGTAAACAAGAGGTCAGCTATACGGCGAAGTGATGGATGTGTCCATCCTTGTACTAATCCTAACAATTTGGGGTTACTGAGTAGTAAGGCCCGAGATATGGTAATCACAGTGCTAATCCCATTGATTCATGACCAACCTCTGCCCTACTAGGAGTTCAACTGCATTTAGTTCAAGTCCCCCCACTAGCCAGATTACCATTGCTTCCTGTATTGGCAGCTGGATGTTGAGTAGATTCATTGCTTAAGGGCCCGAGGACATTAGATGCCTTGCGGGCTTGGATTTTCAGGACTTGGGCCCTTTTCTGGGTCATAAACGTAATGCTGGCTGCCGCGGAGTAGATGTAGTCGGCCTCGGTAGTTTCCTAGTTTGCGGCCGCCCGTTCTTTCTGGATATTCCCATAATGATCCTGAAAAGCCCGCCAGTTCTTCCTGATCCACACCCGATTCTGCTTAACTTCCTGCGATGGCAGGCAGGGATTCATCGGAATTGGAGTCTTCATCGGCATCGGAATCCTCATTCTCATTAGCCCGTAGTTTAGGAAGAGGGTTCTTCCCCTATATATGCACTTGGACCCATTTGACCCATTTGACCCATGGGTAAATGGGTCCAACCCACGCCAAGATTTGGGTACCCAAAAAATTACCCACCCATGGGTGGGTAATTCTTAGCCCTGTCCGGATCGGAAACAAAGAGTCCTAGCTAATGAAATTCACAGTTGCTAAGGAGTTTGATTAGCTCATGGAATAGAAGCTGGAGCAGTGCTGCTCCTGATGGGGACGGGGGAAGATGAAGACACAAGCAGCACTGCCGTATTCTGTCTTTGTTTTGCAGGACATATGGTGAGAGTTACGGAGCGTCAGATACAGCAGGAATCCTAGCGGAACTTCGTCGAAAAATACTGGTGCCTAGCAATACGGTTCAGGGTGAAATAAAGACCACGGAAAGTCTTAAGTCATGTTTCTAAATTAATCCAAATGTGTCAGAAAGGAAGGCCTGTGGTTGTAGAGTGTCACCGACTGGTTTTACCGGAGGAAGGTGTTGGTGGCTTTTGTTCCTATCGGCAATCGGAGTTGCCCTTTCCGCCGCAGCTCAAGGAGTTTTCCACTGGCTTGGCCGTCATGCACCTTTCCTTGGGCATATCGCTTCTCGTCCAAGTGCGCCGGAATCAGCTCACAGGACTTGATACTGCGGCTGGCGCAATGGTTCTCGATTCATAGGGGCTGGCGCTTTCGCTGGCGTTGTCAACCAAAGTCATGGCATTAGGTCATCTCGGGTATTGACTTGTCAGATTTCGGGTTGGCAGTTGTGGGTGTCCTCAGGGACCGGTTGGCGGTCGGGCTGTACTCAGGTCGGAAATGTATAGAATAACAATACGCAGACTGTGGGCAGTCTCTTCTAAGTCTCCGATAACTAGACACACGCGACCGGTCCCGAGACTTGCGGCCTCGGGTCCCAGCCCACGAATCCCAGCATGACCCACCATCTCGCTTCTGGGGTTGCTCTGGCAATTGGTGGGCCGATGTAGGTAGAGAAGAGCGAGCGGTCAGAATCACCCAAGTCGTTGTGGCATATCGTGCATCACCGGACGCAAGTTATGTGGTTCCCCATGGACAGGGCGTGCATTGGCAAGGGCCTGATTGGCGGTTTGGGATGCGACGTGCTTCTCCAGGCTTCGGGAGCGTCCGCGCTATGCTTCTTTTTGATCCACCCACGAAATCTCATTTCCAAGAAGCTAAAGCTCTATTGGGTTTCGTACGAGGAGGCTTCCAGCAGGAGGAGGGAGGGGAGGAGGACCCCGGCGCTGCCGGGGGTAATACAGTTTAAAACCAGCCAGGATGCCCCCGCATTCCATCTTCCACGCTCATCCGCCTCAGCCCGGACTAGTGATTGCTCCCTGAAAGCTCATGCCCCCAAGATGTCGGGTATCCTTCCCGCAGAGCACTGGGCGTCCAACACCGCTGCTGGCGATGGCAATAGCGATGGCGACACAGCCTCGGTGGCCGAAACCGATACGTCGTCGATCGCGTCCAACATACTGAAGTACCGCGAGCTCTACGGCCGGACGTACCACAGCGAGAGCAGCGGCGCGCAGTACTGGGCGACCAACGACCAGAAGCAGAACGAGGCCATGGACATTCTCCATCACACGCTCACGCTCTCGCTTGACGGGAAGCTCTACCTTGCTCCGCTAGAGGGGAAGAAAATCGAGAAAGTGCTGGATATCGGGTGCGGAACGGGCATTTGGGCCATGGACTTTGCCGACGAATTTCCCGCGGCTTCCGTCATCGGCACCGACATCTCTCCGATTCAGCCCACCTGGGTCTCCCCGAACCTGTCGTTCGAGATCGACGACTGTACGAAATCGTGGACCTTCCCGGCCGACTCGTTCGACTACGTCCACATCCGCTGGATGCTGGGCAGCATCGTCGACTGGACAGCGCTATTCAAGGAGGCCTACCGCGCTCTGCGACCCGGTGGCTACCTCGAGAGCTTCGAGCCCGACGCCATTATGAAAAGCGACGATGGCAGCATCAAGGTCACCGATGCCATGGGCCAGTGGGCTGCCATCTTCACCGAGGGCGGTCGCAAGATGGGCCGGTCCTTCAACATCGTAAATGATGACCTGCAGCGCAAGGCGATGCAGGAAGCTGGCTTCGTCGAGGTCGAGGAAAAGAACTTGAGGGTATTGATACCCCACCCGGTGTTTCCACACAATGCTAACAAAAGATTTTTCTTACTAAAAAAAGACACCTCTTGGGTCGTGGCCCAAGGACGAGAAGCAAAAGGAGATTGGCACCTGGGCCAACTTAGTTGTGGAGCATGATACCGAGGGCCACATCCTCTTCCTGGCCACCACGCTGGGCTGGACGCGCAAGGATGTGGTCGCGTACATCAAGCAGCTGCACCGCGAGATTCGGATGGGCAAGAAACGGGGCTACTACCATCAAAAGGTTATCTGGGGCCGCAAGCCTGAGTCGGGGTAATGAGGATACCTGGGTTTATGTGGGCGAAGTAGAGCAATGGAAAAGGTGTGATGGATTATGGTGGAGGTAATCTGTCAAGTTACCTACCTACATATATCTAAGCAGATACTGTTGCGAAAGAGGCTGCAAGTGATGGAACATCGAAAGACTTGCAGGAAACGGTTGCAATGTGTTGCAGTGTTGCTATCTAGAGAGAAGAGTCAAAGGCCAGGGCTTTTCCACCTTAAATGGCCATCTTTGACTCCTCTGATTGCTCTAATACATGCGTTTGCCTATCTAATGGTTGGCTGAAGTCGTTGTATGGTACTGGCACGCAAGATCCCGTTTTTCTGGTAGTTGGGCTCTGTGGCCAGCTGACTGGCTGCGTCGTCTCCTGTGTGATCGGGAAGGAGGAAGGGACTCAGCAACAGAGTCAGCAACTTGCGGCTCCCGCGGACCACTGGTATTGCCCGTCTGCGGCCCGCATTCACTGGTTGACTTCCGACCAGCAAATGTGGGACCCTCTTCCAACATCTCTCACAGGTTGTACAGTTTGCCTTCTAGATGTTTGGGTTGTTCATAGCCAAAGGTTCATTAAGTGGGCTTAATGCAGATCTTAGTTAGCAAGGGAGCAATATCACCACTTTGCTCCTCCCAACAAAATCCGTGCCACTTCGCCATCTCACCATCTCCGGCTCAATCACACCACGGCAGAAAACATGTTTGTTTAGGGCTGAATGGCCAAATCCCGACCGTAGAATTACTACCCAACAAGCTACATATCTTGGGCGTGCCCCTGAACCTGAATGCTCATGCTCTCCTGGTCGTCATGTTGATTGAGCACAAACCAAGACGGGGGTGGCTGCCAAAGTATCGGCCCTGGACACCTCACTCGGCACTTCCCTTGCCCTTGGAAGACAGCTGACCGCCCCCGGTGCCACCGCTATTGGACTTTGAGCCGTAATTCTCCGAGTCCGGGCAATTCGCTTGGAAACAATCGACCTTTGTCTTTATCTTAACGGACCGTGTAACGGGCCCTCTCGAACCAGCATTTCGCTGAACATAGCTCGACATGATTGTGGTGCACCTATAACAGAGTCACCATGCGGTTTTGGTTAGCGCTCAGCCCAGGATGCCCTTTGGGAAGCCGCCGAGCGGAACCAAAGAACTGGAATGTCTCACATTGCTGCGGGTTGCCAAGTGGTAATATCCTGATGTGATTCTTGTACGAGAGATGCCTGTATTGGCAGAACAGGAGGTGTGTGTTGGTCTTGGTGCCGAGATGTCAGCTAGCGGCTGAGAAAAAGGTTGGAAAGATGAGAGTGAGGTTGAGTTCGGAGCGATGAGAGTGAAGGTGTGAGGTCTGAATGGTGCTTTTCTCCCGCCGTTGGGTGAGTTGTACGCGAAGCTTATATCTTTGGGCTTTGAGGTTGCCGCGGCTACTCTGAAATAACCTCTCCCTCCCCTGGCGGCGGTATCAGGACCCCTATCTCAAGCATGCACGGGACCAAACTCACTGCCACCGAACCAGACGGCCACTAGATGTTGCCATAAAGCTGCGAGAGTGATGCGTCAGACTTGGCTGGTGTCAACAAAACGGACTGTGGGCAAGAGCAGATGATAACTCATGGCATATCTGCCTAGAAAGGGGCCGGTAACCCTATCGCTTTTATTACTTCCTGACCAAGTTTCGTGGGCCTGCATGCCGGCCGATCTGTCTCTCCTCGTTTGCTTCTCATCTTTTTCAGCCTCCAGTTCAGGGCCAGAGGGCGGTCACAGGTTGAGACATGTCAACCGACGGCCCAGATCTCCGTATCCGCCAAGTCAATGTTTGCCAACAGAGAGTCATTGATGTGGGCTAACGGGCTACACGTTGGGACCATTCATGTTTCCATGTCGCCGGTTGTCAAACCGTCAGAATAGCTCAACCAATTAGATCATGCAAATGGGTGGTTTTGTGTGTTGTATTTCTTGGAGCAGAGCCTGCGTGCAGAGCCTTTTTGTGTGGCTATTAGCGCCTTGGCTACGTGCTCAATCCAGCCTAGCGCTCCCAGGGCTCCACTACTGATGTGCCACTTTGACACACCCCCTCAGCTCAGCGCCTTCTTGGCGCTTGGCTGACCACTAACGAGGTTATTCACAGAGCTCCATTGGCTCAGTTTCTTCCATGGCAGTGGTGTTTAAACTACTCTCCTGCGTGGGTAACAATTCAACCTCTCCTCCTTCGAACAGGTCCTCCAGGGCTTCCAAGTCTTCCTCAGTTATCTCGTGAGCCACTCGCTCGGCCAACTGCGCGGTAACGTCGACTACCCCGATCATATCCCTGAAATCCTTGAACTTGCGCTCAGTCAAGGCCTTCGTCAATCCATCTGCAAGCATATCCTCACTGCGTACATACGCAACGTCGATGGTGTTGCGCTCAAACGCCTGGCGCAGCCAGTGGTTATGGATATCCACATGCTTCAGCTTGGTCCAGAGCGTCTGGACTTCTTTAGTTATAAGCCCAATCGTCTGTTGATTATCGCACCAGAGCTTAATCTTCCGCTCATCTAGGAAGATCCCAAGCTCTGCGATCAATCGGCTAGCAAAGAGTGCTTCTTTTGCGGCTTGCGCAAGTACAAGGAGCTCCGCTTCAGTGGTAGAAGTGGTGACAGTATCTTGCTTGTTAGCTCTCCAGCCAATCACACCGCCAAATAGCTTCATGACATAGGCCTAGGAGCTCTTGTGATCTAGGGAGTTATCTGCAAAGCTCACATCACTCCATATTTCAAAGGTATCACCACCCCCGATCTGCAGGGCAAAGTTAACAGTGCTCCAGAGGTAGGCCAGGGCTTGATCCATAGTAACATGATGCTCTGGGCCAGGGTTATGATTGAATTGCAGTAGCCAGGATGTGGCAAAGGCAATGTCTGGGCAGGAGATGATGGCCATATATAGGATTGACCTGATCTTACATTGGTACTGGTAGATAGAGCTTATGGAAGCGGTGCCGTTAAACAGGAGCAGTTCCGGTATGCCCATTAGCATAGGTGGTGCCCTTATTATGATATCATGGCCAAGGAAGGTTTTGCTGATCTTCTTGATGTATTTGGATTGGCACAGCCATATCAATCCATATATATGGTCATAAAGGATCTCTATGCCCAGGAACCACTACAATGGCTAGCCACCTATGAGCTTGTATCATTGCTTCAAGTGATCCATTAGCTTCTTCACTACACATTCATGGCCTTCTTGGTAGATTACTACAATATCATCAACATAAAAGAAGATGATCATGCCATCTTTACTGAAGCAATAGGGCTCATGGGGAATAGGAGAGAACCTGGCTATAAGGAGTACTAAGGTGAAGTGGCATTGCTAGAGTAAGGGAGACTCCCTGAGCCTATATAATGCTTTCTTAAGCAAGTAGGCTATGTATAGCTTCTGGTATCTAGGCGGCATCTATATATATATAGCATATGGAAGTTCTACATACATAAAGGCATTCACAATGTCATATTATATCATTAGCAGATTAAAGCAGGCAGCAACTGCCATCAGGGAACAGAAGGATCTGCCTGCCAGTATAGAAGCGTATATGCTTTCCAATACCATTAACGTGGTACCCGGCTGCGCGACGCACCCGGCTGCGCGACGCACCCGGCTGCGCGACGCACTTTTCCACGACCCGCGACATCTTAACTTTGCAACCATCCTCCACCACCCAAAAAAATGTCAGCACCATCCAAAGAAGCCAGAATCTTCCTCGCAATTGACGCAATCCGCCACGACAAAAAAATAAGTCGTTGCAAGGCTGCACAAATATACGATGTCCCTGAGCCTACACTACGCGCCAGAATGAATGGTCGCACTTCACAACGCGACCATCGTCACCCAGCCCATCGATTGACTCCTCTAGACGAGGAGGTGATTGTCTAGTATGTATTGAAGCTGGATTCGCAAGGATTTTCGCCTCATCTGGCTGGTGTTGAAGATATGGCCAATTTGCTTCTCATAGAACGCGGTGAGAAACGCATTGGCAAGAATTGGGCTCAGACCTTCATCACGCGACAAACAGAGCTTAAGATACGTTTCAATCACATCTATGACTTCCAAAGAGCTCTCTGTGAAGATCCAGAACTTATTGGCATATGGTTTAAGCTTATGCAGAATATGTGAGCCAAGTATGGTATCCAGGATTGTGATTTCTACAATTTCAATGAGACAGGCTTTATGATGGGCATTATTTGTGCATCTATGGTCGTTACGCATGCTGATCGACGCGGACAAGGTAAGGCAGTTCAGCCTGGGAATTAGGAATGGGCAACAGCAATCGAGTGCATCAATGGCGAAGGGTGGTGCCTCCCGCCGTATCTCATCATTCAAGGCGCATACTACCTTGCTAGTTGGTACACAGAGGGTGGCCTTCCACTTGACTAGGCTATTAAACCAACTTCTAATGGATGGATAGACAATGAGACTAGCCTATACTGGATTAAGCACTTTAACAAACATATAAAGTCTTGTACAAGAGGTATATATCAGATGATTGTGCTTGATGGGCATGAGAGTTATAAATCAGCTGAGTTTGACAAATATTATAACAACAATAATATCATCACTATCTGTTTACCATCCTACTTATCTCATCCTACCCAGCCACTTGATATTAGATGTTTTAGCATTCTGAAAAGGATGTATGGCTGGGAAATCAAGCACTTCGTCAGGGCATATATCAACCATATCATAAAAGTCAAGTTCTTTCTTGCCTTTAAAGCCACCCACTTTGCTGCCATGACCAAGGACAATAACAAAGGAGGGTTCAGAGGTGCTGGTCTAGTACCTTTTAACCCTGAGGCTATGATATCTAAGTTAGATGTCAGATTATGGACACCGACACCAAGTCCCCCTCCCTCAACCACTGATCCTTGGGTCTCCCAAACACCACAGAACCCAATAGAAACTGTCGCACAATCCGAATTCATCAAAAATCGGATTACCCATCACCAGGAAAGCTCACCAACACCAGTTCTCACTGCTATTGACCAACTTGCGAAAGGAACATAGGCATTAGCGTATTTGGTTACCCTCTTAACGGCCGAGGTATGCACCTTATGGAAGGCAAATGAGGCACTTAGCAAATGCCGGAGGGCCAAAAAAACATGTGTATAGCTTGGAGGATCACTTACTGTAGAGGATTCACATGATATACTGGCTCAGAAGGAGGCGCAGGAACAGGTAAAATGTGATAAGCGGGAAAACAGTGGTCGGCGAAGGAGGACGGAGGCAGGTCAGCGGCGCTGTGGCACTTGTGGGAAGACTGGGCACAATGCGCGCACCTGCCAGGAGGATGTAAAAATGCCTAGTGCATCTAATGATGAGTAGTTTCAATTGATTTTCGTTGTTGTGGTTGTATAATTAAAGTGTTTTGTCGTATGGTCGTGGAAAAGTGCGTCGCGTAGCCGGGTGCGTCGCGCAGCCGGGAACCACGTTAATACTTATTGATCATTATAAACAATAATCCTGGCCTTAATCTTTAAGAGATATCCATGTTTATTAAACTTATAGGCATACACCCATATACAATCTAGTAATTGGTACCCTTTTATTATGCTTATAACACATTTAATAAAGGAAGCCATCTCTATATGGCTTCTAAGATAGAGCTTCTCTACTATAGCAATATGCCATTTATATAGATGTCCTTTGATCTTATACCTATTCTTTAGAAGTAATGGGATAGTTGTTTGGTATACTCTCCTATTCTTATCTGGCTTCTAGAAGATATTACTTTCTAGAGTAGAAGCCGCTAGAGCAGCTAATGGTTATATACCTATGTTCTTGGCTTTGTACTTAAGAGCTATGGACATAGCCATGGCATATATAGCTATCTTTGCTATTAAAGCTTATACTTATAAGGTAGGATCCCCTTTAGTATCACCATGGTTATGGCATAGTTCCTTCATAAGCCATGTTCTTATAACATGCTTCCTATTTAACATTCCAATCATAGCGCCAAGGCAGCCAGCATTAAACACTACCTCCCACAGTCCATCATGGCATTGAACACTCCATGGCTCTGTCAGGAAGTAGCCAAGCATATACTTAATGAAGGCTACAGATCACTATGGGTCTAGGAGCTCACTGATGGTAATTATTAACAAGACAGCAGGAGGGTATGGTAGGCTTTCTAGTATCAAGATACCTTTATTATGTTTTTCCTGGTCTTATTGATCAGGCAT
Source organism: Lasiosphaeria hispida (assembly GCA_033439745.1). NCBI lineage: Eukaryota > Fungi > Ascomycota > Sordariomycetes > Sordariales > Lasiosphaeriaceae > Lasiosphaeria > Lasiosphaeria hispida. The sequence goes on from JAUIQD010000003.1 coordinate 5,996,139, forward strand.
GACTGGCTAACCTGCTAGTACTAACTCTTTGGTACTTTCCTTATTAACCACTCCATATATAAGAGTACCAGGACCAAATATCTTGATTTTGTCTTCTTCTTCTTTAACAAGGGTAAAGGTTAACCTATCTTATAGGCACTTTTCACTTACTATATCTTTAAGGAGGTTCTCCATCTCTACTACTAACATATCTATTAAATCATCTTTAAGCTTATTAATATCTCCAGAGAAGAATTCATACTCATTAAAGATAATATCACATATGCTTATGATCTTATTAGTTAATAGATTCCAGATACAGTAGATATTAAAAGAGTAATAGCTGACTAGATAGCCAATCCATACCTTAGCCTTAAATTTATTAATCTTATCTTTTCCCATTACACCTAGTTAAGTATTGACAGTGCTTATATATACCTTATAGCCATATGCTTATAGATAGGAGATATCTAGCTTCTTTTGATCAATGACCTGGCCAGACTTCCTGGCCTTATAAAGTTTAAAGATTTCTATCAGGGTCATCCAATAGATATCATGACATGGAGTTCTATTATGGAGATATATGCCTAAAGAGCCAGTCATGTGCCAGAGGAATTCTAGGAGCTTACCCCAGATACATATGGACCTGGCTTTGATCACACCCCCTACACATTCCATGCTACCATTCTATTATTAAGTGTAAGGCATAGAAAGTACATATTACATGCCTAGCTCCATGAAGTAATCCATAATGATCTATGCTACCAGGAGCTTACCATCAAGCTCTACTTCCTTAGGTTCCATCTAGAACTATACCTTAAGATAGGCAAAGAAGTGCTTAATGGCACCAAGTTATGATTATATATACTTATCCTTTATGTATATCATGGCTATGAAGCCATAGTGGCAATCCATAAAGTATATTAAGTGATGGTATCCTTTGGCATCTGGTTTATGATCTTAGAAGTCAATAGCCTACCACTCTCCTAGTACACTTAGGTACTCTCATAGCCATTGGCTTTCTTAACGCTTCATCTTTCCTATAGCATAGTTATCACACTCATTTGTCTTAGGATAGGGAGGACTCTAGTGTTCTGGATCAATATCGCCAAAGTGAAGTTATTGGCCTGTCAGAGAAGGCACCCCCCTTGGATTACAGAAGCATACCCCAGTGACATTGTGGATCAAGTGGCCTATCAGGCCAGGCCCAGGATGGCTAAGGCATAGATACCAGAGATACTTACTATTAATAGTGGGCTTGTGAGTGGCATAGCTGTTAAAGAGGGCACTATGTAGGAAGAGCACCTTATTTGAAATGTTAGGATCCAGTGATTCAATTACCGTTTGACCAAATTGTTTTATAAGTTCTATGATAATAGTACCATTACTAATCCTTTAAAGATAGTTATTTAGAACCTTATTATCCCAGTAGATACTATGGGTATGAAGGAGGTCAAGGGACATGATATTGTACATGAAGCCTTTATAGTAGGCCATATTAGATAGTTGGATCACTTATATGCCTACCTATATTATCAGCTCAAGGTCCACCTCTCCATATCCTATAATAGGCATAGATATGGTTCTGGCCTGGATACACTTGCCATAGCAAGCATACCTAAAATTCTAGAACCTTATGAGCTTATTGAAGATATGGAGGGTGGTGCCTGAGTCAAGGATTGAGGATTTGTTTAGAGGGTAGAGGGCTACTTTACTGGTATTAAGCATGGTTTTAATAGTCAGGAAGCTTGCTTTTATTATGTTATGCTTACTCTGTCTCTATCAGTTATGGTAAAACAGGGCCCTTTCTTTCTTGATCTTCTTGATCATGTTATCAAGGTCTTTATTGAAGATATGGAGGCATATAATAAGCTTGATTTCATGATCTTTAGTGAATTCTTCTGGTGTAAGATCAGGGAAGGTGGACCAACACCCCCTTAGCTTATGGCCCTTGGCACTACAGGCTGGGCATTTGAGATCTATGCCTCTATGAGATTGTGTATTGTAACACTTTCTATCTTATGTGTTAGATTTGGTTCTTTTATGCTTGGCTTAGCATTCAGTGCTCTGCTCTGGCATAGTGTTTCTGTGACCTTGCCCATGGCCACCTCTATGGCCATACAAGTGCCTGCCCTGGGGATGGCCTGCATCTTATAAGCATTCCAGTTACTCATTGTCAAGGTAGGTATAAGCCGATCATAGGGATCCTCCCAGGGTCTGCTTGAGAGGTTTGGCTTCTGTGCCTATGAAAGTCATGGTGAAAGTAGCTTTGAAAGGGCGCTTGGCAGTATGGAGATCAGTGGTGGAAAGGTGGTTCAAGAGCTTCCTGGCCACCTTATAGAATGAGGTATTGCCTATGTGAATGCTTGTGGCTTTGGTCATTTGAAGAGTGGTAGCCCAGGTTATTGTGGCCGGGAGAGTGTTTAATGCTTGAAGAAAACCATGGAGCCACATTATAGGGCTGTTACAGTTAGGAATGCCTGCTTTGGCGTCCTCATGCATTTGTATCTCCTACTCTATGGTCCAGGCCAGGAGCTTGCATGCCTACTTGCCTATAGTATTCAAGTGGTCTTGATACATCATAGCTGCCTCAATTGTTTGTACTTCTTCCTGGCCAGCGTTGATCTTATGGATTACTATGTAGGCCTCATGTACATTGAGGCCTCCTCCGATATATGCCTTGTAAACCCTCTCTTCCATGTTTGCTTGTATCCATTCACTCAGAGCCATGAGATCTCTTCTTATGGTATCATACTCTTTCTTGATGGTCATGTAGTATTCCTGACTGCCTTTGAGCTGTGCCACTTGTTCAGGGAGCAACTTGTAGTAGTTCCATGGTCTTTGATTCACACCTGGTCCTAGGTTCTGGGCAGGGAAATCAGCAAACGAAGGGCATACAGGAACGACAGGAAAGGGTAACTGTGAGCCAGGCTCAATGAGCTCCCATAGTTCCATATGCTCCGCATGGCCCTTGAACTCATCCTTCCATTTGATCCAGTTCTCTGGGCCAGTGTATTTCCAATCCAACTTCAGGAGATGATTAGCGGCCATCGCGTTGAGCATGCGGGAGCGCTTGTGTAACGGTTGGAGTGGTCAAAGGAGTCGGAACGGCTGGATCGCTGTGGTCGGAACGTGAGCGCCTGGCTAGTTCAATTGAGCTTGGATACTGGGATTGATCTCTTGATTAGCTTAAGTCTGTGGGCTTGCTGGAGCGGTTGGATCATGGATCTTCGCGATGAATCAGACTGTTAATTGTCAAACCGTCAGAATAGCTCAACCAATTAGATCATGCAAATGGGTGGTTTTGTGTGTTGTATTTCTTGGAGCAGAGCCTGCGTGCAGAGCCTTTTTGTGTGGCTATTAGCGCCTTGGCTACGTGCTCAATCCAGCCTAGCGCTCCCAGGGCTCCACTACTGATGTGCCACTTTGACACCGGTGGGCCCAGACCCGAGCCCTGGAATAAGCGGTTAGTCATTTCCCATTTTCTTTGTTCGTTACTTTCTCAGCCGCTTGATCCGTTTCCGACCGTGCCGGACAAAAAACACTAGGGGCTGGCGATATTGGTCAAGAGCCCGCCAGGATGCACCGTAGCGATCATCTATTTGCACATGGTCCCCCATACATAACCTTGGCCAAACCCTGAGCCTGGCAGAAAAAGGTACATCCAGGATTTACTGCCCGCCGCCCTGTCAAAAGCCGCCCACCAGCCCCACCGCTTGCAGCCAGCTACAGGGCCCCAGCACTGCAAGCCATGGACCACTCAGCTGCACTCAGCAATTGGAGCACCTTCAACGCAGTCAAATAGTGTCTTTTGTGCACTTCGACGGGCGTGGTTAGCTCCCTTTGATTAGGTGCAGGATTTTCATTAAGTTTTTGAGCTTTT